>OX439352.1:6418953-7668953 GCA_949319445.1 Mythimna lalbum | reverse complement strand
TAATTCATGAATCCCCAAGCGACCACCGGTGGCCGCGCATCTATTGTCTTACTATTGTGTCTCTAATTGACGGTATCTGAAGGGTTAATTTGAAGTTAGTATTTTTTTAAATATTTCTTTCTTTCTTATTTTCTAACGTATTTGTATACTATTTGTATATATGTCGCAGGTTTTTGACAAAATTAGGTTTTTGATCAAAAACCGGTAGATGACAAATCTTAAACTCTATTTCATCATAAACCTGTAAAAGTTCAGGTTTTTGATCAAAAACCTGAACTAGTTTAGGTTTATGATCAATCTGCTATTGCCTTTAACGAACCTGTAGCGACCAATTAACTGAGTTTGCGTGAAAATGCTTCAAAGATGTCTTTATTTGGAAGTCAAGGTTTTAAGAAATGATCGTGTGAAAAATCTAAAGTACGCTGCAAGACTAATCGGTGTGCATGCAAAAAAAATGTTTTATGCAACTCTAGATGTCACAAGTCTACAAACTGTCATAATAAATAATTTATAATAAGAGATTTATAAAAAAGCAAGCACGTGGTAAACTTTTATCCGTTACATTTTTTTTTAAATTTGATTCTGTTTAGTCGTATTTAATAGTAACTAAAAATCAAAAATCTGGACTGTAACAGGTTTATGATGAAATTGAGTTTAAAATTTGTCATCGTCTGGTTTTTCATCAAAAACCTAGGTTTTTGATCAAAAACCTAATTTTGTGAAAAACCTGCGACATATATACATTGGATGTACATCTCTCATCCAACTCTCCTGTCGCAGGTCTGCTGCATGAAATTTCATTTGAAATAAGCAGTACCTTTGCGCTCTATCTATTTTTGTTCTTTTAATCTTTAAGTGTTTGTGTGTACATAAATAAATAAAGAATAAGAAGTAGAATCAATCTTCAAAAATATTTTTATAATTAAATTATTCACAAGTATCAAGAACCAAAGATAAATACGGTTTTCACAACCGGGAGTCTTCATTTAAAGACGTAATTTCTTAGTGGTCTCTTGAGAAAATATATTAGCAGCTTAATCAAAAAGCCTGATTAATTATTCCAGAAGGCAAGATATAATTGAACATATTATTTCAGTCATACATAACACCCATACAGGGAAGTATCGTATCAAATATAAGGATGAAAATGAAGCCAGTGAATTAAAATAATGAAGAAAGTTTTGAATGATGTATTGCGATGTCGACAGCGACATGTGGTAGAGCACCACGTCGTATTAATTAAGATTAAATGGCAACACTTTGCGAATAAAATGTTCTAGGCGGTAATTATCTTAACACTTCTCGATTCGAGAATTTAATTTTAAGGAAAGGGCTTAAGTTGTGTGTTAATATGTATTGTTTTTGGTTGGGATATATCGTATTTATAGTCCAGTTCAATATTTTTTCTTTGTTCCAGTATTATTGCTACATTTCTAGGAAAAGGCGCCCCATCTATAGAATTTTACGCGGGAGCTAAGGCATGTACCGAATCAGTGTTTCTTCATTTTTTATTTACGCCCTAAGACCGTGGTAACTCTTTCTAAACAATTCCGCAGCCCTGGCAGTTACGGCCCTTAGCGGGTCCCGTCCATTATCCTGACAACTCTTTGAGGTATGCACATACACAGAATGTATCGTTCATCATCGGTCCGCAAGCTACCCATTGCTCACCGTAACCTTGCATCTAAGGTGGCCGAAAATTGCCTTATGACTCCCATTGCCCGGGGCGTCTCCTGCGGTGTCTCTGAAGTGAGGATTGCCTCTCTCTCTCTCGCGATTTCTGCCTCTTAATTCACTTGCATTACGGCTTCGGAAATAGAGGGGCCAGAGTTGCAAAAGTCGCTTTTGTGCCGTCATAAAATCACACCAGCCATAACCAGTGGAGTTTCACTCCGGTGTTACGGTTCCAAGCGCTACTTGTACGTGTGTCTTTTGCTGTCTTCAAATCCCATGATATGGGGCTTCTGCGAGTTAGTTTCGGCCCCTAAATTTGATTTTAAAAGATCCAGCAGCCCAGGATTTTAACATGTACAATGAAATTCTAAAAAGTAGAAATTCCTTAAAGGTTCCTATTATCTACAAGATTCTTGTAAACGCCCTGCCTAATTATAACTGTCGACCCCGTAACCAAAATCACAATAACATTGTTTATGGAGTGCTGGCCCAACATTTATCTTGGTCACAACTAATTTGGCTGTGTTTGACAAACAATATTCTGAGCAAACCGATTAGAGACCACGCCGAGTAACCGATTACAGATGAATGGACGTGGAGAGGGCACTCTGATAGTTAGGAGCGAGATAACTGACTTCCAATGTAATTTATACCTTGGCAAATTGGAGCTGTGGCTGTTAGATTTGTGAGCTTAAATTTTTTGAATTCTTGTTATTAGTTGCTTTGGGGGACGTCCCCAAATGAATGTATGTTAATTTTACGCAAATGTCAACATACATTCACACTTTATTGAGTTATGTGAACACAAATGTACGAAACTGCTCCTTTTTATTAAAAAACGAGGGAAAGTTTTTTTTTAAGTTCACAAGTAATGTATTCCAGAAAGGAAGCGAGTGAATGTATAAGTCATCCTGAAATATTATTACTAACTTGATATTCAGTAAAATTTGGAGAGAGGAAGAACTCAATATGGTTTTAGGTTTATTACATGTTTAATTAGAATATTTATTTATACGAGTACCACATTATTTATTAAATTCGGTTGTTATTAGGTACTTATTCAAATTAATGTAAGTAAAAAGAGCCACACTGGTTGGTCTTCCAAGGTTAAGTAATGCTTGCCAAAGTTGATCTGTAGATTTCGAGATGCCTCTGATTTGTATATCTTTGACAATCGTTATGGGTAAATACCCATAACGATAACTCTGACTAGAGACAAGAAAATCTGGATCATTACGCGCTGTTGACTCAGATTTGGCCCTGACTGGACGACCGTCCCATTGCTCGTCATCCACAAGCCCGCAACTACGCTGGCCGGGGATGGTCCTGCGACTGCGGCGGCGGCTGGGGTATTATTATGTCCGATCCCTCACGGTTGCGGCTTTCTTCTTTGCTCACATTACTGCTTCATAGCAGGAGGTGACCGCTTCTCATTCCCTATCGCTCTGGATTATGGCCAAGGCTGTTGAGGTCTGATAGGCAGTCGTTTTTTTTATACAAAGTTGGTATTTGGCAGCCATTTCGTAGTGGAATTGACGAAACCCAACTTAGTTGAAAAAAGGCTTACCTGCGTTTATATTATCAACGTTTACTACATTTTATGTTCATCACAAATAAATTGGTACAATCTTTATTAAGAATTACCAAACTAACTTTTCATATAATTAGTATGCTGTAAGTAAAAGCGCAAACTTTTACTTAAGACAAACTGCTAAAAAACTTCCTCTAGTGCTCTCTCAAAGTATTACTGCCACTTTGAAATCACGTTCGTTTCGTGAATTTTGAACTATGGACCACTTTTGAAGTTCCCCAATCTTTGCTGTTCAAGTCCATGTGCGATCTACTTGAGAACTTTGTTTTACACGAAAATCGTTTCAGTTCAGAATTGAAAAAATACTCGGTACTTACCTAAGGGTATTTTAAAACTATCCACACTAAACGTTTACGTTTTACAAAACCTTTTGGGAACCCATCCATTATGCGTTTAGCAGAGGAGTGAATTTTCCTGATAGCAAAAATCTGAGGATATTTAAATCAAGATTCAATAGGTTACTTCTAGGCAATCGGGCTCCATCATCTACTATATAGACTAAGAAATTTATCAAGAAACATCTTTACCCACAGTTTGCGATAGTAAATAAATAAAAATAAAAATTGGTCAGGCCGTTTCGAAGAAGCTCGATAAAAACACTGTAACACGAAATTTTTATATTTATAGTAAGACTCGGCAAACGTTTTGACATATTTAAAATTTGTCATAAAATGAAAAATAGCCTACGAGGTATTCTTAGACCTAAATAAAATACACAAAAAATCATAAAACCCGCTCAAGCCATTTCCTATTGGTTTGATAACAAACACTTTGACACGTTATCATAGCTCTGTTAGACTATCGTTCTAAAAATGTCAAGACTAGTTATTTATGAAACCACTGATCTAATAGAATAGCCACTATTGGTTTTGTATCATAATTTCATACGTTTCAATCATACGTTTTATTTATTTATTATATTTTTCATTGTACACCACATAAACAAAAAATACAGGACAAGAAAAGAACTTGCTGTCAAAATTGCAAACTGTCGTTTACGACAGTTTTAGTGAAAATGCTCGAGTCGAGATTGTCAATAACAAAAAAAGTGAGACAGTGATTAAAAACCAAGCTACAAATAAAAAAATATACCGTACAGTGTTCAATATGCACATGCGGTCGATTGAAAACTAGGATTTTCTACATTTTTTGAACCGTTATAGTAAAAACGTCGAATATCAACAGGCAAAATACAGCGTTTTTCACCAGTACCTAAACCGTATCGAGCCTACGTTCTGGTTTGTTTGTGAAAACTGCCACCAGTTGTGCATTTTTTTGGAATAAAAATACTCAGTTTTTCCGTGCAAATACTTTACCCTTTGTATATGCCTACCCATATGTATGTGAGGGAAATACAAAAAGCTTTTATAGGCCGAATGTTATCGAAAATGTGGTAATAACTTCATGTTAAAAGGAAATATAAATATACGTAGGTACTGAAAACGAGTGGTCGCACTTTGCGGAGAGCACAATTAAACTGTTTGTTTGTTACGAGTACCAACATAATAAGATCATTGTGAATGTGAAGCGAGCTTTGAACTGAGCTAATGTTGACGTTATTAGATATTTATTACATGTTTATGGCCAAAGTACCGAAAACATCCATAAAACGAGTTTATTGAGCCATTCTTTCCAAGTTCGGAAAGTAGGCTGTAGCAAATAAAAGCTTTGGCAACATTAATTCATGAATCCCCAAGCGACCACCGGTGGCCGCGCATCTATTGTCTTACTATTGTGTCTCTAATTGACGGTATCTGAAGGGTTAAACACTAGTTTTTGTTAGCGGCTTCGCCGCATGAAAATGAGTAATAATTTGTCCCGAGGAAATATACTTACTTTCGGAAAAAAAAGTATCTTTTTTTTTATTATTGATAGGTTTGCGCTTGACCGCTATCTCACCTGATGGAAATCGACGATGCGGTCGACGATGGAACGCGCTTACCTAGAAGAAACCTATTCACTCTCGACTTAAAGATTATGTATTATCTTATGTGCTATTACAAAACATGGTCTATCGGCGTTCAGCGTGAAGGAGAGACAAACATACATACACACAAATACATAAAAACTAGATCTTTATAATAGGTAGTAGTGATTGTTGTGACACAAAGATTTTCTTCCATTAAACAAACAAAGAAACAATTTTACTTCAATCCACTAATATTATTTAGAAGTGCTCAGTCAAGTTAGTCATAAACAAAGGGGTCAAAATAATTACGAAGGTTCCTTCACAAGTGATAGAAATACAAATATTTTGTCCGTGAAATATGACTGTTGATGAAAGAACACTAATTTAAGTTTTATTTGGGTCAGGCTGGCTCCACGCAGGCGCGGGCTACGAAAGATCTAACAAAATTAAAACCGGCATCTCCTTCGATGGCTGCCGCACAAGAGGGTAAACAAGTTGTTTTTAAACTTGCAAGGTCGAACAGTAACTTAGACTTATTTATATTCGAACTTTACCGCGTAAAAATCGAATTCTTAGATTAAAGTGACATAACTCTAAATTCCTGTTTTTGGTTTTGCTATAAATTACCTTAAAAAGTCTACTGTACAACGTTGTGTTAAAAAATGAGTCCTAATTATTATTATTTTTTCCCTACATCATTCAAAGGATGTAATTTTAATTACAAACCATATATAATACACTAATCATCATCATCTTCCTGCCCTTCATTACTTGGGGTCGGCTGGCGCAACACATTTATTTATTCTATTCTGTCCTGTCACTCGTCACACCATCACTAACTCCCTTTTCTTTCTTATCACTCCTTGCCTTGTAAGTACAGAGCCTAATAATTTAAAGTAATAAATTGTACACTAGTTCCAATTATGAGTTAGAAATGAATATGAGAGAAGTACGTTTGTATTTACTATATGAACATTTAATATAATTTTGTAGCCTTCTCATTTCCCCAAAATGTTGAGTTAGGACACTTTTATTCTAAAGATGTGAAATGTCTGACCGTTTTTCATTTGAGTATCTGTAATCATTTGTTGTTATATACCTATCAGTTTGTGAACACATTTATTTTGACACATTGATTTATTTTCAGGCTAGAGGTAGGTACTTATATAAGGATTTATGTTTTTCCCTTAAAATGGATTGACTTGTTGATTGATTGATACTTGGCTGTCTGGTCTGATGATTTGCTAAGGTTTATTAAAACTGTCCTACAACTTTAGCATAATTTAAGCAAAACCAGAAAAATATGTTAAGTTTTTTATTTACTATTATTTATTTTCTTATTTATTACTGCTTTCCATCAGGTGGAATCGCAGTCAAGCACTAGTTTATATCAGTTAAAAAAAAAAGGTTTTATAAAAATCATAAAGTTATAAGTTTATTATGTTACCTGGTTGTCCACACAAATACATGGTCACCGGCCCGTCCGGGCAACTGAAGGGTAGTTTACCTCTCGCTTCCAGCCATGCGCTGGCGGCTAATTTGCCGAGATCTGTGTTGTACTTAGTATCTGTGATGTACAACTTGAGACCTTTATAAAATATTATCTTCTTCTTCTTCCTGCCCTTACCCCATATTACTTGGGGTCGCCGGAACACACTTTTTTCTTGTATTCTGTTCTGTCACCCGTCACACTATAACTTCTAGGGGGGCCGGGGTTCTCCGAAAGGAAACTCGAGCCCCGGTATGAAGGCTAGAAGGAACGGGGTGGGGTTTTTAGTCAGTAAGAGTCTGACACTATCTCCCGCTCCACCCAAGAGCGGGTTTTGTCAAGTAAGATAATTTTACCAAGACAAACGATGGCCTTTCGATTGGGAAAAAATATAATATAGTTAAAAAATTATTGGAATCGATTCAGTCACTAATTCTCAACCAACTATATTCAGGTTTAGCTTATACTAAAAATAAGGTTGTATATAAGTTCAAGGTTTAATTTTATTTTGAGGCCTGTAAATTGTTGTAGCGCACCAAAAGATTTTCGACACTCAAGTGAGGACTCCCGAAGTAATTACTCCGCCTTACTGAATTTCCAAGCAGGTTTCCTTTCAGAGGTGAATCGGTCAGTCTTAATTATCAGACAAACAAATCCTTTCGTAACGAGCCAGAGCGTCTTCATCATTTCGTAAAAACGGCATTATGTTGTTCAACATGATAAAGAACCCATTAAAATTCGTTCCAAGGAATTATGCAAATGAGATTGTAAGCGCTCGCTAACAAGATAGGACGCTCGCAAAGATTGTTGCAAGATTGTTGCTAAACTCAATTCAGTTCGCCTGTTGCTCTCCTTTGTGGGTACCTGCGCCTGGCAAATTACCCGGGGAAGCTGAACAAACCGACAACAAAAATAATAATCTAATTTGGAACGGATGTAGGGACGCCATGTGACCGGGATCGCTGCGGGCTGTCTCTTGTGGAATAAAACGCAATTATTTGAATTTTGATTTATTTTTTCAACCTAACATTGTCGTAACTTTCTTAACTCGACAGATCACCAGCTAAGATAACAGGTGTACTCAACTATGAACATTGTTCATACCACTTAAATTATTATACGATCAGTACTGAAAAACAATTATTCATCATTATCACGAAATTTACTTTTTATCACGAAAATACTATTCTTAATTTTACTAAATTCCTTTTAATCAATTCTTTTACATAAACTTGAAAATATAAATTATATTAAACATGAAATCACTCGATGTCTATTTATACAAGAACTCTATTGTGGCTAATAATATAACTTTGATCGATACCATTTTAAGTCTCGGTAAAGATTGAGTAAAGATGGAAGACATTACGTAATTAAAAGATAGCGTCTTGTGGAAGGAGAAGCAATAAAGTAATTAAATATAATGTTAATAAGGACAATTAGTTTGACATTTCAATGGAATAAATGGCACAACAAAATCGTTAGACTAAACACTAAATACCACAAAGTTTGTTGAACATTCTATTTTGTACCAGTAGCTTTCAATGGTACAAAATAGAATAGGTTTTAGTTTTCGGAATGACACAAAGATTTATTTGGGGAACTGTCTTACGTTCACAAAACATTTCATATGAAATATAACGAAAAACTTAATAAAGACTCAACAAGAATCATAATTTAGTGTATCTACACTCCAACTCCTACAGTATACATTTAATCTCAGAGACTACCCACATTCAACTTCACAAGCTAATACATTAGAAATAGGAAAGGCACAGTCGAAGTATAAAATTTATTGCTGACTTCCCTAACTAGGTACGATCTTTTACAGTAAGTAACTAGAAAACCACATAGACATGTCTCAAAATAATCAACATTTTGTGCTTTCAATTAAACTTAGCTACTATGAAGTTTTAGGTACTTTAATTTACTTTGTCTTACTCTGTGGCCTTTTCTAAAGTAGACAGTAAGTAATTTAACAAGCGGAAAAGTTTTGAAAGACAAGCAACTAGATATCAACTGCTCAATTAAAATACTCTTACAAAATGTTCGCTTAATTTAAAAAGGTTTTTGTAGATTTGGCACGGCTAGTGATAGATCGTACTAAACATTCAAATGATACAATCTAAGTCCGAACTATCGTAGAGCACAACTTATGTTAACAGATTGGTTTTGCTATGTCGTTACTCACAATCTACTTCGTTCTACCTAAACTCGACACTACCTTTATGTGCGTATTGCCAGTTACACGTCTAAGTTACGTACAATGACTGTAAGAAAATAGGATTCATTTATATTCAGAAAATATTATTTTTCATCTTTAGAGAGAGTAATACTCAATTCGCGAACTTTTGGTTCCGTTTTAGATAATAGATTGACAAAGATCTAGCTAGTAACAATACTCTACGAGGCTACACAGTCGTTGCCTAACAGATACTTTACAAGTATTCACGACTAAGTACCCACATCGAAAGTATAATAATTATAGGCTTTTTCGAATCGTTGGATTACATGAATCGTATAACATTAAAAATTCAATGATTTGAAACCCGTTCTTAAATAAAGTCTAACATTTAATTTGCTCACACAACTTTAAACGAGTTCGGCTGTACGATAAATTGAAACTATTCATGTCAAACTACAAACCAATAATTCGTTGAGGTTTACTTTAGAAAATCTTACAGTATTTAGTTTTTAATAACGAATTAACCTTTAACAGCAAGCACCGTACTAATAATAAAATTACAAAGTAAACTTTAGCTCTCGTAGAAAACATCCCACCACAACAAATTGACTAGTTCTAACTCCTATCTACATATTTTTTTACAACTTAAACTAAATTTATTAAAGTCTCTTTATGAAGTAGTTGAACCGGCCGCAAATGGTGAAGTGAGGGTAAGGTCGGACGTGGGAAAGAAAAACTACGAGACGTTCGCTTCTGAACAGGCAATATCCTTGTTTCGGTAATATCGACAACGCAACACAACACTGAAACGCACCAAAGTCAAGATTAGTTTATAAAATCGTCACCACAATCACTGTTCGTGCAACCGAGTTCAATCATTCACTGTCCCTTGAGCATACAGACTAACAGACGAGAGGAAGTCGAGGAAAAGTAGAGGAAGGGCACCCGGCGTCGCTTTGAGCGGCGCCTAGATGTAGACTTCATGGTGTTGCTGCGGCCGGCCCCGCCGGGACTAGGAGCCTCGCTCCGACAGCTCCACGACGTCGTCCGCCTCGGGCCGAGTCACATCTATCTTCCGCCTCTCGGCTATCACTATTCTTATCTTCTCCTCTTCACTTATCGGCTGATCGTTCAATTCAGGCGTTAGTTGGAGGTGAGAGCGCGACGCAGAGCTTGCGTCTGTGGCTGCCGACTCGGTAGAGGATCTTCTCTTGGGGCCGCTCAGTCTTAGACTCTGTCTGTTGGAGGGCACGGCGAGCAGCACGGGTCGCAGCAGGCGCGCCTCTTCTCCGCGGAGGGAGTTCCGCTTGTCGACGCGCTGGCGTCTGTTCTGCGCGAAGGAGTCTCGTGTGGGGGGGCTGCCGGGCTCGAGCTGGTCGGCGTCATCGGCGTCGATGAAGCGCGCGTCCTCCTCGTAGAGCGCGGCGGGCGGCTCGGACGCCGAGTCCTGTCGGCGGCGCCCGAAGGCATGAGGGGATAAGGAAGCCCGTCTCGGTGGTAGCGACGTCGGTAACAAAGCGGTGTGCGAGTGCAGCGTGCGCCGGCGGCGTGCGGGGGACGGTGCTGGTTGCTTGGGCTCGCTGTATGTGAAGTTAGCCGGAAGGGACGGTACCTTGTTCAGCGGCCGCGGCGGGCTCATACACTGTTCTAGAGCACGACACAGTGCTCTGTCCTCTTCATCGTCCGCCTCCCTCTCTAACTCACGTTCTAGTTCTACGTCCATGTCATTTTCATCTTCCATTTGTTTATGGGATTCTTCTAAGTGTTTCATAAGTACCTATTCAACAAGAACATTTATTTACTATGTGTCACCCTACTACATTTTACTTATATGTAATTGGAATAACGCTGAAAAAACTTACAGCGACGACCACATTGACGAGTACGAATTGCGCCATGAGCACGAAGACGACGAAAAAGATGGGCGCTATGATGGTGGATACACAGCAGTTGCGCACGCAGTCCACGGAACTGTCGCAGTCTTCGCGTAAGGTGTCCTTCATGATGCCGTTCCAGTTGTCTCCGGTCGCCACACGAAATAGCGTCAGGAACGCCATTCCGAAGTTGGCGAAGTGGGCATGTTCACCAAGACCTATTAAACAAAATAAGAAATCAGTGAAATAAGATTGAAGAATTTAGTTTTCAAATATTTCAGCTTATTTTAATATTCCATACCTTGACAAGGAATTTCGTCAGAGCATTCTAGTCTTCCAAAAAGCTCTACACCAAGTGCAGCAAAGATGAAAAACAGCAAAAAGAACAACAGGCCCAAGTTCCCAACTTGCGGCAGCGCTTGCATCACTGTGTCCAACAGTGCCCTTATCCCCTTGGCCATCTTCAGCAGCTTTAGTACCCTGGCTATCCTCAAAACCCTCATTACCCTCATAATTGTCGGATTTATTGGAATTATATTAGTTTCTAACTCTTCTAAAACTATTCCCACTATGGATAAAATGACGATGATTACGTCCAGTTGATTCCATTTGTCTTTTAAGTATATTTTAAACCCTAAAGCAACAAGTTTCATGATTGCTTCTAAGATAAACACTGCAGTGAAGAAATAATTGAATATTTTAAGCGCATATTGCAGAGCCGGCGGCATTCTGTAGTACTCTATGGCCATCGTAACGACATTTAAGCCAATGACTCCGGCTATGGCCAGGTCGAAATATTTAGATGTGACTACGTTGTGGACGAATAATCGTGTTTGACAATAGTCTGCATAATACGGCCGCATGTGCATTTCTGAAACAAAATAACAGTTTTCAAACGATTTGATCCTGACTTTTAGCACGATAATAGTTTTGTCTTGATTATGCTTACATAATATAGACCCAATAGGGATTTTTCTATAGTTCTTTTTATAAATATGGGGTAACAAAACAATATAAAAATGCAATATTTTTTGAAAAGGGTTTTGAAATTATATTTTTTTTTTATATCTATTGGTATGAGGAAGAGTGGGGAGTTGAGTTAGCTATCACTATACATAAGGAAATTTACTAACTTCTCCGTTTCTTCTCCATCTGCAGCGCTCTCTTGGCAGCTCGCCTCACTCTTTCTTCCTTCTCTTGTTCCTCACGGCATCTGTGGAAGTTCTCCACCACGACTCCCACAAACATGTTCAGCACAAAGAACCCGACGAGCAGTATGAAGGCGATGAAATACAGGAGACGCCATTCTGAGTAGTTCACTATAGGCTGCAGAGAGGAATAATCTTATCTGTAACTGATGCCTTACATGAAAAAAGCTATAGCCTAGGATTGCATTAAATAGTAAAAATATTATATCTAAGATGTCATAGTCTGTTAATGTTAAATCTACTAGTTTTCTGTTAAGAGTGAGTAAAACTTTGTAATTTTCTTCAATTCGTTCTATATTCTACTTTCTATTATTTAAATTGTGAACTTTGTACAGTAATCCCTAAAGTAGTAAACTTTTTTAAAAGCCTGTAACGACGTCATTATCGTTGTGGGTGACTGTGTTCGACATCTGCGGTTCAAATTGACGTCATTAAATAGGTGCTTCAGCCAAATTGGAAAAACATTTTAGAAAAAGAAAACTGTGACCAGCTTCAACATCAATTTTTGTCTTGGTCATGCTTGGCTGCTATCCTGGCGGTAAGTAGTGATACAATAGTTAATTATGAACCACACTTATTCTAGCCAGACCACTAAATAAATCGTACGGGAAGACCGTTGCAGGCAAATTGTTCTAGTGATGTGAAAAATTAAAAAGATATCTACTTTTATTTTGTTTAAAAGCTAGTGAGTTCTACAGGATGAATAATTGCCTCAGATTTTCGAGCCATGTTTGTACCTGTTGATCAACCCCGACTGCGTCGAGTCCGGTATACATAATGTTCACCCATCCGTCTCGAGAGCTCAGCACGAACAATGACATGAGCGCTTTTCCCAAATCGTCGAAGTTGTACTTCCTGTTCACCCATACATTGCCGTCTATTGCTAGGCAGTCGGATTTGTTCTTTACATTCTTTATGTTTGCACCTTCGCAGTAGAAGAATGCGCCTTTGAAAAGCTGAAAGAAATATGGTTATTGATAAAAATATTTTCTTGCTTGTTGACATTACACTAATAATAATTATTTTATTTCAGGAAATTATTCCCATATTTGGTACTGTTACTAAAGTTTAACGTGCAGCAGTATTGTAATTTTTTATATTATCAATGGTGATTTTTGCAAACACAATGAATGTAGTGTCATAGTCGATAAATTACCACCCCATCTTCCGGCCAGCTAGGCCTACTATGTGATGCATTAACTTTTATTTCAGACAGCTCAAGTCCGTTTAGTTAATAATAATCCAAGTAGGTAATAAGTTTTACTGACTGCAAAATAAAATCTGTCGTAATCAATTAATCATATTAATTAAATCGACAGTCACATATATCAAGTTGATTAGTAATGTAAGCCGATTGGTTGCATTGCTCTTGGGACAAGCAGCTTAGTGCCGTCCGTGTAGCGTCTCTAGTAGCTGGTATAATCACACACTCGGCTTTAGACGGTATCGTGTTGTCCCGGGGGCTTTGTCTTACGTATGATTGAGTACGAGTGCAAATGCATCACTCGTGGTCGATTTAGTAATTGGATATTGGAAGATGTTTGCTAATTAACCCTTCAGATACCGTCAATTAGAGACACAATAGTAAGACAATAGATGCGCGGCCACCGGGTGTCGCTTGGGGATTCATGAATTAATGTAATTATTATCTATTTTAGGAAAAGACTAACAGTTGTACGCGATAGATATGTTTAGTATCATAATAAATTCCAAAGTAATGATTTTGATTATTTTCGTTAGCATGTATTTTACTTAATAAATTTAAAACGATATGTCTCTGTTCCTATTAAATACAAGGTGTAACGTTAAATGCGCAAAACCTAAAATTAGTTTGATCAGAATAACGGGCAGAATCAATTATATCACTTTTTAATATAGGTTACATTTCAAAAAAATCTTCATTAAAAACTTCGACCTGTCTATACTAATATACTATAATAACCTTTAATTTCTTTTTTGTGTCTTTTTTTTCTCACGTAATTAATCAACGATCAATCGAATTAAAATTCATTTGGGGTGTGTGAGGTTTTGCGCATTTAACGTTACACGTTGTATAAGTATGTAAATAATTTACTATCCAAAGGCGCTTTCAATTTATACATACTGCAACCGGCCGGCTGCGGCAAAGTAAACGTGCGGCAGTACGTCAGCAGTCCGACAACAAGCGCCTAAACTGAAAACGTATCTGGCTGTCGTGCGTTTACATGCCAGTGATGAACACAACACTGAATTGAACATTTAGATGGGTGGATTTCTATTGAATATTAAGCAAAATTTTACTATCTCAGAAAACCTTTATTCATTAAATTCTTACCTGTACTCCCAAAATGCCGAATATGATGAAGAAAGTGCAACAAATCAGCACAATGTTTCCGATAGGTCTCAATGACGATAGAAGAGTTTGCACAACCAGCTTCAATCCTGGCGCTCTGTTTATCACCCTTAGTGGCCTTAACGACCTTAGTAATCTAAATACCTGACAATCAATACAAGATTAAAAAATACGATAGGAATTAGATAAAAATAAAACATCTGTATGTGTAAGTACAGTGAGCTGCACATCAGTGGTAACAAAGTGAGTATAAGACACTTGAAAATTGTTAAAATGTCAAGCATGCTAGCGAGAAAGAGAGTTGGAGGCATACACCTCATAACAGTTCAGTTTAGGTCGTCAAATGGATCGCGTTAAGAGCTCGTGGTAGAGTTTCTGTTTTATCACAACAAAGCTTCCTAAAGATCAAAGTGTTACGACCGACGTGCAGTCGATTAAATCTAAAAAAGAGGTGGTATCTTACCCTGAGGATTCCAAATATTCGTGGACTGGATTCTGATACTAAAGACATTAACAAATCAATGATGGAGATGATAACCAGCGAGCCATCCATGATGTTCCATCCCGAGGTGAAGTACGCGTCTGGACCGTAGAACATTCCTGATGCCACTACCTGTTTGGAAAAATAAAATATCTTGTAACCAGAACATTATGGAGGCTTTCACTAATGTGTTCTACGATTAGGCACGAGTTTCAAAATATCGTTTCGTATACAAATTAAAGCTTTTCTGTTACATAAAAGATTTTTCCTCGAATATATTGCTGTTTCGAACATTTTTTTTTCAGAGGTCTAATTAATTCTTTAACAGGAGTTGAGGAAGGTGACTATGTCGAGAAGTCAAGTTTATTTATTGTCTTTTATTAAAAAGACAATAAATAAACTAGCTATTAAGCTATATAATATAAATGTATATTTATGTATAGTTTAGTTTATAGTTTTTAATGTATTTATTTCTTCATTTATTTGCTAGTAGTACACCGTAGACTACCCCCCTTTTGATTTTATGTTCTTACGGTCCACCCTGTCTCTGGTTCTCTGGTTGATATTGCTATCAGTGGTAAGACCACTTCTACCATTTAATTATCTTTGGCTTGTAGCCATAGGTTTAAGTTTGTTTAAATGTTTTGTTACAATTTTGATGTACCTACAGTAAAGTTTATTCTATTCTAGATGAGCAAATAATATTTACTTGTTCGATAGTTATCTATTGTTAAGTGTTTTTATATAGTGATAAGATTATGTCGTGTACGAATATTTTCATTTTTCCAAGAAATTTATCAAAAAAAAATATAACCAAAGAGCAACTCTTGATGGAAGTTGGTAAAGTTAGCGCAGCTCGCGTGTGTATGACAGCGCACCATGTTTCCTAGTCAAACTGTTTCATGCTTGGCTGGTACGTTACGCCACTCCGCTCACTCGTATGTTCTACAATTTTCGATAGCCGAATATTTGAATTTTGTAAATGAAAGGGTAGATCGTGTTCAAAAATAAATGAAAAAGAAAATCTCTTATTTGATCGTATAATTTAATGTACCTAAAATGTCAACAAGCTTTTAATGAAAATCTTTTTTTATAGCAGGCTTTTATAGCTCGGCACCTATATAATTAAAACTCGTCAAACTCGATGGGGTTGTGTCGTTTAATTACTAAGTTCCTATAGCCACCTTCCAGTCTCATCATCAGATCAGCTCCATGTCATAATAATTATGCATTGTCATCTGATTTACACATGCATGCAAAATTTCAGCTCAATCGGTAAGCGAGAAGTGGGTCAAATTTAATTTGCAAGATTTGATTACAGACAAACATCGGGACAGGTGAAGCTAAATAAAAGCTTGTAAAATTGTTCACAGTTTATCAGCTTTTATTTTAAATATCTCTTTAAAAGATCATTACATTTTCAAAGATTCAGAATTCAAAGTGTGCTTGAAGGTGTCACTGTACAATGTACTACAATAAACTTGAAATAAGATGACGAAACATGAAGTATACACTTGAGCAAAGAATGAGTTATCCTTAGTAGAAGGATCAAACGACTGCTCTTAACGTCTTAACCACACTTGGAACGAGTGCCTTTCTAAAAATAGTAAAGTCACAGCGGAAACACCAGTAAAATACTCCGCCTTATGACGGCTGCTGACAAAATGGCGAAATTTTACCGTTTACGCTCATTTACTTTGTGTATTTTAATGCCTCTTCAGGGCTACATAGTACCGTTAGTGGTTCTACTAAAATTCTTCATGACAGCAATCTTTATTGGCTGACTTTATAAACCAACTAAAGTGTCTCTAATAGAATGGATGTCGCTGGTTACTATGTCATTTAAGTAAAGTGTTTTTGAGTGAGAGTGTCACTACATAGTATAAAACAAAGTCGCTTTTTTGTCCCTATATCTCTATGTATGCTTAAATCTTTAAAACTAAGCAACGGATTTTGATGCGGTTTTTTTTAATAGATAGAGTGATTCAAGAGAAAGGTTTATATATATAATATTGCACCCGAGCGAAGCCGGGGCGGGTCGCTAGTTTTACTGAAATGAAATAGTACGTTTACAGTTTGTACGTTTTTAAATTTTTACAAGTTGCAAAACCATTTTTATAACATATTTACAACATCGATCCCATTATTTTAATCGTTTGAAGGTCATTTGGAGCAAATTAAATTTGAAACTTTTTGACCTTAACTTTATGTCCCAAAATATTTTAAGAGGGTACTTAAATTTGCTTACCTTGATAAACATCTCAACAGCGAACACGCCAGTGAAGACATAATTGGCACTGGAGAGAAAGGATCGTTCCTTGGAGTCAGGCGGGATGTTGGGTCGCTCCATCGCCAACGTGATGCAGTTGAGTGCGATGAACAATAGAACGATGTTGTCGAACCAGCTGCGAGTTACCACCCACGTGCAGAATCTTCTCATGCTGACATTAAAACACGAGTTAAAAATGTTAATGAATTATGATAGTTTGAAAAATAATCTAAGTATCATACCAATAGGTACATGCTAGCATTTTTGAGGTTTGTCAAGCATACAATTCCATTGAGATTATATGGATAAAAAGTAACCATGTACCTAGGTACACACTTTTATTATATGAATGTATAGTTCTTTTTTACCTTAGGGTATTAAAGAAAAAATATTAATTTAATAAAACTGGTCTGCCATAACGGTTTTCAGTGTGGTTGACTGATTCGTTTAGAGAAAGCCTCGAAGACATAAAAGTACTTATTTCATTACGAAAATACTGAAATTCTTTTAGCGGAATAAAGGAATCGAGGTCGCTATAATCTTACTTGTTGTCTGGCGAAAAAATGTACAGTGAGTAAAATTC
The DNA here is from genome assembly GCA_949319445.1 of Mythimna lalbum. Taxonomy (NCBI): domain Eukaryota; kingdom Metazoa; phylum Arthropoda; class Insecta; order Lepidoptera; family Noctuidae; genus Mythimna; species Mythimna lalbum. The sequence continues at coordinate 7,651,358 of OX439352.1, read as the reverse complement.
TTTTTCTTTGAGGCAGCCCGTCGGCTCCATAAAGCGAAAAAGGTCTTTGAATCTGTACTGTCGTCTGTCGAATCTTGATGATAACATGCACACGTTGTTTATAGCAACCTGCAAAAAATGAAGCTTTGTAAAATCTTGGAATGAAACGTGCATACTAAATTTAAAGCCATTGTTTATGGATTCCATGTGAAGTGAAGTGCGTGCAGAAACAGAAATGATAAGGTTCAGTCAAACACTAACTAAATAAACTTTATAACAACATTTTGGAAGGTGTCAATCGAAAGTTCAAAGTTATAGCCCGTTGAATTATTGTGGTGAACTTGCCAACAGAAGCCAGGAGAAGGCTCACCACAATTATTCAAGTTTACTCGTTTCACTAACACAGATATAGTTTTAACAAGACAAGATGTCGATTCAGAAATTGAAATGCAACTTTTACGAAAGTACAGGGTGCAAAAGATAAATTATATTGTGCTTCTAATATAACAGTTCTGGTGGAATTTTAACTTTTTACCGTATCGTGTCTGCGTCTGCGTTTGCCTGTAAAGGCTGGCTATGGATGAACCCGAGATGCTTGTCTTGATTCCTGCTAATAATGTCACCTTTACCTTAAATTTATTACTGCTACGTACTTCCTCATTGATCTGCTTCATCAGTGGGTGTGGTTGGGTATTGAGTCTTGTTGGCAGTGCTGGTGCTGGGAGCTCTCGTATCGGCCTTGGTGTCACCGGTACGACTGGTGATGGAGGTCCTAAGTTGCTCGCCTTCACTTCTGATACCGATGTCACTGTTACCAATGAATCGTACTCAGATACTCGTAACTTGCCTATGAAAATTTGGTGAATAGTAAGTGTCAATTTGGTTTATTTAGCCGGTAGAGATGTTAGTCAACGTAGGAAACAGTTAATGTCTCTGTCGACGCTCTCTTTGGATTATCTAGAAATGTTTTTTTTGGTTGTTTTTTTTTTTACTAGAAAATCGCTTTGAATGTTAGATGTCTTTCAAAATTTCTTCTGTTTTCCGTATAAAAAAATGTAATTTTGTGTTAAAAATACGCAAATACCAAGTGTCTACTTCTAGTTCTCGAAACTCAATCGATAAGCAATGATTGCGCATTGTAGACTGGTTAGGAAATGCATAAAATATCAAAAGCGGTATTTACGGTCAGTGACCTAGTTATTCTAATCGATTGCAATAATCACGGTGTACTGAAAACAAGGCTTAGTACGTAGAAACATTAAGTGTAGAAGAAGTAGGTTACCTGTCAAGTAGTCATTAGTGAGTGATAGCCTGTGAGGTGGGGCCTTCACGGAGTCCAGCCGAACGGTCGAGTCTGATGAGAACCCCGCTTCTGGGGCCTTCCAGGACACCTAAACAGACAGTAGAATGTGCAACAAATATGTGCAGCTGGTGCAAGTTTGTCTATAGTCGACATCGTAATTACTTTATTACCCTAAGGTTGTTAACAGTTTTCACATTTTAAATCTTAGCGATGTCAATCAAATGCCAGTCTGTCTGGAAATTAAGGTCTAAATTAATTTGTTTAATTTATAGTTTTGAACTTGATAAAGTTTAAATGCTAGTCAAAAGTAGCAAAGTTATAACGGTCGGCTATACTAAGTAGCAGTAAAGCTTTTGCTTAAATTGTAGGAACACCGGTGAATTGCGCAGTGGTTGTCACCTAGTTGAGGTGCATCGGTTTAAATAATTTATCAAAGCTTCAAGTGATGCTGGCAGTACTTACCTGGACAGTAATCCTATAACATTCGTATTTGAATTTAGACTTATGCATGGACTCTGGTACATACGGTTGCAAACCAGTATTCCAACAGAGGTCATCTTGAATGGGACTCGATTTGTGTGTTTGGATTGTGTTGCCTCTACACTAATCTAATTCACTCGTCAGCACGTTCGCAAATCAATCACTGTGGTTGGAAAGACGCGCCCACCAACCAAGTGCGTTGAAGGTTATGGATTACAACTGCTGTCTACGCGGATTGAAAATAGCAAGGTCACCCCTGTTGGGACGCTGGATTGCAACCGTCTGGTCCATGCTTTATGATCTTTTACATAGGGCTATTTTCAATGTTCAAATATTTTCCAAGAATTAGACGAATTATAAAAAAAAACCTTTTTATAAAAAAAAAATAACCGACTTCACTAAAAAATTGAATTGAATTTGAAGAGTTCTCTCGATTTCACCAAGATTCCATCATTAGATACCAACTTGGTGACTATGGGACCATTTGGGAAGGATACCCTTTCCAACAAAATAAAAATTTTTCAAATCGGCTGGCAAGCGACGAAGCTATGCGCGAACAAACATAAAAAATAAAATAAAAACATTCGAATTGAGAACCTCCTCCTTTTTTACTAGTCGGTTTAAAACAAAAGAAATTAAAAAAAAAAGAAACAATTTTGTTTAAGTGCTTAGTACATTTTTAACTCGCATAATTAGACAAATTGTAAGAAACAGCCCAATGCCCTATGCCTGGCCATCAATTTGGCCGATAAGTAACCCTATGTATAAGTTAATTTGACGGGCTTACATCGGGTAGCAACGGTGCATTATGTGCGGAGACCCTCCTAGCTTGACCGCCAGGAGGCAACACTCGCGCTGCAGGCAACGCTCCGCGTGCCCTGTTGTTCGGTAGCTCCGACTGCGTGTCGTTCTTTATCACCATCGACGAGGACAGCAGCAACTCATTCTTGCGGATGTTTGAACCTGGTCATGAGGTTTAAGTTAGATTTATATAGGAAATATAATCACGTTCATCATAATTTCAGACTTAGTCGTGTTCTCCACCAAGTATGCCATAAATACGGTTCTTTGGCTTCTCACATTCAGTGGATTTACGTAACTTTCAATAAGTCATAAGTTCCTTCGTATCACATGAAAACTCCGGATCCGGTTTGCTGAATCAGTTGCCATCTTAGGTACTTTAAGAACATAACAGATGATAAGTTTAATTTAAAATTCAAACCATAAAGTTTGAAAATAAAAAGGTTCGTACTTTTTCAAAACTCAAATATATCTAAGTATGTGGATAAAATTATTACACAAAGATTTAAGAAGCACATCGAACATCAAACATCAACATGCAAAAACAACATATTTTGGTAGGTACATATTACTTTGATAGTAGTTTTGAAGCTTAAATATAAGATGACAATAATCTTATACCATTGCAAACGGTGTGATCCCTGCCATTGTTCAGTATGATAGCGTCTGAGTCCGATCCCGTCCTTTGTTTCGGCTTTCTTCTGAGGCTTGGCCGCCAACTATAGTTGCGTTGCACCTTACATTTATCTTCACCATTTGCTCCCATAGTAACTACACTTATGTTCCTAAAAAATATTATGTAGTTGGTTATGTTTAGGACAAAAAAGGAGATAAATACAGTAGGATAACATGTACAAAGAAAGTAACATAATAGTTAAACGTTAAATTATAGAAATCTAAAATAAGGTTGTTCGAAAGAGTTACCAGGAACCTAACGAATACAACTGAGTTTGAGTGAGTACGTACGAGTAGTGAACTCTGACTCTCCTTGTCAGAGTTTTTACTGACATGGAGTGACTAATACCTACTAAAAAAAAGTGGTATGTGGCAAAATACTTGTAATTTTTACATTCAATAATGCTGAAATAATATCACTTGTATAGGGTGCAAAGATTAAGGATTCTGTAAATTGCGAGTACAATATTATCATGAGCTGTTTAAACCTAATATTACTCAATTGTATGTAAAAATTTTGGTTTTATAGTCACTTACTTTTGCGAACTCAGAAGACTGGATTTATCACTTGTGTTCAAACAATTTTCATCCTTTGAACTTGCAATCGTGATCTGAAGGTTCTTCTCCGGTAACAATGGTGATGGTATTGACCTGGGTGTGGTTGGCGTCGTGGGCGCAGGAGATATGGATCTTAAAGGGGGTGGAGCTAAAGTTAGAGGGGGAGGGGCAAGAGTCATGGGAGGAAGACGGGCCTTTTCAGCTCCAAGTTGAGCTTGCGCTGAGTGGAGAGTTAATGTGTAGCTGTTCGGTGGCTTCAGTAGACCGGGAATGCTGACACACTGAAAAATAAGAACATGTGAAATTTCACAGCAGATCCCAATTACTTGTAGTCTTTTTTGTGGGAATATAACAAGTGAACAGTGAGTTGGGGTCCTGTGGTCAAGTCAATCAGTCTACCGAAATGACTTAGATCAGGGGTACCCAAATGTGTGTGTAATTTAACACTACTCAAAAACAGTGAAAAAGTCATTACGTAGGCTGCAAGAAAAAACAGTTGTAGAAAAAGAATGCTTACAGAAGTACGATCAATGGAATCCAAACTTGATAACATGGCAGATCTTTCCAAGCTCAGAGCCATGTTAAAATCTCTGAAGGAAGCTCCAGGTTCCAATGTGGTAGATGGGGAGTCCTGTGGCGTTGCTGCTGTGTGAGTTATCATTGGTAATGCTGAAGACTCGGTAGTACCAGCACCTTTAGCTCGCATTTTGGACTCCTAGGATAAATTAAAAACACAATATTGATTTATAAGACTCTAAGAGTTATCCAGAAAGCCAAATGATTAATAATAAAATAAATAAAAATAAAATCAATCTTCTGCAATAGTAGTCCTAAGTGATAGATTACAAAATACCTGAAGATAAGTGACAAGATAAAGTAAATTAGATGAAAGTCAGGTATATATTTCTAAGGTATCTCAGAAGATTATAAGATTAGAAACGAAACGTTTTAAAAAAGTAAGTAATAAGACATTTTACGACGAATAAAATCTTAAATCTTTAGTATTACGAGACTCGTCGAGGTAATAAGATTTGTAGTATCGAAAGAAGGCTGAACATATTTTTTTAATTTGATATTTTTGACTTCTTTTGAACCTTTGGATTAAAAACCCAACTGTGGGTTTTAATAAAGACTTATTGAAAAACATGAAATCATAATAAAATTAAGTACATTATTTAGAAATTTTCTGATTTTAATCTAGTTTGTAATATTTTACTGTATAAAAAACTAAACAATTGCTTAAAACAACACTCATTTATAAAAATGATTATAACTGTATTATGATGTGCCTAATACTTTTATGCTGAACTTACCTTTTGTAGATTACACTTGTTGGACTGCGCGCAGTCCTTACAAAGTGTCGGATGGTGTGCCGACGATTTTGTTTTACGATGTGACTTTATTCCTTTCTCTTTATGTCCATTTACATCATCTTTATGCTTTCGTACATCATCCGCTGACCTCCAATAGTTTTTTATTTCATTCTGTTGACATAAATTCTCGATCAATATGAGCTGAATTCTCTTTTATTGTAGGAATTTCAAAGGACTCAAATGGAATAACATTGTTCACGTTGACTTAATGAAATACTATCCCAAATACTTTACCTGCGAAAAACTCTCACTGGAATGTGATCCCGAATTCGAGTCGTCGTAGTGCAATTCGTTATTGTCTGAGAAACATTCGCTTGACAATTTTGATTTTGCCAGCTCGCGTTGTTCACGTTCCCTTCTCTCATTTCGCTAAAACATTTGAATTACACATGAGAATTTGATTGGGAATTCTGTGGCAGAGGCATGAAAGCATAAGTAATGCAAAGAATATTTGTCTGTTCTTAGAAATTCAAATATTCTTTTTGCAAGAAACCTTTGCTATGTTACAAAAAATTTTAGGCAGGTTGGTCTTGAATGATTCAAACTTTTTGTAATCAAAATGTGTCACATCACTTACCTCTGAGCTGAACCCTTCGACGAGTATAGCAACAAGCAAGTTGAACAGTACATAATTCCCAAATGTCATAAGGGCAACGAAATATAAAGCAGCCCAATGACTCGTTTTTTCCATGCCATTAAACAACACAACATTCCAGTCTTCCTGTGTTAAAACCTGAAATGTTTACATCAAAGTCAGAATTCAACTCAACTGAGCAAATCGTTCTACCACATCAAGTATTTTAAAATCCAAGTTTTTTTTTAATAAATCAAAATAAGCGAGGTGTGCTGTCATATTGTATAAAGTCGTGCCTTTTGGTGTAATAAAATGTTACTTTATTCCAATGTTAATAAATTAAAGTAAAAAAAATACAAAAAACTGTAGTTAGTAATTAGCGTGTTAGTGTTGACAAGTGTCATGTTGTTGTGTCAGTGTTCACTAATACACAGTAATGAAAGGGAACACAGACGGCGAGTTTGAGTACACAAGCATACAGGGTTCAGCATTACCTAATGCTATTCACTACTAAGCAAGATGCAAACTAACTACGGAGCGCTCCTTGTACTGCATTACCAAAATGTACATAACTACTAAGTAACTACAGCGGATCTCTCGCTTGTGCCCAGTCTTGTAATGTACATATCATGTTCAGTCATGTTTATCGTTAAATTTTTGTACTCGTCTTTTCTCACAACGCATACAAAGTTGTCAAATAAGACAAGTTGGTTCACAGTTCCAATCAGTTCAAGTTCGAAGTTACGAGACACACGCGGCTTCTATCTTCTAAAACATATTGAAACAGGATCGCAAATAAACCGTCTATTACTGAGCCTAGTCTAGCGTACCGCTTAAGGCTTACCTGGAACACGGTGACGGTAGCCCAGAGGATGTTATTAAAATGTTTCCTGTCGCACTCACACTTGGGATGGTGCGAGATGATCTCAGGGCAGGTACAATCCCGCTCGCTGCCATTGTCTTCGACGAACTTGCAAAACTTACCACCGAATAGGTACATGCCCAGAATACTGCTCGTCGCGGAGTCGATGTAAAATGAAAGAAAAACAAAACGCTATGCGCAAACGCCGCGACCGAGTCATCCTGACGATTATTGTTGCGTACGAGACGTTAACACTGCAACCTGCGCTCGTGAACGAACTACTGAAATAATACTAATGTTACGGGCTGAAATAGTTATTGCGCTCACAATCTAGTGTGCAGTTAGTGCCATAACAAAGAGGATATGTTCAGAGACGATGCTATCGTAACATTGAGGAAATCTATATGCACACAGTCAGTATTAGTAGTGCTATAATAATTGTGTATCTACACGATCACGTGCCGTAAAATTAGTTTTACTTCAAACAATCGTCCTAGTGATCTTATTTTGGGTGATGTAATAATTAATTAATAAACAAAAGCCTAAATGGTTAAGCAGTGTTATCGCCGTTGGCACGCTACAACCAACGGATATTATGTTAATAAACTAAATCATATATTTACTTTCATTAACATCGTGTTATTTATAGTGCAATTAAGTTCCTCAACTAACTTAATATTTAAATTATATTTCATTCTTTATACTGCCTCATTATTATAATAAAAGTAGAAATGCAATAAAAATAATCCGGAGGAGGAATAAATAGGCGAAAGTAAAGTGCGAAAAAGATAATTTAATCAAAGAAAACTCTCATTCATACTGTATCATTATAATTATTACTCGTGGCAAAAGTCATTCAAATTAAAATGCAGTAATTTTTAAATTATAAATTCATCCTGAGAAATGCAGAAGGAAAAGAATAAAAGGAAATTTAGATGATAGGAGCTATACCTTCTGTTATTTATAAAGTGGAAGTCAAGAGTTTAAGAAAGGGGGTAATTGAAAATTAGATTGTTATTGAAGTTAAAAAGGGATGCCAGGGTTGTTAACGAAACTGGTGGAAACTTTTGTCTCGTGTTTTGAACAACATAATCACGAATTCGCTCGTAAAGTTAATATTATACAACATTCCACTAATTTCGGACCAAGCTGTTCAAGATAAAAACCTAAATAATAGAAGCAGCATGCAGAGTGATAGATATATAACTGAGTGCAGTTGTAGTAGTGGGAGTAGAGGAACTGACGAACAGGTTACCCCGCGACTCGGCTTCAAACGACCTCAAGCTAACCTACTACTCAACCAAGCTCACTGACTAAGTAATGTGCTCTGGACAACTTCTGATGGGAGTACTGTACGAACAACATGGTGAACGTGACACTAATGATATTTGATCAATTTGTTACGTATGGTACTAGATCTCACTACGCGGGTACTAGGGTAGCGGTTACGCGACTGAACGCTTGTTTGACAACGCACTGAGCTGCAAGCTTGATCTCTCCGTTAGTGTTACTTGATAACTGTATGGGTCTGTGTGTGCGAGTAGATTGTCTCTTGCAGCAGAGTGAACGGTCGTTTGTGTACTCTCGTTGTTAGTCGATTAGCCGTGACAAGACAACCTTTTGTTATACGGGATTGTCCTACGGTCATGAGTGTTGGCTGCTGACGGACCCGTGGGTAAGCGTTTAGTAAATGTTGCAAGTTCAGTCTGTTTCTGGGTTGTCTGTTAGGTATTTTAATTTAAAATGTTGAATACCTGAAACACCGTGACAAAGGCCCACAAGAGCGTATCAAAGTTTTTTCTGTCGCACACTTGGTCGCCATGCTTGTCTTTCTCGCAGAATTTGCACCCGAAGAGGTTCATACCGAGGATGCTGAACGTTACCACGCAATATGCGATTAGATAAGAATACGATTACTAGAATCCTTTCCACACACAAAGGAGGGAATATATATATATACAAAATTATAAAGGATATAATATAGAATAATATACATAGATAAGTGTGTTGATATATACTAAGATGATGAGTGATCAAGTGCAGGTGTAAAAGGACAGAAGTGGACGAAAAGCACAAAAGCGTGAAGTCTCTATGGTTGATAAGATATAATAAATAGAAGAGAAAAAAGTTGTAAAGAGTGTGGATAGTGGCAGTGTGTAGTGGGTGGAATGTCACAGACAGAGGTGGCTGACACACATAAGGATAAGATTGAAAAGAAAAAGGAGAAATCACTCACAGTTAGTGCACAGGTTAAGGGATGCGGGTGTGACAGTTAAGTAGAAACATTCAGAATTTCATATTTTTATGGAGAGTCGAATAAATCTTCTTTTGCTACGGAAAAATGAAAAATCTGATTGAGCAATCAATGAGTGATTGCTGGGGGCTGTGATGTTTTGCTACTAGTCTACTACGATACAGGTGTGAGATAGGAACATTTAGTTAACATACAAAATAAAGAGTTGAATATTGAAAAACAGGTTTGTAGACAGATGTTTACATAACGCCTATTAAGTCCCTAGTGAGATACTAAATTTGAATACCATTTAGACCAAGTAAAGCAAAGAAACAAAATTATAGAAACTGTTTTTTCAGATGTTTGGATACTAAGTACTTAGGTAGGACAGATAGGCTTTAAAATAATTTTGAAAAGAAAAGTATTTTCAGGAAACTCATAAATAGCAGTTTCATGGATTTGTAAATCATAAACTCAAATATAACACCCTAACATTTTATGTCGTAATTTAAGTACATGCATTTTATATCGTTGTCATTTATTTCTTATTTAAGTTACCTTTCTTTAAATTTCATTTAGAAAACCTGATCTGTCTCCGTGGTTTGATGAACTTAATATTTGTATAAGTTGTATTGTGATATTTACCTGAATATGAAGATAAATAGTACAAGCAGTGAGAAGAAGACGGCGACGTTGTCCATGGTCCGTAGCATGACGAACAGTTGGCGACGCAGGTTGGGCATGAACCTCACCAGTTTGAGTATGCGCAAGAGTCGGAACGTGCGAAGAACCGAAAGCCCAGAGTTACCAGCCATGTCTTGCTTCTGACCCACGCTATGGGCCAGTTCGAATGCACTGTTTGTAAAATAAAAAAAGAAACATTTGTTTTAACGTCCGCTGCATTGCATGATTTGATAACATGTAGTGTGCACGAGACAAAAAACTTTTTACAAAAAAAATTAAACCGGCTTCAATGTAAAAAACACTGAAAAGTACAAAATAATTTTAATTTCGGAAGTCGGTCAACATAGAACCTCGTCCTTTTCGAAGTCGGTTAAAAAACGAAGTAAAACGGAGCGTCAAATTTTATACAAGTCGTAATTTATATATTTAAAATAAATCTAAATTACTTAGTTACTTATACAGTTACAACGAAGATGTTTAGAAAGAAGCCCAAGCTGCTGTTTTATAAATTCAAGTGAAGTGAATAAAGTAATTTATCTCTGTTCGTCCCTCACGAAGCTAAATGTACTTGTAACAGGGGTGAATCACCATTATATTACTCGTACGTCGGAGCTCGGGTTTTAAACCACAGATAGTCAATTACAGACACCCCTGAGTGGGGGCTACAGAGGTATCGCGACCAATATTTCACAGCGTCCTTTAAATCTTTGAGGACGGGACTTAAATTATAAATGTAGAAACGGAGGTTACAAACATTTTTGTTTATTTAAACAATAAATTGGCACAAGTATTTCAATGTTTTGTATAAACAAAACGGAGAAACACTTCATATAGAATTTTTCATAAGGATTTACTTTAATCCATGTTATTTGGTTTTACTACGCTTTGTTTTAATTCTCGTTCGGTTCGGATCTACTCGTTTGTGTATAAAGTATTCTTCTTTGATATTTTATTTGTAAGCCTGGTTTAAAATTGGAGCTGAATCAATTCTGTATTTTAAGAGCTACACAAAAGCTTTGGGAATATGTTTTTGGGAGCTTTAATTAAACGGATATGCGGCTTACAATACCATTACATAAAGAACAAAACGTAGATGGTAAAAAAATGTTTTATTAAATAAAATGATTAGTTTTGTTTTCTTTGCTTCATAAAGATTTAATAATAACTCAAAAATATCACAAAATCTTACCTTAGTATAACAATAATGCCATCAAAAACGTTGAATCCGTTGGAAATATATTTGAAGGGGCCCTCGGCGCCGATCTTGAAAAGCATTTCCACGGCGAATATAGCCGAGAACACAATGTTACTGATCTCTACGATCACGGTGAGCTCCTCGGGCTGATTGTGGTATTCAATACCCATTGACAGCGTGTTGATGAGAATAGCCAATAATATACCTGGAAATTACATCTGTGACAGTTCACGTGTAACAGATATGTTGACAAGGGAACGACATTGTCATATCTATTTTAGTTACATAGTAGTTGAAAATATCTAGAATAATTTTCTCGAAATAATAAATCATAGAGAGAAATATTAGATATTTGATTAATGCTCGATATCACTAATATTATGTGACACTTATGTTTATGAGTATTTTGCAACTATATTTAGGTTTTCATTAAGTAATTTTTTTTTTAGTATAATTAGAAGTTTGAGAACAATGTTGAAATCCTCCTGATTCTTATGCAGTGACGGTCTTTATAAAGACAATTTCTGGCAAAAATTAAAGGTTAGTTTTTTCGTATGATTGCTGTATTTGTGTCTTACCTTGTTGAAAGTATTTATGGTCGGCAACGAATTTGATCTTCTTCCTGAGTCTTGAAAAAGCTCTGGATATCCTGTTCCAGAAATTAGCGCACGCGTTCTTGACGCGGCCCTTGCGCGTTTCTTTTGCTGCAGCTTCAGCCGCGAGCAGGTCTGCGCAGCATGAGAAGTCTTCTATCTCCACGATCTGACCAAAAGATATATGGAGTTTAGTCATTTCTTGATCAACTTGATTTTTAGTTTTCTTATCCTTTAATATGGCTGCCAAGGCTTTCACAAAAGACTATGTTATTCTCACAAGTTTTATTAAAGGAATAACAGCTTTGAAGCTCGGCTTTAATTGAAAACGTGCTGAAGAGAATTAAGTTTTAAAGCAGCTGGAGGAGAACAGCCGGGGCCCCAAGTGACTAATTAAAAAGCAAGGAATATAAAGATTAGGATTTTCTTATATGAAGATTCCACGGGAAAATCAAAAATAATGTCGAAACACGCTACGTTGTAGGAAAAATAGTTTATTTTTTTAATATTAAGGTTTATGGTAAACACGGTTATTGCCATATATGTAAAAATTTTCATGTTTCTTGCGTTGAATAAACTGATGTTAACTTTACTATTATAACCAAAACGAAAAGAGGGATAGATAGGAAAGGAAAAAGCAAAAAAAGAAAGATAAAAAAGGAAAAGAAAAGGAAAGAAAAACCAAAACGAAAAAACTAAAGTTATAACTGAACACAATGTCTGCAAGTTAGTAGAACAAATGTAAAAGGGTACGATGGGGCTGACATACCCTGATAAAAGCCCCTAAATAAAAACAGAAAAAAAAATGTCTGTTACTAAATACAAAACCCACAAAAGTCGACAGATGGCATAAAAAGGCCAGTTTGACATTCATTGTTTTACCCATGGCGTTTTCGTATTATGTTCTTGGAACAAATAATACCTTTAGCTTTCAAACAACATACACAAAAGGAGCAAAGTGAAATGAAGTTCAAACCAATTCATATCTCAATCTATCACCATAAAATACTATTTCTATCGCATGAAATGAAATATAACTTTGCACAAGTTGCTATTAAATTTTCCAATGAAGACTTTACGATGACAGATACATCGCGGTCGGGTTATAAATTGTAAAAGTTTTATTCAAATTAATTTAATTTCAGTACGTTCTGAGAAGAAGGTAATTAATGTGTTATTTACTTGTGCCGATAAGTAGAGTTCACAATAACGAATGAATTGAGCGATGTTTATTAGTTTAGTTTAATTTTTAGTTTTCACGAGAATATTTTAACAAAGATTTCGGTAGAATAATTTTAATGCTTTTGATTGAGATGCTTTAAGACTTTGAGATCGTCAGTATGAAAATCTTTTCTGCTTGTATGAGAAAAATCACTTACCCTAGTGTCAATTTTCTCTTCACCGGCCCTCTTACTGATGCCCTTAGTGAGTTCTTCAAAGAAGGAGTCTAGAGCCACTTGTCCAGTGGGCAGGGCTGCTGACAGGGCCCCGGACAGCGCGAGCAGTTCCTGACACGACATGGTTCCACCCGCGGCTGCGCGTTCCTCTGCAGTTTCGCCTGTCGGCAGGTCGAATTCTACGCCCCCAAATAAATGTCACTACAGCACACGGACTAACACATGGACGAAGTTCTTCTAATGGATTGAAATCATCTTGTTATATTAAATTTAGTTTATACCACGGCAAAACAAATCATGTGATAATGTTAAATAATTTACCACTACTCATGTACGATACTCGATTGGTATAAGTTAATACAGTACAACTTATATTTGTAAACATTAAAAAAATATTGACTCTAAGCTACCCATAACTACCACATGTCAACACACATGGCAACCGATCCTGAACAACAGGACCCGGCGATGGCTTGACTAGTAGTACTCCTACTTAAAGGATTAGCCCAATGTAGCTAAGGACACAGACATGAAGGATGGAAGTGAGTGCCCTGCAGTGGGACAAAATCGATTTTTATTTTACTTTTTCCTATACAATTTAGTATTTAGAATTCACTAATTCATAACTTATATACGTCATGATCAGTTCAGCATTAAACATTTATCGTTTCTACTCCAGTCCCAGGTTGCCTATTAAACTGAAAAATATTTTCTGAGAAATTCTTCACGTTGCTCTCAAAGGAATATAACAAGATGCTTTCGAGGTAAAACAGATAACTCAAGGAAGATTAAAGATGTTTATATGTAAATCAAGTCTCAAAAGTGTAGGTTGTCTAGACTTATGCTTAGAAGGGGTTAAGCGAAATTTAGGAAACGGTTTTATCGGATTGTTTTCCTAGTCCTATTCAGGCATTTCTATATAGAAGTGGAAGAAGAAGAAGCAAGAAGTTAGTTAGAGATTGCACATGCCCGTCTAATAGCATCGTCTAGATCTACCGCCTCCTAGACTCACCACTTTGGCTCTTAAGCCAGTCACGCTGACACAATGAATCTACAAATATTCATTTAAATTGTTAAAAAGTTTTAACACTATTGAATGTAGAGTGTTTTGTATTGTATTCACAAGTTGAGTTTTGTTCGCAGTGAGATGGGGAAAGTTTCAAGTGTGTAAAGTACAAGCAACAGGGAAAGTAGTGTAGCTGCTATTTCTTACAAGCGAAGGTGGGTGCTTTAACATTTTCACAGCTATTGTCAAAACGTTTCAAGGACGTTTTATTTTAAGCCTTCCTTGCACAGTTATTGTTTATCAATTTTGATTTTGCGCGTACAGATGGTTTAATTTCGGTCATTTGAGTTGATTGATCACGAATTTGAGGATGTTGTATTTATAAAGCGGATTTCATTAGCGCGCATAAATCATGTCAAACAATTTGAAAATAAAAATGCATTAATATGCATCAACAACACAACAAAACCTTTGTGTTGCGCGTCAATATTTTACACTAAATGTTGACCAAGAATAATTTTATTTATGTTGCTATCTAAGGATAGCTTAATACTTAATCTAGCTAGATATGATACTTTACCTGTTTGTGTCATTTTCTCCGATGAGCACACATTGTGTGGATGAGCCCCGTGGGGTTCATTTGGAGTGTGCAGTAGAACTGTATCGCTGAACATCACCGATGATCTTCGCCGAGTCAGGGACGGTGGCGACAGAAGCGACAGGTTTGAAGCGTTCTGTATTCAAATATTTTTCTTAAGCCAGTCAAGTAAAGCTTTTGTCTAACTGTCACAAAAAAACGCTAGAAGCCGCCGCAAAAAACAGCTGACGCGCGCGACACCTTGTGGGAGAAGCTTGGAGCCGCTTCATGCGTTTTTTTGTGGCAGCACCGCCGCACACGAGCCACAAAAAAAGGCCGCCTCAAAATGAAGCTTGAAGCGGCGTTTTTTTGAAACCCGTGTGTGGGGACAGGTAGAAGCAGTCAAAGACGTAAAAACGTAATTAACTTTGTAGTAAAACGATCGTATCTATGTAACTGTTCGAAGGGTTCATGTGTGCTCTTATGTATTAAGTGGGTACCACTCACGCATACAAAGTGTATAAACACCTCAGCCAAGGGGTAATTAATTAATGCGGGGGACCGTACATTTAGTTTACCTTAATAGCCACCTGTAGCCTCAGTGCCTCTAGGGAAAACTAACATTATGACATGGAGCTTAACACAACAATGCTATAAATAGAACATTACGATATTATAGACATCTTAAATTCTTAAGAGACACGACATCTTTTCATTTAGGACGAATCAGATCTAAAATCACAATCTTACTTCAAATTTACCCATAACTATTAACAGAAATATACCCTCAAACCAAATTAGCGGTCAATTACATTAAATAAACCGTTGGTTTTGCCTCAAGATGAGATACGAACTGTGAGGGTAGCAAGGGTACGCGCAACAGGCTGGGTCGTTCAAATGGCTCTTTACAATCGAGTATGATCATTTTCTAAAATCGCTTACATTTCTACCCGTATAAAAGGATACGACGGGCGTACACACAGAATAAATTAAAGTACTTGTTTGCCCGTATTTACAGACGAGCTTCGGAAACCGAATTAGTCGGTTTCTCCATTTATTTGGCCACTTTTTTGGATCAAATATTTTGCTATTTTTTCTTAGTAAACATATACGAGAATTTTGATAAAGCCAAACAAAATTTCTTTTGCCGATCACTTTGATCAGGAACCGCTTTTTAAATTGGTTTAAATAATATTAGTTAACGACAGAATGATGAGTGCATGCGACTGGTTCGCCTTGACATTTAAATAATACTTCATCATCAGCCTTTTTAATGTTCCCACTGCTGGGACTCAGGCCACAAATACCTACGAGCCAAAATACTTAATCGTTGACAAATACATCACCTTCTGAAGCCAATTTCTTGGTCAATTAGTAAGATAGCAAAGCGAACACCATTTCCTGGATTTTGCTCTTAAGGTCTTAACCTTTTAAGCGCTTACGTCGGATATATCCCACAAACACAGTCGCGTTTATTCCGCTAGGATCGCATATCCACGGCCAAATACTCCAATGCATCAGCTCTAATGTCACCTATGAGGATTGATGAGTTAATCGAGAGAGGACACAAAAACACACGTCGAACCAACCCGATGCAAGCGGTTTAACAGTTTAAATTGTTGCGAAAAGAACCAATACTAATCCTGCTAGAAACTGCTAGAACTTAATACATCAGGTATTTCAAACCCGGTAAATTGTGTAGAGTGAATAAGGTGAGTGTTACCTCAAGATCGGCGGCTGACAGCGACGGGACGCGCAACAGGCCGGGCCGGCTGAGCGGCTCCTCCGGGCCCGGGCCGCCACTTCCCTCGTCACTCACACTCTTGCCGCCATTGCCCTGGTACAGGTAGTGTACAGATGTAGAGTGATTAATTTATTAGTAATTTATAAGGTTTTGAAGAGATTTATTAATTGTTTTTTTTTTTTTGTATTTTATTGTCATTAATAATGACTTTTTGGTAGCGCAGGTCATTTTACACTTTTTAAGATTCCTAAGCGAAAAAACGCAGGATAAGATGACTCATATTGTCGGTCTGCCGGTCTATCCGTTTGTCACAGCTTGATTACTTCAAATCTATTGGACCGATTCAGTTAACATTCGGATAATTTAATCGGTATCGCTATTAGATTGTTGCTTGTCCAGATTCTAGGGTACAGTTGTCGAGTATATTATTATTTGATAGTCCCTCAAGTTTTTGTTTTGTGATAAAAAAATACATGTAAATGTATTCAACAAAGGACAAAAATAAAGTTGTTATAAAAAGTTTAAAATCTCGTAGCAATTTCGTAGCAGAGTGCTACGAGCGTCTACGCATAAATGTCGTAGAAAATAAAAAGTTAAGGTTTCAAAAGGTATGATTTATTTATGATGTTTTACGCTTTGAATTTGGGTAGATCGGATTTATTAATTGGTTTCTAAGAAAGTTTCCTTTTGAAATTATAAAAATAAAAAACATTCAAATTTACATTCAAATAAAATTAAGAAATTTGTGTTGTTTGTTTATTTAAACACAAACACACAAAATTCCATTAATTAAAATTATTACAAAATATAATAGACATTACAAATATTCAATACATAAAAATTCCACAATTCATTAAATTATGACAATGAAAATTTAAATAATAAACTTTAAATTAGAAAACTCTACAACCATTATTAGAATACAAAACCTACGTACAAGTTTCTTATCTAAGCGCAGCATGAATATCGATAGCAAAAACTTTACTAATGAGGAAACCTAAGCACCAATTATTTACTAATACTGAAAACCGATGCTTCATTAATGTACTTCGATGAAGCCGTTGCCACAATGGTGAGATATATTGAGTCTCAAATCTCACAAAGGCTCACAAGCGAAAGCGTCATAATGAGTACGCTGTGTCAGCAACAATACAATACATGGCCTCGCCATGGAAGCGGCTTTGTACGACTTCACGAATATTTTATTATAAGCCCCGCTACCTAAGAATGTACGCCGTAGAAGAACGGAAACTTGGAAAATTATTATTTCCAAATTCATTACAACCGGTTGATGAGAAATTTCGAAGTAATCCTGAACGTTATAATGAGCTGATGAACTTTACTTGTTGAAGGAGGTTCGAAATAATAATGTTTATATTTAGAACCAAGTCTTATTCAAATCGAAACTTGAGAATGGTTATTTTGAAGATCAGCTAAAGATACCTGTGGATGTACTCTTGGGCAGCAAGGATGATGTTGTTTTGGTTTGTTGGCGGGCAGTTGAAGAGTTTCTCTGCTCGTCCTCCACTGAAGCTGAGCACGTTGATATCGATAAACCCTAAACATATTTTAGCACTATAAATGAAAAGGTCACACCAACTGTTCATATTTATAAATAACACAAAGTCAAGGGGTCACAAAAGAAAATTCTACAAGAAGCAAAAAAGGTATCGTTTACAAGATATAAAAATAACTTCCATTCAGTCTATTTTAAGAAATGCCAGCCGTTCGCAAAGAAGTGTTCATCGGCATTTGCATTGTAAATGCCGGGCGTTACTTAGTATAAATACTGCATTTCTTGGAAAGAAAATAACACTGATGGCGATTTACTGAGTTCGTGGAGTACGATCACGATATCTCGAATAAAGAAATGCGAGATATTTATGAGCACATAGAATATTTGAAAGGGTTGCAGCTCCCTTCCATACGGAAGTTGTGAATAAGAAATGTGTTACGGACCTGATTTTTTTCGCCATCCTTCTTTTGAACCGTCTCCATAAATGTGCAACATATTTAACGATTTCTGCGTAACATGTAGCAGGTTCACTGTTGTTCGTAGAAGACGCAAGAGTGGACGTCGACGTGAATCGGGCACGTTCGGCCCTCATTCGTTCCATCTCGCGTTTCTTCGTCTCACTAAACTGCGTCGCTATGACGACCAGGCAGAGGTTGATCATGAAAAACGAGCCGATCTATAAGACAAATATGTGTTTATGAGATGATGGGATCGTTAGGCCGGAGTTTGATTGATCGTTTTAGTTTTTGTCAAACTAATGTTTTTGTTATGGTCGAAGCTTTCTTGGTTTCCTTTTATCTTGCTTGATACTATCTTCTTATTTTTTCACTTACGTTTTAATATAAAATGTAGAAGAAATTAGGGCGCTATAGAATATGGTGTCAATATGAATACATTACTTTATATTACTTTCATAAATATGAATACATTTTTCAAAAATAAAGATATAGGTACTAACCACAATCAGCAGCACAAAATAAATCCAATCCCAAAAGCTGTGTGCATCCTGTACGTAATACATTATATCCGTCCAGCCTTCTAACGATATCACCTACAATACAGAGCAAACATTATTACCGTCCTTATTTCTACAAAACAACGTAAAACATTTTCCAAATAAGTTGTTTTACCAAGAAAATGGCGACCCAAGCGAGACCGATGTTGTCGAAGGATATCGTGCCCTGAAAGGGATTGTTCCCCCTTTGGGTACAGTTAGTGTAATACTGATTCCAATTGACACACGACGTGTTTGTGGGCAGGTTGTAGGAGAAAGGCTTAGCCGTCTCATTGCAGACTAGCGGGCCGTATCTAAACGGGGGAAAGTCTCCGCACAAGTGCATCCCATTGTCTTCGGGCGTCGTGCAAATGTAGTCCAACTCCTTTGAGAACTCGTAGTAGAATGATATACTGAAAACACAAATAAAGATTTTAGTATACGCTCTCAGTTTCTTTGTTTTATTTGCATTGTTTTAAAGTGGGTAGTTTTATGTGTGTCGTGTCAAGTTAGAGGCAGTTTTTTAGGTTTTCTATCGAGTATGGACATTGATCTAAACACTTGCGTTTAATGATGACTGTTTTAGTTAACAATGAAAGCTATTTTAAATGCTGGTTTTCTGGTTTTTAATTTACTCTTCAAATAATTTGGAAAAGTTATCACAAACATGGATGCAATTAATTTTACTTCGAAACCAATTAACTACTCCATTCCAAATTATTTGCAGAATAGTTCTAACACTGATCTGGGATATTAAATTGACTATGTAACAGGGAACATTGATATATCTCGGTCTCACTACTTCTAAGACCCATGCAAATGGAGAAACATTGACTAGTACATCGAAACACACAGTGCATGCAGACGCATGCTAGAACGGAAGCATAGAAAGGAGGTAAGGATTAATAGCACTCCCAATTAATGGAAATGTTAGCGCTATAGAGATGGCTGGGGCAAGTCTGGCGAATATCGGCGGGGCATATTGACGTCAGTAGCCTTTGAGCCGTTATCGTTTAACGACAGATGGTACATAGAAACACGAGCACTGGCCGTAACCCACATCATTTGGCGCCCGGTCGTTACGGGGCTTGATCTTGATGATCGCTATAAGGCTTTTATTGTGGTCTCCAACTTCGTACTAAAATTTCGCTCGGATACTTCTAATAGTTGAACGACCCAACGTGCAAAGCTTCACAACAGCGCATGTTATTTGCGGTTTTAATAATAACAGGTAAATGTTACTTATTAATTTCAAGAAACAAACCATGAGCAGATTAACAGATAGTACAATGGTTATAACGAAGCTGAATATTGAATATATTATTTCTTAAAATGACACTTTATTGAATGAATCATGAGAAATGTAGAATTGATGTGTAGTTTGGTATTTTGTTTTTTGAAAACAGAGTAACCTAAGGTTGAAGAATTTGAGGCAAGAATAGTTTTTGTAAGTAGGTGGTGATAGACGCTGGAAAAGTTAAATTATGAACAGATATTTAACTTATTTCAAACTGTTCATTAAATTACTTTACAAAATCATAAGTAAAAGAAACAGTAGTTTATATATTTCAGAATAGAACCCATATTACCCATATATCTCGATCAGAAACAAATCGGCAGTTCTCAGTAAAATTTTGCAAATTAAGTGTGATAGATATTATTTAAATAGCAACATGTAATAAGAGACCTAGTGCCTCATCGAAACTGCCAATTCGTGAAGGGGAAGCAAATACGATAGCACATCTGGACGGCAGATGTGTGAAGGTACACGTTACAACAGTTTGCAATGTTCTTAATAGAAACACATTAATTTTGATCGCAAATCCTTACGAGTTCACTCTGACGCGCACTCTGTACCATTCGGACAGGTCTCTGGAACATAAATTGAGGAGCCGTGACGGGTGTTATGTACCTAAGTTTACTTCTAAAGGTCTGTAGTAAGGTCACAGTCACTAACAATATGCTCTCATACACGAGAATTCAATTAAATATTATTTTCTTGCTCAAATCATATTGTTGTAGATGAAACCACATTGTTAGTTTGAATCTTGGTTGTAGGTAACTATTTGTACTAAATCTAGATGTTTTGGTACGTATCAAATATGAATGGCTATTATTGGTTCATGTTTGCTATGACGGTTATTTTCTACTATGAACTATGTTTTGTTTGTTATGTTTGAACCATTGAAATGTAGCAAAGTATATGTAATTTGTTTTACATATGAATGAATGGAGTATTGGAGAGTAGGGATTGACATTGAAATATATTAGTTACCACATTATCGAATGGTTCGTTTTGTTCGTGTTTTCAGTAACATTTGGCTTTAATGTGAGTGTTGACGGAATGCAATATTTAAGGTGTGTTGTAGGTTATTCGATTGAAAGCGGTCTTCAACATGCGCGTTTGTTAAAATGTTAGTAACAGTGCAAAAACAATATGCAATGAGAAAATACAAAACGTCAAAATGATGTACAGAGCAGCGATGGATGTGCTCGTCGAGGGTGTAAGCGTTAAATATTGCATGCAGTCAACGTTAGCAATGGGACGTGCCGCTAAGACGAGCGTTCTCGAGCAAATAGGAGTAATGAAAAAATCATTTCAGCTGTATTTTCATCCATAAAACTTCAAACATTGTCACTCAATATGCTGCGTTATATAAATTCGGGTATTATAATTATCGAACACTAATAAATGCTTAGTCTATGAACTTATATCAACGGTAGTGCCGAATTGGTAGTATGAGACAGGTTTACAACTAGTCTCATACTGCACTTCGGTTAGAATGGTATAAATGGAGTGAAACATACTTGGGTCGCGGTACATTTGGTGGAGGTACGAATTCGCAGCGTTGTCTCAAAATTCCTTCCCAGAGTTGGACTCCCACAATGCCGAATATGAAGAATACGAAGAAACATAGCAGCAAAACATTTCCCAACATGGGTAATGTGTCAAGCAGTAGCATCACCAGGATCCGCATACCTTTGAAAACAAAATGATTCATTAAGCAAGCTTTAACCAGATCAAGATAAAGGTCATTGTTGCTTTTATGAGCAGAAGGAACATCATACAATGCCAAGTTACTACCGAGAATAATAACATAGGTGTGTGTGGTTGGCAGTTAGTTGAATTATCACTTGACTTTATTACTAATGAAGGCCTTAATGAAGATAAATATTCCATTAGGATAGTTAAGTGACCTAAAGCTATAAGTAAGTTTAGACACAATGCCTTACAGCCAGCTAAAATCTTAGAGATAGTAAAATTAAATTACAGTATAACTCTGCTATCACGTCATCAGCAATTTGTTAATTATTGTGATTCATTCACTATTCGAGTGCAGTTTCGCATGAACGTACAGACGGATTTCAATTAATTCGTGCCACAGTCAAGCCCACTCTAAAGAGGATTAACTAGTGCTCTACTGTGAAGCTTGTTATCTGCGAACTAAATGTTAGAAACTCAGTGTATTTGTAGAGCACGTTGATGAATATGTTAGGTGAGAGTCACATGTTGTATTTGGACACAAATCAGAACGTATATTTCAATTTAACGGAATAAAAAGGCACGTGAGGGCAATAAATTGTGCGAGGGCAAATTAGTGCCGATGTATGTGTAACCGCGGGCGCGCGTGGCACGATTTAATTTGCGGCAGACTTGCATTGTCCCAGTTGTTTGCGAGGCCCAGATGGGGTTTTGTGCGAAACTTTAGCTAGAGCCCGTCTTTTGTTTGAATGTTCAATGCTAACCGTTTGGAAGTTGCGACGGTCCACGCTGCTACCGTGATTTATTATTGAATTTCAATGTTATTCCTGAATGCAATGTTGCTTTGGATAACGACTGTGTCTGCCCGTAAATCCTAGCTATCCGGTTGAAATGTTTGCTGCTAAAATCATGTAAATTCGGATCAAACTTTCTGTATTTTGACCATAAATGTAATTTATGAACACACATACGATTAAATCACAGTCTAATTTTTGTTCAGAATACTTTTGTTGATGGGGTCGACGCGACACGTTTCTTTCTTCTATTCTGTCTTATCACCCGTCACGCCATTGCTAACTCCTTTTTTTTTCATATCCCTCGATACACAATCCATATATCTTTTCTTTATCCTCCCTCTCCTTCCATTCACATATATCATACTCGAACTGTTCATGTGTTATACTCATAACTCTTTTAGTAACAGGGATGAAAAACCATCCCTTATCTTCACATGAACATACCAAGACCAACGATTCCCTTTCAAATTTTCAGTCACTGGGTGCCACTTTCAAATTTTCTCTAATCTACTTACATATTTCTCTTTATCCGTACCAAATATTGTACAAGAATGTTGAATAAAACTCCTTTAATTTCTCATAACTTATTCTAATCTGCTCAGAAATATTGAACTCAAAATCTAAATCAAATATTATGTTGATCAAATATTCTATAACGCTCCGTTACTACAGTAGTCTCTCACTCCCACTCTAATGTAGCTCTTATACAGCTTCCTTACATAATTCAGGTAAAATCTACAAGTAAGTACATTTTATGATAGGTTAGATAGATAGACACAGGTACGAGGACTAGGTAGATTAGGGACTACCCTTGCAGAGCAAATTTCCGCCTTGTAAACGTGAAGGGCCTGCGATAATTAAGGCTTGATTAATGTCTGTAGGTTGTTTAGGGTCATCCTGTACGACATACACGATTGTCATCATTAGTAGGGCCGAGCAAAGCAACAGTTGTGTCGTAAACAAATAAATGTTTTATGTTTAAAGTCATAAAGTTTGTACCCCTATCTTATTTGTATGCAGTATCACGTTCGACTCTATTACAAAATTAGTGTGGTAGATAAAACTTTCGTAGCTCACAACAGAGGGTATTTAAATATGTATTTCTATGTAAACGCAAAGTAAAGTACGCTTTAGAAGCTCGAGAAATTCATGTAACTTTAATTGAAATAGAAGTTTTGTAGTCCAATGAATGTTTGCTCTTAGTTTTATTTTTTCGCCTGGTAGTTGTAGCCGCCTCGTCAACAGAGAGAACTATTATCGGCGCTCTTTGTTCTGCAGATGGCTGTACATTCGCAGAACGGCTGCAATCTAATGTAATTAGCATTTTCCTAGAAAATGTGAAAGCTTTGTTGGTCCGTTTATGTTCTGAAGTCAGTTCTGTGAGTGTGCGTGGTTGGGCTCAGAATTCAATTTGTTAATGGAATATCATATTATTGGACTCCCTTTTATATTTAGATACTGTTAGGATTTTATTTAAATATCAGACATTAGCGTTCCTATTGTTAGGACCTAAACTTCGAAACCTAATATGTGCTATGCATATACGAAAGCGTCTTTTGATTTGATTTGGTTTTACCTCAGTCAGAGATTAAGTCAACTAGAAGTGTGCCCAAAAGGCACACTTCCAGTTGACAGCGATGCGAAGGAGTTTCATGACGTCTTGTTTTAGCTGAGAATGATTGTATTTAGTGTATAGTTTTAATTTTTGGTTAGTATTAATTTCCTTCAAACATTATCGGCTAAATCAAAACTTTATTCCTATACGTATAATTTCCTTAAATAGAAAATGAGTAGATCCTTGCACCGGATTTTTTTAGTAATCTATCTATTTTTTATTTCAAACAGTCTATCCTCGATTTCCGAACGTCCACATATTGCCGACTGTAGATAATTTAATCTGTAGCAGACGTAGTGGCTTGCTGAGCCCGGCTCACTTGTTGCGCGGATCGATCGCCGCCCACTCTCGCTCTTGATTCCGACTCGGGTTAATTCCTATAAGTACCCACCAAGGTATTATGGAGTTCTTTTGTGCCCCAACTTTGTACGGATTTTATTATGCTAAGTATACGGCATGTTTGATGGTGCAGAACATATTATAAAAGCTTTTGTTAGATTATAATGCCATTTTACTTATAAATGTGTAAAATGTAAATTTAATTTATTAACAGTATTTAATCTGTATTTATTTTCGTGTTGTCAATATCTACAATTAATTTCCAAGAGGCCAGAGTAATTTAGAAGGTATTAAAATACTTGGTACGTTCCTAGAATTTGTAGAAAATAAATTATGAAATAACTTTACTCAACGAGGGAATCTGTAGAATTTGTATCGGAACTTCGCCGACATATTAAATTATAGCAGTTGACATTTACCTAACATGAAGCTGAAAAACCAGTCTTCACAAGATTTCCAACGAGATTTTCAATACTAACTTTATGTGAAAATATATTATAGTCACAGTATTACCTGTCGCTCCTTTACGTGACATTATTCCTAGAACCCTAATAAAATGGTTTCAATGTTAATAATATTTCGTTTGATGCTTAAATAAACCTGCTCTCCTTGGAAAGGGCCCGGGCCTATAAATAAACATGTAATACATTACCCGCACGTAACAAAGCCGGTAGTGCGGGGGTCACCTAAAGTAAAAGGGTTCTTGTTTTAAGATCTCTCTTCAGTTTAGCACCGAGGTTTACAGCAAGGAAGCTGTTAATAGCTATAGAAAACACTCGTATTCTTTGAAACTCTTTCTTTTGTAATTTTCCTTTAAGAATTTAGTCTAACTATGGCGAATTAATGGTTGGTTTGGCTATTACGAAGAAATATTACGCGATTTTTCGTCGTATTATGGCCCTTGTATGGGAGCAGGCTCGTGGTGTACATATTTAACGCTTATCGCTTCATTCGCTTAGAAAAGGTCCATTAGTAGGCATTATTATAATCTATTAATAGAGTTTGAAGCTTATCTAATTTGGGCACGACGGAGTGCCATTTTATGATATAATATTATCTTATGAATAGAGATTATTGACCAAATAAGATTTAAGACTCAGGGCGGTAAAAAAAATGCCTACCTTTATACTTAATGAGAATAATATGTGATTACTGTAAGCTTTTGGCTTAGAATATTTTTGAAACGATTATAGATACTATATGAACTCTTCGCTCTTTGTGAAGAATGGTGTGTAAAACTTAAATGTGTTCCTCTAGTTGCCCTTTCCGTTACAGGGCTGCGGTAACTCTTTTGAACAATCCCGCAGCCCGATTTTACCTTTACTTACTAAATACAAAATCATCGATCGACATATTGGATCAAACGGCTTGTCATTCATAGGACATACAGTCGATATCCTTGCAAATGACATGTTTACAACTAGAACGGATGTTTTACCTGGAGAACTGTCTTTTATGTGTTACGTAAAAATACATGATATTTTTATTCAATGTACATTTCAGTCGACATAGAAACCCTCATGTAGTTTGATTTATATTAAAATGGCCGGCAAGAAATGCAAGACCACACACACCACCCATATCACATTGCCGATTGGATAATGTTATTACACCGGCAGTACTTCCTTTCATACTCGTAGTTAGTAATGTAACGAGTATTCGCGTTCACATTCGCGAATATTCGCAGAATTCACAAGAAACATGCGAGTATTTGACAAAAAGGTATTTAAGTATTGATTGAAAGGATATAGAATTGTAACACAACTGATTTAAAGAAGGTTAAATTTTAACGAATACTTGCGATCAATATTCGCGAATATATTCGCGTTGGAGAATAATATTCGCGCATATTGTTACTTGAATAAAATACTTTTTGTTTGTCAAGAAAAATTGCCAAATATTCGCTAGTTTCTTGTGAATTCGAATACGAATGTAAAAATGTGCGAATATTCGCGCGAATGCTAATGCGAATATTCGTTACATCACTACTCGTAGTTAATGATACGAGAGAAAATATTAGAGATGGGAATTCATCAAATAATTAACTTGTTCTCGCCGTAAACTAAACTTACGTCCTTAATGGGCGAGTTAATTTTGCTACGTGCATCGAAATTGCAACTATCTGTTTGCTGAAAATTAGGTCTACATTCCAAATCCTTTTGAAATAATCTAGGTATCCTTAATCAGCTCAGTAGCCATGGCAGCGTCCAAAACTTTTTTTTTGAGGAAATATCACATTTTTAATGACTAAAACTTACCACTGTTCCTTCTGTTGCCTTTGCGTTCCAGGGTCACGGTGGCCCTTTTGAAATATCTTACAGCTCTAAGGTTTAATATATTCTAATGATAATAAAAGTGACTTACTTGGTATCCTGTTGATAGCTCGTAATGGTCTTAGCACTCGAATAGTCCTGATCGCTGATAGGTTGATATTTTCCACGTTCAATGCGTATTCCAGAGCTCTGTAAATAACATTTATTTTTAAAAATGGAGTAGAGGATCATCAATGTGAAAGATAGAAAGAAAACATGGTTTTATTTGGCACACAGATACACACAGTGTAAAAACAACATAAAAACTTTTTTTTTTAGGTAAGAAATCATCTAATGGTATCTTCCACCCTTGGGCGGGGCAGGAGTAAGTAACAGACTTTTACTGACCAAAACCCACTCCTGTTTCTTCTTTGCCTTCATTCCAGGACCCCAGGGTTCTCTTTCACATAACCCATAGCCCCAGGGTTCTCTTTCACATTACCCTTGGCCTCAGTAGGCTTCGACCCCTACCTACGGTTTCTGACATCTCCTTGAGGCGCGTGTGGAACACTATGCGTCGTCGATGACTTGGACTTGGTCCGGACGATTGGACGACGAGTTACCCATTGCTCACTGTCCGCAAGCCCGCACCTACGGTTGCTGAAAATCGGGATCGGGATCCCGGCAGCTGGAGCGTGAGGGCTATTGCAACGCGCTTGTGGCCGCCTTCTTTGCTAGCATTACTACTTTGCAGAAGGAAGAGGCCGCCTGCCACTCCTCTTCACTGCCGCTGATCGATTCGCTATGAGATCCCGAACATGTAGAAACTTAAGATTTAAAACAAAACTAACATTGTGTGTCTCACGGTTTCACCGAATATGTCCAGTTCAGTAAAATGCTAGTAGTATAACTGGGTACGTAGTAATCGCCTGATGCTGGCGTATGTGTGTGTAAGCCATGACAAAGACACCAGTGCGCGCTATGTCTAAGTGTGTAATTTTTTAACCATTTCGATAATTTTGCCATTTTTTTCACATATTAAATTAATTGCATGTTTTTGCAACTAACTATGAATCAAACAATGACGATTTAATTATCAAAATAGGTATTTTTTATTTATTAAAACTGCATGTAACACAAAGGTACAAAGGCGGACTTAATGCCTTAGGCATTCTCTACCAGATATAGGGTTCTTCAGTAGGTAGGTACGCTCGAACTTTGATGGCGTGTAGCGGCTCTTGGTAAAGCGATAGCTCTCTTTGGCTTATAGTCGTGATTGTGACATTTCACCTTGGAACGGTAAACGCTTCAATAACGCGAAAAGATTGTTAAAATTTATAAACAAAATCAATGCACTATACTGGCCTAATCTTGAAAATCTTGAGTGGTAGCGACATAGGTAATTGGCCAATGAGATCGTGTGACACCACCCGATCACTTTCTGTGGGGTTGCGTGAAATCTCTAGTTTGTGCAGACAAACCACAGTCAATTACTACTCTAAAAGTAACACGCGTTTTTCGTGAATCGATGTTCATTTCAAAGTTCGAGCGTTCTTAAAGAAAAACCCTATACAATGCTATTCTAATAAGATATCTGAAACTTTTAAATTCAATTTTTTTCTACGTACCCGGCCATCACTATGAAAAAATCCAGTCTATTCCATGAGTCTGCTAAATAAGTTCCGTGTCCGTAAACTCCCATCGCCACCATTTTGATTGATAATTCCAACGTGAAAAACGCGAATATTATGTCGTCGAAAACCTGTAACAGATGTTTTATTAAACGCCCATTTTTATTAATAAAATTGCAATTTTTTAAGAATTCCAATTAAGTGAGCATATAAATAACGCTCCCGCGCAAATAAAACTAAAACAAAAGAAAATCACTTCAATAAGCCTCCACATTTTATATATCTGGCCAGTGATCTTTTTTTTTTAATTTCAACGAGTGCACGCGTCAAGACAGAATTCATTTTTGATTAAACTTTGTTTTGTTTTTCTCATTTCTGCGAGCGTTTTTATAAGGTTCGATTTTCAAATTGTTGACGCCGCTTTATTTCTTATGGCAGCTAGCCTTTTAGAGACAAAAGAGTTTTGTTTAGAGCGATGGATTTTTTTTTGTAGTATTTTACTAGTTACTCACCTGTAATATTTTGCATCTATTCGTAACACATTGATCGTCGACACACGGCTGGTACATGCCTAACGTTATGCAGTTCAGCAGGATTACCAACATTGATATCCTTTCGAACCACGTGCAAAGATAGTTAAAGAAATCACACTTATTTGTAGAAGTTGGTCTAGAACAATATTGATATAGGTAAATCTAACTAAGATTAATTTAAATATTAATAAATTTACGTTGTAGTCTCTACAGTAATCCGAGGATTTAATTAAAAGAAAATATTTGATTTGTTAATGTGAAATAACTAGAATGTCAAAGAGAAAGCTCCGAGTTTAAATTAAATGTCGATGGGTCTACCAGTCCCTTGATAGATTTCAGAGCCGCTCCTAATGATCGCTATCATTTTAATTGATTTAAGCTTTGCTTTGACAACACAGTATAACTGCTTGTTTAAATTATAATTTGATTTATAGTAGGGAAAGTGTAACATGTTGTAAGTGTAAATGATCAATAGCTAGCGTGATCAGCTTTATGATGGGAGTTAGGCATTCTTTCTAGGAGAGAGAATGGGCCGTAATCCACCACGCGGTATCAGTTAGTTTCCTGATGATTTCCTTTACCGTTTTGAGAGTAGTGGTTATGAAAAAAAACCTACCTGCCTGCCTGCCTAGGTTTGAACCCATGATGTACGATTCGACACTGTTCAAAGATAGATAACTAAGTTTTAAAACGATTATTGGTTTAATTAGTATACAGACAGAGCAGGTCCCGTTCAAAATAACACTAGACATTTATGAATTTTTTTTATTACTGTCCGTTCAACCGATTTTGACTTTTATTACGTTGGTGGCGTGACAAATGGCGGTTGCAGTAAATTGTTGGTATTGTTACCACTTTTTTGCTTTTAATGCTGGCATTATACCTACGAAATAAAAGTTAAAATCGGTTGAACAGACTGTAAAAAGGTTTCTTTAAATAACTTATCTTTACGTGAGTAGGGTATGGATAGGTCACACTAGACCGAAGTGAACTCGCCACGCGGTCGACTATCTTCGGCAGCGGTTATGTATCCGAGACATTAAAAACGCGTAACCGTAAACTCGTATAAATAAACAAACGTTCCGTCAGCCGTATCTTTACTATTAAAATCTATGATAACAATATAAAAACAAGCTTTTAATGAAAATCATTTTTCAAAGCAAGCTTTTAAAGCTCGGTATACCTATATAATTAATATTCGTCAAGACAAATCATACGAGCGCAAACTCGATGGGGTTGTGTCGTTTAACTACCAAGTTTCTATAGCCACCTTCCGGTTTCATCATCAGATCAGCTGACGGGTTGGTTGGTGGCTATAGGAACTAAATTATTAGGACAAGAAGCTTCTTGTCATAATAATTTTGTATTGCATGGACAATTTCAGCTCAATCGGTAACCGGGAAGTGGGTCTTTAATTTACAAGATTTGATGACAGACAAACATCGGGACAGGGAAACTAAACGAAAGCTTGTAATAATAGTTTAAAGTTCCAACTCAAATATGAAATTAATCTTTCAATTGTAATATACTCGAATTCATATGTTAAAAGATAATGCAATTCAGAAAACACTCATTTCACGAATATTAGCATTACTCATTTACAGTTAATTTCTGGACAACAAACGGATTGTTTTGACCCGTCGCGTCCGTCGTGAAAATGTGGTAAAAATTCTCTATGATACCTCTTTACTCTTTGGTCCAGTATGTGGTCAGCTTTGTGGTATACAGCCTTGACTTTTTTTACTAGGGCACAAATTCAGTGGTATGTTACAAAGCTGTTTTGCGGTCGGGCACTATTCCGTGTGTTGTGGCTTTGAGGATTAGCTGTAGTGTTATGTCAGAACGATTTGAAAGTGTTCACGTTGGGGTAGTAGTAGTTTAAGCACGTTTTGTGTGCTCTGTGGTCAGAATTAGCGTATAGTTTTGACGTTACGATGCTATGAAAAGTAATGCTTCTTAAATTGTGTACCTAAATTTAACCTGCTTAGGGAGTTTAGATACAGCTATCTGTATGTGTTTTTGATAGATAGACATTAGTGTCGCCGCACACGGGCCTAAAAAAAAACCGCTAGAAGCGGTCACAAAAAAAGCTAGAAGCCACCGCAAGAAACAGCTGAAGCGCGTCAGTTTGTGGCTTGTGAAGCGGCTTCAAGCGTTTTTTTTGTGGCGGCACTGCCGCACAGGAGCCAAAAAAAGCTTGAAGCGGTGTTTTTTAAGGCCCGTGTGTGGGGACACTTAAGAACATAAGATGAAGGTTTTGTAGGTAATAATTTATCTAACCTATTTAAATAACAAATTGACGTCATGTTCTTGTCAAGTTATTGGTGACTTGAGCACGTTTTACATCCTTTGTGGTCAGAATTAGCGTTCAGTTTTAACATTACAATGCTATGAGGAATAATGCTGCTTAAATAATGTTGATTTTTTTTTTTGGTTAATTGAATCTCTATGGTGGAGCGTATCAGACTTTAACTGCCTAAAATCTACCTGTATCTTTTGCGTTTCAGGTCTACTGTAAGCCATAGCGCGCACTGGTGCCTTTGTCACCGTGACTTTTGACAAAAAGTCACCGTGCCTATGAACCCAACATGTAGTGCGTGCACATAAAGACGTGACCGTTACAAAAAATGGGTAGAAAAATTATTGTCACCGTGACAAAAGTCACCAGTGCGCGCTTTGTCTAACTCCAGCAGCCTAAATTGAAACAATTTGCTTTTGCAATTACCTCCTACTTTTTTTTGCAAATTATTAAAGATTCAGACACGGCATGTTTTTTTTTTTGTAATTATTTACTAACTTACTAATGTGCATTGATGGAATACGTTATTGCATAGGTACCTAGGCTTTATAGAATATCAAAGCAACATAATTCTTTATTGTACACTAAAACTTATAAAATAAGTAGATAACAAAGTACATGTAATTATTGGCGTGCTTAACTCAAAGTTGAGCAACATAACGTTCGTTTTGTTGCTCAAAGCGTTCAATCCAACATTTATCTCCACAAATAATGTCATTCATTGCATTTTGATGAGCTCATTCTATTTTAAACGTATAAATAAATGTATAAAGAATTGATTTTTTTAAATTAATGCATTTATTTCACATTCAGCGCCCATACCTCTTGAAATTATCTTTGATACCGAGCCATAAAATTTCTACAATCAACAAAAGCTGAACATTGGCTTACTCATCAGCTTTCATAAGTTGTTTCTTGTAATACAATAAGGCCTAGGTACTGTTCACGGACATCTAGCTTTATAGACGCGTATTCGTCATTTTACGCTTGGTGTAACCGTTGACGAAAGGGCAACAATAAGATACTGCCGCTTCGTCGACAGAGTTTCATAGTTTTGTATAACTATAAGCTTCTCGCAGGCGACACTAAGCGCATAATGTACCAACACGCGTCTATGAAGCTACGCGACCATGTATTGTAGGCCTAAGTGAAACTAAGTCTAAGTAGAGTTTCATAGTTTCGTATGTCATGTACCTAAGCTTCACGCAAGCGTATACCAAGCGCATAATGACGAACACACGTCTATGAAGCTACGCAACCATGTAATGTAGGCCGAAGTGAAACTAAATCTAAGTAGAGTTTCATAGTTTCGTATGTACCTAATTAAGCTTCACGCAGGCGTACACCAAGCGCATAATGACGAATATGCGTCTATGAAGCTACGCGTCCATGGCAGTAGGTCTAAGTGAAATCAAATATGGGTACAATGGTAGCGGCCATTACCGGTGCGGTATAATAATGATCATTATTTTGGGCAAGCCCGGCTCTTGCATTAATTGCAGGATACGGAAACACGGTTTTGGCTTTCCGTGTTGGCGGCCAGTAACAGTAGCATTGGTTAGTGATGTGGTCTAGGTTTGTCGAATATCATTGTTGTTTAATGGTGGTATGGTTATGAATGTCTGTATATTTAGTTTTTTAAGAATTTGCATTTTCTTATGGAAGGTTAATCTAGTTAGAACATGTGTGAAGGTGGAAATGTAATTAAACATTTTTGTGCTCTATATTATAAGGTAAATTGTTAGAAGCACTTTATGTTATCCTTACTCCTTACCTAATATTAAAAAGTTAAAGTGAGTTGGTTTGTTACGTCTTCACGCCTAAATGGCAAAACCGATTTTGATGAAACTTGGTACACGGATAGACCATGTCCTGGAATAGGACATAGGATACTTTTTGTCTCGGAAGTATGTTCCCTTGGGATAATTTTCTGCTATCACGCGGGCGAAACCACTGGGAGCAGCTAGTTATTATATAAAAAATATTATTTTCGTCAAGCGGCTTGACGGCAGACCTCACCTCTTGAAATTAGAATATAGAATAGGTGTTTTTTTTCTTCCTACCAATGAACACCAATATTTTATAAAATACTAGCTTCTGCCCGCGACTTCGTCCGCGGAAAATTTCTTGTTTTAAAAGAAGATTACACTCGATTAGACGCTGCGCACGTTCAGCGCTAGATTCCTGAGCACGGGCCTGCGATGTTATGGCATTCTGCCTAGCGAGCCGCTGCGAGCGCTCAGCGCTAGTCTCCCTATCCCTTGTTTCAGAGACATGCTGCCTTAAATGAGATAGACGCTGCGCACGAACAGCGCTAGATTCCCAAGCAAGGCCTGCGATGTTATGACATTTTGCCTACCAAGCCGCTGCGAGCGCTCAGCGCTAGTCTCCCTATCCCTTGTCTCAGAGACATGCTGCCTTAACTCAGATAGACGGTGCGCACGTTCAGCGCTAGTTTCTCGAGCACGGGCCCGCGACGTCCTCACATTTTGGCTAGCGAGGCGCTGTGAGCGCTCAGAGCTAGATTCTCTAGCGCGTGCTTGCGAAATATATTCTCTATTTCTCGAGAGGCGCTGCTCATTTTCAGGGGCAGATTCTTCCGTACGGCGTACTCGAGCGGCTCTTGTCTGTGATGTCTGCCGGGACAGTTGAGATTTCCTTTTAGACACGCTCTCAACAAACTACGCACAGACTTGAAAACAATTATGAACAAAGGGAGAGACGACTCGAACACCGTCCGCCTTTACAAAACAAAACAATCGTAATATCGAATAACTCGTATCGATTATTACGATCGAACGAAGTACGAAACTATGAACATACAAAACAAACGTACAACGAAATTACGATATTTTCGATTATGAGGTATCTATCAATAACAACAACCATACGAACGAAACAACCGAAACCAATAAGCAACTGACAGAAGAACTCCAACTAACGACAACGTGGGCATAATAATTCGAGAGGGTCATCAATCCACTTTCTGTGGATTACAACCGCGATTACCACTTAACACCGCGATTCAGAAAAATTACGTAATTGCAGAACGCCATCTATAGGCAAATAGGTAAAACGTTGGGCACGCCACAATTATGGCGGTAAGTCCCCTCTTTGAGGCGTGGCTGGAAAGGCCTCACGGCATCCTTACCTTCCGCATGACACAGGTCCTCACCGGACATGGCAAGTTCGGGAGGTTCCTGCACCGAATTAAAGCGGAAGAGAAGCCCGGGTGTCATTACTGTGCGGAACACCCGGAGGACACGGTGGAGCACACAGTCGAGGTGTGCCCTGCCTGGGCAGAGCATCGCCGTGCCCTCGTGGGGGCGATCGGCGGCGGAGACCTCTCGCGCCGGGTTCTGGTTGAGGCCATAGTCTTTAGCGAGGAGGAATGGCAGGCGGTCGCCTCCTTCTGCGAAGCGGTAATGCTAGCAAAGGAGGAGGCAGACCGCATCAGGCAACGGCGCCCCCGCCGCCGCCGCCGGGATTCCGATCCCGATTTCCGGCTACCGTAGACGCGGGCTCGCGGACGGCGAGCCATGGGTAGCTTGCTGTCCGATCGTCCGGTAATGGACCGAGCCCAAGACGTCGACGGCGCGCACTGTTCCCGCGCGCCTCAAGAAGTTGTCAGCAACAGTAGTAGCCCAGCTGGGTCAAAGCCTACCGGGTCCAGGGTTATCCGAAAGGGAACTCGTGCCCTGGTTTGAAGGCTAGAAGGAACAGGGTGGGTTTTTAGTCAGTAAGAGTCTGACACTATCTCCCGCTCCACCCAAGGGCGGGGGTTGTCATAAGATGATTTTTGCCCAGCATAAAAAAAAAAATAAAAAAAAAATAGGTAAAACGTCTGCACAATGAAAGTTATGCTATTTAGTATGCATTTTGCGTTTTAGTAATTTTAAATTATCTCCGAAACTGTATGACCAATTGATATGCTGTAAATGGCAAATCTTATCTATATGATGTTCTTGTGATACTGAAATAATTTAATGTCATAAGAATTAATATTTTGTTGCTCAAATAATCAGCCAAACGTAAGTATGCCGAAAAAAATTATTTTTAATGCAATAAAAGAAGTATAAAAGATAAAATATAAAAGATAGAGATATGGTATCGCGGACTTTTTTGTAGAAATAATTAAGACGAACCAGGTCGCCATACATTGTTTTTAATTTTAAGCTACTGTTTAGGCAGCGCACGCAAATAATTCGGTTTTATGAGGTATTTTTTTCCGACTTGCTAGACAAAAGTTGTGATAGCTCG
This sequence comes from Mythimna lalbum, assembly GCA_949319445.1. NCBI lineage: Eukaryota > Metazoa > Arthropoda > Insecta > Lepidoptera > Noctuidae > Mythimna > Mythimna lalbum. The sequence goes on along the minus strand of OX439352.1, from coordinate 7,616,105 downwards.
GTTAATATACATGCTATAGAAACAATTTATAGCCTATAGCACTCAGGAATAATGTAGCTTTCTGCCAGTAAAATTTTTTTTACAATTGGATTATGAGTTCCAGAGATTACCCCCTACATACAAACTTACAAACTTACAAACTTACAAATTTTACCTCTTTATAATATTAGTATAGATAAATAATAAAAAGTATAATTTCGACAAGTAAAAAAATCAGTAGTCGAAATGTGATCTTTTTCGATGTCAATCAATTAACGGAATAAAAAATTTAATAGGTACTAACGTAACTTAAAACACTAACCTATCGTTGTTTTCTAAAATCTTTCGATTTTAGTCAGATATCTTAATTGAAGGACTAAGAATCCCCGATGTTAGGAAGCGCGAACCACCGTGACTCGCGATTTCCATTATACTCCCCATCTGTTTGTTAAAACGCCTTCACAATGGTATGCTCCGAGCAAAGGGATTACGTCAATGTGGCTTCATAAATCAGCTCCGGCTAATTTGTTTATCATTGTTATGTTTGTAGGCCAGATTTTATTGCAGTTAAAACAAAACAGCCTTTGAACATCTTAAACAAGACATACAGTAAAGTTAATGGATCCTTAGGCGCTTGAATAAGGCGAAAATTCCTCCGTTTCTGGTCGAACGCTCGCAGATAAATCCGTATTTTATTTTCTCGGAAGAAGCTACTAACATGCTACTCTATTACCCATTAGGAAGAAATACATCGTTGATAATGGCCGTAATCACGTAGTATCGTTGGACTGATGGTATCCTGTGACATAAAGTCCAGTGAGGCAATTATTTGTGAACTAATTACGAACTGTTTCTAAGAACAGCATGAATTGGGATTAAATCTACTCAAACTCAAATTAAAAGAAAAATATAAATAAACCTGGCAATTTTGAATTTTCAAGTTGGCGCTTAGTTAGAAAGATGAAGCTACAAGCACGTTCCAAAGCATAGATCTCTATGGAGAAGAAGGTACAAGAACGTCCATAGACATTCTTTTTTATACTCAAAATAAAATTATGAAAGGTTGTAGATTAGTTCGTGGAAATTTTCATCCCTGTTCGTAATTTGGAGTGTTTAAAGCACACAGCTTACAGTTGGTCCTTGAATATCTAAAATGTAATGTAATGTTGAATAGGAGCAGACTTTGAACAAATCCTGGCTTTATCCACTTATACTGTTTCGTGTCGTTGAGGTCATATTTCCGTAGTTAATTAGTTTACGGTAGGATCCTAGATTAGCGAGAGGCTGTAGTTAGCAGTACAAAAGGAGAGTGTCTTACTGGTCGTACTAAATAATACAGAAGGTAGAAAGGACCTAATTTTATTTCTCCTAAACTTGCTGAGCCTTAAAGTATTAAGAGGGTTACACAGTTCTGCCATTTACTTCGCCACATGTTGTTTAATGTTCACTAAAGGTCTAAGTTGGTTTAGAAAACGAAGGGAATGTGTGTTCTAAGAAATTGTTAAGAACAAAAGTAGCACGAATATAATATTATTTTTGTTCACGTTTGCGAGTGCTTTTGAAACTGTTATTTTATTATCTTTATTGTGTTAGTAGATTATGTGACTAGGAGATAAAGCATTGTCTTTAAGTCACGGGCGGCATGTTGAATTCCGAATGAAACTTAGCAGCCTTGGCTAAGTTTTAAGCTTGAACGCCAGTGAAGGACTAATATAATTAACTCCCGAGCATTGCGAGGAAGTTATTACAGAAACCCGAATGAAGTGAGGAATTCAAGCTGCCCAAGACTAAGACAGCTTTATCCCCATTTTGGTTACTCTATTTTTACACCAGCTGTGAGATAATTAATAGACATTTTACTAAAACAAATTATGTATAAGAGAAGTATTAAGTTAGTTGACACAAGTTAATCTTAACTATCACTCGACATGTTTTGAGACTTGAAACAAACAAAGTTCACAATCTATGGTCCTCTACTTAGTTTTAATTTTCTATAACGTTCCCGCTCATTCATTGTTTTTTTTTAAGACTTGTCAGTAACCACATCATATTCTTATTTTTTTGTTAGTGGCCAGTATAATTTTTGAATAAACTTGATCCACGTACATTTTAATTCATCAATATGTTTTCTTTTTAATAATAGTTTTCGGCGTTCCATATTCAAATCTCATTATTCCATACCACATTATCCTACGGACAGAATGACTTTTAATAATGATTTTATGACATATAAATAAGCATTATCGAGCATATGGTGTAAAAAGCAAATTACGTTTTGCTCGATTCCTCATACGATTTACATAATGAGCGAATCGTGCGAGTGGACAGCATTGAAGTGCAAGAAATGTACTAATGTGTTTTAATTATAAATTACTGCCGTTCTTCGTAATGCACCAGCTTTTCCGGATTTCGAATTTTCATTCACAGTTTCTGATTAAATTAACTGGTTTATTTTATCAGTTTATTTAATATTGAACGTGTAAAGATAACGTATAAAATTGTATAAAATGTATGAAGTTCTGTCGAAACGTCCTTTTGATATTTCGTCTGTCTCAAAGGCTGGTTTTTACTTTGGCGGACACGCTGTATGGCAATGCCACCAGCCTTTTGGGTACATTATCAGTCGACAGCGATGTGGAAACGTTTTATGACGCCTTATTCTAGTTTTTTTTTTTAATTTGTTTAGTGTTTTTATTAATAAATTTTTAGTTTTACTGTAATTATAGTTAATAGTATTTTATGTAAATTTTATGTATGTAAAGAAAAAAAAAAACGTCTTGAACGTAATTTTCTAATAGCATTTAATGCATTTATTGATTTATGATAGGTTCAGTGCATGTCCAGTGACTTAGACCCGAGTGCTCAAAGTGAAATGTCTCTGTAAGAGTTTTTCCTAGAGCTTACGTAAAGCTGGTCGTCCACCGAGTACGGCATTGAGTCAACCCGGCTCCAGCCGACCGTAAAACTGTCGTTAAATATGTGGAATCTCGATGTATCTAAACATGTAGTATAGTGACGCTCCACCGTTCCATGACGTCGCCTAGTCACTGCTGAAACCGTATCTTTATGTATTTCTGATACAGGAATTCGATTCTGTGTTTTATTTGTTTTCTAGTTACACCCACATTAAAAGTGTGATACCTTCTAAATTTTCCAAGCGGTTCAGCTGGGTAGTAGTTAAATAATGTGGCTATAAAATAGTTGCTATCGACCAAAGGGTATAAAATTGACTGTATTTCGATACTAAAAACTATTAGGTATAATAATTGTGTGCAAATGAAAGTTGCCACATTCCACAAAACTACTAGTATCATTAAGTTAAAAACATGCAAATCCATTAAGTTCTTCATCTCTCAAATGTAAAAGCAGAAGAAATAAATAATCCAACTTTTCAACTCAAATACATCTGTAGTGTAAAACGGCGTATTTGTCATCTCGGTATTACGTCGTCGACATTTTTTTCCCTTCTTTTTGTCGTCAACAGCCGCTCAAGTGGCGCCGTGGTCTCTACTACACCGCGACTTATGTATCCCTGGTACTTTTGGTAGGCTTTCGTTTTAAAACAAGGTTCAAGGTTTCGTTTGTATATTTTAGTAGGACTACACAGCTACCTTTGTATTCTGTCCTGTGTGGTGAAAGATGAATGAACGATCAAATTCGATTCAGGAAACACCCTCTAAACTAAAAATACTGGCAGGGATACAGCAATATACGGTTTGATTGGAATTCGACTCACGCAGTTGGGAAAAAGCTAAGTCTTTGTCACTTACCGTAGCCTAAAAGAAACCCTATAGAGAAAGTATGTAAGTTATAACTTAACAGTAACTTCACACCGTAGGCGAGGGATTGCGGATGGCGAGCAATGGGTAGCTCGCTGTCCAACCGTCCGGTAACTGTTCGGACCGAGCCCAAGTCGTCGACGGCGTGCCTTGTTCCTGCGCACCTCCGAACACGAGTGTTTTTACAACAGTAAAAGTCTGTTACTGTCTCCTGCCAAGAGCGGGGGTTGTCATTAGATGATTTTCCCACCGGAAAAAAAACTGTAACTTCAGAAACAAGCAAACATTTCCATCACAAGAACTCAAAATTATTAAACTATCCTCATAAAACAAAACTCCGAATTTACTTTTCACGGAAATTCTCAACTAATTAAAGAAGTAAGATTAAATGCATCAAACAGGAACCGACGAGTAAAACCGATGTTAAACTGCAGTCAAGCTCTATAAGAGACGGCGGTCGATAAATTCGGCTTGGAGCTGTGGTGTTGGTCATTACTGCCTTCAGTAAGTTTAAGTAGTCGTTTAAGGAAGTTTATGATTGAATTGTGAAACTGTACACTCAGTGTATCACACTCTTGGCGACTTGTGCAGATTTATTGTGGGAAAGGTGAATTTATGGTTTTATTACTTAAGCTCGTTTTGGTGCATGGAAATATTTGAATATGAATGGAAAAGTTTTCATATTGAGAGAAAATGAGGTGTAAATAAAGGACGTTATATCTATCTATAACATGTAACTGTAATAATGCACATCCTTTTAAACCCAAATTAGTTCAATAAATCAGATGATTATTAAAATATATACCTATATGTATATATATAATTAAAACGGTAGCTGATAGAGTAGCCTGGTGCAATATTCCATGCGGGTATGATTACAGATGCAAAACTAAACTAAGAAACTGCAAGTAACCTACTGTAGCAGCGTCTTAAGCTACTGTGTTTGTTTAAAGTTGAGATTTGAGATAAAGTTCGCATGAAGAAACTCACATTCATGGATGTAGATGTTAATACACGAAAGTTGGCTGAACAAACTTTCCCAATAAGGGAAGAAACTTAGACGATACAACCTTATTTAATGGTTAATATTTTTAAAAGATAACTATGACACAGTACTTCGTTATCAAAATATTTATTTCCATAATACTCATCTTTACGCGTGTATCACAGTAAAAAAGAAATCATTTCGTTTTAAAACGAACGAAGGCCGTTGCCACAATTTTGTTTACCCTTTTTACACTAATGACCTGGAAAATAAATACGCCCACCGACCTTTTAACGCTTCATAACTTACGACAGGGAAAAATATCCAACCTTTAACTCCTATTGAACCCACCCTTAAGCTGCACACTTGATAAATAGGTGCAACTTTACTAGAAGGACTTAAGGGGTGGCTTAACTCATTATAGAGATGAAAAGCAGGTTTTAAACTAAGTTTAAAAATAAATCGTGCTGGGTATTTTAAACTTAGTTTTGTGTAAAAAGGTGTTTCGACTAAATTATTCGAATAGTAGTTTGTATTATGTTTAATGGGTTATGTCAGTGATTATAAAACGATTTGATGTGTTTTATATTGAATTTGTATATTACTTTGATAGCTGATTCTATTTTAAGGCTGCGGCCGTAGCGATTTAATATTTTAGATAGATTGTTTGAGTTATTTCCATTTCTATATTTTGATAGTAATCAACACTGAGTAGAGATCAAAGATAAATAAAATATTTAATTATATTTTGTATCACAAACATATTCAATTTTTTCTTAATTTGTAGAGTACCTATATTAGTATTACGTAACTTTGTATTTTAACATTTATTTATAACTATCTAAAATTCAGTTTGAAAGTAGAAAGAACTCAAGTAAACTTGCTTGAGTATTTACCATTTCTGTATTCTGATAGCAATAAAAAACTGATTAGGTACCAAAGCGTTGCTAATGATCAAAGATAAACAAAATATTACATTATATTTTGTGTCACAAAACATCCTGTTTCACCACTTGAAAATCATACCGTGATTTAAAGTTTAACCTTAGCAGAAATAACAGTTATCCTTACGACACTTTACACCAAATTTTTTACAAATAAATAAACTGGCTGTTTCAATACCCAATCGAATTTGAATTCCAAAGAAAATTAAGTACCTACGAATTTTGTCTCTAATTTTCGATACCTTTGATATTTCCCGAATTTGTTTTGAATTTCTGTCGGGGCCGGTCGTATTCGGCGATTTTAATGAGTAATCTCATAGCATTATGTGAATCGGGCCGCCTGCTATCACAAAAGGTTTGTGTTACGAGAGGAAAACGGCACCGGCCTCCCATTGTCCCAACAAGCGACGACGGACGCTCGTTCACTCTTTTCTAGTAGCAAGCAAGTTTTCAGGCTAGTTATAAGATTTTGCAGGTTGGACTTGCTCTAAAATAGGAGACAACTTTGAAAGAAGGCGCTGAACTGACTCTTTACAGTAGTATCTATATGGTGTCATTTTTATGCATATCTATGTTGAAAACTCCGTTGAAATATATTTACTTGTAATACCTAATAATGAAAGAGATAATTAATTAAATTAATTATATATATTTATATATTAATTGTATATTTATCTAGTGTAGCGTAATTCTTAATTTCAAGTGTAAATGTCGTATTTAAGTAAATTCTGGTTAAAATTAGTGGTAATGCATAACTTTACCGAATGTTTAGGAGAAGACACTGATTCGTGTAACATAGGTGATCATATAGATAACATAGGAGTCAGGGCCCCACTCTACTTTTACATATTCTTTGTGTCAATAAATTCAGTTTCATTATCTTTATTACATTATTAAAGGCTTGTAACAATCATAACAAACGAAATCTATGCATTACTTTCTTTTGAAAGGAAAATTATAAATAAAGTTGATGGTTTTTACGATTCTAGAATTAGCTATTCACCGCTCCGTAATGGCGTCTTTATCGGTTTCTATATTTTCACTCCATGATTGTCATTGATTGTGCTTGATACGAATTTTATTGACCGTAAAACCGGCCATAACCGTGAACGTTCCAACCGTCTTTTGTTTACGCAAATGCTAGTTTTATTTTTGCAAATGTCCGTAACATTATATGTTTAGGCATGCTAAGAAACGTGATGTCTTTATTGATGACTTTGCTTTTGGTACGAAAATAAACAGTATATCAAATCAAACAAGTTTTCTTAGAGAAACTTGAGATGAAACAAAATCTTAACTAAATTAATAAGATATCTCTGGAGTTGAAGTGATAATATCTAGTACAGTAGCTTAGAAGTTGATAAAAGTTTTTGAAAGTTACTGCTGTCCGTCCATCTGATCATGAATTAACTATTACCAACGTCTCGGTCTCAGGTCTCGCAAAGTTCGGATGTCATGAACTTGCAAAGCTAATTAAGTATCCAATGTTAAAGTAGGTATTTGTAACCAATAAGTCCAGTTCGTTCGAATTTCTATTTCGGTGAACTAAATATTTGAAAAGTATATAGTCGAGTAACAATGAAATCGTTCAAACGAGGCACTATCTTGAAGTGAAGAAGCGCACGATAGCGGCTCTGATTTCAAATCATCGAGTCTCTCGCTTTAATATTTCATTCTTTACAAATGGACTGACATTTTTGAACGAGTTCTGTTGGAATGAAAAACTGAGTCAACACCATTATTATTTGAATGATATTATATTTGGCCCTTAAAAGCGCCGTGATTGGGCACTTGAATTTTATAAAGAAAATGTTTATAACGAAATATTTGTTTTATATTCGAAGATGTTTAAGTGTTATTGACAAGGGAAAGAGAGGTATTTATTTGAACTAGCTTCTGTCAGCAGCTTCGCCCGCATGACATAAAACGCGTGGCGTGCAAATTTTAATGAGGCATAATTTATAATAAGGGTAGTTCTCCATTACAAATGTGCCTATGTGTTCTAATATATAATACTGATGTATTTATATATAAGCTATATTATCACCACATTGTTTCATTGAAATCCGTTCAGTAGTGTAGTTTTGTGGGAAAGAATAACAATACCTATACTTCCATCAACCCTTACAAACTTTCACATTTATAATATTAGTAGTTCGTAGTTTTATTAGTAGGAAATAGGACGGGTAGGATTAAAAAGAACACCAAAGGATTTTATATTCAATAAAGAAAAGAAAGGCAACAACTACTGAGAAAAAGTTGGAATCTACGATTCAAAGAGAAAATGAAAACAAAATTTAATTAATTCATCTGAGCAGATCAGTGAGTTAAAAGTTGAAATAAGAAGGTTTGAATTTCAATTTAGAATTAAATCTCGGGATAAATCTATTGACAAACGACGAAACTGACGCTGAAAATTAATTGGATTGGTTTCACAGCTACTCCAGGCTCCTCAATCTGTGCTATTCATTCTGAATCGTGTTTTTATCTCCATTTTATTAGGTCCATTGCATAGTTCAAGATAAAAACCTTCCTTTGAAGACGGTGACAGTTCTTTTACCTGTCGCTTTTTGCTTAAGCTTTAACGTTAAAATAGAACCTCAACTGCTTTGTGCATAGTGCCTTTGAAGTGGGTTTTGAAAAGAAAATAATTAAAGTGTATAAAAAAATTTCATTGCAAATAAGGCTTCTGCTAAACACAAATTGAATGAACCTGTTTTTAGAATGTTTATACGTTATTATACAAAGCACTCGAGTCCCCAAATTGCCTTGCTTCATGCGTGTAAACAATAAGCTCATTTGCCGTGAATTTCCCTCCCTGTATCATTTCAAAGAGCACCGCACAAGCAGCGCTGCTTTGTGCCACCACGATTTCGTACACAAGTGAAACTCGGCGCTCTAATGTTTCATCTCAACCATCAAATCTCAACCTTACACAGTTGACTTAAGTGGGAATGGCATGCAGAAACACTTGCCACATTTTGTTTTCTTTCTGCTTCACGGCAAATGCTATAAACGAAATTACAAAGCCACGCGATTCCACGTGCAAAACTGGAGTCGTTTCCTTTTCCATTTTTAAACTGATAACATTTGAACTTCTTTGTGTACAAAAATAGAAAATAATAAGCAAAAAACAGACAGATCGCTATCAGAAAAGTGCAGAAAATGCTTTAAAACAGAATTGGATAACCAAAAAGTACAAATAGAATTGTTTAGTGTAATGAGACTAGAAAGAAGAACCTTGAAAGCCTGTATTTGAGGTAAGAAAGTTGGGAGACGTGTCAAAGGCGACTTCATGATAACGATGCATTACAGTCAAGGGCTCTTTCGGCGTTCGGCGTGATACGCTCTACATTTTAATGAAGAAACTCATTTCAATTGTGAGGATCATTATGCGAGTATTCGCTTTACATAAAAACGGTGTTGTGAAAGGGAACTTTTTTAATTTTAGTTATACTGTCTGCTGGGAGATACTCTGAAAGCTGAATGTGGCGACAGGGCGGGATATAACTAAAGGCACACACTGATGTGTATGTGCAAGTTAACGACTGTATATTATATTAGGTAAGCACACAGATGCTGTATATCCAGCTGTTGGTGATGTAATGAGTAACATTTGCTGTTGTATTAAACTCCTTATCATGTTTTTCACTTGCTATAAAAGTAAATTAAGTTTACCATAGTAAGAGACTTGTTCATTTGGGTTTATGTAGGGTTGGAACTTAACATTTACAAACAATAGCATGGCTCCAGGATATGCTTGTCTTGAACTCAAGAAGGATTTATTAAAGCCAAATAAATTAAGGGACCAATTGCCTCCCAACACGACGCGCAACACTCAATCTACATGACACTGCAACGTTGTCTATTGTTCCGTAACTTGCCGCTCAATATTTTACGATGCGCGTCAGGTTGGGGGACATTTTGTCCCCAGTGTAACTAAGGTTCAATAGATGGTTCTAATGGTGAATGATGTTCAAATATTTGTCCTGGTGTTCAATAAAGAATATGATAAATAACTAATTGACAAAATTACATGTGGTTGTAGATACTATGTGTAGAAGATAAAAGTGCTGTGTTTGTCACAACAAATTAACGTTTTTAACAGGCGGATAAACATGGGATGTAATAAAAGATAGAAGAAAAACATAGTTGATCATTATGTCTTAATCTGTCGAGATCACAATATTAGGGGTCACCAACTATTCGTGTAGCTAGCAATGTTCTATATAAATGGATTGTTGTGTATAAGTTGTATATACAGGTAAAGTATATTATGTTTATAAAATTCCCAGGGATCGTAAACATGTTTACTTTCGTATTCTGCAGAGATATCACCACACGCCTAATCAATCTGTATTTGTTTTCTTTCTTGGACCATAATTAAATCTGCTGCGGTTTGCTGTAAGAAAACCTAATTGTGGGTTAAACTTGCCTGTGTAAATCACCTGTTCTATTTTTCATTCCTTGCATAATTTCTGTACAAAAAGAATATAGGAATCAAAGATTCTGTCAGCGGCTTCGCCCGCGTGAAAGTAGGTTTCTCTATATAAATTTGAACCCTCGTTTCATTATTTGACTGGCCTGTTGGTCTAGTCGTTAGTGGCCCTGACTGCTATGCCGTCATGGTCATGGTCGTGGGTTCGCATCCCACCGAGGACAAATATTTATGTGATGAGCATGATCATTTGTTCTGTGTATGGGTGTAATTTATCTATATTATGTATGTATTTAGAAATATATAAGTATGTTTATCAGTTGTCTAGTACCTACCCATAACACAAGCTCTGCTTAGCTGGGGACTAGACGGCGTTGTGATAGTTGCGGAATATAATTATTATCCCTTTTGGGGGTGAATTTCGAAAAATCCACTTTTAGTGATTTTTTTTGCGGTGGGCAAAAATCATCTTATAACAACCCCCGCTCTTGGGTGAAGCGGGAGATAGTGTCAGACTCTTACTGACTAAAAACCCACCCCGTTCTTTCTAGCCTCTTCATACCGGGGCTCGAGTTTCCTTTCGGATAATCCCGGCCCCAGTAGGCTTCGACCCAGCTGGGCCCCTTCTGATGCTGACAACTCCTAGTGGAGTGGAGGCGCGCGGGAACAGACTCTTAGTGCTCATCTTCGTCACAAAAAGAAACTGTGTAAAATTTCACCCTCCTACTCACTCCCAGTAGTTTTAGTTGTGCGTTAATATGTCAATCAATTTCTCCTTTTATATCCGTGCGTTATTTTATTCAAAATATACCCGTAGGAACCTGATTGAAAATTGCAAGTCCATTACGATATCATTATTTATGTAATTTCATCTGACTGGAAGCTGACCCCAATTAATTAATTAATTTAACAATTTTTGTACACACACACACCATCACACATTACAACAGGTAAATACGCGACCCCAATTTAGTTGGGAAAAGGCTAGGCATATAGATTGATTTATGTGTTTTCATCTTTGTGATCAATCATTAACGTCGTTTGAAGTTTTTCATGTTACTTTAGTGGTACATAATTTATGTGTTATTTCGTAATAGGTAGATATATACCTGCACATTTTATTTAGTCACAAAATTTGACCAGCCTTTGACCTTTTTTTACGGATTATCAGCCCCATCGAAACTTATAATAAGTTTACAATAAAAACTTAACTTAATAATCAACACAATTTATTAAATGTATTTTACTAAAGTTGAGCTACCGACACATTGTCATGTCAAATATGATCTTAGCAGCATCAACTCTAGGATCCGCCAAGATTTCAAAAATCCTATATCAATTTTATTGATCCTTTGCAATTTTGTCAGTAGCTCTTATTTATGTATATCTTGTTACGAATTATATTTATATATCTTCAAATGTGCATAATTATTACAGTTTATTTCATCAACATATTGATAAACCAGTATTTTATTAAATAAACTATCTAGAAATTTATTTATTGTATGCTTGTTTAGGCTCACAATAAATTAATTTTCAGGTTGACTGTAAGAAATCGCTGAAAGAGATGAAGCTGCCAATTGTAGGTATCCATTTTGTAAATTATTATCTAGGTGTACAACAACAAAGAATAATATAAAGGAATAAACAATCAGAAAAAGGCGTGAGGCTTTAGTTCCTAATAAAAACTGTTTTTGCCTCATCATCTACTAACGATTCATGCGGCTATTAGCCTTTCCATCTTGTGAACCGTAGGGTCAGGGTGTTTTTCCATTATTAAATCAAAGTTCAATGATCGGGCTTTTTGCGGAGGGTATTCATGGTCTTCTTTTTCATTTCATTTCAACATTTTGTAAGTGATTATAGTGCGCTGTTGCATTACAATTATAATAATAATAATAATAATAATATGTTTATTTCACAAAATGAGGTACAGTCTAAATAATTTACATAAGATAATATGACAATTTAAAAGTAGAAGAAGGGTGTCCTGGCATCCTAGCTAGGTTACACAGTAACCTGTATTAAGGTTTGCCAGCCCAAGATCCCAATAATACTTAAAAATACAGAGACCGCCTATGATATTGAAATTAAAAACTAAAAGTTTGCCATTAAATCGATAGTGTATATGTGTTTGTATGTATGTTTTATGTGTTTAGTGTAAGTGTGTATGTCTGTATGATGTGTGTTTAGTATGAAGTGTGTGTGTGCTTGACGATGTGTGTGTGGTTGTAAGAAATAGTTTGAATTTGGACACGGAGTGTTAATACGTAATTGCTAAGTTAGTGATGTAAGCAGAAGTTCAGTGTCGTCGTAATTTTTATTGGTTAAAAACACTGTTATCTGCTTTTTACAAATGTCATAAGAAGATTGATGAATGGGGGTAGTTTTACTTAATTTATTGTATAAGAAAGGACCTAGGTAATAAAAGAAACGTTTAGTAAAGGCAAAGCGTGTGGATGGTACCTTGCAGATTTCGCAAGTTCGTCTAGAGGAACATTGTGTTTGTGTAAAAGGAGTTTTGGTGTGTTGATGTAATATGGTGTAGAGAATGAATAGTTGACGAATCGTAAGGACCTTGCACTTTTGATAGAGGTCAAAAGTTGGGTAGAGCAACTTTTGACCTCTATCTATCTAATTACTCTCAAAATGTTAAAAAATAACTGGAAATAGATTTGGTAGTTATCTCAACCCCCTGCAACTTGGAGTTTGGTTGAAAATGAGAAGTATAGGGATTGAACATTTTTCATTTTTATACTATGACGAAAATCAGCAATTTAAATCTTTGTGTAAGATACACACACAGTCGAAATTTTGCACAAACTTGATAAAAAAATATTTAGCATAGCATAACATAGTCGGCCTTATAATGTTCCCACTGTTGGGACTTAGGCCTCCTCTCTAGGAGAGGGAATGGGCCGTAATCCACCACGCGGGCCCAGTGCGGGGTGTTGGATGTCACATGTCTTCGAATTTTTGATTCTAGATCATTCAGCCGGTTTCCTCACGATATTAAAAAAATATTTATTTCACAAATTAAATAGCTATTAGAAATCACTTTTTCATGTCGATTGTTTTGTCAGTAAAAACTAGGCAGAAACTAATTCGGCGATCAAAGTCTCTTTAAAAGTCCATAATAAACATGTAATTGACAAATCATATATGAACCATACAGTATGTAAGTATTTGAGATAGTCTTTTGAGGAAAGAACCACACAGATTTGAGTGGACCTGTACAGTCAGTGCAAGTATTTGTCAGTCTTCGTATAGCTCTACTACAACAACTACTAAGGACTACTATTTTGACAGATCGTTGCCATAACACTTTACGCTAAGTTTCCACTGTCTTTTATCCATTTTTTATTTAGACAGTCATCAAATATCTTCTCCCGCTAAGGGTACTAGTGAGTCCTTCTCACTACCCTTAGCCCTATTAACTGTAAACATCGGTTCTTGTGGACCCTGTCAATTAAGTGATAAGACAGGTCTTGAATTTTCCAAGAGATGTCTTCTTACTTATAGTTTAATTGCGCGCCGTCTGGTCTGGTGTTTATCAGTCGGGGAGCTATCTATTCTTTACTTTTCGATCTCTTTGCTGGTTTATTCACGGGTATTCTATTTATGTTGAACTTTATGGCCTGACAGTCTACTGGTTAGTGGCCCTGAATGCTATGCCGGAGGTCGTGGGTTAGATTCCCACCCAGGACAAGAGTTTGTGTGATCAGCAGGATCATTTTTTCTGTGTCTGTATGTAATTTATCTATAACATTATATATGTATTTAGAAATATATAAGTATGTTTATCAGTTATCTAGTACTCATAACACAACATAGTTGTGGACTAAATGAGGCCGGTGTTTTCTGGCCAACTACCCTGAGAAGAAACACGAAAACAAACTAAGAGATTAAAGTCTCTTTTAAAGTTCATACATTTGCTGTATGAACTTTTAAAAGAGACTGTAATGGTCAAATTACCTATATTAGAACCATGCAGATTAGTGTCTAAGAGGCTCTTTTGAGCAAATAACAACACAGATTAGAGTGGACCATTCCATAAAGCTTCATATCAATATGTAGTTGCGTTAATCTGAAAAACTTAATAGGTGAAATTGGGCAGGCCTTATTGACCCATGAAATTAGATATACACTACCTCAAGCCTGTATCTTCATCTAGGTTTATCTGACAAGGTTTCTTGGCACATCGGACACATACGACAGTATATACATAGGACAGTAAAGTGTTGTAGGCCGCCGCAGATCGTACCGTGGCAGCCTGCCCATGACCTAGCAGCACAATTACATACTTCCCTGCCTCCTTCAGACTTCTTGTTTACAAACTGCATTTATGTTTTGGCTATGATATTTATTTGATTGGTTTTTCTTTCGAGTGCCTAGAGCGAGTTTGTTTTACGTTTACGCGATGTTTATAACGATCAGCGTTCGTGGCCGCTTCAAGCTCTTAAGGTACTACACTGCACGCGTTCGTGTGCCACACGCAGATCTGGGTGTGCCAGTCTCCATACGTTTTATGGAAACTAGACTTGTAGAACTACCCCTGATCCACACCTCGTGACGTCGTTCTACGTACAAATCAGGCGTGCTACATGTGTGCGTTGATCTTATGTAGTTCGCTTTAACCAGTCTGAGAGTCAAATGCGCTAAACGTTTCGATCGTGTTGACGTAAAAAACAAGTTGCACTCGGCGCACAGACATGTGAACATAAAAGAAGTAAAAGGAGTATGTAGGTATGTATCATCTTCTGCGGGAACTTTTGAAGCCGCATTTATGCATTCGCGTGAGTGGCGAGGCAAATAGCGAGCATGCATACGTAAACAGCGTGCTTTTATATACCTCGCACTTTTTATATAATATATCTATACTAGCTTCTTCCAGCTGCTTCGTTCACGTGAATTTGACTATTATCAAAAGAGAACGTAATCTCGGGATAAATAGTATCTTTCAGGACATGGTCTACTGTTGTGCCAAATTTAACCCTTCAGATACCGTCAATTAGAGACACAATAGTAAGACAATAGAAGCGCGGCCACCGGTGGTCGCTTGGGGATTCATGAATTAATTCAAATCCATTCAGCCGTCTTAGCATGAAAAAGTAACAAACACACAAATACACACTTACAAACTTTCGCCTTTGATAGATACCTGTTATATCTATTAGCATCCCCGCACACGGGCCACATTAAGCTTCTTTTTGAGGCGGCCTTTTTATATGGCTTGTGTGCAGCGGTGCCGCCACAAAAAATGCTTAAAGCCGCTTCTAGCTTTTTTTTGTGGCGACCCTTTTTTGTAGCGGCGTTTTTTTATAATAATGACGC
Source organism: Mythimna lalbum (assembly GCA_949319445.1). Taxonomy (NCBI): domain Eukaryota; kingdom Metazoa; phylum Arthropoda; class Insecta; order Lepidoptera; family Noctuidae; genus Mythimna; species Mythimna lalbum. Next base: position 7,600,646 of record OX439352.1, on the reverse strand, counting down.
TACCGCATGCCATTCGCGAATTTAATCCTTCTCGTCAGAGTCCATTATGATACTGCACGCATGGCCACAAGCTGACGTGCGTTTCAGTTTTTTATTTGTAGCCACTTCTAGCTTTTTTGTGGCGGCTTTTTTTTGAGGTCTGTGTGCGGACGTTCACGTGGACGAACGCGTGGGACACTCAGTGTGGTATGACTTTTCTCTCAAAGTTTGTAAAAATATAATCGCTTAGTAAGAGACTAATATAGATAAATATCTACCTATGTATAGTTCCTTCATATTTAGGTGGTAAACTCAAATCGGTTTGTTTTAATTCCACAAAGCTAAAGCTAATTTGTATTTGTCTAGCTAATTGGTGTGACTAAAGAGTTTCAATATTTGAAATACACGTTTTCATGAAACTAGAATCTAGGTTAAAATAATTAGAAACTAAAATCTATCGATTCATCGCGTATTTTTTATTAAATGTGAATTATAAATATTGATACATATACTATATGCTTCATTTAACTCTCAATATGTCATAGAGATATTTAATATTTATTAAAACGGCATCAGAGCAAACAAAATTCACGAACATTCGATTTTAATCACGGTTCAACTTTGACCTTTAGTGATGTATATCCAAATTTTCGCTTAACCCTTCACTAGAAATAGAAATGAGCAAATCGTTTCGGATATATTCAGGTCAAATGTCGATATTGACATTTTCACAGCGTTGCTACACTACCTGGTCCTTTCACTACCTGGCTAACTCTATTTTCTCTGGTGGATAAGGGCCTGAATCTATCATTTTCTTGAGAATGGGTTATCATTAAAGAACCTTTTTCGCTCTGCGACTAAAACTCACCCCTGTTGGAAAAAAAAATGCTAACATCATGATCATTTCACCCGAAAGACAAATTGCCGCATAAGCTACTGTTGGACATAGGCCTCTCCAAGTGTCGCCACAACGACCGGTCCTGTGCGTCTTGCATCTATCGGTTTCCTGCGACCATCACCAGGTCATCGATCTACCTAGTGAGAGGCCTTCCATCGTTGCGTCTTCCGGTGCGTAATTACAAAAATCTTCCTATAGCTTTTTTTTTCATATTAGTCATGGTTGAAACGGATATTTCTTCAGTTGCTCTTTGCGCTTCAAGGACGCAATAACTCTTTATAATAAATTACCTATATTTAATTTGCAAATAGGTTTAATAAAACACTTATACACGTAATTTTTTTTTTGTCATTATAAACTAGATGAGGCCGGTATTTCCTAGCTGACTACCCTGAAAAGAAACACCGAAACAAACTTAGGGGTGAAAATCTCTTATAGAGCCCATACAGCATTTACGTAATTGTCAAATCACATGAGAACCATGCAGACTAGTAACCGAGATGGTATTTTGAGGAAAGAACTGTACAGATTTTAGTGGACCCGTCTAGTTAGTGCAAGCATCTGTCAGTATTCGCAAAGCTCAACTCAGGACAACTAAGGAGCTCAACAACTTTCGATCGATCTCACCGGTCTGGCTCCAAAAAGCTACCATTAAGGTGTTTTATAGTGACATGTAGGCAGGTATGTGAATAGTAACCGGTATTTACATAATTGTAGGGTAGTTATAACAAATAGGTGGCTAGGCAGTCGTTCTGGCGTCAGGTCGTGCCGGCAACAATTGTGTTTCGATCTCGGCACGGCTCCAACGGGCCCCACTATTACCGCGGCCACTGTTATCTAGTACATGTCGTTACATACGGGCTTTGATTAAACTTTGCTTTTTGGGTAGTTAAATTTTGTTAGCTGGCAATACTTTTCAGGGTTGCACTTTATTGCTTTATTGTGCAAGCTGTTGTTTGGTGGGTCAGATTTATGTAATTGAAAATGACATTGTTAGGAACTACAGCACCATACCTAACTTAATAATGATATCGGCAATAGACTAAGTATATACTACGTATTTGCTTCGTATATGCTGCGTATACACTACGTATACAATGTCTATTGTAGGTTACAGTTACCGACTTAACTTAGATTTTCATGAAATAGGTTTAAAAAAGTTACCTCACACTCGAAATGATTTCTGCACCGTGGGTGTATTAAAAACATGTAAATTCTGACACACAAGACACCCAAACCCGGAACAATTATCTGTAGTTTTAATGCTCAACCTCAGCACCAACCTTGCAGTCATTTTAAATCAGGTATAATATAGTTTAAAGCAGTCCTTGAATATTTTTTAAATGAAAAGTCTAAAGAATTATAAATTTTAAAGCTATGCTATGCTATCTAGCATAGCATAGCATAATCAGCCTTTTAATGTTCTCACTGCTAGGACTTAGGCCTCTAGGGAATGGGTCGTAATCCACCACGCGGTCGTCTTGTCTTTAAATCTTTGGTTTCCTCACGACGTTTTTCTTCACCGTTTTGAGAGCAGTGATATGTAATGAAATAATTTATAACACAAAGTAATGCGCCAGGCCGGGTACAAACCCGCGATCAACTCGAAAGTCGGAGCCGTTACCACTCGGCCACCAATGCTTTTTTAAAGATCTTTTTTTAATTCTTTAATGTACACTATAAAAACTTATAAAATAGGTGGATAACAATTCATGTACACAGGCGAGCTTAACTCAAGGATGAGTTTTCTTCCAGCAAACCTTTGAGCGATAGAGAGAGATGATAGAGGGTGGGGTCCAGTGCACAATTTGAAAATTAGAAATACTATGAATAAAATAATAAGACATAAATAAGTATAACTACATACATAAATACACACATACTATATAATATTATAGATATATATATATATATATATATATATATATATATATACTATGTATCTTTAAGTTAAATTGGTACGAAAATTGAGTTCACTCATTTATATTTCACCCCTTTCAACTAAATGCATGGTATATAAATGATAGCTATTTTCAAGGTAGCAGAAACAATAGTGTATGCGTGACTGAAACCAATCGAATGTCACCTCGTACGTTGACTTCGTTGCCGTAAATCAAACTCCCTTTGTGAACAAACAATACGAATAATACCGGTAACTTATGTTCGGTGTGAAATATTCATAGCATTTGCCAAATAGATGCACAATGGAAGTCATGCAATAAGTAAGTGACAAACTATCACACTGATGTTATAAAGCCGATACTGCATGTGCGTGTGTGCATTTTTAACCCTTCACACTATTGGCTGAACAAGTTTGAATGAAATTTGACACATGGGTAGACCATGTTCTGTTTTTTTTTTATTGTTGATAGATTCACGCTTGACTCACGGTTATAGTCGAGAGAACATAAAAACTTGTGATTCTCAGTGATAAATTAGCATTCTACTAGTGAATGAATTTTTTAAATCGGTCCAGTAATTTTTACCTATAATAAGAACAAAATACATATTAAATCTTATCTCTTTATAATATCAGCGTAATAATATAGATTGCGCTTCTATTGGAGGTAAGAGTAGGTATATATTGATATTCCAATCTAAAACTTACCTGTACATGCACCTACACTTTAGCAGTCTGCCCGTAGCAGTTATTTGCTATTCTATTTTGGATTGCAATTCAGTCTGTCACAGGTATTTCTCATTAACGCTGTCTAGACAAAGCGACAACAACATGCATTATATCTATCTTGTTAAACGTACTTACGACAAGGATTTCAGCAAACACTAGACATTTCGAAATTAATTCATCTAAAACTATGCAAATTCCCTCACTCTGTAAACTAGAGAAGATTATGCTTGTAAGTCGTTTAATCTAAATCTTTAGGGTATTTCTATTTACAGTTATTTGCCATTTCACAATTTTCAAGCTTATCTGACGAGCAAATAAGATTTAAAAAGCACAACTTCAAATTAAAACCATCTGCAAAGTTAATTAACTCCTAATTAAAATTTCAATTTAATTAGCACGGATCCCGGGGTGTTGTCACGACGACCCTTTAAACAGACCTGTTATCGCGAGTGAGGGAAACGGTGTCAATCGTTGTCACCCGACAATCCGCACACCACAAAGCGAGACTCTAGTTTTCCACTTACAGCCACTACAGCCCCCAGTAACTGTAGAACCTAATTTATTCAGTGCTCCACAAGACACGAGTGGCCTGAAGTGGTCGACATCGGAATTTAACGTGAAAATAATTGCAGTAACAGAATTCATACTTTATTCATAAGTGCTAGAGTTTAATTTTGCATGGAAACGGCTTTAACTTGGGAAAACATTAAGACCCTATTTGTAGATTTTAAATTCGAATATGTAGGTGGAATATGATATTTCGTTGAAAATCATATTTCCGTCTAAGCCTATGTAATGTAAGGTAAGCTTATGGATACTTAGTACGATATTACGTAGTTACCTGTCTACTCGTATTTCTGTGAATCATATTTTCAAAGCTGCTTATCTGCCTTTTCCACAATATCCGCCAGACCGAATCATCTGTGGCTCATGGTACGTTGTACACAACCATTCATGATACATACAGTTTATTGATTGTTTATCATTTTTACTATCTCTGTATCTTCATCTTGTATTTAGAACCAGTCACTCTCACCCCAGATTTCGTTTGATATACGAGGATTTACACGAGCACGGCAGAATTCGTAGAACATGACAGTGAGGTGGGTTACTGAGATTTGCTGTCGACATTTCTGAATGATTATATTAATGTTCAAGTACTGGAACAATGAACTATCTCAAAACGTTTCTGGTGAAGACGCTCTTAATAAAGTTTCCCGTTTGCTTTTGATTTCATATCTAGGGCGCAATAAATATTTGTTAAATGTTTTGACAGTTCGTAAATTCTAGTTTGCTGGGATTTATTGCTAGCAAGGTGGTTATTATTATTATTATTTTTTACCGCAGAGACCACAGCAATAACGTTACTTAGGCAGGCTGTTAACGCAACTTTTCTCATTCCGAAAACATTAAATAAATTACTCCAAAATTACGTCATCCGAGATACTCGTAATTTCCATAAAAATGGAAGGTGAAAAGAGCTATTATACGTTTCACACATTACCTTAATTTTTATGCAAACTTTGGAATTGCGGGTTTAATGTATTATAATGATGCCGTTAAAAAAAAAAAATTATTTTAATTACGATTTTAGGGCTCCAAATTGAAGATGAAAGAAAACCTATGAATGGCAACCTACAAAAGAACTCACCTACATCTCGAAACGAAGTATGTGGGCATAAAAGAATTTAGATTCATTACACACAAGCCGCACAGTTGAAACTAACCAGATTTGTTTTTCATAATTTATATGATAGTTAGCCGCGGCTGTGGTAACACGATGATTTTGTTTGGTATTGTTACTTTGAACTTTTGTTTGTACTATAAAAGAAAATTAATATCTGGTAAAAATGGTTTCTAGCCGGAATGATTAAGTAGCGGAGTATTGCGTTACCAACTAAATATGAATAACGTATTCGCGCCTCTAAGCAATAAAGTGGCAGACATATTTATGTTGATTCAGGAAACTCAATAACTGCGAGGGTAATGGAAATTGATGAGGCTTAAGAAGCTTGCAGCTCAAATTGAAAACCATTTAAGAGTGATGAAGAGGAAAAATACCATTTCTTACTCGGGGATTCAGGAAAAAACGCTGAAGTATTTCAATTGATTAAATTATTACGAATGGATGGCTTCGGAAGGTAAGACATTGCATCTAGATATTCATGTAGCTACATAATGCTAGTTATTATACGAGTAAGAAAGAAAGAAAGAAAAAAAGAAAAGAAACCTTTTCCTTATCGTAAGGATAGGAATTGCACAATTTAACTCCTTCAAGCAGTTGCATCATCAGACAAACAGACGTACAATGTTGCATCACCGGTACTTGGTGGACATCCCACACGGAATACATTAATAATTATGGGTGTGGAATTTCCTGCTGGAAGTGGTTTCCTGATAGCTACTATCTGAGGATCAAGTCAAGATTGAATGGGTTTCTTCTGGGCAAGCGTGCTGACGTCATTTCTTACCATCAGGTGAGATACCTACTGATCAAACGCAAGCCTATCATCATCATCATCATCTTCCTGCCCCTATCCCGTTTTATGTGGGGTCGGCGCAACAAGTTTTTTTTCTTCCATTCTGTCCTGTCGCTCGTCACGCTATCACTAACTTCCTTTTCATTCATATCACTTCTCACACAATCCAATCCAATCTTTTCTTTGGCCTCCTTCTCCCTCTTCATCCAAAAATTAAATGTAAATATTACATGTAAATTCATAACTCTTTTAAAGCCTAAGCTAAAAAAAAACCATACAGTCAATCTATGTTTTAAAATACAGTAGGAAGGTTCATACTAGGTTTTGAATAAAATTTATTGTAGCAAAGAACTTCACTCATAAAGGAAACGTTTACTACTGAATATTAAATCAAAACCAGCATATCTGGACAAAGATATAAAATCGTGCAGTGTGGAGGTTGGTAGCTCTCAGTCTGATTGTTTGCCTTCCCCTCAGGGCATAGCTCCATAGCAAGCGAGTCCATAATTATGAACACAACCTGCTTTGTTATATCTGCCAAAAAATTATATATCTATCTAATTACATTAACAGGCTGTTTCTTTTGTGTTGTCGTCGTGAACCCTGATGCTGAGACTGAGTACTTCGACTTGATTCCAGGGTCAATGTTTCGTTGGGTTTATTTCTCAGTTGGAACCAGAAGTTGGATTTTGGGGTTAGGCCATAGGCTCCCTTACAGGATTTACAGGGTAATAATAAAGGTACGCTTCTCCTTAGCAATGCTAGGTACCTTCCACATAAAAATAATTAAATGGAGATAGGTTGGGCACATGATCCGTGATACTAACAAGTGGTCTTAGACTATAATGTGATGGAAAATCAGAGATGGTTAGAAATGAAAGAGAACGTAAAAGCTGTGTTGACACGACATGATGGAGATGGCTGGTACTTTTTGGATTAGGGATACTCAAGACTATGACAAATGCAAGAAATTGAGGATCAAGGAACGCGCTAATGGGTCGTATAGTTTTTAAATTATTAGAACCGAGGTTACGGGAATAGCCTGAAGAACTGCACAACTCTAGTGGCAGAGGGAAGGGCACATTACTCGCAGAACAAGTGGTCGATGGGGCCAAAAGGTACTGGAAGGTACAACGTTGGAAGGCTTCCCACGAGGTGGACCAATAACTTGGTGAGGATCGCGGGTATCCGATGGATGCGAGATGCACAAGACTGGCCATTGTAATGACAATTAGGGGAGGTCGATATTCAGTGCACTAGATTCTGACGTTTTATAAGTGCCCAACTTTTCACTTTGACTTCGAGTAGTGAGCTTCTTTCGGTTTAAATGATGATTATTGTAATTAGTTGTAGTTTATTAATAAATAAAGACTTTATTATTATAGGTATAAGGTACAATGATGCCTAACTATTCAGGGAATTTATCCGTGATGTTGTGCCGATCTATTCCAAAAACTCGTATCCGCCAAGCAAAAGGCTAAAAAGATAAGCTTTTTAGCCTTTTGCCAAATTCCTAACATGCGAGTTAAATTCTAAATGAGTATAAATCCTCTTGTTTAAAGGAAAATTAGTACTTGAAACACATACGTTTTATTCAATTTACATATTCATTTCGTGCCTAACTTCCCCACAATGGAGGCTGTCTTTATGCTCGATTATGTTTGAAGGGTAATCGGCTGAAGGGGGTGATTACTTATTTATGTAGGTGCCAGATTAAAACTCGGTGGCGAGCTAAGTATACTCGTATATGTTTTTAGACTCTGGTTGCTATGTCGAATTAAATATTGATGTTTGTCAATGTTAGATGTTGTGGTTGATTTATACAAGTTGCTGAGGTTATAATATCAATTTTGTGTTACTTATTCTACGATTTAGAAATATAGGATTTATTTTATTTTGGACACAAAAGGATCCAGTGTTAGTAAATTAGTAAAATTAACTTATTATGCAGTGTTGGTACTAGAGATGTGCCGTTGCCGGCAATATTGCCGTAAAGTGGAAATATTGGTGGCAAAATTGCCGGCAACGGCACATCTCTAGTTGGTTATATTTTGCAAAATTTTTACAATGGGAGAGCTATAGGTCTGTGCTAGAGTTATGAAGAAATGCTTATAAAATATTGGGAATTTTATTTGTAACATAAGTTTTTCAAAGTTGTAAAAAAATGATGTTACATGCAAACTTGTCATTGTGAAAGTCAAAAACTACAAATTTAAATTTATTCTCATACAATTTGATTTCTAGCAAAGTAGTAGTTGTAATCTTCCGTCTTTAACACGTTCGGCCCAGGCGCTGCTCTCGTGAGATGGGCACAGTATGACACAGTATTTTCTCATACAAAATGGACATACGTTGGTAAACATTCTTTATTTTTAAATTTTAACTGTTAATAAAAAATACGATGGCTGCTTAGCGTAATTTGACTGGTCTGTTGGCCTAGTCGTTAGTGACCCTGACTGCTATGCCGAAGGTCGTGGGTTCATTTCTTTTGTGTCTGGGTGTAAAATACATACAAGTATGTTTATTAGTTGTCTAGTACTCATAACACAAGCTCTGCTTAGCTTGAGACTAAACGGCGATAGTTGTGGAATATTATTATTATTTTGAAGTAAAATTTTCAATAATAACCTTTAAACAGCTTAGCTTTGACCTTCATGAAGAACCTAACATCTAAAGTGACATTTCATACGTATCTCGTTCCACATGGAGCCGTCGTGAGCAGAAACGTACCGCCCGGGGCCACACGACCAATACACGCGGCAAAGCTTTGATCTTCACGAGTGCTGTCAATTATTCACAGGCCGAGAGCCTCTGTATACTGCACCAGTGTACTGTCAACTGCACGAAGAAAAAATTAAAACCAACTTTATGCCTACCGCGGCATAAGGCGAAGCTAATTTTCCCAGCTTGGATAAAATATTACTGTGCTGGTAAGCTGTTGTGACTGCTCTGATTAACGAGTTGTAAGTCGCTGGTTCAAAACTTAATCAGGTGAATGGACCTGATTGACCTGACAAAGTAGTGACTTTGTGTAATTTATTTCATCACCTCTGCTCTAAAAACGGTCAAGGAAAACATCATGAAGAAATCGGCAAGTTCTAAAACTTAAAATCCAACGATTGCATCACTGCTTACCATCAGATAGGATCGCAGTTAAGCACTAGTTTATAATGTTTAAAAAAAAAACGGAGACTTATATGACGTCTACAAATCAGCACTGGACCAGTGTGGACTGGTGGATTACGACCCATTCCTTTTCCTAGAGAGGAGACCTGAGGTAATGGTCTAGCAGGAACATAATTAAGCTGATTAGTTATTGAACTAACGTGGCCTTGCGTGTATAGCTTCGGACGGCTTCAACTGCGAGAAAGTAGAAAAATATCAAGATGAAGAACATAACATTATAAGAGAACATATTTCGATATGGGAAAAATGCAAGGGCCCAGCTGGGTCGAAGCCTACTAGGGCCAGGGTTATCCGAAAGGGAGCTCGAGCCCCGGTATGATGGCTAGAAGGAACAGGGTGGGCTTTTAGTCAGTAGGAGTCTGACACTATCTTCCGCTCCGCCCAAGAGCAGGGGTTATAAAAAAAAAACTTGGAAATGACCAGAACACGGGTACCCCTTAAAAAATATCATCCAAATGCGTTTGCGCATGAAAGAGACACACATACACACATAAATAGAAACTTAGTGTGAAAAGATTATCATTTTTGTAAGTGCTAAGATCATCATCATCTTCCTGCTCTTGTCCCGTTTTATTTGGGGTCGGCGCAACACGTTTTTTTCTTCCATTCTGTCTTGTCATTGCCCTTTTCTTTCATATCACTTCTCACACAATCCATCCATCTTTTCTTTGGCCTCCCTCTCCCCCGCTGTCCATCCACATGTAAACTCATAACTTTTTTAGCAACATGCGTTTCGTCCCTCCTTGTAAGTGCTAAGATAATAACTCAATATGTTTGTAATCCCATTTCCAATCATCAGCTCCGTGTAATGGATTAATGAAGCTTGTTACAGTCCGAAGGCTGTACCTATTCCTTGTGAATAGACACTGTCTATGGCAATCCCGTTACTTTGACATGCAGTTAATAGTACAGCTTGCATTTCTAAGAGAACATTGCTGTTTCAAATCAGATCAGTTGAATAAGCATTGGTCTTTGAGTTTGAAGTTGTGTAGCAATGTATTGTATTACGGATACGGTACGGATTTGAAGATTTCATTAAGTTGATTGGTCTCTTAGCTGATTGGTCTATATAACACAGAGAAATGTTCAAGTTGCACCTAAACCAATTTATAAATTAGATATTTATTTGAGACCTACCAATTAATTTTTAATTAAGTTAATTTTTGGCCGGCGTATTCTAACTGACTTGGTATCCAGAGAGGAAAACCTGAAACGAAATCAAAGGTCCGAGTCTCTTTTAAAGTTTATACAGTTAATATGACGTAATTAAAATCATATGAGAACTTTGCAGATTAAGGTGGTTGGTGGTGGTGGTTTTTTAATGAGAGAACCACACAACTCAGGACTACTAAGAACTACTACTGTTATCTCCTATTTTCATAAATGGTTCTTAATTGAGATAGTCCTTTTCAACCTAATGCGCTTCACGATCAAAGATTTCATCACTGTTTACCATCAGGTGGGATCGCAGCTAAGCACAAGTTTATATGAATTGAAATAAAAGGTAGATACTACCGAGTAAATATCATGAAATCATTCTGGCTTTCTTCATCCCTCATTTGCTTTTACCAAATCAAAACAAAACCACAAAAGTAAATCAAAAAGAGGTAATTGACTTAACAACCAACATTTTTAGTGTCCTTCATCAGAATAACAATAGTTTGAATATTCATTCATTCTACTTTAAAATTCCGTCGAAACAAAGAACGCTGTAGAACGCTCTTCTCTAGCAAGTGGCACCACTTGCTAGAGAAGAGCGTCCAAGTCTTCCAGATGACCACTTGACCTACGATTCTGTCGTCAATCCCAATGTTTGCTGTCATCGTCCGAAGAGGGCTTAAACAAATTCCAGTGTATACTGAACTTTGGTTAAGCTACCCGTCTCTCATGCAAGAGGTTCAAAACTAATGTAAATGTTTTCAATACAAATGTTTTTTTTAGGTGCGAAAATCATCCAATGACATCTCCCGCTCATGGTTGGAGTGCGAGGGTGTGTCAGACTTTTACTGTCTAAAAACCTACTCCGGTTCCTTATTAGCCTTCATTCCAGGGCAGGTTTCACTTTCACATTACCCGTGGCCCCAGTAGGCTTCGACCCTCCTGGGCCTCTACGGTTCTCTGACATCTCCTTGAGGCGTGCGTGGAATAATTGTCGGTGTTTAATGCATATGTATTTTTCTTAGTTTATCTAGGACATTACTGACATCTCGTACCTCGGAAAGCACGTAAAGTTCAGCTCCTGGTTGTTTTTATTGGATCTATAGCAGTCGTTACAGGTAAGACGCGAGAAAGTTTGACCATCAGTCAAAGAGACAAGAGCCAAAGAGTATGGTGTATCCCAGTAGGGGTATGGAGGTCTGATAGGCAGTCACTCTATGTAAAATACGTGTTCAGTCGCATTTGGTTAGACTAGAAGCCGACCCCTAGCCCAATAGAATAAGTTTAGGAGATGGTGATGAGTGTTTACTGCATGCTTCTGGTTTAGTATTGGTGACTAAATATTGGAATACATATGCTCGGTTTAAATCGGAAAGAGTCGGATACGCTCTCCGGCTCTAGACCATTAAATGTCCAGTCCTTGGATGATTTCCCAACAAAAATAAAAAGTGGAAGCTGCTTTATCACTGAGTGATATAAGCTGTATACAGGATCTATGCTGAAGTGGAAGTGGGCTGGCCACCAATGCACCCGGACAGATGGACGAAGATTCTTAGACGCTTGAGGAAGGATGTCGTTGTCGAGGCATATTATCTACATTCACGAGAGCAAAGCTGCTGGCAGAGAAAGCTATATTTTACGATAATTTATATGATTCTGTGTAAATTATTCAACATATTAGAGTAAATTGGGTCATACAGCCTTACTTTTTGTTAACCCTAAACTTTTAAAGGGCTCATTGTAGGTACGTAAATATTCTCCTTTATGAACAACTTTTATTACGTAATCAAGGCTGAAATTGTAAAAAAAAAAACAGCTGCGCCGTACAATTTGTCGATTTATGTAAACACAAAAGATTCATCTAAAATCTGCTGTCTGTTTGCTTTTCATTATGCCGTCGTTCTGCTCGCGTAGCCCTATACTGTTTTTTCAATATTATTTGACCAAAACAGAAGTTTAACTATTGATTTCGACCATGACCTCGTAAGCGTCGTATCTACGGGTAAATACTTATTACTTACACGCAACACATTTGTGTTATAGTACTACGATTTTCGTCATTACGAACGGCTCTGATATCCGGTACTGTAGACGCCGATGGGATCTATTTGCATGCACACATCTATCAGATACAGTAAAATAGCTCATATTGAAAAGGATATGGATTAGTGATGAGTTTGAGGCACCAGCTCCTTGGCCTCGTTTCCTGCGTCAGGTACCGGAGGGCGACTGGAGTAAAGCCGGGGAAGGGCAGGCCCTGCCCGACCGTACTCTCAGTGCTCAGCCCCCCCTCAGAGTCCGAATCCCCTCCATCTGAGTTCGAGCAGCCGCCTTCCGAGTCCGACTCGGGCCCGCCCTCCCGGTACCCGTAGTAAGGCATCCTCTCCCGATCACCCGACATTCACTTAAACTTATAAGCTCATTGTATCACTTAATTGTCTATTAAACACTACTTCACCATCGTAACCGCGGGCTCAACTATAGAGATAGGTGTCGGTTATCACCGGCAGCGGGTGTTTGGACTGCTCCGTTACGACATTGTCAACAAACCCCATCGTCGGTGTATTTCCACGAACCACACTTTATCTGAAACAATAGAAACACAATATTAGTTTCATAGAAATAGATACTGCAGGAAAAACACCTCTTCATCGCACCTACAACGGGACAGTTTGCCTGGGGCGGTATTTCGGTCTGATGTTTAGGTGTTTTCCAAGCTAGAGTGAACAGGTTCTTAATAAACTAGTGCGCTTCACAATCATTGACCGCATCACTGTTTACCATAAGGTGGGATCGCACTAGTTTATATCATTAAAAAAAAGTCAATTTAAAAACGTTTTTATTTATTTAAAACTAGCTTTCAGTAAGAAATAAAATACGGAATTGAAAAAGTTATTTATAACAAAAAAAAAAAACAGATAAAAGTGCAAAGTACACTTTTCGCCTGTTTCATTCGCTTCGCTTTCAGACAATTTTTCAGTACTGTGAAATTTTCCATTTCATAGCCTTTTATAAGGAACCGCTCTTAAAAGTTTTATGCAGTGCAAAAGTTTAGCTAGCCATATTCGATTACGAAATTGCGTCGGAAAGTTTTTGAAAATAAATAATTACGGAATGGTAAACAACCGACGGCGACACTTGAGGGAGGCCTATGTCGTATAGTTAACCTCTATTGGCGGAAATGATGATGAATGATGAAGATCTAACGACCAAGCAATCTGGTTAACGTTTGCCCAAATAACTTTGGTTTGCCTTCCAATCGAACTATATAGATGCAGCTGGATGTCAATTTATAATCACATATATTTTTAAAGAAACTTAGCAATTTGGGTGCTTAAGCAGAATATCAAGTAATCACTGAAGCATTGTTCTTGCATTAACTGCTCAAAAATCAAATGCTTGAGATCAGTACCTCTATTCCTGGAACATCACCAGTTTTACTATATAAAATACTGGATGCGAAGACATGGAGTGATTGCCTATTTGACTTCCAAAACTCATTAACTGGGTATCACAATACTCCTTAGTGAGACTGGTGTCAGATCAGTAAGATTTCCTGGCTTCTGACTATCTGTAACGACTGTCAAAGATCTACAAATGACAGCCGGGACCAAAAGCTAGGTAAAATTTTCAAATTTTTGAGGCACTCTGTAATCTCTGTATGTTCAAATGGTCACCCATCCATAGATTGACTTCGGCCAATGTTGCTTACCCTAGGAGTTCGAGCCATGTGGCAGTTATAACTCAGCCGCAGGTTTCTCTGTATGATGATAAACAACCACAACGTGTAATTATGACGACAAAAATGACTAATGAGCTTTCTGGGAACACAAAGGAAGCAATAAAATATTTATAGAATACTTGCGTGCCTGTAATGCTTGCCCGAGGACTGTCGTGGAATTAAACAATTTACGTGGTTGAAGTTATGAAACGATCGCTTGTAAGTGTAGTAGTATGGAAATAAGAAATCTTGCGTTCCGGATCATAAAACACGACACGTAAAGGTGGCCAAAGAATGGCATGACAAGTCAATGGGACAATGATATTACAGACTAGCTTTTGCCTGCAGCTTCGCCCGCGTACATAAAGCCTATGAGACTCTAGAATAAAGCAGCTTTCTATCGGTGAAAAATTTTTAGTAATCGGACCAGTACTGTCAGAGATTACCTCCTACAAACAAAAAAAATAAAAAACAAAGTTTACCTCTTTACAATATTATTGTAGATAATGTAGCCCTAATGTAGTTCTATATGAAAATCTTGTCCATTTTTTGTCACATTAATAATTAATTTTTACTTAAGTATTTATCCGACAATATAGACCATACAGTGATAAAACACAGTTTGATACACGTCGAAAATTGTCACTGTAGCCCTCGGCTCCATAACACCCTCGCTTACGGGTCGGGCAAAATCAGCCTCTGTCGCAATGACGTGCTCCTCTTGCATCAAAAAGTATCTACTATTTTTATTATATCCAAACTGAGCTGGAAGTTAGAAAAAACTTTCAAAATTTTGGCTTTTGGCTACCCTGGATCATTTTGGACCAAAGATCCAAAAAGCGTTTCTTGAGAGCTATTCCTTATAGCTAGAATGATGACGAAACCAACTCACAATAGTTTTCGTAGTTAAATTATTATAATGTGGCATGAAGTATAAACTTCACAGGTCGTAATTCTAACACAATTATGCCACTTCCACATAATAAGCTCATTATATTTAATTGGCGATTCATGATTACGTTTTGCAGCCCTAGCTTCCTTCTCTATGGAACCTATTATCGACGTTTAAGACCCATAAGACATCATAAGATTTGATCGCCAATATTGGACATTAACGATCTGTTGGGGACTTTAATAGCTCCTTTATCGATATCTAATTGTTGGAAGAAACTGATTAATTGAGGAAGTAAACTGTACTTACAGGTGCCGTTTAAGTATTTTATTGTGTGGTCTTTCTTGTGTCGATGATATGATGGATTTATATCTACAATTTCACTGGACCAGATGAGCTGATTTATATCTAATCTGGTTGAGCCGCGGTTTCACCCGCACCTTTGGTTAGTGCTCTGCTTCTGTAGGTCGTAGTATGATGTTATACCTATGCTATTCCTCATAAATCTAATACCAATTTTTTTTTCTAATCCGAATGGTAGTTCCAGAGACCAGTGCGTTTAAACAAACAAAAAAAAAAACTGCTATACGTTTTGTTTAATATTTAGGTATATATTCTATCTAGATGTGGCAATTTGAACAACTATCAGTTAAGAAGATGAGTGTTTGAAAGAGTAGATGAAAGTTGGAAAAAGACATCATCGTGTGTACACGCACAAGCTGGTACCGTGATCGTGCGCTCTAAAGAGGCAATATATAAGACTTTGATAAAAAGGCACTGTTTTATAATTTCCATCTATAAATATCACACTTGTGTACCAATGACAGCCCTGATATAGGGCTATTTTCTAACAATTACTGTCCATTTCAGGTTGCCTGAAAGAGATCGCGGAATACAATTGGGCCGCCTATTGAATGTGTTTTAATTTTTAGTGGCCTTTTCTATGACTCGTGTTGCATTCAACAATGTATACTAATTTGTAACTACAATGTTAACAAAATCAGACACTTAATGCACAACCATCTAACCATCTCACGCATACTAATTTATTTTATGGGGATGGAACTTAGTTAAAGCAAATACTAGATTCAAATACTCGTATATCCAATAAAAGTGAGTAGCTTCAATATTATAAAACTAAGTTCTGAACTAGTTTCAAAAGGGATAACAACTTAGAACACGTAACGTGTCTAGTTTGCGAATATAATGCAAAACTAGCGTGATCCGATACTCAGGTCCTTTAATAAAACCTCTAGCACTGCTAATAGAAAAGCAATTTAAAATTTATGTTAAGCTTTCTTTGCATGTGATCTAATTTTAATACAACCCTTATGCTACGAGGGCGTTCGAAACAATACACGTGTTCAATATTCAAATAGTTTTCAGCCAGTTCGTAAATCGATTTGGTTAATCTATTATATTCCGTTACTCCAAACTTTGATATTGCTACACAGCTACTTTGTTATTCTATCCTCACAGAGAACACTAAAATATTTTCGAACATAAATCTAATATGACTTTGTTTAGATAAAATATCTCTTTAAATTGAATTATCCAATATTGAATACAGCTTTATATTAAAATAAGTTTGTTTGACTCAAACGTTGTGAAACTTTGTCAGAATGATTATGACCCAAACAGTTGGTCCCAAATATTCATGGGAGAACTTGGAAATAAACTCATTAAAGAGCCTTACTCGACATCGCGGGCGTTAACAAAACCTTTGAAGAAAATAAAATAATAACTGAATTTCTGAACGGTCGAGTTGAAAAGCTTTATAGTGCACGCGAATGCAGCTCGTTTACTGAGCGGATGTCGAACGATTTCGGACACAAACAAAAATTTTACAGCCGGCAATTAAGTCGACCGGCGTTCAAACGCAACGCCACTGGCCAAATTACTGCGCGTTAATTTTATACGTACTCGCCGATACAAGCTACTCGGCCAACTTTACCGCTCCATCTTCATTAAAACGATGTCGAGAGCTTATTAACTAACGTTTATACCTCGTTTTGATAGGCGCCCCATGCCGTTTGCGGTCGCTTAGGTTTTCTCTAATGGACCTTTAAATTCGACACGTAAACACAAGACCTACGGTGAGATACGGTGCTTTATTAGTACTCCGAACCACATTAAATTTTTACGAATGTAATCTGAGTAGCGTGTAGCGTAACTGCACGTTTTTCGTATTTACACGTTTAATCCGGTTGATTTAGAGGAGGAACGTAAAAATGGATGTAAACATGCATGTTATGTACCAATAAAATGTATTTCGACCATAATATTCTGTACATGTTTTCCAGAATTACGTACTTTTCTTATCTTTTATGTGTATCTCATTTGCTCACATGTATAAAGATCCACTAGAGTGATTTCGGGGTTGTCGACGGATGTCTCCTATAAACATAAAAGCAATGGAGAACATTGTTTCAACGGGAAGACATTCTGTTCGGTTATTTATTGAGTACTTTTCTTGGCTACACCTAAATTATTTAAGTAGAGAGCGTAACCAAGATTGAGAATCGTGATTTAAATCACAATTCTTATTTTCTAAAGCCTGTTGAATTCTTTTCTAACTTTCGTCGTCTGAAAATACGATAAAAACATTAAACAAGACGATATTTATTTCTAAAGTTTCCTTCTAAATACTTGCAAAATTTTATTGCCACGGAGTTAGTCAGTTCGGGTTCAATGACATCATCAATTACTACAGAAAAATAAGTTTAGAACAATCCTACGTTTTTCTAAAATACTCGAAGAAGCTGTGTTAAAAGTTTTATCAAATGTCAAAATCACAAACAATATCGCCCACACGAATTCAATTTGGGAGCCTCTTGAGAAAGTAGAGATTTGAAACGACGCGACGGTCATATTTTAGGTACCACAGAGCGATTCCATTCCACTTCTGATGAACGGTCTGGATCAAAAAGACGTTTACGAAATAGGAATCTCTCGCCCTTTGTCATTTTGATCTACGACGCTATTGACGACAATATAGAAAATATTGGAACACAGCAGAGAACTAAATCCTTATTCTTTTTATTGTTGAAGTGCTTCCGCGTTATTTGGTAAACTCATATTTATGGTTGACCGTATTTCGAATCGAATACTTTCGATTCATTTCAATTTTCCAAAGAATTGACTTTAAAAATGTAGGGTATCTTTGTGTAGGTGTGTGCATTATACAAATATTACAATTTTATTGTTATGGCTTGGTGGTGATGAAATGTGTTTAGTTTTTGGCTCATAAAAACTTATTGCTTTTATAGCATATCGGCAGAGTCTATGCTTCTATGGACTGTAGTACGTATACCTACCTAATATTTACTACAAATTATACACCATGTTTTTATTTATTTATTTATGGATCTGCTTTATTGTCTCAGCACTGTCGATTAACTGGTAGAGAATTCCTACAGTTTCATATTCGCGTTTGTACATTTATGTTGCACGAAATTTTAATATCTTCCCAGTATCTTCAGCGAATTGTAGACAATAAACTGCCAACTGCCACTATTCTCACAAATTACTCAGAACAAACCACTAAGAATAGAAGTACCAAATACCACACAGCAAGTTCAATACTAGGAAATAGAAATGTGGAAATAAATAGAGAGAGACACACGGACAATGGCACCAACAAATGTGAAGAAACGCGACACTAGTAGCTAGTATTAGTAGCATTAGTTGCAAGAGAACTGTATAGTACTGGAGGCAATCGTCTCGCTATTTGTACCGAGCATCGATGCCCGCAACTACACCCATTATTCGAGTTTTCATTTGTTTTCTTCTTTAGACAGAACTTATTCTTTTGTTTTTATTAAGTGGTTCTTTGTATCGTAACAGTTCAGTTCTTTTTTAAATGATAAGAACTGTATTAGTACTATATTTTGTGTAACGTAGTGATTACTGTTAAATGATTTACTTTAATGTTATGCAGATTACTCTAGTTGCTAAGGTAAAAATGTGACCATATCTATTACTCTAAACTGCACTGTCCGTCTGTCTGTCTGTTACAAGGCTGTATCTCATGAACCGTGATAGTTAAATAGTTGAAGTTTTCATAGATGATGTATTTCTGTTGCCACTATAACAACAAATATTAAAAACGGAATAAAATAAATAGTGTAAAAAAAGTTGTATCCAACATTAGTTTTAGTATATGCGAAATCCGAAACACATGTCTAGTATTTTTATGTAAAGAATCTATATACAAAACATAACAGTATCATGAAAAGTCAGAAAGTTGTAAGCTGGTTATGTCAGCAAAAATACAAGGTCACTGGGACATTCAGGTGACTGAGGAGATGTTTTGCACTTGCACCCAGCTGTCTGCTGGCGCCTAATGCCCTTTATGACCAGCCCGGACCAATATTGTACTTAGTATCGGTGGTGTCCAACTTACAAGTTACAACATTTTAAAATAATTTACATGGTGTACCTAAAAACTATTGGAATCCATTTGGTTACTGACCCTGAACAAACTATAAACTACAAATAATGTTGTAGATAATGGTACAGAACATTTCGAGCGCGAGTCCGACTCGCATTTAGCTGGTTTTTGGTTTTTACTGCGAATGTACTTTTAATACCATGCATAAAATCGATGTTAGGTACGCATCACTAGTTTTCATATTTTTTGTTCAATCCAAATATGAATGTTTGGTTTAAAAAAATCTTTATGGTTTTGCAATTTAAAACACACATCAAACATTCATAGGATTAACCAGACAGGCCACGCGTTTTAAAAATAAAAATTTCCATCTCACGCGCAATGCATTTCATTCTATTTTTGTGGTCCTTTTTCGTTAAGCTTTAGAAATTGAATTGCTTTTAAAATCCCTCCATTACTTTTTAAGAGTTGAACTCCAACATAAGTACCTACGTAGCTTGTACTCTGTTCTTTTGTAAAACTGTATAAAAGTATTTTCATTAAAACTTCCAATAAAGATTCGTATAGATTACTCTGTGACAAAGGAAATTCCGCTCACATACCGAAATCTTTTTCTTTTGATGGCCACAAACAACTTAGGTTGCCTAAAGTATATTTATAGGGGCTGATATCGGCAGTTTAATATTAAGAAGGGCAAGGATCGTAAACACATTTTTCTCACAAAATGTTTAGTGAGAAGGAAGCAGTTATTTTGTGAGACTGGACAATAGAAAGAAATGTCGTCTAGACTGTGGTTGCGCAGTATTCAAGTACATCGTTGGCTAGACAAGTAAAAGTCTGAAGTTTACTTTATTGCTGATTTATATCGTGTTAGGCTTAACAATCTGTCTTAGTTCCAGCGACATTTTATCAGGGTTAGGACTGCTATATATTTTATACGAGCTTCTATTACTTTCTATACCTACAATACAGAACGCCAAATTAGATAGTTCTGGCAAACATGACACTTCTACTAAAAGCTTAACCTACATTATTGTAAGCAAAATGTTATCAAAACTACACTGCCATTAAAATACCAATTAGACCCAATATAACACTAACACCATCTCTTTTAACGGACCCAACACAAAAATACTCTCACAAACAGTTCCAAAGAACTGTTATCGATACTACTGTATCTCGTTAAAGCAAGTATTTTGGCGAACGTCGCTAAGGTGAGGCAATTAACGGTACTGGCACATTTCCCGCCATGTGGGGAAGGAAATCCCTAACACCGGAACTAAGGTAATAAAGGTACATACAAATAAATGTATGTATATAAGAATACTTAATTCAATGGCTGTGGAAATGAGGTCTTTTGTAAGTCTGATGTTATCGAAAAAAAGGTAGGGACGTAATTCTGGAACTCTTTCAAAGCTGTGCTGTATTGCTTGCTGATGGTGTGGGGCTATTGTCCATGTGAGATTGAAATGGTTGGCTATAAGAGTAAGTGTATATTGAGTGAAATATACCTACTAGCATCAGTATATAGTACAGGAATTCAACAAAAGAACAGAATAAACTTTATTGTACACCAAAAAAGTAACAGGACTTATACAGGAACTTAAATCTGTGGGTACAATGGCGGTCTTATCGCTGTCAGTGATATCTACCAGACAACCTTAGGATGGATCGTAAGAACTTAAGATAATACAGAGGGTAGTTTGCGGTGTACTGCCAACAAATTTATAGAATGTATTTTTTTACTGTTGCTTCTTAAAAACAAACAATATTACCTATTATGTAGGCTTGCGCTTGACTACTAACTCACCTAACGGAAAACAGGCTTGCCTAGTCCCTATTTACTCTAAGTAACATATTCACTCTTGACTTAAAGACACTTAAGAGTCCCCTAAGATCCTCCTAAGACCTACTAAGTAGATACCAACATTTGTACCCTGTGGCAGTACTGTACTTCACACGGTATTATGAGCAAGAAGACAAACTTATGCAAGATTTAAATGTAAACTTGAGTAGTTCTCATCCTCTCGCTTGAATATTGGGAATAGATACCGTATTTTCAAGTAGGTGTCATAAATATGTATGTCAATATTATGAGAGCGCCTTAGCAAAGAAAGTATATGAGCAGTAGATGTGATGTCACATTCGTAGGTTTGTCGATAATACATAATTCACTCAGTAAATTAGGTTTTTATGAGCCATAACAACTTTTGAAAGTTGGCACTTTTTCAGAGTTGACATTAAATTCACTAGTAGAAATTGCTAGTAATAAAACTCATCGATGCCGATATTAATTGCAAAAGTTCGGAAGACTTCAATGTCAAACCGTTGCTGCATCAAACATCAGCTGAAAATAGACTTCCTAATGACACCGTGCAATATTAATCATGCAAATGACAAAATAACAAACTCTATTACTCGCGTTACACGTTGAACTCATAAATCATGGAGTAAAGCGTGTTCCCGCAAAGCCGTAGCTCCTGGCTGCTAAGTAAAATTCTGATATTTTATTCAGCGACGCCATATTCTTTTCTCGATACTTCCAGTCGGCAGCTCAGTGCCAGTCACGGACTCCCAACACTTATAAATCGGTTTTATTGGAAACATTACTTTCAACACTGATGATAACAAATCGCCCTTTAAGTTTATTTTTTCAGAAGAATAATTTATGATTTACGTCTTGAAAAGAGATTTAATATTTCTTTTATATTCAAACTTTTCATCGCGGATTGTTAAACGTTGACATCGTCAATTAATTTCTTGAATTTTATTACGATAGGCTTCGTTTGATGTTGATTTGTTTGAAATAATCTTGTATTTATTCTCCTACTTTTCATCTTCGTTTTGAGAGAGGTAATAACGAGGGAGGAAAATAATTAATTGTAACCAATTATCTAATTTGCACGGAGTTAATGATTGAGCACCGGCGGACTTCCGCAACCCACTGGTAAACTAATTACTTGAAATGTTGCTAGTTCACGGAAGATAAAAATTGCCTTTCGAATCGACTTATCATGGGAATCGTGGGAGAAAAGATTTCGTAACATTATCAGCTCCAGGATTTAATATTCGATTATTATACGAACCTATATCATCATTTATTGAAATTGGCACAATATGGCAAACAAACTTCTGATGGAAAGACCTAACCAAACATTAACTTTTTCAATCCGTTGCCCCGATATTCTCTACATCAAACACACAAAATCAACTAGGTCCGTATTTTCCACTGAAATCGGCATACCGTAATGCAGGAAGTCATTTTGTTTGGTCGGAATGTCGCCTGTCACGAAAATCTTTTTGTTTAAGAGCGGTCGAGCCGAGACGAACGTGAAATGGCATGTCATGAATGATCACCCATAGCCTAACCGACCTGAGTGGGAACAGATCAAAGCTGACACAGGGTTGACGCTGGCCTCGGTATTAGGGCGGGTATTTAATACAAGATTACCGGTATTTCGATATTAAACCGGTATGCGTTATTGGAAAATTAGTTTGCAGGAAAGTCGCTGTGCATTCGATATAAATAATTTTTGTGTTAGGTTAGTATCTTCGAAAATCCTTGAATGTTTCTGAATCAAATAAAACATTCTGTAGTAACTTTTCATTATAAACAAGCGTCATATTTTTATGATGCTTGTACGTCATATGTTTTTGTTTTCACATCGTCACTCATTTTTATTCCGGGACTATTTTTAAACAATTCAGTAAAAAAAAATATTACATGAAGATCTGGTTGAAAATAAAGACGCTGCGTCAGCTTATTTAACCTTATGAACCCATACGGGACACAAGATCCTCATACCATTACAGGACAATGTTCAAAGAGCTACCAATTACATGATATAACCCCTAATCACCCACGATGGCCCCGAGACGAAAAGAATGGCCTATTGTTACCGGGAACACGGAACCTGCGCTCTATATCTTCCCTTTATTCCCGTCAAGCCCGCATCGATGGTATCAACCCTGCAGTCTGTATCGATGTGGAGTGTATTGAGCTATACGCGTGTCCGTGATGTGTGATGTTCGTATTGCTCTACACAATAGGTGAGCGTTATTTCTGTTCGTCTGCTTCGACTCCAGACGCAGTCAGGCGTAAGCACCAAACGTCTGTGTTCCATGTTATCTACATTCAACATATTGATTGTAAACATCGGTGGGAAGGCACGGTTCGATAAATTTCGTGTTTCCGTGTATTCTCGGGTTTAGAGTCGGAATGTTTTGTGAATTTTGGCCGGCACTGAATGGGTTTGGTCAGGCTTGTCGTTAGCGGCTACCAGTCGGATAGTTAATCACTTTGCTAACACGTGTTTTAGATATTTAGAGCATTTTCAACCCCAATATGCTACAATTAAATTTTGTATGATGAGGTCTACATTTATTATAGGTACTGTATTTCATTTTTCTTAATAAACAAGGTGAGAATTCGTACTTTAGAGCCTAGGCACTAGGGATTACAGCTTCAGCCTTTTGTTTAAATACGGATCTTTTGTATTCCACAATTATTGTGTTTTTCAATACCTCACTACTCCTAAACGTTAACCTTTGAAGCAATTGCTATAATTTTGGCAAAAATACAAGCGTGTGTTTAAACCACTTACGGTTTGGAAAACATAGACATTAGGCGTACCAAAGTACAATGTAAATTCCTTTAGCTAAGTCATAGGGATAATAACGGCACTGGACGATCTTTAAGGGTTTTAGTAAATATTTCTGAGGTCGGTCGTGGATAAGTGACCTATCTATAAATGCTGTAACTTCTTCGTACTTCGAAAAGCATTTAAGCAGTTACCGCGTCCCTAGAGAGCAAAGGATCTGAAAGAACACAGAAGGGTTTTAGTCAGTAATCCTTCACACTCCACCTAGAATGGAGTTATTTGATGATTCCCCAATTTTCCATTTCGCTCTATCCCTTCCCAGTCTGATCCAAGTAATTCCAGACGTGACAACTATGTCATCACTCCATTTGAACGGTCTGCTTTTTGCCATTTCTTGTATATAAGGTACCAATTTTTGACAATTTTTGACCGTTTTATCCCTGATGATGATAGGCAGTCTTGGCATTAAACTATGTCAGTTAAGTCTGTCGAAAAAGCCGATCCCGACATCGTTGGAAGAAGGCTACAAAACTACGGACAGTTAATGAGTCGCAGCGACCATTGGTACTAATGATACTATTTTATGCCCAAGGCATTAAGTCCTCCTCTATATTTTTGTGTGCATAAAACATTTCATAAATAAATTGGTCGTTAATGAGTCGTCATTCCTCATTTAATCTCAGTTAGTACTGTGTCACTAAGGAATGTGCTAGTGCTGTGACATTAGCTGAAATAGACACGATTTTGATCGATGACTTCACTGTGTTGGCATTTCAGTTCTCGACATCTCTAGTTAGATGCAACTGGTTGACTACCGAGCTATTAATAACGATTTAGGACTTAAGTTTGGATGTTTCAAGATTAACTTAATTTTAATTGATGATCTACTTATCACGTGTAATTTAATTCCTCACCACTGCTTTTAAAACGGTGAACCAACATCTCAAAGACATGTTACATCCGCCAATCTGCAATGGGCCCGCGTGGTGGATTACGGCTCATTTCCTCTCCGAGAGAGAAGGCCCGAGCCCCAGCAACATTATAAAGCTCATAATAGTATTACCTACTTATCTATCCTATATACAGGACGTAGTACACGCATTACGTGTTATAGTTATTGAAATTGACATAAAATTGAGATACATAAATTAACTTAGTAAGTACTTTCGCAAGTTTTTGTTAAAATCAATACATATCAATATTAACTCACTAAGATCTAGACTACTAAATAATCTATATATATAAAAATCAATGCCACTTTTCGTTGTTATAATATAACTCAAGAACGGGCTCACCTATCCAAACCAAATTTTTAGGCTTTGTTCGGACTATTTAGTAGATGGTTTATGTGAATTTTGGTAGGGTAGAGTAGGGTATAGTAGGGTAGAGTAGGGTAGAGTAGGGTAGAGTAGGGTAGAGTAGGGTAGAGTAGGGTAGAGTAGGGTAGAGTAGGGTAGAGTAGGGTAGAGTAGGGTAGAGTAGGGTATAGTAGTGGGAATAGCGGGAGCGAAGCCGTGCGGGCAAAAGTTAGTAAAATATAATATTAAATCATTTATTATCAGGCATCTTGGCCCATAGATATACCTTACAGACTAACGTATATATAGAGTAAATACAACTTGTCGTTAGTAAATAAGACTTAAATCTATGTTAGTTATACACTTCACATTGCACTAAGTTAACTTCGTGTACTACCCCTACTTAATAGTATCTACTATAGTGAACTTATGTGACTCACTCACGTGACATATTATCATATCACTAATCGATACAACTCCTGCAAGGTGGACTGATGATCTGGTAAGGGTTGCGGGAATCCGATAGATGCGAGACGCACAAGATCGTTCATTGTGGCAATACTTGGACGAGGTCTATGTCTAACAATGGACGTCTTTTGGCTGAAATGATGATGATAAAAATTGATAAAATTATTATAGAGTAAAAATATGAAAAATTATATCAATTGTTTTATATTTTAGATCTGAACTAAAATAATCTTGTCACCAGCAAGATGTTTAGCATAATTAAGCTCAAACAAAGGACGAAAGTCTAAACGCTGAAGACAACTAAATTGACTCACTGAAGTAAAATCTTAATTGCAATTTTTCTTCATTACCCTATTGTGTTCAGGTGAGTGAAGGCCCCCTTTGAGGTGAAGGGGAGTATTTTAATTAAGTAATTTATTGTTACGTCAAGTAATAATATCTCAAGTTTCACCTACAAAGAGAAACAGACGGCTTTATACAACAAATTGTCACAAAGTTCAAGAAATTCTGAAAGGGTTTTTCAGTAAGTAGAACAGAGGCATTGTTAGAATATATTTTATGTTACGATGTGAACTTGGATAAAGTGAAGGCAATATAATTTTGACACTTCTAGATAAAGTACCTCGTATATTTTTTTGGAGTGTTGCGAATATTTGGACATAATAGATACCTGTAATATTTATTTTCTTGCTCTAACAAATATCTCACGATCTATTATTTGTTTATTGAATTAACTGTACCTATATTTTATCGCACCAAAGGATAACGTAACACAATAATAGAAAGTTGCATTACAAAGATATACAGGGTTATTCGTAAAACACTAACAACCTTGCAGGACTGTATTACTAACATCATAAACTAGATCTTTTGTCATTATGTACCTTTTTACAAAACATGATTTATCAAATAAAAACCAAGGTTGCATTGTTCTATTTAACACATTTCAAAACTGTATTTTATCTACGTCTGTATGTCACGACGCAAGTGGATCAAGCACTCCCACTGCCCAATCCCCGCTTCCTTCCGCTATTGTATTATCGCTTGCTTCGCATAGACTTCTTAATATTTAGAACGTTCAATTTAAATATTTTTATTTTTGTTTGAAAATCTGATGAAGTAAAATATGATACATTTTTAAAAGTCATAGAACAAAAGTTGTTGTTTATGATGTTAGTAACATAGTCCTGAAAATTGCCAGTATTATACAAATAACCCTGTAAGGAAGCTTTTACTTTGTTAATTCATGAATCCCCAAGTGACCACCGGTGGCCGCGCATCTATTGTCTTACTATTGTGTCTCTAATTGACGGTATCTGAAGGGTTAGCGGTGGAAGTGAATATTTATGATACAAATAATCTACTCTACCTTCATATAAATCATTTGTAATACAGGTACCAAAAAGGTTTCTTTCTAGCCGTTGGTTTCTTAGTGAACACAACATATTACTCCGAAACCTCATTTCATGATCGTACACGAGTATTTGTTTCATTAGCTAAGTGATTCCACAAGACTCACAGATACGGAACTACAATTACAGTTCCTTTTTGGTTTGCTTTACTAGAAGCCTCTACCATTTCTTTTCAAGTCAGAAATCATCCAAGGACTCCTCTCGCTTCAGGGAAGTGTCAGGCCTTTACTGACAAAAACCCATCTGTGTCCTTAATTTCCCTTTGCGTTCTAGGGCTACAGATTCTTTCAAATGTTCCTGCAGCCTTAGAGGCTCTCCCCTATCGACTCTATTCCTACGTTTTCGTCATGGTAGGGCTTGCATGTCTCCATGATCTTGAAGACTATGCAGAGCCAACCACAACATCTAAAAATCATCATGAATCCTTGATGATTTTTAAGTCTAATAGCACTATCCCTTCTACACGGGTGTCAGAAAGGGATAGTAGGTACTATACGCTCTAAGTAGCCATCTCTCTCTCTCGCACACTCTAGCTTTATGACGGTTTGACGTTGTCATGGTAGGGTCGGGGCAGTGTTAAAGGGACTCAGACCACACAGGGAGGCGTGACAAAAATTACCTACCATACAAGACGAGACAGGTAATTTTCTACGTTGATATACAAGAAAATTTATATGACGTAATATTATATGTACCGTTAGACGTGTCCCTAATTAATCTTGAGTCTGATACAGTAATATTTCAAAGCTTAACGTGCACATGAATGATGCACGTTTGTCCAGAATAAACCGAACACTATGGAAAGCTGTTTTTAGGTGGGAGATCCGCACGACGGCATACAGTTTGTTGAATGATAAACACATACTTGATATTTCGTGGGGACTTCTTTTTGAGTCTACCGCATTTTATATCGACGACTTTTTAAGACAAGCTTTGTTTATAAGTGATCTTAAAATATCGTGTTAACAACATAGATATAAAAGGGCTGAAACAAACAAGCAGAAAGTCGGACACAATCACCACTTGATATTATTAATAGATATAATTAAACAATCCAGATTTTTGGTCAACAAAAATTTTGCACCGACGAGGTTTACCACAGAAATTCTTATTCATACCTCACAATACATACAGAAGAAATAAAACCGGCATGGAAAAATAACATTAAAAACTGAGCATTTTTGACAGTACATAAATAGTTCACTTTTGCTGGATTGTGTACTTATTTTAATGTTCAAAATCAGTGAAAGCAATGGTGGCTAACTTACGACTTGTAGGTCGCGGGTTCAATCACTGCTCTCATATACGATGAAGGAAAACATCGTGAAGAAACCGGCATGTCCTAGAACTAAAAATTCGAAGACATATGTGACATCCACCAACCCGTATTGGGTATGTGTGCTAGATAACGGCCCATTCCCTCTCCTAGAGAGAAAGCCTGAGTTTCGACAGTGAGAATATTATAAAGCTGATTATGCTATTACATGGTATGGAAAGCATATTTTAATAAAAGATATTTTTGCTAATCTTGCTAGCTACAATAGCAACGTAGGGACAAGGTAGTACTACACTGTGCACACGTGTGCCACACACTATGATTTGGGTGCATCGTCCTCATTTCATGTGGAAACTTGTAGAGCTACGCTTAATTCACGCCACGTGACGCCACACGTCACCACACGTCGTCATTCTACGTACAAATCAGGCGTGTTACACGTGTGCGTTGGTCTTATGTAGTTCTAGGTTTAATCTTTGCATTCGCAATCCGCGTGGATCAGTATATTAATTTCCGCTGAAACATATAAAATAAACAATAATTTCGCCGCGAGCTAATAACGTTATACGTTACTAAGTTGCTGAGAGGTTTATTTTCAAAGCAAATACGTCAACAATAACTGCTAGCTACACCACTTCTTGTAAACTCAATCTGTTCTGTACTTTCGGCTAAGTAGTAAATCAGTCGGTATTTTGATCTATAGTATCATACTAATAATACATTGGATACATGTGTGTATATTTGTTACTCATTTACGCTTAAATAGCTGAACGGATTTGGAAGAAATTTGGAATTCAGATAGATCTGATCTACTACCCGTATGGAATAGGGCGTAGGATACTTTTTGTATTGTGAGTATCACTGGAAATCATCATATACTAAGCACTTTAAAAAGCAATTATATAAACTTACTTCATGGATTATGATAACACTAGCTCCTGTCAGCGGCTTTGCTCGCGTAAGAGAAAATTATTCCAAGAGAATATACTCTTGGGATAAAAAGTATTTTATAAACTATATCAGAAAATGGTCTACCCGTGTGCCAAGTTTAATTGAATTCCGTTCAGTCGTTCGAGCGTAAAGAAGTGACAAACATACACTCACAAACTTTCAATTTTACAATATTTAGTGTGAAAATCAAAATAAATTTCATCAGTCAAAATTAAAATTAATTTCCATATTTTGTTATAATTTATAATCTGAAATTCCACTCAAAGCAGGTTTCGGGTTTGCACGACAATTTAGGACTTAAATGAATGAGCTGCTCTTATGTGTGTTCTGCTTGTAAGTTTGATTGATTGATGAACTTCATCGCGTGATCAGCTGGCCTAGTCCGTAAAAATAACACAGAGAAAACTTAGCTGAAACGAGTTTCGAATGAACACAGAGTCATTTCAGCTGATGCTGAAGATTGACACCTCATTTCTGTTTTCCCGGTGAGATATTACAGAATATTATTGCAGCTAAGTAAAAAAAAGTCGAGTAACAGTCTTGAATTTGTAGTTCAGATTTACTTAGATACCGCGCGGTTATCTATCAACAAATTAATTTAAAACATTTTTTTAAAGGTCGGAATTCATAAAATGGTTTCTCTCGCTTTAGTAAAACCCTAGAACGGTAAAAGTCATTTGATGATTTATGATTGAGACTAAATGTAAGACTTTTACTGACCAAAAATCACGATATCCTTCAGTTGCCCTTTGCATTCCAGGATCACGGTAACATTAAAAAAAAAAAACATGCGCACTCACGCTTACACTAGTATTTTATTCAAAACGGCTCTTCCAGAAAGACTACTTTTCATGTAGATCTATTACAGTTATATTTCTACAATCTTATTTTCAAGTAAAAAAACTGTGCAAAGGGTCGCAGTAATTGATGGACGAAGGGTTGTCAGCCGCCACTTTATTGGGCAATTTGTCAATATTACGAACCAATCTTACTGGAAGTAAAAATAAATAATAATTGGATAAGGTACCCGTGGCGAAGTTATTACTGTATTAATAGCTTTTGAGAGAGCAGTGGTGGCCGAGTGGTAACGGCTCCGACTTACAAGTTGTAGGTTACGGGTTCAGAGCCAACCAGGCGCATTACTTTGTGTAATTTATTTCATCACCACTGCTCTTAAAACGGTGAAGGAAAACATCGTGAGGAAACCGGCATGTCCTAGAACCAAAAATTCGAAGACATGTGACATCCACCAACCCGCACTAGGCCCGCGTGGTGGATTACGGCCCATTGCCTTTCCTAGAGAGGAGGCCTGAGTCCCAACGGTGGGAACATTATAAGGCCGACGACGAATAGAAACTAAACACGAAATTATTTAAAAAAAAACATGGATGAATTCCTCATGTATATATAGGTAAAGTATCAGGACTTCACGAACAAGACGTCCGAGATAGACATAAATGGCGTCCCATGATTGGGAAAGCCGACCCCGCGTAACAGGATAAAAGCGAGGCAGAAGATGATGGGCAAACCATCCTATGCCTCAAACTTAAACATGGTTTCTCCCTGAAGCAAGTTTAATTAAAATCCATTTAGACGTTGAGGCATGATTAATTAACGAGTATACAGACTTTTACAAAAACTTATAATTAGCAGGTTTTTTTAATTGATATAAACAAGTGCTTGACTGATTATTAAAATATAAATTGGGAAATTTAATCGGGATTGTTTTTTATCTTGCCCGTTCAGTTTATACATATGAATATAAACATTACTGGCCTGTTGGTCTAGTGGTTAGTGACCCTGACTGCTATGCCGGAGGTCGTGGGTTCGATTCCCACCCAGGACAAATGTTTGTGTGATGAGCATAATCATTTGTTCTGTGTCTGGGTGTAATTTATCTATAATATGTATGTATTTAGAAACATATAAGTATGTTTATCAGTTGTCTAGTACCCATAACACAAGCTCTGCTTAGCTTGGGACTAGACGGCGTTGTGTGATAGTTGTGGAATATTATTATTATATTATTAAGAAGGAAAAAACGTATTGCGCTGATCCCAAATATCATGAGACAAGGGCAGGAACATGATAAAATCTTTATATTTTTCTAGGCTCACATTTTAGCACTATATCACCTAATGGTAAGCGATGATGTGGTCAAAGATGTAGCAAGCTTGTCTAAAATTAAACTATTCACTATTCAACTTCGTCTAGACTTCTAGGCTACCAGTTTGTAGTAAAGGCCCCTCGTCCACGGCGAGTTTTTGTAGCGATACTGTAGCGCGTTCGCATCGATATCGATACAGTCGCGATGCTGTAGCGCGTTGGCATTTCTTCTAGCGCGTTACAAATGCGACCAACGCGCGTTCGTAGCGGAGCTGTCGCGCGTTTACGGAATCACAAACTGGGAATTCCATTTCTTAGCTTTACGTACAATGAATAAGTAAATGTTGAAATTAAGATAAGTGACCTTCAACTGGCTTTTTTTGATCTGAAATATTTATCCAGAATCTAAAATTAATTCAATTACATTAACCTTTTGCGTTTTTGTCAGCCATATTGGGCACGCGTGGGTAAAAACTTCTTCCATTATAGATTGATACGTATTGATATGAAAGGAAAAGTTATAATAATATTATCTAATTTTCTACTAGTGTATCAATAATACTATATTGGACGTCGCACGTCACAGTGTTGCCAAACTCAATATCTATTATCCTAACAAGCGAATCCGTTCTTGCACACTTTGGTCGAGAGAAAACCACATAAAAGTAATAATAAAACCACCAATCAATTGATTGGAATCAAACCTAGGGCTCTAACCCTACTATGACGTCATAAAACCATTTTCCAGTGTGAGAAAAGGACGGTGATATACACACCGAAAAAAAATAATAATTGATATGATTTCGGCTGTAAGCAAGATAAAATCGCAGTTACTATCTACTAACTCTTGCCAGCGGCTACATCCGCATGATACTAGAAAATTATCCCTAGGGACACACTCCGGAAATTAAAAGTAGTCCATATGGTATTTCAGGACATGGTCTACGCGTGTGCCAAACTTCATGCAAATTTGTTTAGGCATTCGAGCGTAAAGAAGTGACAAACATATACACACTCACAAATATGTCTTAATAATTAATTGTTATTGTGATAATGATGATTTATTAAAAAGCATTTTATTTCTGTTTCTCGTTATTAGAAGTTCTAATTTTGATACATTGACATCTATAGAAATATGTATCTAAAAGCCTTTGATTCAGGAAAATATAAAAAGTTTTTTATAAGAAGTAACTCAGGATCTTGATAGCTCGAGACATAAGGACGGTATCTTTCCAAGCAATCTTAAATGAGCTGATTGTACATCTCCTTGTGGGGAAAAACAAAAGAGTTGTCTTAATTTGATCTTATACTTTTTACAAGCTTTTATTAATACTTAGTTATTTTAAATTGTATACTTTTCGTACGACAGGATTTTTAAGATTTTCTTAAATAATGGCAATAAATTTATGAGGATTATACATCGATTACTAATGGATTATAGGTCAAAATTAAATCAATAGTGCCACTTTATCGATTTTGTAGTACCTCGGGCATGTTTGTGGATGCGGGTATGTTTGTGGATGCGAGTATGGATGATTTTTAAGGTTAGCACCTACGGAGGTATTTTAAGGGTTGCGGGAATCCGATGGATGCGAGACGCACAGGACCGTTCATTGTGGCGGCACTTGGGGGAGGCCTATGTCCAACAGTGGACGTTTTTCGGCTGAAATGATGATAATGATGACCTATAGAGGCGTGAGCGATCCGATAGCGATCTCTTGTTTGTGATCACGACCGCTTTTTGTCTAATAGATTGCATACAAACTCATAAGTTATTCGAATATTATAAAATATCCCATCCCAGATCGCAACCGCTTCTCGCCTCTGTGGGCGCTCAACTTTACGCAAAAATGTGATTTTTTATGAACTAATTGAAGAATTAATTTGTTTATGTATTTTAATACAGCACTAACGTAGTTTTTTGAATTATATGAATTTTAGATACTATCTGAAAACTTTCTAAATCCTAATCCCTAATATTCATCTAAATACTCATATATAAGAAGAAACTGACTGACATATAAACACAGCTGAAACTACTGGAAATAGGAACGCAACATTTTGCACAAGGTTTCCTTCTATAACATAGGCGAGTGCTAAGGGAGGATTTTCCAAAATTTCAAAGTTTGTATGAAGAAACCCAAATTTATTTGGGCGAAGCCACTGGCAGAAGCTAGTAATAATATGTGGTATACACAATCAAGTGGTTTACGTCACGGCAGTCGCGATCCTTCCGGGGCATCGACTAGACTCCTTGAGTTTGCCTGCTTAGTGACAATTTGGTTGTTTAATTTACAATAAACCTAAATCCCTAACTAGTGATTCTAGTGAACTCCACATTGATATAAGTCAGGTTTCCCAATAACTACGGATTTTGATTAAATACTTACTACCGACGCAGTTCAGTGCGCTAAGTGCGAGTTGTTTTTACGTTAACGCGTTTGAAACGTCTAGCACGTTTGGCTCTCTGATTGGTTCAGAGCTTGGAGCGGACCAACCACAGCGCCGAACGTCATAGACGATTCGATCGCGTAAAACAAACTCGCACTGTTCAAGCTTGTACGTAATTTTCATTTCAGGGTAATATATCTGTTTGACACTGTAATTATAACGTCTGCTAGGCTTACGTAGTCTTGTTTAAGTGTGTTAACAAGCGTTTAGTGACGTACCTATCGACATTATCTATTTCTATTTTGGTGGAATTTGTGTTTCAAAGGTCGTCGCTTATCGTTATGTTTATCTAGCTTTTACCTGCAGCTTCAATTGTGTGTAAGCCCGCAATATCAGTATATTAATCTAAACATAATCTTGTCTCACTGCTGGGACTCAAGGCCTCTCCACAAGGAAAAGGAAGAAGAAGTTACATAGGCTATATTTCATGTACGTGGGCGAAGCTGCGGGCAAAAGCTAGTCATTAATATAATCAGTACCTACATACACCCCTCCCATTTCATTTAAGCTTACCAAATAGTTATTTCATGAAAAAGGCGTTCAAGCGGAGAGGTTTATTTTGATGATTTTAATGAGAAAAGTCATATTTGTTCGGTCGTTAATAATATTTTAATGTACATAGAACATGACACTGACCAGCAAAATGCAGAAATTATAAGTATACTAGCTGCCCCCAGTGGCTTTGCCCGCGTGATAGCAAAAAAATATCATAAGTATGTTCCATACTTCCGGGATAAAAAGTATCCTTTGTCCTATTCCAGGACATGGTCTATCCTTGTACCAAGTTTCATCAAAATCGGTTTTGCCATTTAGGCGTTTTTTTTTTTTCTGTCGACGGGGAAAATCATCATTGACGAAACCCGCTCTTGGGTGGAGCGGGAGACAGTGTCAGAGTCTTACTGACTAAAAACCCCGCGCCGTTCCTTCTAGCCTTCATACCGGGGCTCTAGTTTCCTTTCGGATAACCCCGACCCCGGCAGGCTTCGACCCAGATGGGCCCCTCCTGTTGCTGACAACTCCTTGAGGCGCGCGGGAACAGTGCGCGCCGTCGACGCCTTGGCTCGGTCCGGACAGTTACCGGACGATCGGACAGCGAGCTACCCATGGCTCACCGTCCGCGAGCCCGCGTCTACGGTGGCTGGAAATCGGGATCAGAATCCCGGCGGCGGCGGCGGGGGCGCCGTTGCCTGATGCGGTCTGCCTCCTCCTTTGCAAGCATTACTGCTTCGCAGAAGGAGGCGACCGCCTGCCACTCCTCCTCGCTCCGGACCATGGCCTGAACCAAGGCCCGGCGCGAGAGGTCTCCGCCGCCGATCGCCCCCACGAGGGCACGGCGTTGCTCCGCCCAAGCAGGGCACACCTCAACTGTGTGCTCCACCGTGTCCTCCGGGCGTTCCGCACAGTGGCGGCACCCGGGCGTCTCTTCCGCTCGAATCCGATGCAGGAACCTCCCGAACTTGCCATGTCCGGTGAGGACCTGCGTCATGCGGAAGGTAAGGACGCCGTGAGGTCTTTCCAGCCACGCCTCAAAGAGGGGACTTACCGCCATAATTGTGGCGTGCCCAGCACTGGGTTGCGATAGTCGCTGACGCCATTTCACCGTGAGATCCCGCCGGAGCTCTGTCCGCCATACCTCGACCTGTCGCGGTAGTGGACTTTCACCCCGACGTTGCATCTCCACGCGCTTATCGTGCATGTGTGCAAGGACTGTTGCCTCCAGATCCCACGGTGGTAGGCCAGCCAGAAGGCTCGCCGCTTCGCGGGAGATCGTGCGGTAACCCCGCACCATCCGTATTGCCATGACCCTCTGGCAGGCGTTCAGTATGGACGCCGGTCGCTTTGCCAGCGACGGCGCCCACACCGGCGCCCCGTAGAGGGCCATGGACCGAACGATCCCCGCGTAGAGCCTCCGGCAGGAGGCGTCTGGACCCCCAAGGTTGGGCAGGAGTCGCTTGAGAGCAGCCCCGGCCCGGTTGAGTTTGGGAGCCAAACGTCGGAAGTGTTCTCCGAAATTCCATCGGCTGTCGAGAACGAGTCCCAGGTACTTCATCGTCGACCCGACGCCGATGCGAACTCCTCCTACCGTAAGTTGGGAGTCTGATGGTGGCGCATTCCGAGGGCCGTGGAAAAACATGGCCTCGGATTTGTGCAGCGCCACCTCGAGTCCCAACTCCTGGATCCTACCAACGACTATCGCAACCCCGCGTGTCGCTAGAGCGACCGCCGCCTGGTGCGACTCTCCCTGCGCTAGAATCAGCGTGTCGTCTGCGTAGCAGACCACGCTGACCCCGTCAGGGAGGTCGCCGCGCAGCACGTAGTCGTAGCCGATGTTCCACAAGGGTGGGCCTAGAACCGACCCCTGCGGAACACCGCACGACATCTCTCGACGTTTCCACTCTCCCTGGTGACCGGGGTAGATGATGGACCTGTCCGACAGGTAAGCCTCGACCACTCGACAGAGGTATTCGGGCACCCGGTGGTACCGGAGTGCCCTCCGGATCGTACTCCAGGGCAGGGAGTTGAACGCGTTGGCAATGTCCAAGGACACTGCCACGACGCTCCTGCCCCGGGACACCGCAACCCCTGTCGTGAGGGCTCGCACGCGCATGATGGCGTCCACCGTAGAGCGCGCCCTGCGAAAACCGAACTGTCCGTCCGACAAGTCCGGCCCCACCCGTGTTAGCCGCGCGACGAGGCGGTTTGCAATGACTCTTTCAAAGAGCTTGCCCACCTCGTCGAGCAGCACAATGGGCCGGTACGCGGACGGAGAGTCCGCGGGGCGCCCTGGTTTCGCGATGAGGACCAGTTTCCCCGTCTTCCAGCGAAGTGGAAACTGGCCCCTCTCCATACATGCGCTGAAGAGCCCTCTTAGTCGAGGCCCGAGAGCCTCCATGGCCAGGACCCAGGCTTTCCCTGGCAAGCCGTCGGGTCCTGGGGCGGTGTTCTTGGCACTCAGCCTTCGCACCGCCACTCTCACCTCTACCTCGGTCACCTCTGGAGCGTTGTCGTCGTCGTCGCTGTTGTGGTCCGCGTCAGACACTGCTGGCGGGGGCGGAGCCATGGGCGGGGGGGAGTGTTCCCCTCGCGCAGGGAACAGAGTGGTTACCACACCCTCCACGAGCTGGGGCCGGAGACTCTGAGTCAGCGGCGGAGCCCAGGGGCGTAGCTTGTCCCGTACCAATTTGTACGGGCGCCCCCACGGATCCGCGTTCAGAGACCCCAGCCACACGTTGCGGGCCTCGAGTTTGGCCCGCCTTATCTCCGTTCGGAGGGTGCGCTTTGCCTCTCTGTACCCCTCATACAGCTCCGCCTCTCTGACCTCCGCATCCGGCTGGCGGTTGCGGCGCCTGCAGTGTCTGTCGTACCGGCGGCGCGCGTGGTTGCACGCGTTGCGCAGTGCGCCGATCTCCGGCGACCACCAGTACACGCGGCGCTTAGCACGACCTGGAGGGACTCGGGGCATTGCCGCGTCGCAGATTTGCGACATGGCCTCCTGGAACCACTCCGCCTCGACGTCGATGTCGACAGGCCTGTCCGGTGCTTGCACCCAGGCCTGTACCGTCGCGGCTTCCAGGAGGAGCTCCCGGTCCATCTGCTTAAGCGCCCACCGCGGACCACAAGGGCTCTGTCGGACCGGCGCGGCCGAGGTTTCGGCGGAGACGTCCAACCGGATGTACCGGTGGTCGGAGTACGTCTCCACCTCCTCCATAACGCGCCAGTCGACGACACGCGGCGACAGAGCGGGGCTGGCGAACGAGATGTCCACCACTGATGTACCCCGCATCCGCACCAGCGTGGGGATAGAGCCCCGGTTCAGGACAACCAGGCCCAGCTCCAAGGCCCAGTCCTCCACCATCCGACCCCGTCGGTTCGTGTGCCGAGAACCCCAAGCCGTATTCCAGGCGTTGAAGTCCCCGCAAACGACCACGGGGAGGGAACCGAACCCAGCGACGACGGAATTTAGCTCCATCAGGGAGACTTGGAAAACGTCGAGAGATCTGTTCGGGGGCAGGTAGACGCCTACCACGGCGATGTCCCCGAACCGTGCTGCCACGCAACCCCGCCCCCTCGTGACGGACTCGGGGGGCGGAGTACCGGCGGCGGCCGACGAAATTAACGTCACCGAGCCGTCTAAGTCCTGAACCCAGTCTCCACGGGGTTGGACAAAGTACGGCTCGGCGACGACGGCGATATTGATCGACCACTGCGCCATGCTCTGGAGCAACAGATCCTGAGCGGCGGCGCAGTGGTTGATGTTCGCCTGGAGGAGACGTAATGGCGTGGTTATTGGTATTCCATTACCGTCTCCTCCTGAGCCCTTTGCGAGGGTCCTGCCGCGGCGGGAGCGGCGGCGATGGCGGCAGCAGCCAGGGTAGTGGCTGCGGCGGTGAGGACGTCAGGGTGGATGCCCCTCCTGACCTTGCCCTTGGCCTTGGTGGGAGGGTCGCAGGACCTACCCCCAGCCCGGTGGTCGGCCGGCTTGCCGGCCGCCGCACATGCGTAGCAGTGCGGCAATGCACGGCATTCGACGGCCTTGTGTCCGGGCTGTCCGCACTGGTGGCAGCGGTCACTGCGATCCACCTCTGCGGCGCAATAGGCGCCCACGTGGTGCCCGACGTGACATCGGTAGCACCGCAGAGGTCTGGGTTCCAACATCTTGACTTGGGCTGAAACCCAGCCCACCAACAGCCTTCGGCCTTCGGCCGTGATGGCCTTGGCCACCGACACGGGGCAGCTCACTGTGACAGCTCGCATGCCCGTGCTGTCAGCGCGGATGGTGCCCGCCCGAACCTGATCGGTCGTGCACCCTCCCGCCCTGACGATGGCGGCCACCACTTCTTCCACCCTGACAGAGTCGTCCAGACCCATGATGCGCATGTCTATGCTCTTGGTGGGTCTGGACACTCGGGCCTCCTCGACGTCCAGGGACGCCCTAATCCTCTCGGCCAGAGCGTCGGCGAGTTCTCCGCTCTCTGCCCCAGGGACCTCCAAAATGCGAGCCCCGGTTGCGGTCTGCCTTATTCGGAAGCCCCCGGGGGCTCCGAACTCTTCGAGGTGGCCCACCACCGCCTGCTTCGCCTTGGCCATGACTATGTCATAGTCCACGCCCCTCTTTTCCGCAGCTGGCTGTAGTGTGATCACTACAGCTGCGGAGGTCGGGGCGCGGAGTCTGGCAGCCATGGCCCGCTTCTTGCGCTCTTGTCGCCGCTTGCGCTTTCTGGCCGCCCTAGCCGCCTTGCTCGCCTTCTCTTTGGCGCCGACGACCGTCCACTCGGCGCTAGCCGAGGAGTCTTCGGGCAGAGGAGGCGGCAGGCGCGACCTAGTCGCCGCCGCGGCAGGAGGAGGCCCCGCCGGTTTGTTGGCAGCCGCAAACTTGCCCTTCGGGGGAGCGGCAGGCTTCCCCTGCCGCTGCTGCTGCTGCTGCCTTGTCGCCGGGGCTAGCCTCGCCGCTTTCGGCGCCGCGGCCCCGCGCCCGTCTTTCCCTGACGGGCCTGCCTTCGGCGCAGCTGCATTGGTTGCGGCGGCAGCGGCATAGGATACTGCCTTCTTCTGGCCGGACGCCGCGAGAGGGGGGCGCAAGACGATGCCCTCCAGGACGGAAAGCTGGCGCCGGATCTGTTCCTGGAACTGTTCCTGCTGCTGCAGCTGCTGCTCCCTGGAAGCAGCCAGCTCCTGCCGCAGCAAGGACAGCACCTCGCGCTCCGTCCGGGGCAAGGGCTGGGATCGACCCTGCTCTCGGGTGCCCAGCCCTTCCGGCCCCTCCTCGGCACCAACGCCTTGGAGACCGGCCAGGGCCTCGAGCCGGCCAATCCTTCCCTTGAGGGTCCGCTCGTAGGGCTCGAACACGAACCCCAGAGCCCCCCCAATCGTGGCATTGGCCATCTCGATGGAGCGCTTTTTCGCCACCCTCTCCCTTTTGTTGGCTACGCTCATGATGGCGGCTGCCACGACCTCCCTGAACTTGGCCATAGCCTCCTCCATTCCTTCTGGCAGCTCGCTAGGAATCTCCGGCGGCATGAGGCTGGCCTTGCGTCCCTCGCTGGCGCTCTCGGCGGGGAGCCCTCTACCTTTGCCCGTCTTACGGGCGGTACCCCGCCCCGAGGTCGAGACCTTGCGGGCAGATACCGCCTCGTCGTCCGACACGGAGCGAAGGAAGTCCAACTTCCTCTTGTTATTGGGGGTGGACGCCTCCACCTCCATAACATCGGAGATATGTGAAGACGCGGCATCAGAGTCCGACGCCGCGTCTTCACTCACCTCTCTGAGGCCGAAACTACGGCCTCCCTCCACCGGCATCGCGGACGTGCTGGGAACTGGTCCCAGGGACTCCGCGCTGCCGGTCCGTGAGCCACCCTGGCTCCTTGCGTCCATGAAGGACGGAAACAGATCCATTGCGGATCTGGCGCGCTCTTTGCCCCCCCCAGAATACGAGGGGCAGACCAAGCTCTGCTTGGTGAGGGATTCTCCACCTGCGGGGCAGGCGGTACCCTCCTGGGGTAGTGTCTTTTTCTGAGTCGCGTCCATGATGGGCTGAATCACAGCTTTGCCTTTTTGGCAATGGGGTGGGGTCCCCAATACACGTTCGCCATCGTGGTCGTGTCTGATAAACAGACATGTACCCGAGGCGAACCGAGCTCGGCGGCTGTTGGTGCCAGCGCTCCTGGACAGCGCACCCTCCGGGCGGTCCGACTGGACTCCGCCGTGTGTTCCTCTTGGTCTGGTCTCTCGCTTGAGACCTTCCGGCATGAGTAGCTCTACCGGCATAGCCCTCAAGGTCATTGAGACACGCAAGCCCCACCACGACGACAACGTGGGAACACGGTTGGTGGGGTGCCATTTAGGCGTGAAGACGTAACAAACAAACAAACTCACTTTCGCTTTTATAATATTAGCAAGGATTTGAATTTCGTGGGTTAGGTAGTATACAGAAAGAAAGCTGGAAACTTATAAGCGTTTATAAGCGCTTGACAGCCGCGCTGGTAACCCGCGCAGGAAAATATATGAACCCACGCCGCTAAGCACAAGTTCCGAACTTGTCGGCACCGTTCAGTGCTTCGCGGCGCGGGTTCATATATTTTCCTGCGCGGGTTACCAGCGCTGTCAAGCGCCGATAAGCGCTTATAAGTTTCCAGCTTTCTTTCTGTATACGGTCTTAGTTTTAACCTGGCGCGTCTCTTTATTTATTTAAACAGAACGACAAAATGACCTGCTAGTGTTGTCTTTTTTAACCCAAAGTTTGACTGGGAGAGAATGCCTTGTTGCATTAAGTCCGCCTATGTACCAGTACTGTACATGAAGTTTAAATAAATAAATAAAATGTCAATTACACTGATTACATTAGATACATATTATGTAAAAAACATTAAAGAAAATATAACACAGATAATATAACTAAACCTCTCACTTAGTCTTCAGACATTCAGTCTGTATCTGTTTCCTTTCATCAACGTATAGACCTATATCTGAGATAAAAAGTGTCCTATCGCCTAATTAAGGCTGAAGCTTAGCTTAGCTCATACATTAAAGTGTGATTGATCACCAAGTATCCAAACATAAAAACTGTTACATTTATCATAAAATAAAAGAAGGGAAAAATAGTAGGATTATTTCCAACAAAGTGAGAAATACTTTATTATGTGTAATACGAGCATCGCCGCGGCGGCGGGTATTACAAGGATACGGCGCGCTGTATCCTCGTGTCAATCTCTCGTACCGGGCCCTGGTATAGGCCAGAGTCCAGAGTTGGAGGGAATGGGCGGCAGTCACCTTCTTCTGCGAAGCAGTAAGGCGTGCGTGAGGGAACGGACATCCTCACGCCCTAGCCGCCGAAACCCTGACTCCCGACTATCAGCCTCCGTAGGCGTGGGCTTATGGACAACGAGTAATTAGTAGCTCGCCGTCCGGCCATTCAGTAACTTCCAGACCGAGCCTTAGTTGTTGACGCGCGCCTCAATAGATATCAGTAAAACCGTAGGGGCCTAGCATGGCCGAAGCCTACTAGTGTCATGGGTCGACTTCTAAAAAGGAGGCCCGTAGTCTTGGAACGTAAGAGGCAACTGAAAAAACAGATGTGGTTTTAGTCAGTAAAAGTCTGACAAGAGCTCCGCTATAGAGCGAAAGAGCAGAAACTTCAAAAAAACCCTGCCCGAAATCATTCACAAAGCCAAACTGACATTAACTCGCTACAATTCTCATCAAAAAGCGCTTTAAAAATCTGCTTGAATTGTATTAAGAGCAATTAGTGGTGCGGTATGCAAATACACGTACATACATAACGTATGGCTTGGTCGTTAGCGCTGGATTAGCTGGATGTCGCAGCGTCAGTTTAATTGCGTCTATTTTAGACTGTGTTCACTAAGCTCGGTGCTGTCGATACTGATCATAAGTTATATGGTCTATTTTCACTAGGTTTTTTAGATGTTCGATTTGGTTGATTCTTCTTTTAATAGTTATACTAGCTGCTCCCAGCGGCTTCGCCCGCGTGATAGCAGAAAATTATCCCAAGGGAACATACTGCCGGGATAATAAGTATCCTATGTCCTATTCCAGGACATGGTCTATCCGTGTACCAAGTTTCATCAAAATCGGTTTTGCCATTTAGGCGTGAATACGTAACAAACAAACAAACAAACTCACTTTCACTTTTATAATATTAAGTAAGGACTATCTTGATTTGATACAATTTTTACTTAGTGTTTATCATGGTCACTTATGTAGACACTTAATAATTTCATCAACAATTTCCTCGCCGTTGTTCTTTGCTGTTCAGCAAACAAAAAACATATCGAAAATGAAACGTAACAAATAAACGGACACAACTTGTCCTAAAAATTCTGCCTTCAAATTTCAAAGTATTCAGCCTTAACAGGGAGGATTCAATTAAAGATTATTAGATTAGAATAATAGCACTTCAGTTTCGTACTCAATTTCATTGCGATAGTCTGAAGATCGGTTCAGAGATTTCCGCCACAAAATAGATAGGTACAGAAGACAATTTCAAGTATGTACTTCACTTTTTATACCTATGCTCGGTGGACGCACACTAATGAGCGTTTGAGCCGGAACTGTCCGACGAGCGGTCCGAGACGCTACCGAGCGAGATATCGTGTCCGTTAGCGGTGTCTTTGTGTGCGTTGCTCGAGCGCGCTTTGTATGTAGATTGACTTCTGTACCTATTATATTTGGTGTTACAACTCCGTGGAAACAAAAAAGCATCTTTCGTGGTAGCACTGAAAAATCTCTTCATGACTCGATGAGCGATCGATCACGACTCAATGAGTACTACTCGTTATTGGAAGTTGTTGATACCCATCGACTTATAGTGCGTAGTACGTATATCGATGTTGTTACCGTTCGCCCTACCATCCGTAATGAGTGACAGCTCAATCAAAGCCACACGGATTTCGTGCAGTCGGCCCGAATCAATGTTTCAGTGTGGTTAAGTAGGCAATTAGGTAGGACCGTATTAAGGCTGAAGGTATACACATGAATAAGTGAACAGTATACTAGTACGTTTTGAAATGGGAAAAGGGAACGACTGATAAGTTGTTAGAGTATAACAAAAACAAATCTGTCCTTCAACACAATAGTCTTTTTCTTTCCAACCAATAAATATTGTTATTCGCATTGCATCCGCGCCCCTTGGCACCACTTTAATGATGTCCATACTCTGGTTATAGTTACTCTATTCTTTTAACTTTGCTTAGGAACATAGGAGCTTATAATTATAAAAAAATATATATATGTATAAACTAGTACTTGACTGCGATCCCACCTGATGGTAAGCACCTTATAATTAAACTAGAAAGCAGTGGTGACCGAGTGGTAATGGCCCCGACTTACGAGTTGTACGTTGCGGGTTCGAACCCAGTCAGGCGCATTGCTTTGTGCAATTTATTTCATCGCCACTGCTCTCAAAATGGTGAAGGAAAACATCGTGAGGAAACCGGCATGTTCTAGAATTAAAAATTCGAAGACATTCACCAACCCGCACTGGACCCGCGTGGTGAATTACGGCCCATTCCCTCTCCAAGAGGGGACACTGAGTCCCAGTAGCGAGAACTTTAAAAAAAGGGCTGATGATGATGATGAGTCATGATTAAAACAGCGTTTCCTTTGGTGTCAAACTTTTAACACAAACATTAATAATAGCGATGTAGTTCTTAGCGTGGCAATGGCAATCAAAATTGCTTCTACCTACTCAAATCTAAGAGGCAACTAAAGTATTGGCAAAGTTCTTTGAATGAACTTTTTCATAAAAAACCGGGAACGTCAGATAAACAATAATGCATAGATATTATGGAAGAAACCACGCAATTTCCAACAACTGCTACTCCTGATATAAACAACTACTAACTAATGCATCATTT
Source organism: Mythimna lalbum (assembly GCA_949319445.1). NCBI lineage: Eukaryota > Metazoa > Arthropoda > Insecta > Lepidoptera > Noctuidae > Mythimna > Mythimna lalbum. The sequence goes on along the minus strand of OX439352.1, from coordinate 7,556,377 downwards.
CTTTATCTAACCCAGGCGGTTACGCGGCAAAACACTATTACCTCCAATATCTAATTTACCGTTTATAATGGATGTGTGTCCAGGTAATGGAATGCTCTAGCCAACCCATTGTTTACCATCGCTAGTGCCTACTCCCATCAGCTCTTATGACTTATGAATAGCCGCTGTTCCATTTTCATTATTACATTTCAGATCACGCTATTAGTTTATATCAGAGACGATACGTAAACAATTAAATAAGCTTTAGTCTTGCAACACTATGCGCGCGAAGAGAAATTTTACAGAACAGAAGTTGCGTGTTTTCAAATCATACCCGCCGTGAGTTAATTTCTACGTAAAGTATTGCGTAAAGATAGTGAACCACTTTGCAGCACACCTAATATTAAAACCAAAATATACTTTACGTGCTCCCGTACGTTAAACGATATTCACTCACAGAGTTGAACGGAAAAATGGTTCTTCATCATAATTTATGCACCGCGAAATATTACAAATCTCTCATGCATTATGAGATTTAATGCTGTACGGTAGAGTGCACATGAAAACGCTGAGACAGCGTTACATACTCGTACAGCTAAACACGACAATAGCGTTATCAGCAGTAACCGTTCAATAGTCACGTGCAGCCCGTATCACGGTATGACGTTACAGGATATCAAAAGCTTGTTCAGCGTTGGTTAATCTCACCGCACCGACGACTTCGCAACGCGCGCTTTGTTGCCAATTGTTTACTTTACATTCTATTTTGGATGTCCATCATCTGGGCATTGTTAGCATGTGTTTACGCCGCGCCGTGAGAGGACCGATCGAACGGGCAGCGCCTGCGGCTGAGCACGCCTTTTGTGGGCGGTATTTACCATTACAAAATACACTGTCTTGGATTTTTCTCGATTCATACTCTCTATAGGGCTATTTGGCGCTAACTAAACATTAAATTTTACGTCTGTAGCATTATAGATATCATGATGCTACTTGAGCATTCCAGCTTTAACAGGATGGAAATTCAGAGCACGTAATCGCTGAGTGCATGCCGATGTGTATAATTAAAGTAAATTCAACATGTAGTATCAATGAAGTGGCTCGCTCAAGGGAACTCAGAAATAGAACTAAGGGGAAACGAAATGCTACTGAAAGATGTGAATCAGCTAATAATACTTCGTGATTGGATCAAGATGTTTCTCCGATCATAGCAAATCTAGTAACAGCTAACACTGTAAGTGATATGACATAGCAAAATGTATACCGATATAATGGCGTAAGACTTCAATACAGCTGTATTAAACATGGAAATCTGCCGTGTTTAAGATTGAAGATTCCTTACCTTTGCACTACTTCTGCAAACATAAAATTAGATTTGCGCTTACACATACTAAACAATTATCGAATACTGTTGGTGATGTCCGTTTTGGTAGTATTTTAAACATGCGAAGCTTAGTCAACATTTAGGTTAAATTCATACTTGTTCAGGGTAGGATATCAACAAATAACTCCTCTCCTTTCAGTGGCAAATAAAGATAAAGTCAATGTCAGCCAACCTTAGGGCTCGAGTAGGGCCAAAACCTATAACAGGGGCCAAGGAACCCCGGGATCTTGGAACGCAAAGCAAAGAAGGAACATAGGTGTTGCTTTATTTAGCTAGAGTTGGACGCGTCCCGCTTCGCCCTAGAACATGATGATTTCTTACCTTAAAAATGATTTTTATTGACCATGTGCCTACAGTTGCCCTTCGCGTTCAGGACTGCGGCGAAAAATACCACAGCTAGTGAAATCCATGCCTTCACCTCGGCTAGCTTTAGTTCGGGCTGCACGTGAACATTACACAACACCATGAAACGTGAGTCACTGCGAAAAAGAACTTGTTCATATATATGCTTTATATCACGTTGACTTTTATGATTTTAGTTGCTATTACCGCGTGGAATATTGTTTGGAAGATTTGGCTTCATACTTCAAGGTAGGCGAAGGAAACGTCCTGATTGATTCATAGCTTTTGTACCTAGAACTCGCGGATATTATTTAGACTTTTTATAAGAGTCACGTTTGTGCTAGAAATATTTCTATATGTAAATCCACAGATTTTTTTTTAGGTTGCATAAGCATAATCAGCCTTATAATGTTGTCTGCTTTTAAAACGGTGAAGGACAACATCGTGAGGAAACCGGCATGTTCTAGAACCAAAAATTCGAAGACATGTGACATCCATCAACACGCACTGGGCCCGCGTGGTGGATTACGGCCCATTCCCTCTTCTAGAGGGCCTGAGTCCCAGCAGTGGGAATATTAAAAAGGCTGATGATGATGATGATGACTGTTGTCACAGCTTGGATCCAGGCCTTCTCTGTAGGAGATGTAATGGGTCATAATCCATCACGCCGATCCAGAGCGTATTGGTTGGATGTTACGCATTGCCGTGTTTTCGAGTTTTTGGTTTTAAGACATGCTGGTCTCTTTTACTGACTAAAATTCCACTCCTTCGTTGCCTTTCGTACCAGGGCCGATTTCAGAAGCAGATCCTTCGCCCCAGTAGGCTTTGACCCTGCTGGACCTCTACGGTTTGCTGACAACTCTTTGAGGGCCATCACCACTGCTCCAGCTTCAGGTACTAAAAAAAACTATTGGAAGACCTGCTGAATCAGCTGGGATCACTAGCAGAACCAACACCCGTCAAACAATGGCAAAAAGTTCCCCTAAACCTGTCGATAAGTTTTAGTAAAGTTTATTTTAATAGAAAATAAATTCGGAAAAGTTGAATGACAGAATGTTTCCCGTACATAAACAATGGTAACACAAATGCTATTCTGAGCAGTTGGCATCTGTATGTTTTCAATAATGCATTTAAATTGATTGATGACTTCTGATAAAACATTAGTCTGTGAAGATAAATCTTGTTTCTATCAAATTTTTTATCTCTCCGTGATTCTAATGTACGAACTCATTTTACAGATGGACATACACACACAAAGAGAGAGAGTTCTGTAAACTCTCTCTCTTTTCATTTGGGGTCGGCTCTCCTCGTCATTTTTTGCCAGACATTTTGGATCTGCGTCATCGAGTCATTCACTTGGGGTTTCTTTAGGTCATTGCTAATTACAGACATCCAAGTTAGAAGGGGATTATCACGCTTTTTTGGACCAGTATTTATGTGTAGGACTTGCCTAGTCATATATTCTTCAGATTTTCTCATACTCGTAATATGACCGAAATCTCGTATGTTGATGATATGTAAGAAGCGACACAAATTTCTCACAGTGTGAGTTTTTTTTTTCCAATAGGGCGGATCTTAAAACATTGCAGAGCAAGATTTTTTTTTAAACCAAAAATACTAAAAATAAAAACAACAACACAAGTACACATACAAACAAAAGGGCTTTGAGTGAACTCAGTAAAGCAAAGCGTACGGTAATTAAGTTTGCAAACCTTAGCATTTGGCAGCGTGCCGACGGCGACGGACTCGGCGAATTAATAGAGAGCTGTTGGTCGCATGCCTGTAGCAGCGACATTTTGTTTGTGATTGTACACCACGCACCCGATGGGATTCTGTCCAACTGTGCTGTTTGTGTAATCGATTTTGATTAAGTGCTATGGACTGAGCTAAGGTTAGTGTTCGCCGTGTTAACTGCAGCTGCTGTAGTTTCAGCAAAAAGATTGGCATTCTGTTGATGTTGCAGCTTGCAAAAATATAGTGATTCAAAATTGTTTTCATCCCTACTAATATTATAAATGCGAAAGTAACTCTGTCTGTCTATCTATTACGCTTTCACGCAAAAACTACTGAACGGATTTAGATCAAATTTGGTAGGTAGGTAGAAGAGACACTGAAATAACACATAGGCTACCTATAATTCCACTGCTGAGCACGGGTCTCTGCCCGCACGATATAAAGTGTAGTCCACGCGGGCGAAGCCGCGGGCGGAAAGCTAGTTATTATATACATCGCCATTCAACGTGGTAATGCTGCTAACCAACTGAATAAATTTTTAAATGACTGCAATGTGGAGGAGTACCTGAGTATAATTTATTTTTCTTAAATATTTTTATGTACATACTCGTAGTTAGGTTTAGTATAAATATTTAATTTTCTTATGTATACTTATTAAACAGTCTTAATTAAATTGCAATTACTAATAAACGCAACGATTTACAAAATATATCCGAAGACTTACTTTATGACTGTGGTATCTTGAAGTATAACTAATATTGTATCTGTTCAGGATTGTTTATCTTAAATCTTTAGAAAATTCTCTGAAGACACAGACACGTATATTAATACCGTTCTCACTCCTTAGAAGCTCAATCTCCACCAACAAGTCTTAATGTTTCAGTGAATCCGTCCCGGATTGCCAAGTATACCTACGAAGGTAAATAGTTAATAACATCTTCATAATTCTTAAGTGTATAAGTTTAAATCATTACGTAGTTCATTTCTGGTTAGTCCCTAAACGTAAACATCAGCACAACCGTCCGCTCGGCATATGTTGCTTCAAGGTTATGAAGATTTTTCGTTCATCGTACATAATTTACTTCGGCCTGTTTCGATTGTTATGATACTTGATTTATCGAGTGCATATTTTGTTTCGACGATAGCTCTCCGTAGAGCGGGTATGAATCATACTAAAGTTCGGACGAGATAAATATTTTTTTGTACCCAGTGAAAAGGTCAAGACTGATGTTCGATTGTCTATTTTTCGGTTAATTTTGTCTTAAGTATATTGAGGACGGGCCTCCAATTAATATTATTTTTATCAACAATTAATATTATATTTATTAAATTGTGTAGGTAATTTGGCAAGGTGAACTAGATAGTGTAAATATTTTGGTAGAAGTTACAGCATTTTACATAACTAGCAGCCATTGGGACTGCCGATAAAAAAATTTTTTTTATATTCATATATGTTAAATATTTCACTCCAAAACATTTATAAGTAAACACGAGAACTGTTTCAGTACCATAATAGCTTAATAACGCCACAATTATGTGTAACGCTTGTGATGATAGTAATATATCTTGTGTGAAAGGGTTCGCAGAGAATTTATATATTAATACTATTAACGACTTATGAAGTAAAAGCAATTTGTCTAATTTATTAGAGAGCTTTTGGTAATATATCAAATGTGGCAATACATCTATATTAACCAATGTGATTCAGAAGCTATTAAAATAAGTCTGGTATAAATAGTAGCGAAGGTGATGGTGGGACGACTTACAAGAAGATGTCTTCCTTAAGGAGTAGCCAGAATAGATCCAGAGCCGGGAACAATGGAAGGAATAAAGAAAGGCCCAGCTGTGGGACAATAAAGGCTAGATACAATAATACTTAATAATTTATTACTTGTGAAAAAATATTAAATAGATACACAACAAATATTTTTATATTCCATGGATGCGATTGTCATCTTATTGCTGGTAGCGATAACTGCCAAAGAATCAGCTTAAAATTCAAAGCATATTATTGCAAATAAACTATTTAAAGGCACTTTTGAAGTGGTCAGAAGTCAGTCAGAAAAAATGATGCTAATTGCTCTTTCCAAAGCGTAGATCTCTATGGAGAAGAATGTGTAAGAAACTTCATAGACAATATTTTAAGAAGGACCGAACGATTGATGTAGGTCTGTATATTTAAATAATAATAATAAACATCATTACCAAACGTTTTCAGAATGTTGTTTTGTAAATTATAATTATTCCACTTAATGAAGAAGAAAACAGAGCAGTTGGTAATTAACTCGCATCGTAAACCTAAATACGAGTTCGCCCAACTGCGAAGGTATCCAGTAAAAACTTACTGCAATGAATCACTAAGTTTCACTCTTATAAATAAAACACGGTAAGGTTGGAAATTGAGATAAATCTGTTCCACCCGAGAAAGCCGCAATAGATATCGACAATTAGACAGAAACTGTTATTCACAAGGTTCTATCTATACTAAACCGAAAACACATTTAAACGTTTTCAACAAATTCGAATTTATTGAGCGACAAATTAATGAATATTGCTTCTGATATTTCAAATGCTCTTGAAAAACAAATTAGAGTAGGTAATAACGATAATACTGTTATCTTTTACTTTTCTCATTTCTTCGTTTGATTGGTTGTAAAGTTTGACAATAGGTTGCTATGTGAAGTTTGGTCTGGTCAATGTATTGTTATTGGATGTGGCTCTGGCTCCAGACTTAGCTGGCCGTATCTTTAATTGTTCAACGTCAACGTTTTGATCGGGGTTAGGGCATTGAACTGCAGTTTAGTCTTTTAATTTGGTTTCTGTAGATCTGGCTTTATCTATACTTATAATAAATCTGTAGAGAGGTCAATTCTGTACATGAAATATATTTCCAAAATAACTATCAGGGGGTGATTAGTGATCGATACTGATGCCAAAAATGCAAACAGTAAAATTTTTGTCTGTCTGTCTGTCTGTCTGTCTGTCTGTCTGTCTGTCTGTCTGTCTGTATGTTCTTTATAGAAACAAAAACTACTCGATGGATTTTAACGAAACTTGGTACAATCATTCTTCATACTCCTAGGCAGGTTATAGTATACTTTTCATCACGCTACGATCAATAGGAGCAGAGCCGTGAAGGGAAATGTTGGGGAAACGGGAGAAATTACTCCATTTTTTAAGCTTCCGTCGCGTTTGCAGCCTTTATGGTTAAAGCTACACAGAAATCATGTATGACGGAAATGTTCTCCTTAAAATTATATAAAAAATATCCCACGACAGCATGTATCTATCTTTTATGGTTGACTCACAATAACACGTGTAACTCCCGATAGCTTAGCAGTTCGGAGCTTTCTGTTTATTTTTGTCTACTCTTACGGATATAACACTCTCACTCATCTCTAATTAAGAAAAGTTAACATTATTATCTATTCAATAAAAAAAGAATCATCGAAATCGGTATAGAAACACCTAAGTTATACATGAAATGCGCTAATATAAATGGCGTTGGTGTCGAGTTATATCACGCTATGGGAACACTTTTAGGGAATAAAGAAAGGAGCGCGTTTTCCTATAGCCCATTTATTAATTACATCGAACAAGGAGACATTGGCACCATGTCTAAGGTGTTTGCACACTGTCACCCGCGTAAGTGGAAGGGAGAGATCTGGAACGTCTCGAATCGTCTCGCGCATCACGTTGTTTTCCAGTCCCCGGGCTCTTAGAGTTCGACATCAGACGTTTCAGATCTTTGATTTTGACGACCCCGTTGTCGCTGGCATAAGCAACAGGATCCGCGTACGAAGTCGTTGGCAGAAGCTAGTAGTCTAATAACATTGCTGTTGTAATAAAAATGCATTAATTGTTAGGAATTAAATTTCTATTCGCAAAACAGGTCGATGAGGACGAAAGGTTCTGAAGTGGCGACCACGTAGCGGAAGACGCAGCGTTAGAAGGCCTCCAATAAGGTGGACCGATGACCTGGTCAGGGTCGCGGGAATCCGATTGATGCGTGACGCACAGGACCGGTCGTTGCGACGACGCTTAGGGGAAACCTATGTCCAACAGTGGACGTCTTTCGGCTGATATGATGATGATGAAATTTCAATTGCTTTGGTATTTATTGATTCCGAATCAAATACCAATAATTAACCGATGTTGGTAATAATATAGTAAACATGATTTAACCTTGATTTTGATTGATTAAATGAATCAATCTAAGTCGAACTACATTGATTTTGTGGATTATTATCCTTCCACAAACTGCCACAACCTGTATCCGATAATTATGATCGATGGCGGATTCATTCTCTCTTTTGGGACAAAATGAAATTCAATATGGCTTGGAAACATTTCAATGGACTACGATTAATTTTATATTCTGTGAGATTAGAGTTTCAATAAAAAGGACCTTTTCTGGTCAAAGGGAATGTTCTTTTGAAAGTACGTTATTACTACAATATGTCAAAGACTAGATTGTTTGTTCCAAAGAGACGCTTCAGAAAATAAATTTCATTTATTGCGTTCCAAGATTCTTCGAATTGGCAAGCCCGAGAGAGAGGAATATTTTCTATGATTCATTGATATTAGTGCTATTCTTCATGTTAATTGCTCGATTGGTATAGTGGTTGAGCAATTGGCTGCTACACTGCGTGTCGTGGGTTCGATTTCCACACGGAATAAATATTTGTTTGGCCTACAGATAGTTGCTTTGGGTCTGTGTGTCTTTTTCCTGAAAGTTTAATTGTTTGAAACGAGTCATTCCTATCGCGCAATAAAAAAAGAAGAAAGAAGTAAAGAAAGAAAAAGCAAAACAGCTTGTTGGCTTCACTATTACTTGTTTATTTTAACTACAGTTACATTTTTTGAAATGAAGTATTAAAATCATGAAGGAAAATTCTTCAAAGTTTTTGTTTGAACTGCAGTTTTATTGGAAGAGTCGGTTGCCAATGTAATAAAACGTCAGGAAGGGGTCGCTGTATAACATTAACGATGAAAAACAGTCAAGTGGGAGTTTTATGGAAATAAATTAAGGTTCAATTTGTTAGAGGCTCTCAGACGATTCTTTATACTTTCGAGCCTGTCGCACAAAAAGCCTGTGAGCTACGTACACGTATTTTGTTCTCTGGGTGACAAACTTTTTGTACTTTGTCTTTGTCATCTGGAAAAGGCTTTTTAGCAGTAGTTAGGATAAAATAAAAAGTTCTCGAATAGCTACCAAATAAATTCTTTCGCCAATTAAAATTATTTTCGATTCTAGAAATCTCGACTATTTTAATTGATTGACTAACTTCTGTTACAGTACAACATATTGTTTACCAGTGCGCTGAATTTTATCAAAATCTGTTCAACCGTTTGAAAGTGAAAAAGTAACAAACTTACACAGACCCATATAAACATCGCCTTTATAATATTAGTGTGATAGAAAATAATCCATCAGCTATCACTGATCATGGTTACAACGTCACCAAGAGCTATCTAGTAAGGACCGAACCCGAACCCGAGTCGTCATCAGCAGGTAGTGCTCTAAGCGCCTGTAAAAGATGTCAGCAAACCCGTTGGACCAGCGGAGCTGGTGCCCGCTAAAGGTAGAACTACACTGCGCACACCTGAGCCCCACATGCCGATCTGGGCGCATCGGTTTCCAAACATTTTATATGGCAACTAGACTTGTACAGCTACACATGATCCACACCACGCGATTCCACGCGACGTTGTTCTACATACAAATCAGGCGTATTATACATGTGCAACTATAGATCTAGTTTGAGACCGTGGCGAATTTCTGAAAATGAAACCTGGGATCCTAAATGAACCCAGTGGTTTTAGTAGGTAAAATGTGACACGCCTTTTAAGTCTACTCTAAAGTGACAAAAGTCACTGGATGACTTCCCAACTCAAAAAAAGAACGTTTCGAAGAGAACCCAAAACCATGTCATTGATCTCAAACACACCGTATACATCGTAATACCGTCTTTAAAGCAACGAACCAGTATAATAGCCGCTATTATTCTTGAATAAGTACGAGAACTCATATGACTAGATGTGTCATCGACCGCTGAATATCTTGAAAAGCAGCCAAATGGAAGTCCGACCTCGGACTGCAACCGTTGCCGGAAGCATGTGGTGTTAGCAAAAATGTCATGTAAACAATCGACTATTTCAAAATCACGTGTTTACTACAATCGATTTAATTATAGTCTATTGGATTGATTGCTTCGAGAGTGTGCGCGAATTTTATCGAGATCATAATGTGGAGAACCATGCCGATTAGTCTGAGTTGGTCTTTTGAAGAAAGAACCATACAGATTTGAGTAGGCCCGTCCAGTCAGTATAAGGATTTGTCAGTATTCGCAAAGTTTAAAAGGTATCGTGGCCTTGAATTACAAAGGGCATCTGAAGGAATATGTGGGTTTTAGTCTCCTTAGTCCTAGCGCGCATTGCCCTTGCTGGGCCCCTACGGTCTTGCTGACATCTCTTTGAGACGTGCATGGAACACTACGGAATTCCTTCCTGGTGTCTGCGTTTCCTAATGGCTACAACCCAGGAATCTTTAAGTCAAAAGTGAATGGGTTACTTCTAGGTAAGCTCATCGCTTTCCATCAGGTGCGATAACGGTGAGAGCAAATCTATCAGCAATAAAAAAAAGCTACACGCCTCCGACGATTCGGCCTCGGTCCTTTCAGGACGATCGGACATTGATCTACCGATTGTTCGTGTACCAAGTCCACGCCAAGGATCACCGAGTGATTCCCGACGACCGAAATTACTCTTGTTGTGGCAATTAAGGCAGAAGTATTGAACCTAAACTAAATAACATATATACTTAGATCTACTTGGAACTGAACTTAGCTATAGCCAGTTTTTTTTTTTTATTATAGAATAGAATAAACTTTATTGTACCCCAAAATAGTAACAGTTTCACAGAAACTTAAATCTATGGGTACAATGGCGGTCTTATCGCTGACAGCGGTATTTACCAAACAACGTTAAGTTGAATGATAAGGACTTAAACTAAAAAACAACTACCCCCGTTGTCACAAACATTGTCTGACCTCTTGCCCTTTGACAACAAAAAGTCGCGTATAGAATCTAGCTTCGTAGATTGAAGCCTAGCCTAGAATCACAGATATCAAAGAGTCGAATGAAATATTAAAGGCCGATCTGCATAAGATAGCTAGCAAAGTCATGTCACTCAAACTGGAATCACAAAGGCCTGTTGTGTTCAACCCATGTTTTATGTGAGTAACGAAAATATAGTACTATATGCTCAACGGATATTTCTGTCACATATTTGGTTCTATATTCAAAAAATGAAGCTGTATTTTGATGAATTTGTTTTACTGCCGCACACGGGCCTCAAAAAAGCGCCGCCACAAATAAACGCTAAATGCGGCCACAAAAAAAAAAGCCAAAGCATGGGTCAGCTTGTGGCTATGCGTGCAGTAGTATAATGAACTCTGACGAAGAAGGATTAAATACGCAAATGGTAGACGGCGGCGTCATTATTATAAAAAAGGTGCCACAAAAAAACGCCGAACGCCGCCACTAAAAGAAGCTTGAAGCCGCTTCAATCGTTTTTTTATAGCGGCACCGACACGAGTCACAAAAAAAGGCAAAAATCAAAATGAAGCTTGAAGCGGCGTGTTTTTGAAGCCCGTACGCAGGGACAGTTATAGCCTATAGGCACGGATAACTACCTATTTTTTTCTGTTGTTATACGAGTATTCGTACCTACCAAAAAATATTTTATTGACGGAGGAAAATAAAATGTATTTCTCTTTGTATAGTATTATTTACACTTGCTGCGTCTATTATTCTCTATTACAAAAACATTATCGTATACTGTTTTTATGCTGTGGAACTACGTTTTGTTATTGGTAGCATAAACAACCGTAATTTCAACGGATGACTGTTGGCACGCTGGTTACGATTGTAGATCTTGGCCTGAAATGATAACAGGAACGGAAATGTGTGATAGGGTGTCAAGTTGTCAGGAGAATTCTTGCCAAACAAACATCATATTGATCTCTGTTTGTTCACGCCTTCTTGACTGTTCCCTGTTAGAAAAATAAACAGAATATTCCGTCTGGTTGATAAGTAAACATACTATCAGTCAAGTGCCACTACTGGTAACAAGTAATCATCTAGTGATTGTTGTTGGTTGTATAAACGGGATGTTCAGACAGACAGACACTTCAAAGAGTCTTGTTTTACATACTGTGTCTTCCACTGCTTGTTATTAAAAACTTCTTGCTTTTCCTACATAAATATTTGTTAATATTTCTACAGTATATTTGACTTTGGCGTTACGATGTGTTTGTTCACAAAAAAACTGATAGTTTTTCTGCTATTTTTCTATATCTGTTTTTCTCATTGAAATGTGTTTCCTTTGTTCAGTTCGGATTCAAATATAAAAGGATTTTTATTCGTAATCTGTGTCTGCCTTCTCAGTATGTTTATAGTATCGAACTATTGTCTGTAGTATAATGTTGTCTGGCAGCTGTATTTTCACACAAACATGTTATCTTATTTATATAATAATACTTACGTTACATTTTTTTTTTGTACTAGCTGACTCGATAGACGTTGTCATATGTTAAGAGAATTCATAAAAAGTCACATTATAAACAAAAACGAAACCGATTTTTAAATTTTTGAGAAAACCGAATCTTCTGTTTCCCTTGCGTCGAACGCTACGAGTTGGCGACGCGTCCAATTATTTTGTTCTGACCACGTTACTGAGCGTTAAGATGACGTCATTCCCGTACATTTAAAGCTTTCTACTAGCGTTGACAATTATTGCAGATTAGCAACTTGGCCAGGGATACTGTTCACGACATTGCACGGCGCGTTGAGCAGGGCGGCTACGGTAAGCGGACGCTGGGCGCTATGAGCGATGTCTCGTGGCATACTTGGTTCTTACCGCTCGCCGCACCGCGCTTAACTTCCGCTTACAGGAGCAAGGTCGTGAACGGGCCGAGAACCTTATGCAGTCTAAAATTAACATTTCAAATGATTCAAAACCAAACCGGTCCAGCCGTTCTCAGGTGATGCACTTCATATCCAAATACATTATATTATGTCGAATTACTAATATTATTCAATTTTAGTGCACCTATGTTTAGTTACACTGGATAACGTAAATGTAAAGATAACATCGAGTGCACGTGTTATCACGCCAATGTTTTAGCAGCATGTGCATCTGAACACTTGAGCGGCTATTACAGAGCACGTGTCTGATTCTGGTGGCAAAACACTAATATTATAAATTGTAAAGTGAGTTATGAAATGAGGTTGTTGGATTAATATTCCACAACTATCACACAACGCCGTCTAGTCCCAAGCTAAGCAGAGCTTGTTATGAGTACTAGACAACTGATAAACATACTTATATATTTCTAAATAAATACATATTATAGATAAATTACACCCATACACAGGACAAATGAATATGCTCCTCACACAAAAATTTGTCCTGGGTGGCAATCTGGGAATCGAACCCAAGACCTTCGGCACAGCAGTCAGGGTCACTAACCACTAGGCCAACAGGCCAGTCATAAGGAATGCACGTTTGTATGGCAGCATGTGGCTATCTATGAGTAGGAACAGAAACATGTGTATGTATTTAATTGTATCGACATTCGTCACTCGACGCATACGTCGGAAATTCCATGACGTTATTTTAGTCTGGTTATAATTTTTTCTGGGTAATATTTTTGTTCTTATAAGTCGATAAAAAAAAAAATAAGTGTCTTAGTTTTGGGATTATTATACTTGTTGTGATCTTTCTTTTTGGTTTTTTTCTGAGGAGAAGCATAATTGTGGTGAGCGAGGACATTGATTCTGATAACTAAACTAAGCCTTTCAAACTACGAATTATTTTGGATGCGTCATCATCATCACCATCATCATTTCAGCCGAAAGACGTCCACTGTTGGACATAGGCTTCCCCCAAGTGCCGCCACAATGAACGGTCCTGTGCGTCTCGCATCCATCGGATTAAATGCGTGCTGCGTTGAAAATAAATCGTAGTTTGAAAGGTTTTTAACTTCCCCGCTAACTAATGATGAATATTCGTACATAACAACAAGAAATGTGAAAGAATAGGTACTCCTTTCATTCTCAGAAAAGAACTAAAAATAAATCATCCCCAACTTAAACAAAAGTGAACTAATATCAAGTTTTAATTACGTACGTATAAGAAAGAAGACTTTAGCTGAACTTTCAAATAGAAATGTAAAGCAAATGAACCGTAAACGCATTCGTTCCATTTAGTAGTTGGATCGAGGCCGCTACCCCTTGGCGCACAGTTTACGACGCGTCTTAACTCTATCCCTGGCTACTATTGTCTCTGCTTGGAAATGTTGAGCAAATATTCGCACTTTTTTTTGCGGCTGGCTAACTTAGTAATTGGGTACATAGTTTCCATATTTTAGATAGAAGAATCATTTTATTATCATCATCATCATTGTTTCAGAAGACAGAAGTCCACTGTTGAACACAGGCCTTCCCCAAGTGTCGCCACAGTGATCGATCCTGTGCGTCCTGCATCCATCGGATTCCCGCAACGTCATGACACAGAAGAATCATTTATGTTTCACGAATATTACAGATAAACTAATATAGACTGGCTTGTTGGTCTAGTGGTTAGAGGTAGACCGAAGACCTACTGAGGTTTGCGAGAATCAGTTGGATGCAAGACGTATAGGGCCGGTCATAGTGGTAACATTTGGGGCAGGCCAATGTGTAGCAGTGGACGTCCAACTGAAATGATGAAGATGATAAATCCTTATCTCCCTTAGAATGGTCTGGGACGAGAACTTGTAGTACTCTCATGTTAAACAGATAACATACACGTCCTGCCAAATTCTCACGCTTCCTATCATTCAGAAAAAATGATGTAATAAATCAAAGAGAAGTGTTGTTTATTCAAAGAGGGAGCATTCTGCCGTCATAATAGATCGCCCCAAGTTTTTACAACAAAGGGCGACCTTTTCGCTTGATAAAAACTTGGGACATCGCTAAACGAGAAGGAAAAGAAAAGTAATTATCAACTGGTTTACATGAAATATTCTCTTTTTTTTCAATAAATATTACGATTGATTCAGCTTTGTTTTACTTGGTGTCGTCTTGGAATTCATGCGCAGTCATTTGCGCTGTAGTTAGAGTTAAGCCATACTGAGATGTGACGCGAGATATTTGATCTTGTATTTCACTGCAATTTATACCTTTGACTGTAGTATTTAAAGTTCTATTTTGTACCGCTATTTTCTATTTTGAAAAGGGTACGCAGTAATGCGTCGCGTCACATCTCTTTGTGAGCTGACTTTACGTTTTTCCGTCCAAATGGGAAATTGTAAAAACTTTTGTGTTTTTTACAACAGTTTTTACAAAGATAAAAAGGCTTCTCTAGCTAACTGTCCGGGGAATACAAGTATGATGTATGTTGTGATATTAAAACTGTGAAATAACTTTAGCATTAGACAAAATTACAGTCATATTTTTCAAATACAATCTTAAATAACTCAAAAAACTTGAGGCAGGTAACATCTAAAGTTACAGACAAATAGGTAGACGCTAAGTGGGTTCATAAACTTGAAGAAATAAGATATCTTGTGGGATGACCTGCCGCAGCGACACGATACGGCTAGAGAGACCTTACACAAAAACTTTTCTTGTTATGAAAAACTAGAATTACTAAGAAAACTTTTAAATCAACTGGTATTGTTTTGAAATGATTTCAGAATTTAAATTAAGATGAACGTTTATGGTAAAAAATGCTACCTTTAAAAGAAAGAATATTTTTTTAGTGCTTTGTTTTGGTTTTATTTTTTCGGAAGAAGAAAACGGTGAAGGAAAACATCGTGAGGTTTCTTCAATTGTCTTCGAAGTTTTGGTTCTTATAGGACATGCCGAAACCGGGATGTCCCAGAACCAAAAATTCGAAGTTATGTGACATCCACCAACCCGCACTGGGCCCACCTGGTGGATTACGGCCCATTCCCTCACCTAGAGAGGAGGTCTGATTCTCAACAGTGGGAACATTATGAACCCGACTATGCTATCATGAAAAATCACAAAGTTATAAGCTTGTTACGTCAGCAAAAATACATAGTCACCAGGCCATCCAGGTGACTGGCGCCTAATTCCCGGTATGACCTGCTGTGATCTGTGTTGTACTTAGTGTCGGTGGTGTCCAACTTATGACCTTTTTAAATATTTTTGGGAAATATATTTTTTACATGGTGTAAAAACTGTTGGAATCCATTCAGTTACTGATTCTGAACAAACTATATTCAGGTTTCACATAAACTAAAAATTATGTTGTAAATCAGTGAAAACTGTTCCATTCAATCTTTATATACCCTTCTACTTAACGTCTTTTAAAACTGGAGGACTTAATTAAAATGGCGACTGTTACAGGGAGATAAAATTAAATTGTGCACTTCATTAATTAATGGAGTACCTCGTTTATGCACCTCGTGGTAGAAAGTGCTTAGTATTCGGTAAAACAGTTTTGCTAGAAACACCCTTTCATAAAGTATTTTATCTTGTGTACTATTTTAAGTACCAGTCCCCTTAGTGATACTAAGTTTCTTCACATACCCTTTACGACCGTACGAACTGTAAAAGTGCTTTCTGGTGACAACTACGGTTAACCTATTTCAATACATTTCCTCGAAAACCTTACCGCTTTCAGGCAAGCGATTTACTGTTTTCTGCACAAGTGCGGAAAAGTGCGCGAGCATGCCTCCACCGCACCGTGTAAGTGTATTGAAAAACGTCGTTTAGTACACGTGAAAATTAGTCTGCGAGCGATACTGGGGCTCAGTACTGGCTCCATAACACCCTCGCTTGCGGCTCAGATGAATTTCGCTTCGGTTGTAAAGACAAATTTTCTCCACTTGAGCTATTTTTTCGATACGATTTGACATAAGCAAATGTTTACGTTAACGCGACCGATAGCAATAATATACACAATACAATACTTGGTGACTATGGGACCATTTGGGAAATATACTCTTTCCAACAAAAAAAACTATATTTTCAAATCAATATATTTTCAAGCAAGCGACGAAGTTATGCGCGACCAAAAAAAAAAAAATAATATACAAACTTCCGAATTGAGAACCTCCTTTTTTAGAAGTCGGTTAAATAATAAAAAAAGTAACTTCAATCACTTAGAAACAGAACTCTCAAAACACACGTGCTAACCAAAAGACCCGTGGCGAAAATCGAGATATCTCTTTCAAAGCTATGTAGACATTCGCCATAAGTCAGCCTTGTTGAGGCTGACTTATGGCCAAACAGATAAGATTTTATTTCAATTCGTACCCATGTTTATGGGGAATATTGAGATTTGATTTAGTAGGAGACATGGCGAATTTGTGTCTCTGCTGAAATGAAACTCCTTATTTTATGGCGCCCCTGATCGTGAGAGGGAAAAAAATCTTTGTAGAGGTGATAGCGGTCAGACGCTGCCTACATGTAGGAACAATGCTCACTACATCATCCTGTAACACATTTTTGATGAAAACGAAATTAGATTCATTCAAACAGAGATAATTAATTATCGCGAAACTAAATCATAGGGCTGTAATTAACAATACTAGATCAATATTTCAAGATAATTTGGACAAACATAATTTTGTCTGAAACGGAATTCAATTATTCTAGGAACCAGCAATTAAGCAATAGTTGCAGTATTAATAGATGTTCTACAACAAATTCGCAGAATCCTAACAGAGCTGTATTAGTTCTGGAAAATCAAATAATATTTCATTATTATTTGCAAATTCTGTGAATTTAACGGGAGCGTCAATTTCTAACGCCGATTGCTCTTCCGTAATATTCCCCAAACACCGCAATCGTGGCGTAACCGTGTCGCATGTCGAAAACGGAACTGTCTTATCTGACTTCCCATGTTTCGGTTTACGAACTCCAAAGATCGTTCGCGATCTGCCGTCGCCGGATCAACCGACCGTTATAATTCTGCACTTTGGCTAAAGAACTGGGTCACTGGGTTGTGTTTAGGGCTGTCATTGTCAGCTTTCTAACATCTACATGTCAGTACAGAATCTAGAGAACTTTAAACAATCGTACATACGCCTAGTTCAAAATATGTGATGTAATTTCTGTGTCGTGAATAATAGAAACGTTACTGTGACAACCCTGTGCTCTGACAATAGTATGTTTACTGATAGCGCGGTATCGGAGTGTTGGCGTTACACCTGACTGTTCATTGCCACAAGTGTTACAGGGGGAAGGACAGGTCATAGACTACTGACCGAAAGTATTGGATCGATTTCAACGTGGCTTTAGTCATTAGTTAAAGCATTACTGTCGTAAATATCGTTCTACATTCGAATTAATGAAATATATTATGAAGTCATTCCATATACATGACAAATTATATTTATTTTGCTATAATAAGTTTTTTTTAATCACTTTTGGACGTCAATTTAAACTAGATAAGACCGGTGTTTCTGAGGTATTGAGGTAGAAATCTTGAAGTTACTCTAATGGCTGTATCGGCTAGGAAGTGTAGGTACATAGGTACCAACCAAGCCTGGTATAGCGATCTGTCAAAACTTTACGCTCCATAGCGATTTGAACCGAATATGATTAATATACGAGGCTCCGAAATAGCTCAAACTTGCTTCAAATATGTATAATTTGCTACGGTTGTTGAATAGAGGGAATAGTTTACACATCGCAGTTCGGAGTTCCGAATTCACTACATTAGTGAAACTCTCGTCCGTGATTGAGTTGGTGTCTTTTTTTTATTGCAGTTCACCGAAACTCGGAAGCGAAGGGCAAACAACTACTTACAAGAATAGTTTCAGGAAAATAACAACATAATTACTGTTTTGTTTGTTTGTTTTGTTTCAATAAACGATCTTTTATTACTTAATCATTCAGGCTGAAATGGTCAAACGGATTTGAATTAAATAAAAATAATATTAATAGTCATGTCTTGTAGGATACTTTTGATTCCAAGAGAATGTTTTCTTGGAATAATTTTCTACTTCAACGCAAGCAAAATAGCTGACAGAAACAGGTATAATATATTTCCATACCAGTCTTAGCAAAAGGACCATCCAGTGGACTGCTTCAGCATATTCAGAACAACCGCGCATTCGCAGTTAACAAGCAAACAACACTTGACCGACGTCAACCGAACTCTTTGAATGTGACATGGGGTGCACTAAAAGATCTTTCACTAGAAGTCATACAAGGTACGTCCAACACACCCTGAACTATCCTGTTACTAATCAACTGAAATATTTTCACAAGAGTTTAACTGCACGTGAGCTGTGCATAAAGGATACTTTTTATCTTCGGAGTTTTCCTGGAATAAAAAGTGTTCTTTGTGCTATTTATAGATACGGTCTACCCGAGTGCCAAACATCATCCAAATCCGTTCAACCGTTCGACAAAGATACAAACTCAACATCAAATTTTAACCTTTATAATGTGATATGTTAGGCAGGGCACAAACGTGTGTCTTGTGTCAGATACAAGCTACCGAAGAATATATTTGATTTCTATAGAACCATTATGAAATTTTCCACTTCCTGCGCGTATGTAAATATTTTTTATGTCCATTTGCTTCCATTTAACACATACTCATGAAGGTCAAAAAGTGTTTTGTGTCGGTAATTGAACTAAAAGTTCCATTTACGCAGCACCTAAGCACAAAATATATAGATCAATCTACATACAAAGCATGCTCGAGTAACGCATACATAGACACCGCTCACGGACACGATATCTCGGAGCACCTCGGCCCGCTCGTCGAAGAGTTCCAGCTCAAACGCTCATTAGTGTGCGTCCACCGAGCGAAGGTATAAAAAGTGAAGTACATACTTGAGATTGTCTTCTGTACCTATCTATTTTGTGGCCTAAGTGTGATTAATGTTTACTGAAACAAGAAATATACTCAATATTACCGTCAATACAACTCCCTCACGTATCGCTAACAACGTGAACACTAACAATCAGAACTATCTCTAACAATCTAACCTGTTAGAACAACAACTACTAACAACAGAGTAAACAGGTGAAACACACGGTAAACAGTTTCCACAAACAAAACTGTGCTATCTAACACTTCCTGTTTATAGTTTATAGATGCATTTCCTTGCAAACGACCTTTTGTATTGAATAAGCCACCCGCCCCAGCTTTGCAAGGGTGCAAATTATATAATTAAACAACATTCGTTTTAGTATATGCGAAATCCGAACCACGTGTCTAGTATTTTTATGTAAAGAATCTATGCACAAAACATAACTGTCTCATGAAAAATCACAAAGTTATAAGTTTGTTATGTCAGCAAAAATACATAGTCACCTGGCCATCCAGGTGACTGAGGGGTTGTTTTGCGCTTACATCCAGCTTTTTGCTAGCACCTAATACTCGTTATGACCTGCCGTGACCTGTATTGTACTTAGTATCGGTGGTGTCCAACTTCTATGATAATAAAAGGCCTAAAGAAAGCAGGCTAAACGAGGACTGAAATATCATCAAACTTTAACGTTTAAAACCATCTAGCCAGTTTTACTTGGTCATATCATAAATTGAGCAATTTTTAAAATCAAGTCACGATATATAATTATATAGCTCAGGGATGTTATAGAGCTCCGTCATTATTACCGAAACTATCGGATATCCGAAATAAAATTTTTCGTAAATGAAACCAATATAGAAGTTTCGAATAATTTCGGATAAAGGCAGAAAATTGGGCTTTATTAATAAGCACCAATTATGCAGTCTGGGCTCCGGTTATAAATGCTTTCAGCTAATTATATTGGTACCTGTATTTTCTTCTATAGGTTTAACTGGTACCTACTGATGAAGAAAATTGTGACTCTCATATTGAGTAGATTTTTTAAGTCTTACCTTTGTATTTAGACATTATTTTTATATTTTAGCGCAATATTTATTGTTATGGTATAGCCTGAATTTTAAATTAAATAAGTTTAGTGTTATGATGTACTCGTCTGTCAATTATAATGAACCAATATGATTTTACTTATCTAAGATTATCTAGGGCATCACTGACATCTCGTGCCTCAGGAATCTTGTTTACGTGCTTTAGCCGTTTGTTCCGAATTATCATTTGTAGATCTTTGACGTTGCTACAGGTAATCAGACAGCGGAGAGACTGACCATCAGTCTCATCATTTCAGCCGACAGACGTCCACTGTTGGACATAGGTCTACCCCAAGTGTCGCCACAATGAACGATCCTGTGCGTCCCGTATAAATCGGATTCCCGCAACCTTCACCAGCTCATCGGTCCAAGAGGGGTAGGAGGCCTTCCGACCATCAGTCTATTTAAGGAGTATCGTTTTGCCCAGTCACTGGGTTGTGGTGGTCTGATAGATAGTCACCCCACATAAAACATAGGAGAGGCCCAGCTGGGTCGAAGCCTACCGGGGCCGGGGTTATCCGAAAGGAAACTTGAGCCCCGGTATGAAGGCTAGAAGGAACGGCGTGGGGTTTTTAGTCAGTCTGACACTATCTCCCGCTCCACCCAAGAGCGGGTTTTGTCATAAGATGATTTTCCCCATCGACAAAAAAAAACCCACATAAAACATGGGTATTCGGTCATAACTGGTTAACCTGGAAGCTGACCTCAAGGTAGTTGGGAAAATGATGATAGCAGTGCAAAATACGAATGTTGAAATTCCAGTTTTATATTTAGTAAAGATAGCATTATTTATAGTCGAGTTTAGACAGAGTTCAGCAGATGCGAAATGTGCGGTATACGATGCAAATGTAATACACATTTGCTGTATTTGCGTGTGAATGAGTGCATTGTGTTAATTTTATGAATGGCACCATGAGCGTGGGTTTATTGCATCGCTCGTGTTATCAAATACAATGTACAGAACATAACATAACAGGATGTAAAATAATATACCAATTGTTTTCTTTTTTTTTTAATTTTCTCCACACTACGAATAACCCCTGTATAATAATCAGCTTTATAGGTAATGTTCCCACTGCTGGGACTCAGGCCTCTCTAGAAAAAGGAAAAATGGCAGGCAGTACGGGTTGATGATTGTCACATGTCTTCGAATTTTTGGTTCTAGGACATGCCTGTTTCCTCACGATGTTTTCCTTCACCGTTTTGAGAGCAGTGGTGATGAAATAAATTATACAAAGTAATGCACCTGACTGGGTTTGAACCCGCGATCTACAACTCGTAAGTCGGGGCCGTTACCACTCGGCCACCACTGCTCTCAACTCCTGTATCGTGAGTACGTTAAGAAACATGTAAGTACACATTCACACCCTGACCCGCTACACTTATCTGTAGGCCATACAAATATTTGTCCCGCACGGAAATCAAACCCACGATACGCAGCACAGCAGCCACTCGCTTAACCATTGCGCCAACCGTGCTGTCAAAACAAATAACTCATGTTAACATAACATATTAATAGGGACTGCATTGTAAGCCTCATTTGGTAGAGTTTCAATGTTGTATTACAGTTATTTAACCCTGCATCCGTAATTGATCGCTCATTAATAGATAATGGGAGATTATCAGGCAGCGGTAGCCTGTTGAACGCAGTCGGGCTTGATTAATGTTGATACATTATTTATTTAACAGGCATAATATTTAGGTATAACGAGAAGAATACTATGAGGATTGGATGTTGAGTGGGATTATTTGAAAAAGTTACACCAGAGCCGTAACTATCATTGTATTAACACATCAAAGATGTGGCCCCCCGACCATCTGAAGCTGTGTGCAATAATTCCTAACATGAATAGTGAATAGGTTACTTCTAGGTTAGCGCGCTCCATCGTCAACCAAATCGTCGCTTTCCATCAGGTGAGATAGCGGTCAAGCGCGAACCTATCTATAGTAAAAAAATGTCTACTGACGTTTTGATAGAGGGAACTTTTTGGGACGAGTTACGTCATTGAGTTATCGTTGCACTAAGACGCAAAGGGTACCTAACTAAAAGAACACAGGTGGGTTTTAGTCAGTGAAAATCTAACAGTTCGCCTAAAGTGGGAGGAATAATTTAATGACTTACCACCTCAAAAAAAAAGGATTGATAGTTAGATTAGGTGTAAGGTAGGTTTTGAAAACATAGTTTTAAATTCGATAAAAATTAGGTACTCACCACTTTATTCATGATGAGCTGAGGATGAACTTTTTTCAAGCATTACTGTAATGTCCTGTTAAACTAACAATCACTATACCATTTTAGGATAGTACAGACAACGCCATCAACGTTACCCCTTTTTTCAGATATTTTAATATGATGCAAGTACACAACACATGGATAATTTTAATTATTTATTTAAAAAAACATTAAAATTTCACTTGCAACAGTGAACGTTGGTATATGTACACGCCATTATATAATGGAAAGTAATGAGTAGAAAATGAGGATATTTATACGTTGAGTGCACTTCAGTGGTCGTTAGATTTTCAAGTGTCTTACATGTAAAGTAGAGATGATAGGAACATATTGATTGATTTCTCGCCATGAAAATTCTAAGCTTCAGAACCTCTAGGGGTTAGCGATTATTGATATTTAGAAGATACCCCAAACAATAACAGTAACCGCCAAATATTTGTTGAAAATTACGTAATATCATAAAAATATCTTTCATGCGCTTTTGAAGTAAACAAATAAATTTAAAAAATATATGTAGATTGTGTAGGTACTAAAAAGGTAATAAATATTTACAAAAAGGTAAATTACCTGTGTGTGTTATTACAAACTATAAAAAAGAAGTGGTCCAGACATCTTGATGTCAGAATGTCTGATCACTTTTTGCGTTTTCAGACTGTCAATAGTAGTACCAAATATTTGAAGTTAGGTACCAAAAAATAGCAAAAAGGTAATGTATTTTGGTATTTTTTAAACAATAAATATCGCTAGTAGTTCAGAGGTTTTCTAAAAAAGGCTGTAGTTAATTCAAAGAATACTGCCTTCGTAGTCTAGAGCTTGGTGATGCATTTTAAAGTAAACATTAATAAAAAAATCATTTAGCATAGCCATGATAAATTGACAGACATATGACAAAGACTGATGGTCTAACATTGCGATTGAGGCCACTAACTACTAGAAAGCAAACAGCGGAATATTTACGGAAAAAACTAGCCACATTTTAAAGTATAAAATTGTAACAAGAGAATATTTTTTCGGTAAAAAAATACCATATATGCTATTCTAGGGTGTAGTCTACACACCCGTGAATTTCATCCAAATCGATTAAGTCTTTCGAGTATAAAGTAATAACATACATAAATTCACACATACTCTCAAACTTTCGCCTTTATAATATTTGTGTGATTAGCAACTGCCAGCGGCTTGGCCCGTGTGAAAGTAGAAAGTTGTGACAAACTTTGTCAAAATAATTATTTACCTGTTAGTCAAATTTCATCTAAATCAGTTTAGCCGTCCGAGCGTGAAGAGGCAAAAAACGTACAAACACACTCACATACCTTGCCAGCGGCTTTACTCACGTGACAGCAGGGCATAGCTCACCAGTGTGCATGGCTTCATCCAAATCTCTTTAGCAGATTCAGTGTAAAAGAGTAACAAATAAGTACGTACACAATCTTTCACCTATTAGTGTGGTTTGATTAAGTAATATGTATATATCTAATTGTATTTACAGTAATCCTTACGAAATTACGAGCCTCTGCCAAGTATTTTCGCGCCTCAAAGGTATTCCAAGGGCACGCACTACCGGGATAGAAACATCTTACGTCATGGTCTACCCTTGTACCTAGCTTCCGGACCCGTCCAGCTGTTGAGCGTGATTGATTAACATACATTACGGCACTTTGGCGGTTTGAAAGTACTGTTAGATGGATATAGATAAAACATTTATTTAATGCAATGCAGAAAATACACAAAATCACAATAAAAATGCAAATATAAAACTGGCGCAGAGGTTAAACTATTTGCGATCGCGCTACATATTGTGGGTTCGATTCCGGCAATAATCAAATATTTATATGATAAACTAAATAAATAGAAAATAATAAAATAATATTTCGCACACGTAGTTTACACAGTGTAGAAATTTAAGATAAAAAAAGAAAACTACCATTATGTAAATCACCTAATCATAGTAATTTTCACATTTATATATTCATTTTTCAAGATTATATAGGTAACAGAATTGCATAAACAAAGTTTGCTGATTTTTAGGGTACCGTACCCTAAGGGTAAAAACGGGGCCCTATCACTAAGACTTCACTATTTGTCCGTCCAACTGTCCATCTGTCTGTCACCAGGCTGTATCTCAAGAACCGCGATAGCTAGACAGTTGAAAATTTCACCAATTTTATGTTTCTATTGCCGCTATAACAAAAAATACTAAAAACAAAATAAAATAAATATTTAAGACTTTTCCCATACATAAAACGCGATTTTTTTGACAAATTTTTCTAAGGTCGGTACGAAACCCTTCGTGCGAGTCTAACTCGCCTTGGCCAGCTTTTTCGGTAATCTGAAACGACCTAATAAACAATTGTGCCATGTGCTACTGCACACATTCAGTGGTACGATATCAAGTTACTTGACCATTCAGCACACGCACAACTCAATTTGTCAGCATGGTTGAGCGATTGGCTACGGCACTGCAACTCGGAGTTCAATTCCTGGATGGAACAAATATTTGTTAGGCCTACAGATAGTTGTTCAGGTTCTGAGTGACGTGTCTCTATGTGAGATTACATGTTTGTAAACGCATCTTCGATACAGGAGACTTTTCCTAGTATGTGGCAAAGTTTTAGTAAAATAAAATAAATCAAAACCACATTTTTTTAACAAATTTCTTGCATATAAACGCGAATATACTTTACTGATGGGTAACAAATACAACAACATACCATCATATCGTGTTACATAACAAATATATATAAGATATGTTATTGAGGATTTTCCAAATAAACCACAAATTGTTTCTCTGAAAATCAAAGTTTTGTTTATTTAATACGTCCTTACTATATTACAACGTTTAACTATGATCATTACACCTATAACTTACCTGAAAATCAAAGAAACGACATTTAAAGTTTACTAATATCGCCTCCTCAATTATATCCCTTTATTTCATCTCTTTACAATAGAATTTTTAACAATAAAATATGCAAAATAATCTAAACATCATCTGCCATTCAATCACACGTCACCCCGTTCCACAGAACATAAATTCCATTGACAACTTCAACGCGCGAAGCGCGGCAAATTTGAATTAATGAAATGTCATTTCATCACATATATTTTCTTTTTTAAATTTGTCGTTCTATCTGTTTTTTTTTTTCGGCTAATTTCTCAAACAATAAGATCGATTTTGATTGGACTTTCACTGGTAGATAGCTGATGTTATAAGGAGTAATATAGGTTATTATTAAAAAAAATGGAGTTACCGTACGTAACGAAAACCTGTTTTAAAATTGTATCCATTTATGCCATTATGCTGTTTTACATGGACGAAGTCGCGGGTACTAGCTGTCTGTAATAAAAAAAAGGCAATCGGTCCGTGTAAAGTCCGTATCTGATCAGACTTGAAAATGACCCTAACATAATTGGAAAAACTTTTTTCAATTATATTAGGGTCATTTCCCCAATTATATTAGGAAAATTCGTCAACATAGACACTTTTCTTTTACTCTATTCTCTATTTGAATATAAATGATTAAGTCACTCGCATAGTCAAGAGAGCAGCTTATGATTTAGTATTTCTACGTCACAAGAGAGTTTCATATTATTTTATCAGCTTTGGAAGTCAACTGCAGGTCTCGTGGGAGGACAAAACGTTTGCAGAATAGCGATAAGAGAGAAAATGCGACATCAAAATAATATTTGCGTTCATAAAACATAAAAGCATTTCATATTTGTCATGTGTGTGTATTCTAGTTATTTTTTTAGTCTGATATAAACTAGTGCTTGACGGTGATGTTGAGGAGCACTAGTTTATTAAGAGCCTAATATTCACTCTAGTCATGAAGACACCTAAACTGTAATCGGACGGGAAGACCACACCAATGAGCGGTATTCAATATTTTATTGTAGCTTCTCATCAACATCAAAGGATTTATTTTAGTTTGAATTATTCTTAAACTAACTTCAAATACCAGAACTGTTCCAAAAAATTAGGTTATTAAGCAATTTCTAATTGCATACTACATCCAGTATGAACTTTTTCGTTATATCTGTGCACATGATAGAACTACACTGCGCACACGTGTGCCACGTAGGCCAATCTGAGTGCGTCTGTATCTATACATTTTATATAGAAACTGGACTGGACTTGTAGAGCTACACGTCTTGATACACGCCATTCGACGTCTTTCTACGTACTAAAGGCGTGTTACACATGAGCCTCGTTCTAATGTAGTTCTAGCTTAATCGTCTCGTCATTTTTTTTCTTTGTATATGTATAAAATGATGTTGAACTTGTTCCTGGGGACTAATTAGGACGTGTTAACGTCAAATCAAACGGCTGGTGCTGAAAATCAGCGCTGTGGCTCTGTCCTGCACGAGCCCCAGCATTATGCTGAGTACTGGCCGTTTTGCGCTGATGTGACGCATATCCTATCTAGCTGATATTTTTAAGTAGGATATTGGTATTTTGTTATATTTATTTATTTTTGGGATATGCGTCATGTTGGGCGCAAATAAACACTTTTTCTTTCTTTCTTTCTTTTCTGAATAGATCACGTTGGTGCCTCGGTACATTTATAACAACACTAGTTTTTGCCCGCAGTTTCGCCCGCGTAGATAAAATATAGCGTATGTCACTTATGAATAAAGTAGCTTTCCATCGAGGAAAAAATTTTAGCAATCGGACCGGTACTCCCAGAGCTTACCTCCTCCAAAAAAAAAATCATAAAAACAAAAATAAACAAACTTTATCTCTCTAGAATATTAGCATAAGTATATTATAAATTATATTATATTGTTTCAACGACCTTACAGCCACTAGACGCCTAATGCTTGAACCTCGGCTAGTTGACAGAATTGTTTTGGTGCGCTACACCCAAATAATTCTGACATCTAGCCGAGGTACGGGGAAGCGGGGGAACCTACCGCGTTTCGATTGCTTGAGACTATTTGGAAAGTATTCTGTGACGACTTACATCAGATCTATAACTCTTATGTGTTGACAGACATGCGTCGTCTGTAAGGTCGTTGTATTGTATAGGTTTTCAGTAGGTACTTCAGTGAATCATTGTTAATTTTGATGAGAAAATAAAGTTCTTGAACCAGGAAATTACAGATTTAAAATGTTGTTATCTGATAACATAGATTGCGTGTTAATTTACAAAATCATATTAAAAAAAAAACTGAATGGTTGGCTATTATCACGATTTTCCATCGCGGATGCTCGTTTACCCGATAATTTTTCGATAAAATGAGGAAATTACTTTTAACAACAGGCAATTACCGTGGCTTGCACCATTGCCTTCATTAGCTCGATAAATAGTAAAGTTAAAACGATTTTCCATTACAAATGCTCATTATTTTATAGATGAACCGTAAAACTTTGACTCTAAGTACTATACTGGACTATACTATACCAGGGTCTGATCTAAGGGGGAGCAAGCCAGGCATTTGCCTAGAGCGACAAAGCGGCAAAATTGACTTATCTTTCAACCTAGCCATCCACATGCAAGTTGGCAGGTTGAGAATTTTATGTGCCACCTTCCAACGTACTTCAGGTTGGATAGTGGGTCCGCCGCGCGCCTCAAGGAGTTGTGAGCAACAGCACCCAGCTGGGTCGAAGCCTACTGGGGTCAGGGTAATCGGAAAGGGAGTTCGAGCCCCAGTATGAAGGCTAGAAGGAACAGGGTGGGTTTTCAGTCAGTAAGAGTCTGACCCTATCTCCCGCTCCGCCCAAGAACGGGGGTTATCATTGGACGATTTTTGCCCACCATAAAAAAAGTTTGATAGTGGGAATATTTAAGGCCAATCTCATGACTTATATGGTTTTGTGTATGTAAAGGGCGGTGAATATTATTTTTGCCCGGAGAGGCTAAATAACTTGTTCGGGGCCTGCACTATCCACCACCCTACCACTACTGCTATACTATACTGTACCCCTAGCCAAGTTGCTAATCTGCAACAGTTAACGCTAGTAGAAAGCTTCAAATCTACACGACCGACTTCATCTCAACGCTCAGTCACACTCACGTGGTCAGAACAAAAGAATTGGCGGCAAGGTCAATTCGAAGCGAACTTAGCTAGGGGGGTGTTCTATATTTGTTTCTATGGTATAGCAGTTAAAGTGATACATTCTAGAAAAGAATTGTATTAAACTAGGTAGGTACAAATTTTTTAAAGCACCCCCCCCCCCCACCCCGCGTGAAAGTAGAAAAATATCTTAAAGGAACATACTCCCGGAGATCTAAAATCCTATCTTATGTGCTATTCTAGGACACGGGTAAACCGTGTGACGACCGTACGGCGATTTGCCCATGCAAATCGCCGTCCGGTCGTCCAGTCGACGCGTAGTTAGTAGCGTAGTGGTTAGTGTTCCACGCGTGCCTCAAGGAGATGTCAGAAAAAACGTAGAGGCCTAGCAGGATCCAAGCCTATTGGTGCCATGGGTTGTGCGAAAAAGGCCCAGAGGCCCCGGATCGAAGACAAAGAAGGAACGTAGGAGTGAGTTTCAGTTAGTAAAAGTCTGACACGAGCCGTGGACACGACCTCTCACTCCACGCAAGACCGGCAGAAGTCATTGGAGGATTTCCCACCTAAATGAGTTACAAACATACAAACAACATAGACTCTTTCGCTTTTATAATATTAGTATAATAAGGGCACTGTAGGTTTACAGTTCCATTTCTAGAATATATCAATCCATTTAGATTTATATGGATATTTCTGGCAATAAAAGTAGAACATAGCTGAAAACGCTATCTAGAATCCAAGGTTGCCACCTTTATTTCTGCACAGGGCCGCGGACGGACATTTTTGTTCATCTGGACGTATTGTCTCCGTAACTGTGGAGTGTGGACCATTCAGCGAGGCTTGATTGCCGCACATGCAGCGCCAATTTCGTGCAGCTATTTCAGAAGTATTTAAGCGATCGAGAACAACGTTGTATTGTTCCGGTTTTTTTTAACCTGAAGCCGGATTTAGATCAATTTTGAACGGTCTGAGTAGTTGATGCTTCAGAAAGTGGCACGTTGTTTATCTTTTGTGCTGATTGGCGACTTGCTTGAAAACCGGGATAGCGGAATGTTGATTCAATGTTTGTGAACGCGCTTTGGCAGCTGGTTTTCAGAGCTTAGGTCTAATTACTGGGCTATCAACGGAGTCTCTTATTACTAGTTTAATTATTTGCTTGTTTACTTACTACACGATCTGCTTTTGTACATTATTTTAGGGGCAGATAAAAAAAAAACGTGGATTCTATAGTTTGAATTAGGGAAATCTCAGGCTATACCTTTTTTAAGGTGGGAAATCATTCAATGACTTCTTCCACTGTATGCAGGAAGAGGGAAGAGCGTGTCAGACTTTTACTGACTAAAACCACACCTGGTCTATGTTTCTCCTTTACCCTTTGCGTTGGAGATCATTAAGAGACGCTCTACTATTTTAAATTGGCTTGGAGAATAAACGTTTATCTACCTGATATAATTAGACATTTTAGCTAGACTATTGTTCACATGATGCATGCACAAAGTATGTGCGGATTGTAGAAGCATTGAACTAGGCCAATACAATGGCCGCTGATAATGTGATACTGGCCCAGTCGGCACTCAGCACTCGGCAGACAAACGACCTTTGTGACATGACGTAACGTGCGTCGTGTAATTACACTCGTATGGTATGAGATTTTGATCCAATTGTTAAGACCTATATTTAACTCTGTACGTTGACCTGTACCGCACAATGATAAAGAGAAGAATCGAGTTGAGATCATAGCAACGTGAAAATAAACATATGACTGCATTTTACGATGGCTGTGCCAAAATTTTTATCCAGACATTAACATCTCTTTCAAAGAATACACGTTAATTTATACACATAATTATGCTATTGTATTCATTAAAAAAGAACAGAACAAAAGCGCGTCCCTATTGTTTTAAAGGACCTAAAATATTCATTACAACCTCAATAATTTCTTTATCTACAAACGAGGCTTAAAAATGCGGCCAATAACCTCTCTCTTTAATTAAGAGAATTAACACAAAGCACCAACAATTTTAGGACAATCCTGGTGAAAACATTATACTGTATACACGCTGGAAAAACCGCAAAGAGCATTTCATTGTATTCGGTGGAGCGACCTTTTTCGGAGCTGCGAATCATTTTTTCAACTTTTTGTGGGTCACCCCGCTGGTGGGACCGTATCGGGTATTATACGGGTGTATGTTGACTGAAACTTTACTCAGATTTTGGTTACTATATATTATAGAAAATGGTGGTGATTAATTCGATGATTTGAAATAAAAAGATTCACTAAGTTTATGAAGTGGTTTCTGGAAACTACACTAATATTATAAAGAGGTAATGTTTTTATGATTTTTTGTAGGAGGTAATCTCTGGAGGTACTGGTCCGATTGCTAAAATTTTTTCACCGATACAAAGCTGCTTTATTTCAGAGTAGCATAGGCTATATTTATTTTGTGTACACTGACAAAGTCGCGGGAAAAAGCTAGTTCTTTATAAAATAAAATGTTTCAAAATAAAAATTTCTGTTGCTGCTTTTTCTTTTATAATTGTTAAGCTCGCGTTTGACTATCTCACCGCAAGCGATCATATGTTCGATGATAGAGCATGGTTGCCTAGAAGTAACCTTTTTTCTCTTGATATAGGGGTCTTTACCCCTAGGTTGTAGGTGGACCCCTAGGTTGTGGTTGGAGATGTGTTGCTGAGGCAACGGCGTACTTCTAGTGGTCCAAAGATGGAACGGACTTGGCGGAATTAAATTGTGCAATTTCAATGCGCACTCCCCGAAAAAAAAAACGATACAAAACCGACCGGCAAGCAGCTAGACGTCGTTTTCCTTTGTAAAACGAGAGATCTAATGAGAAATAAATAAACTTTCACAATTAGCAAACTGTGTTGGTGTTCTACTGCCGCTATCTACATCTACAAGGTCTCAGCCCAACAACTGGCGATAAGATTACAATAAATAAAACATTTTATGGCCAGAAAAACTTTTTTATTTTATTTTCTATTGCAATATTATATGGGACAATATAAAACTGAAAAATTTAGCACATCTACTTAGTAATACCAAAGAAGTAATTTTAAATTATTTATGAATATTTCTAGTGTAATGTATTTAAGGCATTCATATGTCTTTGCGTAGCATTCCAATGTAATACTAAGGTCAGCCAATTTATTTGTCAATATTATGGCATGATTCCAACAATTCCATTTATTTACTGGAATAAATCCAGTAGTTAACCGGCTTTGTAGTACGCACAATGTGTTATAATAACAACGATACGCTAACTTTTCTGTATTTTCTTATGAGATTGACCGCTTGAGAAATGTGTGGACGAAATTAAATCATAAAGGTCTTGCTACATTGTGAAAAGCAGTGCGATTTTATAGTATTGTTCTGGATTATTTTCCCAAAAGTTTTTTTATTATTGTTAGACTTCCAAACAACACTCAGATACGTGGTCATAATAAAAGAATTGGCGGCAAGGTCAACTCGAAGCGTTTGACGCAAGCGAAATGGTTGTAGCTTGGCTGGGGGGGGGTGATTTTAAGCGATGGTGAGATCCAAGATGCAGAACGCTTATCTAGAAGTAGCTTTTTCACTCCTGACTTAAAAATAACTGTCGGTTGTAGCTATTAGGAAACACAGACTGCAGCAGGGGATTCCACTTCTTAGCTGTATGCACAAGAAATCTGTTCCTAAAACGTATTACGTTACATGTATGGGTGTGATTTCCACTATGCACATAATAAGTATATATAAATCCTATTTTTTTTTTAATATACTTAAAGATACACCTGTATTTTTATTTATTTTTACTATTAAAGTCTCATTAGTCTCAAAGTGGACCGATGGCCTAGTGAGCGTCGAAGGAGTCCCATTGATGCGAGATGCAACTATCACCACCACAAACGGTCCTACCGTTTGTGGTGGTGATAGTTGGGGAGGCCTATGTCCAGCAGTGGACGTCTTTCGGCTAAAATGACGATGATCCAGTATTCACATTATGAGTAGAGCATACTAAAAAGTTTTGTGATAAGCATTCACCATCTGTAATGACAAACCTTCGTCATACACGCGCGTAATACAGTTTTATTATGACTACGTCAATATGACGCGTTTCATCGCTTCGCATCGCCCACACTGCGCTAGTCAAAAACGACATAGAGTCGTTCGATGAGTATGAGCTTACATAGTGAATATACATACGTCATGTCTTGAATAGAAATGACGTTACTTGTTAGCGGGTTACGAAGTAATATTCGTAAAGAGCTTCAAGTAAGCCACTATGCCTGATACCATTTTGTTCTACGTATATACGTACTTCAAAAAATAATTGAAGTATAGGTATGTTGAAATTGCTAACCTATTTTATTATACCGACCCTGCTGGGCCCCTACGGTTGCTGACAACTCCTTGAGGCACCGTCGATGACTTGAGCTATATTTTAGGTTACAATTTTCTAAGAAAATAGCGGAGGTGCGTTCTCTAGTCTAAAATTAAAAATCCTGCCAATCAGGCTTAAAATATATTTTTGTACTTTCAAGTCTGGAACCAACGATGTTGAACAATGCCATGCCTACAACGCCTAAAGAGCAGTGGGTAGGGCACATTGGTCGTAGAACAGATGGTGGATGGGACCGAAAGTTTCTGAAGTGGCAACTGCTTAGGTAGTGAAAGACGCATCGTTGGAAGGCCTCCTACAATGTGGATCGGTGACCTGGTGAGGGCCGCGGGAATTCGATAGATGCGAGATGCACAGGATCGGTCGTTGTTGTGACTCTTGGGGATGTCTATGTCCAACAGTGGAAATTTTTCACTTGGAATGATGATGACACCTAAAGAATTGGCTTTTCATAGTGGTAATGTCAATCAGTTAGTAATACATGTGTTATTAAAACGATACGTCAAATTAATCTGCTAAGCCTTTTTCCAAATATGTTGGGGTCAGCTTCCATTTAAACCAGAATCAACTGGAGATCAATATTTTACATACAGCAACTGCTTATAAATCACCTTCAGAATCCAGGAATTTGGCAACACGATGACGGCAAGACTGGTATCAGAATTCCTGGTTTCTGACATCTGTCACCAATGTCAAAGATCTACAACTGACAACTGAGACCAACGATTTTTTGTGTTGAGCAACGTGTTTTTCGAAGCATGGAGAGGTCTCGGGTTGGTAATATTTTCAACCATCCATAAACCGACCTTGCAAGCATTGCTTTTAAACTTGGAAATGGACCGGTTATTGTCGGACTTTGAAAAACGTTGTCATTGATAGTACTTTGTTTAGCGTTTTATCAATGACTTGCAATGTAGCTAAAAATGTTAGCTCAGCTGAACGAGGAACACAACAATGTGACTGATGAAGACTGATGTAGACTTCACACCTATTTTCGAAGTTCTAATGAATTTGTTCAATGCAACTTCCTTTTAAAGAAATCCTATTACTTACGGAATACTAAAAACTTCGAACGAAGATAGATTTTAAAAGTTTTGCAAGCAATAAAGAAAATGTTTTCAGGATTCTGTGTATTTCTATAATCGTCTTAGAGGCGACCAAGTACTTAATACCTAAAAGAAACACTTTTATAACCCAGCTTAGAATATTCCTAACGAAAAGAAGTATTTTGTGCACGAAAACTAGAAACGACTTAGTAAATACTTAATCCATTCCACGAGGTAAAGGATTGAGGTTTTGTGCACCAACGAATGGGTACCGTGATTGATTGGGTAGTCGAGTCTGGTTTAGGCTCATTCGTCTATTCAGGTCAATTCAGTTGCGAACGTGCGCTTTGATGGCTTTGCAGCCGCTTCGAGGGACTTGGAGCGTTTTTGTAGCAGTATAACAGCTGCTTTAGAGCTGCCCCGAAAACCGAGTAACGTGGTTAGCTGAAATTATACTGATTTTAGTGGAATCATTAGCATGATGCCTGTCATGACTGCGGGATTGTGAAAGAATCACAGAATCACTGAAAAAGCACTAGAGGATTTTAGGGCTGATTCACACTGAAATGGCAGCGGTCGACCGCTGACCATCACATGAGAACAATACAGATTAGGGTCTGAAATGGTCTTTTAAGTAAATAACCCCACAGAGTGAAGAGCAGTCAGTTAGAGTGAACCTGTACAGTCAGTGCAGTATTCGAGCAGTTCAACTCAGAGCAAAGAGCTCAACGACTCAACGAACAATACCACTTTTTTTTTAATTGATATAAACTAGTGCTTGACTACGATCCCACCTGATGGTTAACAGTGATGCAATCTTTAGCCTTGAAGACACCCAAATTAAAATCGGACGGGAAGACAAATTACAAACAAAAAGAACCATTGGGCAGGCTGCATAAAGTACTCAAACTACGGGATAAACGTGAAAATAACTGAAAAGAAGAATAATCGACATGGCAGAATAAAAAAATGTAATACAGGCTACTTTATAAAGTAAATGCTCATGCTTCCACAATTACTAATTCAAACCCGCTAACATTAAAAATTAACTGAAACCTATCAACGTTATTCTGTGGAACCGTGGCGCGTGGCTTTATCTCTCTCCTATAAAATATGGACCATTCACAAGTACATTGTAAAATACAGCGAGTACATTATAAATTGCTGTCTATTGGATATCGCCTGGCTGCTTGCTATCGCCGGGGTGAGCCTCCTCTCAACCGCATTTCTTTTTTATTTTTAAACAACGTTGGAACCATAGAACTAAGATGCTCCTCGCAGGCACAAGTTATAGACGCTACTCAAATGCAAAAGTGTTTTTGAAGTGTTCTGTTGCACGGATTCATCATCACCTTTTCCACTGAAAGACCACTCTTGGACATAGATCTTTCTCGAACATCATCATGACGGCCGATCCTGTACGTCTTGCGTCTATCGGGTTCCTGCAACCTTTATCAGATCATCGGTACATTCTGTGGGAGGCCTTCTAATGCGGAGTTATCCGCTACACGGTTACCACTCTGATCGCTTGCTAGCATGGATAAGAACATCAGATATGGTATTCATTCAAGTGGTAAGTTCTCTGAGGATAATAAAAAGTACTTCAAAGTCAAGGCCAGAAGTTATTAGGTACCAATAATATTCGTCTGACCCCAAGTTTCCGCTTTCACAGGTATAGTTTTAATTGTCATAGACCGTCAGTGTCTATTAGATAGGCTGTTACTTTACCCATACACGACTTTGTACATTGACGGTGTTCACTGTTGTACAGACATTGCCAGCTCTAGCGTCAAGGTATTTCCACACTCTATGGTAGGAACCCTGGACCGACGTTTGAGGTTTATAAATGTACGGTGTATAAATAATGGACAGTTATTTTTTTTCTATTACCCCTTGTTATTAGACTATAAATTGGATCGGCTTGTTAGTAAAGGTGGATATTAAAATTAAAATAGATCGCTCTTAAGTTCAGCTATATTCATACCTACTTTGTTCATTAGTTTTTTTTTTTACTATGCACGCAAAAAGGATCGCCTCAAGCAAAATGGCACGTTTAAAAGGTTAGAAAACATTCGTTATAGGTACTTACGAGTACATTATTACTATGAAATAAGTACACCATCGCGAATGTCTATCTATCTGTTTATCTGTCTGTCCGCGATAACCTCAAATATGTACTGCTGAACGGATTTTCATGCAGTTATAACCAATACACAGAGTGATTTGTGAGGAAGTTTTCAATGACCTATTATATATTTTGTATAATTGATCGAAACCGAGAATTTCATAGATTTATAACACAAGTACAAAGTTGAAGCAGGCCGCTGATAAAAATAAAATAGCTTTAAATATTATCTTTATTAGCGGACGATTCCTGAAGAAGAATAAATTTACATAAACCAATTAACACCCACAACAGCAACGCATAATTTATTTAGTAACGACGAGTGAGCTGTCATTAAAGTTGTCAACGCGACATTATAAGACCTTTTGCTGTGTACATTTAAATATGTATCTATTATATTAAATATGTACTCATATTTATTTTAGTTACATACATACTTTTATAATCCTTATATTCTAAATAATATTTTCTTTTTTATGCACCTGACATATTGTTTCTACACTACCCTAGGTTGACTGGTGAAAAATGCCTAAAGTATTAAGTTTCCCTTTGGTTACAGGCAGATTAAATAAATAAGATTTTTTTTTCTATCGTTTGCTGGAACAAAACTCAACTTTGAGTTAAGTTGATGATGAACTCTGTTATCCACTTATATAAGCTGTTATGATGTACATATATAGCATAGCATAGTTGGCCTTATAGTATTTCTACTGCCGGGTTTAGCCTCCTCTCTAAGCGAGGGAACAGGCTGTAATCTACTACGCGGGCCCATTGTGGTGGATGTCACATGTCTTCGAATTTTTTATTCTAGGTTTCCTCACGATGTTTTCTCTCACCGTTTTGAGAGCAGTAGTGATGAAATAAATTAGACAAACTAATGCGCCTGGCTGAATTGGAACCCGCGACCTACAGCTAGTAAGTTGGGGCCGTTACCTTTCGACCACCACTGCTCTCGTAAACCATAACAAGATAAGCTGTTATGTTGTACAAGAAAGACTTAGAAAATCCTACATAAAAGCCAAAATTACTGAGCCACCAGAATATTACTATCAGGAGATATTCATCAGTAACAGCTGTACTTTACAGTCTACAGCTTTCAGCTCCAACAATGCCAGTGATAACATTTCCCTGAATCATAACTCCGAAGACCAGTATTAACTTCATGTGGAAAGTTATTAATCTCATAATACTTTAACAGCATGACGTCAGGTGATCCAGCACCTGCCGATGAGTTGTTACGTAAAGGAAAATGAGAGTAACGTGTACTTGAGTACCTTTTAATATTTTAGAAGCAATATACATTGTAGTACCTGAAGTTACGGCTTAAGGATGATAAGCTACTGGCAGTGAAGCGATAGTTTTTTTTTTTTTCAGGAAAATCATCAAATTATTTCTATCACTCTGAGGTGGTTCTTTGAAAACGAGAGAATGTCTCATTCATCTGGCCTAGTTTTTAGGATTCCGTATAAGGGTAAAATTGGATATATAGGTAGAAAACTATGCATTCTCCTGGTTTAAAAGATTCACCCTCTGGAGTTGAGCGAGGTGTGTCAGACTTTTTCTTTTTTTCACTATACATAGGCTCACGTTTGACCACTATCTCACCTGATGATAAGTGACGATGTGGCCGACTATGGATGGAGCATACTTGCCTAGAAGTAACCTCTCTCTTGACTAAAATCCAAACGTGTAAATAATCTTTGTTATCTGGTTTTCGCAACCAGTCCTTTGTGGGTCATGGGCAGCCTTCATTCCAATCAGCCCACCTCTCTCCAAACGCAGGTAAGGCCTTCTACTCAGGACGTGACTGCTCCACATTGACCAGTCCTATACTTTTCACATCTAGATGATTTCCATGGGCCTCATCGAAGCCTAATGGGGCCCTAAGTTCTGCAAAAAAGAGGTCCTGGAACGAGAGTATAGAGGAACAGAAGTGGGTTTCCGTCAGTAAAAATTTGACACGCCTTCTCGCTCCGCGCAAGCGCGGGAGAAGTCATTAGATGATTTCTATTTCCCTGTACATGTTATGCAAGGTATTCTATAATCTTCGCAGAAAAAAAAAATATTATGCAAGGCTGTCAGTTGCACTGCTTTAAAAATAAATAACAGTATTTACCTAATAATTATGAATACTTACTGCCAAACCAGGCAGTAGTTGTAACGGTTTTTGTTTTTGATTTTATTTCTTGTTGGCGACTCAAATAAACTCATCTTCATTTAATATTATTTACAAGATAAACTCATAAAACAGTATATACAAGCTCTTAATGTTTAATGACATGCATGCTTTGATATCATTTAATTACGATCTCCTGTAGTCTTTAGATAAAAAACTCTGAGGAAAAACACAACACGTAGGAAATGGTTTTTTTGGTGTCACACGGATTTCACAGAAGCGGCTTATCTCACAGGAATGAAAAAACCATTAGTTTTTTAGTTTTTTTAGAGTTCCGTACCTAAGTTGGCAAAAATGGAACCCTTACAGGATTACTTTGTTGTCCGTCAGTCCGTCTGTCAAGACCTTTTTCTCTGAAAAGCCCACAAGTATAAAGCTGAAATTAATATCAAGTACTCACGTCTGCAGCTCATAAAGATAAGGTCGTTTATACTTTGAGGCACATATTTTGACACTCGCTGAAAAATCAATAGGACCTAGAATCCTAAAAGGCACGAAGCAAGGTTTTACCGCAAAAGTATCAGAAAAAGTCTGACAATTGTAAATTTTTATAGTTACGTCACAAAAACATAATTTATTTGGAATTGGAAATTTAATTTACATAAATAAGTTTTTACGGAACCCTTGGTGTCCGACTTTTTACTATTTTTTTTTAAATCCGAACTAAACCAATTGCTTTAGTCCTAGAAGCTTACACGAGATAAATGTGAAAACAATAAAGAATCTCATAGCTTTTGGTGGGAGTTTGACTGTAATCGGAGCAGTATCGTTTAGCCTCAGTTTACGCATTTTGTTCCAATCTGCTGGGACCAAATCCTCTATTATATCTATATTAGATATTTGTTATTTATTCTCAAAGGATTACTCCAAAAGAGCCGTTTAATGGATATTTCATAAAGTACTTTCATATTTGCTTTAGCTTTCAGATAAGCTGTTTTTGTATTTACACACATAAGTATATGATAATATATTTGTTTTTTTTTTCCTATTAAAGGCTGTAAAGGTACATTTATGTAATTATTTCATAAAATTAAACAAAGTACTTATTGTCATTAGTGTATTGGTATATTTATACAGTTTCATTTAGTTAATAGTTCTTATTTTTCTAGTTTTAGTATTTTAATAGTGGAATTGCATAATAAATATACTGAGAAAACTAAAAAAAACACTTCACTTACCAAATGAAAAAAAAAAAAAAAAAATTCATGAAATTAAAAAAATATGTGAAGCTCTAATTTACTTTGAACTCGGAAGTTATAACAATAAACTAATTTTCAAAAGAATTCACTAATTGTTTAAAAGTGTAACTGAAGAGAAGTCAAAACAGTTTAAACTTTGATAAAACAACGCACGAAAGTGTCAAACATTGAGAGCGATTTTAAAACAAAACAAAGCAAACATTTGTAATGAGTAAGTTTTAGTAGATCATTAGTATTAGATTTACAAATATTTTCTGAGAACAAAGATGATAATGAAAAGCTTAATGTAACAGCAAAGATCAATTAAATTTTTTAAGAACTTAATATTAAGAAATCATTCAGTCAAGCAGATATTTTTTTTTAGATGGGAAAATCATGTAATGACATCTCCCGCCATTGGGCGGAGCGAGAGGGTGTGTCAGATTTTTATCGACTAAAAACCCTGTTCCTTTTTTGCCATCGTTCCAGGGCCCCGGGGATCTCTTTCGCATCACCCTTGGCCCCAGTGTAGATCCTGTGGGCCTTACATCTACCGTATTCCCGTGACTCTTGCCAGGTCATCGGTGTACCTTGTGGGAGGACCTCCCACGCTGCGTCTTCCGGCACGTGGTCACCACTCTAGAACCTTTCGGCTCCATCGACTATCTGTTCTAAGAGCAATGTACCCTGCTCACTGCCACTAAAGTTTGAGTATTCTTCGAGCTATATCAATAAACTTGGTTCTCCTGTGGATATCTTCATCCCTGAAGATGTCCGAGCATAGCCCTTTCCATTGCCCTTTGGGTGGCTATAAGCCTTTTGACGGGGCCCGTTGCAGGCGAGCACGTTGCAGTGTCATATATCATCACTAGCAACACGCACTTCGACTTTCCTTTTGAGACAGTGTGGTATGTTAGACGAGAAGATATCGAGATACCACGCAGCTTCCCGAATGCTGCCCAGCCGAGTCGGGTTCCACGATTGACCTCTTTCTCAAAGTTAGACCTACCCAACCGGGATTGTATGTTCCAGGTACAATTTCGAGTTTACAATCTTTAATCTTGATCGGAGTGGGTGCTACATGGATGTTTACCATGACTTTGGTTTTGTCCTTATTAATTTTAAGTCCCAAGTTTTTCGGAAGCTCTATTGAGGTCACCGAGCATTGTACTGAGCTCCTCCGTAGTCTCAACCATGACTACTATGTCGTTGGAAGAGGCGCTACATGGTTATTTACTATGACTTTAACATCACTTGATTATTTTTAACTGAAAATTCCAAAAATGTATACTCTGGTATTTGGTCAATTTAATAAACAACTGCACCTAATAAAGTTGACATCAAATTCCAGCACAAATCCGTATAACTGCCAATAACAGAGCTGCGATATCCGACTAAAATATCGGGACCATTTTTATCAGTTCAACGAAAATCAAAACGAAACGAAAATACAATAGCTTTTTCATGCGGGGTTCTATTGAAAACTTTGTACATTGTATTTCAATATTGTATTCAAGAATATTGTTTGGAAATCCTTCAGGTTTATCGTAATTCCTGAATGTTGAATGGACAAAAGGTTCTTCCTGATGAGCTCACCAGGAAAAATGGTGGGTAGTGATTTTTTTTTTCGGTAAGCAAAAATCATCTTATGACAACCCCGCTCTTGGGTGGAGCCTCTTACTGACTAAAAACACCACCCCGTTCCTTCTAGCCTTCATACCGGGGCTCGAGTTCCTTTCGAATAACCCTGGCCCCAGTAGGCTTCGACCCATCTGGGCCCCTCCTGTCGCTGACAACTTCTTGAGGCGCGCGGGAACAGTGCGCGCCGTCGACGTCTTGGGCTTGGTCCGGACAGTTACCGGACGGTTACACTAACAAACGTGTCTTCTTTTGTTTTCTAACCTAACCTAACAAGCGTTATAAAGACGGAATTTTGAAGTGGTACTTTAAGGGGTCGAGGGATCTCTTTCAGGAATTGATGGCAATCACTGGGTTTTTTTTTTGTCGATGGGGAAAATTATCTTATGACAAAACCCGCTCTTGGGTGGAGCGGGAGATAGTGTCAGACTCTTACTGACTAAAAACCCCACGCCGTTCCTTCTAGCCTTTATACCGGGGCTCAAGTTTCCATTCGAATAACCCCGGCCCCGGTAGGCAATCACTGGGGTGGTAGTAGTTATTAGTCCCATACTCTGTTTTGTTCTGTTTCCCGAAATTCTGCCAAGCCCGTGTCATTATCAAAACATATATATCAAATCCGCTGCAAGTGAGAAGCACAGGAAAGTTTTTTCTTTTTTTTGAGGTGGGAAATCATGTAATGACTTCTCCCGTTACTGGGCCGACGTGTCAAACTTTTCATGACTAAAACTAAACCTGCGTCTTTCAGTTGCTCTTTGCGTTTTAGGAACACAGTTTTCCTGTCCCTGGCAGGCATCGGCCTTTCTAGTGGGCCCCTACGGTTTTGGTAAATTGAGGCGCGTCACGTGGTACATTGCGCCCCGTCAACGACTCAGACTCGGTTCGGATGGTTGCCGGACGGCCGGTCGGCGAGCTACTCGTTGACGGCTCCAGGAACGGTATAGATAGATACAGTAGAACAGATAACAGTCAATAAACAATAAAAAAATAGTATCTATACATAGAGACAACAATCGAAAACGATTTTTAAAACTGATTGGTGTGACGGTTTATGCAATATCGCTGGCAGAAATAACGATGTGGCGTATTCGACACGAGATAACAAGCACCAGTCGTCAGTCACATGCAGTTCCACAATCAATCTCGAACATCCGAATTGCGACGGATTTACCTCA
This sequence comes from Mythimna lalbum, assembly GCA_949319445.1. Lineage (NCBI taxonomy): Eukaryota > Metazoa > Arthropoda > Insecta > Lepidoptera > Noctuidae > Mythimna > Mythimna lalbum. Next base: position 7,514,016 of record OX439352.1, on the reverse strand, counting down.
GTTCTGATGACGTTAATATTCATAGCAAATGTGACGCAACAAGGATGTCCAATGACAGGTTTTCGTAGGATATTGCCACAAAACAGATAGGTACAGAAGTCAATCTGATGTATGTAGTTTACTTTATTTATCTTGGGTTTTAACAGAGGCCCAGCTGGGTCGAAGCCTACTGGGGCCAAGGGTTAGTTTCGAAAGATAGTTCGAGCCCCGGTATGAAGGCTTGAAGGAACGGGGTGAGTTTTTAGTGAGTAAGAGTCTGACATTATCTCCCGCTCCGCCCAAGAGCGGGGTTGTCATGCGATGATTTTCCCACCATATAAAAAAAATATCAAGGGTTGTAAACTTTGGCTCATGAACAAAAAATATCGTGATAGTGGTAATCGTATCTAATTCGCAGGTTAAATAACCTTTATTCATTAAAAAAAAAAACATATTCACTTCTATGAGGAAAATAATAATAATCAATAGTATCGCAGAAAGAAGAAGAAAGAGAAAATCAACTAAAGTAAAGTAACATTTATAAAAAACTTTTTACAAAAGAAAATTAAACCGACTTCAAAAAGCACAAAATAACTTTAATTTCAGACGTCGGTGTTTCTATAATAGATACCTAATCTTGTCTCTTCGTTATTTAACACCGACTTCCGAAATTAAAGTTATTTTGGGCTTTTTGAAGTCGGTTTAAATTTTTTTTGTAAAAAGTTTTTTATTTTTCACTTTTTAGTTATGGTAGCACCACTAAAAAGTAGGTACCTACCCTTCAGCTAAACATAAATTATCTTATAGCCAGAGTGCATCTCATAACGATTCTTATAATCCCAAATACGTTAAATATTACATGAATTTTCCCCCTCCCCCTTTCCCCTCCCCCTTTTCTTTGAGTCAGTCATCGACTACACGTATAAACAAAGCAATTTTACTTGTTACGACAATTCTGCTATGATTCTATGAGGAGTTCTGTTCCATATCTTCGAAGTTTATGATCAGATCATAACAATATTTCTATGGGACCAACTTGGAAGCATAACCTTTCAATAAAAATAAAAATAAATCGAAATCGGTCCACAATTGACCGAAATATCGGTGAACATACATATAAAAAAAAAACATACATTCAGCCGAACATAGAACCTCCTCCTTTTCGAAGTCGGTTAAAAATATAAGTTGGAAGAGATTTCGACTTTTGTATGTCTTTAAGTCATATAGTTCAGCTTTCTCATACACGACAGTTCTTCTGTTCTTCTGACAGTAACTTGTTCTTGGTGCTCTTGAAATTATATGATTACTACTTGTACTCGTATCAATCATCCTAACCTACCTTACTGTTCTGAATTACATGAAATGAACCATAGAAATACAAGCAAACGTTTACTTACCTCGCACACAACTGGTAGCTTAAAGACAGCAATGCTGAATTTCAGCAATCATCCACTGAATAGTTATAATTTTTTTTTTTTATTGCTGCATTTTTCCAAAAAAAAGTTCACAGACACGTGTCGCCGCACAGCCGACGGCACTCCTGCGCGCATTGGTCCTAACCGGTCCGTAAATAGTGTCTATGTGTGCGTTGTTCGAGGGCACTTTTTATGTAGATAGACTTCTGGACCTATCTCTCTTTTGTGAAATCGCTCTTGACGTAATATTACTGTATCGAGCGACATCGTGAATACACCTTATCGAATAACTGCCACTTTTCGATATTCAATTTTCTGAATTATTCAGATTCTATCAAGCAAACGTCGACAGCGATACTTTAGTCTTTTATTGGAATACTCCTCGATAGATTTTTAGATGTAAAAGAAAACTGAAAGGTAAGAAATGTGAAGACTTCAATGAAATGAATAAAAACACTGACTCTAGTCGTATGCATGCTAATGAGACTGAAGCAGTGGCTTTGAGCAAAGCGAGAACTGAAACTGGGAATAATCTTCTGCAGATGATGAGAAATTCTCAATTGGATTTCCTATGGAGCCTTTTATCTACCCAGATTAAATAAAGTTTTGCAGTATTTTGTAAATAAATGGCTTATTTTAAGTAACAGAACTTAGCACTTAAGTTAAGGTGTAAGTTTAAAATTAATTCAGCATATTTAAGACCTTTTTACCTCTTAATTAGATTTAGGTGTCTTAATCTTATTTTTTAAACGCTGCCCCACATTAGCACAGTGTTTGGGGTCCGTAAAAAAATATAAAATCGAATAGGAACACACGATGCCAGAGTCGAAACAACTATCTGTAGGCCATATAAATATTTATTACGCAAGAGAATTGAACCCGCGACATGCGGCACAGCAGCCAGTAGCTCTACCACTACGCTAAATGTGTTGTCAATCTATCTACTACAATAAAGAGATAATGTTTGTTTTTTTTATGTTTTTTTGTTTGTACGAAGAAATCTCTGAAAGTACTGGTCTTATTGCTAAACATTTTTCACCAACAGAAGGCTGCTTTATTCCTGAATGACATAGGTTATATTTTATGTACGCGGGCGAAGCCGCGGGCAAAAGCTAGTGTTTAATATGACTTAAATTTTATTATTTGAGGCTTTATAATACTGTATTATTTGTGTTACTATAATGGTACGAGTACTACCCTGCCAATTCTGATAAGTGTATGCAAACATAACAGTAAAAGTTTTTATTTTCCTTTAATTCCGTTTAACACACAAATAAGCTGATTCAACTTAGTAAGTTGTAGTATTCACTTAAAGGTAAATCCTCTACAAACCACCCTAACGAAAGTTAGGGAAGTACTCAGGAATTCACTTAAAATAAGTGGACCCTTAAAACAAACGTTTTCTACTCCATTAAGCCTCTGTTTAATGCAGTAAAAGGAACTTGAAATAGTTAAGGCACTATCAAATTAAACATTGTGACACGTGACTAGGATATGGTTTGATGAAAACTATTATGGCCTGACAAGGAAATTTGTTTTTGTATTTTTGTAATGTTTTGTGCGTCTGTTTAGGTGGAATAAACGTGATTTCTTTCTTTCTTTCTTTCTTCTTTCTTTATTTGTACCAAATTGTTTTAGCTCTACCTAGTCTAGCAGATAGGCTTTCTGTTTCATTTAATATAACTAATTATATTTGTATATAATTTGTATGTTGTATATAATTTAAGACTTTATATTAAATTTACAATATACTTCGAGATTATTATTATTATGCTCGATCCTTATTTATATCTACATCTACACTAATATAATAAAGGGGTAAAGTTTGTTTCTTTATTCTAGTCCGATTGTTAATATTTTTTCACTGATAGAAAGCCGCTTTATTCCTGAGTGACATAGGCCACATTTTATGTACGCGGGTGAAGCCGCTGGCAAAAGCTAGTACCATATATAGATCCAGGAGCTTGTTTTCTCTTTCCTGTATGGTAAGTCCTTATAATTTATTTTTGTAACATTAGAAAGTAAAATATTTCTTCCAATCATAGTCTCACTGATCCAAAAAGGAACTATCCAAATATAGTTTTTATCGTGTGTTTCATTTTATTGTATGTTTGTCTTGTATATATATATTTCTTTCTTATCATCATCATCATCATTTCAGCCGAAAGACGTCCACTGTGGTACATAGGCCTTCCCCAAGCGTCGTCACAACGACCAGTCCAGTAAGTCACGCATCTATCGGATTCCCGCGACCCTAGTCAGGTCATAAAAAAGAAAATAATTAAAAAAAAAACATCAATTCAGAACCGAAAATTAATAACCATGACATCCCAGATATAAATCCGACATTATTCCCAATCCACGAATTTTGTCCTCAACAGTATTACTGAAAATGCACGTCCCTGCACCAGATCATTCTAACTTCAAACAAGCTTAACGAGAACGCCCCCTTAATGATACAATTAAGGGGGCGTTCTCAGAAACCAATTCCACATTCGATAAGTGGGCCAATGAATCGAGTCGTATGCTCCATGCGATTTATTCACACTCGTCAGAGCAAATTGTTCGCTTTTTCGCTATAAGAAGTGCCTTATTACATAGGTATCGATCTTAATCTGCAAGCCTTATTAAAGAAAAACGTTCTCGGAAGAATGTGAAATGTCGTGTATTCCGCCCCGTATAGGTACTGTGCGTATAAATTTACGTATAGTTTTGATAATGACTTTTTATTTTTAGTTTTTTTTTTCCTGTTTCATATAATATCTATCACTAAACACCTTCCTATTATTTATCATTTTACTGCACACTCATTTATATATTTATTTATAACAATATACATATATTTATTTTGCTCACACCGATAAACATTCGTAAACTCATAACAAGATTCAGTTGAAAACCAGCGTCAGGCAACTGCTACGTAGGGGGTTGGCATCATGCTGAATTGGACCTATTTGGCGCAATGCTTGGAATCCACTGGTCAGAGCACCGGACCAACGATTCCATATTCGCCGAACTCAGAGCACCCATGAGACTCACCACAATATGCCAAAGAAGAATCTTTGATTTCTTTGGCCATATTGCCAGAAAGAGAGGTGATAACTTGGAAAAGTTGCTTCTGACGGGAAAAATTGATGGGAAAAGACCCAGGGGCAGGAGTCCATTATGTTGGTCAGACCAAATCCGTGATACACTGGAGACCACAGTCTGCGACGCCATCCACATCGCCGAAGACAGGACAACATGGCGAAATATAGTCCATAAAAAGATTATTCGTCGAGGTCACGACCCTCAGCATGGAGGATAAACGACGCAAGGAGAGGCGCAATCGTAAGACATACTATAATTATAAGTGTTATCTCATTGTGTGTACCTGTGTCCCAAATAAACGTGTCGTTTCTTTCTTTCTTTCTTTCTTTCTTCTATACTACCTAGAGTGTGCGATGGGCTAAACGGTTCAAAATCAGGCTTTATGGCTCACTGCGTGTGGTTTATGGCGTGAATTTGGAGATAACATTGCAATTTGGTTTTTAATGACAGGATGATAAAGCTGTTTTGCAGTCAAGTGGTTTTAACGAGTTGAATAATGGTTTTGGGTTTTTTGTTCGTGTGCTACCCCTTAAAAATATTTGCTCACAACTTATTTTTACGTCATCAATATTATGGTACTTAATAAGGCCATTCATATATACAGAAATCTAATTATAAAAAATAAACCAAGGTAACAATTTTTATTGCCATCTAAAAATAAACATTTCCCAATTAAGTTTCTTTTATTTAGTAAAAATTTTCAAAACATGTCGCTGTTTGTAATAAAATTAAACTTTGGAACAAAAACTTACGGAGAATTTTTCCAAGAAAATGTTAATTGCCACTTGACGGTTTAACTTTTAACGTTGTTATTTAATAACGACCTGTTAGGTTGTAGACGACGCTCATTTAAAGTGAGTTTTATTTTAACTTTAACTACTCAATTTTAGTTAACATAAAAAAACACCGTTAAAGTCTTTTTTGGAAATCGGAACACTGTTGTCTTTCTTTTGAGGGTGGCAAATTGTCAAATAACTTCTCCCGCTCTGAGTGAAGCGAGAGAGAGTGTTATACTTTTACTGAGTAAAACCAATATAATTTTCTTTACTAGACTTTTGTGTTCCAGACAGAGGCGTAGCGTGTGCTAATTTAGCCATGGGCGCAATCGCAACCAAGCGTTCGACCACATCGTCGCTTACTTGTTAAACGGGTAGACCAGGTTCTGAATAGCACATATGATATTTTTTATCCCGGGAGTATGTTGGCTTAGGATAATTGTCTATTATCACGCGGGTGAACCTGCTGGCAGCAGCTAGTATTTAAATGTCATAGTGATAGCTATCTACACGAAATAGAAATAAGAAAAGTTTGTTTTTTAGTTTTCATGTTTTTCTGTTTGTAGAAGGTAATCTCTGAATTATTGTAATCCCTGTACTATTTCGAAGGCTAAAATTTTTTCACCGATAGAAAGCTGCTTTGTTCTTGAGTGACATAGGCTATATTTTATGTAGGTACGTGGGCGAAGCCGCGGGCAAAAAAGCTAGATTTCAATAAGCACTCTTTTACAAGAACTGAAAGTACCTACACCACGATTGTAATAAACATAGTGGCTTCAAATGTTGGCTCAGTATGTCATCCGTCAGACGTCAATGACTGACATGATCAAAACATTAATCATGTATGAATGAACTGTTTTGTACTATGATGATGATGGTCGTGGCTTTCTGTGTATGTACTTCAATCAATATTTCTACAACATAAAGTAATATGTTCAGAATCGACTACTGAATCGATTTCATCTATTTTTGAAATAAGTAACTTTTTATCCTAAAGAAACAAAAATTATTTTAGGTTGATAAAATTGTTACGTCTTCCGGTACGTAGCGTTGGAAGGCCTCCTACAAGGTGGGCCGATGACCTGGTAAGGGTTGCGGGAATCTGATATATGCGAGACGCACAGGATCGTTCATTGTGGCGGCACTTGGGGGAGGCCTATGTCCAACAGTGGACGTCTTTCGGCTGCCTATTTTGACAAATTCTTGATAAATATATACATAGTAGGTACCTACACTGATTCCCATATTATTTGCCTGCAATAGCATGAGAGGAGAACTAATTTCTAAAAAAAAAACACTACCAAACTGCATTTAAACTAAATTTCAGTGCGCAGTGCAATTGTAACTTAATTTTCTAATTATGTTATAATCATGACCCTGTATAAGATTCCACTTACGTATTGTTTATTGATTTATGCATAAAACAATAAATTGAAATTAATCGAATTTGATTTAAAATTTAACTGCTATAAAAATGAATTAAATTTGAAGACTTTCCTCGATTTCGCCAAGATTCCATCATTAGATGGTGATGGAGCATTTGGGAAGTATACCCTTCTCATAATTTTTTTTTTCAAATTGTTTAGCAAGCGACGAAGCTATGCGCGAACAAACATTAAAAAAAATACAAACATCCGAATTGAGAACCTCCTCCTTTTTTAGAAGTCGGTTAATAACTAACTGTTTACCCCTTTTTTGAGGTGGGAAATCATTCAATCATTTCTTCTGTTCTAGGATGGCTAGTCCTTACTAATATTATAAAAGCGAAGGTGATTTTGTTTATTTGTTACGTCTTCAAAACCGATTTGATGAATTTTGGTACAGAGATAGGCCCTGGAGACGGACATAGGCTAATTTGTTTTTTTTAAAGTGAGAAAAGGGGGAGAAAGAGTAAAGTATAAATAAACGCGGGCGAAGCCGCGGGTAAAAGCTAGTATAGCTATACTTCTTTGAAGAAACCTCTCAATAGCCGATAGTCTTTCACTCAATTCTCTATCAACATGTAAAGAATCAGTATATTGAAGGCAACATTCATTTAGTCAAGAAAGCCTTATTCAACTCGACTGCAGGAACGGAGGGGGGTGTAAACTAGGCCAGGCCCACTATATGCGCCTATCTCGGCCTTATCTCGCGGTTCCGTGGCGATTATGACGTTAACAATACACTTTTGTTCTCTATCTTACTCTGGCTACAGTTCCTACTGAATGCTGGAGAGTACACAGTTCATAGATCGAGAAATAACATGGTTAAATGTGATTCTTTATCTTTAAACTTAAGGTTATCTATAATATTTACTAACAGCCCCGACAGACGTTGTTCTTACCAAAAGCCAAATATTATCATCATCTTCCTGCCCTTGTCCCGTTTTATATGGGGTCGGCGCACCACGTTTTTTTCTTCCATTCTGTCCTGTCACCCGTCACGCTAACACTAACTCCCTTTTCTTTCATATCACTTCTCACACAATCCATTCATCTTTTCTTTGGCCTCCCTCTCCCTCTCCATCCATCCACTTGTAAACTCATAACTCTTTTAGCAACATGCGTACCAAAAGCCAGATATCCGTCATAAAAAAAAATATCTCTCGACACGGGTATACCGGGTTCAATTTTATTTTTAATTCGTCTAAGGACCCACTCATATGTACCCAAAGTTTTATCTAGCCATTTAGGAGGAGTTATTATAAACATACGTAGAGAACAATAATATATATAAAGCTTACCAAAGTTCAGGGCTTTGGAACATAAAGGGCTACTTAGGACAGCGCAAAACAAAGAAACACAAGTTTCCCTCTCGCTTTATCCAGAGCGGGAGAAATTATTAGTTTTTTTTTTTTTTTGTCGACGGGGAAAATCATCTTTGACGAAGCCCGCTCTTGGGTGGAGCGGGAGACAGTGTCAGACTCTTACTGACTAAAAACCCCGCGCCGTTCCTTCTAGCCTTCATACCGGGGCACGAGCTCCCTTTCGGACAACCCTGTCCCCAGTAGGCTTCGACCCAGCTGGGCCCCTCCTGCTGCTGACAACTCCTTGAGGCGCGCGGGAACAGTGCGCGCCGTCGACGTCTTGGACTCGGTCCATTACCGGACGATCGGACAGCGAGCTACCCATGGCTCGCCGTCCGCGAGCCCGCGTCTACGGTGGCCGGAAATCGGGATCGGAATCCCGGCGACGGCGGCGAGGGCGCCGTTGCCTGATGCGGTCGGCCTCCTCCTTTGCAAGCATTACTGCTTCGCAGAAGGAGGCGACCGCCTGCCATTCCTCCTCGCTCCGGACCATGGCCTCGACCAGGGCCCGGCGCGAGAGGTCTCCGCCGCCGATCGCCCCCACGAGGGCACGGCGATGCTCCGCCCAGGCAGGGCACACCTCGACGGTGTGCTCCACCGTGTCCTCCGGGCGTTGCGCACAGTGGCGACACCCGGGCGTCTCTTCCGCTTGAATCCGATGCAGGAACCTCCCAAACTTGCCATGTCCGGTGAGGACCTGCGTCATGCGGAAGGTAAGGACGCCGTGAGGTCTTTCCAGCCACGCCTCAAAGAGGGGACTTACCGCCATAATCGTGGCGTGCCCAGAGAAATTATTAGTTGATTTCACACAGAAAAGGTGAAATAACTGAAACCAAGTAATATATATAGTAATATATATATATAGCAATTGTGCAAAATACTTTAAACACAACACGACGATTGTGTTATTGAAGAAATCCTAAGTATTTTGAACGAAATTCGTAATCCATTAATACTTCATGTTTAAAAAAATAACGTTTGTTTGATTTCGTCTTGCCAATTTCTAGAGGCTTTTGCCTAGCAGTGGGACAGTAATACAGTAAAGGCTAAATAACTACGCTAAACCTATTAATAATATCATAACAACACTATACCCGCCGTACAGGTTGCCAAATATTGGTCAGAAAAAGTGTAGTTTGAGAGCATCGACACGAAAAGAAGAAGAAGAACACTATACCGGCAACCCGCCCCAATTTCGACCGAGTGTTACAAATCTTTGAAATTCTCCGCTTTTCTCTGCTGTAATATGCATGTAATAAACACCTGTCTCATTATTTTTCTATCTGTAGAGAAAAATTGCATGTAAATCCGTTCAGTAGTTTTTGAGTTTATCGTGAAAAGATAGACCGAGGCAGTGAGGGACTTTGTTTTGTAATATATAATTATGTAAGAAAAGAATAAGGCATTGAGCAAACATGTGTCTTTTGTCAGATACAAGCTACCGATGAGTATTTGATTTCTATAGAACCAGTATGAAATATCTACTCCCTGCGCATACGTTAACATTTTTTGTGTCCATTATGACGATCAAAAAGTGTTCAGTGTTGGTAACCGGAAAAAAATGTCTCTCCGTTTGCGCAGCGCCTTAGAGTGCTCTTTCGCTCAACTCTAGAGCGGGAGAAATTATTTGATGGTTTGAGGTGTATGAAGCCTTACTTATCCTTATCCTAATATAAGGATATGACGTAAGAGTTGATTAAAATAGTACACTAGTAGTAGCTAGTACAGCGAGTACATTGTTTTTGAAAATTATCCCAAGAGCACATACCTACTACTGGAATGATGAAAAGACTCCTATGTGCTACTTCATGGTCTACCCATGTACCAAGTTAGTAAATCCATTCAGCCGTTCGAGTGTGAAGAAGTAACTTACATACACACACACTCACAAACTTTCGCCTTTATAATATTAGTGTGATAGTAATGTGAAAAGATTTCTGCTTTCCTTTTGAAATAGAAGAAAAACAGAATAACGCAATCCCGAGAAAGTAATACGTCAAGTGAAGAAAACGTATTGTGAAGGTGATGACTCACCCATCCATCTCTATTTGCGGACAAACGCGAAGGACGTTTTGTTACAAAAATGTGGCTTCAGATGTCGAAATACCTTATGTTGACGACTCCCGGTTTTTTTTCCGAGTGAGAAAATTACCTACCAAATACATCAAAGTTAATGTCATGTTTTTGACATAGCTGAGAGAAAAAAATGGTACATCTAATAGTGTAATGACATGAAAAACAAAATTGAAGGATAACTTTCGAATACGGGACACAATAGTTACCACAGGGTTTTTTTTTTTTTCTGTCGACGGGGAAAATCATCATTGACGAAACCCGCTCTTGGGTGGAGCGGGAGACAGTGTCAGAGTCTTACTGACTAAAAACCCCGCGCCGTTCCTTCTTGCCTTCATGCCGGGGCTCTAGTTTCCTTTCGAATAACCCCGACCCCGGTAGGCTTCGACCCAGATGGGCCCCTCCTGTTGCTGACAGTGCGCGCCGTCGACGCCTTGGCTCGGTCCGGACAGTTACCGGACGATCGGACAGCGAGCTACCCCTGGCTCGCCGTCCGCGAGCCCGCGTCTACGGTGGCCGGAAATCGGGATCGGAATCCCGGCGGCGGCGGCGGGGGCGCCGTTGCCTGATGCGGTCTGCCTCCTCCTTTGCTAGCATTACTGCTTCGCAGAAGGAGGCGACCGCCTGCCACTCCTCCTCGCTCCGACGGCACCCGGGCGTCTCTTCCGCTCGAATCCGATGCAGGAACCTCCCGAACTTGCCATGTCCGGTGAGGACCTGCGTCATGCGGAAGGTAAGGACGCCGTGAGGTCTTTCCAGCCACGCCTCAAAGAGGGGACTTACCGCCATAATTGTGGCGTGCCCAGCACTGGGTTGCGATAGTCGCTGACGCCATTTCACCGTGAGATCCCGCCGGAGCTCGGTCCGCCATACCTCGACCTGTCGCGGTAGTGGACTTTCACCCCGGCGTTGCATCTCCACGCGCTTATCGTGCATGTGTGCAAGGACTGTTGCCTCCAGATCCCACGGTGGTAGGCCAGCCAGAAGGCTTGCCGCTTCGCGGGAGATCGTGCGGTAACCCCGCACCATCCGTATTGCCATGACCCTCTGGCAGGCGTTCAGTATGGCCGCCGGTCGCCTCTTCAGCGACGGCGCCCACACCGGCGCCCCGTAGAGGGCCATGGACCGAACGATCCCCGCGTAGAGCCTCCGGCAGGAGGCGTCTGGACCCCCAAGGTTGGGCAGGAGCCGCTTGAGAGCAGCCCCGGCCCGGTTGAGTTTGGGAGCCAAACGTCGGAAATGTTCTCCGAAATTCCATCGGCCGTCGAGAACGAGTCCCAGGTACTTCATCGTCGACCCGATGCCGATGCGAACTCCTCCTACCGTAAGTTGGGAGACTGATGGTGGCGCATTCCGAGCGCTGTGAAAAAACATGGCCTCGGATTTGTGCAGCGCCACCTCGAGTCCCAACTCCTGGATCCTACCAACGACTATCGCAACCCCGCGTGTCGCTAGAGCGACCGCCGCCTGGTGCGACTCTCCCTGCGCTAGAACCAGCGTGTCGTCTGCGTAGCAGACCACGCTGACCCCGTCAGGGAGGTCGCCGCGCAGCACGTAGTCGTAGCCGATGTTCCACAAGGGTGGGCCTAGAACCGACCCCTGCGGAACACCGCACGACATCTCTCGACGTTTCCAGTCTCCCTGGTCACCGGGGTAGACAATAGTTAACACAGGGTGGGTAGCACTTGATCACCAATTTCGAACTCAATTTCTGTATCACCGAGGACGGTGACTGACTGGCCGGTTGCTGAAGTCGGTAGGAAGGATACTTTCTTTGCCATGAGATGGTTCGTTTCAGCAAATAATGATAGAGTGAACGCCGGCGTTCGCTTGGGATCTCATGAATTAATGTAGGAAATTAATTTTCAGTTTGTTTTTCATTGACATTGTTTCGATTATTTATTAAGCCACTAGCCAAGTTGCTAATCTGCAACAGTTAACGCTAGTAGAAAGCTTCAAATGTACGGGAATTACGTCATCTCAACGCTCAGTCACGTGGTTAAAACAAAAAAAAATCGACAATAGCTTGCGTCGAAGCGTTCGACGCAAGCAAAACGGTTGTAATTTGGCTAGGGGGGATGTTTTAAATAAGTATTCTTAGAAATCACTAACATCACTAATAAAACTACATATGAGCTCTGATACACGACTCTTGAGGTACAGGTTTATCTTATTTCAGTTTAGATCTAATGAATTGTTATGTTTAGTTTAAGGCCGCAGTCATTGTAAACTTGGACGTAATTTTTCTTAATATACCAAATATTTAATTAATTTAATAATTTTTATAACAAAAGTTATTGCAGGTGGCAGGTGAATTTTTTCGTTCGTTCGTTCGTAGTGTTTGGCTTCTTTGTTCTGAATACCGCATCGAAAGTCTAGAACAATTTGCCTGCTGCGGTCTTCCCGTCCGATTATAATTTGGGTGTCTTCTAGGCTAGAGTGAATAGGCTTTTAATAAACTAGTACGCCTCATCATTAATGATTGCATCCCTGCTTACAATCAGGTGGGATCGCAGTCAAGCATTGGTTAATATCAGTAAAAAAAAAAATCTTTTCTTTCTATGGTTTTAATCCAAAACCTTTTATTTTATCCTCGGTTTGTTACAAATGTGGTGAAATTCCTTATGTTGGCGACAACTAGACATTTGATTTCTCATATTACTCAGGCTGTGCCAATACATCAACGAGAATGTCAGATATTTATTTGACATAAATGAGAGTAAAATATTGTGTAAAGGGAACGATGTGTTGTAATATATGTCAATTTTTCTCGACAGGTCTTAAATTGTATTTTTACACTTGAAAATCTTCTGTCTACACTGATACAATACAGATTTTTTTTAACGCCAGGTGTCAAACAGGAGAGCACTCGATCAAAAAACGTACCAACTTTGTTGTTTACGTACTAAATTTTTTTTTATTTTTTAGGTAAAGAAAAACCAGTTTCAAAGATGGTTTACGAGTCTACATCAAAGTTAAAATATATCGTAATCTATACTAATATTATAAAGAGGTAAAGTTTGTTTTTATGATTTTTTGTTTGTCGGCGGTAATCTATGAAAACTACTGCTCCGATTGCTTAAATTTTTTCATCGCCAGAAAGCTGCTTTATTTCTGAGTGGCATAGGCTATATTTTATGTACGTGGGCGAAGCCGCGGGTATAAGCTAGTTATTTAAATAAAACAGCCCATTAAAACAGACCAGTATAGGTCTTACTCTCTACGGAATATAGTAACTTGAAGTATGTAAAACAGTTTGTGTGTATATCATTAGGACTAATGAATAATAGATTGGACGTCGCAGATGTGTGTTCGATTCGACCTCTTTATTTTATACTAGCTTTTGCCCGCGGCTTCGTCCGCGTACATAAAATCTATGTCACTCAAGAATAAAGCAGCTTTCAATCAGGGATAAATATTTACCAATCGGACCAGTAGTTCAGAGATTACCTCCTTCAAACAAAAAAAAAACAGAAACAAAACTTTCTTTATTATATTATAGTGTAGAAGATAACATGTAGTATAACTATCTTCTGCCGGCGGTTTCACATGCGTAAATATAGGAAATTATCCTGAAAGAACATACTTCCGAAAAAGTTCTATGAGCTAATACCGGGTATGGTCTAACCTATTTGTATAGTCGTTTAAGCTTGAAGGAGTAAATAATATACACAAATAAACTTTCTCTTATATATCGTGTGACTTTGCAGAAAAAACTATGTTAAACACGTTAGAACAATAGCAGCATATTTCTTGTAAATATATTTGTCGCGTTAGCCGCGACTGTATCGATACGTAAGCGCTACAAAAAGTCGCTATGGGTGAGGGAGCTTTAATGTTCAGAAAATATATCTAGAAAAATCTCAGCTCGTATATGAAAAATGCAGAAAAAAAGCTCTTGTGCAAAATTTTATAAGAGTGGAGAGGACTTTAATTGGATCTTCAAACAAGTGCTTGCGGTTAAATTGACCGAACCCTATTACCGAAAACAGCTAGTTCTGAAACCGAAGCCAGTGCATAATGAAGTGTAAACCGCTGCAGTGTAAACGAGGCACTCGCCTAAATGCGCGGTCGATTGTCGCCGCCGGGCCAGTGCGACCGCACTCGGTCTTAACGCTTATAGTCCCTTCAACATCTGGCCAGAATTAAATGGACACAATACTTGTACACAGCTAGGTGGCAGTACGAGTATCTGTGCATTTAATTGCTGCGCCCGTATAGAGCCCCGCTGACCTTTAAATCCAATTTTTTTTTGCGAAATATTGATTGTTAACTTTGAATAATATTTACCCACCAATTTTTATGTATAAAAATGTTTCTAAAGATACAAGAGGTTTCGAAAGAGTAGGGAAAAGTTGCGAAATTGCAAATTTTTTTTTTAAATGATAATGCTGCTCCTGAATCTATAATAAACATATATTTTTTTCAAACTTATTAACCTCCTGGCCGTTATTGAGGAGTACGCTTCAGAAAGTCACTGTTATATGGCACTGCTCTGGCGCTTGGGCCTTAATTGTCATTCAACAAGAAACGAAACGTTGCAGACACGATACCACGATACACATTCACGGAATACAGCGTCCTTCGTGGGTGATCACAGATGAAAAATACTATTGCCAGTACTGCCACCATAACGAAAAATATAGCATTTGACCACACAAACACACACTCGAGAAAAAAAAAGATTTGAAATAATGAACATTTTTTTCGTCGAATATTGACTTTTCTCGTAGCTCGAGTTCGAACACATAATTCTTTATATTCTATCTCACCGTACTACGTTTATGGCTAATTTGTACGATGTCTCTACCATAAAACTCTTTTTTATGTGCTTCCCCTTGACATCAAAAAAGCTGAAAGTAAATTTTCCTTCAAGTGTAAAATTCGAAAATACTACAGGAGGTTTTCTCAAGCGTAGTTTGGTCTTCGTCATTATTGTTATATTTTAAGCAATTATAATAACTCGATAGTTTGTCTTGTTTAAATAAATAAAAATAAATATTAGCGCTGTGTTTTCCTGGTTCCAAATACATACTCCAATAACTCAATTTTACCTAAAAAGGCAGATGCGGCCTCTTTTCTTTTGACGGCAGAGTCACTCAACAAAAAAAAAAATCTAAAAGCGAATAATACTTATCAAAAACTCCAATTA
The DNA here is from genome assembly GCA_949319445.1 of Mythimna lalbum. Classification (NCBI taxonomy): domain Eukaryota; kingdom Metazoa; phylum Arthropoda; class Insecta; order Lepidoptera; family Noctuidae; genus Mythimna; species Mythimna lalbum. The sequence goes on along the minus strand of OX439352.1, from coordinate 7,498,746 downwards.
CTCACCTTTTAACGTCCAAACTGAACAGCTGTAGAATTTAATCAAACTTCTTATCCGTAACACAATGAACCCGATCCAAGAAACTTTTAATTTACTTAGCTGCTATCACGAAAAGACAGGTATCTGAAACAAGCAGAGAATCTTTTGTTTATTAAAGAATACAGAAATAAAGCAAAAAATTTTCGAACTCAATTTTTAAAAACAGATTAAAACAAAGTTTTGTAATTGAATTTTAGAAGTACGAGATCTTAATTAAGTCTATTCTAGTCTTTAGTATACCTATATTTAATATCTAGGTTATGGGTCAACAGTAAAGCGCGGATACTTAAGAGCTGGTTGTAGTCTCTGAGTTAATTTTAGATACTGGCCCGGGTCTAAATCAACTTCGTGACTGGTTTTTATTTTTATATTAAAAAAAGACATGTGGCACTCGGAGACTGCCGCGGTAAAGTTATTGCATAGCATTTTTTATCAACTTATGCAATTAAATTGTGATTGAAGTTGTCAAGTTGCCATGACAACCATTTAGTTGGGGGTGTTAGGTTTTTTTCGTTACGGAATTTTTGGATTCGGTCTCCACGCTCAAGGCCCGCGATAGAAACCATGCAATAGCTTAAAAAATTGTAACTCTTCAATGATTTTTGTTTAAGCTAGACCCTTTTAAAAAAAGTTTTATTATTTATTTATCATATTATTTATTTTACACCACATAATGAAATACAGGACATACAGAGGAGGATTTTATGTACCTACTTAACTTTCAAACATTTCAGTGACGTAATCTCGCAGATATTCACGTTTGAAAGCGTAAGTTGGGGTCAGGCTTGTGATTTTTTTAATTCATGAATCCCCAAGCGACCACCGGTGGCTTACTATTGTGTCTCTAATTGACGGTATCTGAAGGGTTAATCAAGCAAACTAATTTATACCATGTTTTGATTTTTACCCACCGGTTAGTCATATAGTCAATATTACCAAAATAGTTTTTCATGATATCTTCTTGTACATTTGTGGATATCCTGAGGTACAAAATTAGTACAACCTCGCCTTAATAGGGGTGTCAATCATCGTGAATATTCGATGTATGCGTACGCCACATCCCTATTTGTGGCGTGTTTCGAATATGACAGGTAGTTTGCTGGCTCGTTCATTGTTGTGTCATGATAGCTATTGTCAATGTTATCATTAGTTGGCTCACGGGAAAAATGGAAAACTCATACAATCACTATTGAATGCAGCTAGTTTGAAAAATTGTGACGCTCGTAAGGACTTTTGTGGGATACATTCAGGTGGCTTTACCCTATTGTGAAAGAAGAGGGATATGTTTTTCGAGTAGATTGCGTAAAACGGCTTCTTATATTTTACCTTAGGTGTCTTTATATTTCTCAGTTGTAAAACGGAAAGTGGGTACATCAAAATGTTTAAAAAAAATGTGGATTATTGTAGCAAAATTATACGTTTTGACTAAAATATTATTTTTGGCACCAAATTATTTGTGACAGTCATGTAAGATGGCGATGAAAGGGTTCGGAGAGACAATTTCAAAAGTATTACTTACTGAAATGTAGGAAATAAAAAAGTTGACAGTGTCCAAAAGACTCGACTACAAAAAAGAACTAAAAAGTTCGAAACAAGTGAGATGATGCGCCTAGCGGCTTTTTTATACTGACCGTAAACCTTTTTTTTCTATGTCATCTAAAATATTTTTGTTAGGTACCTACATGTATACTATAAAGTTTCAAATAACAACTGATTTGTTTACAATAATCGAACAATGCCGTGAAGACCATTAGTAAAGACAATCTCCACACAATTTATCAAGCTTTCGAGTATTTAGCGCCATAATTTGTTAGGTTTAAGTTACTCAGTGCATTCCATGTGTATTTAAATGTATTGAATCTCTGTATGGACTTGCATTTTGATCAACTTTTTTTCTTCTAAGGTGGAAAATCCATAGACTTCTCTCACTCTGTGTGAAGTGGGAAGACTGTCAGACTTTTTCTGACTAAAACCATACCTAGGTCCTTCAGTTGACTTTTGCGTTCTAAGACCATGGGTTTCCTTTTCAAAAAATCCCTGCGGCCCTAATAACGTTATCTAGTACAAGCATTTGTTTCCGGATTTCCTCTTTTGTAATTTATATTTCAGTGTTCAATGGTTTTAAAGTAAAATTGTTTTCCTCATGATGTTTTCCTTCACCATTTTGAGAGTGGCGATGATGAAATAAATTACACAAAGAAATTCGCCAGGCTGGGTTTGTACCCGAGACCTACAACTCGTACGTCGGACCTGCTACCACTCGGCTACCACTGCTCACCGGAACCAAAAATGGGTACTGGGCCAGCGTGGTGAATTACGACCCATTCCCTCTCCTAGAGAGGAGGCCTGAGTCACAGCAGTGGGAACATTAACCCTTCAGATACCGTCAATTAGAGACACAATAGTAAGACAATAGATGCGCGGCCACCGGTGGTCGCTTGGGGATTCATGAATTAAAAGGCTGATTATGCTATGTTATACTAACTGCCGCACTCAGAGACGTCATTTAACTTTAATGTCAATTAAAGCAAAACCTAAGGTACTTAACGTCATAAAGATATAGACTATTATTCAATGACAAAATTAGTAAATCAGAGATTAGCGTTAATGGGCGTCTCTGAGTGCGGCAGTAAGTTGTTTTAGTGTACGCTCTATTTTTTATTTGTAACATATGTTACTGTAATATTGCATTGCGTGCAATAAAATTATGTATGATTTTTTATGCTTTCCATTGGGTCCGTATGCTATTTAAGTATCTAATACTAGTGCGTGCACAAAATGCAAATGTGTGAAAAGTGTTGTACAACGTCAATCTTTACACACGTGCACACGTCATAGTTTTATTATTAGTTTTTAATGGGTTTTCTAATTGCTTGTGTTTATTTTTGTACAATATTTTATACTAAACAACAAATAATACTATATTGAACAATTTTTCTGAAAATATCATCAGAATTGTCTATTATAGATACCGTCAATTAGAGACACAATAGTAAGACAATAGATGCGCGGCCACCGGTGGTCGCTTGGGGATTCATGAATTAAATGAATAATTACAACTAACATTTCAAAAATTGTGTTTATTTTTGTAAAATAATTTATTCCAAACTCAAATAAAATACATTACGTCTCCGGGTTTAGATTTTTTTTTTATTATGGGTAGGCTCGCGTTTGATCACTATCTCACTAGCTCCCCAAGTCAAATAACAACCATTTCTCTTGCGTCGAACGCCTCGAGTTGGCCACGCCCCCGATAGTTTTGTTCTGATCACGTGACTGAGCGTTTTGATGACGTCATTCCCGTACTTTTGAAGTTTTCTACTAGCGTTAACGATTGCAGATTATCAACTTGGCTAGGGGTACTGATGGTAAGCGATGACGTGGCCGATGATGGAACACGCTTACCTAGAAACAATCAATAAAAGTGGCCCAATCGCAGTGCCAGCAAGTACCCACATTTATTTTACTATGTACATCTCAATAGTCACATATTGTTACAGTAGCACTATCTAGAATTCTAGATGACTTGATACATTAGTCAATCTGACATCTGCTGCCCGAGAAGGCGAGAACATATTGAGGTGAATTCGTAACGTTGGGTTTACTAGGAAATTAGGTAATCCAACAGTTGGTAGGTACTTCAATATGTACCATTTCCTCGTATATCCACCGGCAACATTAGATTGCTTTTTAAGGGTGGTTCACAGAGGTCCATAATTATATTGTTCTTCATTTTCTACCGAGTCCATGAAAAAAAACGTGTGCATGAGATTTGTCCAAAGTAAAAACCATTTCTTGCTGTCTTAATCAGCTTATAAGTTTTGGTTTCCCAAAGCTTATGAGCTTTGTTTGTTTGTTTGTTGTTATAACAACAACAACAACAACAAACAACAATGACAAGCAACAAGAGCAAGTGTTGTTCTTTATGATGTTCTTAACCCTTCAGATACCGTCAATTAGAGACACAATAGTAAGACAATAGATGCGCGGCCACCGGTGGTCGCTTGGGGATTCATGAATTAACTAGCACCTAAAAGGTTGCTAGTGTTTTACAAATACCCTGTATAAATAAAATTTACGATATTTATTAAAATATCACAATAATATTTAATTTGTGTGTATCTTTGTGTCTATGCGGATATGGTCTATAGAAGGTAGGTAATTAATCCTAGATGTCAGAGTAGTTTAGCAACTTCATTGGAGCTAATAATACGAGTCTAGAGCAAATAGAATGAGCCAGTGTGTTGACATAAATATGTCATCAAAGCTCCATTCCTTTGTGAGCTGGCGACTCAACTACTTCCAATGATTTATGGCTTTTGTTGAGCCCAAAGAACAGTTAAATGTAGATTGGCAAGCAATACACCGTAGATTTCCCCCTTTTTATTTTAACTTTATGTGGAGATATTTATGTATAAGTAAAAGTCTGACATGCTCTAACATGTTCTGATTGGTGGATGTCACTATGGCATGCTTGAATAAGTTAGAAAAAAAATCCACTTCGAACTTCTTTTTGTGGCGGCCTTTTTTATGGCTCGTGTGCGGCGGTGCTGCCACAAAAAAAGCTAGAAGGAAGCCGCTTCTAGCTTCTCCGGCCACAAGTTGTCGCGCGCTTCAGTATTTTTTGCGGCCGCTTCTAACTTTTTTTGTAGCAGCTTCTAGCTTTTTTTTTTGGCCCGTGTGCGGGTAAACTAAGTGAAAGTTGCATATTCATGCAAATAGGACTTAGCTAAAGGAGCTATGTAAGTATTTCGTTTTTTCAGTCAGTCAATTCAAAGGTGGTCTCCTAGGTTTTGACGTCAGCAATAAGATTGCCGTTGTACCTATACCTTATAACAATCTACCTACGCCTTATAAGATTTGTTACTATTTAACTGCTGTTAAAACAAGCTTTTAATAATATGGATATTTTTTCATAGCAAGGTTATATAGCTCGGTATACCTATATAATTATTACTGGTCAAGACGAATCATACGAGCCCAAACTCGATGAGCTTGTGTCGTTTAACTACCAAGTTCCTATAGCCACTTTCCAGTTCCATCATCAGATTAGCTCCATATCATAATAATTTTGAATTGACATCTTATTTATGCATGCAAAATTTCAGCTCAATCGGTAACCGGGAAGTGAGTCAAATTTTATTTGCTAGATTTGTTTACAGACATACATCGGGACAGGTGGAACTAAATAAAAGTTTGTAAAAATGAAAAGTTTTAAAGCTTATATTGTTATTTGTATTTTCTGTTTCTTGCAGAATATGTCAACAATGGGGCTATATACATTTGGTAATATCTGTAAACATATTTAAAATGTTTAACAAAGTCAGCATATGTTTTTCATCATTTTTCCTCAAAAATAACAGACCTAATCATTCTCACCTTCTCAAATTCATAAATATTTGAACACAATACCAAAAATTATGAACTGGACCAATTCAAACAATGAGAAACAACTGATTTACAAGAACTATGCACTTCTCACTGAAATTACACATGCCCGTTCTATTTCCACTCAGAGCCCATAGACATTCCTGTTTAATATATTAAAATAGACGTATTACAAATACACACTGAGCATAAATCAATTTATTGTTGAAACAACAGAACTCACGCGAGAGCTTTGCGCGTGCGCAGATTGAGACGTGGCGCTGATAATTAGGATTTAGCGAACGGAACTATGTTTTTAACACCTTACTGAATAAACTGAGACGTACGACGTTTTCAACTGAACCTGTGGTTTTACGTCCGTTACGTCACAACCACAGGTTCAGTTGAAAACCAACGTCAGGCACTAGTTGTCTGGCAATCATGCTGAACTGGACCTATTTTGGTGCAGCCATGAGGCACACAACCACTTTATTTTTTGTTTCTTGTATTTGTGTTTAGCCTTGCTGTACCAAATAAATTATTTTTCTTTCTTTCTTTCTTTCTTTCTAAGACTTTATCACACTAATATTATAAAATAAAAAATAATGGAGCAATTTGCCTGCTGCGGTCTTCCTAAATTGCTCCAGTCCTTCGATGTATGCGCTAGAAACGACGAGCCAAAATGCTTAGTCCGGACCGTAGAGGTTCCAACAACGTAAGAGTGGATACTCGCCGTTCGTCGGTATGAATGATCCGATGGTAGAAATGAGATGGTGGAATCAAGTCATGCAATTCCTGCGCACTCTCTCTAAAATGCATCCTGTAAAACACCGAAAGGTTGGCTACCTGTACCCTGTACCTACCTGGCTGTGCTCAGGCTTCTTAAAATGTAGATATTAATAAACCTTCTCCTTTTCTAAGTTGTTTAAAAAGTGAACAGTATTGAGATTTCTTTTGCTATCACTAACTTCGACAATGATTTTTCTGAAACACAGGCCAAAAGTCTCATAACAAGAGAAATAAAGACATTTCATGTCAAATAAAAAAGATAAAAGGCTAAAGGAGCCCTGATGTCACATCATTCGCCCTTTCTTTTACGGACGGCGACACTAATGCAACCGCCCCGATATCGCTGAAAGTCACGCCATAGCGTGTAAAGTTACAAGATCACGATACAGTAACTAATGATGCGGTCCTTGATTGCCTTAGACTGATGGATTGATTATTCTGTCTTCAGTTTTAAAGGATTAACAAAACGATTAGTATTTTACGCTAATCGCAGTACCTACTTAAATCTAACCAAGGTTCCCTCGAAATGATTGTTATTAGTAATGACCAACCGAAATACGATTTGCAGCCGAAACCAAAGCCGTATGTTCGGCTCTTTTTCCAGTTTCGGACGAAACTGAAAAAGGTAACAAAAAAACTGACTTGAAATGAAAATAATATTAAATTATTTCAATTTTCTTAACGATAATGATGTGTCGACAGAACACCAGTAAAACCGTTTTGTTATCTATTAGATTCGTTTCCATAAAGGTGTCGTGTTGGGTAATAACGAATTATCTGTTTGCCCATTAAGCCAGAAACTAAACCGTTAATATTTAATTAATAGCCATGGCCTCATAACTAAACCATGGATTCATTATTTTATATAAAAAATAATGTTGGTACTAGTAGTACTAGGGACTTAGGTACATTAGGAAATGAAAGATAACAAAATAAAAGTAGGACATACTATGTCACGGCCGTCATACACCTTCTACATCATTCCCCGCTTTCGTCGCTCAAGGTATGTTATTAGGTCCCCACGGACGAAAGCCTATTGCCTTTTATCAGGCACAATGCTTTCCAATCCTGGGCTTTCAACGATATTATTTCTTCGAGAAAACCGGAGTATGGACTTTTATATTATCAAAGCCTAATTTTGAATCATTCAACACGTTTTGAGCACGAGGTTAGAATAATAACAGTTGAACGGATCCATGTCCAAAGTTAAGCAACTTTTACCGAGGTCTGCCTATAGATGGGTGACCATCCCGATTCCGCCGTGCCTCGACTCTGCCTCTCATATACATTGACTGTTATACGTTTTTATTTATTAACAACATCAAGGGTTTTCTTTACCGTTGGGAGTGGACGAAGCGTTCTTCAATGCGACTTAAGATACTAGGGTTTTTTATCTGGTGGCATGACGCGGGTTCCTAAAAAAAATATATAAATAATTAAAACTTAGTTTAGTCTAAAAATAGAATCTCGGGTATTGACCCGCTCAGTTAGTCTATGTCAGTTCTAAGACTTTAAATAAAGAATTAGTCGTAACAGAATTTATGTCACTTTCATTTACAGCTCAACTGAGACACAGAATAAACTGGACAAAGTATATAAAGAGCTCAAAGGCTTACTTTCGAGGTAAACATTTATTTATACGTTCGGACGGAGCGGGAATACTAATTCAGTTTGGAAACAGATCTAAGCAACTCGGACTTCGCACGGGCTTGATTGAAACCTACGTTTTATATTTTTATCTTGGATCTACGAAATTGGATTCAATCTTGAACTGTATCGGTTGATTTACGTGAGTTGTTTGATTTTAACAACGAAGCTGCAATAAGTTCTACTTTAGGAGTAGATAGTCTACGTATATTGTATAAACGAAGCACTGAGGTCTTACTACGTTGTCTAAAAACCATCATAATTCTGCTGTAAGAGAGAGACGGAGTTACATAGGACAAATAGCACTATCCCTCTCTCACACCAGAATTAATCTTGGTAGGAGGGCTGGTAATTCTTTATTGACTGGGTTCTCTTGGGTTGATAGAAAATTATTGTCTATCCCTTTTGGGGGTGATTGGTATAAATAGCCTTCTCTGAATCACCTTGATATTTCATTTATTATTTATTCTTGGACCATTATTAATTAGTAATCTCAAAGAAGAACGAATACATTCACGTGATCAAAAGTGCCGACTCAGGTAGTTTAAAGATATGAAACTAACCTGCAACTGGGTATTGAAACGTAGATTAAAATATACTGGCCACAAATTAAAACGTCCACCAAAAAAAAAAAGAAAAAACTGATCGAAGAAAGCCTCACAGTAAATACCACCGTTCAAGAGAACAGTTTCCACTGAATGAACGGCTATTTGTGTAAATGCAACATTGTTTGTCCTCATCCGAGTCCAATACAATGGCGGCCGAGGATTATTTACTGTGGCTTACACTATGACGTACATAAGCTTTTAGTTATCAAGTTATGCATTAGCTAGACCCGTTTTTAGTTATCAAATACGCGTGTTTGGCGAGATTTATCTTTGCATTCCCGTATCTATTTGTGAGTAAATTTCAAACTAATCTTGAAACGTAAATGCACGGATTGAACGTAAAATAGATGTGTGGTGCGCAAAAAAGATTTGTTAACAGAAAAGATACTTTTGCAGATTTTTATTAAGTACATGGCCGGATCCTGCCCTCATCAATTCACACGTGCATTTATTATTATATGAAAACTACTTCACAATCATATTTCTCTAGAACAGGGAATACGACGTACCGTTTATGCCTATGTATATGAATATTTTTAGCTTGGTCACAGCTCCCTACTAATTCTAGCCATGTCATTTGAAACAATATTAATTAATCGCTTTAATCTAGTTATCACAGATTTACTGTAAAAAGAACTCTTGTGAATACAAAATATGATAGACATCTGAATACATATTTTAAAAAAAGTTTGTAAAAAGAAGTATCAACGGGAGAGGCGATACTGCTGCTTAGTGGCCTTCACAAACCCGTAACGATCGAGTTGATGGATGGTTACGGGAGAGATGTCATGAGATAAGGCACGTTTGTCATTGTATATGTAAAAATAACACCCAGAAAATAAAGCCTTAGATACATTAGGGACAAACTGTCCCTTGACATGATGCGGAATCTTTCGTGCTCTTTAAGGGCCGTATTTTACCGAGACATCATATCGGCGTAACCTGCGGTAACCTCTACCAACAAAATGTATACAGCTCTATAGAGAGTTACTCACCTGGTGCCCGTTTGGTTGCGCAATTAATTTGGTTCGCGATCAACACGGACGTGTAGCGACTCTGGTGTCTGTATGGTGTCTAGTGACACCATGGTGGCATAACTGGTATGGTACCGCCATGGTATTCCGGTGAAATAAGAAAGTCAATGTTCTAACCTAACCTAATCCTTATCATCGCTTTGTCCGTCGCCATCGTGTTCTTATTCTAACCTGACCTAAACCAAGCTCGATTATTCCGATTTACGCACGATTACTCCATATTCGTACTGGCATTCTACCTATATTATGGAATAAGGTTAGGTAGATAGGTCACTACGAAGTATAAGCAAGTATTTGCGGACTACTCTTGTATACATTGGAAGACCTTGATTAAAAAGTGATTTCTAATGTATACGCGACTAGTTTCACACCCTTGCATTCTGGCCATGTAAAGAATGTAAATACGCGGCCATAACCTGTAACGGTTTTATTCCTAAGATGATGATTCGATGATTTCGAAGAGGTTTAATATAGCCATACCTTCTTCATTGTTTGGTAGGTAATACCAAGTAGCACACTTATCTCTTTTGCCATATGTACTACTTACTAAGAAGCACGCGGATTGGCTCTAACCATGATAAAACGAATGTTTCCGATACACTAATGTGTTTTGATACGAAACAGGTGTTTTAGTTTTACACTTCGAGAATAGGAACGTAATGGCACAAAATAGATAGGTATAGAAGACAATCTCATGTATGTACTTCACTTTTTATACCTACGCACGGTTGCCGCATACTAATGAGCGTTTGAGCCGGAACTGTTCAACGAGTGGGCCGAGACGCTACCGAGATATCGTGTCCGTGAGCGGTGTCTATGTGTGCGTTGCTCGAGCGCACTTTGTATGTAGATTGACTTCTGTACCTATATACTTTGTGGTAATGGAGTAGTCATTTTATCTTTTAAATGCAGTTCTCTTTAGGTTACCAGGTGTAAGGCATTTCTTAATATACACAATTATATTTTTTTACTATGTTCTTAGTTGGTTGTTTTTAATAATATATTATTTTACTCAATTAAATGTATGTCTATATTAAATGGGCAGATGGAGAAACAACGTACCTAAATCTAATCATTTGCTGATCTTGTATCAAGATCATTTGAGATCAAAATAAACTTTTTTGATACTAGCGTCTCCATTCATGTTGAGTGGATTTTCTAAAAAGTTCTGTTTCTATTGTACCATAACAACCGGATTTCTCAAGTGTCATGTGAAATAACCGTCTTGAAGATCGGAAATCACTACTAATAATGCGACAATGGGACAATAGTTTATAGCAATCGTACAGAACCGTAATCAACTGTGATTACTTAGCTGACATCGGTTACCATACATGGGTACCGACCTGTAAGGGCTACAATTTGCCTGAACACAGCGGACATCCGCCCAAAGAGGGTCGTAAGCCGATGTGCTTGACCTTAGTCTTGTCTAAAAGTACCCACGAAGCCGTCTAGTGCTTTGGTCTGGGTCGGATTAAAAGGTTACTTTTGTACATTAGATAAAGTGGTACATGGTGCCGAGGTAAACGTTAGCTTAGAGCTTTTAGGGCCATTGACAACGTAAGGTTTAATCGTTAATGTTGGGTGGGATATGTACGTGCTAGAGTTGGGGTTGTAGGAGATTTGAGGTGGTAGTAACAGAGTTAGAAGCAGGCGGCCTTGTTTTTATTACAGTAATGTTATAAAGGTAAGAGTTGGTCAGCGTGTGTGTGTCTGTTTGTTACTTCTTCGCTTTTTTTTTGGGATGGGGAAAATCATCTTATGACAAAACCCGTTCTTGGGTGGAACGGGTGATAGTGTCAGACTCTTACTGACTAAAAACCCCATCCCGTTCCTTCTAGCCTTCATAACGGGGCACGAGCTTCTTTTCGGACAACCCTGTCCCAGTAGGCTTCGACCCAGCTGGGCCCCTCCTCCTGCTGACAACTCCTTGAGGCACGCGGGAACAGTGCGCGCCGTCGACGTCTTGGACTCGGGCCATTACCGGACGATCGGACAGCGAGCTACCCATGGCTCGCCGTCTGCGAGCCCGCGTCTACGTTGGCCGGAAATTGGGATCGGAATCCCGGCGGCGGCGGCGAGGGTGCCGTAGCCTGATGCGGTCGGCCTCCTCCTTTACTAGCATTACTGCTTCGCAGAAGGAGGCGACCGCCTGCCATTCCTCCTCGCTCCAGAGTTACTTATTCGCTGCTTCTTCATGTATGTTTCTTATATCTTGCCGTTCGAACGGCTAAATGGATTTCGATGATATTTGGTACACAAACAATGTCCTGGAATAGCACATAGGGTTATTTTTATCCCGGGTATATTCCCTTGGGATAACTGTCTATTATCACACAGATGAAGCCGCTGACAGTAGTAAGTAATATTATGATTCTAAACAAATTCTTGCCTATCACTAGTGTCAGCTTGGTACATTTTTTTAAAAGTATATGACAATTTGATACCTAAATATTTGGGCGTTTGAATGTTAGATAAAAAACTTTTTAAACTTTGTCCCCCATTAGGACTCTTGAATCGTGACCGTGTTCAAACGCTCACACAACACTCACATATTTGGAACAACTATACATGATCGGCTGTACAGCATTAGCTATAGGTCATAGAAATATGTGTTCTTCGCGGTAATCGAGCTCACGACACCCAGCGTAGCAAGCAATTGCTCAACCACTAAGCCAACCCTGTCGTCGAGTTCAAGCCAAAGTAATATTTATAATTTCACGCGAACTGGCCAAACCATGTTAACTTAAACGTTAAAATGAAAATAGTTATGCGAATTATTTAACTTTTGATATTTGCTGAGTATTTGGGTTGATTGCGCATATGTAAATAACATGTTATTTTAATTGGAAAAACTTTAAGTTCGAAAAGTATCTCCGTTTAACATCCGTGCATTTTTTTATGGTGGGAATTCATCTAATGATTTCTTTGGCTCTAGGGTGGAGTGGGATATAAGCCTCCCCCAAGCGTCGCCACCACGACCGATCCTGTGCGTCTCGCATCCATTGCTTACTAAGTAAGTACTTTGAGTCAACTTAAAGTTTGCCTAAGTAGCCTATTCACTCTAGCCTTGAAGACGCCCAAATTATAATCGGACGGGAGGACCGCAGTAGGCAAATTGTTTCATATAAACACTGTTATTCAGTCGTTTGCGAAAAGGCAAATGATGTTTATATAAAATAATAACTATTTCTGTCTCGAACAGCTTCCTATTATTGAGTGGTGAAACATCTCAATTATCCACGTGTAGTGTAGGTATTATTTGATCGCCAGCGCCATTAATAAAGTCAGAACTCTGACTAAACATCCGGCACTTACTGATTAATTTGGTGCTTTTAATTTTTTTTTTGTGGTTATTGACTCATTGATGAGGGAGCTCATTCGAGCAGCAAAAAGCACGATTGGTAAGGAAAACTACTTGTCGCTATGATTATTGAAATTCGCCCTTATGATTGCTCATATATTTGGTTTGTATGTATTTATGTATGTATTATATTGCATATGTATGTATCTGTGTATCTATTAATTATAATAAATATAAATTGTATTAAATTTCGATGTTGAACTTATGACAAGCCCATATCATGTTCTGATAATTACTGTCTATTCTAGGTTGCCTGGAAGAGATCGCGGAATGCGATAAGGCCGCCCATTGTACTTGTTTTAGGTATAAGTTTTCCTTTGTTATGTTTTTTATAATAATAATAATAATAATTGACTGCTATGCCGGAGGTCATGGTTTCGATTCTCACCCAGAACAAATGTTTGTGTGATGAGCATAATCATTTGTTCTGTGTCTGAGTGTAATTTATCTACAATATGAATTTATTTAGAAATATATAAGTATGTTTATCAGTTGTCTAGTACCCATAACACAAGCTCTGCGTAGCTTGGGACTGGACGGCGTTGTGTGATAGTTGTGGAATATTATTATTATTATTACACTAACATACACTGCCGCATTAATTAGCAACGCAGCTCTACTCAAAATCAATCGTCTAATTACGTAAACTAACGAACCGAGCATAAACAAGCCAGCGAAACTCCCAATTACTCTGCACTGAAATATTTCAAATTAAATTATAAATGTTCGTATATTTTATGAATTTCAATATACATATTTACACACAAATCTCAAAAGAATTTATTATACAAACAATATCGGTTGTTTTTTTTTTCGTTATGTCTGAAAATGACAGAACAATATTGGAGCCGGATTGCCGCTCGAGGCAGTCCGATAGCTTTGTGTATAATGTAGAATCAGTATTGATAATTGTTTTACCATGTAAAGCTTGTGGTTGGCGTGCGCAATTAGACAACCTGTGAACGTTACGACACAACAAATAACAAATACAATGTATTGTCGCAGTATATATAAATGTAAGCGGTGATTGGTTCTGAATATCTAACTGTATCCGCACACGGGCCTCAAAAAAACGCCACCACAAAAAAAGCGCTTGAAGCGGCCACAAAAAAAGCTAGAAGCGGCTGCAAAAAACAGCTGAAGCGCGCGACACCTCTTGTGTCCGGTGAAGCTTGAACCCGCTTCAAGGGATTTTTTGTGGCGGCACTGCCGCACACGAGCCAAAAAGAAAAACCGCCTCAAAATGAAGCTTGAAGTCGCGTTTTTTTGAAGCTCGTGTGCGGGGACAGTTAGTCTAAGCTGGCATGAAATGTTGCCAGTCATTTGTTTCTCGCAACACAATTACAGTGTGTGGCTGAAACAAACTATTGTTGCAACCAAGCCAGCCAACTATTGTTTTAACAATCGCTTCTTACTAAAACTGGGGTTCAAGGCTCCGTGCTCTCCATTCGTTTATTTGTAGAACTTTGACCAGAATCCAGAAGAACTGATTTAGTTCCGTGTTACAAAGTTCCTGGAGTGATAAGATCTTATAAATAGCTGTAGGTACTAGCAATAATTCAACTTAATCCAGTTAGAGTTGTATCCGATCCCAACACAGTAGGGAAAATCTTGTGTGGTGAGCAATCATTTGTTCTGTCTGGGTGTAATTCATCTATAATATGTATGACTATAGAAATGTATAAGTATGTTTATCAGTTGTCTAATAATCATAGTACAAGCTCTGCTTAGTTTGAGACTAGATGGTGTTATGTGAAAGTTGTGGATTCTTATTCATTTCTTCTTCTTCCTGCCCTTATCCCATATTACTTGGGGTCAGCGCAACAGAATTTTTTCTTCCATTATGTCCTGTCACCGGTCAAACTATCACTAACTCCTTTTTCTTTCATATCCCTTCTCACGCAATCCATCCATCTTTTCTTCGGCTTTCCTCTCCCTCTCCATCCATCTACATGTATACTCAGAGTTATTATTTCTTTATACATTTGAATACTGTAATAATGAGGTAAGATTTTTCGCAAAACTTGACCAGCCTGCGTTGAATCAATACATATTTATTCACATCTGCATGCAGTGACTGTAGATAAATACAAAAAGCCGCATTATGTTGAAGCATACATTTGTTTATATTATAAAATCAACGGACTCGGCCAATAAACGCCACGTTCTGTTTTATTTATACTGGAGGCGAATTTAAAAATGTGCAACCACTGATACAATGGATCGTGTCACTCGCACTCCTACGCTAGGCATTGAACGTGATCTGTATCAGAGTATTTATCTTACTTAAATACTCCATTGAATTTTTTATCTAGATTTAGAACAATGTTTTCAACATTTTAGTCGCCCTGTCGGACAATGGTGATCGACATAACATCCATTATTTCGACTTACTTTTGCAGGTGTTTGGTCTCATGCACACCATATCAAAAAGTGCGGGGCGTCCAAAATACGAGCATGTCCGACAGAGTGACCCGTGTTGTGTTTTGAAATAATATTTCAGTTCAAGACGTAGCTTGTGTGACCATCAGTTTTATAAGAAGTCTCTAAGATCAGTGTGTTTCTTGGCACAGGCTTCCTCTAACCTCTTCCATTGTCTTCTATCTCTAGAAACCCTTCTCCAGTTCGGTCCGGCTGTTAGTTTTATTTTATCCTCCCATCTCTTCCTTTGCCTTTCTCTATTCCTTTTACCATATTTTATTTATTTATTTATTAAAACTTTATGCACTATTACAGTACAAACGCGGACCTTATATAGCATATCTAGGGAGTCATTCTGTGATAATCTTGCTCCACTTTTCTACACAGTAGGTATGTGGGCCATCCATCACCAATTTAGTTGGTCTATCTTTACCAACACGTCTGTTACTTTAGTTTTTGATCTTATAAAGGTGTCTAATAGGACAACATTTTCATATAATTTTGACTCTCCTTCAAGCGTATCAAAACACATAACTCCAAAATTAATAAATTTCAAGACCTTTATGTTGGCATTGTATAATAAAGTTTAGTATGAGAAAGAAATATTGGACGCTTGTTGTGAACTTGTGCTACTGAAAGCTGACTTAGTGGAAGATACATTGTGTAAAATACCAAATATTTATTTTGTAGGTACTAGCATTTGTACGTGACCTCGCACTCGCTGCTCGAATTAAAAGTGGCTTAGAAAATGACCACTATAGGATCGCAAACTTTACTAAACGTAAAGTTTATTGCTAAACAGACGACGCGGTTTAGAAATTATCAAAAAAACTTGCTGAATAAAATAGTCACTTCGGTGTAGAGTAATTTCTATAAGACAAGTTTATTCCTGTCGGGGTTTTTTTATAGCAGGATGTCATTCAATGACTTCCACCTGGGTGTAGTGTGAGGGTGTGTTCAACTTTTATAGATTAAAACCACCGTTGTGTCCACACTTGTGTCCTTCAAATACCCTTTGAGTTCTAAGACCACGATTTTCCATCCCTGTCGGATTGCAGGATGGTTCAAAAGAGTTACCGCGGCCATCGAACGCAAATAATAAACGAAAGAACACTAGTGGAATTTAGTTTTTTTTTTAAATCTTACACTACTCGCTCCACCCAGAGCGGAAGAATTCATTTGATAATTTCCAAACTAAAACAAAAAGTTAGTCCTTATTCATTCAGATGCAGACATAGGTTAGAAAAGTTCATTGATAGAAAACGGGTGCGACATGCATTTTCATAGAATTGTGGTTGAGATTTCTATAAATATGTATTTGGAGGAAAATACCTTCTTCCACTTGATCGAAAAATCGTGACGAATAAATACGAGCAAACAGGTATCCCTCTCTAATCCTCGTATCACAATAGCACCCGTGACAAATAGAGCGGAAGTAATCTGATATTTTGATAAAGTTGTTCATACATTTACACTCAGCTTAACTTTATCAGCTTTTTGATGTTATCAACTTATCTTTCCGCTCTTTTTCCCTTATAGATTGAATAGAATTTCAAGTGGTATTCACTTATAGTGCTCTGTTACATGTGCCGATACATCATGGCTTTTGAATAGTGCGCAATTGTGTGTCATGTCAACAATATTTTCACAACGGAGAGATGATGTTTTTTTTATCTAATAACTCCCGCTCCGCTCTGAGTGATGAGAGCTAGTGTCAGACTTTTACTGACTAGGCCCTACCCTTGTTCGTTTAGTTTTCTTTTGAGTTCCTGGACCATGGTGGTTCTTTTAAATAATCTCGTAGCCCTGGCAGGCATCGGCCCTTGTTAGTTGCATACGGGTGAGCGGAGAAAATTGGAGTAGGTAACTTTAACTATCTGTATCGTTATATCGCCATCGCCACATCGGCTCATTCATCTAAGTGATATATATATTGTACTTGTCAACCTTAGTATCTATTGTTTGCCAGTAATATGACCGCAAAACTTGTTTTTTTGCAATCATCTTTGCGCGGCTAGAATTACATATTAGCTTTTGAATTTTTGTTAATTTAGGAGTTTACTAAAATATTTAACTAATATTTTAGTAGCAGCCACATGGATCGATATTGGTGAGGTTGTTCTTCCATTCATCACATTTCGAGATCACTACTATGTCTCAGTTAAGGCGTCAGCAGCATTTGCACATCTCTGTTGTCAATGATATGCAAATGACAACGGAACTTCTGACACCACTCTTTTCAATGGGTTTGTGTAACTCAAATTCTAGAATTTAGAGGCCTGACTGATTTTGAAAACTGTTTAATGCTTACCAAATTATTTTCCTTTCACTTTTTATTCTTCACCTACATTTGTAAAACATTTACAAGGAAAACTGTGAAGTTCACAACTGTTACGAGTGTTTCCCAGTTTTTCCATCCATTAATTTAAGTTAAGACAAACGCGAAGTTGAGTGGAGAGTGTTCACGCAAAAAATAGACCCGCCTCGACACTGAACATGCCGTGTTTTTGTGTTTGTTTGTATGTGCTTACATTTGTGGTACTTACGGTATTAGGTTAAGTTCACTTCTAATGCACTAAAGGTCCGAGAGAAGCTATTAATTATACAAGGTGAATTTATAAGCAATTAGCGGCCCCGATAGACGTCGTCCTGTCCAAAAGCTGGTTTTACGTCAGAAAGAAAATTAAGAACCTGATAACAGCGCCACCTACTAGGTCCAATTTTATTTTCAAACCCTTCAGAGCCCTCTCAAACATACACATAAAGTTACATCCATGTTGGTCAAGCCGTTTAGGAAGAGATAGGTGACAAACACAAGAATTATAAATTTAAAGATGCGTGCTTTGTAAGGATCAGCTAATAGTTATACTATTTTTCAGGCTGACTAGAACTTAAAAAAATCACCATCAACCAAAAAATTCAATTCAATTTATAAGATAATGGTAAGGATAGTAAGATTTTGCTCCTAAATTTTAGTAGTTTGTCATTGAATATGATTAGTTCAGGCATGTCTATGTCTAGGCATATCTAAACGCCTCTACACAAACTGCCAAAATTGTTCACGAAAACTTTTCGTAGTTGGTAAATTCATAACAGTATCAATAATTTATAACAATTGCTACTAGAATAATACGCGCAGTGTTTTCCAATATTTCCATAAATTGAGTGAAATTTTGGGATATAAACAAACGCTAATAAATTTGCTGTTTATGAATATTATTTATTGAAACTTTATTTAAATACTAAAAAAAAAACCTTTTAAAATAAGCCTTTTAAGTATTTGCACTAATTGAATTGCAATGGGCAGGGCACATTGCTCGCAGAACAGATGGCCGTTGGGGCCGAAAGGTTCTGGAGTGGCGACCTCGTACTGAAAGACGCAGCGTCGGAAGGCCTCTTACAAGATGGACCGATGACCTGGTGAAGGTTGCGGGAATCCGATGAATGCGAGACGCACAGGATCGATCATTGTGGTGACACTTGGGGGAGGCCTATGTCCAACAGTGGACGTCTGTCGGCTGAAATGATAATGATGACTAATTGAAATTATTAGAGTAACTATAGGTACATTATTTTCCTTTGCTACACGTGCTAAGCCAAACTAAGCTTTTGATGTACAACTGCCTTAAAAGATTAAGCCCCATAATTGTAAAGCAGATTAACATCAAACACAATCACGCGTCAAACTCAGGACCTTCATTAAATCCGAGTCACAAATTGCGATGTGTTCACAACTCCAACTCCAAATCAAAACTCAATTCTATTGACATGACACCGTTCACTCCAGCGTCATTTCTGTTAATCTCATAATGGAGTGAGAGGACATCAAACGGGCCCTCTGAGGAAACAATACTGCCGTCATTGCTCACTCGCTCCACTGAGTCACGTCACGCAGTGGAGTCGTCACGCTAACGTCACGTCATAATATCGCTGCGTAATGACTAATGATTCGGAAAGACGTAGAATGTATTGTTATGATAATTTCATGTTGTGTTCAAATTGTTTGTTATAGTGTTAATTTTGGGAAGGTATTTCAGTTATTTACTCCTTATGTATATTCATATTATGATTTATAGACTCATCGGTCATTTGCCTAACGGTGTTTTAGCTAACCCAGTCCTCTCGTGCGCAGGGGTATTGTTATTACATAATTGCATTTTTTTTAGTGAAATCACAAAAAATACTTTTTCTGCTTACTCGCTCCACTGAATCACTTCACGCAGCGGAGTCGTCACGCTAACGTTACGTCACAATATCGCTGCGTAATGTCTAATGATTCGGAAAGACGTAGTATGTATTGTTATGATAATTTCACGTTGTGTTGAAATTGTTT
This sequence comes from Mythimna lalbum, assembly GCA_949319445.1. Classification (NCBI taxonomy): domain Eukaryota; kingdom Metazoa; phylum Arthropoda; class Insecta; order Lepidoptera; family Noctuidae; genus Mythimna; species Mythimna lalbum. The sequence goes on along the minus strand of OX439352.1, from coordinate 7,479,144 downwards.
GACATGCGATTAGCTTGCCTCATGGTGTTAATTTTGAAAAGGTGTTTTAGTTGTTTACTCTTCCTATATATGCTCATATTGCTCATATCATCTTTTATAGACTCAACGGTCATTTGCCTAGTTTTTTCCCAACTAACACAGTACCCTCGCTCTCGAGGTGGTATTATTATTACATAATTGCGCGCTTTTTCAGTATAATATTAAAAAAAAAATTGGTCGTTGCTCATTCGCTCCACTGAGTCACGTCACGCAGCGGAGTCGTCACGCTAACGTCACGTCACAATATCGCTGCGTAATGACTAATGATTCGGAAAGACGTAGTATGTGTTGTTATGATAATTTCACGTTGTGTTCAAATTGTTTGACAAGCGATTAGCTTGCGTTATGGTGTTAATTTTAGGAAGGCATTTTAGTTGTTAACTTCTCCTATATAATCATATCATCTAAACTACTCGTAATATTATAAAGAGGTAAAGTTTGTTTTTATGTTTCTTTTTGTTTGTAGGAGGTAATCTCTAAAAGTACTGGACCGATTGCAAAAATCCTGAGTAACATAACCTATATTTTATGTATGCGGGTGAAGCCGTGGGCACAAGTCAGCATGTTAAAAGTAAATAAATAGTATACTGCAATTTTTAAATAAATAAATTTTCCACCGAAAAAAAGAGCTTGAATTTAAAAAAATATATACTATAATGAATTTATTTTATATAGAAGTACAACTAATTCTTGTGTTCCGATCGTCATTCTAATTGAATAACGATCGGAATGTCAAATCAATGGAATTTGTCCAATTACTGAATTACTAAAATAGTCCGTTCATCGACTAGGTACTCAATTAGTTTGTTAAAATCACGTTTTACAGTCTGAATTGTTTATTTTAGTAACTGATAACATCAAATCTAAAATAAACTAGTTTTTAATTTAGTCACATAAAAACTCACTGACAAGGAAGACTTAGGATGAGGTACCATCAAAGACACTTCCGCCTGACCACCGCTAACTTCATTTTTGCTTGCACTCGAAACGAAAACTTCAAAGGGTTGTGTTTGGCGCTGCGCCGCAGGATTCAAGCATTTTTTTTTAATGTGATTAGGCAGAAATTACCGTAATGGTACAAAACCAAATCGTTTGCTAGTTGCTAGGTAAGCTACCTATTTTCAACTCTCTCAAGATCTTAAATTATAATCTTGACTCACGTAGTCCCAATCCCAAACGTCTTTATGTACCTAGCTATGACATTTGAAGTCGTAGAAATGTCTATTACACGCCGTTAACATTCCTACACGACTTATTGCCTGATGCTCCTCTGTCTGTGACTACACTTAGGTACGCCAAAGATGAAAATTGTCCCATGAGAACTATATAACTGGATATACGTCCTATTCTAAGTTTCTATCTACTCGTTTTTCTACAAATCCATTTAGCTATCTATTCAATAGTCATTTAAGCATGATTGACTAAAACTGTCTCTCGCTCCACCCAAGAGCAGGTTCGTCAATGATGATTTTCCCCGTCGACAGAAAAAAAAAAAAACTAAACATGGAGACTTTCACATTTGTTATAATAATAATCAACGTCACCATCTTCCTGGCCTTGTTCCATGTTATTTGGGACCAAAGCAACATTTGGTTTTTCCATTTTACACATCACTCCTCACCATCCTTCCATTAATTTTTTGACACCTCTCTCCCTCTCTATCCATCCGTCGGTTCTTATAGTAACATGATTTTAATTCCTTCTCTTCACATGACCACACCAAAGCAAACGATTCCTGTTACACTTTTCGGTGTCTGGTGTCACTTCCAAGCTTCCTCTAATATACTCATTTCTGTTTTTATCCTTTCCCTATATCCGTCTCAGTATTGTAATTTTTTAATATTAATAGGAATAATAATAGTACCTCCCTTTGTCTATATGTGTGTATGTGGGCAGGAAAATACGAAAACATTGTATTCATGAACCTCGACATTTTCTTTTCGTTGCGTTTTATAAATTCATTTTATTTTGTGAAGTCTATTTAGGTCGTCAATACTCAAAAAAACATACGCCAACGTGAAAACTGAAACTACGGTCTGATTTTTCAAACTTCACCTAACGTTGGTTATTACTCGTTTTGCCAATATGCCTCTATCAACTTTAGTATCGAACTATGAAATATTCGATACACGTAGGCGGTCCTGGCTACAACCAAATTAAAAATATAAAGGCTGAAAGTTATTATTTTACTTCAACAGGTTTTTGTTTCGCCATAAATTGGGATTATAGTTGGTTTTTCGGATTAAAAACTAGCATTTTTTTTAAATATCGCAGTATTACTTTATTGTAGTTACATAAAAACATTACAAAGAAAAACTTATATCTAAAACACGTACAATGGGCGGCCTCATCGCATTCCGCAATGTTTATTCCGCAGTATACGAGTGTGCTTAGATTAGTTTTTTTTTTAGCTTTGCTTGACTTATTTTATTTTTTCCGTTTAAAGTATTTGTTTATGTGTCGTTTAACCCAAAGGTTGCATTGCATTGCATTGTTGGCCTTATAATGTTCCCACTGTTGGGACTCAGGCCTCCTCTCTAGGAGAGGGAATGGGCCGTAATCCATCACGCGAGCTCAGTGCGGATTGGTGGAGGTCACATGTCTTCGAATTTTTTGGTTCTACGACATTCTTCACCCAAATATTAACTGGGTGAGAATGCCTTGTTGCACTAAGTCCGCCTATGTACCACTACTGTATATGAAGTTTAAATAAGTAAATAAATTAGGCATTATGACCTCACACAAGTATTTTCTATGCTATTTTTTTTTAAAGTTACCATGATTCGCAAAAATATTGTTTGTCCAACACGAATCATTTATATAAGTTTTTTATTTTTCATTTAATAGCACTCCAAGATAAAGCTGTCCAGAGATATTTTTTGTTATTTTATTATTTGTTAGCTAATTTTTAATCTGGACCTGTGTCCTTTTTTATAAATAAATAAAAACTTCTTTTATCTTAACAAAATTCTCCTTGAAACGCTTGCACAGAAAAATCTCAACGATATGTCACAACGTAGTAACAATCAGTGCTACATCCAAGCAAACGGGATTGCAAGACGACACGCCTCGTTCACGCCTCGTTGATTCCAGTATAGCTTCCGTTTGCCCCCACTAACTTTATCTACTCTCAAACATTTATTCTGCCCTGTGATACTGTTTGACTTTTCCTTCCTTAAATAGAAAGAAAACTTTGAGGTTTTCTGATCTTGATTAAATAATAATTTCTAAACTGGTTGAGATAATAATAGCTCAACAATGTTCACTTAATCAATCTTTTTCTCAATTCGAACAAAATGAAGCAGGTGTGGGGATACAATGGATTGTACCCAAGCTGACTAAGATGAAACACTTAAACTTAAAGGTAAAATGCATGTAACAGGGAACATATTATTCATTAAAAAAAAAAATTGTTATCAGCAAAGCAAGTTTACAAACATTCAAGACATTTTTTTTTTACATTGTCTACTTGTTACTACACACTCTTGCCAGTGATGTCTCCATCTCTCTAACCCGTTCAACTATTTGTCGGCGATATTCTCTGGAAAATAATTATTCAAGAATTCCTACGCATTTTACGAAAATGTCTATCCTCCGAGTTCAGTTTTTTGATGAGAGATCAAAATAGTTCATGGAGTGTAAGGCTATCTAGTGAGTAAGGCGGATGATCAATCAGTTCAAACCGTAATTTGTAGATTTTCGCCGTGGGAAGGTGGCGTTGTTTTGGTGAAAAACGATTTTCCATTTCTGCATTTCAAATCGACTCGCTCAAATAAAAGCTACGTGTACCAAAATGGTTGAAACTTTGGTAAGTAACAGTTAAAAAAAACACCACTACATTGAATAACCTTTGCTGAATTTACTTTTTTATTTTTTCTGTGGATAAAAATCATCCAGATCACTTCCCCCTCCCTTGGGCGGAGTGAAAGACAGTGTCAGACTTTTACTGACTAAAAACCCACCCCGTTCTTTCGATGCACTTCATACCGCGACCGAGCCTTTCTTTCAGAAGCAGACCCTTGGCCCAAGTAGGCTTCGACCCTGCTGGACCCCTACGGGCCTTTATTGACGAGTGCTGTTATCTTCACATTGAGGTGGGAAACACCACGTATAATAAATATAGAATAATAATAGTGTAAAATAATATATTTGTCAAGTTATATATTATTTGAACCAGGTTGGCTATTGTGCTCTTTTGAGAAAAGCAAATTTTCAATCTTTAAACATAAAATACAAATGAAAAGTAAATATAGAATAACCATAAATTAACAGAACAGCTGTCCCAAGGGTCCGTTCTAAAAAAAAAAATGAATCATTAGAATCAAAAATATTATGGTGATTCTCGCAACAAACGCAATTTACTTATCATTATTTTCACATTAAGTATCATTTTCTGACTGTTATGGACCCGTAGAAATAGCCAACAATCACCTAAAGAGGTTATTCTCTAATAATCGAAAATAAAAGTAAATACGAAGTCCGACTTCCATAGCTGGTAAAGCCGTGGAAGTCGGTCTTACAGAGTTTGTGATAAAAGTCACGTATTTGATATGGAGGAAAAAGGTATTAGAAGCTCAGATCGTAATAGGCAACTGATTATAGATGGAGTAATTTATATCAATTCCACTTTTCCGTACACGTGTACACTTTTTTTTTTCTTCAACTTACAAGTAGGTATTAAGTGGTCTTATGAGTTTGAATTCAAGATTATTATTTTGAGTTTAACTAAAACTAAAATTGCTCCGCTATTGACCGTGAAATCGGTGAACATATATTAAAATAAACATACAGCCAAATATATTGCCTCTTTTTTAAGTCGGTTAAAAAGCTATACATTATTAATACTGAATGACTTATAATTGCACATTTTATTCATGCAAAAATGCATAGTTCCTGTAGCTTACACCATGAGAGTGAAGCCGCTGAAAAGAACTACTACTTCTTTTATTACTATAGTAGCTTTTTCCCGCAACTTCGCCCGCGAATGTACATAAAATATAGCCTATGTCACTCAGGAATAAAGCAGCTATCTATTAGTGAAAAAATTTAAGCAATCAGACCAATACTTCCAGAGATTACCCCTTACATACAAACTTACGAAAATTAAACCTCTTTATAATATTAGTATAGATAATACATACACAATATCAGCATTGAAGGAACGAACAATAACAACCGCACATCTAATCACAAATCCATGAATAAAATTATCAGTTTCACCAAAAAAGCCGTTCCTCTTAATCGTCGGAGAATCCATAAGCCATATCAATTCACGTAATGTGTTCCCATTATGGCAGCATGCGGAGATCGTGGACGTTCGGACAGACAGACGGAAACTACGCCATTACCCGCCCCGCGGCGACGAAATGTGAAACGGACCTCGAGAGGAAAAATATTAATATACAATTTCTGTGCAGAATAAATCTATAAAGTGTCTCTTTAACATTGTGCTAGCGGGTTTCGCATTTGTAAAATTTTTGTTTGGTTTTTGATCATCTAAACTAATATTATATGTCGTGTAATTACGAAGTTCCTATAGCCAGTTCCATCATCAGATCAGCTCCATGTCATAATAATCTTACATTGTCATCTGATTTGCAGATGCATGCAAAATTTTAGCTCAATCGGTAACCGGGAAGTGGGACTTTAATTTGCAAAATTTGATAACAAACAGACAAACATCGTGACAGGTGAAACTAAATAAAAGCTTGTAAAAGAGGTAATCTCTGGAAGTACTGATCCAATTGCTAAATTTTTTTTTACCGATAGAAAGCTACTGATAAAGCAGCCACAAAGGAATACTTAAGTGACATAGGCTATATTTTAAATATGCGGGCGAAGCCACGCGCAGTTTAAAGCTGTTAATAATTATGGATCAGATGACCACAAATTAACAGGACCAGTATTTTTAATTTTGTGAATTGTATTTTATACAATATTTAAACGGTACATTTTTGTTACGAATCTATTATATAATTTAGTATAGGTATATTATTGGACATATAGAACTGGGGATTAAATATATTATAAGTAATATAAGGTTCGTTTTCTTCGAGTGGTTATTATAGCTAATAGTGCTAATACATGCTCGAACTTAGCTCTACCGATTTGGTCCGTCCAAATCAAGGTCGAGTGAGACTTAATGTAAGTTGCGTCTATCGTACCAAGTTCGAGTGAGTGTTAATACTAATCACACCGAGTCGTACCGGAAGACGCAGCGTTTTTGACCTGGTGAGGGTCGCGTGAATCCGATAGATACGAAGCGCACAGGACTGACCGGACCTATGATATGGTGACTCTGGGATAGGCCTATGCCCAACAGTTGACATCTCTCGGCTCATGATGTTGATATAGATAGACCATGACCTTGGTACGACGGACTAAAACTACAGTACCGAATTGGAGCATCTGTTAAAGCTATAATATTAAAGAACCTCAGTATACGACATCAATTAATTATTATGAAAGCTTTTTGTTAACTCTGCACTCAGGTTTATCACAAGCTCGCGTTACAGTCGTGAGCCATGACACATAAGTTTTGCATTGCATCAAATGCGTAATCGAAACGCCCCTGACAATAAACGTTAAACCTTATAGAATAACCCATTTATCAACGGTATTGCAGATCTCATGATATAATATTTAAAGTAACGTCCTTTTTCTCCTAACTTGCCATAATTTGGCACTTAATAAAACAATACATGTATATTTATTTATTTATTTATTTAATGCTTTATGCACACAAAGTACAGAGGAGGACTTAATGCCTTAGGCATTTTCTGCCAGTCAACCTTTGGGTGATGCAGAGAAAAATAGAGGCAGGTGCAATAAAAGAGAAAGAGAAAACGAACAAGAATTAACATAAGTACTAATAAACCATATAATATATATTATACAATTAAACAATAAAAGCTTGACAAACAATTAATAAGCCAAACATAATAAATAATAATGGTTATTAATATAGTCAAACAATTGGTCCAGATCGACAATTGGAAAACATTAACCTTGTGATGATACTACTGCCAACTTCTTACGAATCAGCTCTCGAACTTTAGTTTTGAATGCTAATCGGCTTGTTGCCATCCTGATCTCCTGGGGGAGCGCATTTCACAAAGAAATAGATTGGACAAAGAATGAATTGTGAAGAAAGTCAGTACGATGAGAGGGACACTGGAGTAGACGGTTATGAGATGACGGTTTTGTGATGATTTTGTTTCTGTTCAGAAAAAAAAAAATTATAATGCCTACATCATAGAATTTAATCTGAAATCTGATAATTTATAGAATGTTGAACAACAAACGTTAATTAAACCTTAGTTTTCAATTAAGGGGGTACATGTATCCCTATAAGGTACGAGTACGTAAAGAACAAATTAGCATTTTGCGACGCTGCGAATTGTTCTTTAAACTGCATTTTGACAAGTTTTCACGCCATTTTTAATTAAATACTAACAAACGTACGTTTTTATTTATTTATTAATACTATGACATTAATATAAAAATAAAGTACGTGTACCAGTGTTGTTGCTACTGCGTCGGATCCGAATTATCTACAAATTCAATTTTATAAATATTGCATTTTTGAGCTACAGGTGGAACTCGTAGCTTTGAATTCTGAACCCGTATTCATGAACGTGGAATGGCATGTTGGAAGAATTTATTTACACTTATTGAATATTTTTACTTTATTTCAGTTTGAAAGCGAGACTCACTAGAACCATGTTGATGTACTGAATTTGATATTTTGAAAACAATTTTATTTAACTTGCAAAGTTTCTATGTATGTTTGTTTAGGGTAAATGCCAATAAATTTTGAAACAGGCTCTAATCGATTGAACTGTTTGAGAGACATCACCATCAAAGACCATAATTTTATTATAAATCCTACTATCCTACTAATATTATAAATGCGAAAGTTTGTATGTATGGATGGATGTATGGATGCTTATTACTCTTTCACGCAAAATATACTGAACGGATCTCGATGAAACTTGGTACACGAGTAGACCATATCCCAGAATAACACATAGGATACTTTTTATCCTGGGATTAGGTACGCGGGTGAAGCCACGGGAAAAAGCTAGTACAGAATATATTTATTCAGTTATAAATTACAAGTAAACCTATTTATAATCTGAGATCCGTTAAAAGAAAGAAGATTGACATGTTAAAAAAACTTGATTCGGCTGGAACCCATAGTTCGTGTCCGACTTGCCCATAAACAGTTTTTTTTTTCTCTACCCAGTATTTTCTACGTCAATAAAGGTATGTATATATATTTTTTTTTTTAAATCAGTTAAGATAACACAGATACCTACATATTATCACAATTCGCAAAATGTATTTTCAGAACTCAACACGAGTTACATTTCACCTGAATACTTGAACCATATACGAAAATTCGTCTATAAAAATTCTTCCCTCTCATTTCACGAGGTCGGAACTCGGAACCACGAACGATTGCCAGCCAGAAAAATATTCACTTAGTGCGACCCCGGGGAGCTCGATCACAATAGATCAGCGTCATGCTGGCTGAAGCCCCATCTCTTCGCGACAAATCACGTAGAAATCGCCCGATCCTATCTCCCAACCGTCGGATTTGGACTTACAACTTTTTATTATTGAATTTCTCGTCCCGCGATATTTTCCGCCCGAACGGAAGGGTGTGGTAAAAAGTAATGGTGACCTTTTTACTTTTATAATACTCAGTAGAATGTGTTATCTCCACGGATTCTTTTCGCATATTCTGTTATGATATTTACGTAATAGCTTCTGTATGAATGATGAGGTATTCCAATTATTTTTAATAAAAAATGCCATTTTTCTTTCTTTTCAACGATGTTTTAATTACGGTACGGATTCTGAATAGTGCCCGGTTATTTTGAGATACCCGTATTTTTATTTATTCTTATTTTTAGAGTTGAGATTAAACATGAATATTCTATGTAGATCGTACCTACGCATAAAATGTTACTGCCAGAAATATATTACAATGATACGCCCTTTAAAATTGCTAAAACGAGAGAGAGAAAATAAATAAGATTTGTATCAGTTTATTTAGAATTAGAGACTGAATTTGTGCGAAGCTTTTCAGGAAAATGTACTGGATAGAATAGATGTTTAGTGGAAAATAATGCTTGGCAATGCGGGGCGGAAACACAACATATATAGGTACAGAAGTCAATCTACATACAAAGCGCGTTTGAGTAACGCACACATAGACACCGCGCACGGACACGATATCTCGAAAGCGTCTCGGCCCACTCGTCGAACAGTTCCGGCTCAAACGCTCATTGGTGTGCGTCCACTGAGCGTAGGTATAAAAAGTGAAGTACATACATGAGATTGTCTTCTGTACCTATCTATTTTGTGGCGGAAATCTCTGAACCGATCTTCAGATTATCGCAATGAAATTGAGTTCGAAACTGAAGTGCTATTATTCTAATCTAATAATCTTTAATTGAATCCTCCCTGTTAAGGCTGAGGACTTTCAAATTTGAAGGCAGAACTTTTAGGACAAGTTGTGTCCGTTTACTTGTTGCGTTTCATTTTCGACATGTTTTTTGTTTACTGAACAGTAAAGAATAACTGAAATTATAAGATGTCTACATTAGTTATCATGATAATGTATACCAACGAAATAATTGATTAAGTTTTATCAAATCCAGATATTGGCCAGTCTAAGGATGGCAAAAAAAAATGACATAATAGGAAACTGAATTGACTAGATATGCCTTAACTCTTTCATGAATTTTATATAAAATAACACATTATTATATGTCAATATTAACCGAGTTCAATAAATACTTATTCATTTCCTGTTGTTGGCTCCAGCAATAGCCAATCAGATTACTAATAACCATTTCCATTTGCAATAATGACATTCGCTTGAAATGAGCCAAAAGCGCAGTAATGGAAATAGCATTTTGGCGTTCCGTAATCTGTCAATTCATGAGCATCATCAGCACTCAATATGGCTGCGAGCGAGCAAAGAGCATAATTTTGCTGTTTTATGGTTGGTAAACATCGCGGCATTGGTACGCGTAGAGGCAGGTTTGCTCGAAGCCAGCGCTGGCCACATTTTCATTGGAAGCCTGTCCTGGCTTACTTTTATAGAAAAAAAATCTTGCTACGCTTTTTTTTGAGGTAGGAAATGACTACTCCTGCTCTAGAATAGGGTGGGAGAGCGTATCAGAATTTTACTGACTAAACCATAGCTATGTTCCTTCAGTTTCCTTTTGCGTTCTAGGACCATGAGTTGGTATATCTTTTTCAAGGCCTTGCTAGGGATTTACGGTTTGCGGACACCTCTTTCAGGCACGCGTGGAACGCTGCACGCCGTCGACGACTTGAGCTCGGTGCTTATAGGACGAGCGGATGACCAGAGCCTCTTACATATCTCCAATTAACTCCGCCCGCGTCCCATACACCACCAAAAGAAAAAAAAAAGAACTAGCCCCGTGTAGACTCAGCTTTGGCAAGCTTGCAGGACTAGCGCCAACGCACTGGCTCTATGTAAACATGCCTTAACGACCGGTAGTAGCCATCCAGAGCACGCGCACTCGAACCCGCAACTCTTGACCCGAAAACCTTGTTCGTTTGTATCCAGAAAATAATCCGATAATATACTCGTATATCTGAAGCATTCTTGTCTGGCTGTGAAAAGCGCGAATTGTTGCCGTCGATTTACTTATGTATACAGTTTCACAGGACCAAAGCAAAGGAATTTTTCGGACGCTTGATTTTCGATTACGTTTGTACTTGTTTCCAATTGTTTTGCTAAAGGGTTCCTTTGTTTGTGTAGGTTTTGTGTTATATAATATAGAGTATGATTTATTTTTCTATTACAATCTAAACTTATCGCGCTTGCTATTTTTATACCTTACATTTTAATCATTAACCTAGACTAGATTTGAGTTGTTGAACTTGAGTTTCAGTTATAATGAGCATTCATATGAATGACAAATAAAAGCTCACATAAAATAAACATTTTTCTGTTCAGAAATTTACTTTAGATTTACTGTAACATATCTTTGATTAGGGTGATACAGACGCATTTCATGTGATTAATTTAATTAGGTATGAGAGTTTTAATCATTTTATTTTTGTTAGAGGTTGGGAAATTATTGTTGGTGTTTCATAGAAGGGTAGCTAGGGTAGTAAAGACCGGCCTCATCAAGTTTTAACTGAGGAAAATATTGACTTGCAAAAGTATTTTAAGACCGATTGTACATACGTCCGGAAAACTTGAATGACCTTGTAAAACGCTTAATTGTCGTTTTGTAAACACGTTTATTTACGAATTTTTTTTGGCCAAATGTTTTTTTTTTGGTGTTTTACGTAAATGCGCAATTACGTAATAATAATACGCCCGCGCGAAAGGGGTTACCGTTAAAAATCTTCTCCTCCTCCGGGTTGAGCAAGAGGAAGTAGCAGACTTTTACTAACTAAAACCCAAGCGTTGTTTTTTACGTTCATGTACCGCGGTAAATCTTTCGAACAAAGCCCTGGAGAAAGTTTTACTTCACAAAAGATTGCTGCTACTCAAACATAATATTTACTAGTACAACATAATGCCTAGCTAACTTTTAACGAGTTCTGTTCCTAAATGTCCGTCTGAGCTAAACTATTTGGAGTGGTTGTCCTCAAGTTTAAAATAATGGCTCTTGTACGAGGGCTGACTCAATAAAACATACCCTGGCATCTTTCATAGCTCTGTTGTTTAGTATCTATATTTTATATACTTCTGTTCTTTGATATTTTACAAGACTCGTTATGAGACGTAAATATGATTTAGTGAGATTCTCAACATCACAATTTGTTGTAAGGTTCAGTTGAAAACCAGCGTCAGACAGCTACATCGTAGTTGTCTGGCATTTTTGCTGAACTGGGACTTTTTTGGCGCAAACGTGAGACATACAATGTTAGTTTTTGTTTTTTCGTTGTTTTATTTTTATCTTAAGTTTTAACATGTTTTTGTTGTCTTCAATGCTTTGTGTGCCAAAATAAATATTGTATTATGTCATTATTCGTGTGAAAAAAATATTATTCGTGTTGCATTCGATGTTTTTTAGTAGGAGATTAATGATTTTTACCCAACTGCGTCAAAAGGAGGGGGATATTTGACTATAATATGTAATGAGGTGATTTTTTTTAAACAGATTACAGTTCCCTATGCATAAAATATTACTAGTATAAAGATATTTATCCTCCTCATGCTCGTAATAAATCGCTAGCGTTCTCTCATGAATGTGCTTGCTTGGAACTATGTGGTACTGTTTTTAAAAAAATATCACCACATTACTTATATCATCAATATATCTCCCTTTACCATATCATGGATCACTCTTATCACTTCATCTACCGGATTATCCAAACATATTATTTATTTATTTAATCTTCATGCAACAAAAAGTACAAAGGCGGACTTAATGTCTTAGGCATTCTCTACCAGTCAACCTAGGGAGGTGAAGAGACAATATGGTAGTGGTATATTACCATTAATTTTGTCTCAAATACTGTTAATATGCTTACTCTAAGATCCAACACCAACCCTGTTGAGGAAAGGTTGATGTTATAGCTATAATTTCACCATCCCAATTTTTTCATAACATAGGTATTCCCAGAAAACAAAAATCCGCATACATTTTACCCGAACTAGAGTTACCCGGAACACAGCGTCGGCGTTCACTTTGATAAACTCGGTGTGAGAGCTGTCATTAATCATTTGGCGCGCGATACAGAAGGCAGATGCATCAATCGATACGTTCTGCTGGGACGCCTTGTTGATCTGAGTAAGGTTCCGTTGAAAACTAGCGTCAGGCAACTGCTATGTAGTTGTTAGGCATTATGTTGAAGTGAACTTATTTGATATAGGCGTAAGACACATCATGTAAGGGGTTTTTGTTTTATTTTTATTTAAGTTTCTACATAAATTGTTTCTTAATTGGGTGGGTTTATACGTAAAATCAATGTATTTTCTTTCTTTGTTTCTTTTTTCGATTTTTCTTTCTTTCTTTGTTTCTTTCTTTCCTTCTTTCTATTAGCTCTTTTGTTTGTTCTGTTAAACATTTTGTTGAATACCTATGTCTGCCTTTAAACAATGATATTCAATCAGATATAACATTTATCAACTGTGCTTGGTACTGAACAACAGGCATTTTGTTGACGCTTGTCAATCCCATAGAAAGAATGCTTCTTTTAAACATAAATCTAAAGACAAAAAAAAGCAAAAGAACACATCAGCACATTATAGAAAAAAAAACAGAATATAATTTATAGTAGTGGTATTTTTTTAACGCTCACGAAAGCTAAAATGAAAATGGGAAGGACATGTAACAAGATCACACGACGAAAAGTGGTCAAAACAATGGATACAAAAAATTAACAGGACCAAAAGGCAAACGTAGACAAGGAAAGTCAGATAGGAGGGCTTTTTTTTGTCGATGGGGAAAATCATCTTATGACAAAACCCACTCTTGGGTGGAGCGGGAGATAGTGTCAGACTCTTACTGACTAAAAACCCCACGCCGTTCCTTCTAGCCTTTATACCGGGGCTCTAGTTTCCTTTCGGATAACTCCGGCCCCGATAGGCTTCGACCCAGCTGGGCCCCTGTTGCTGACAACTCCTTGAGGCGCGCGGGAACAGTGCGCGCCGTCGACGTCTTGGCTCGGTCCGGACAGTTACCGGACGATCGGACAGCGAGCTACCCACGGCTCGCCGTCCGCGAGCCCGCGTCTACGGTGGCTGGAAATCGGGATTGGAATCCCGGCGGCGGCGGGCTGATAAAATAATTAAAGTAGCCGCCCAGAAATGACTTACACTGTCAAAAGATCACATAACTGGAGGAGGCAGTTTTTCCCGTAGAGAGGGGGTGCATAATTAAGTTAAATTATTTCTTTAAATTAAAATAAATTAGCAATTTCATTTATTATTAAGGAATATACATGAATTTTATTTTATACTAGCTTCTGCCAGCGACTTCGTACGCGGATCCTGTTGCTTATGCCAGCGACAACGGGGTCGTCAAAATCAAAGATCTGAAACGTCTGATGTCGAACTCTAAGAGCTCGGGGACTGGAAAACAACATGATGCGCGAGACGATTCGAGACGTTCCAGATCTCTCCCTTCCAATTACGCGCGTGACAGTGTGCAAACACCTTAGACATGGTGCCAATGTCTCCTTGTTCGATGTAATTAATAAATGGGCTATAGGAAAACGCGCTCCTTTCTTTATTCCCTAAAAGTGTTCCCATAGCGTGATATAACTCGACACCAACGCCATTTACGAAATGTTTAGAAAACGGAAACTACATATTATTTACCCAAATATTATAGTATGTTAGCCATGTGCAGCGCCCCTTAGTGAACTCCACAGCGGGTGATGTAACCTACGACCAACTTATTATTTGCGGTTGGTACAGTAATCGGAGAACATTTCCGTTATACATGATTTCTGTGTAGCTTGAACCATCAAGGCTGCAAACGCGATGGAAGCTTAAAAAATGGAGTATTTTTTCTCGTTTTCCCAACTTTTCCCTTCACTGCTCTGCTCCCATTGATCGTAGCGTGATGAAAAGTATACTATAACCTGCCCAGGAGTATGAAGAATGATTGTACCAAGTTTCGTTAAAATCCATCGCGTAGTTTTTGTTTCTATAAAGAACATATAGACAGACAGACAGACAGACAGACAGACAGACAGACAGACAGACAAAAATTTTACTGTTTGTATTTTTGGCATCAGTATCGATCACTAATCTCCCCCTGATAGTTATTTTGGAAATATATTTCATGTACAGAATTGACCTCTCTACAGATTTATTATAAGTATAGATTAATCTACATTTACACTAATATTATAAATAGGTAATGTTTTTTTTTTGTTTGTAGGAGGTAATCTTTGAAACTACGGGTCATGTTGTAAAAATATTAGCGACGATATAAAGCTGTTTTATTCCTGAGTGACATGGCTATGTACGCGGGTGAAACCGCTGACAAAAGCTGGTCCTATATATTTTGAAATTCTAGCTATGGTTAAGAACAATGGCGAACTCCTGAATAAAATTTTTATTGGCTCATTTTTTAAGCGTCCATTGATAAAAATATGTGTAGAGCCCAAGAGTTTGACAATAGCCTTTTGATTGAGTCCGATGTTCGATCCCTTTTTTGAGATAAATGATCAGATGACTTGTGACTCTCTCGTTAGAGTGAGAGGGGTTTCAGATTTTTATAAAATTATCATTTTTTTTTCTTTCAGTTGAAGACTGTACAATACTTGAAACTGTCAGGAGTAAGAGGTTACATGATTTATAGGTAAAATTCTTGAACCCTTAGCGGTCCACTTCCCTTTACTTATAGTTGATAGACTCAATGGGTTGTAACTTTGATGACGTGTTACTTTTACTAACCATAAGTAGTTGTGATATTGTTCTTAACTTACAAACTATAAAAACACAAATATTATGGAGAGTAAATGTGTACATTTGTTACTTCTTCACGTTCGAACGGCTGAAGCTTGGTACGCCTAGTCCAACTAGTCTTAATACGAGTTTTTTTTTTTCTGTACGTGCGTTTGTTCCCTAAGTAAACTTAAACGGCTTGACCGATTTAAATTAAATTTTGAATGTATATTTGTAAGGGGCGACCCCCTTACAAACATACATTCAAAATTGATGATGGATGATTTTAAAATACAATTGGACCCGGTAGGTGGTGGTGCAATTGAATTCTCAAATTTTTACTCTGACGAAAAACTTGCTTTTGTATAAGCTGACGTCTATTGCGACCGCTAGTATTACGGGTATTATAATTTCTTAACCATTTCACCTATTGAGCACCTAAATATTGGTTGTAAAACACACAGAGTTTTGAGACACTATGAGAGTAATTCTTTACGAAAACGCCATAATAACGTTTAAATATAATGTAAAATTAATAAAGTAATTTATCATCGTCAGCAGTTTAAATAGCCGTCAAGAATTTCAAATGAAGTAATCCGAACTTTTTGGGCCATTCTCGAGAAATTGATCGCCGAAGTGATTAAGTATTTATCAATTAAGTTAGTTGGGAAGTTGCGCAGACAGCACTGAAAATTATAAAGTCTATTATTTAATTGCCGAGCACGCCCATTAACTTTGAGAAATAGTGACGGTTAATTAAGATCTTCAAACTTCGTTAAAACAGCTAAGGTTTTTCGGTTTAGGCAAGCTGCGGAGAATTTAATATTTATTGGATTACCTGAAATTCAGAGAGTTTTTTTATAGATGGGAAATCATCCAATGATACTATGTCAGAAATTTACTTACTAGAGCCCACTCGTAAGTTCCATCTTTACTTTGCTTTTCAGTAATCATTAGTTCTGAGGGATAATTTTTAAGAAACCCGGGTCACAGTTCAAGGGAAAGTAGACAATAAATTGCTAATATTATTATAATTTTTGTTATATTAATTAAGTTAATGTTACTGTAGGCTAGAAGAGCCACTTATTGGGTCCCATCAAACGAAACGCGATATCGCGGCACACTAAGGCAAAGGTGAGAGATGAGATTCAGAATAACCGAACTGGTGCGCAATGGCTGAGGACAGACATGTGTGGAAAAAGGAGAGGGAGGCCTTCGCCCAGCAGTGGGACATAATATGTTATCAGCAACAACAACGTCAATTCTTCAGATTTTCGTTTTTATATTTCTTTAAAATAGATTGAGTGTATTGCAGCTTGAGTGTACATCTATTTTTCTGCAACCGATTGAATTATCATTGGATACAGCGCTGAGACGGATAAGCTCCCGTTAATCGTAGTTTTGCTGCATCTTTTAACATGCAGAAGCTACTTTGAAACAGAGAGAATATCTTTTCATAGCGTTGCATTTTTTAAACTAATTTTTTAGTTGTATATTTATACGTTTTCACTAGTGAATCCGCCGAAAGCTACTACTGAATATAATATTATGCACTTAGGTTTAGTATAAATAGCTTATATTAAGTTTATTAAGTACATGATATCTTAATTAGGTTATTTTTTTTTTGTCGACGGGGAAAATCATCTTTGACGAAACCCGCTCTTGGGTGGAGCGGGAGACAGTGTCAGACTCTTACTGACTAAAAACCCCGCGCCGTTCCTTCTAGCCTTCATACCAGGGCACGAGCTCCCTTTCGGACAACCCTGTCCCCAGTAGGCTTCGACCCAGCTGGGCCCCTCCTGCTGCTGACAACTCCTTGAGGCGCGCGGGAACAGTGCGCGCCGTCGACGTCTTGGACTCGGTCCATTACCGGACGATCGGACAGCGAGCTACCCATGGCTCGCCGTCCGCGAGCCCGCGTCTACGGTGGCCGGAAATCGGGATCGGAATCCCGGCGACGGCGGCGAGGGCGCCGTTGCCTGATGCGGTCGGCCTCCTCCTTTGCAAGCATTACTGCTTCGCAGAAGGAGGCGACCGCCTGCCATTCCTCCTCGCTACGGACCATGGCCTCGACCAGGGCCCGGCGCGAGAGGTCTCCGCCGCCGATCGCCCCCACGAGGGCACGGCGATGCTCCGCCCAGGCAGGGCACACCTCGACGGTGTGCTCCACCGTGTCCTCCGGGCGTTGCGCACAGTGGCGACACCCAGGCGTCTCTTCCGCTTGAATCCGATGCAGGAACCTCCCGAACTTGCCATGTCCGGTGAGGACCTGCGTCATGCGGAAGGTAAGGACGCCGTGAGGTCTTTCCAGCCACGCCTCAAAGAGGGGACTTACCGCCATAATCGTGGCGTGCCCAGCACTGGGTTGCGATAGCCGTTGACGCCATTTCACCATGAGATCCCGCCGGAGATATCTTAATTAGGTATTACTCAATCATATTATAAGCGAAATTTTGTAAACGTGTGTGTGTTTGTTACTTGTTTACGCTAGAATGGTTAAACGGACTTAGATGAAATGTGACACACGGGTAGACCGCGCCCTGGAGCGGCACATAGGATACTTTTATACCAGGAATATTTTCCCTTGGGAAAATTTTCTACTAATACGTGAGCAAAGCCGCTAGCAATAGCCAGTAGTACCTACATAAATTAAAACATTAAAAACTGCTCGTATCGTGACTAATTCATAACAAATAAGGGGTATCTAAGTACCTAAATTATAATTTACGTTCATTGTTGTTTCTTAATAATAAACAGGCTATTAAAATTCCTCAATGGCCGCGGCGCAGGCATTTCGTGAAATATGTGCCGCCATAAAAACATGAAAATAAGATTTTTGTGAAGAACAATATTTTGAATGCGAAGCCCTTTTCAAAGCTCGCTCCCAATGGGATTGTATTTTATTATATTTTTGGGTCTGTAATGTGACTTTCAAAATACGTTACCTTGGACCCGAGAGGCCTGTGACGAAGAGTTTGTAATCAGCCTGTAATATTCCCACTAGTAGGTTTCAGCCCCTCCCCTTCTGCAAAAGTGGGCTGTTGGTTTACCATGTTTAAAGGTGGTCGCTTTTAGCGATAAGGCCGCTCATTGTGATACCCTATTAATTTTAACATATTGATGTAATTTTTATTTTTGGTGTACATCATCTTCTATCTTAACTACGGATTTAGCAGGATTGTTCGAAAGAGTTACCGCGGCCCTAGAACGCAAAGATCAAATGACCACAGGTGGGTTTTAGTCAGCAAAAGTCACTCCCTCTTGCTCCGCCCTAAGTGGGAGAAGTTACTGGATCATTTTCCATGTCTACACTAATATTTAAAAGAGGTATAAGTTTTTTTTTGTTTGTAGGAGGTAATCTCTGGACGTAGGACGCAGCGTTGGAACGCCGCCCACAATGTGGAATGGAATAGAACTCTAATATTTTTATGCTCTGCTGGAAAATGATCTGCTAAGTTCACGGACATCAATGTGGACTGATGACCTGGTGAGAGTCGCGGGCATCTAATTGAAACGAGATGCACAGGACCGGCCATTATAGCGAACCTTGACGAACCCTATGTCCAACAGTGGACGTTTTTCGTGATGATGATGAAAACGTCCGTCTCGGTTCATGGGTTGAACCTACGATTTTCAACTTATAAGTTAGGGTAGTAACCATTTAGACCACCACTACTCGACTAGGTATTTGTATTAGAAAAATCTCAATATTTCTCAAATCTGACAGCGTGAATGAAAAAGCTATACAAATAAGGAAACATTCGAAAAATTTATAAAATAATAAAAACACGTGAATGTGCTCGAGCACCCTTGTTATCGTTACTTGAGTTTATTTCCTTCGTGTTGTGATAATGTGTTACATAATAATTTACTTGTATTGTGTGAATAGTACCTTTTTTACATGGGGAATCATCAAATAACTTCTCCTGCTCTGCGTGGAGTGCGAGGGAGTGTCTGACTTTTTCGGTACAATTTTCGAGACAACTTGTTAGCATAAAAATGGCAAACTTAAATTTGTAAGCAGATTATATTTCTGCATGTGTAAGTTAGGATTAGAAACAATTTTATTTCTGCGGTCTGATTAATTTTAACTAACTGTTTTTACAACCTAAAACCATTTTGTTCTAACGGTTTGTTAAAATTAACACCATTCTTAACTCGTACTATTTTAATATATCTGTCATTGTGGACCATGCGTTCAAAAACAAGTAAATAACACCTAACCATCAGAGATTGCATCACTGCTTACCATCAGGTGGTATCGCAGTCAAGCACTAGTTTTTATCAATAAAAAAAATCAATAGTAACTTTAAATATTTGTTTGTAAATCCAATAGGTAAATAATTACCTGCTTGTATTGTATGTATCCAATAATACCATTTATTAAAAATTGTTCAGTATTTTTATTCACAATAAGGAGAGGGCTATACTCGGAATTTCCTTGAGTGATCGTATTAGGAATGAGGATGTCAGCTGCAACTGAGTCCAAAGAACCATCGAACTTATGGTACACCGAAAATATGTGATCGATGGGGTCGAAGGGTTCTGAAGTGGCGAACGCGTCCCGGAAGAGGCAGCTCGCACAATGTGGACCGAAGACCTGGTATAGGTCGCGTGAATCCAATGGATGCAAGGTGCAAAGGACCGTTTCATTGTGACATTTATTTGCATGAGAGAGAAGCTGGACATAAGCCTCCCTGGCTTATGTCCTGCTTCTCTGATTTTCAGAAAATTTTACTTAAAATAAATGTGAACAAAACAGAAGCAAACATGCAAACTCCAAATATATTATTGACACATCAACGCATCGTATATTCAGCGCTGATGCGGTATGCTAAAAGTCGTGAAAATTCCTCAGGGGACGAATAAAAAGCCTTGTTGTCCGTACGCCGTCCGCGCTACAAAACTTTTTACCGGAAGATAAAATCCGGCAAAAAATCTACAAAATATATGCTCTAAATTTTTCAACAGGTATCTCACATACATTATGGAGAAATCCTTATCAGAATGGGGGAAGGAGAGCTTTGTCGACAAATCCTTACATATCCAGCATTCCCTCAGATTCAGGCGAATGAATACGCGTCCTCTGAATATGTCGACCAAATCCAATATGCTTCCACACACGGCTTCAATGGATGTTATTGTGTTTTCTAGACTTTGCAAGTCTCGTAAAAGAAAATGAAAAGCTAGTCGCACTCATAAAAATCTTGGAGAAAAACGTACTAACTGAACTACGAGTATTTTTTGTATGCAAACCTTTTCCATTTCGGGGTTACTTATTATGCGACAGTATGTGCGTGTAAAAATTTCAGCAAATTCTATGACTCGAAATAACCTACCAATGTGTGCGTTACAAATAGGAACTCTTTATTCGACTCTCGATAAAAATGAAATGGAAAAACTGAACTGTACTCGTATTTCTGTCCTGTTATAGTGGCGAAAAATTTTATGTCTTCCCTCGGGAGCGGGAGATGTGTAAATACCCACCCCGTTTCTTCGCTGCCTTTCATACTGCGGCCGAACCTCGCTTTGAGAAATAGACCCTTGGCCCCAGTAGGCTTCGATCCTGCTGAACCTCTACGGCTGCTGACAACTCCTTGAGGCGCGCGAGAACAGTACGCGCCGACGATGGCTCTATCCGGTTACTGGAGAGTCGGTGATAAGTGTGTGTCTGTCATTCAGTGATAAAGTAGCTTTCAACTGTTGAAAGAATTTTGAAAATCAGTTTAGTAGTTTTTTAGTTAAATCGTAACATATAAACAAACAAAAATCAAATCTTTCCTCTTTATAATATTAGTTTAGATTCTTGTAATAGATGGCGGGTATTAACACTTACCTACTTGTTAAATCAATGTAGAGATTCTGATATCAGAAACTTTTGAGATAGTTTAGAATTCAAGACACCTTGTAAATGGTAAAGAAAACATATCTAAAACAATCTTACAAGAAATAAAATTTATACAAAAATAACAAATTGCAAAATAACGTTCATCGGAAGCTTGTGTTTCTCGTTTTATTTCTATATTTTTAAACATGGACATAGGATGTTTTTTTTTGGAAGTAAACCGGCATCCAAAAGAAAAATTTCAAAAAACATTTTTTTACAAAAACAAAACAACTTTTTTTTTGAAAAACAGTTTTTTGTTAATTTATTTCTGATCCTTACAATAGCAGTTATAAAATATAAATGACAAAAAGTGTAATACGCAAGTAGGCTTCAATCGCAATATAACAATATTTAATTCCGAAGGTCAAGAAAAATGTTTCTTATACAACTGATCTCAAAATAGATAGCAACATATTATCAGTCTATTTCGGCTGCAAGTTCCAATGCGGCTGGAGTGTTGAAAAACTGGAATTCGACATAAAACTTTATAGCTCCAGTGATACACTTATGCGTTACGCTGCGTTATATACATAGCTGACCGTGAAACTGTTATAGTCCTTGCAAATCACAAGTGCATGTTTTGACGTATCACGTCTTATATGTCAGTTTTTTACACGTTGACAACGTGCCTCGTTTTTGTATTATTTTCATTTATCTTTAAGATCTCTTTTGAAAACGATCATTATGACGGTAAGGGGCTTGTAAGACCCCGTAACGTTTAAGAAAATAAGTTTTTTTGGCTTCAAATGCGGTACGAGATCAAAGCGACCCCGTATTAGTATTAGATATACCACTGTACTTCTGTTCACGACCCTGTAGTAGATATACCACAGCACTTCGGTTTCTAAAGGTCATCTTAAATATATTCTCATTACTAAACTAAACCAAATTGAAATTACGGCCTCTGCACGGCAATAAAGACTGTCTTTTACTAACGTGTTAAATAAAAGGACTCTAGGAGCTTTTGGTGGGTTTTTTTTAATGACTTCTATTCGCAAATAGATTCCTAATGGGTATTGTGATGTTAAATTGGAGCAGTTTTGTACCTTAAGTATTTACGCAATTGGACAATAAGCAGAATCTTTAAGGTGCGATTTTGGTTAATGCAGCTGAGAACTTTATTGAATAGTACCTCAGTAAAACTGGTCGAGAAAGTTGCCTCGATACATGTCTTCCAAAAATGCAAATGCATTGGAGTGAATTGCATCCACATTCTAATGTAAATCTGTTCTGTATTAAAATGTAATCTCTTTCTAAAACAGACATTAGTGAAAAGCCTAGCCAAAAAAAAAGCGAACCAAATCAAACTATCATTCTATGCGTTATCGACTGTCATGTAGTTAATTTTTGCTTTGATTTATTTCGGGAACTGTGAGTCGAAAATGCACAGTTTAATTCCGCTAAACCCGTTCGATCATTGGACCACTTGACATACGACGAAGCACCACTGATCGGTACATGATGGACATCCCACACATATGCACAAAACGTTTTGGGAACACGTTCACTATGTGTACAGCTAAAGAGTGGTATTCCCTGCCAGAGACTGTATTTTCTGATAACTACAACCTAGGGATAAAGAGTAAATAGGTTACATATAGATAAATGAATTAGAATGTTGGCCACATTATCGTTTACCATCATGTGATATAGAGACTGAGACGGAGGTCAAACGTATTCGCTCTCAAGAATATAAAAAAAATCGGGCCGTTGACAATCATGACGGATAGCATGTTATTGGTCGAGAGTCCCATGCGATAATTAATGTAATTAATAGTTTCGGCGATCATAAAATGTAATACCTACACCATTGTTATTATCTGGACTACCATCAAATATATCTGATGTTTACTGTTATTTAATGGACTTACTCATAGTTGAAGGTAGAACTGTATAGTTCTTAATTGGTGACTTGTAGGTAGATCATAAAAGACAAAACCTGAAATGTATTCAATTTGGATTTCATGAAGTAAAAGTTGGAACTTTGTGCAAGCAATATTTCCTATTGAACAAGCTCGTTTGCCAACAAATTCAGCCTTCACAACGTACAACTTATTAAAGAATTTAAAAGCTAAAAAAAAACTTTCTAAAAATGAGCTATGCAAGGTGAACTTTATCGTATAAAAAAACCTTGAACTTTATTCGACACCAAGTACTTTATTATACATCACCTAACCCCAACAAAAATAATATAACTTTCCTAAAAACTCAACCAAGAAAATTCATTACAAACTTTTCTAGCGTAATTAACTGTAAAGAGCTGTTCAGGTCACCGCTTAAATACGGCTGAGCAGTAGCTAATGTAACAAAGCTGGATACTTTCCTCCCCCGGCAATGCCCGGGTTTCTTTACCTCAGGTACGAGTAGGTACTAAGTTGCCCCAGGCTGTGGCCACAGAATAAATTAATACAGAAGGCCAAAACCTCTCACCAAAAACAGCTGTACGTACTCGCATGAAAATCTTATCCAAATGACAGTCGCGAGTGCATTTACACTCGCTGCACGTGAAGTGAGTCTATGTGTGCGTGCGATCTCGCTTGTTTTTAAAAGCTGGCCTTCTGTATATATCTATTTAGTATGCTGTGCTACGGCGGTCTATAAATAATTCTCGACAAAGTCCCGACGGGAAAAATCGAAACGTTTCGGCCGAGTCGAGATTCCCCGAAGATTCGCACTATCGTTCATAATTTAGCCATCACAGAGATTAACGGCGAGTTGTATTGCTACTGTATCCTGAATATCAATAATGGAGGAAAAAGGTTGATTCTTTGGTGTATTTAGGAAAAATAAATAATGTTGTTCAATTCATTTCTATTATTGTTTTATTCAGAAAGCGAATAATCCGGCCTGAGCGTTTTTTCGATCAAACGGTATCCCATTCATTCGATAACCCTTACTGTTAGGGTTCACTTTTCAACTAAAAATCTATTATACCCAATGAAATAGATACCTAATCATAAAGAAAGTCTTTTGATTCGGTTTGAATTTTCATATCGGTTACGTTGTCAAAGGGTTACGAATCAGGACGGTTTTAAAAGGGTCCTTGAAAAGATTTAATTGGATTATTAAGGTGTTAACTAATTCTATCAATGCATGATTGGGTTGATGAGGATCAGGCTTAGGTCGATGGCGAGTTGTGTTTCACGCGCGACTCAAAGAGCTGTCAGCCCGTCAGAGCTGATGGCTTCCAGGGCTGCGGGAGTGTCCGAAACAGTCACTGCGGCCTTGCTAAGGGTAACTGAAGGAACACGGGTATGTTTTAGTCAGTAAAAGTCTGACACTCCCTTTGGCTACGCCCAGAGCAGCAGAAGTAATTTGACGATTTTACGTCCCATAACTCTTTGTAACAACCCTATTGAAAACCCTTTGAATGGGTAACCCCAACATTCTCTAGATTTTATTACGCTCTCTCTCTCGTCGCTGCATGCACTTAGATAGTTACTGTATCTGAATACTTAAAGACCTTAAAGTTAGTTCTATTTAACGACAACTTTATTACCCAATGAAGTGGTTGTCTGAAGTAAAGCCCGTATATTTCTAAGGATCACCGCATACAGACCACACGCGGCCATAAATGAAGCTGACAGCTTCAGCGGCAGCCACTTTGTAGGCAGTACTGCTACTTTGTTTAACCCATGTGCCCAGTATCATAATCGACTACGATGAAGGTTTAAACGCGCGAGTGTTAATTTGTATTAAGTAGTTAATTTGTATTTTATTGTTGTTGGTCCTGTGCGAGTCTCAAATAAATGTTTTCTTTCTTTATATAAAACTAGCTTTTACCCGCGGCTTCGCTTGCTTTTATTAATATAGTTTACTCTTTCTCCCCATTTACTCACTGTTTTTAAATTAGCTTATATCCGTCTCCAGGGTCCCAACTATCTCTGTACCAAAATTCATCAAAATCGGTTTTGCCATTTAGGCGTGAAGACGTAATAAACGAATAAACAAACTTAGTTTCGCTTTTATAATATTAGGTAAGGATGTATGAGAACTATAGAAAATATACAAATGGCGGCGTTTTGTGGTTGCGGCCGGTGGCCACTGTGCGGCAACCCTAGCATATAAATTGTATTCCTCAGAGACGTACAAAGTTCCAATGCATACATTCAATAAAACCAAATTAGTTTACAATTCTCTGTTTCCCTGCCAAGTGTACAATTCGCTGTTCGCAAGTTTTTACAAGTGCAAATCATTCAAAAGTTTTTCTTTTCATTGTTGAGTGATACTTTTCTCTTACAAGACGACCTTATTTAATTTAAAATAAGCATGTAAATGAAAATCGTGAGTACTTATAGTACCTACCTACTGGCGTTGAGTATCACGTTAGTGGAAACAGAGTAGGACAGTTCGATTATCTCTTTCTCATTCTCTCTTCGATCTGTTGATTGGATCGCAGGAATGACGGATTTTCGCATGTGAAGTTCTGTAACTATTTTCGTTATTCATAAATTGATTCCTAGTGGATATTGTGATGTAAAATAGCTAATGTGTGTAAATCAGTTAGAGTGCAGATTAACCTATTACAGAGTAGTCAGTCACCGATTTATTTATTAAAACCGATTGATTCCTGTTAAATGGTTAATCATTCCTGTTAATAAAATAATAATATCGTAAAGCTTTATATAAGCTGCACTAAAAATAAAATAATTTATATTTGTATAGTTTAAAAAAAAAATTAAACATTCAAAATGGAAACGGTCTTTCAAAATATAAAAATATGTTTTTCTTTTCAAAATTCGAAGTAAAACCATTAAAATCTTTTTTTATTAAGCACCTAACTCGATGACAAATTTCGAACGGAAATGCTCAAAAGCTTTTTAAAATAAATTTATAAAAGGTAAAAGATCTCGAATATTAATTACTTGCTCTCTAACGTACTGAATAAAACATCAAAACTTTTCGAAGTGCTGTACAGATTAAAAAATGTAAGTAAACTTTTTTTTTTAATTCTTAGGCAAAGTACAGAGATTTCAGTGAAGGGGATAAAACTTTTGCTTGTCACTGCATTATTTATTAGATTTTCATATTAAGTATTATGACTTTATATTACTTTGTTATTTCATTTGAGTTTTATACCCCATTACATTTAGAAGCACACTTTTAAATTATATTTAATTTCTATTTATTATTTGAAGTGATTAATTAACATATTGATATTTATTTATTATTATTTCCTTTATTCACTTAATATACATACAAATTATACTTTTAAATATTTCAATAAAAATAAAAAACATTTAAAAATATAAAAAGAAACTTATTTATCATTATTATTATTTTAATGGTTTTTCCCTTAATCTTAAGTAAGGTCTGGTGAAAAACCAGCTTTTGCCTCAAATTTTCAACGATTTATGTTTTTATATTTTTATTATGAAACTAATAGATATTTTGTTTAAATTTTATACATTATTTTTGATGGTTCCCTGAACGAATTTGTGTAGGTACTTTAAAATTTTGCCATATGAACATTTATTTTTATTAGTACTAACTTAACATTTCTATTATTGTTATCGGATAATAATTATATTTTTTTCAATAATGCCTTTCAACACTATTATCTCAACTGGTTTTCAAAACAAAATTACGTTCGATCTCAATAAAATTCAACCTCAAGTAAATAATATATCCTTCGTCTCCCCGACCCCTCCCGTCTATCATAAACATGTCACGCTATAAGAAAATCATAGGCAAGGACTATTTCCCCTATCTATAATATGATAATTTTCCCGCACTGACCTAGAAATGCAAATTGTTTTGGTTTCTTCCTTTTGCAAGAAACGAAGAATTTGAAGGGATTGGATTACTGAGGCGACTTGGTATCTTCTATCACGTATCATCATCATTTCAGCCGATATACGTCCAATGTTGGACATAGGCGTCCCCCAAGTATCGCCACAACGAACGATCCTGTGCGTCTCGCATCCATCGGTTTCCCGCATCCTTCACCAGGTCATCGGTCCATCTTGTAGGAGGCCTTCCAACGCTGCGTTTTGCGGTACGCGGCTGCCACTCCAGAACCTTTCGGCCCCAACGGCTATCTGTTTTGCGAGCAATGTGCCCTACCCATTGCCACTTAAGTTTGGCAATTTCACAATAATGATAATATCTTGGAAAATAGTTCAGTTTTATCGTCGCTATAAGGAATAAAATGATTGGTCAAAGTAAGTAATCATTTATTACGGTAAGAGTACCTAATTATACTCCAAAAATAGAATTGGAGTTGTCTATAAACTAGAAAACAATCCTGTTTCTTGAAACAAAGTGTACTCTGAATGGATTGATATAGATTCATCGATTGCAAGTGGATAGATACTTGAGATTTTTGATCATAGAAATACGGCAAATTAATAGAGTTTAAATAAATAGAGTCAATTATGTCGACCTAGGAACGGCATTTTATTACTGCAACATCCACACATACAGAATTCAACATTTATAACATTAGTAGGATAGTATTCATACCAAATCCTGTATCAGATTTAATACCTACCAATTCACTTGTGTGTAAGAAGTTAATTACTTGGAATATGAGATCCACTGGAGTTCATGAGACACAAACTAAAATCGTAAACTGTGATAATATTGTGAGATTTACATGTTGCAACTAGTTTGATTCCTAGTTCTTGCTACTTGCCTAGGGTGAACATTTAAAAGAGCAAAGCTGTAGCAAGTCATAAATATGTCTATTTTTTATATATATTTTTTTTTTTTACTTTATTCATTCATCAAACAAAGGAAAACCTTTGCATTTTGAATACAGACAGTGTGAGCTGAAAATGTACAAACACCAGAAAACTGTATATTTTTTCGAATAAATTCTAAGCTTAACGTCACCTCGAATATGTGGGAGTTCAATTTGGTTGTATTGAATGTGATATATAGGCGAAAGCTTTCATAACGCATTGGGTTTTGTAATATTGTGTTGCTGTTTTTGTTGGAAACATACGATGCATGAAACAGCAGGCCTAGCCAACGTTTCGAATCTCTTTCTACAGTTGGTAACGCCTGCGATGCCTTTGTTCTGACCACGTGACTTAATTTTGAGATGACATCTATACATTCGAAGTTTTCTACTAGCGTTAACGATTGTAGCTTATCAACTTGAAAAAATCCTCAGCACAGTAGTGCGCTACTGCAACATGATTTGTAACCGAAACCAAAATTGTAACAGATACAGCAACAGGAAACCTGTTGAGAAATAAATAAAATGTTTTGTTTACGTTGGTCCTAACTATATTTCTTTAATTCTGTATTGTACACACAAAAAACTAAAACTTAATACATTAATTAGATAATTTATGAACCGAGCTTAACTCAACAATGAGTTTTCCCCCAGCAAATTCTTGAGTGATAGAGAGAGATCACATTCTAGGTTATAGCGCACTACCAATATTTCTATATAGTTATGCTTAATTATACCTATAAAGTCATAATTGACAATAAATACTAAATAAATGAATAAATCGATGATTAGATTACGCAAAAATAATAACATACATAGATGAACGAGGTGGTCAGTTTAAAGGTCTTTATCACAACCAGCTCTAAGACGTAAGATTCGGCCGTGTCGAATATTCGGCTACTTTTTGGCCGAACCCGAACCAAATCTTTGATCGGCACATTTTGCTGTGAAAGTCCTGGAATCACTGAAATTGTTAGCGAAAAGTTACACTGATTGTTGATCGTCACTGTAGTATTGCCATGTTACGTTTGAGACCAACTACTTATTTGCGCACAATCTTGATCATATTGAAGGTGACAAGAGACTTGGAAACTCATCTAATAACTATTCGTACTCAACCGTATATTTTCTTCAATTATTCTTTGCGTTCTAACAACGTGGGCCGCGTTGACTCTTTCGAACAATCTCACAAAGCTCAATGATTACAATAAACACTTTCAATAAAACATTATGGGCTCAGTTTATGCAGAAAAAATCCAAAAACACTTGTCTTACGTAGGAATCAAACTTCCATTCCAATTTAGTTGTTCGTTCCAATTGTATTTTTTTTAATATAAATAATCACCTTCTGTCTGTTTACTAATCTACTTTGTACCTGTGATAATAATAAAAAATAGGTACTAATCTATTTTCTTTCGTTGTCCGTCTTCAGAGTTTTCACGGCCTAGACAGACTTTCCCTCAGTCCATCCATCTTTTCTGCGGCCTGCCTCTTTTTTTATTAGCCATCCAATGTTTTCTGAACAAGTGTTTATTTCACTTAACCAAGCCAGTTAAACAGCTGATGAGGCGTTTAACTAATTCACGGTTTTTTTTTTCGGTGAGTAAAAATCATCCAAATGACATTCTCCGCCTATAGCGGAGCGGGAGATAGTGACAGACTTTTACTGAGTAAAAAATCCACTCCGTTCCTTCGTTGCCTTTCATACCGCGGCCAAGCCTTCCTTTTAGAAGCAGACCCTTGGCCCCAGTAGGTTTCAACCCTGCTGGGCTCCTACGGCTGACAATAGTTCGCGTTGTTGACGTTTTGGGCTCGGTCCGGTAACTCACACACAGTTAATTAAAATACCCATTGAAATCGTTCTGGATTATCCTTTTTGTGCTTCCTTTATTTTACGTCAAGGGCAAGAGGATTTTAGGGCAATTTAACTTGGCACATTCTAGATTCTGATACGATAAAAAAAAATCACATTACTTTTTATTAATGTTAATTTTTTTTTTTAGAATTGTTTAAAGCCGTCTTCTTAGCTTAGGCTTTGTGCCAGGTTTAATTTTCAGTTAAAGTTTCTTCAAATTTTTCTTGTCAACGATATAGAGAATTAAATTTTTGCGCCAAAGTTTTGGCTCGATGCCTTAGTTTCCGTAAAGAAAAGTTATACTTTAAAATATGGTGCTTAAATTTTAGTTTCGTAGGTGATTATGTAGATGTTTTGATAGTGTTGTGCAAGTTTTGCAATTAATCGGTAGCGTTAAAAATTATGTGAGCGTTATAAAAATGGTTGGACTTGTAATTTTCAACAATAAGTTTTAAAAATTATGCATATGAATGACAAAATAGGTGATTTTTTTTAAACTAAGCGTTTCGTTTTTAAGTAAGTTTCGCTTAAATGCAAAACTTTTACGTTGACAGTAAGATTAGGAAGTTAAGATAAACAATACAATCATTTTATTATACAAAACAGACTGATTCGGAAACGCCATGAAATTATTCCAGAGATTTCAGCTAAACCTTAATGATTCCGGCAAATTGACAATCATATCAAAAGGGTACCCATCTCAGTTCCAAACTCGCAAAGTGAATCATCATTAGACCGTTTAGCGCTCACTGAATGTTTACGAATCCGCAGATTTGAAGCTATACAGATACAAAGTTAATGACAACAGCGAGTCGGCGAACCATTGCCATATCTAATCTCTTGGGGCTTGGAACATCGCCAAAATACAGATTAGCAGTCCCCCAAGAATTATCCTTTGTGACCGAACTTTGAATCCGGTACAACTTTAATAACTTGATTTTGCTTATGCTATTGTTTGATTTCTACTGTTTGTTTGGTATTGTTTTGTGGAAGTGCTATGAAATTAAAAAGTATTGACATCATATAGAGCTGTTGTGGCCCAGCTGTAATTGCCCCGACTTACAAATTGTAGTTCGCGGGTTAAAACTCAGCTGATATTACTTTGTATAATTTATTTCATCACCACTGCTCTCAAAACGGTGAAAGAAAACATCGCGAGGAAACAAGTATGTCCTAGATCCAAAAAATTTAAGGCATGTGACATCCAACAGCCTACACGCCCTTGGCCGCGTGGTGGATTGTGGTCCATTCCCTTTTTTTTTTGTTTTATTTTTTATTGTTGATAGGTTCGCGCTTGACCACCATCTCACCTGATGGAAAGCGACGATGCGGGCGACGATGGAACGTGCCTTCTCTTGGAGAGGAGGCCTGAGTCCCAGTAGTGGGATAATTTTTTTTTTTTTTTTTTTTTTTTTTTTTTTTTATTATTGATAGGCTCGCGTTTGACCACCATCTCACCTGATGGTAAGCGATGATGTGGCCGACGATGGAGCACGCTTGCCTAGAAGTAACCTATTCACTCTTGACTTAAAGACCCCCAAGTTGTAGCTATCAGGAAACACAGACTCCGTTATAATCAATCTACAAGGCCAATTATGAACTTCACATTGTTGAGGAAGCGTTTTAGTCGACTTATAAAAAATACCTAAGGCTACCTAGTCTACCTTTTAAACCCTACTTATTTTCATAGAACTAAAATTAGTTTGCCTGCTCTTCGTTGCTATTTGCGAAAAGGTCAACTTTTGCTCTTGAAAAGTGATAAGTTAAACCCCTTTCTTTATGATTGCGAAGATTAGGGCTTTGACATTCATATTCGAAGTTTAAACTTTTCATAGTAATTTTAGTGACCTTATTTTTTTTTTATTTGTCTTCCATCTTCTTTGTCTATGAAATATATTATTAAATAGGTCTAATAAGACTAAAAGCTTCAATACGTAGGAGGCACAAAGCAATGGTAGTCTTTGTAAATCCGACTTTAAAATAAACCTTTGTGAAGGAAATGAATTTTGTAATATTTTGTTACACTTTGAAATAATATTCCAGCGGATGTTGTCGTTGATGTTGAAGACAATGTAACGAAATACTAATTGGTGCATCTTTTTCCATAGAAATTTTCTTGCTTCCATATTGATCCAAGAAAGTTCCCCATTAGGCTCTAGCTATCTCTTCTACCAGAATGTTTATAACTGATGATGATTATATACTTGGAATGTCGGATTTAATTTTTTTTCCAGTTTTTTTTTTGTTTAAGGAAAAAAATCAAACGGAGTCAATTGGAATATTAGCACATATAATAATAGGATATGTTACTTGGGGTTTGCAAAAAATCTTATCGATTTTTAACTAGTTAATTTTAATACATAGTTCACATTTAAAATTCAAAATTTCTTCGTTTCACTTTTACCCACAATGCAGTATAAAATATGTTACATTTTACATCAACTTACATTAGCGCTGAACGCAACAAGTTAAGCCAGGGCTGACCCCGAAAGCCTTTTGTTAACACGGTGCGATTATACAATTACCGCACTAGTGTGAATAGACTTTTGTTACTAACAGCCCTACGGAAATTACTATTGTCTTAAAGTTATTTGTTTGTGTACCCATTCTTCGAATATTTCGATATTAATGGCTGGTCTATTTGAAAGCTTTCAGCATAATATTAAGACGTTTGTATACTGATGCAATGGAAACGTAATGATGGTAGACCCCTCTTTGTGTAACGCTTGAAATCATTACCAATCCTCATTAAAATTTAATCAAGTTTATTCATGGAAAAGCTTACCTAAAGTAAAAGGTCAAACGCGTTTTATTACCAGTAAGTAATTGAATAAATAATATGATAAATTTGAAATTATAATTTGAAAATTATAATTGTAATTAATTGTAATTATACAAATAAATAAATTATAATTAGATACATACCGAAATAGTTAACAAAGGCAGAACTCGTAGCCGAACGTAAAACGCTCGTTGAAGAAAAAATACCAAAAGATTTTTTTTTTTCAAAAAAATATTACACTAGAAATAAATATCACTGTTAGAACTGTTCACTTGTCCACTAGATATTGTGCAAAGATTCGTAGACGCGTGTTGTGTCGGGAGCGCGCGAGGCGTCCACAGTTGGCGGAGGCAGCGGGTGCACTGGTCCCGAGTTCCCCGCCCTGCCTTCCCCTATACCTGTTACAGGTACGGTCCCCATACATCCAGAACTAAGTAGCTGCTATTGATGGACAAACCGAATTGATTTTCGCGCGGCGCGATTACCGTGTGTTCGAATATCGAATACTTTAGATAACAACTCTATGGTACAGCTACATTTTTCTCGCTTACGCTGAAACGCTTCCCGGAATTCGTCGGAGATTCATAAATTCTCGTCTTACGATAAACATTAGTAGACTGCTGGTATTTACCGAAAAATCTTCGGTTATTACAAATAAGTACGTGACTATAACGTGATTTTTATTCGTCATCGTCTGTTTGTGTTTGGTGAAGTATATTACAAGCTTTTATTTAGTGTCACCTGTCCCGACGTTTGTCTGTCATCAAATCTTGCAAATTAAATTTGACCCACTTCCCGGTTACCGATTGAGCTGAAATTTTGCATGCATGTGTAAATCAGATGGCAATACAAAATTATTATGATATGGAGTTGATCTGGTGATGGAACCGGAAGGTGGCTATAGGAACTTGGTAGTTAAACGACACAACCCCATTAATTTTGAGATCGTATAATTCATCTTGCCGTGTATTAATTATATAGGTATACCGAGCTATAAAAGCTTGCTATGAAAAAAATATTTTCATCAAAAGCTTGTTTTGTAACTATAGCTTCATAATATATTTAGATAGATAGATAGATGGATAAATGCTTTATTGTATATTACACAAGAATCTTAAAATTAATAGGGTGTCACAATTAGCGGTCTTATCGCTAAAAGCGATTTTTTACAGACAACCTTTGGATGGATTTGACCGAGGAGGAGAAAAAGATACGCAGGTAGTTCGTGGTGTACTATTTACATATATACAATACATAAACGAATAAATTACATATATTACTAACAATATAATTTATAAATTATTTTATAAAGCATATCAGTTGTGAATTGAATAACATTAACATCTGAAATTCATCTCTGAAATCATAGTGAAAGCGTAGGGTTTTTAAAATGAAGCATTACATTTGCTGCCAGAATAAACATAGTGGGAAATTAACATATGTCATCATAAATTATGTGTTGAGCTTTAAAAACAATCTGTATTATTAAAGACAATATAAAGTGACAAAACATATGTTTCATAACAGATAATTATTATCTGTTAAAGTGTAATGAAGTTGTCACTGTCATATTTCTTTATACAATAGATTTTTTGCTTTTCGGTTTATTGCTGTCACCAAAATAAACATAAAATCATTTTATATGATAACTTTTGTGCTTCATAACATTATGTACACCTAAATAGAAACGTCGATAGCAGATTTCAATATACTCGTACATAAACACTGATTTTAAAAGTTTTGCGTATTTTTTTTAGGTCGGAAAATCATCCAATTATTTATTGTGTGTCAGGCTTTTACTGACTAAAAACTCCCTCCTGTTTCTTCGTTGCCTTTCATACCAGGGCCGAGAAGTAGACCCTTGGCTGGCTCCAGAAGTTCGGTAATAATATTGGAGATTATAAAAAGGTTTATTTATAATGTCATAGGAATAAATCCAACCCGAATTAGTATCTATAGGATTTCATAATCATCATTTTAGCTCAAAGACGTCCAATCTTGGCATAAGCCTCTTCCAAGTGTTACCAAAATGGGTAGTTTCCCCGCGCTCCAAAACCCATTGTTCTAATAATTTCAATGTTTATACATACATTGATCCCGGGTTATGCTCCGAGTTTCCTTGCGTGATTACATCAGAAATGAAGATATCCGTAGAATAACCAATGTTATCGACATAGCTCAAAGATTCACCAAACTTAAGTGACAGTGGACAAGGCACATTGTCTGCAGAACATATGGTCGATGGGGCTGGAAGTTTCTGGAGTACGTAGTGTTGGAAGGCCTCTCCCACAAGATGGACCGATGTTCTGGTGAGGGTCACGGAAATACAATGCGAGACGCACAGGACCGGTAGTTGTGTTGTGAGGTTCTACTACGCTCCAGCAATGTGTTCCACTTGTGTTGTCTGTACCAGTGATGACTTACTGGTAACACGCACCGGTCGCACTGTGGAGGTGAGTTGAATTTAATCGAAACTATTTTTTTTATATTACCACTATCTCTTGCCCGAAGCTTCGCCTGCGTGCATAAAATATAACCTATGCCACTCAGGAATAAAGCAGCTTTCTATCGGTGAAAAAATATTAGCAATCAGATCAGTACTTCCAGAGATTACCTCCTTCAAACAAAAAAAAATAAAAACAAATTTTACCTCTTTGTTATATTATATACTAGCTTTTGCCCGCAGCTTCGCGCGAGTTTACATAAAATATGTCACTTCCTATGTCACTTAGAAATAAAGTAGTAAAATTTAGCAATCGAACCAGTACTTCCAGAGATTACCTCCTACAAACAAAAAAAAAAAAAAAAATCTTTACCTCTTTGTTTATTAATGTAGATTAAAAATCATTCGCGCCTATCTGACAGCATTATTTATTTTAAAACTAGAAATCCTGTTTGTTGCTTTATTTTAGAATATAACTTTACTTCTTAACGTAAAGAGTAAGACTGATGAAAAAGCCTCAGTACCTAGACAGCTATTGTGAATTCAGGATTCATGAATAAAGAGTAAAGCAATTAAACAAATTACTTTACCAAAATTATAATTCTGTTGTCGTCCATTACAATTTCTTGACTTTTTATTTCAACCTTTACTGGTACTTTCCTACCCCATAAAAGACATTCACAAACCCCTAAATTGTTTCCTTATTAAGGTAAGCAGTGCAATAAAAAGATCCCACGGTGGTAGACAGGGCCGACCTTTTTAAATCTAGTTGTTTGACTTAATAAAATTTACAAGGAAATCTCATGTAAAATCTTGGGTAAAAGCACGCAATGGCATCCTAAGGGGACGATGCTAGACATTCTTGAACACTCACACATTTATAAGACTGGTTTTCCACTAAATTTTTTTAAGGAAGCGGAGCTGTGAGCTAGGATTCTGTCTTTATATACATCCATATACATCATTACATTAACTTTTTTTAATCTGGGTTGAGCGAGAGGGAATCTTAGACTCATACCGTGTTTCACCAGTGGTCCCTTGACGGTCCGGGGCTGTGGTGTCTCTTTCGCGCAATCTCGTAGACCTGGCTTCCATCGCTTTTAGTGGGTTTCAAGCTGACTTGTCTCTTTGAGGCGTGTGGAATGTTTCCGTAAAGGGTTACATAGAGGTGTCACAATCGTTTTAACACAATCAAATGTGACCTATAATGATCCCATGTAATAAAGAGAGATTCTCTTGCCATCAACTGGACAAATACAGACTGTAGACTGTTTCTGAAAAGGCTGCGGGATTGTTTGAAAAAGTTACTGCGGCTAGAAACATTTGAGTTTTAGTCAGCAAAAGTCTGAGACTCTCTATCGTTTCGTCCAGAGCGAGATTAATGATTTTTCACCAATTACACCAACAGGCTCCTTCTGAGATATTCTAAAAAAATCGCATGAGCATTACCGACGACAAAAACCAGAGTAACATACAGTCTACAATGAAATTGCTTCATCTTAAATACAAAGCAATTCTGTAGCTCGATCGTTTCCTCGATCGATCAAGCGAAAAAAGTGGGTAGTTCCACTTGTTCAAACGTGTGTACGTGGTTCCTTACATTTTGAAATTTCGACAATCGCTATTAAAATATCAAGTGGTTTTTTACACTTCGCGAAAAGCTTAAGGTGGAAAACCAGCTTTAGAAAATAAAATCAAGAGTTTTTCCGACGTAGCCACCGCCGGAGGCGCAAATGCAAATCGTTCCCCCTCCGAATATTGAATTCAAACCATTGTGCAAATCAAATTGTCTAATAAATTCACAGAAATCCGTTTTTAACTTTATTCCTTGCCGATATTTGGCACGATCAATTGATTTGTCTGAGTGATTTTCTTCAAGCTATTATATGATACCTTACAATCCGAAATGGGATTTAGTAGAATTGACACTCTGTGTAATTTTGCTGGTACATGAAAATAGAAAATTATAGAAAGAAAGAAGAAGAAAGAAAAACAGTTTATTTACGCGAAAAAGACGCAATCTTATGGGTGTGATATTTCTTTTATTACATTTTATTACTTCATGAAGACCTTAAAAATTACCGGCATAGCCCAAAGGATTGCCAAACTTAGGTGGTAGAGGACAGCTCGCACATTGCTCGCAAAACAGATGGTCGATGGAGCCGAAAGATTCTGGAGTGGCTACCACGAAGACTCAGCGTTGAAAGACCTCTCACAAGGTGCACTGCAAGATGACCTGGTGTGGGTAGCGGAAATCCGAACCGATGTGATACTTAAAGGATGGACCGGTAGTTATGGTGATACTTTCCAGCTATGGACGTCTTAAGTTTGAAACGATGATGATGATGTCCATGAAAACTTAAGAGGCTCCTTTTCCACTTGCCTATCATCAACATCGAACATGGATTAAAAGCTTGTTGCTTCATTTAACGCAATACAATGCGATGTTTGACGAAAAGGAAACTCGAAAAAAAAGATATAACTCCTGAAAACTCTGTTGACATTCCGTGATTCCGTGATTTACTCGATAATTACACAAAACTTACGTGTTTTTTTATGAAATGTCAAAGTTCATGCAAAATAGGAAAATTTCAGAGATGTACTGGATTAAATTGATTTCTAAAGAAGCCTAGATATTATACACAAGATACTTTGTTTCTAAAATATCTAAAAATGTGTGTTGAATTGCCAATGTACTGTAAATATTGTTTGTGAGTACAACGTCCAATTTTCTTATTTATCATAGGACTGGAACTACGAATATTTGGTTGAAGTGTTTCTTGTTTATTGCAAATAAAAATAGAAAGATTAAATGCAAGAATTTGGTAACACGATCAACTTGCAAATAACAAATTGAAAGGAGATTGACGCGCTTCGTTAATTTCAGATGCCATTGCTGAAAATCTTATTTCGATTTGCGAAGAAAAACGTTGAGAAAATGTTCTTGGTCAATACTTTGTTACGGTTGAGCTAACTATTAAACTGCGATACCGATATCTGAAAAGATATATACAAAATATACATTTCCTTCCTTTTCGGATTTTTGAAATGTTTTCTTTTATTTTTACGTACTTCATTTATTTATCTAGAGTTAGATTAGGTTTATTGCTCGCAGAATAGATGGCCGTTGGGATCGAAAGGTTCTGGAGTGGCTACCGCGTACTGGAAGATGCAGCGTCGGAGGCCTCCTAGAAGGTGGACTGACGATCTGGTCAAGGTTGTGGCAATCCGATGGATGCGGGACGACACTTGGGGGAGGCCTATGTCCAACAGTGGACGTCTGTCGACTGAAATGATGAGGATGATGATGAGGCCAGTTTCGACATTGAAAATTTGTAGTCAAGAAAGAACCCGTAAACCACTACTTTAATAAAAAAAAAACACGTTTAAGGCTAAGGTAAACTTTGAATTTCAAGATACGCACTCAATTACCCATTACTCAAGCGAACACAACATTGTTCACTCAAAAAAAAAGGAAAACTTTTCGTAAGAGATTTACATTGCTTTTTAAACATTTGCATTTCTTGTTTTTTTAAGATTTACCGTAACGTTTCTCGCCTGTTCTTTTCTATAGAAAACAACCAACTGAAACTTTACACTTGCCTCTGAAGATATATAAATTATTAAATATACTTGTAGCGCCATCTATGGCGCCACATAAAAACTAAACTAAATCCTGCATTCTGAAGTTAAAGTTCTCTTTAAGCACATACAGGCACATACAGCATATACAGAAGACAGGCCTGTTGGTCTAGTGGTTAGTGATCCTGACTACTATGCCGGAGGTCGTGGGTTCGATTCCCACCCAGGATAAATGTTTGTGTGATGAGCATGATCATTTGTTCTGTGTCTGGGCGTAATTTATCTATAGTATGTATTAAGAAATATATAAGTATGTTTATCAGTTGTCTAGTACTCATAACACAAGTTCTGCTTAGCTTGAGACTAGATGGCGTTGTGTGGTAGTTGTGAGATATTATTATTATTTATACCAAAGTCCGAAGTCATCTATCGAGCAATTGCACACACCAGACATAACATCCGTCTTGTCGAAGGATCCTCTTTTTTCAACGGAAAGTACGATTTTATATTCTGTTTCGCATACATCTAAAAACTGTTTTTGACACGCTTTTAAACTATTTAGGCATTGAAAGATTTATTTAACTGCATAAAATCCCATAATCTACAAAAGCACAAATAATTTAAAACTTTGTAGTAGGTATTAAATAAAAAACGCATTAATTCATGAATCCCCAAGCGACACCCGGTGGCCGCGCATCTATTGTCTTACTATTGTGTCTCTAATTGACGGTATCTGAAGGGTTAACAGTAATGACCACTGAAAATTCATATACAATTAAACAAATGACTGTCATTATTTGACAAAACCATATTACTCTAGATTTTTATTACATTTAAAATGGTCCCAAGATCGTGCGTATTTTAATTTAATGCGTTGAGAACACACAAGAGATCTGGCTTTTTAATATCTCTCTTGGTATCTAAATGCGTTTCATTCGGTATGGCCAGATGGTACGCCAGGTGAATTATTGTTCGCAATTTGGAACCTCAGCCTTACTTTTTTTCTTTTCACTTATCCCATCTCGAGACTAATTTGGGCTATGTAGACGTAAAAGATATTATTATGATTTTATTTGTTGGAGTTTTTACTGGTTTATTTCAGGAGGGTCTAGCGAATGTGATTTGTATTAAGTTTCTTTTGTCTATTTTGTTTGCATTGGATAATTTTGGGTGATCTTTTTTTAAACGCCCAACAAGGCGTACAAATAAAACCCTCATTATTTATTACTAAATATTATATTTATGAAATTTTATTTATTACTAGCTAGCGGCTAAATTCGAAGGCATGTGACATCCACCAATCCGCACAGGGCCCGCGTGGTGGATTACGGCCCATTCCCTCTCCTAGAGAGGAGGCCTGAGTCCCAGCAGTGGGAACATTAAAAAGGCTGATGATGATGATGATGATGACTGGCTAGCGGCTTAGCCAGCGTGAAATTATGTTCTTCATGCAAACTTTGGGCCCCGTTTCATCTGCTAAGGGGGTGAATTTCGGAAAATCCTCTCATAAGCTACATCATAAAAGGAAACCTTGTGCAAATTTCACGCTCTAATTTCTAGTAGTTTCGTCTGCGTTTTGATATGTCAGTTAGTCAGTTTTTCCTTTTACCTTTATATATATACAGATTTTCGAGTAAATGTATTGAAAAACGTCGTTTCATGCTTGTGGCCACTAAGGTACTTGTCAGTTCAGTTTCACAGCTCATTTCACCTGAATGGTTAAGTTTGCCGACTTGCAATACTTCCTTATATGATTTATTTTTTAACCGTGTTTTAATACCCGCGAATAATTTCAAGTCTAATAACATATTTTTTATTTGTTTAGTTTAGGGCAATTTTCATATAGTCTAAACTCCATTACAGATCGAATAAGTTGAAATACTGAAATATTTCAACCACAAACAAATAGTTTTGAACAACTAGTTTGACCGTACCGGATGTAGCACTCAAACTGAAACCAATTTTAGTCGTAATATAATCACTGTTTTTACAGAATATATAGAGCATAATCAAATAAAACCTAAACATCAATACAACCCAATATTAATTCTCCGTCTTTTACGAAGCGGCGAAAATATTGAAAGCTTTCGGATGTTATTGAAAACATGCTTTGAGCTTTGGTCCAAATAAGACATAAAATTAATGATATCCGGTCAAAATCCAGACATGTGGTGGACCTTATTACAGCAGCTATAAGCGTAAAGGGGTGAACACATTCGACATATTTGTCTATCCAAATAAAAAGGATAAAAAGGGACAACAGGCTTGTTCGACATAAAACAGACCGTATTAGGCTTTATCTGCACAGTGGGGCAACCGTAAACAGTATAGTGTTGTTATATGCGAGGGTTTTAATTAGGCTCTGTGTAGACTCAGCTTATTTCAGAAGTATAACTTGCGGCTTTAAAGTGGCCACTACTTTCATTTGTAGTTAGGCCTTTATTCGCACAAAGTGATAGAGCCTTTGCTAAATGTTTTATGTAAATGAACGTGGGTTGGAATTACAGATTTTGTGTCACAGTTTTTGTGAAATATTTAAGTGAAGATAATTAAAAATTCAGGTACTTTTTTATTACTATTGATAAGCTTGCGTAATAATGGTGAGCGATGATGTGGACGATGGTAGAGCACACTAGTCTAGAAGTAATCATTCTGTTCTCTCTTGATTGTAGATATCAACTTTATAACTATCATTGAACATAGACTCCGGTAGGCAATTGATTTGCAAAAATAATCCAAATTGTTATTTTGTAGACACATTGCTTCATAATTTATTTATGTAATGTTAAATCATAACCATAACTTTACATACACTATCTCACAAAACTTCCTAAGTAGGTAAATAAAATCGTGAATTCGGAGTAGGCACCTCGGAGAAAATAATGTATTTTTGCTGTAAAAGAGTACTTATTGGTTGGAAGTCAAGCAAAATTGTGACTGACATGACCGTGGCCCAATTAAAACATTTGAGGGTTACAATAAAACCCAGAGCGCATTTTTAATATTTAATCCATGAGAGTGTGTTTCATACTGTATGAATATATTATAAATAAAGTGGTTTGTTGTTTCACAAATTGTCGTATGCTTGTTGCATATTTTACGCAGTCAACTGACACATATCTCGGTGCTCTTAAATCGGAATGGTGTAAAAAAAAGTTTGTTTTTATCATTTTTAACAAAGTACAGTCGATGAAAGTAATAAATAGGTTTACCTGATAGGTAAACACCCTCCTCACTTACTGGCACTGTGATAAAACCTAACGCCGGTGTAAAATTTTACCTATCAGTCATATACCTATTAGTTATATGTTATATGTTAGCGGGAATGAACATTTTTAAACATAGGTTTCTCCGACTATTTGGAGAAAATTTTTACGCTCGAAAGAACGGTGGTAAAGATTTTACTACTCAGCATAAACAAACATAAGGTCCAAACTAGTTTCAGCTGCAAATTGCTGCAGACAAGTACATGAGAACTAAACTCTTACTTTGACTGTACATTGTAGGTACTATTAAATAAATAGAATATAAAATGTTAATGTTTAACACGACAGCTACGCGACGAGGAAACTTTTTTTCTTTTTCGATGCAGTTAAAAGCTGAAGCGAGCTATGAAGTGGTGTCGTCAGATGTTCGCTTGAATATTTTATCGTTTTTAGATTTCCCGTTAGGTAAACGAGAAAAGAAATGGATTTCGTGTTACATACTCACAGTTTTTTCACAAAAAAGCATAAGTAATTTTAGAGCGCCAAAGTTTATTAAATCTAGATCCAACAATTCGAAGACATGTGCCATCCACCAACACGCATTGGGCCCGCGTGATGGATTACGTTCCATTCCCTCTCCTAGAGAGGAGGCCTGAGTCCCAGCAGTGGGAAATTATAAAGGCTGATGATGATGATGATGATGAAAGTGTTTTTTAGAATTTAAGATTTCTCCAAAGATACCCAACGCGACCGAAATAATTATACTGAGTGAGTGTAAATATTGCATAAATACGCTGACAGTTCTTAAATGCTGTTAAGATTTGTTGATCGCGTTCGGTTTCATTTGTGAAAACGAACCATATTGTGTTAAACGTACCTACATACATACATGTATTGTGTATATTGTATGGTGTATGTTATATAATGTATTAAGTAAGTCATGTTGTAAGTCTATTTTATTGTGATGGTACTATTACATCTATTGCATGCTTCGTCATTAAATGACAATTTAGCTGTCTTAAATTTTAAATCTTATGTTATCATGTTTATTTGAGAAATAAAGATTCTTTAAAGCTAACATAAGGTACATTGTGACCGGTTAAGTGGATGGGAAAAGGCCTTGCGGACGCAGCCCCATACGTTGGTCTGACTAAATCCACACTGCTCTAGACTCTACGATACATGTAGAATGCCCTTCACACCGCCAGAGACAGAAACCGATGGAGGAAAAGTAATGAAGCAGGGAGGTTACGACTCTCAGCATTGAGGAATATGACCGGAGGAAACCTAACTTAAGCTGGACGTCAGAAGTAAAATTTAAATAATGTCTATCCTGCAGCATAATAGAATCCAAGAAGGTACATCTCGGTCGTTGTGACCGCGACGGCGGGCAAGTAATGGCCTCGGAACGAGCCCATAAAATTAAAAAAATAAATAAAGCAGGAATAGATCAGTTTTACTTTCGTAAACTCATTTTAACTGACCTTACAGTAATCTGTTTTTAATGGAACACTGACGGTTTTTTGTCTATTCTATACATATATACTTTTTTATATCAAATGAATAAAATATTTTTTATTTTGTTCCTCGTTCGCCCCATGCAAATTTCACAATAAGATATGTCATTTGGACAACCTTAGTGTTACTCGCACACGGGCCATAAAAAAGCCGCTTCTAGCTTCTTTAGCCACAAGCTGTTGCGCGCTTCAGCTTTTTTTTTGTGGCTGCTTCTACCTTTTTTTTGTAGCGGCTTTATTTAGAGGCCCATGTGCGAGAACATTTAGTAATAGAGCAACATTGTGGCTTGGTTAG
The DNA here is from genome assembly GCA_949319445.1 of Mythimna lalbum. NCBI lineage: Eukaryota > Metazoa > Arthropoda > Insecta > Lepidoptera > Noctuidae > Mythimna > Mythimna lalbum. The sequence goes on along the minus strand of OX439352.1, from coordinate 7,435,447 downwards.
TACCTACACTACCTACCTATCTCATGGCGTTCAGCAACAATATACTTTATTAATAAAATATTTATTTAATTATTATATTCTTTATTGTACACCACAGAAATAAATATACAGGACAAACATTTAAAATAATTTTCATAGTTAATGCAGTACCAACTAACTGCAAAATCATAACAAAATATTATTATTATCTACTACTGTCTTCTACGAAGTAACAAACAATATTGTTCCTCTATAATAGATACTAATTTAGACAAATCTATTGCCACTAGACTCTGAACACCATCTTCTGATGACAGCTGTTAAATAATATATTTTATGTGATAATCGACTTGGTTGTATTATTTTCGTAGCAAGGAGGCCAATTTCAGTTGGCATTACGAAAATACGCAAGAGATATTATAGAGCACAAGTGTCTCATTCTGTTCTGTTCCTTTAATCCCATAGATATTGTAGTGCGCGAAAATAGGCACTCTCTGATCCTTAACTCTTAGGGCCAACGCTTTTACGTATGGCACCTCGCAGGCGCCCGCTTAACGCAGAGTCGGCCCTAATAGTCCGATGAGACGGCAATTCGATACAACAGAGATCAGCTATGCAATGGGTTTACGTGCTTTCGTGCACGGAGGTTTCAAACTACCAACTTCCAAACTGCGGACTGCTACAGAGTATCATAATTATTACATCCGTACTAATATTATAAATGCGAAAGTAACTCTGTCTGTCTGTCTGTCTGTCTGTCTGTTACGCTTTCACGCAAAAACTACTGAACAGATTTAGATCAAATTTGGTAGGTAGGTAGAAGAGACACTGGAATAACACATAGGCTACCTATAATTCTACTGCTGAGCACGGGTCTCTGTCCGCGCGATATAAACTGTAGTCCAAGCGGGCGAAGCCGCGGGCGGAAAGCTAGTTATGATATAAGTGTGTAATGTTAGTGATTACTGTTGAGGCGGTATTTAGACCCGAGCCATGGCAAGGGTCTTAAGAGAGCCGAGAACAGTAATCATTAATTACTTACGTGTATTATACGAGGTTTTTCAATACACTTGTGAAGAAAATACTCTGTTTTCATATGCGCGCTCATTCTTTTTTTTCTTTTCCTCGTGGACAGGTCGTCCGCGCCCATCCTGACACGATAAATGTAATAAAGTTATGGCGGTGGAGAGGTTGAACAATAAGGTTTTAACCACATTATAGCACTAGTGCGTAATGGTAATCAAAATGTCACAGTTTGGTAACAAGTGTCACTATGTACTGCAATACGAGTCACTTTATGAGCAAGTGTATTGAAAAATATTTTTATGTCATTACTAGTGAAAGAATTTTCAAATTCGTAACTGTATCTCCAGAGATTACTTCCTACTAACAAACTTACAAACTTTACCTCTTTATAATATATTATTGTAGTTAAGATGGTGCACTTGGCAACTCGTCATTTATTATTCCTAATATTGTCACTGTTGCTTTATTAACGTGAACGCACACTTATCCGAGCCGAACGCTTCGAACGAAACGAAAAAATAATAATTTTAGAATTCTTAATATGAAATCCTATGAAACCCCGCACACCTAACCGCGTCAAATTGTCCAAATCTGGAAAAAAATCAGCACAAATAATTATTTTTTTCGACTCGGATAAGTGTGCGTTTACCTTTAGGTGGAAATAGTTTAATTACTTTGTAAGTTTTATGTTTGTAAGTACCTATATTCAGAAATGGAAATGGCTTGTAAATAGAAACTAAATGCTTCCTCTTGGTAGGATTTAGAGATTCTATTTATAGAAAATTAAATTAGTTGATTTTTTTAAATGTATTTTCTGTAGAATTAAGTTAGGTCACTGGGCACATACTTCTATGGCGTTTATTAAACCATGGTCATCTCTTTGCAACTTTGATTGTTCAACCCGTTCAACCAATGATGCTAGTCAATACATCAGATTTCAAGAATTTGATAATTTAGATTACCCAAGTCGTTTTACTTTTTACACAGACAATAATAAAGAAATCACGTAGTTTTATCAAGTTACTAAAGCCATGCAAAGCAGCCATTTATACTAGAACTTGCAAAACTATCTCATAACATCAATAATAAACCCTCGGTTTACGTAATGACTGCAAGCAAAACTTCCGGAGCATCAATAAGTTATCTGTGCTATAAAGTCTAAAGTCCCGCGAAGAATACCATCTCTCAATTTTCCGGACGCCGGGTAAAGTAGCGAGTGATTTACTTCGACGAACTTGCATTCTACCTGATTACGTAGTCTATTCACGGACCATGTACTGAGGTTTTTTACGTTTTTCGTACATTGTAAATAGGTGGAAGTGGGTGTTTTGTGAGGGAAGTGGATTTATTTGAGACTGACATTTTTTTTTAAATCTCTCTTTTTAAAACTCTTGTGGATCTAGCGTGCATCGGCTATGGCTGGGAATTGGGATAGTGTCAGACTGTTACTGCCTAAAATCCTAAAAAACCCACCCCGTTCCTTCTTGCCTTTCATAGCAGGGCCGAGCTACTTTTCGGAGCTAGCCCTGGCTAATATTTTTTGAATTATTAGCCAGATATATGCAAGCATTTTTTTTAACTTAGTTTACATATTTTATTACCCTAAACGTACTTTCTTACAAATAAAAAAATAATTATTAAAATCGGTTTAAGCAATCCAAAATTAACTCAATTCCCCGAGAGATGGCGCTGTACTTTTTTAACTCTTTAGTGGGGACACTTATTGTGACGGACGGGAAACTACGGAACGCTACAATGAGCGTAGCTTGACACGCTCTTGGCCGGTTTTTTTTTTGTAAGCATCAGGCGAACACCAAGCGTATGATGACGAATATTAGTCTATAAAACTACGCTTCTGTGGAAAGTAGGTCGAAAAGTTTGTACTTGTGAAGTCGATTACGGGGTATACTGTTTAAAGGAACTGCTAGTAAGGAGCAGGTGATAAATCAGGGCGTCACCCAGTACCTACACTTGTGTATTATTTTTAACGGACCCAGGAAGGGTCGGCCCGATGACACAACGGTTTACATTCAAGTTAAAAATGTTGACACGCATTGTGTGATCACGGCTTTATGTCCTCTTTCATCAGGCTTTTATTCCAAGTTAATAAAGTGATGGCGATTTATTTATATCTATACTTATAATAAATCTGTAGAAGTGAAAATTCTGTGGGTACATTGAAAATACAAAAAAAAAAAAATACCGGGGGTGTTACTAGACCGACACCGAACCCAAAAATGTAATTAAAAAATTGTTGTCTGTCTTTGTATTGTGTTCAGGCATCACGCAAAAACTACCGGTTCTATTACGAAGAAACTTGGTATAATTATTCTTTAATATCCTGGACACCACATTGAGTACTTTTTATCCGCAGTGGAGTTCACTAAGGGGCGCTGCACACGGCTAAGATACTATAATATTTTATCTTAAGATACAATATCACTCGCCATACAATTCAATGGACTATCACACACGACGAAGATAATAAATAATATTTCATATTTTCGTATCTTAAGATGAATTTGTATAGCGAGCGATATTGTAACAATACTTATTATAAAGTCCCTCGTCGCGTCTGTCTGTTCGCGATAAACTCAAAAATGACTGCAAGCAGTTTTCACCACTCGATAGCATAATTGTCGAGGAAGGTTTTAGCATATAATTTGTTAAGTTTTTGTATTTATTTCTGTGTACATTAACGATATTTGTTGAAGATGTCGGGAAAAAAGAAGCTGAAAGAGGAACCGTGTTGCTACAAATTTAACGCGAGCAAAGCCGCGCGCAAAAGCTAGTAATGCATAAAATATTTAAAAGCGAATATTGGTATTTAAGTTTGTTACTCTTTTACGCTTGAACCGCTGAAAGCATTTTGATGAAATAAGATACACGGCTATACCATGTTCTAGACTAACATTGGTAGAACATAATTTTCCTGAGAGTATGTTCCCTTGGGGCAATGCTCTACTTTTGATTAATAAGCTATAGTCAAAGTTATAACTTAGGGTTAAAGTTTTAACTCACCGTACGGTAAAGACCGAGCTCGAGTCGTCGACGGTTCTAAGTGTTTCACGCGCGCTTTACGCTGACCAACGCACACGCTTAACGCCTGATTTTTGCGTAGAACGACGTCGCGTGGCGTGAATCAAGTGTAACTCTACAAGTCTTGTTTCCATATAAAATGTAAGGAGACCGACGCGCACAGAGGGGCGTGTGTAGCACATGTGTGCATAGAGTATTCATAAAATAAATAGGAACAAAAGACCATCTCATGTATGTACTTCATTTTTTATGCTTACGGTCGGTGGACGCTCACTAATGAGCATTTGAGCCGGAACTGTTCGACGAGTGGGCCGAGACGCTACCGAGCGAGATATCGTGTCCGTGAGCGGTGTCTATGTGTGCGTTGCTTGAGCGCGCTTTGTCTGTAGATTGACTTCTGTACTTATATATTCTGTGTTGTAGTTCTATCTTTATAGAGGTGTCAACATAACCGTAGTTGTAGCAGAGCTGATACCGTGGTCCTGGAACGCAAAGGTTAGTGAAGAACACAAATGGGTTTTAATCATTGAATGTTTTTCCCACCTCAAAAAAGGGTTAAAGTAACTCGAATTTACTGTTTAGTGAGCTATCTTTTGCCCAAGGTTTCGCCCGTATACATAAAATATAGCCTATAATATTCAGGAATAAAGCAGCTTTCGTCATTTTAGCAATCGGACTAGTACTTGTATAGACTACCTCCTACAAACAAAAAAACAAACTTTACGTATTTATATTAGTGTAGATTAAAGTTTATTTTTTAAACATCACCTACAAAAGACTAAATATTGTTTGAGATTGAGACATAAGACCAAATTAAATACTTTACTTAACTTTGGTTCAAACGCTTAAACGTGTTTTACGTCACCCATCTTCCCAATTGTATTACGAATATCATCCGGCTTTACTCCGAAATATAAATAGATCAGATGTATCGAGGAAATGAATAATTAATAGGAATAGTTGAGCCTAATGGATTTCCCATGGAAATTAATATTCATATATCTATTATTTATATCCATAATGCAGCAAGGTGGTAACTCATACTCAAACGCCAACCCGTTTGTTTTTAGGTTTTATTTTTGTTACATATTTTTTATTTTTGTTACATATTTTTTGTAAATAAAAATTTCAATATGGATATATTGAAATTTTTATTTCCATGCCTGTTTTTATTCTTTTTTTCTCACTTTTAGTTTGTAAATTAAAAAAAAGGAATGGTCACTTCAATTTCGATAATTATGTGACACTAATGGGAGAAGACGCTGACTTTTGTAATACAGGTTTCTACCTAGCTCAGAAGTCAAGTCACGAAGTTGTTTTATTTGATTTGATTTCATTGATCAATTTCAAAACTTTGTTTTTGATTCAAAGAAAAATTAAAACGGAAAAAAATAAATAAATATGCTGATTCTGTCAAAACACTACTTAAAAAAAAGATAACACCCACGCTACTCTAGTAGGATATATAAAATCTTTGCACCCACGATATTATATAAAAGAAAGTTGTGTTGAAAGCAAAAGTCATTGGAGCAAAAATAAAGGACCGGATCATCATTCCATTTTCAAACGATTAACCGGTTCAAAGATTAATAAAAGAGACAGATAATAAAATGCTTTCATAAATAATTAGTTAGGCTGAAAAGTTATCAACAAAATGTGTAATAGTCATGGAATTAGTATGTACTTTATAGAAGTTATATTGTTTAGTCGTGTTTTCACAAAGGGTTAACACACCACACGTAAAGTGTACATATATTATACAGGAATTATTTTAGAAATATTAATAGAGAGGAGCTAAGTGTATTAACGTTGAAATTATGGGAAGGATTTCAGGTATTTTACTAGGTAAAACCAGTTACATACTCGTAGTGTAGATTCTCGTAATGCCTCCTAACTTTCAAAGTTTTAGAAGGCAGAATTTCAATTAAACTTACAAGGCTTCTATTGATGTTCTTTTTTATATTTTTAATATATGAAAACATTGTGGAGGGCCAACATTCACGTAAAATAGTAGATTTTTAGAGGTTTTTGCTAGAGTAGTTTTACACAATTTTATGTTTTGATTTACATAGAAACCTATATAATTCCTACAAGATAGCGCTCTGAGAATCGAAAATGTCTAGAGACAGATGTGCTCTAACATCATAAGAGCGGTTATATAAAAATGTACTTTAAAATGGACGCTCTTAACCACACTAATATTATATTTTTTAAATATGAAGCCGAATGTTAGTAGGTTTCTATGTTTGTTATTTCTTCACGCTCGAACAGCTGAACTTTATCTCAGGTGTATGTTCCCTTGGGATAATCTTCTATAATCACGTGGGTAGAGCGGCTGGCAGCAACTCGTCTTACCACAATTTCCGTTCTAGAAACAGGGATTTACTATAAAATGTAAGGGCATTTCAGTGTTGCTACTTCTTTCATAAAACTACACCTTTTGTTTAAGAAAATTTAAGCTACGTGTCATCCTTAATTCTTCTATTTCAGCATGAACTATGGTTTCGCTTTCGGGTCAACAGGCAGGGCTGTCGCAAACAAACTTCCTCTCTTCAGATTAGACCACATCCAGTTACCAAACGTTGGCGGCTCCTAAACAATGCAGTTCGAAGTTCATTGCGGACAGTTTCTCTTTCCTCCGTTCCCTCGTCACGGGAAACTTTGGCGCTCCTTCAAGGTTGGGTACAATGTAATAGCACTGTACACGCCAGTAGCCTCGGAGTTTCTACATAACAAGCCCTGGATATCTAAGGAATGATTTGTGCGAGTGCCTGTACGTACAGTTGGCTAAGGCAATTAGTGTTTAATCTTACCGCTCTGCTAAAATATTGTAATCAATGTTGTGTTTATGTTGAATCATTAGTCACCTACAGCTCAAGAGTACAGGGAATTATCAAAAATTTTATACTCTTCTATTTTGTACTGGTAACATCTATGTGTGATGTAATTTCACTCTCAAGTCACTAAAACTACGTAATTAAAACTACGATCTATTTTAAGATCAAGATCAGTAGACCAGGTACCTATGTAAAAAAGTTATGCACGAATTGATAACCCCAATAACACGTAATTTGTGCACAATTGGAGTAATGAAGGTACATATTAGTTTGAACTTTATACATCTGCAGTACCTTTTCTGAGTATACTGGAGTGATATGTTAAGAAATGGTGTTAACAATAAACAGACATGCAATCGTGGCTATCTCGGAAGATTTTCTATTGCTTATTGAAGTGTTCCACGGTCTATATCCAGTCTTCATCAGATTTTCACTAAATTAGAATAAAACTTGCAACCTCTTTCACCACATGTACGTTTCGGGCTGTAAGAAGCCTATTTGTCTGAACTTAGTGTCGTTTGCATGCCGTGTGAAGGAGAACAATGGATCGTTCGAGATAGATCTCACGTCGCGTCTCCTAAGTCAGGATCATATTACGAGCCATTCATGTGAGATCCCTACGTTCGTGATGTTTGCCGACGACTTCTGGAAGTTATTTCACGTTTGTTTTATACTTGGTTTATGATATGCTTGCCTACGTGGAAATTTTGTTGATTTTAGTGATTCGAATGAAAAAAAATCAGATCCTTTACACGAGTGAGATCACTCCTGTGTTTATCTGTCCGTCTGTCGCTTCTATAGCACATATAATATAATAGGAATAATTTACACCCTTAATTCATGAATCCCCAAGCGACCACCGGTGGCCGCGCATCAATATACATTCCAAATTGAAAATTATGTTTCAATCATAATTCAAGCATTCGAATATTTTACGGACGATGAGCAATGGGTAGCTCGCCGTTGGACTGTCCGGTAGCCTTCCGGACCGAGCCTGAATCGTCAACGGCGCGTTGTGTTCCACACGTAGCTCATGGAGATGTCAGCAAAACCGTAGGGGGCTTGCAGGGTTGAAGCCTACTAGCGCTATAGGTTGTGTGAAAAAGAACTTCGGGGCCCTGGAAAGAAGGAACATGGGAGCGGCCTTTAGTCAGTAAGTCTAACAAGCCCTCCCACTCCGACCTAGAACAGGAGAAGTAATTGGATGATTTCCCATCTAAAAAACATTAAAATTTGACTTAACCCTTCAGATACCGTCAATTAGAGACACAATAGTAAGACAATAGATGCGCGGCCACCGGTGGTCGCTTGGGGATTCATGAATTAAATGCACTTAGGTTTTGTTTTTGGAAATTAGCTATCCTAATTGTTGGCGAATAAAATGGGAATCGACACACTAAACTGACAGAGCATCTTGGTATCTACGCACGCACACACAAACGCTCTAGTGACACAATCAAGATCGCGATCACGTCGGGGTCACCAATTTGGAGGGTATGTAGAACAGGGTGTAAAGTCCCGCATACCTCAATTGAAAAAGGAGGATCCTCCAACCAGATGCGTGTTATGTCTGATCCGAGCAACCGCCCGACAAATAATTTCGGCCTGTAATGTATGTTCAAATCCCGCGGAGAATTTATCGATTTCGATATTTTTGTGTGGTACCATAGACGTCGCTACAGGGAGTGTGAGTACATACTTAACAAAAAATATCCTCGTACGGATATCCTACATTCCCAACTATAGAGTTCTCTGCATTTATATTTATTCAAACTTCCACCACATTCGTTTTTTTTTATTCCTACTCATTATTTATTTATTGTTACAGACAGCTTACAGACTAACAATTTAGTTATATTTTATATTGATATCAGTCATAGAATGTTCTCAATGCTGGGACACAGGCTTCTTCTTTAGGAGAACGAATGATCCGTAATCCAGCACGTGGTCCCATTGAGGGTTGGTGAATCGTCTTAATTTTTTTAATTCTAGCAATACAAGTTTCCTCACGATGCCAAAATTAAGCAACACACAACAACAATTATAATTTTTTTTTGCTTAGGTAAGAAAAGTCACTTAGCTTTTACAGCTTCTATATGTACAGTACAGAAAATAATTGCGTGCAGCTTGTGGCTGGAGAAGCTTGAAGCAGCTTCAAGCATTTTTTTGTGGCGGCACCGCTGCACACGAGCCACAAAAAAGGCCACCTCAAAAAGAAGCTTGAAGCGGCGTTTTTTGAGGCCCATGTGCGGGGACACTAAAACGGTAGGAATTGTAGATGCTTTTTGAATGTATTGAAAAAATAATTTCTGCCATTTTAATAGAATGTACATTCAGGTGTCGCTCAGTGTTAGTAGAAACGGGCATTACTGTGTACTACTTAATGTACATTTGTGTAAACATTCATCTCATTAACAAATGTTGATGGCTATGTCCCACTTATTTTAAGTGGTTTGTAATAATATTGAAACGGAACACTTACATAATTACTTCCGCGACTGTCTGTCTGTCCCATTTCACTAAACCCCTCGTCAATGATTCTGATGCAATTATTTTAGATGAATTTGAATTCCAGAAGTAGATCGCTTGTTATGATGTTGACGTACAATATATTACTATACATAGTTGTTATTTATGATCAAGCTACTTATATATTTATACTCTTATCAATTTTTTTTTAAATTTGATTTTGCGTGTCTCGATACACTTCTTTGTACGTATCTACTTACTTTATTTTATATCTCTAATTTTCCCTAGCAATTTATAAATAGAAAAATACTATTATTTTTATCACATTAATATTTTAAAGACAAAAGTTTGTCTATAATTATAAATGTTACTCCTTTACGCTTAAATGGTAAAACAGATTTGAATATAATTGACACACGGGTAGACTATGTACAAAAATATGACATAGGATACTTTTTATGCCAGGAGTAAGTTTCACTGAAATAATGTTCTACTTTCGCGTCCACCTAAGCCGTAACTGAAAGATAACCTCTCAGTTTTTAAAACATGCAATAGGCATGTATATTACATGTAGTATAGTTTTCTAACAATTTAGTCATTACTTATAAACAAGTACTTACTTAATAGTTTTTTTTTGTAAGTAGACTAGAATAGTCCCACAAACGTTGTCTTGCATCATTATCGCTCCTAACGGGTTCGATTGAACCACAACTTACGAATTATAAGTGGTGGTTCAAAACCAACCAGGCGATTACTTTGTTTACATATTTCATTCCCACTGCTCTCGAAATGGTGAAGAAAAACATCGTGAGGAAATCAGCATGTTTTGAACCAAAAATTCAAAGACAGTGCGTGACAGTTTACCAACCCGCATTGGGCCCGCGTGGTGGATTACGGTGCATTGCCTCTAGAAGTAGGCACATTAAAAGACTGATTATGCTATGCTATAATTATGTAAAGCTATGCAAGCAGCAACTTTGATGCTTTAATAACGAGCGTAGTTTCATCATTCATCTCTCACCGCACAGCGTTCTAATCCGCCCAGACGAATCTCAACTAAACAAGGAATACCAGTTAATTACGACGTCGCAACTCGAAATCTAAGCAGTATACAATAATAACAGCCGAGAAATTCATTCGATGCAAATGTTCTTGGCGCAGAAAGTCCAATTCACAGAAAGCCATATCGAAAATTAAATTAAAAATTCGCAGAATGTCCAATTGGCAAAATATCTTTTATAAAATAAAATAACATATTTATAACACGGAGAAATTGACTGACATATATATCAATATACAGTCGGAACCCTGGATTTAAGAACGTGAAATTTTTCTTGAAACTACCTACCCTCAGAATACGATTTCAGGGGTTAAAGTTTTTATGAAAACTCTCGTGAACGAGGGTGCTGGCAAAGTGTTTATAAAAAAACTCCTAAGAGAGAATACAGGTTTATTTTTTAAATTATTTAAAACAAATTAATAATTTATTTGTTTTAAAGCTGTATGTGAACACCAGCATAAAATATTCATAATCCATTGCATCATATCTTCAAAAAAATCTTCTATTATTAAAAACGCACTTATAGAGCGTTTTTAATATCGTGCGGATTTCATTACGCATGCGGGTTTGTTTCGCATGCAGAAACATTTCAAAACGCAAAAAATTGCGTCCCGCGTGCGTATTCCATTCATTACAATAAATACTTGTACGAAATATACATTTTCGGGGGTTATTCGGAGCAATCCCGCATGCGTGATCATAGCCGCACGATCTTAAAAATAATACAATGATCGTTGGTGAATTGACAAAATTGCTTCATTAAACTTCTGCCATTTGGGTAGTATTCAAATCTCACGTTCTGCATCGCGAACACAGTTGAGTTGGTGTGCGGAATTCCTGCATAAATTGATAATACCTGCTTACAAACTTTTAGTCAGTGCTTATGAATCTATTAACGGAGAAAGTTTGCTGTCAATATTATTTTTTGTATTGCCGCGTGCAACTGGAAATTTGAATTTCATCGTAATCATATCCTGCAAAGAAAAAAACAATTGAATTTGAATCTACACCAATATTATAACGAAGTAGTATGTTGTTTTTGTTTGTAATCTCTTAAAGTACTAGTCAGATTGCAAATTTTTTTTCACTTATGGAAAGATATTTTATTCCTGAGTGACATAGGACATATTATATGTACGATGGTAAAGCCTCAGGCAAAACCTAGATTAAAAAATACTTCTTACTTTAGTGTTGTTATCGATAAAAACTACATTAGACTACAGTTTTTAATACAGACTTTTAATTTTATAACGATTTTTCATTCAAGATAATTCCTTAATTGCATATTTGTTTACGCCAGACTTTGGTCTATAATAGAAATATAAATTTTATAAGCCTTAGCTTTATTTATTCGTCTTTCTGTGATTTTATAAGACTTACAGTGGTCCTCACAAAAAGCGACTGATGGAATTCAGGGTTTTAGTTGAAAAAGTTTTACACTCTGGGCGATTTTGGTTGGAAATAATTAGGTGCTGAGCAAATGGAGAAACGTATTGTTCTATTTACCGAAACCAAAAATATTTTGATCGTCATGAATATGCGTTAAGTGAAAGCAACTGGACACAAAAAATGTTTACGTATGCGCAGAGAGTGTATGATTTCGTACTAGTTCTATAAAAATCAAATATTCATCGGTAGCTTGTATCTGACACAAAACACAAAAGTGTCTACGCTTGTGCCATGCCTTAGATGTAACATTATGGCAATGTCGATTTTGCTTTGAGAACTGTTAAGGCAATCTTAGTTGATTACAGTAGGTATGTATATTTTCAGACATAATTCAAGTGTCATTCCTATAACAAAGTAGACGTCATCGTTAATAATTCTGACCTACAACTTTCACTATTACAATATTCGATCCATCCATCGCACGTCCTTTGCTGTCCAAATCCTTACCCCGTGTCCGTACTTAGTTTTAGGCTTTTTATAAGTCCTGGTTGAAGAATTTAATTTTATTAAGGTAACTACAAGCAAGTCCGGTTTAACAAACTTATATAGCAGCGACAAGCCATTTCAAAAAAAGAGCTTTCACCACTGACCTAACGAAGCACCACTTATAACCAGACGGATTTCCACATGTTCAATTAATACCAAAATACCCTTCATATTTGTAGAGCATCACTCGTAAATCTCTGTTACCCAGTTCAAGGCTACCAATTAAAACATGCGGGAACGCGAGTATAAATTACACTTAACATAATTCAAAATCGTGTGTTGTTATAATTTCGGCGCAAAACAGTTTTCTTGCTTGTTTTGAACCTACAAATATTTTGGGAAGAAAATATTACGTTATTTCAATAGAATGCCTAAAAATATCAAAGTTGAGAAGTCACTAAGTTGACATTATTTGATTGATGAAGTAACGGAAATCATCATTATGGATAGGTGTTATATTGTTATAAGCCAGTTCTGATACCTTGTTGGCAAACAGAGATAGCAGCTCAGAAGGCTGCCCAGCTTAGCGGGACTGGGCTGGACATGTTTGACGCATGCCGATCGAGCAGTGGACCCGTATAATCCAAAATTGGTGCTCGAGCTTCCTTTCGGATAACCCTGGCCCCAGTAGGCTTCGACCCAGCTTTGCTAGATGCTGACAACTCCTTGAGGCGCGCGGGAACAGTGCGCGCCGTGGACTTCTTGGGTTCGGTCCGGACAGTTACCGGACAGTAGGACAACGAGCTACCCATGGGTCGCCGTCCGCGAGTCCGCGTCTACGGTGGCCGGAAATCGGGATCGGAATCCCGGCGGCGGCGGCGAGGGCGCCGTTGCCTGATGCGGTCAGCCTCCTCCTTTGCTAGTATTATTGCTTCGCAGAAGGAGGCAACCGCCTGTCACTCCTCCTTGCTCCGTACTATGGCCTCAACCAAGGCCCGGCACGAGAGGTCTCCGCCGCCGATCGCCCCCACGACGGCACAGCGATGCTTCGCCCAAGCAGGGCACACCTCGTCTATGTGCTCCATCGTGATCCAAAATTGGTGCCCTGAAATCAAGCGTTGGGATCAAAGAAGATGGCTAGTCGTCTTAGATGTCTTTCTTAGGAATTATATATATGAACAATGAAAGGAATTAAGGGACCGATGTTTACCACTGAAAATAACTGGATATTAACAAAAACAACATTATATTTGTTTAAAATTGCAAATATTTCAAAATCTTAGAAGAATAACAATCACATAGTCTTTGCACCAATAGCACCGCTAGCACCGTATAGCCTTTGTGCCTATTTGTGTATACAAATGGATTGATCATGAAGAATAACAAGATATTTTTACAAGCTTTTACTTAGTTTCACCAGTAGCGATGTTTGTTTGTCATCATCATCATCAGCCTTTTTAATGTTCCCACTGCTTTATTTCAGCAGTAGATTTTCTTGATGTGAATTACTGACTTGCACGTGGGCGAACACAAAAAAAAATACAAAATGGTTTATTGTCACAATATGCCTTATCATATTTGCAAGTATTTGGAGTCTCCTTTTAAGAATAACAGCGCCTGTATAAGGAGACTTCGCTCTTCCATATCATTGCCGTACATACATAAACTAAAGGTGGGTTACAAAAAAATGTGTGCTGTGACACACGGAATAATAACTAGAAAATAAATAAACTTGTTCTTAATTAGTTACATTACTAAACGAATATCATAAAAAACCTAAATGGTAAGTATATTATAGATATTGCATGAATCTCTCTGTCACTAATAAATACATATCTGAAATGAATTAATGACTGAATGCGAGATTCAATTAATATTAAATTAATAAACTATAACGGACTATATTCGTTCATTAAAATAAAATATATTATGTATCATTCAAAATGATATTGCGTTACCCATTCCTATAAATATATTTTAATTTTTTAATGGCAACCGTTTTAATAATCCTTAATTAAATTTTATAGATGAAGTACGACTCGATAAAACAAATATCATAAATAACAAGCAAAAAATACGCTTGTTATGAAAATACAATTTAAAATTCGTGTTTGCTAAAGAAACCAAATTGTACTCGTCCAGTTTGTTTTAGATATTTCATATTCGGCAAAGGGTCAATTAAAATGTACCCATGAACAATAAATCAAATAATGTTTTTCCAAATACAAATTATGGCTTTCAGTTGTGAAAATATATTTTAACACAGTCAGAAAAAAACGGATGTGGTATTAGGTAACCAGTATTGTATTTGTGTACTGTAGGGTTAGGTTTTTCATTAAAACCATATCTTCAGAAACTCACTCGGGAATGCGGTGGATGTAAGACACACAGGATCGGACATTGTGGCGACGCTTGGGAGAAACCTATGTTTAACAGACGTCTTTCAGCTAAAATTATGATAGTGGTGATGATGAAACATTCCCAGTACGTATTCCTCGCATACATTCGTTCAGGCACCGCATCCGGATCCCTTGCATACATCTTTCGCTTTTTGACTCAAAAATACCTAGCTCTGTTAACCCTTTTCCCCTAGAGCTGCGCTTGACCTGAGCAGGAAAACGAAGTGACCCTTTACGAGGATTATAGGTGGACTTTGTACCTCGCACCTCTTTGATGTAAATATACGTAAGAGTTATTTGAAAACTATAACTATCGGTGAAACATAATAGTGTATATCAAACAAAACATAGTATCTTAAATGTAATTTATTCTCAAAACAATATTCAAATGTAGCACATTGTCTAAGCTCCAGGCTTAACTAGATTCGACAGTCTACGTGATTTATCACACAAGTATCTAAGCATATAATGTTATATATAACGCATCATTTACTTAGTACCTATAGAACAGTATTAATGGAGTGCGTCTAATAGCTCCATTATGGTTGTAATCTATTCAGACTTCAGCTCAGATTTAGACACAATTGAATTTGCCAGTGTTTCATCAATTGAGCTGAGTTAATGGAATTGAATATCAGCTTGATGTAGATGCATGTTGTGCTAGGTTTTGGAGAGACGTTGAGTTTAATAGATGTTAATTGAATAACTAAGTGACATGACGATAGACTTTCCATTATAGGATCTGAAATAGAACTATGTTTTGTGTAACTCGGATTTTATGACTTCTTTTTAACATCTTATACAACTCGTCTTTTCCCTTCTACCTACTTAATCGTTTTTCCTACGCTCGTCCTAGTGACGCGCCATGCAGATCACACCTCAGCCCCCCTAGCCAAGTAACAACCGTTTCGCTTGCGGCGAATGCTTCGAGTGGACCTTGCCGCCAATTCTTTTGTTCCGACAACGTGACTGAGCGTCGTGAGTGTCCTGGAGACCTGAAATACAGGGTTTCCCTAGTTTAGGCTCCAGTCCACCCCTATATTGAACTATATGCAAAAATGTAATAATTTGTGGTGGAAATAAAACAAATTTATTTATTTTTTTATTTTTATTTTTATTACCGTACATTTGAAGCTTTCGACTAGCGTTAACTATTGCAGATTAGAAACTTGGCTAAGGGGGCAGATCCCTTCTTAAATCCCCGTTCCATAAATCCAGTTACTACTGCTATTCATTCTGTGTCCACGCAGTGAGGTTGTGGAACTAACTCGCGCCTAGCATTCGACATTTAAAATCGATTTTCCCTCTCAATTGTGATTTTTATTTATATATTGTATGTATGATATATATTTATAGTTAAAAGTATTTATTTATTTTTAGGTATATTTAATTATATGTGATTTTGGATTAAGACTTCTACACACTATGGTCTACATTTCTATTTTGATTTCTCCCCTTAACAGGTCTACTGGAAGAAATTTCTTTAGAAATAAGCAGTACCTTTGTACCAAACCCTTTTTTTTTGTTATTTTTGTGTGTACATAAATAGTAAAATAAATAAATATGTCTTGCGTTTCATAAATTAGGGACAGTCGGTTTGTCTGACAACTTAGTCAAGTAAGATAGTCATCTATTTGCGTCACTGTATAGTATATGTGTTTCTTATCGAGATTCAGCCAAAATGAGAAAAGTTGTGCCTATGAGTTCATAAATTATGACGGAAAGGGGCTCTAGATTAGGCCTGTCGCCAAATGGTTTTCATTATTATTAAATTTATGGGCTCGCCTTTGGCCAGTATCTCATCATAAACGTACGAGGGTTTTTTATTTTGTAGTTATTATGAAACTCAAATGAAAACAGAGATTGACCTGACATTTAAGTCTCGTGCCAATCCTGTACGTTTTTGAGTTTGTTAGAGTAGTTATTGCTGATAGAATAACTGTTTGCCTGGAGGCTAAGACTTAGGCCTTCTGTCCACGGACGCGTAGCTTCACAGACGCTTATTCGTCATTATACGCTTGGTGTACGCCTGCGTAAAGCTTAGATACAAAACGTTGTACCGTCGTGTCGCGTCTATGAAGCTACGCATCTGTGGACAGCAGGCCTTAATTTCAAGTCTATTTAAATAATAATCATTCCCACTGTGACACCAGATGAAACCACGATTAGTATAAATAAATGGCAAGCTATTATTTCCCATTTAATGATTTGAGAGATTTGGACTTCAAATAATAGATTTATTGTTTAATTTATCTATTCACACCAAGTGCGACTCTTATTTGTGGCTTTTATTTCAGATAATCTTAAAGAAACCGCAGGATTTCATAAGGATGCCATTGTATGGTTATGATTCCCATTATGTTATTTAACAAAAACTTATAATGGTAATGGGCAGGGCATATTGCTCGCAGAACAGATGGCAGTTGGGGCCAAAAGGTTCTGGAGTGGCGACCGCGTACCGAGAGATGCCTTAGGAAGGCCTCCTACAAGGTGGCCCGATGAACTGGTGAGGATTGCGGGAATCCGATGGTGCGCGACGCTCGGGACCATTCATTGTGGCGACATTGAGAGGAGGCCTATATCCAACAGTGGACGTCTTTCAGCTGAAATGATTATGTTGTTTATTATCTTAGTGTACAATAGGTATCATCATCATAATTTCAGCCAAAGACGTCCACTGTTGGACTTTCAATACATATTTTATACGGGGTTAATTGTAAAACACTAACAACCTTGCAGGACTGTATTACTTATATCATAAACAACAACTTTTGTTCTATGACTTTTTTCAAAACATAATACATTTACCAAAAACATCGCTTACCATCAGGTGGGATAGTGGTCAAACGTGAGCCTATACATAATAAAAAAAAAACAGTCCTTCAATATTTCCTGGTTCTATTTGGCGGGGGTTCTGACGCGATGCTAGCGCATCAAACCCCCTCGCCGACCAAACCCCCTCCCCTCCGTTATTGTATTATCTCCTGGTTCGCATAGAATTCGTAATATTTAGAAATTTATTTTTATTTTTGTATGAAAATCTGATGAACAAAATTATAATAATTTTTTAAAAGTCATAGAACAAAAGTGGTTGCTTATGACGTTAGTAATACAAGATTGCCAGGTTGTTAGTGTTTTACAAAATAATAACCCTGTATAGCATTCACTTCAACATCAAACAAAATAAGCGTAAAAAGCAACAGTTAAAAACAAAAATCCACGTAAACCAGTAAAAGCCTCGTGCATTATGTTGTGTTGCCAATTATCCGTATTATTAAACTTTAATTACAAATTATTACAATTCAATTAATACGCCCGTGATTTTATGGGCTATAAATTATTCTCACATTCATGATGCTACCCACTCCATCGGCCATCATTCCACTTAGTAGGTGTAACCTAGGAAAGGCATGTGATAATATAATTCGATCAATCGGATACGGTATATTTTTATGTAGCTAATAAGTAAATCTAATAGCATAGCATACCGTAGGCGGGGCTTCTGGACGGCGAGCATTGGGTAGCTTACCTTCGGTCCGAGCCCCAGTCATCGACGATGCGTACTGTTCCCGCGCCTCAAGGAGTTGTCAGCAAGTAGGACCCTAGCAGGGTAGTCGTACATAGAAGAATCGCAATACTTTGTCACTGTGTTGCGATGTTCAACTCTTCCATTTACTAACATTCGGACAAAGTGTTTTACTTTATTTAGTATTGATAGGTTTGTCTGACTATTTCATCACAAGGTGGAGTAGATGAAGTGGTCAACGATGGAGCACGCTTGCGTAGAAGTAATATACTGACTAACAAACAAGGAATTTCATTCCTTGTTTGTTAGTTGCTACCCTAATATCTATTAATGGAAAAAGGGTAGACGATGAACATATCAGCCGAATATTAATAAATAAATAAAATATAAATGTGAACAAGATTTCCAGCAAGAATATGCTATATAATAATAGACAACAAGTCTTTTAATATTGACCTTGAGCTCCTTTCTCATCAGTATGAGCACCGCGCTGGACCGCGGCTGTTAGGTATTACTAGAACATTACGAAGTAATTACACTGTATTCGTGACGCGACTTTAATAGCAAGAAACTGAAAAGACGTTGGAACATAATTGTTCTATTTCGTATGTATATTAATGCTTGGTCACGACTAGTAACAGTAAGACGGGGCTTCTGAAGACCGAATAGATAAGGTAGAACCTTTTAGAATTGGTAAAAAGAAGCAACCGACGACGTAGCTCAAAGAGTCGCCAAACTTAAGTGGTAATGGGCAGGGCACATTGCACGCAGAACTGATGGTCGATGGGAATGAAAGGTATTGGTGTGGCGACCACGTACCGGAAGACGCAGCTTTGGAAGGCCTCCAAAAAGATGGACCGACGGCCTGGTCAGGGTCGCGGGAATCCGATGGATGCGCGACGCACAGGACCGGTCGTTGTGGCGACGCTTTAGGGAGGCCTATGTGCCAGCAGTGGACGTCTTTCGGCTAATATGATGATGATGATGAAAAAGAAGCAAAACACTGAT
This sequence comes from Mythimna lalbum, assembly GCA_949319445.1. NCBI lineage: Eukaryota > Metazoa > Arthropoda > Insecta > Lepidoptera > Noctuidae > Mythimna > Mythimna lalbum. The sequence goes on along the minus strand of OX439352.1, from coordinate 7,416,229 downwards.
ATAAATGAGAAAGGCCTTTGCCATAAAGAGTCCAATATGATAAAATAGGGGGAGTATAGAATGGTCATAACGTAAAACGTGGTTTGAGGTGGGCTTCGAGGAGAGTTCAGAAAAAAAGAAACTGCTTGGAAAAGCCAAGCTCGTTGGATTTCGGTACCGTGTTAGGATTGCCACGGCGTTGCAGTGCATCAGGGATGGTTGTTAAAGCGTGGGGTTGATGGTTTTGCCCCCATAATCAGAAAGAGTTGCGCCTCCCTACTCTCTCGCGTTCGTGCTAGCACTAATACTGTACTGTGTGTATTTACAGATAGGTGGGAGTCCCCCATGCTGCAAAGATGAGTTCATTCGGCTTCATTTCGTAGTTGTGTGTGTAATTATTTTGTTAAAACCTACTAACATTAGTTTTTAGGATATTATTACTAACAACATATTATGGACCTCGTCCAAAATAAATTTGCAATTTTTTTTAAGCTGACTAATCATCAAAAAATAACTCTTCCCACTCTAAGTGTATAGAGAGGATATTAGATTTTTATTGACTAAGACTCCCAGTGTTCTTTCAGTTGCCTTTCGCGTTCCAAGACTGCGGTACTCTTTCGAAGAATCGGATACGCACAGTCCAAAAATCCCGCAGCCTGTGATACATACAAAACCATGAGGTACAGCTAATCTGCAATAAATTACCAATTTAACTAATATTAAACACGAATTCTCCAAAATAATTAGCAATTTATTAAATGAGTTTAAATGTAAATGTTCGAATAACTTAAGTCCAATTACATGTATCTCTGCAACGTTTTAATTAAAATTGAAACATCTGATATCTGTGGGAAAGCTTGGAGAATCTATTGGTAAGTGAATTATTGTAATAAAAAGATATTCTAGTAATAGAGAAAACTATGTGACTAGGGGAAAAATGGAGTGTCAAAGTCGCAGGCGACAAGTTGAATCCCGAACGAAACGAAAGAAGAAGTTTTAATCCCGACCGTAGTGAAGGATTTACATAATTAACTCCCGAGCACTGCGTTTTTCCCTATTAATATAGAAACCTAAATAAATAAAATTAATTTCTATAGTTTTAATTATGTTTATTGTTTCCGCACTTTTATTACTTTATTTTTTCAGGAATTTGTCAGTAACATTTATTCTTTTTTTTATTAGTGGTCAGTTTGATTTTTTAATTTTAATTTATTTATTAAAAAAAATGGTGTTTAAGTTCCAAATTTAAATCTCATTATTTCCTAGGGAGCGCCCATACTGGAAATTGTGATAGTTGTATGACATACAAAAGGGCATTATCGAGCAATGTCAAGAGTATCAAAAAGGAGCAATGGTAACTCGTTCTATTCTTGAAACTTTTCAGTTACCTTATTTTTCTCTATTTTAAGTTAAAGGGTTATTTTTGCTGACGACAATTTGGGCAATCGTGGAATTGAACTCATGAATGAGATATGTTTCGTGTGGAAACAAAAATATTTTTTTTTTTCTGTCTAATAATGCGTTAGAAGTAGTGCTGCTATTACGATATGCAGTTCAAGTGATCTCTTGTGAATAGAGAAGGAACTCAGAGTATTTTTTTAATAATGCCTAAGGCGGTTATCACACTGCCACGCACCACGCAACGTAGCGCGTGAATACGTGTTTTAATGCTGCTTGTACGTATCTTCGTTCGTCCAACACACCGCAACAGAATCGAACCAGCAACACTCAGCGTAGCTGTCAATGGTTCAATCACTGGGTGGTTGTGCCGTGTACGGTATCGCAAGTGGGCCGTGTTCCGGGCCTTGGTACAGGTGGTCGCCTCCTTCTGCGAAGCAGTAATGCTAGCAAAGGCGGCCGCACACGTGAGGCAACGGCCCTCACACCCCAGCCAACGCCGGGATTCCGATTCCGACCTCCAGCCACCGTAGGCGTGGACTTGCAAATGGCGAGCAATGGGTAGCTCGCTGTCCGACCGTCCGGTATCCGTCCGGACCGAGCCTAAGTCGTCAGCGGCGCGTACTGTTCCTGCGCGCAAAAAGTTGTCAGCAAATCGTAGAGAGCCGAAGCCTACTGAGGTCTTGGACCGGTTTCTGAAAAGAAGGTCCAACCCCAGTATGAAGGGCTAAGCAAGACTACAGAGACGACAGCAAGCTAATTACAAGTCCTCACGTATAGTGGCAGAAGTGAACATAGCAGCCTTTACACAATGATAGATGATGTAATATAAATCGCGTTTTGAGCGTATATTTGCTTGACATAATTATCTTAGTATTTCAATGGTGTCTACTGATGACAAAACTTTAGTATGTTCAGAGGTTCTTATCGTGATAGTAAGGATTACCTCCATACGAACTATAAACTCGTAATGAAATAAACCAATAACAATGTAATTCTGCCTTAATCACCTCTTGTTACACTATTATGTAAATAACAAGATTGTGCGACGAGAGGTAAATCGAGTTGCTATGGAGTTCCTTTTACAAGATTACTGTACAAGTGCACAGAGATCATTCTAGCTTTTTGCCCTTTAATTGGAGGTGGGAAAGTCATCTAATGACATCTCCGCGCCCTTGGGCAGGAGATTGTGTCCGACTTTTACTGACTAAAAACCCACTCCTGTTCTTTCGTAGCTTTTCAAACCGGGGTTGAAACTTCCTTTCAGAAGCAGACCCTTGGCCCCAGTAGGCCCCTACGGTTGCTGGGTCCCTACGGTTTGCTTTGAGGTGCCCTGTTAAAAGTATATAAGTATTTTCATTATAGCGTATTCAATTCAATAGGGCAGATTCCCACCAGGGCCGCGGGAAATTTTGAAAAATTACCGTAGATCTAAAAAACAAAGGGCAATTGAAAGGTACAAGTATATTTTTAACAGATAAAACTTAACAAGTGTTCTTGCTCTACTCTAGAAAGGGAGTTGTTGGATACCTAATCATCCAATGACTTCTTTTTGCATGTTGTCTCACCTAAAAAAAAAATCATTTTGTATAATTAAATAATAATAATAATGCTTTTTTATTTCAGTATAAAAGTGTATTTACAATTCAAAGTATTTGTAAATTTCTTAGACTAGGTTAATTCTTACTATAATACATTTTATATTTATATAAAATATAATATATATATATATCGCTCATTCAGTGCAACAACGGCGTAATTACACTTTTTTCAAAACAAGTTTTATAATGTTATAATGTGCGGAAAGACTATTTTCATCGGGCAAAACATCATTTACGTTGATTTTATTTATAGGACGACCCACTGACCAACAATTAGAATTGTAATAAGTTTCGCTAAAATGCCATAACCATTATTATTAATCTTTGAATGCATCTCCTGTAAAATTTCTAAAAATGTAATTACGTCATTGTTGCACTGAATGAGCGAATTATGTTTTATTATATTTTTTCTTGCTGTTCCTTTTACACGAACCCCTTTGGGGTAAAAGCCTCCTCTAATTCCTTCCATTTATCCCTATTTTGGAAAAGTTTCAACCAGTCTTTACCTGCTTTTATATAGTCAGCCCAACGTTTAAGTAGTCTGACGATATAAAAGACGATATATATTGTATAATTACATGCAAGTCATTTAGGAATGCAGCTAAAAAATAAACGAGAAGACTTTTCTAATTTGCTTTGATTCAAAACACATTACTTGTAGAAGAATAAAAATTCTGAAATCATAAGAAAATAGCAGTTACCGTGTGGTCGTATAAATATAACGAGAGTGTCGGTCAGCATTTATTTAAGGCGACAATTAAACGTGGTTTCGGTATCGGTATCGGTCGTTACGGCCATCTGCCCGGACGCCGCAAGGAAAATAACATTATAGCCGTGGGACGCGCTCGAGGATAGGGTAGCCATCTTGCATGTTTATAAAATCTGACATTTCTGGAAAACTCGGGGAAATATGTTTTAGTTCTATGTAAGATCAAAACAAATTTTGTTATGTGGTTATAAATGAGTAATTGTTTATTTATTAAAAAATCCGGTCAAGTGCATGTCGGACTCGTGCACAAAAAATTCCATGCCGTCCGTAACAAAAAGCGCAAAAAAAAGTTCTTTGAATGAGATTTCACATTAATAATTATTTTATTCTGTTTTTTGTATTTTTTGTTATAGTGGCAACAAAAATACGTCATCTGTGAAAATTTCAACTGTCAAGCTACCACAGCTTATGAGATACAGCCTAGTGACAGCCGGACAGCGATTAGCCATAGGGTCCCGAATTTAGTCTTTGGATACGGAACCGTAAAAAAACATGATAACTTTCGAGAATTTGCCGCGTATAAAATTGGACCTGTAGATAAGAGTAGAAAAAAAAAGAGTTTTTAGTAAGTACTTACGTAAAACTGTTTTACGGGGTTTTTAGTCAGTAAGAGTCTGATACTGTCTCCCGCTCCACCCAAGAGCGGGTTTCGTCAAAGACGATTTTCCCCGTCGACAAAAAAAAAGTAGGTACTTACGTGACCTACTTTTTTTCGTCTTGACTTTGATTCGTATAAAATTAAACCCAGCTTACCAAATACCATAATGGTCAGTAAGTAATCAAAAGTCTTGTTAAATACCTCTTACACCAAAAGCTTGGTCACCCTACTGGCAGCGTCGTTTCAGAAATCGTAAAACAAACGCGCCACCACAATTTAAATATTTCAATATCATGTTTTTCTCTTCGCATTGTACACTTGACCTGTTTCAAGTGACAATTCCCGGCCGCTTTCTTTTACACTCTTGTTAATATGCGATAAACTGCTTAATGGTACACTAAACGTTAGATAAAAACGGTTTTTATGGACACTGCAGCTTTTCACAAACAATTTGTATAATGAATTGCAAAAAAAGTAATGAGATAAATGGAAATTCCGTTTTTATTCTTGTTTTGTTTAGCAGTTTTTTTTTACTGTAGTATTTTTTTTTACAGAAAAGCAAGAAAGAGAGTCAGACTTTTTGTTTTTAATTAAATAAAACTATGAGACACTCATTGGGAAAATCCACTCACACGAACAAAATAACACTATGACTAAGAAAATATATCTGCAGAAATGTCTTCTACATTTCTGTTGTTCTTTGTTAAAAAATAAAAACAAATTAACATACACGCAACAAGCAGAAGAGATGGTCGATAAACTGGAAAGATTCTGAACGGATGACCTTGTAATAAAAGAAGCAGTGTAGGAAGGCCTCCTACAAGGAAAATAAATAATCTGATGCAAGTCACGGGAATTCCATGGATGCGAGACGCTCAGGACCGGTCGTTATGGCAACGCTTGGAAGAAGCGTATACCCAAAAGAGTACGTCTTTTAACTGAAATCATGGTGTTTATTGGCTTGGAGAGCGATAGGTAAGAATTTCGATGGAAGTGCACTACATAGGAAACACAAATATCGCTTCTGTAGGGTTTAACTATTCTGTGCTATAGAATTTCGCTAAAAATCGACCCGTTTACACTCCGCTTAATGAAATATGCATGAGCACAATAAAAAATATAAAAAAACCTTTTTTGTTCCAAAAATGATATAATATTGCTTTTCCCATTAATTAAACCTAAAATTGTTCGGGCTTTTGTAAAGGCAAATATTTTCATCAAATATATGCCCATATTCCCCTTGTTACTTTTAAAAAGTCTGACAAGTTTTTAGGTTCACTGTTTACACATATAATATGAAAAAAGTGACTTAATACTTTTTTTAGTGACACACATAAAATCGCACATATCTTACTTGTTTTTTACAAATAAGAAAATCTAAATGTATAAAAGTATAAGTAGTTTCTCTAACAGTGTCTATTGAAACGAAAGATATCAGATGCGATGCTTGGCTCGCGTTCGCTGAACAAAGCACGCTTTTACTAAGGGAAAGAAAGACATCAATCAAATGCTAGAGAGTGCTCTAGTGGCATACTGACACCTGACAGCAATGTTAGAAATGATCATCTACTGTTATACACTTCGTTACTTTATGTAAGACTATGCTATTCCCTATTTTAAGACGTAAGTATCGTAGTAAAAAAGACAGGACGGGAAAATCTATTCTGCTTTGCGTTAATCTATGTGGTTAAGTTAATGCGTTCACTGCCGAGCTATTTTTTATGGACTTTCAGCCCGTGCGTATGAGGTCTTTTAGAGGCAAAGTTGGACTTCTTTGCAGTGAGACCTTTCCGGCCTCACAAAATTATTTTTCTGAAAACACATTAAATACAGCTCAAATGTAACAATAACTGCTTGAAACTTTACCATCATAAACTTGAATATAGATATATAGAGATGCTAAAGTCGTTCCAGCTTCGCCTGTAGTTATGACATTTTAGTATTCAATAAATATATATATATATATATATGACATCTGTTCTGCCTCACACTGCATTGAAACTAAGTTCGATTTGTGTCTCGATTAGAGATGAGAATAAAAGAGAGTTACTATCACGATAATATTAAAATATTTATTCAATGGGTTCATTGTAATCTAGTTCTGGTTTTTCCTCTTTCTGCTCTGGTTGTGCCTTTTCCTGCACTGGATGTTCCTCTTAATGCTCTTGTTTACCTCTTCTTGCGTAACAATAATTAGATCTATAGGTACGTCTAAGCGCAGTCTTATTGGACGAAGCAATGCGCGTGGTGACTAGTTCTCGGTCCTCGCGCCACCCGCCTTCGTGCGCGTCGCTCGTTGATATCGGCGTAGTCAGTGTGAACAGTAACCGAGCCAAGTTACAACCGTTTCGCTTGCGTCGAACGCTTTGAGTTGACCTTGCCGCCAATTCTATTGTTCTGACCACGTGACTGAGCGTTGAGAGGACGTCATTCCCGTAGATTTGAAGCTTTCTACTTACGTTAACTATTGCAGATTAGCAACTTGGCTAGGGGTACAGTTACTACCTCGGAATAGGTGTAGGTATATTCTTATTTCCTGTATTTTCTGTTCTGTGGTTATTACCCAAAAAATAATTGCGTTATGAAACTGTATCAGTCACATATGACGCTAACGCTTAATGAGAGTACAACAGGTTTTGTTCGTAAATAATGCAATTGCTTCAACATTGTGCCGATGAATGATTGATCGTCGTGTATTTAGTGTTTACAGACAAACACATACTGTTTAAACTTGTTTTGTAAATAACGTGTTGCTTGTAGTATTGTGTTTTATTCGTTTAATCAGTTTTTAATCTTAATTATATTATAAATGTAGAGCAATTATTATATATTATATTTTAGACAAGTGTTGGGGTGCCAAAATAAAGGTTTATACAAGTTTATAGCTGACTATCTCTCATTTCGAGGTGAAACCAATAATATTCCTCCCAATATTCTACTATTGGACCTCTGTGATTTTAATTTTTTAAACGAGTATTATAAAATCGCAGTTTATATCTTTATAAGTCACAAAAGAATTTGAACTACGCAATAAATAAAGTTATTTATTCAAAATTTTAAAATGATTTGAATTCGTCATCTAAATATTTATATACCTATTATGCTTCTCTCTCTCGCTAATTATAATCAGGCTTATAATGTTGTCACTTCTCGGACTCAGGTGGTAATGAAACAAATTAAACAAAGTAATGTGTCTGGTTGCGATTGAATTCGTATTATTATTATTTTAAAGATAAAGGGGCTATGCATCTCCCGTAGTGTAGTGGATGTAGTCACTGCGACCTAAAAGATCTATTGTGACTCGCCACCTTGTTAGAATAACTCTTTTAGCCCAGAGGCTTCCAAGAAGTCTAGAATACTCCTAGCTGTAGGAGTTTTAATCTCCTCCGAGCGAATAATGTGTCGGCCCAGATGAATACTCCGTTTGTGGATAAGGGCATTCACACAAAAGGTGCTTAGGGTTCTCCCTCTCCTGATTACAGCACCGGCAAACATCAGTGTCACTCAGTTTGAACTCGTATCCTACAACTCGTAAGTCGGGACCGTTAGTGATCCACTGAGAGAGAGTTGGACTTTTATTGACTGAAGCCTACCTGCGTTCGTTTAGTTTTTCTTTGCGTTCCAATAATAGTACGGTTGCTCTTTCGAATAATCCCACAGCCCCCATTTAGTTGACTCCCAGATTAAATGTATAGAACTGACAGAGCGTTTCGTACGTCGAGCATTTTGCAAATCTTTGAGCCAACATATTGCAGCGGACAGCCAACGCTTAGACTCAATATTCGAGATTGTTTTTCTTCTCTGTAGAAACACAGAGGGCGTATCAATACTTGAAAGCTATCATGTAATGCTTGCTTTTTTATGACAAAAACTTCTCCTTTTTTTCTTCGAGTTTTAGATTTAACTCATTCATAATAAAGTAGGTAGCTAAAATATCAGTTTAAAATATAATCTACGAAATTGAAAACTTTACGTAGGTACTTTGTTGAAGTCGAAAAAATATCTAAACTTGTAGAAAATATTACGATTTTATTTCTTTTACTTTCATCCCGAGGCACGTTCCAGTTTTCCACGCGTTCCTTTATCTAAAGTAGATCGTACCCTTGTCATCACATGACACCCTAGTACCTTGGCAGCGCTGTGCCTGTGCCTGGTTATTATCGTTTTATACCAGCCATCTACTGACCGAGTATTAACGGTAACTTTAGGTCCAACTGAATACTAAAAAGCTTATATTTAGTCATTTATTTGGTCATTGAGACGGACCTGATATAATAATCTTTATAAAGCTAACTCCCTATCAAAATTGGTAATGAGAAGCATTGCTAGCTGAAAGTATATAGATCAATCTTCACTTTTTGTTAACGTTAATACTAACAATAGCTTAATTTAAAAAGCTTAGCTAACAAAAAGTTTTTAAAGAAAAACATTTTTTTATAACAAACTTTTATTGCTCACTATTAAACTCATTCCAAAAAGCATAAACAATAACGGTGAGGTTATTATTTTATATTTAGTTAGTAGTGCTTTAAATAGCAATCTGTCATTATCATATTTAAGACTTCTTAAATATCACCTATACTCTAGATATTTAAGATCTCATGATAATAAAAAAATACTTATCAAGACCATTAGAAAAAAAGGTCAAACTATCGATCTGTATCATCAGACCAGCATTCTGGTAAAACATGGTATCATGTATCGTGGAATGATACCATAATTATTAATGAATTGCCATCCAAGTTACTAGGTACTGTGATATCGAAAGGAGATAGCATGAGTGGTTTTTTTATATAGCCAACGGACTGACTTGGATTTTGCAGTTATAGAATGTTTTGAATATTTGTAGAAAAAAAGTGTCGAAGTGATTTTTGTAAGAGAAGTTTGTAAAATCAACAAAGAAAAATATAGAGATAGGCCGGCCCGTATCTTGTCTTTATAGCTAAAAATCCCAACACGAAGCCTACCGTGAGCTGACCAACGCTACAGTAAACTAAGTAGCAGCTCAATGGATTTGGGGTAACTGCTATCAAAACCCCACTCCAAAGCCCCCTCTGTTCCTTCTTACTAAGGCGCCTAAACGATTGCATCACTGCTTACCATCAGATGGGATCGCAGTCATGCAACGAAAAGAAAAAAAAAATATTTTAAATTCATTCACTCGATTTTCCTATCATAAACAAACTATATGACTATTGCAAGTTGTATAAAAAAAACTTGTAATACACTAACCAGAGGTTACAAGCTTGTTAGATTTGTAATCGTGTAGATAATTCAAGCAAAAGAGACATTAAGAAATGACCGCCTGGGTAGTGCCCCCCACTCAGTTAAAAAATTGCAATGAAATTATAAGTCTAGTCGTTATAATTGCCTATTAACTGTTAATTTACGAATGAATACATATTGAGTAACAAAAACGCTAAAACTTCAAAAACAAAGTCCAAGTCCAGTCCAGTCCAGTCCAAAACCATCTATTCATCTAGGACAAAACAAACAGAGCAATAAAAGGGACCAAAAATAATGCCATCATTTGTAACTTTGTGACTTTTATTCTCTTGAAAAATGTTTATCTAGTTTTATAAGAAATATTGGCACTCATAAAATGGCACATAGTTTGGTAATCATCGAACAAATAAAAAAGTTATTACTGTGATAATATTGTAAGGTACTTGTACGTTTCTCAAACTTAGCTTTAATGATGGCAATAATTTTTGACCTATGAGTATATACCTCAGAATGTTGCATTTTGTTTTATAAATGGTCTGAAATAATCTAATTTATAATGTCATGTCATTAGCAAAACAAGCCGCACAGGGCACGCGTGGTGGATCACGGCCCATTCTCCCTCCTACAAACGCCTGAAGCCCAACAGTGGAATCAATAAAATGCTGATTAATCTATGCCATAAGCAACTCAAGCTAATTGTATCTAATAATTTGAACCAATTACCAATTAAGGTAGACTTGCAATTAGCAATTACACTAAAAGGGCTAATTAAGATCTAGATTAAAATGTGTTAATTTGTGATCATGCTTAAGTATTGCGTCCAGCCAGTAATAAAATTGCTTTCAGAAATCTAGGCTACTTGACGTAAATTTCTGAAGACAAATAAGATTTTAGTGTCATCCTTTTGAAATTGTAACAACAACAGTTTTAGCAAATATAAACTTTTTATTTACTACGCTCAATTGTTTTATGATGATGTCGCAATCCAGAGAAGTGATAAACAAACATTGAAAGAGACAGGCTTTGAGAATATAAAATTTAGAAAGTGTGACGGCCAAATTATTCGATTCCGGTAAACCCGGCTTGTTCGTTCTGGCTTTTTGCAGTCACTTCCACTTTTATATCATTGATTTTCATACAATTGTCTCCAGGTTCTTACTTTCTGTTTTCATTAACTGCAAGGTATCGAACAATGATTTCAATCTTAAGATCGTTAAACCTCAGGGATCCAAGATTTCGAAGTTCGAAGAACCCTTATCTTTTCTTCAAGGGAACTGCTTATCCCGTACGTACTCTTATCTCCTAACGATATCAAGCTGACTTTGGAGCCCGAAGATGGGATAATTACACTTGCCGACGTAGGTCCAGATTCTGCTGATAGGCAAAATAAACTGCTTAACTTTCTACCTGTCAAAAAGAAAGTGGACAATAAAATGGTCTTACGACCGAACGAAATCTTCGTCAAGTATAATAATAATAATAATAATAATTTCTACAACTATCACACAACGCCGTCTAGTCCCAAGCTAAGCAGAGCTTGTGTTATGGGTACTAGACAACTGATAAACATACTTATATATTTCTAAATACATACATACTATAGATAAATTACACCCAGACACAGAACAAATGATCATGCTCATCACATAAACATTTGTCCTGGGTGGGAATCGAACCCACGACCTCCGGCATAGCAGTCAGGGCCACTAACCACTAGACCAACAGGCCAGTCAAAGTATGGGTTCTAGATCTTGATTTTCGTTTTGTTTAATGTAATGATGGTAGGATTGATCGCAAATTGGTGGCAACACTGGCTTTGAGCTGGCTTAGCGTAGAATAGAATACAATAAACTTGATTGTACACTAAAAAAGTAACACAACCGATCTTAAATATATAAAAATGAATCTGTAATCCAAAGTGACATCTACCAGACCATCTTAGGATGGATCGTAAGAACTTAGCACGTGGATGGTAGTACGTGCTATCAATGAAATAAGAAGCCAGCGTATATCTAATGGTATTGTTTCCCTGGTCGAGTACCTATCATACAATTTAAAGAGAAAAATGATTATTTATCGACGTTGCTAAAAAGCTTTGCACGTAATCGTGTTAACAAAAATCCATAAACCAAGTAGGTAGCTCTCAGTATGACGAAACCCACCAAAAACACCATAAGCATTAGCGAAAACGTAAAAATAACACCAATATTTCGTGTGAGGGCTGTCTTTGCGGCTGATCTTGTATAATCCCGCTTGTTTATGTTTACATGTTTCACAGCTCCCCATTAATTGAAAACAAACAAGCTGAATGATATCGTTAAATCCCTACTCGGAGCAGGATCCAGTATTATTGGAGCTTCGACCTTTTTGCACGGTATAGGTAAAAGTATCAATGTTGTTTCTTTTTGGATTAGATTAGATATAAATCCATTGCAGACTGATGTTTTTTGTATGTTAGAAGATCATAAAGTGCACACAAGGAGATAATACTGCCTTACTGTGTGACAATACTCGTATATAGTTCTATTATAAAAAAATAACCATAACTATAAAATTATATTGTAATAAAACTGTAATTAAATGGTTCCTAAGAATATCTTTCAAAGTCTAACGTTCTTGCTGATTCATTTAAATTAAAAGAAATTTCATAATTTCTTTTAATTTTAAGGGGGAGACATACATTCAGTCAAAAAAGTATCGGGAATGGATGATTTGTTTATGGTTCCAAATTCAAATTTTTGTTTTTTTGTAGTTGTTAGATTGGCACAACTGTTTTCCATTTTGGCGCGGAGTTTGAGTTGCATCTGTTATTTATATTAAATACAGTGCTGGTTTTAGTAATATCATATATAGTGTGTATTGCGAATTTCATGATGGACAAAAATATCGATCAAAGAGTTTGTCTTAAATTTTGCATCGCCAATGGAATTTCGTGTTCGGAGTCACTGAAAATGTTACAGAAGGCTTACGGTGAATCGATTTTATCAAAAACTCGTGCTTATGAGTGGTTCAAAGCGTTCAAAAGCGGTCGAGATGTGATGGAAGATTTGCCTTGCTCTGGTAGGCCGTCAACGTCTGCAACTGAAGTTAACATCGCAAAAGTGAAGGAAATAGTGACTGAAAATCCCCATTCAATTCTGAGAGAGATAGCCGCCGAACTTTCTGTATCTCACGAGTCGATCCGTACCATTTTAACTAATCATTTGGGTATGAAACATGTTGCTGCTCGGCTAGTCCCAAAAAATTCGAATTTTCTCCAAAAACTCAATCGCATGAAAGTCGCTGAGGACATGCTAGAACGAGTCAGTTCGGACCCAACATTCATGAAACGCATTGTTACTGGTGACGAGACGTGGGTTTACGAGTTTGACATGCAAACTAGTCAACAAGCTTCGGAGTGGCGCCTTCCAACTGATCCGAAACCGAAAAAACCACGCCAAAGTCGATCAAAAGTCAAAGTCATGTTGACTGTTTTCTTTGACTATCGCGGTGTTGTGCACTCTGAATTCTTACCGGAAGATCTAACGGTAAATAAAGAATATTATTTGAGCGTTATGCGGCGTTTAAGAGAGCAAATTCGACGAAAAAGGCCAGATTTGTGGAAAGAAAATTCTTGGATTTTACACCACGACAATGCGCCTTCGCACAAGGCTATCATTGTGAAAGAATTTTTGACCAAACACTCAACAAATACCATCCAGCAACCACCATATTCACCAGATATGGCTTCTGCTGACTTTTTTCTTTTTCCTATACTCAAATTACCACTTCGTGGCACTCGTTTTCAATCGGTAGAAGACATAAAAGAGAATTCGCGGCGAGAACTGAACTCAATTCAGGAAGCAGCGTTTAAAAAATGTCTCTTACTACCATCTAAATATCATCTTTTTTTGTTTGTATTGAAATTAAAAAAAAAACGTACGATTTAATTTTAGTAAATAGAAAATACCAGCATGGAAAGTACGCTGGTATTTTCATTTGGGTATTTTATACTTTTTCCCGAATGACATCTTCATAATTTTACTGCTGGCTTTAGATAACGTCTTAGTTGCAATGCAAAATGGTATATAAACTAGTTCTTATCACCTTCACAGGTAGTATTGAAGTGACTAGTAAAGACACACTTCATATTCAAATAAAAAACAAAATTGATTGTTCAGAAAACGATTCAGTAGTTCACCAAAATGGCACCTCTTAAAGTCTGGTCCACATTTACTGTAAAAAAGGGAGGTGCTACTATTAATTTACGAATTATAGATGCCCCTGAAAGTGTTCTTGAAGAAGTCATCAACCAGTACATGAAGTATTACGTAACTGATGATTCTACTTTCAAAGCTGCTGGTATGTCTTTTGATAATAACAAATATCTAACTGACGTTTCCACTACCCACGTGCTTACGCATATCACCACCATCGTAAATATATTGAAATCCAAAATCCATTCAATCTAAATCTTTTGATAATAATATATCTAAATGAAGTATCCACTACGCAACTGCTCAATATGCATATATTGATGCCACCTAAAACCCATAGCCAATAGGCAATAGGTTTAGGTAGGATCTGCAATAGGCTATGGGTTTTACCTATATAGGCTATGGTTTTCACCTAAAACCCATAGCCTATTGCAGATCCAAAACCAAACAGAAATTTAAGTCAGATAATATATAGCTGTGTAGCGACATCTATGACGCCACATGAGAACTACGAAGAAAACACGAAATCCTGCATCGCGCAATCAGAGTTCTCCGCGCGATTTGAACATATACGACAGCCCGACATCAACTATCGGGCAGTCGCCCACCAGACTATAACACCCGGTCTGGTCGGAGGATCCTCCCTTTTCAACGGAGGTTTGCGGGACTTTACTCTCTGTTCCGCAACACCTCCAAACTGGTGACCCTCGACAAAGAACGTCAGCGCAGCCTTCGTGCAGCTACTACTTCGTGACGTCATCATCACTTCCTCAAGCTTTCGAGCAACGAGCCAAACAGCCAGCACCCTCGGCTAAGGGTATCCTGACCATCAGTATGCCTACTTGGTCATACCTGGTCACCACCTCAGCCGCATCAGCGACCTTGGCACACCGCACCTTCGGCCAGTCATATGAAGAGCCATGAAGAACCTCTCCTGGTCGACGCCAGCAATCAAGCCCTACGTCGCACAAGCACCGCTCCGACTCACTGGAGCCAGCAGCACTACTCCGACTCACTGGAGACTGCAGCATCGTCCCGACTCACTGGGACAGCACCACCCCGACTCACTGGGGCATCACCACCCCGACTCACTGGGGCATCATCCCGACTCACTGGGACATCATCACCCCGACTCACTGGGGCATTATCCCGACTCACTGGGATAGCAACACCCCGACTCACTGGGGCATCACCGCAGACAGTTCCGACTCACCGAGAACTATGCGGCATCGGTTCCGACTCACTGGAACCAACCTACCGCTGGCCTGGCACACATCAAGAAGTATCAAGAACCATCGATCTCCGATCTCCGGAGGGGAGTGATGTAGCGACATCTATGACGCCACATGAGAACTACGAAGAAAACACGAAATCCTGCATCGCGCAATCAGAGTTCTCCGCGCGATTTGAACATATACGACAGCCCGACATCAACTATCGGGCAGTCGCCCACCAGACTATAACACCCGGTCTGGTCGGAGGATCCTCCCTTTTCAACGGAGGTTTGCGGGACTTTACTCTCTGTTCCGCTACCTCCAAAGCTGTATACTCAACTCTGTTTATTTATATCACGAGTATTTTAATTATTATACACTAAATTTATAATAGCAGTCTGCAAACATACATGAACATTTATGTCAGCTATGCTACTTAAGTTTGATTTGTAACCAAAGATGAGCAAGTAAAAATTCTAATCGTTTCACATCGTTTACTATTCGTCAATTCAGTTTCTTTATATATTTTTTTTCTTAGGAGTACCAAACAATGCAGCAGCAATGGAAGAACTTCGGGTGCCTATGCTTAAAGATATCACAGGAAAAGAATTCCACACTATGATTTGCTGTTTAGACACCGGAGACGATCAAATCAAAGAGGTCCTTGGAGCATCCATGATGGTTTTAACATCGAAAGGAGATCCAGAACCAGAGGTAACTTGTATCTATTAAAAGAGACACCTACTGTATAGTTCAAAGTCAATATATATATTCGATTCACTGACATTACCAAATGTAAAGACCGAAGTTAATGGTATAAAATCTTTTTCCTAAGCAAGATCATGACATCTCGCAGCTCCAACTTTCATCATCAATATTAGTTTACTAAGTCTTGCATCAGTACTTCATAGTTTGATATAGAGCTCTTCAGTCACTCGCCATTTATTTAGATTGACTACCTACCTATAAATGTTTCTTTTTTGTACTTAATGAAAAGCGAGCAAACCAATTATTGGTAAGATGATAGTGTGTACATAAAATAATGGTTTATTATTGCTCTTTCAGTTTGACTTTAAAACGGAGGAAATGAAAAAGTTGTTTGATATGTTTTTTGAGTTAGAGTCACTGTATTGTGAAGCTAAGGCGCTAAACTCTGACCGTTTCTTTAGCGACAGAGGACTCTTCGTTAATCCTCAGTACAAAGGACTTGGTGTTGAACTAGAGTTCCTTAGAGCCAGGTTAGTATCTCTTAATCTTACCTGATATATTTTTACCATCTATCGTTTTCATCGGGTTCCCTTAATCTAAATGTTGAAAAATTCGACTTGGACCACTAAAGATCATAGCAAATTCGATCGAATCACATCAGAAATGAATATTGCCATATACTTACACTAGGCTCATGACTTCAGTAGTTTTATAAAGTCCATTTATTTCTTTAATGTAGCGGTATAGGTTTCGCAATATTTGCATAAAATCATATCTTGGCTTATCAACCTGTAGTAATAATTCTTTACTTACCATTTCCTTAATTTTTAATAGTTGCATTTCTTCTTCTTCTATAGTTAAGTACTTTTCTATTGGTTATAACAAGTTTTTCAGTCATATAATATTTTTCGCAGTTCTCATCATCCTGTAGTTTCAATATATTATGATCTTTTTTTCCAGGCGACTGATTTGCAAAGAAAACGGAATACCAGTCCTTGGCTCATGGATGACGTCATCTGACACGCAGAAAGCTGCTGAAAGTGATGGGTGGGAGTCTGCCTTCGAGATCCAATTTGAAGAGCTAGGAAAGAAACTTGGAGTTACCTTCGATAGCGATCCTCCTTCTATCAAGTTCATGATTACCAAAGTACAATAAGATTTTTTTAAACAATTTAAAATAGTTTATTATTTTGTTTCTGGATTCACCAAAACCAAGTTGCTAAGTACAGAGAATCTTGTGAAGTGGAAGTAAAATAGTAGAAGTGGACTGAAAATATATGTACTCAAAATACTTAATATGTTTTGAAAGTAAATCGATATTGATAAATGAAGAATAATATTATAGTACCCTTGCACATTTTCTATGGATTGGTTTTGAAACTAAGTATAAGTAATCAAATTAGCCAACACAGTATTAGTTTAGATAATACCTCCTGTTATAGTGACAAATATTATAAACTGCATCAAAGTAGTGTCACTAATATTATAAAATCGCGAGTGAGTGTGTATGTCTATCTCTTCTTCACGCTCGAAAAGCTAAACGGATTTCGATGAAACATGTCCTGGAACAGGACATAGTATACTCTTTATCCCGATAGTATGTTCCTTTGAGATTATTTTTTACTATCACGCAGGTAAATCTACTGGCAGCAGTTAGTAATAACTATCATAATATCATTTATATTTCAAACTGGAATTCGCGGATATTGTAAACAACACCATTTTACAACATTCCTATTATTTTTTACACCACCTGCACGATAATGTCGTTTTATACATTATACAAACCTCACTTAAAGCAAGTCATTATTCCCTAGGCAATAATAAGATTTGAACTTGGAACATCAAAAATCGTCAACAAGATGAATTAAAATGTACGTGCATCGAACAAGTTGACTCGAAATTCAAACTGGCCAGTAACAAAAAAAAAAGAAAATAGAATAAAACCTGCTTACTGACGGGAGCGTTATAGATAATTGAAACTTTAGAATCTTCGAGTAGTGAATTTTGTTTTTTTTGATAAACTTGTAAATATACTTAATACTTATATATCTCTAATATATGATTTGGTCGATCAAATTGTCTTTAAATTATCACAGATGGTGTAAAAAGTTGAGTATGCAACACGGGGATAAAGCTGTCTTTGTCTTGGGCGGCTTGAATTCCTCATTTTACTCAGGTTTCTTTATTAACTCCCTCGTAATGCTCGGGAGGTACTTATATAAATCCCTCACTGACGTTCGGGATTAAAATCAGCAACCTTCGTTTCATTCGGAATTCAACATGCCACCCGCGACTTAAAGGCACTGCTTTATCCCCTAGTCACATAAACTACTATTATTTCATTTGTTTTTCTGGCAGCCACATTACTGTCTACTATGGATGTCTTAAACAATTCGTTATGATTACGATAATTCTAAAATTGCTCGAGTTCACAAGGAATTCGTAAAACATAATAATTGTATTGATTACAATAAAAACAAATAAATAATTAAAAAAACTACCCAATGTATACAATAACTTATCGCTTTTTAGTAATTTCAACTGTCTATTACGATTCATGAGATACAGCCTGGTGACGGACAGACGGACAGTAAAGTCTTGGCAATAGGGTTCCGTTTTTACCCTTTGAGTACGGAACCCTACAAGTGTAAACAATTCCAGAGTGATATAGTTTTAAATTTTAATATAAGGCAATTCGAGCATAATTGAGAAATCTTTACAAATACTTAGGTTGTCTTTGGCACCACGTACAATAATGTATGCAAATATTTAGACAAGTTATCAAGCACCACTAATCATTGTTAGTCATTAGGATTATAGCTATTTAGTTAATGGTACATGATAAGCGTACATTAATAATAAGATTTATTTAAAAATAGGCTTTATTTGGCTGAGATTAATTAATGAAATATTAAAAATTTTGCTGAGATTGAAATATGTATATTTATTTTTCAAGTTGCAAATATTCTAAAACCATCATCAAATTGATATATTTGGCTTTTATATTGACACGACCTACCACAACTTGATACATTTATAAGACTAATCAGACCTAACAACCAGATTTTCTTAAATATTATACGGTTTGTAAAAAGTACTATTGTTTAATCAGTTAAGTATTTTATCAATGTGACCAAATGACATCAACATTTATTAGGTATTGATAAGATAACTGGTTTGCTCATAAGTAGATATAATAAAAAAAATACACTCAAAAATTCATTTGTATCCAAATCTCTACAAGGAATTATTGTTTAAAAACGGTTCACGAAGACGGTGAAATTTTTTTTTTTTACTGCGAAAAATCTCAAAAATTTTTACAATGTCGTTACCTCTAAAAGTGTGGTCTAAATTCTCAGTGAAGAAAAAAGATGGAACAGTTCTTAATTTACGTATAGTGGATATACCGAAATATCTTTATGATGAAGTAACAAAGCTATACATCAATCATTTTGTGAAAGAGGAGAACACTTTTATAGCCGCTGGTGCGTATAATTTGTACAAGTTTTAGTATCATTAACAACATACCTATTATTGCACAAATATTTTATTCAATTGGTTTTTTATTTTTCAATAAATATTTATAAATTGTTATGGCATAAATCTTACAAAACCTTCAGCAAAGTTTGTGTTCTCGTGGATACAATCAGCTTGAGTAATTTATTAGTATAACATGAACTTATTTTTATTAGATACTAGCTTTTACTGTCGGCTGTACAGAAGCTGGTAAAAGTAAAGTTAATAAAAGTTTAAAAAGTAGTAAAAGTAAATTAAGGATAAGTTAACATTTTAAGAAAATTATCCTAAGTGTACTTTGTCCTAGAGTAAAAAAACCTATATGATATTCCAGAACATGGTGTTCCCTTGTGTCAAATTTCATCCAAATCCGTTCCGTTGTTTTGAACTATGCACATAAATACAACCATTCGCCGTTATGTAGCTATATTATAATAATATTAGATTAGTGAACTATTGTCTTAATGCCAAGGCTCATGGCTATGCTCTTTCTTATCTTATTTGTAAAAAAAACATAAGTGTAAAGTCAAAACAACCAAGACTAAAAACATTGTAATATCGAAATGTAATTTTCAATTGTTCCTTTTTTTATTTTTGTTAATACTTTTACCTCATACTTTTTTCATTGTTTCACGATCACTTTACGAATTACAGGAGTCCCAAAAAATGCAAAATCAATCGAAGAGTTACATGGGCCTCTATTAGATGCATTCAGTGATGACAGATTTAACATTGTGATCTGTTGTGTTGACAACGACGATGACGAAATTAAAGTGGTCGCTGGAGCATCTGTTATGTTATTAGTCGATACTAATGACATAAAATATGATCCTGAACCAGAGGTAATTTTTATTAATTGTTAAAATCTACATCCTATAAAACCAGACCGAATTGCCAAACTTAATTGGTAGAAGGCTGGGCATATTATTCGCGGAATGGATGGCAGAAAGTTTTTGGAGTGACAACCACGTAGCAGAAGATGCATGGTTGCAAGGCCTCCCAAAGAAGGTCTAATAGACGTGTGATCTCGTGTGGGCAATGGGCGTCCATCAGATGCGATAAACACAGAACTGGTCCATGTGGCAACATGAAATGATGGTGCTGATGTTACGTTAATACAATTTAAGATCGATTTCAAAATAAGTACCCATTGAATATTGTAAAATATTATACTTTCTTTTCAGTTTGACGTGAAAACGGAGGAATTAAAAAAACTACGTGAAATGCTACATGGCTTGGAAACTGAATTCAATGAAATAAAAGAGTTCGATTTAGACTGTTGTTTCAGTGATAGAGGGCTCTTTGTTTGCCCTGAGTACAGGGGCCTTGGGATTGCGCAACAACTCCTCAAAGTCAGGTAGGCCAAATCCTTATCTTCTTAGTTTATTATTTGGTTGTATTTCATTCTTCGTACATATGCAAACCGTTCGATGTTAGCTGCTGTGATCTCATTATTAGTAGAGGTAAATATATCGATCGACATTTAAATATTTAAGTTTGAACAAACGAGCTGCCAAAATGAGTAAAAATTATTGTCTCATATTGTTCCCTAAGGTTGCGGGAATCCGATGGATGCGGGATGCACAGGATCGATCATTGTGGCGACATTTGGGGGAGGCCTATGTCTAGCAGTGGACGTCTGTCGGCTGAAATGATGATGATGATGATGTTGTTCCCTAATACGATGATAATACAGTACAATGTACTCTTTTTAAATAAAAATTTCAGGCGACTGATATGCAAAGAATATGGAATACCAATAAACGGAGCGTGGATGACGTCATATGGCACTCAGAAAGCAGCTGAGCGCGACGGATGGGAGACTGTTTGTGAACTCCAATATGAAGACTTAGGACAAAAATATGGAGTCACATTCACCAAAGAACCTCCCTCTACTAAATTCATGATTGCTAGAATACTTTAAGATATTTTGTAAGTTTGTGTACAGTAGTATTACAATCGATATACAGGCTTATTTTGTAAAACACTAACAACCTTGCAGGACTGTTTTAATACTAATATCCTAAACTACCACTTTTGTTCTATGACTGTTTACAAAAATAATACATTTACCAAAATCAAACCATCAAGTTTTCGTTGTTCTATCCAACACATTTTAACTCTGTATTTTACTACACCTACCTTCGTTTTTTTTTTTTTTTTATCTTATATAAACTACACTCGCGAGCAAAAGTATGGAATCACTTACTTGGAATTGAATCCTCGCGATCTTAAGTTCTTAATAACTAGTTAAGAATAATAAAAATGGTACCATTTAAAAGGTTAAACTGTTAACTTTAAATTGATACCAAATTCATTTAAATCACACCAGTATTTAAGGAGCTATCCCGGATTGAGTGAAGGAGTTAGGAAAACATAAGGATAATGGAAAAAATAATGAATGAAGAAAACAACAAAAATTAATTAATAAAAATTTTATTTGGCCTTAAAATTAAGATTTAATATTTTGTGTTCCCTCCCCTCGCCCTAATAACTGCTTGAAGGCGGTTCTTCATTGACCTAATCAGCTTCTGTATCGATTCTTGCGGGATACCTTCCCACTCCTCTATCAAAGCCGATTTCAGCTCATTCACACTTGAAGGAGCAGGATTTCTGGAACGAACCCTCCTCTTCAGTTCATCCCATACGTGCTCAATGGGATTTAAGTCCGGGCTGAATGCTGGCCAGTTCATTGTGGCGATACCGACTTCTTCGAGATATTCAGTTGTGACACGGGAAGTGTGACAACGAGCGTTATCGTGCATAAGGATGAAGTCATCGCCGATATATCCCGCATAAGGAACGACATGTTCCAGCAGAATATCGGAAATATAGCGGTCTGAAGTTAGACCGCCTCCTCGTCCCCCGCCAGGCACGAAAACAAGCTCAGTTTTACCGTCGAAGGAAATGCCGGCCCACATCATACAAGAACCACCCCCATAAGCCACTGTCTCAGCGAAACAGCACTGCGCAAATCGCTCCCCAGGCCGCCTGTAGACCCGACCCCTTCGGTCGCTGCCGTGCAAACACATTCTGCACTCGTCGGAGAACAGAACTCGCCTCCATTGCTCAACCTCCCAATCAAGATGGGAGCGAGCAAATTGAAGGCGTGCTTGTCGGTGACCTGCCGTCAGTTTCGGGCCTGTGGCAGGCCTTTTTGGAGTCAAATTAGCTTGCTTAAGTCTTCGACGAACTGTCCACTCACTGGCAGCTACCCCACGAACATTTCGGAGCTCCTGTTGGACGTCGACACCAGTCAAATGTCGGTTTCTGAGAGAGGTTGACACGATGAAACGGTCATCTCTCTCCGATGTGCACTGGCGCCGTCCAGATCTTGGTCTCGGGATAAAGCCACCAGTCTCCCGAAACCGTTTATAAACTTTCGAAACACAGGACTGGCTTATGTGGAGCTGACGTGCGACAGCCCGCTGGCTGAGCCCTTCTTGCAATAGGGCGACGATTTGTGCTGCTTCTGTAGGTGTAGTATCCATTGTCGTCCAAGTTCAAGGGTCTAAAGTAGCGGAGATGTGTACCGGTCAACGTGTGAAAGCCGACTGATAAAGAAAATCCGATAACACGTGCTTTTATAGGGGGTCAATAGGGCGCAACTCGTGACGTATCAAACAATTGAAACATATCTTTTTCCTTACTTCTTCACGTAATCCCGTATAACTTCTGAAATTATGGCGTGATTTAAATGAATTTGGTATCAATTTAAAGTTAACAGTTTAACCTTTTAAATGGTACCATTTTTATTATTCTTAACTAGTTATTAAGTACTTAAGATCGCGAGGATTCAATTCCAAGTAAGTGATTCCATACTTTTGCTCGCGAGTGTAGTACTCGACTGCAATCCCACCTGATGGTAAGCGGTGATGCAATCGTTGATGGTGAGGCGCACTAGTTTATTAAGAGCCTATTCACTCTACCTTCGTTTGTATGACGTGACGCAAGCGCGTGAATTACTCCCGCCGCCAGATCTCTGCCCCTTATCATTATTATATTATCGTTTGCTTCGCATAGACTTTGTAATATTTAGAACGTTCAATTTAAATATTTCAATTTTTGTATGAAAATCTGACGAACTAAAATATGACGAATGTTTAAAAGTCATAGAACAAAAGATATTGTTTATCAAGTTAGTAACGGTTCTGAGAGGTTGCTCCTGTAAATGTACTACGCAATATTAGATTGATAAAAGACCACTTTGATGAAGGGATCTGATGTTATTCATTATTTATTTAGTTTTTTTAAACTATATAATATTTTTTTTTAACTTTTTAGTTTATAGTAATAGATTAAATTTAAAAAATAATTAATAATTATTTAATTTAAATTTAAATAATTTAATATTTTAAATTTTAATTTTATTTTAAATTTTAATTTTAATCCTGGCGAATTAAATCAGGTTAATCGAATATTTTAATGAGATTATTGTATTGTCATCGGTCTTTGATGGGTGTGCAAAGTTTAAAGAAAATCTATTCGACCAAAGTTTGGCAAAATCGCGCTCAAAGGCGGTGGTTACAAGCATTGTTTGCTTGTAACTACCACCTTGCAAACAAACACGCAAGCAAAAATTTGAAGCTAATAAAAGCGTGTTAAAAACTTGATTAATTTAACTATTTTACAGCAAATCTCTAATTCTTTAACGAGTGTCACTGTTAAGTGCTTATTTTAGTTGGAAAATCATCCAATGGCTTTTCCCGCTCTAAGGCGGAGTGGGAGGCATTTTACTGACTAAACCTACTATAGTGTATGTTCCTTCTTTGCCTTCGTTCTAGAACTCCAGGGTTCTCTTTCGCTAAAGAAAAGTTTAGTCTTCCTAATGTTATAATTTGTTTACGTGTTTGAATGTTATAAATTAGTTAAAGAAGTTTTCTCTCTTGTTTTATCATGCTTGTCTTTGATTTGGAGAAAAGATGAATCGATATACCAAATGTTTTTATATTCTAGTCAAGTCAATATTAACAATTTGATATAACGTTCTAGAGAAATTTGACGTAATAGTAGGGGAGAAAGGCTACTAAGCGTGGAGTTACTAAAGTGTCATAGGATTGGATTGTGAAGATTACGGTCTAAAACGAAAAAAGTCTACGACAAGTTTCCATTTTAGCGGGGGATAGAGTGTGTAAGAATTTTCAAAAATGTAAAAAAAAATTTGAAATATACACTTTTCTGCATGTACTTAACTTACCGTCTTTATCTTAATCTGACGCTCTTTTTCGAGGATCATTTTTTTTTACTAACCTGACGTGCTGGCCTCAACGAACCCCACCATATTAAGGGTTCAAATGTGGTCGAGGTACAATTATTATACAAAGTGCAAGATTTCTACCCATTACATTTTCTAACGCGCTCGAGTATCCTGCAAAATACCGATCTTACCGCCCCTGCCGTAAACTTCAAGAATTTGGGATATTTTGACTTGACAAAAGAGGTCGTGGACCAGTAGTCCTACCCAAGTAACTTGGGTGTAGATTTGTCAGAAATACCTTAAAAAGAGCTTCGACAATTACCTGTAACGTTATTTTCACCCTTTAAAACTATTCTTCATTGTTACGTCAGCCCACTACTTCGCCTTGCATATTTAAAGAGTATACAAACTGTCTTTCACAGTCTGCTGGTGCCTAATGAGATGTCTTTAGCGCGTCTACGTAAACAAAGCTAACGAAGTGCGTCAACGACTATAACTTAGTAGATATGTGTTATAACTAGCTTGTGCCAGCGGCTTCGTCCGCGTAAATGATAGTAATTACTCGTATGGACACGAAGTCGAAATTGAAGTCGAAGTCATCGACGGCCCGCACTGTTCCCGCGCGCCTCAAGGAGTTGTCAGCAACAGCAGGCCCCTGCTGCAGGCTGCAGCCGGGTCGAAGCCTACTGGGGCCATGGTTATCCGAAAGGGAGCTCGAGCTCCGGTATGAAGGCTAGGAGGAACTGGGTGGGTTTTTACTCAGTAAGAGTCTGACACTATCTTCCGCTCCGCCCAAGAGCGGGGGCTGTAATTGGATGATTTTCCCACCACAAAAAAAAGTCGAAGATGGATTAAAAGTAGCCTATGTTCATCTTTGGAGTTCAAGCTTCTTTCGAAACAAATTTCATCAAAATCAGTTCAGTAGTTTATCCGTGAAAGCGTAACAAATAGACAGACAGAGTTACACCCACATTATTAATGTTAGTATGGATAAAATAATAGCTAATAACGTGGAAATTATGTCTTTAAATAAATTCAAAGAATTTCTCAACTGATTTTTTATGAGCCATTTCTTGTCATGTTACAACATTGCTATGGCTTATTTGAATGGAGTTAAACCAAAGAGCAACAATTAAATAAATAAAACGCAATTCAATGGCAAGAAGGTCTTCCTTTTCAATACGTTCAAGTTTCAAAGCATTTTATTTCAAAGTTTGGAGAGAAAATTTTGATAAAAAAAAAACAAAATTGATAAAGAAATAAAAAAAAAAAACATTTACAGGCACTTTTGAATGGTTAAGAAGTCAGTCTATCAGAAAAAATGAGGCTAATTGCACATTCAAAATCGTATATTCCTATATTTATGAAGAAGAATGTGCAAGAAACTCCATAGACACTCTTTTCTATCATATTATGTATTACAAATACCTCCTTGTTACATGTTTCTTGTCGCTACTATTCATCATCATCATCATTTCAGCCGAAAGACGTCCACTGTTGGACATAGGCCTCCCCCAAGTGCCACCACAATGAACGGTCCTGTGCGTCTCGCATCCATCGGATTCCCGCAACCCTTACCAGGTCATCGGCCCACCTTGTAGGAGGCTTTTCAACGCTACGTCTTCCGGTACGTGGTCGCCATTCCAGAACCTTTCGGCCCCAACGGCCATCCGTTCTGCGAGCAATGTGCCCTGCCCACTGCCACTTAAGTTTGGCAATTCTTCGTGCTATGTCGGTAACCTTGGTTGCTACTATTATGGGAGAATAATGTAAAAAAAAGACAAATACTAAATGTAAATGTTAAAATAAACCACCGTTTATGGATTATTCTTTATAGATCATGATTACCGCGAAACAAATACTATTTATGTGAATTTAAGCGGTTAATGACGAAAGTTGCATGATATTTGTATTCAGCTGAGTTCTTCAACTTTCCTTACTTTTGAGGTAGAAACGAGCTGAGTTAGCGACTCTCAGGTAAACATGTTTACCCCAAGTGGTAACTTTCATTAATATCAATAAAATACTTTGAATGTTGTCTGGTTCTGTGATTAAATTTACGCAAATGATGTCAGTTTATACATGGTGGTAATTTTATTACATCAGGTGAACCTATGATGTTGCCAAATAAGATGTTATAACTTTTGGCACAATTAACTACTTCTATTATATTATATGTAAGATTTATTAGCCTATTTTTATATTTAAATAATTTAAATGTCTCTATTCACGTCATACCAAAGATTTTATATATCCTACAGTGCGTTTCACTTAAGACGTTCCTTTGCCGTAATGTTGGCAATACGGAAAAACAGTGTTGCAATATTTTTAGCAATTAAATTACTTAATATTAGGGAGATTAACTTATATGTCGTTTGAATGAAGTATAGGGCGCTAGGCTCCATTCCGATTGTCTTGCAATTCTTTCAAATACCGAAAACGCCATGCCACAATATCGTATCTTTCTATAACAACGTCCTTTTAGACCTGCTTTTTTTAAATAAAGTCCCATTCCTCTCATAATTCTCCAAAAAGTGCTGCAACTACCGTTAAAATCGATTTCGTTGCGCATTTCGGGGAACAATTTCGGTAGTTTCCCTTCTTTTTTATGTAGACAGACAGGGGAGCCAACATTACGCCAAAGGAACGTCTTAAGTGAAACGCACTGTACTATTGCGTCATATACATAGTGTATGTACTCAACTGTCATTTAGTCACTGACAGTTCACTCTAAAATTCGGTCGATTGTGCGTTCGTTCACGAAAATGATTGCACACGCGGATTGAGGCATTCTATTTTGGACTCTCGTCCAGTAAGGTTGATTTAAAGTGCAAAAGTTAAGTGAATGAAACAGTTATCCTGAAAAACTGTATTCTCATTTCCTAACCTCCAAAAAAGAAGAAAAAGAAAAAACTAACCCCACTGAGAAAAGGTTAAACAGACGATGACGATAAGTTACATATGAATACATAACATATATACCAGGGAGGTACTTGGACAAGTAGCATGCTGTCTGACCGTCCGGTAACTGTCCGGACCGAGCCCAAGACGTCGACGGCGCACACTGTTCCCGTGCGCCTCAAGGAGTTGTCAGCAACAGCAGGGGCCCAGCTGGGTCGAAGCCTACTGAGGCCAGGGTAATCAGAAAGGAAGCTCAAACCCCGGTATGAAAGCTAGAAGGAACGGGGTGGATTTTTAGTCAGTAAGAGTCTGACACTATCTCCCGCTTTGCCCAAGAGCGGGGTTGTCATTGGATGATTTTTGCCCACTATTAAAAAAACAGGTATCTATTTGGACAAAAATACAACAACAGCAGTAATCAAGTAAAAAAGCTAGTAAACTTAAGTAGGTAGCAAGAGAAAAAAATATGTATGATCAAAAGCCTTCCCTTCATTCTGTTTTTCCGGTCAGCGCAAAAACAGTCACATTTCACTATACTGTAATAGCTTTACGAGAACTTTTATTCCTAATCGGAATCATAAATTCTTACAGCCCTTGACTTTTACTTCTATTCCTGGTTATTTTACGACCCGTTTCTTTGAACTCCCTCGGGATGTCTCAGTGCCAATATAAATAAATATATTTGCGAGATAACATCATCCTCGTTGCTAACACGTTACCAAGAACTGATCAGGTATTTTATAAGTTACTATGATAATATATAAAGACCTGCTAGATGAACGATTAAGTTATTATAAGTTTGGTTTTGATTTATAATCAGAATATTTATTACTCTGGGTTCATGGTTCATTCTCTAAATAAGAAACGCGCGACTGCTGCGCTGAACTGCAGTCGCGCTGCACTGCAGTCGCGCTGCACTGCAGTCGCGCTGCACACCAGTTTGTTACATAAGTGGAATAACAAAGCAGCGCTGCAGCAGCGCTGCTATCAAGCGGTACTTAGCGGCTAATTTGATGGCGTTCTCAGAATATTATTTCTTTTGTTATTTTTTTTCAATTATGTATTGCAATCATCTAATTTGACCGAGAAGTTGAATTTCAGTTAGTGATTCACATCCATTCGATCTACTCATCGAATGCAAAATATTTATCTGTTGTATTATTAGTCACCATTTAGAGTTTAAATAATTGCGAAATATCTATTAGTATGTTATTTAGAAGAAATAAATATTCATATACGATGGAGCCCTTTCAAACAAATTAATAAAATTATAGAATCAAATTATTATATGTACATTAAAATTTATTTAGAATTCTTTAAAAGCTATTTGTATTTTTAGCGAAAAAATTTTTATTGTACTCTAGCTATCTTAAATATACAAGATGGAGGATCTGCTTTATCTTTGAATGTAACTCCGTGTTTTTTTCCTAAATCTTGAAATGGTATTTCGGAGACAACATTCCATCCCTCGCGTTCAGTAGCTATCAGCATGCCATATGAAGACACCCACCCTCCGTGTAATGGTATACCGTGTTCTTTGCATATCTTCCGCCTGTGAATATTTAAAATTGAACACTAGTTAAATAAACTTCATTATCTAATATATAAAATTTCCATGTCACAATGTTAGTTACCGTACTCCTCCGAAACGGCTTTACCGATTTTTACCAAATTTTATATGCGTATTCAGTAGGTTTGAGAATCGGCTACTATTTATTTTCCATACCCCTAAGTGATAAGGGTTGTTCATCCTTAAATTTTTATTTTTGGAAGAAATTTTTGTTTTTATTTTTTTATATTGTGGCATTAAAAATACACACAACCCTAAATTTTTACTTTTTTATCACCAACCCCTATTTTTTTATAGCAAAAAATAATTTATAAGGCAAAACAACGTTTGCCGGGTCAGCTAGTAATATTATAAATGTGTGTCACGTTACCTCGTCTAAACTGCTGAACCAATTATGATAACTTTATAATTGCAGTCACAATATGTGTTACGTTTTCATTTTGACGAATTTTTGTTAAAATATGTAAGTAGGTTTTACTTTATAATTTTCTTTAGGATCTAATTGTATAACGGGCAAGGCCTATTTCAGAAACGTAGCAAAGAGGTGAAAGTGATTAACGTGATAGGCATAATATGTGTTCAAAGTCGTCAGTTTTCATAAATTAGAAATAGATGGATATTGAACTAAGATAGATATTTCTCATCATCATTTAAGCCGAAAAACGTTTGCTGCTGGACATGGGTTTTCTTCACGCGTCGCCACTGCCAATATTTTAGGTTAATTTAAATAACACCGTTAATTTCATAACTAGACTTTTAAGATAACTTTTTAAATTCAATTCACTATTTCGGAGAGTTTAATTCATGAATCCCCAAGCGAGCACCGGCGGCCGCGCATCTATTGTCTTACTATTGTGTTTCTAATTGACGGTATCTGAAGGGTTAATGATTATAACGAGTGTTCTAAGTACATGAAAAACCCTATATAAATTGATAGAAAAATGGCAAAGACTATGTAACTAACCTGACTTTAAGGAACTCCTGCGCAATTCCAAGCCCTCTGAACTCCGGATGGACATACGCTCCTCTATCACTAAAGACTCGGTCCAAATTGTATACTTTCATTTCATCAAATTGAGCTGCTAAGTCGGCAACAATTTCAACCAGCTTCTTGACTTCTTGTGTTTCATACTTCCACTGAAAAAGGTAAAGATATCACTTATATTTTTTTTTACCCTGTATGGTTTCTTGCTAAACTAGCAAATAGTCAACTGGTATATCCAAATCGTTTCGGCGTAGTTCAAAACCGACATAAATTTAAAATACAATGTCCAATATTATCATTACAATTTTATTTACCTCTGGTTCTGGATGTCCTTTCAATAGTAATGCCATCATGGACGCTCCAATGACCTCTTTGATTTGTTCATCACCGTTGTCTTTACAACAAATCATTGTGTGAAATCCTGGTGATTCTGTAGCTTTTAACAAATTAACTCGTACTTCATTTAATGCCTTTATACTTTTTGGGACTCCTGTAATAGTAATATGTAGTTATAATAATAATATTAATTTATTTAAGACAACAATATGGTTCAGTTTGTTAGTAAAAAAGAAAAAATAAAGAAAAAGAAGGGTTTCTAGGTATCCGATAAAATGATAAGAATTTACAGTATAGCAACTAATGGCTCAATCATTGCGCGTCGAACAATCAAAACATATAGATTTTACTTACCCGCAGCTTTGAAAACCGCCTCCTCTTTCACAAAATATTCTATAAATGAATTCACAACTTCTGCTCTCACATTATCGGGCATGTCCATTATGCGGAAATTAGAAACATTGCCACTCTTTTTACAAGCAATCGAAAATCTCGACCACACTTTGAATAAATTAGACATTTTTGCGGTTAAAAGTCTTTACGAGGACTGTCATCTAATGTCTAATGCCTAGTTTATTTTTCTTGCAATATATTTTTAACATATTATCTTTACTAGGAACGTCAGTACTAGGCCCGGTTGTGTTATAAACTATGAGTTGTACGCGTATACAATTTTAAACATAATTAACTAGCTATCTTATTAGGATAACCTTGGCATGAGCGAGTCTATTTTTTCTGAAAACACGTACATATTTACTTTGACTGAATAACACTAATATTATAAAAGTGAAAGTTTATGAGTCTTTCTGCAAGATAAGACAAGATTTGACATATTACTTAAACATTGAAAAGAGTTAAACAGTAACGCATTCAAGCACTAACTAAAAATGTTTCTTTCGGTAAACGTAAACGCATTATTATTCGCTTATTTAAGTTCCTGATTTTCTAAGATGGTCCAGAGGGCCACAACAGTGCGTCGCCATTCCGTTTGGTTTATAGCTTTGCGTTTCATTTTGCTCCAGGTTTTGCTTCTGGCCTTCTTACCCTCTGCGATGACCGTTCGTCGCCAGGTCTGCTCGGGGCGAGCACGTTTACGCTTTTCTTGCCAATTCTAGTCTATGTCTTGCTTTGGTATATATGCACGGTATCTTTAGTGCATATGGATGGCTGCTCCAGTTCGACCAGCTGCATTTGATTTGTTTGTCGATCGGGGTTTCAACGCAACGTTCCCACGGATGATATCAATAATTGTATATATAATCATTTAAATACTACATTTAAAATTTTGGGTACAAAGTTAGTAACACGAGAGCCTACACCAATAAAAAAATGTTGATTAACACGTTTATTATCAAGAAACCACTTTCTAATTGAATTGGCACAAAATGATTAATATTCTTATCAGCATTGTTTTTAGTTTAAGGACAATTTATGTGTTTATTTACTGTCGTCATTTAAATTTAAATTGTTCTGTCTGAGTTCAACTCAACGCCAGTTGAGTAACAGTAGACTCCTTACAATGAGAGCGAAATATAAAAATACCAAAAAAAGTTTTAATACAAGTTAATATCCTTTTTTTACCTGGAAAATCTTCAAATAACTTCTCTCACTCTTGGTGGAACGCGAGGGACTCATACTTTTACTGATTAAAATCCATTGTGTTCCTTCAGTCATCTTTTAAGTGACGAGGGCTGCAGTGACTCATTCGAAAAACCAGACGCTCTGCCACGCATCGGCGTTAACTGACCCCATCAAATTTGTCTGACATCTCTTTTAGGCACGAGTGGAAAACATTGTATTATCAACACGAGCGTGGTCCCCACCGGATGGACGGACAGCTCATCCATAGCTCGCTGTCTGCAAACCCGCGCTCACGGTGGCTAGTAGTTGTCCTGCGATTCCCGATGCCCCCGGAAGCTTCTCCGCCAGGGGCCAAGTTTCCACATCTCGGTGTCGGCCACGTCCTTTTTACTGCTTCTAAAATAGCTATTACCACCTCCCATTTGCTCTCACTCCGTGGTATGACTTGAACCAGGGTTGGATGCGAGAAATCAGAAATTTGCCCATTGTAATTCATGTAATGTGAGATATGCAGTATAATATGTATGATTTTAGAAGTAACTATATTTATTTGTGTACTAATGTTAGGTATTATGTTTGTAGTTTCTTGTTGCTCCAGGACTACCGCATTAGATCGTATAGCTTTTCTGTTTTATACTTTCGATTCATAGACAGCAGAGGTAACTCGATAGTTTCAAATGATTGAATCCAACAAAGTCTGGACCACCACAGATCATGTTTTCTGAGCTGGATGGTTTTCAACTAGCACAAACACGGCTAGATTTTTACTGGTATTGTCATATCTCCATTTGCCTTTGGGTATTATTCTGGTGTTTGATTTTGCAAGATTGGACAGGACTGGTTTACTTGGATCTATTTGGATACACCCTAAAACTGCTGTTGATTTACTCTAATATTATATTTTATGTGTTCATTATTTATTTATAGCTTGAACTTTCCGCATCAACTAAGATAACTGGTGCACACCCATACATTATATCTTTACTAACGGGTGCTAGTCTAACTTATGTCATCACTATACTTGTATCAAAATAAGTTTATTTGTTTAACTAATAGGTAGATATTTTGATACAAATAGAGATTTTTTTTCATTGCGACCAAAATGGGATTCGCCCGAACGGCAAGTGAGGGTGTTATAACCTATCTATTTTGTGGTGTTATGGAGTCGAATGCAGCAGTATAATAAGAGCGGGTTTTATATAAGTATATTAAATAAATAAAAGTCATTTATTTTAGATAAGCAGTCCATAGGCAAGGCAAAGTTGTTAGTAACAAGATTTAACTTATAAGTAATATCAGTATTTGAGGTTAAGTAAAAACAAAAATAAAGCATAAATAAAGTATGGGTTATAAATTTTAACAGTTATTTTTTTGCTGCTATATATAAGTTACAGGACCTATGTTACAATTTCAGTGTATAATATGATTATTATTTTTCATCCTAATTCGACCTTCATGGGAAAAAAATAGTGTATGTAAGTTTTTAATTATCGAATCTAGCAAGCATAAACTTGCAAGATGGAGGGTTATCTTCAAATGTAACGCCGTGTTTTCTTCCTAAATCTTCAAATGATATTTCGGTGACGGTCTCCCATCCATCGAGTTCAGCAGCTTTCCACATACCATATGAGGTCACCCAAGCTCCATTTATTGGTATACCGTGCTCTTTGCAAATCCTCTTCCTGCAAATGTATAGATTATGTAGAAAACAGTGGTTAAATGTAGTTCATCCTGTTGATCGGGTCAGAAATAGATGAATATTTGGTTATGAGAGAGTTTGTGATATCCTTACTTAATATTATAAAAGCGAAAGTGAGTTTGTTTGTTTGTTACGACTTCATGCCTAAATGGCCAAACCGATTTTGATGAAACTTGATACACGGATAGACCATGTCTTGGAATAGGACATAGGATACTTTTTATCCCGGAAGTATGTTCCCTTGGGATAATTTTCTGCTATCACGCGGGCAAAGCCGCTGGGAGCAGCTAGTTCAACATAAGTGTATTTAGTAGGTACTAGTGATGTAACTAGTCACTTAAGTTTGGTATTCAAATATCTTGGTACTCTGAAAAAGAAATCGAGTCGCAGTACTCAGATAAGTTTTTGGAGTATTTTGCTGAATTCAAATACTAGTTTGATTTGAGATCTAAAGACTCGACAGCCTTATATTTTATCGTAAGTATTGTAAGACGATAGGAAAGTAGAAAGTAATAAAATTTTATTCATAATTTAGTCTATTGACAGCAAACTTAGCATTTATTAAGTTCTGCTTGTTTGTTATGTACTTTTTATAGTAAAAATTTCAAGCTTAATAGGAACTAGGCATAACGGCTTTAGACTTCGACTTTATTCTTTAAAACCGTAAGTAATTACTCAGGATTCAAATTCTGTATTTTGAGTACTTACTGCGTATCCGACTATTCGTATCAATACTCCAGTACGTGTCAAACCTACATTCATTATGCGTACAGCTAAAGAGTGGAATTCTCTGCTGAAGTCTCTGTTTCCTGATAGCTATAATCTAGGGGTCTTTAAGTCAAGCTTGGTTGCATCTAGGTTACTTCTAGGCAAGCGTGCTCGATCTTCGGCCACATCACACAGGTGAGATAATGGTCAAACGCGAGCTATGCATAATAAAAAAAAATACATTTAAAATGGAAAAACTAACCTGACTTTAAGGAACTCCTGCTGAATTCCAAGCCCTCTGAACTCAGGACAGACAAACGCTCCTCTGTCACTAAAGTTACGTTCCAAATTGAATACTTTCATTTCATCAAAATGAGTTGTTAGGGTGGAAAAAATTTCAAGTAGCTTCTTCATTTCTGGTGTTTCAAACTTGCACTGAAAAAGGAATAATATATACAGGGTTATTTGTAAAACACTAACGACCTTGCAGGACTGTATTACTAACATCGTAAACAACAACTTTTGTTTTATGACTTTTTACAAAACACAATTCATTTGCCAAAAACAAACCTTCGAGATTTCGTTGTTTTACATTTCAACTTTGTATTTTGCTATCCCTACGGACGCAAGCGCATCAAGCACTTCCGGCACTATTTTACTATCGTTTGCTTTGCATAGATTTCGTAATATTTTGAATGTTCTATTTAAATATTTTTATTTTGTATGACAATCTGCTGAACTAAATTATGATAAATTTTTGTAAGTCATAGAACAAAAGTTGTTGTTTATAATGTCAGTAACATAGTCCCAAAAAGTTGCCGGTGTTTTACAAATAGCCCTGTATTTATAGGTATCTATTTATATATAATTTATAGCTACCTAAGTGAAATTTTTACTTTACACTAGTAGAGTAAAAATGCTGCTTTTGTTAATTTTCAATTGACAAATCTTTCTTATTTGTATTTTTTATTATTTAAGATATGAATTTAATTATTAGTAAATGATAAATGATAAAAGAAATTAAATAACGATTTTATATAGTTTAAATTTATAAAATGTAAAAATAAAAATAGGAAAAATACCACTGGGGGTCCAGAATCATGTACTGGATCCATGGTATTCGATTGTGTGTCAATGTCAGAGACACCCTTTATAACTATAGTTTTTTACTAAATTAATAAACAACTTAACATTTACTCAAACTGAAAATAATAATATACAAACACGTATAAAAAAATACATTGGACCTCAAAAAAATCATCCACGTCGCTGTCAACAGGTACAGTATCTGGGACATAAAAAAACATAATTATTGTAAAACTTTAAAACTATTACATTTAGCTCGGGTTCTGCATATCCTTTCATTTGCATTATCATCATGGATGCTCCAACGACCTCTTTAATTTGTTCATCACCGTCGTCTTTACAACATATCATAGTGTGAAATTCTGGTTTTTCTATGGCTTTCAATATAGGTTTCCGTATTTCATTTATCGCTTTTACACTTTTAGGCACTCCTGTAATAGGAATACATATTTTTAATTTTTACTTCGATTAAAATATTAGGATGTAATACTTAAAATATATCGTACTTACTGTTTATTTTGATTGAAAATAAAAATAAGAGAATTACGCCCACAATATGGGCGTAATTCTTGCATCAAGAATTACGCCCATATTGTGGGTACGTTCACAAATACTCGTATTTAAAGTCACATAATATATAATAAAAGACACCCAGAACCGGAACAATGAAATTATCTGTAGGCCATGCAATTGTCTATCTGTTCCACGGGGATCAAATCCGCAACACATAGCGCAGCAGCTAATCGCTCACCAATTGCACCAGCCGTTTCGCCTTCAGGTACAATAATAACATACAAATTTTACTTACCAGCAGCTTTGAAAATAGCCTCTTGTTTTACAAAATGTTCTATGTATAAATTCACAACATTATCTCTCAGATTATCAGGCATATCCATTATACGAAAATTATAAACATTTCCACTTTTTTTAGCAACAGTTGAGAATTTCGACCACACTTTGAACAAGTTAGACATTTTTACTCTCAAAAGTCGTCTTTATTTATTTATTATATTGATGAACGTTATTTCTGTTATTGCTGTACTGTTATTTATTTTCATTTATTTATCCATTTTTTTTTTTGTGCAATGTTACATTACGAGTATGTTTATTAGCAACGTTCATATGATGCCCGGTTGTGATTTAAATACTGAATTGTAGACTGCGGGTGCTGTTATATACTACGGGAAATGCCTTAAATACTACAGATGTACAATTTAGATTGTTAGTTTTTTTTTTTAATCAACAATCCATCATAACCAAATTTTTAACTATAGGTTAATTTAAATGATTGTAATATACTTTATATTAGAACTCTTGCTTCATCTGACGTAGGCTTAGCTAAGACACTGTTGCAAATATCGATTTCAAAGATATTAAGAGTTTTTATACGGATTTCTCTTGAGGTCGCCCAGCGCACACTCCACCAGCATATGATGTACGCCCCAGATTGATCCGCGCTGTACGTGATACCCATAAGGAACGTAAACATCTTCGATGGGATGTGACTAGATTGAAGCCTTATGGCAGTAGTAATATATTTTTTATTAAGAGCAAAATTATCTATCCAGGGAATTGTTAATGGTTCGGGTTGGATGGTGTTATACCAGATACTTTTTTCTCTTGATCTCTCATCATGAAATTCTTTCCTCAATTTATGATTTATGTTTTATGTTTTCTATCTCGGGAAGGCGTGTAAGAGTTTTACGAATTTGTTAACATTTAGGTACATGTACCTAATATAAATATACGCATATCCTGAAAGTATCGGTTCCGGATCAGAAGTTCAGGATTGGTTTCTGATTTTGCTAAATTTTTTTAATAAGTAGTTTTTTTAACTTAAAATTTTAGTATAAAATTCTTCAATGCGTCACTAGTTTGTTTGAATGACTGTGCTTGTCAAGATACTAATACCAACGTGTTATCAATGTAGTGCTTTGATGATCGTCTTAAAAGTATTGTGATGTTTGAACTGTTATGCTTAACGTATAATATGCAATGTCTTAATTTATTATTATTTCTTATAAAAAAAAAAAAAAAAAATTGCCTAATATCTAGCCTTTTTTACCTATGCATGTTGAAGAGTTTTATTTTTTCTGACAACACATAGTGTATTTTAACATCGTTCAACGAAAAAAAAAAATTGCAATAAAAAGTTCAAAAAAAGTGCAATACGGTTCCAGTCACTAAAATCTCAAAGATAATAAAATAAAATTATTAACGTTATGACAGATTTATAAATATTTATATTTAGATCATACATTTAAAAATAAATCATTTCTTCTTTTAATTATCTACATTCATATACAAAAACTTTTAGACATAAACTTACTAACTATGAGATAAAAATACTAAAGGAAGACAGTGTAAGGTAAAAAATGCATAAAAATAGTAAACAGTGTCAAGTTTTGTCATTTCAAGGCCAAAAGTAATTACATGTCATCATATATTACACTGTTATCTTCAGTGGGAAATCGAGGATACCCCCATAACTAACAACGTTATCTATACCTATACAGGGTTATCTGTAAGAAACTAAAAATTGTGCAGGACTGTCTGATAAACATCATAAAAAACAACTTTTGTTCTGTCTTTTTACAAAACCTCATTTACCAAAAACTGCCCTTCAAGATTTCGTTATTCTATCTAACACATTTTAACTCTGCATTTTGCTATACCTACCTACGTCTATATGATGCGATGTAAGTGCACCAAGCACCTCCGCCACGCGATCCCCGCTCCCCTCCCCTTTTGTACTATCGCTTGCTTCGCATAGACTTCGTAATATTTAGCACTGACAATTTAAATATTTTTAATTTTTATGAAAATCTGATGAACTAAATTATGAAAAAAAATTAAAAGTCATAGAACAAAAGTTGTTGTTTATGATGTTAGTAACATAGTCGTGAGAAGTTGCCAGTGTTTAACAAATAACCCTGTATACATAAATGGAAAACTGATTGATTGACATATTGATGCATCGACTTATATTCTGTCCGTAGTACATAATATATATCGATGTACCAATGTATTATTGTGACTAAGAATGTGTAATTTTGCATAAGGTTTTTTATTGTGACGTAGGCAAGTACTAAGGAGTTTTAAAAAAGAGGTGAAAAAGGGGAATTTTGTTTGTATTCAAAATCTTATTCCATGGGTTATACTTTTTTATTATTATTGATAGGCACGCGTTTCACCACTATCTTAGCTGATGACAAGCGATAATTTAGCCGACGATGGAGCACACTTGCCTAAAAGCAACTCTTGACTTAAATACCCTAGGTTGTAGCTATCAGAAAACACAGACCCCGGCAGGGAATTCCACTCCTTAACTGCACGCATGATAAATGTGTTGCCAAAACGCTTTGTAGGTATGAGTAGGATGTTCACCATGTACCAATGGCACAATGACGTACTTCTAGTGGCCCGATGATGGAACGGACACTTACTCAAATGTAAACGATAGAAAACCAACAGGCCAGCAACTCAGCGACGATGCTCAAGACTTGAAGTTTGGTCTTTTTTTTTTTTGTTGACGGGGAAAATCATCTTATGAAAAAACCCGCTCTTGGGTGGAGCGGGAGATAGTGTCAGACTCTTACTGACTAAAAACCCCGTGCCGTTCCTTCTAGCCTTCATATCGGGGCACGAGCTCCCTTTCGGACAACCCTGTCTCCAATAGGCTTCAACTCAGCTGGGCCCCTCCTGCTGCTGACAACTCCTTGAGGCGCGCGGGAACAGTGCGCACCGTCGACGTCTTGGATTCGGTCCATTACCGGACGATCGGACAGCGAGCTACCCATGGCTCGCCGTCCGCGAGCCCGCGTCTACGGTGAACGAATCCCGGCGACGGAGGTGAGGGCGCCGTAGCCTGATGCGGTCGACCTCCTCCTTTACTAGCATTACTGCTTCGCAGAAGGAGGCGACCGCCTACCATTCCTCCTCGCTCCGGACCATGGCTTCGACCAGGGCCCGGCGCGAGAGGTCTCCGCCGCAGATCGCCCCCACGAGGGCACGGTGATGCTCTGCCCAGGCAGGGCACACCTCGACTGTGTGCTCCACCGTGTCCTCCGGGCGTTCCGCACAGTGACGACACCCGGGCGTCTCTTCCGCTTTAATTCGGTGCAGGAACCTCCCGAACTTGCCATGTCCGGTGAGGACATGGCAAGGAGGGGACATGAAAGGAGGGGGCGAAGTTTGGTCTCTTGATGGCCCAACAGGCCCACCCAGCCAGTTGCAATACTTTGTGTAATTTATTTCATCACCACTGCTCTCAAAACGGTGAAGGAAAACATCGTGAGGAAAACGGCATGTTCTAGAACCAACAAATTCGAGGACATGTGACATCCACCAACCCGCACTGGGTCTGCGTGGTAGATTACGGTCCATTTCCTCTCCTAGAGAGGAGGCCTGAGTCCCAACAGTGGGAACATTAGGCTGACTATGCTATGCTATATTTTTTACTCCACAAGTTTGTTTAAATGGAATAATTTTTGACTATCACGCAACGGGCAAAGCCGCTGGGGGGAGTATTATTTAAATAATCATTTTCGTGAATGATTGTGTACTTATCTAATGATTATGAAATACGTGTATATCTTGTTTTGTTTACTTTTGTACTTTTAACTTAAGGGGATGCAACTCGACACAAATTTTCATACAACCGCTCTTACCCGATTATGACGTTATTACACATTTTACATTCGATATTTTGGAAACACAGTATCTTGTGGATATTATCTAGGCTTCTATTGAAGCCAATTTCTAAATTAGT
Organism: Mythimna lalbum; assembly: GCA_949319445.1. Taxonomy (NCBI): domain Eukaryota; kingdom Metazoa; phylum Arthropoda; class Insecta; order Lepidoptera; family Noctuidae; genus Mythimna; species Mythimna lalbum. The sequence goes on along the minus strand of OX439352.1, from coordinate 7,376,187 downwards.
GTAACACTAATCCAGTATAAACCTCTGAAAATCTGCTATTTTGCATGAACTTTGACACATCATAATTTACTCAAAAATTAAAAAAGTAAAACTTTTAGAGTTAAAAAAAAAACAGGTATTTCCTGGAACAAGTTTTGCAAAATATTTGAGTAAATCACGGAATAACCGGATACTAACAGAGTTTTCAGACGTTATCTCTCTTTTTTTGTGTTGCCTTGGCGTCAAACATCGCGTTGGATTGCGTTAAATGAAGCAACAAGTTTTTATACAATGCTCGATGTTAACGATAGGCGAGTGGAAAAGCAGCCTCTTAATATTGCTTTATCATTAACTGAACTTTGATTGAACGATAACGATGAGTCAATGTCTCAAAGTGAGATTAAAACAGTGATATCACTTCTTCGAGAAGCAACATATTATTTGCCGTTTTATTTTCTTAAGTTGCACTGTATAGAAGAACTGAAAAACTGAAAAAGATTCCTCTTTAAGTGAACTTTACGTAAATATTGTATTAAAACACGCTCTTCATTTTTTCAAACCTGGTACATCGGATTTGGTCCGCCCGAACCAAAGTCGAGAGTGATTCACGTAAGGTTTCTGAATTGAATATTTTGAGTTCAGATGAAAATCTCAAATTGTACTCGAGTGGTAGGTTTTCAGGCTAAAGTAAAGTTTGAGAAGTACTCAACTTTAAATACTCGTACTTAAATTAGAAATTAGGAGTCAGCGTAAGTTTGGTTCGTAGCCGTGTCGGCGTCGTACCGCTGACGTGCGAGCGGCAGCTAATACTAATTTAGCTGAGTCATACTCGTACTTGGTAGGTACGGACGAACTGAATCCGTCGTACCAAATTCGAGCATTTGTTAACACTATAAACAATCCGAATGTGATAAAAATAATTCCTTTTTTTCTTTAAATAAGCCACGATTTACTTACGAAATCAAGTTGTGTATTTTAATGTTCCAGTGTTGTTGATTTTCTCCACGAGATACGCGAGGAAAATCTAAAAAAATACCTACGTCACGAACAAGTATGCATGTAGGGAGGTTATGTATTCATAGAGACTGTGATCTCGTTACACGCCTCAAGTTTGTTCCGATTTGTACCATCGTCATATTCACGATCTGCAATAAAATAGAAGGTTCACATGTAACGCATGAACTTAGTGACGAAAAAGTTCATTAATGTAGATTATTTTTATTTTAATACTAGCTTTTGCCCGCAGCTTCGCCCGCGTACATAAAATATGTAGGTACTTGGCAGTGGCCAAGCGGAAGTGTCTTTGATGGTCCATAAAATATAGCCCTTGTCACTCAGGAATAAAGCAGCTTTCTAACGGTGAAAACATTTTAGCAATCGAACCAGTACTTCCAGAGATTACCTCCTACTACAAACTTACAAATTTTACCTCTTTATAATATTAGTATAGATATGGGTCTCATTCCCATAGATAAGTACGTGTCATTTGTCAATATGAAAATGTATGTAGTCTCTTAATTCATACAAATACCTAATTAAATCAGAGCAGACCACGAAAATCTTAAATTAATTCTTGCTCTTAGGTAAACGCATTGCTATAAGCGTAGAAAGCTTCAAATATTCGGGAATGACGTCACCTCAACGCTCGGTCACGTGGTCAGAACGAAAGAATTGAGGGCGTGGCCAACTCGAATCGTTCGACGCAAGCGAAACGGTTGTAACTTGGCTAGGGGGCAGATATGAATAAAATAAGTAATAAAGTAAACACATTGATCTTTATATCTCTCCCAATTAACTATTTCTCATTACTAGAAAATGTAAGGGATCAGATGAATAGGATAAAATATATAAATAAAATTATTGTAATAAGTGAAGAAGTAGAGCCTACTTAGCCACAGCTAAGTACAACTAATTTTAATATATTTTTAAATATCTGTAAAAAAATTTTGGATAAGTACATATAAAGTTCTGATGTAAATATGTGTGGTCAATAGAATAGAATAGAAAACTTTATTGTACACCAAAATAGTAACAAAATCAAACTACACCGTGTATGGTGAGAGTATGTTATAAATGTTTTTTTATAAATTATAAAAACGTCCCGCATCCCGATGGATGTGGGACGCACAGGATCAATAATTGTGGCGACACTTGGGGGAGGCCTATGTCCAACAGTGGAAATCTGTCGGCTGAAATGATGATGATGACGATGATAAATTATAATTCAAAAGTTATTAAGAAAATATTGAACCACTTCCTTAAGAGGGTCCTTTTCCACTCGCCTATCGTAAACATCGAAAATGGTTTAAAAGCTTGTTACTTCATCTAACGCAATCCAACGCGATGTTTAACGAAAAGGCAACGCAAAAAAGGAGAGATAACGCCTGAAAACTCTGTTAGTATTCGGTAATTCCGAGATTTACTCGAAAATTTGCTCCAGGAAATAGCTGTTTTTTTATAAACCCTTAAAAGTTTTTGGAAAGAGATGTCGTTATTTAGAATCTTAATCAAATTTGCAAGGTCTCTAGAGGATTACTTTTTGACTTTTTTTAATTTTAGGCAAATTATGAAGTGTCAAAGTTCATACAAAATAGGACATTTTCAGAGGTTTTTACTGGATTAGTTTTACACAAATTTAGAAATTGGTTTCTTTAGAAACCTAGATAATGTTCACAAGATACTGTGTTTCCAAAATATCTAATGAAAAATATGTAATAACGTCATAATCAGTTATGAGCGGTTGTATGAAAAACAGTGAAAATGTTAGTCATGATGCACCACCTTAAATCAAAAAATCTCACCCATAAAAAATAATGAGCATAACTGTATGTACGACTTTGGTCAAGCATGCCCATTTCCCCAATTTTTGTAAATGATATGACCTACTCTTAGCACTGCGACTGTTATTTCGATAGCGATAAGATTACAAATTCGCTAATAAGTTTATGCTTACTATAATCTCAGTTCGAGGCAAGTATAATTGTGATAAAAAATACATACCGCATTAGGAAATAATAAAATCGATATTTCTCATTTATTCCTTTAAAAAATAAATATAAACTCATCAACTTTTTCACTTTATCAAAATGTCTGGATACCCTAAAGTATGGTCAAACTTCTCCGCGATGAAGAAGGATGGTACCATTGTTAAGTTACGGATAGTGGAAGCTCCTGAAACTATTTTCGAAAATGTTCGTTCTCTTTACGTAAAATATTTAATAAACGAGGAGAACAATTGCAAAGCAGCTGGTAAGTTGGAATTTTATTTTATTATGGTTCGGGGAAACGTGGTCGATATTGACTTATTAAATAGATAAGTATGATGGGCTTTGCTGGTGCTGCCGCTGCGGCTGCTGAGACAGCTAAATTAATTTTCTATTTAATACCATTGCTTTCTGTCTGATGTCTACCACAAGATTTTTTTTTTGTTATAGGTGTCCCAGGAAGCCTTGAAGCTGTGCAAGAGGTACAGAGACTATTACTAGAAGAAACAGGTGATTCAGGACTGCATGTGGTCGTCTGTTGTCTTGACAATGGAGATAACCAAATTACAGAAGTCATCGGTGCTTCTATAATGTCCTTAACTTCGAAAAACGATCAAGAACCAGAGGTACTCACACTATCACCCCATAACCCATAATTTCACATTTGTTCAAATTATTTATCAAAATAATATAGATTTTGACGCTCGACCTACGCCAATCTCTGAAACAAGATTTTAACCCCATTTCTCCACAATCGACCACTTCCATACTATCAATCAAGCTATTGAAAAATACAATACATTTAATAAAACACTTTATCTAGCCATTGTGGACTACGCAATGCATTCAATAATATAGGCCGTCACTCAGTAATCAACGCTTTAATCTCAAAATGTTGTGCGCTGCGCGGTATCTTCTTGTCCAGCATACCATAGTGTGTCAAGATGAATGTCTATGACCAATGCGTGTTGCCAGTGATGACACATAGTGGTAAAACGTGGTCGCTCACAATGAGCCTACTCAGAAGCCTTCAAGTCACCTAAAGGGCAATGGAAAGGGCTATGCTCGGAATTTTCTTGCGTAATCGAATCAGGAATGAAGATATCCGCCGGAGAACCAAGGTTGCCAACATAGCATGAAGAATCGCTAAACTTACCTAAGTTGTAATATGCAGGGCACATTGCTTGCAGAACAGACGGCCGTTGAGGCCGAAAGGCTCTGGTGAGACAACCGCGTACCAGAAGACGCAGTGTTAGAAGGCCTCCTACTAGGTGGACCGATGACCTGGTAAAGATTGCGATAATCCGATGGATGCGAGACGCACAGGATCGTCAGGACTGACTTCGGGAGACCTATGTCTAAAAGTTGACGTCTTTCGGCTATGATGATAAATAATTTACTTATGATTAATCAACAAAGATACACTTTAGTTTTTATAACCATGTAGTTTATCTACTGTTTTTTGTAGGTAGGTACTCGAAATTATTTGCCCATAAAATTTTATTTATTTCAGTACTAGCTTTGCCCGCGCGGCTTCGCTCCCGCTCTTCCCTACTCCACTCTACTATACCCAACTCTACCCTACTCTACCCTACTCTACCCTACTCTGCCCTACTCTACCCTACTCTACCCTACCCTACTCTACCCTACACTACCCTACTCTACCCTACTCTACCCTACCCTACCCTACTCTACCCTACTCTACCCTACTCTACCCTACCCTACTCTACCCTACTCTACCCTACTCTACCCTACTCTACCCTACTCTACCCTACTCTACCCTACTCTACCCTACTCTACCCTACTCTACCCTACTCTACCCTACTCTACCCTACTCTACCCTACTCTACCCTACTCTACCCTACTCTACCCTACTCTACCCTACTCTACCCTACTCTACCCTACTACTCTACCCTACTCTACCCTACTCTACCCTACCCTACCCTACCCTACCCTACTCTACCCTACCCTACCCTACTCTTATTTTTTTTTTCATAAGAACCTTGTCCTCACGATAACAATCACAACAAAAAAAAAATCAGCCAAATCGGTCAAGCCGTTTTCATGCCAAGTCGTGACAACGGAAAACGGGGGTCATTTTTATATATATAGATGAATTTAAAACGAAAGAAATGCAGAAACTGTGGTTAATGATGGGAGCATTCGATAGCTACTATGATGAAAAAGCAGAAATCGATTTAGAACGCCGTTTCTCTGACAAAGGTCTTTTTGTCTGCCCTGAGTACAGGGGGCTTGGTATTGCGCAAGAATTTCTCAAAGTCAGGTCAGTTCTTATTGTTTTTCTACGCTCGTACTTTCAAATTTACTCGTATCTCTATCGCTTTCCGGCTTGCAATGTAGAGTATTTAGTACTTTTGCAAAAAGTGCGATGACAAGTTTATGCTACAATAATTTATTAAATTACATGTGTTGAAATGGCTGGTCCCCGAACAGACCCCACTGCAAGCCGGGCAGACGCCTAAGAAAAATGTAATACGTGTTTCTAATAATAATTTGTTACTTTATGTTTATAACATTTTACATTTTTGAGTAAGGTGTTAAAAACCCTTGTTTGCTAATGATCTAAGATCTGTGATAGAAGAAATCTCTTCCTTCGTCTGTTTTATTTATTAAAAAATATATTCTTGATGCTGATTATGATAAATATTATGTGCTAGATAATGCGTCCATTACGACATCGACATTGCGAACAGGTTGCTTAGCTAAATCTGGTGCCAATGATGTTGAACAATAAAATTTAAACGAATAAGAACCATAACTAATTAATAACTTCACTGGAGTTTCTCGCTGCAATGATAAAATTTGCCCAGTTGCACCAAAATGTATTATTTACTATCAAACCTTTAGTTTTGGCTTCACGATTATGGCGGTAAGTCCCCTCTTTGAGGCGTGGCTGGAAAGACCTCACGGCGTCCTTACCTTCCGCATGACGCAGGTCCTCACCGGACATGGCAAGTTCGGGAGGTTCCTGCATCGGATTCAAGCGGAAGAGACGCCCGGGTGTCGCCACTGTGCGCAACGCCCGGATGACACGGTGGGGCACACCGTCGAGGTGTGCTATGCCTGGGCGGAGCATCGCCGTGCCCTCGTGGGGGCGATCTGCGGCGGAGACCTCTCGCGCCGGGCCCTGGTCGAGGCCATGGTCCGGAGCGAGGAATGGCAGGCGGCCGCCTCCTTCTGCGAAGCAGTAATGCTTGCAAAGGAGGAGGCCGACCGCATCAGGCAACGGCGCCCTCGCCGCCGTCGCCGGGATTCCGATCCCAATTTCCGGCCACCGTAGACGCAGGCTCGCGGACGGCGAGCTATGGGTAGCTCGCTGTCCGATCGTCCGGTAATGGACCGAGTCTAAGACGTCGACGGCGCGCACTGTTCCCGTGCGCCTCAAGGAGTTGTCAGCAGCAGGAGCCCAGCTGGGTCGAAGCCTACTGGGGACAGGGTTGTCCGAAAGGGAGCTCGTGCCCCGGTATGAAGGCTAGAAGGAACGGCGCGGGGTTTTTAGTCAGTAAGAGTCTGACACTGTCTCCCGCTCCACCCAAGAGCGGGTTTCGTCAAAGATGATTTTCCCCGTCGACAAAAAAAAAAACCTTTAGTTTTGGCTTTCAGTAAATTTTGATTAAAATTAATATTAAGTAAAAATAATGAATCACAGTAATCACCACATTTATGAATGCTTTCTATTTCATGATTCTCTCTATTATTGTTAAAATTTAATTATTATGTAGTTCTGTGTTTTTTTAATTACTTAAATATTACTCACAAAATATTTTTATTTCTTTTACAGGCGACTGATTTGTAAAGAATTTGGAGGAGCCGTGCATGGAGCGTGGATGACGTCATACGGTACGCAGAAAGCCGCTGAGCGCGATGGATGGGAGGTCGTCTGCGAGGTCAAATATGAGGATTTAGAGAAAAACTTAGGAATGGAAATTAGTAGCGACCTTCCGTCTTCCAAGTTTATGATTGCTAGAATAAAATAAATTTAAAAGTATCAAAACGTAAATAGCGTTTAATTTATTTTAACCTGATTAAAATAAGATTATGATAATTAACAAGAAAATATTACTATAATACATTTTAAATAAAGATATAATTGTTGTTCTTTAATTCTTCTGTATGTGTGTTTGTCACCTAACTCCTAAACAGCTTGGCCGCTTAAACCTGGTAGGACTGAGGCACTGCAATCGAGTTCTCATTGATTTGGTTGACTTTTGGTCACATTTATTGAGACCAATTAATTATTATAAAATAATTGTGTAATGTATATGTCATATTTTTTCACATAAAGTAGATACACACCTTTACAGATAGTATGGTAATGCATATTACCCATATTCCACTTATTTATTAGGCATATACAACGTCATCATCATGTGATTTTTTCGTATGACTAATTAGACAAAAAAAAAAATGTACGACATGATATTTTTTCAATAGTTTTTCCTACTCCTTTCAAACGACTTTGATCTTTAGAAGTATGATTACAAAAAAAAAGGCTGTTAAAATGTTCTTTAGAATGAACAAAGCATAGTACGAGCAATACATTTTTCGCAAAGATAATTATTTTAAAGGTCAAGGGCTCTTTGCGGACGCAGGCAGCAGTACGAGTATGTGTGCATTTAACTAATCTGCCTAACTTTTTTCCAACTCCTGCTCCTTGCGTTGTATTCCTCAATGCTGAGGTTCGTGACCTCCCTTTTTTATCACTCTAACCCTTATGATATTCCTCCATCTGTTTCTGTCACTGGCGATGTGAAGGGCATTTTCCCAACTATGTTCTTCTTTTTTTGAGTCGAGAAATTATCTCCTAACTCTTCCCGCTCTAAGAAAGAACAAGACCGCGTGTCAGACTTGTACTGACTACAACCCACTTACTGATAAGATAACAAATTCGCTAATAAGTAGATACTATAAATAATCTCAGTTAGAGCCAAGTATAATAGTGATAAAAATACACACCACATTAGTAAAGAGTCAAGTCGATATACCGCATTTATTATTTTAAAATAAATATAACTTCGTCACCTTTTTCGCTTTTTCGAAATGTCTGAATCTCCTAAAGTATGGTCCAAATTCTCCGTGACGAAGAAGGATGGTACTGTTGTTAAGTTACGGATAATAGAAGCTCCCGAAACTATTTTTGAGGATGTCCTTAGTTTGTACGTACAATATTTTGTGAACGAGGAGGCTACTTTCAAAGCAGCAGGTAAGTCGACATTTTATTTTATTTTGGGTCAGGGAAACGTAGGAGACTGATTAAATATAGAAGAAGTATTATGTGTGATCACAAGTAATTCTAAAACACATGATTTCACTCTTCCACTAGACGGCATTTTTTCATATCAAGCTGTTATAGCTCGGTACATAATTAATACTCGTCAAGACGAATCATACGAGCCCAAACTTGATGGGATTGTGTCGTTTAACTACCTAGTTTCTATAGCCGCCACCTTTCAGTTCCATCATCAGATCAGCTTCTTGTCATAATAATTTTGCATTGTCATCTGATTTACACATGCATGCAAAATTTCAGCTCAATCGGTAACTGGGAAGTGGGTCAAATTTAATTTACGAGATTTGATGACAGACAAACATCGGGACAGGTGAAACTAAATAAAAGCTTGTAAAATAGTCCATTTGATTTAATGTCTATTCATTTTCCGTGTAATTTAATGGTTTACTGTTTGATGTATATCACAAGCATTTTTCGTCATAGGTGTCCCAGAAAGCCCTGAAGCTATGCAAGAACTACAGAAACCATTATTGGAAGAAACAAGTAATTCAGGACTGCACGTGGTCATCTGTTGTCTAGACAACGGAGATGACCAAAATATAGAAGTCATCGGTGCTTCTATAATGACAGTAACTTCGAAAAACGATCGAGAACCAGAAGTAAATGTTTAAAATAATAATAAATAAGATAATTATTTGAAACATTTAGAATTCAAATTCATAATAATAAAAATTCTAAATTAATCTGATAAAATTTATGTTATCGTTAAAAAATACACTTTATGTTTTAAAATCATGTGGCTTTTTTGTAGGTACTCGACATCATTTGACAGAGATATTATTTTTTTCAGTATGAATTTAAAACGAAAGAAATGCAGAAACTGTGGTTAATAGCTGGGATATTATTAAGTTACTACAATGAAAAAAAAGAATTTGATTTAGAACGCCGTTTCTCTGACAAAGGCCTTTTTGTTCGCCCTGAGTACAGGGGGCTTGGCATCGCGCAAGAATTTTTAAAAGTCAGGTTAGTTCTCAGAACTTTTTTTTTTACTGCACTGTTTTGCCCCTGCCGTTCCTTCTCACTCCGGACTATCACATCTATTCACTTTATAGTTGCACTCTTCTTCCAAGTTTTCTCTTTAAATTAAAATAAGTAAAATGTACTTCTGTATTTTCTGAACACATATTTTTATTGCCTGAATCACAATTTTTTTTCTTTTACAGGCGACTGATTTGCAAAGAATTCGGAGTAGCCGTGCATGGAGCATGGATGACGTCATACGGTACGCAGAAAGCCGCTGAGCGCGATGGATGGGAGGTCGTCTGCGAGGTCAAATATGACGAATTAGCGAAAAAATTAGGTACTGATATCAGTAGCGATTTTCCGTCCGCTAAGTTCATGATTGCTAGAATATAGTTAACTTAAAAATTACCACTTATAGGTAAATAGTAGTACAATAATTTACATTAAAATATTAATACATTTTAAATAAGCATGGTATTGTTTCTCTTTGTACATTATTATTATTATTATTATTATTATTATTAAATACTTTATGCGCATAAAAGTACAGATGCGGAATTAATGCTTTAGACATTTTCTACCATATTTAATAGAATTCTTCTGATTCTCCGTTCAATTTCGTTGACATCTCTTTGAGGCAAGTGTGGAGCTCTAAGTGCCGTTCTCCTAATCAGCGTTGGAAGGCCTCCTACAAGGTGGCCCGGATTCTTGCAACCTTTACTAGGTCATAGTAAAGGTTGCAAGAATCAGATGGATACGAGACGCACAGGACTGTTTATTATGGTGACACTTGGGGGAGGCCTATGTCCAACAGTGGACGGATGGAATGATGATACGCCTTGGTAAGACAGGTGTGCTACTATACTTTCTAATTGACAAGGCAGAGTAAATAGAAAACAATTCTATAAATGTCAACTGGGACTTTCCGAGGCACGGACTAATATAGGTATAATAATGTCACCCATCCACAGTTTTGGTCAACGCGGCTGTTATCACTTAGGCACTAGATATTAACCGTTTTGGAAAATCCTTAAAGCAATCAAAGCGGCTTAGCTGTTTTACAAAATTCTAAGTGACTCGGCGAACGTTGTCCTGCCATATAAATAATGTTGGAAAAATGGGGGGTAGGAGTAGGAGTGTTAAAAGTTACCTACAACCTCTTCTCAGAGCTACGAAATATACAGAAAGCATTTCATAAGGATCGGTCTAGCCCTTTCGGAGGAGTTCGATAGTAAACTTTGTGATACAAGATTTTTTATAGGATTTTGTAAAACACTGGCCACCTCTCTATGGTACTAACATCATAAACAACTTTTGTTCTATGACTTTAAAAAAATATCGTATTTTAGTTCATCCGATTTTCATACAAAAATTAAAATATTTAAACTGAACGTTCTAAATATTATGAAGTCTATGCGAAGCAAGCGACAATACAATAGTGGAATGGAGTGGGGATCGGGTGGCGGGATACGCTTACGTCGCATCATACAGACGCAGATAGGATATCAAAATACAGAGTTGAAATGTGTTAAATAGAACAACGAAATCTTGAAGGTTTTTTTTGGTAAATGGTATGTTTTGTAAAAAGTCATACTTAGAAGAAAGGTGTTAGCAATACAGTCCTGAAGGTTATTAGTGTTTCACCCTGTATATTAGATGTATTCATGAGTAGGTATGTCAAAAAAAACAGCAAAGAAAAAATCAGGCACTTTTGTATAGTCAAATGTCGGTCAGTCCAAAAAAGTGAAGCTAAATCTACATACATCAGCTTCATAGCCAACCTTACGAAACATTATGATATCATTAGCGGATATCAATCTTCAGAGAGCTGTCCCACGCTGTCCTCACCGGGATCTACAGTTATTAATGCTAGCTAGTGAATCAGTTGTAACGAAACCAAATGTAATCTCGTAAAGAAAAACAATGACTTTACATACTTGACGGGCCCGTTGGTCAAGTGGTTACTGGCCCTAACAGCTGTACCGCAGGTCGTGGGTTTGATTGCCACCCTGTAACGAATGTTTGATTATTTAATTGTTTTTTTAAAGAGCACAATTTCATCACGAAATAAAAACTGCATCAAAATCGGTCTAATCGCTGAGGAACTACTATGCTACAGACAGACACACAAACACCTCAAACTTATAACATCCCTCTTTTCCGTCGGTGATTAAAAATAGAAGATTCTTAAGTCTTCCGATTTATTATTTCTTCCTACATTGTATGTATGTTTGGTTTCAACTTTCTACTTGTTTGTTTGCTTTAAGAGGGTCCTTCTCCACTCGCTTATCGTAAACATCGAAAATGGTTTAAAAGCTTGTTACTTCATTTAATGCAATCCAACGCGATGTTTGACGAAAAGGCAACGCAAAAAAAGAGAGATAACGCCTGGAAACTCTGTTAGTATTCGGTAATTCCGAAATTTACTCGAAAATTTTATAAAACTTGCTCCAGGAAATAGCTGTTTTTTGTAAACCCTTAAAAGTTTTTGGAAAAAGTTGTCATCATTTAGAATCTTAATAAAATTTGCAAGGTCTCTAGAGGATTACTTTTTTGACTTTTTTAATTTTTAGGCAAATTATGAAGTGTCAAAGTTCATACGAAATAGGACATTTTCAGAGGTTTTTACTGGATTAGTTTTACACAAATTTAGAAATTGGTTTCTTTAGAAACCTAGATAATATCCACAAGATACTGTGTTTTCAAAATATCTAATGAAAAGTGTGTAATAACGTCATAATCGGTTATGAGCGGTTGTATGAAAAACAGTGAAAATGTGAGTCGTGATGCACCACCTTAAGTTGCACCTACCATGTTATGTTTTTGCACCACCTTAAGGTCGACTGGTAGAAAATGGCTAAGGCATTAAGTCCGTCTTTGTTCAGTGTTTACTAGTGTATAAGTTTTAATAAATCGATATCCGTGTAATAAATAAATCTTCTTCTTCTTCCTGCCCTTGTCCCATCTTATTTGGGATCAATCCATTCTACCCTGCCACTTGTCATGCTATCACTAATTTCCTTTTCTTTCATATCACTCTTCACACAATCCATTCATCTTTTCTTTGGCCTCCCTCTCCCTCTTCACCCATCCACGTATACTCATAACTAAATGAATATATATTTTTTTTCTTCGATTCCAAAATTGTTTGACATAGGAAAGTATTATGTCAAGCCATTAATTTAGGGACCTCAATTATTTGCCAGGACATGTTAGCGTAATTTAACCGTTTCTTATTATTTTTAACAATTGATTGAAAAACTGGCCCATAGTCGATAATTTTATTAAAACCTGCAGAACTTATTTATGAAATCAGAATCGTAAAATATCCCAAAGGTACACTTACCTTAATCAGAGTTCAGAAATCTACAGTGGTCTCAATTATTGCTAGACTACCGTATCCCACGGGTGTTCGAAGTACCGAGCATCACATAATTAGATTACGAGAACTATCCACTTTGATATGAACATCGTGCGGCCACGTTCTGGCCACCGAGATGTGTTCATCAATAAATTGGGTTTAATATTTAAATGTTCTACAGTGGTTTCAAGAAATATAGTCGTATGGCTGGGAAGATTGGCGCTCCAGTAGGTCTACTTATACACGAACTGAACACTAGGCTAAAAACTGAATCTCATTAGGTTTCTCATACGAATTTCTAAGAGTAAATCTTGAGGTTTTTATTTGTACCCAATATATGGTCCAAGGAAAAAATAAACTATAACTAAAAGTCTAGAAACCGGTAAAATGAAAGGAATAGGAGGAGATGAAGGATGACCCTAGGTTATATTACACAAACGCAGGCCAAAAATTTTGGAACACACGTCAGGTTTTTCTATGATTGGATAAAAAAAAGAACATGTGCGCTTTCTTGAACATTTTGTATGCGAGCAAAGCATTTAAGTTTCTAAATCTTATTTCCTGATCTGGAACCAAACAAGGAAACCAATCATGCGTATAGTCAGTTTAAAAGATACACATAACTGGTGAAACAAATTGTCTTTATTTTACTGTAATTGTATTTAGTAAAGTAGTTTTTAAATAAAACTACTGGTGAAATGTACACCATCATCAGCATCGTCATCATCAGCCTTCTTAATGTTCCCACTGCCGGGACAAAACAAAAAAAAAAGGGAAATGTACATACAAAACCTTAACAAATCTACTGATACTTTTAGAGACAGTCGTGATGATACGTTAATTCAAGCCAGATTCATCACTCGTTAATTAAAATAAGGTTGGCACACTTTGCCTGTCGCATTCTGGATTCCGTAATATCTCAAAGAGGTGTCACTACAGGTAATCCTATTATGTAGATGAGGCACGTCTCTAGTGCTCCAACGTCGTCGGTAGGCGACACCGCGCGCAACTTGACGATGTCAAAGCCAACTTGTCTAACCATGTCGCTATTTGAAGGTAATGTCGGATTTAAATAGCTGATATCTTGTTGTTAGCTCCTTTTATGTGGTTTGTTTATTGTATTTGAAGGTTTGTTATAGATTTGACGCTAATGTTGATGTTAAATTCACTTGTATTGGTTTTTTATTGATTCACCCCCCTTGAGAGCAGTGGTGGCTGAGTGGTAACGGCCCCGATTTACGAGTATAGGTCGCGGGATTAAACCCACGCTGGAGGATTACTTTGTGTAATTTATTTCTTCACCACTGCTCTCAAAAAAACGGTGAAGGGAAACATCGTGAGGAAGTCGGCGTGTCCTAGGACCAAAAATTCGAAGACATGTGAAATCCACCTAGCCGCACTGGGGCCACGTGGTGGATTACAGCACATTCCCTCTCCTAAAGAGTAGGCCTGATTCCCAGCAGTGTGAATAAGAAGAGGGCCTTGGTTTGCAGTGGGATAATATTAATGCCTTTGTTTTGAGGGTGGAAAAGCGTAAGACCACTCAAAGCAGGAGAAGTTGTTCAACTTTTTCTTGCTCCAGCGGGAGAGAGTATCACTAACCAAAATCCATCCCTGTTTCTTCAGTTGTCTTTGACGTTCCAGGGTCACTATTACTCTTTCAAACAATCGGCCCTTAATAGGCCCGGTCGAATACGATGACATCTTTTCATGTATGACCATCTTATGCAACAAACTCAAAAAAACGCCGCTTCAAGCTTCTTTTTGAGGCCTTTTTTGTAGTTTATGTGCGGTCGTGCTGCCATAAAAAAACGCTTGAAGCCGCTTCAGGCTCCAAGCCGGCCACAAGCTGTCGTACGCTTCAGCCGTTTTTTTGCGGCGGCGTTTTTTTGAGACCCGTGTGCGGGGACAGTAAGAAAATACATTTATTTTGTTTATCTGTACTTACACCAACTGAAAAAAACAATCTCTATACATAAATGAGTTAGCTCAGTTCGACGCAATCGGCCTACATTTTCAATTAAGCCGACCTAGATGAGTAGAAATCGTTTATAATGCTAATTGGATCCGTCGATCGGTAATAGATTACAATACGCCACACACCTGCCCGCTACGTTTTCATACATTAAACCTGCTATTAAATATTGATGGATTAAATATACATAGGCAATGGCAGGTTATTTGGGGAGAAAAATATTGAGACAGGTAAAATATTTTTGCCAAAAATTTGAGAGTATAAAAAGTTTGGATCTGATGTTACACAGTATTGTGTAATAGAAGAAATTTCGTTATTGTTTGTCTCATTAAAGAAAATTATGAAGTATTTTGTAGATATGTTTCAGTTACTGAGGTATCCTGGATACCTCAACAAAAACGGTGTCTGGTGGTCTGGGTGCATATTATTGTTTGGTAATTCATAAAAATTTACGGCCACGACTTCTACCCAGCGTTATATCTGATGAAACTTGTACTCAGTGCACAAAGCGCGGGTACAAATATTATCAGACTCTAATATGCATCTCTCTATAGGTCCCGACTCTAGTCACTATCCCTCGAGAAGATTTATTTATTTGTCGTTAAAATTAACCCTTCAGATACCGTCAATTAGAGA
Organism: Mythimna lalbum; assembly: GCA_949319445.1. Lineage (NCBI taxonomy): Eukaryota > Metazoa > Arthropoda > Insecta > Lepidoptera > Noctuidae > Mythimna > Mythimna lalbum. Next base: position 7,360,978 of record OX439352.1, on the reverse strand, counting down.
CACAATAGTAAGACAATAGATGCGCGGCCACCGGTGGTCGCTTGGGGATTCATGAATTAAAAGTAAAGGTTTATATGAGTCGGTAAAGCCACTAGTAGCTAGCACAAATGAATCTATAGTCTGTCTAAAAAGTCGAACGACTTAAGTAATCTAATAAAATAATCAAATCCTGTAAATGTCGTGTAGTCTACACCGATTGAACAATCAAGGTTGCAAAGAGACTGATGATCATTGTTTATTAATAGAATCTTGTAAAGGTTTTTTAATTCGTTTAAAAATTTCCATGTCGTTTGACTTTTTAGACAGACTTTAACATCACAGTGACAAATAACACATCACTTAAAATAAATCCCTTGTGTTCACAATATAATAATCACGCTAGAGAGGGTAGTTCAGTTTTTCCCCAGATGACAGAAGCAAGGATTGCCGACACAACACAAAGAGCACGTGCTGACGTGTCGTTTGTAAGCGCCTGTAATTAAATAAAAGCTCCCGAGACACCTTTCATGTGGTTTGTTCCTTTAATTATGACAACGGTTGTGACCGCTCGATGCCTTTGTGAAAAGTTGTTGGAAATATTTTGAAATATTTTTCTTTAATTTATATTACATTTTTTTTTTATAAGAATAGAACTTTATTCATTTACACGAATAATTAAAAAAAAATATAAAAACCGTGTGCTGATTATAATTACATTACAAAATGTTTAAGAAATGTTGACTGATATAAAGTTGGTCAAAAAAAAGAAATTACACATACAAATTAGTTATCTTACAACCTTTTTAGTAGACACTTATGTCTTGATTACTACTGACTACTATTCAAAGAAGTCAGGGAAGTGTAAACTTCAATTGACTTATTTCCAAAACAAAGGACCACAACCTTAATCTGGTTTTACTATTGCTTACAAAAAATATACAATGTACCTTATATAAAATGTCATTAAAGTTTTTTTTACCTATGCACTAGATTCTGCCTGTGGTTACACTTGCGTGAAAGAACAATATCTACTGGTACTCCAAATTTAATTTGGAGTACCAGAATACGTTACGTAATAGTTCACCCAATATATGAATGAAATAAAAATATCTAATAACTTAAATATTAAATATGGAGGGTCTAATGAGGTATACCCGTTTTTCTTTAGTATTTTTTTGTATTGTTTGATATTATCACAATGGGATTTATAAATATGAGGTACAAGTAAATAAAATCTCGGCCCAAAAAACCCCGGTATAAAAGTTTTCACGCGAATTCCATCAATTTTCGAACAAGCCTCGAGCAATATCTCTGAAAGTATTTGAGAAGTGGTCGATAGATATTCAGAAAGTTCAATCTGTCGAAGCAACAGGCGGGGCTTACGAAGACGGGGGTACCCACAAAGTTTTCATCTTTATTTATTGCTGACGGAATACAAGTCTGATGGAGCAAAAGCTACAGCTAAGTAAGTATTATTCATAAACTTCCACATGAATAAATCCTTGTTGACGCTGAATTAATTCAAGATGATAATATATTTTTTTTTTTACTTTTATTTCTGCCTTATTTTGAAATACCTGTTAAATAGAAAGAAAAACATCTGTAAAATGTTGCCAAGGCGATCACATAAGGTTTGCCCTGTGAAAAAGATATCAGATCTCATGTGAAGTCAAGCTTCTGAATCTAAACTGCCTAACTCTGACCCTGACTTCACAAATTCTACATATCAGTAAAAATGTATGGCTTGGCTGTTTCGTTACTTACTTCAGAAACTAAAATATTCGCATCACCTCCACGATGGTAGCTATCTTTTTCACAGAGCAAACCTTATGTGATCGTCTTGGCAACATTTTACATGAAATGTTTTTGGTGGGAATTATTTGGGCGCACAAAACAAATTGTAGACAACAAAAACATGTTGTGCTTTGTGTTTATCTTAAGTGAAACTTCAAAAAAAAATAAAGACTAAAAGTGTATGAAAAATGAGACACTTTTAGCCTTATTTATTCGAACTCGTTAACCATTGTGTAACAACACTGATAAGCGAACTCTAAATTTAAATTTTCCGTAGAAGGTTTTAAATTTAGAAGAACCTGCTTATCAATATTTAAATAAATGGATTGTTCACCTGGTTATTTTTGTTGGCACGGCCATAAAAGTAACGCCACGATTGAAGCGTCAATTCGCTATAAGCGTTATTTCTAAGCGCTAACTAATTTTCATCTAACTACGCTGCTGCTTACAACGCTACTTTGTGGCCTTGTAGATAATAGACTTAGATTTGTTCTTGATGCTTGAAGCACAAGACGAGTTCGCTTGGAGCGTCGCATTTCGTGGTCCTCGGGTTAGTGTTATTTTTCCTTTTTTTTTCTTTTACAGCGCGCCGGTTTCATGACCAGACTTGCATGTAAGACGATGGTAGTTCAATCTTTTTTTTTCTGCGGGCCCTGAAACGAAAATTGCAACTAACTAAAAGAACACCGGTGGGTTTTAGTAAGTAAGAGTCTGACACTTCCTCTCGCTTCCCTAACCCCTAAAAAAACTATGACAAATGGATACCAATCAATAGGTATCCACCTAACCAATAATGTGGTCGACGACCCCAAGCACTGTAGGTACTTACGTAACCAAGGCCATCTTTACTATGCCACAAATTCCCTAGATAATAGCTAGCAGGAAACAGACTGGCAAGTGATTCCACTAAGGGATGTAACTGCACCTACATTTTTACATGTCATATAAATAGACGAAGCCTTATCTCTTCCAATGCAAAGATGACCCACGACGATTAGTGTTACTTAATTTATATCAGGCGCTCCCTAGTTTTCATTCCTGTTAGCCACCCTGCTAAATGGCTAACTCTTATTGTGTCTCGGCTTATATCAAAAGTTTCTATAAGTATCTAATCTATACGTAAGAAGAAAATATGCCATCAAATAATTTGCTGGCACATACACATTTCCATAGAACTCACCTGAAAATCATAACCAAAAACTTTTTATCGCAAATAATAAAAAAGAAAGCAACACAAATAGAACACAAATTGGCACATATGTAAATTAAATAGAAAAAAAAAGAATTAAGAGAAACAACCACAATATATTTTATTTTTTTATAATGGTTAGGCTTCGCGTTTGACCATTATCTCCCCTGATGGTAAACGATAATGTGGCCGCCGATGGAACACGCTTGCCTCAAAGCAATCTATTTACTCTTGACTTAAAGACCCTTAAGTTATAGCTATCAGAAAACACAGACTCTGGCAGGGAATTCCACTCCTTAGCTATACGCAGCATGAATGTGTGTCTTCGGCTGCGCCATGTAGATTCACTTTAGAATGTGTCTCATATACCTACCTACCAAATTTTAGTCGTGAAACCTATGAGAAAGAGCAATCGTTTGCTTCGTTAGTCGATATCCGCTGCCAAATGAATGAGTAGATTGACAATTACAGTTCCATTTCCACTGTCGCTGACTGTCCAAGCGCCCTTGGCACTAGTGCCCAGGTCGCGTCTCTAATATGGAGCAAATTGCACGTGGACTTGTACAGTAATCGAGCGTCAGTATTTTACACATCGAAATAGAATGAAGATAGGGAAAAAAATGCTGATGAAGTGCGAAATTGAGTAGAAAACCCAAAAACTTGATGTAACATAATACTAACGTGGTCTACATCTTGTGAGAGCAGTAGTGGCCAAGTGGTAACAGCCTCTACATACGAGTTGTAGGTCGCGGGTTCAAACCCAGGCATTACTTTGTGTAATTTATTTCATCACCACTGCTCTCAAAACGGTGAAGGAAAACATCGTGCGGAAACAGGCATGTCCTAAAACCAAAAAATTCGAAGACATGTGACATCCACCAATCCGCACTGGGCCCGCGTGGTAGATCAAGGCCCATTCCCTCCTCTGGTACAGTGGGAACATTATAAGGCCGACTTTGCTACATCTTGTTTGTACATTTTGTTTCACTAGCAGTATGTAATTGCTAGTGACGAAAAAACGATTTATCATATCAGACGAAAAAATTATATGTCAAAATTAAGTAAGAACGTTACAGAAGTAACAAGTTCTAGTGTTTGTAAAAAATACAAGTCGATAATTATTGAGGTTTCTTATTACTAAATTACAAATTATCGATATAGATCCTTTTAGTGTTTTTTAGTAAAGTCGTTTTTTTTTTGTAAAATGTTTTTATTACTTATTTGTTGCACGACCTGTGTAGTTATTACATTGAGTTCTCTTTTCAACCAATAACGACTTTTATATTTAGTTCGACAAATAAAACATTTAATATTCTACTTCTCCCTTATAAAACTAGGCAAAGTTTCAGGTTCAGACTAATACTGAATTTAATATATACGAACTTGCGGCTTTACTCGCAGTCGTAAATCGAGATTGAGAAACTTTCTCCCACATCCACGTCTAACACTAGGATTATCTATAGTGTACTATTTTACATAATATTAGCATCACTCGTAGCTTTATTAAACTGCATATCCCTGGCGATATTACTTTAAACATGTATGCTATATATGCTTCTTTAGTAAAATATAACTTAGTTTGAAAATTCCTTTCTCTATACATAAAGCAATAGTGTGCTGATGAAAATCGGTTGTAGTAGTGTAAAAGCTACAAACAAACTCAGTATGGTAATGCTATGACACAAGACCCAGTTCGCGTTTGTCGTATTGTCATATTATGCCTGTCTATGGACAGAGCCTGTCAGAACTTCCCAATAAAAAAAATGCCGTATAGCTTTTAGAACAGTGGAGATCTTTGAAAGATTTACTGTGGTTCTGGACTACACTAAAGATCTTACTCGCGGGAGTTAGATCTTTAGTGACGAGAGGTCGTCCTAGAACGGGACAAGTCATTCTATTTTCCTACCTCAAAAAAGGCAAACTAATGCGAGATTGTTCTTAAACATCACACGCCCTAAAATGCAAAGGACAACTGAAGGAACACAGCGGGTTTGAGTCAGTGAAAGTCTAACACTTCCTCTTGCTCCGAAAGAAGTCATTCGATAATTTCTCTTCTTGAAGGGTCAGCTATATTCATTCATTCAGCCATCTCAATTCTACCATCGGACGACCCGACGTACGATGAGTATCCACCCATATGTTGTTGAAACCTCTACGGTCCGGACTAAGCGTTTTGCCTCGTCGTTTATACCACGTACGTCGAAGGAATGGAGCAATTTGCTTGCTGTGGTCTTCCCGTCCGATTATAATTTGGGTGTCTTCAAGGCCAGAGTGAATAGGCTTTTAATAAACTAGTGCGCCTCACCATCAGAGATTGCATCACTGTTTACCATCAGGTGGGATCGCAGTCAAGAACTAGTTTATATGAATTAAAAAAAAAGCTGGTAATATAATCTAACTACAATGAACATACCACACAAATAAATCCGCATTTGACGTTATGAATCGAGCAAATTAGAGCGAAAACACTGGACACATTGTGCTATTACCCACTAATACGATTTAGTTTATACACTAGAGTGAACTAATTAGAATCGACCATCGTCCATCATTTGTGCGACCGCAATTAATTAGCAGCAAACGATTGCCTTTTGTATTTTATGGATCCTTTGGTTTCACATTTTGGTTCTGTAATGCAAAGTTATATTTAAACTTCTGAACTGATCACATGCCATTTCGGTAACGCATGATAATCCCGTATACATTTTTCTTGTTATTATTATTGATAGGCCCACGCTTGACCCGATTGTTAATCAATGTGATTGACGCTGGTGTGGTTAATGCCTGCTTAGAAATAAGTCTTCACTCTTGACTTACCTAAACACCCAATTGCTACATTGTAGGTAGGTGGTAAGTACTGTGTGTAATCATAATTGCAAAAAAAAAAAACTTTGTCTAGGTTACCAGCCTACTAGAGTTGCGCAGCGCAGCGCTTTGGGAGCAGAGCAACAGCGCTGTGGACTCGTTACATTTTTGCGAATGGAATAGTCACATTTTTTGCGTGTGGACACAGCTTTATGCTGTGGGTTGGTCCTTTTTACACGGACGTGGCGAAAATAATTTTTTTAGTGGTTTGTATTTGGTTATATGTTAGTCCTAAGTTTGCGCCTTTACCGGCAAATATATTTTTTCTTTCATTTTTCTTTAAGGCCCTCGAAACTAATTGTAATTCATCCCTTAAACATTCTACTCCCAATTCAATATAACTATCTAAATTGACGGACAGTTCCACATACGTTTACCAGTTCTCGATAATTTGAATTAGCTCTCAAGCTCTGGGGTATATCGACATATCGGCGTAAAGGCCATTGCCAATTTACGAATTCAGATGGCACTAATTTGCCCCTGGGAAGTACAAAAGTGACCGCTGGTTTGACGTCACACTTGAACAAGAGTACCTGCCGAGCTGGGGATGATTCTATTAAGGTGAAAGCTACGAGCCCGACCAAGGCCTTGTTCTTGCTAGATGGCACTGTATGTACACCAATTTTAGTTTATTTGGTTATTGGTGTGGAGCACTATCAAATCAAAGAAATGGTTATTGTTAAATTTAGACATTCAACTTTTTTTTATTATGTAGGCTCGTGTTTGACCACTGTCTTTCCTGATGCTATGATGTGGCCGACTATGGTGCACACTTGCCTAGAAGTAACTTATTCACACTTAACTTAAATACCATTCGATTGTAGCTATCGCAGATTCCTCCAGGGAATTCCACCTGTATCAACGCACAATTATTTTTTTTATTTTTTTTATTTTATTTTTTTTGGAATATTTGGTTTGGTTGCTCTTTATTGAAATTGGTTAAATTATTGTTACAAAATCCACCTAAAACTGACTCATCACGTAGCATAGCTATAATACTATACTATAGTTAGTCTATTTTTTTAATTATGAATTTTTTACAATGTTAAAAAAATACCAACCTCGTAATACTCGGGCGCGATTGATTTTTTTTATTTTGAAGGTAATCCTATCAGGGTTATGAAGAACCTATAATCTACCGGTTTACATAGGGCGATGTAGATAAATAAAATCATCGATAAGTGTAAAATTTTCAAAGTTCGTAACAAAATTATCATAGCAAACTGTAGTGAAAAATTGCACTTATCAACGAAATATTAACAGGAACTTTACAACCTAACTTTATGACTCGCCCATTTGCCACGCTCAAGTTATCAGTTTATTGAAATATACACTTTTCTGCATGTATTTTACAAGCTGTTTGTTTAGTTTCACCTGTCCCGATGTTTGTCTGTCATCAAATCTTGCAAATTAAATATGATCCACTTCCCAGTTACCGATTGAGCTGAAATTTTGCATGCATGTGTAAATCAGATGACAATACAAAATTATTATGACATGGAGCTGATCTGATGATGAAATTGGAAGGTGACAGGAGGAACTCTGTAGTTAAACGACACAACCCCATCGAGTTTGGGTTCGTATGATTTGTCTTGACGCCTATTAATTATACAGATATACTGCGCTATAAAAGCTTGCTATGAAAAATGATTTTCATTAAAAACTTGTTTGTCTTATTCTGACGCGCTCGAGTTTTTCCGAGGATAATTTTTTTTTACTATTCTGACGGGCTGGCCTCGACGAATCTCACCATATTAAAGGTTCATATGTGGTAGGGGTACATTACATGGGGCAAGGTTTCTCCCCATGTGATTTTCTGACACGATCGAGTATCCTGCAAAATTCTCATCTGGCTGCCCCATAACCCTACCATAATTATGTGAGATGACGGAGTGAAGACTTCTTCAATAAGAATACTAGGTTGTAGGATTGATTGTCAGTTTTGGTCAACTTCACTTTAATAAAATTTTCTCTGAAAAAATTTTAGCAATTTAACTTCAAGTGATATTTTATATTTATTTCCTACAAAGGAAAAAAAAAACACATAAAAACAAACTTTACCTCTTCTTAATTCATGAATCCCCAAGCGACCACCGGTGGCCGCGCATCTATTGTCTTACTATTGTGTTTCTAATTGACGGTATCTGAAGGGTTAATAGTATTGTAGATGATCTAATTTTTATCAATCCAGCAACAACACCAGCTAAACGGATTTGCACACGAGTCACATGGGTAAACCTTGACCTGATTTAGGACATTTAGCTCGGTAGTACATTCCCGTGGGACAAATTCAATCTTTTACCGGGACAAAGCTGCTAAAATATTGTGTATTAATTTTAATAAAAGAAAACTTCCAGTGGTATAGGTTAAACTTAACCTATATTACTGTCACATATGAACTAATTTTCAAAATCCTGTATCTCGATATCAAAGTTTTTTTTTAGGTACAATGTTTAAATACATTCATCCAATGACTTCTCTCACTCTAGGGCGGCGCGCGAGGGCGTGTTAGACTTTGACTGACTCCAATGTTCCTTTGCCATTGATATATTTATAATTCAATGCTTTTTGCCTTTGTTCTAGGACTTCGGGGTTCGCTTTCGCACAACCCATGACCCCAGTAGGCTTCGACAATGTTGGGCTACAGTTTTGCTAACATATCTTTATGGCACGCGATTAAGTCGATCCGGACGGTGAGCTATCCATTGTTCGCCGTCCGCAAGCCCACGCCTACGGAATCAAAGTCCTCTATGCGAACATATACAACAGCTCAAACTCAACCATGTCCCATCTCACCGCTATCCTTAAAATATGGTAAATTATAGCGTAATTAAAAAACATAATACTTTTTCATGTTTAATGAACAATAAGCAAGAATCCTAATTAGGAGGCGGGATCCCATTTCTATGGGAACATGGAACAATAGGACCCATTGTTGGTGCTCATTTGAAAGGGTTCATACTTACGAAAATAACCATTATGTTGAAAGCATTATTAGAGGAAAATAGAGGCACAAAGCTGCTAATTTTTAATTTTGGGAATCTTTATGTGTTTCTGAATACTTAGTTTAAGTTTTCATAGAAAAGAAGACGTTGCCAGTGCTTCTGTTGTGTTATCGAGTTGCTAGATAGTACAATAGGCAGAGATGGTAATTAAATTTTAGTCCGGTTATTGCGTTGCTAGGTATTTCTACTTGTGTAAAATGTTGACGTAGAAGGATTACAGTAAAATGGTGTGAAAACGATCACTTAGAATTGTATGTCTCTAACTACAAGACTTTTATTTATAGTCACGTTATGGAGTTGCTAAGTTGTACATCAATAGATACCTCGCTTCTCGCTGTCTGTCCGTATATATGCTTAGATTTTTAATAATAATAATAATCTATTTATTTCAGAATAAAACCTTCCTTTAAAACAACGCAACGGATTTCGATGCAGTTTTTTTAATAGATAGTGTAATTCAAGAGAAAAGTTTATATAGTCACTGATAATTTTAGAGATTTCTAATGTGATGTCATTAATAAACAAAATTTTTTGCGCTTACATTGCAAACGCTGCCTAAACCCTACAAGATAGATCAAAATAATGTACTACAGTATTACACTACTTAAAAAAGCCTGAAATGGTTTATGTCTATCTCTTAAGAATAACCTGGATAACCCACAATAACCGTTTTTTATCCTTTACTTTTTACGTGAAATAATTGTTTATTTACGAAGCGATTTAAGGAATACAGCATTGATTCTTATCCAATTAAGTACCTTAAATACATTGTGCATTTAATATAGATAAATATGGCCATTTACAGAACGTAATTTAAATGAATATTTTCGAAGATATTACAGATTTAAATAAGCAATGCACTCATGTGAAGTCGGGTCGGGTCGCTTGGTATATTATCGGTAAAGCACAAAATACTCGACATGGCAATAATATGGTGAGAAAATGAAGTAGAATTTTATGTCTTAAGACTTTTAACTTTAGGCATTACCTTGCACCCCCATTCAAAGTATTAGCATTGTGTCTGAAATGTCTCAATCAAGTTGAAGTTCTACCATTGGACGTGAACATGACTTAGAACTTTGAATCACTCAAAGTCAAAGTCAAAGTCAAAATATTTTATTTCACATAGGCCTACATGGGCACTTATAAAACGTCAGAAGCTAGTGCACGGTTCCAAATTGGTCGTTTCCTATGGAGAAGAACCGGCAAGAAACTCCATGGTTACTCTTTTAAAAAATGTGTTTATTACAATATTGATTGATTTATGTAAGAACAGTGTAGACCAGTCAACACTGTACACAAAAGCACAAAATTAATCATAATAAAATAAAAAAAGTAAGTCGTAATAGAAAGTTATCTAAGTGTTTGTGGATTATACAGTGTTCTCACATTCACATTACCACTGTACCTCGTGGTGCCTGTTCGCGGCTCCACCATCGTGTACTCTAACTGCTTGATATGATCCAAACACAGTACCTACAGGCGCTCAATTTGTCGAACGCCCTGATTGCTAAGGAGCCGAACTCTGACATATTAATATCACTACATAGTATAAAACAAAGTCACTTTTTTTAACCGACTTCGAAAAGGAGGAGGTTCTATGTTCGGCTGAATGTATGTTTTTTTTTTTTTTTAATTGTCGTAACAAGTAAAATTGCTTTGTTTATACGTGAATTACATAGTGCCACTATATGAAGATTGCTGATGTTGCATCCGCGCCAATATTCAATAATTTATTTACTCGCTGATGCATCTATGACGTTAACTAATTTCGCAAGCTGTTGTTTGTTCAATAAATTGTAAGAATGATCATTCTACTATCCTACTTCGATTTAGAATCATCATTCATAGGTTTTATTTTGTAATATTAATTCAGTAATTAAATTTATTTAAAATCATTTCGGTTTTTTTTCGATCCTCTGATCGCAGTAAACGTAATTGGCGCAGTCGGTAGGATACTCGCGGGCCGATTCGCAGGACTGGGAATAGGTAGCTAGGCTTCGTTACCAATCGCGTCGCGAGTCACCCGGGCGGCTATCAAGCACCATCATCGAGTATCCAGAATCTACGGACCTGCTGCAGACCAGAAGGAGAATCCAGCCATCGATTCACGGAGAGGAACCAGAAATGAGATATCTGTAAGTACACTTGAATCATTCTCGTGTTGCACCCTTTTAATCTTAAACCTCAAGATTTACCATCCAAGGGCCTCTTGTGCGCGGGAGCCTGAATCACGACAGGCTCGCCAACGTACAGTAGATATAAATAGAGATATAACTTTAGAAGTTTTAGAATTAGATAATATGACTCAACCTCAGAGTAACCCAGATATTATATACAAGGCTCTTCGCCTTGTTCCAGAGTTCGATGGCAACCCTAACATTCTTACCCGTTTCATTAGGATTTGTGATTCGTTAGCTGCACAGTACTTAAGTAATTCACCTGGTAGCGAATTTTCTAACCTTTGCTTACTAAATGGTATACTTAATAAAATAACCGGTACCGCGGCATGTACTATTAACGCCAATGGAATACCGGAGAGCTGGCTAGGCATTCGAACTGCCTTGATTAATAACTTTTCAGATCAACGCGATGAAACCGCGCTGTACAACGACCTCTCTTTAGCTACTCAGGGTAACAAAACGCCACAAGAATTCTATGATCATTGCCAAACGCTATTTAGTACGATCATGACATACGTGACTTTACATGAGACTGTATCGACGACTGTAGAAGCAAAACGCGACTTGTATAAAAAGGTTACCATGCAGGCATATGTCCGAGGGCTAAAAGAACCCTTAGGATCCCGTATACGTTGCATGCGCCCACCTACAATAGAAAAGGCGCTTGAGTTCGTTCAAGAGGAACTCAATGTAATGTACTTGCAACAACGGGAGGCCCCAAAAGCCCAAGTTCTCTCTAAAGTCACTTCTCCCACTGTAGCGTTCGCTCCACGACCCCATAACTTCTCAGCACCAGTGCCTAATTGGCCGTTGCCCATGGGTCAGCGTCCAACGGGACCCGCACCTCAACCTTTTAAATTCCCTGCACCAGGGCAACATCATCATCGTATGCCAACGAACACACAGAGAATGTTTAGTGCGGCACCTCCTAATTACATTCCCCGGAGTAACGTATTTAAGATACCACCTCGACCTAATGGACCCCAAGGCCCTCAGCCAATGAGTGGTGTTCAACGTTTTACTCCCAAACCTCTACCTCCAACAAATAGGCCCGCAGTCCATGATTGGAATAAATTTGGCAATCCACCACCCACGAACTATTTTAAAACCCGAGAAATGAATATGAATCAGTGCATGACCTATGACGACTCATATTACAACTATTACTACGAACCGGAGTACAACTACTATACTGATTATAACGACAGTGACTATGACCCGAGTCTAGCCGCTGACTCGACTTATTATAACGCGTCAACGACCGACCCAGTATTCGATGAATCGCAAGCGGGTGTTACTACTAACTATGCTCAGCAGGATTTTCAGGAGGCTTCGACGTCACAAAAACCAAAATAGAATTAAACCTGCAGACACAGAGGCAACTTCCCTATATACAAATTAGAGACCCACCTTTAAGACTTTTAATAGACACTGGCGCTAACCAATCTTTCATTAGCCCCGAAGCCGTAGAAAGGTATTTCCCCGAATATCCTTTGAATTTCGACCCTTTTGAGATAACCAACATACACGCGACAAGTAGGAACGACTACTCTATAACTTTGCCATGTTTTGCGGAATTCAACGACGCCAATAGCATAAAATTATTCATCTATCGGTTTCACGATTATTTTGATGGCCTCATCGGTTTGGACCTGTTAAATAGTTGGGAAGCTCGCATAGATTTGAAAGAAAATATGTTAGTAACCCGATCCGCGACAAACCCAATTGTAATGTATAACTCATGTAACGTTAACTTATACGAGGAAATTATACCTGCTGGGAGTACTAAAGTTATTCGTATACCTATAGACGTGCCAGAAGGCGACGCTTTCATTCGGGAACAAATTCTCTGCAACTGCATAATCCATGAATGCATTACCACCGTAAGCAATAATCGCGGCTACTTGGAAATCGAAAACCCGACATTAAACGATGTAATATTTTCACTCGATCGCCCAGCCCACGCGGAATTATTTAATATTAAGTGCAGTAGTACTCAACAAACATCGACTCGCGCTCAGGAAGTAGTCTCGCGTTTACGAACTAATCACCTAAACCCGGAGGAAAAAGCCAATCTTATAGCTCTTTGCTCACGTTACTCGGACGTCTTTTATATTGAAGGGGAGGAACTAACCTTTACAAATAAGATAAAGCATCGGATAAGAACTACCGATGAGACTCCAGTGCACGCTAAAACCTACCGGTATCCATTCGTACACCGCCAAGAAGTTAGGGACCAAATAACCAAAATGCTTGACCAAGGTATCATAAGACCATCGGAATCTGCTTGGAGCTCGCCCATTTGGGTAGTGCCAAAAAAGATAGATGCCTCAGGAAAGCAAAAATGGCGTCTAGTAGTTGATTTTCGTAAGTTAAACGAAAAGACACTGGACGATAAGTACCCCATACCTAATATAAATGACGTACTCGACAAGTTAGGCAAGTGCCACTATTTCTCGACCTTAGATTTAGCCAGTGGGTTCTACCAAGTAGAAATGCACCCTGATGACGTAGGAAAGACCGCTTTCAATGTAGAGCACGGTCATTTTGAATTTCTCAGAATGCCGATGGGTTTAAAAAACTCACCGTCCACATTTCAACGTGTGATGGACAATGTCCTGAGAGGTCTCCAGAACGAGATATGCCTTGCATACCTGGATGACATAATCATCTTCAGTACATCACTTCAGGAGCACATAATTAATCTCGAAAAGGTATTTCAGAGACTTCAAGAGTCCAACTTTAAAATCCAGATGGACAAATCGGAGTTCCTTAAACTTGAAACCGCTTACTTAGGTCATATCATCAGTAAAGACGGCATTAAGCCAAATCCCGATAAAATATCGGCAATTCAAAAATATCCCATTCCAAAAACACCGAAGGAAATAAAACAGTTTCTGGGCCTTCTCGGTTATTACCGAAAATTTATTCCTGACTTTGCCCGAACAACAAAACCTCTTACTCAATGTCTAAAAAAAGGTCGAAAGATCACCCTTGACCCTGACTACGTGAACTGTTTCGAAAAATGTAAGACCCTACTGACCAACGACCCCATCTTACAGTACCCAGACTTCAGCAAAGAATTCAACCTGACGACAGACGCTTCGAATGTAGCCATCGGCGCTGTTTTATCCCAAGGACCTATAAATTCAGACAAACCTATCTGTTATGCATCTCGAACTCTGAATGAAAGCGAGATGAACTATAGTACTATAGAAAAAGAGTTACTCGCTATAGTTTGGGCTACGAAATATTTTAGACCCTACCTATTTGGACGTAAATTCAAAATTTTCACTGACCATAAACCATTACAATGGATGATGAACATGAAAGAACCAAATTCCAGACTGACAAGGTGGAGACTCAGACTAAGCGAGTACGACTTTACAGTTATTTATAAAAAAGGAAAATCCAATACGAACGCCGACGCACTTTCTCGTATTGAAATTCACACCAAAGAAGCTATGTCCTTAATAGAGGAAATTGACGAACTCAACTCCCTAATGGGTAACCCATCGGAATCTATCCTTGGCAAACCGGACTCCTCAACCGAGACAGTGCATACAAGCGTAGAAAACCCTATCTTAGAGATTCCCATAACTGATGAGCCATTAAATAAATTTAACAGACAGATATGTTTCACCATTGTAAATGACGTTAAAAAACGACCTGTTATTACTAAGCCATTTGACACCCATACACGCATAAGCATCCAGCTATCCGAATCTAACTTAGAGGAAGAAGTGATCAGTGCCATAAAGGAGTACGTTAACCCCAAGGTTAAGACAGCTATCTTAATTAATCCACCTTTAGCCATGTATTCGATTATACCGATAATACAGGACAAATTCAAAAGTTCATCCTTAAATCTAGTTTTAGCTAAATCCGAGTTAGAAAATGTTAAGGATTATCTCCGACAACAGGAGATAATACGACACTATCACGACGGTAAAACTAACCATCGTGGAATTACTGAGTGTCACTTAGCCTTATCTCGTAAGTACTACTGGCCAAAAATGAAAGACCAGATAACTAAATTCATAAATGAGTGTACGATTTGCGGTCAGGCCAAGTATGATAGAAACCCAATAAAAACACAATTTAACATTGTACCACCAGCTACTAAACCGTTTGAAATAGTCCACGCGGATCTATTCACTGTACAGGGCGAAAAATACATAACATTCATCGACGTATTTACAAAGTACGGTCAAGCTTATCACCTACGTGACGGGACGGCTATTAGCATATTACAAGCCCTTTTGCAATACTGTACCCACCACGGTGTCCCTGTAACTATTATCACCGACAATGGGACTGAGTTTACGAACCAATTGTTCATGGAGTTTACGAGGCTTCACAAAATCAACCACCATAGAATATTAGCTCACTCTCCTAATGACAACGGAAATATCGAACGATTTCACTCAACCCTTCTGGAACATCTTAGACTCCTTAAGTTACAGCATAAAGACGAACCGATAATTAATCTTGTGCCCTATGCGTTAATAGCTTATAATAGCTCTATACACAGTTTTACAAGATGTCGACCCTTTGACTTACTGACTGGTCATTTTGACCCCCGAGACTGTAAAGATATTGACCTTACACAGCATTTATTGCAACAGTATACACAAGTTCATCGAGATAAAATGAAACATGTTTATGACATCATTAACTCGTCATCGCTAGCTCATCGGAGCGCGATAATTGAGAAAAGAAACGAAACCCGCGAACCCGAGATAGAATACGCACCCCAACAGCAAATATTCATAACTAACCCCCTTGCTAGTCGACAGAAAACTGCCCCACGATACACACAGGACACAGTTTTAGCAGACTTGCCAATTCACATTTATACATCTAAAAAACGTGGCCCCATAGCGAAGTCAAGACTTAAGCGTGTACCTAAATCAGCAAAATTGTTACAGGATCCTACTGATAACAATTCTCCCCATGACGCAATGTCAGGAGATAAAACTTGAAAGCCTCGCCAGGCGACAGGATTTCTACCCTTTAAACTCGGACAAATGAAAATTACAACTCATCATCATACTTTCATCCAGTACGTACAACTAAGTAATATCGAAGACAATGTTCGCTCCCTGCAAACCCAACTAACCATTTGTCAAAGCCAAATGACTAACGACACTTACGCGCTATACGAAATTCAACTAGAGTATCTTGCTAGCAAACTTGGCAATGTTCTCAGACAATTAAGATCCTTAGAGCCCAATAGAGCAAAAAGAGGTCTTGTAGACGGTCTAGGTTCAATAATAAAAATTCTAACCGGGAACCTAGATCACGAGGATGCGCTAAAGTATAATCAGGTAATTCAAATTTTAGAACGTAACCAAAATAAATTAGTAACCGAATTCAATGATCATATTAGTATAAGTAAGGAGTGGATGTCTAAATATAATAATGTAATTACACAGATAGTACAAAACCAGAATAAAATTAATACTACTTTAGAGATTATATTGCAAAGTAATGCACTCAGAGAAAATAGTTTAATAAAATATGCTCATTTTGCCCAATTACTTGAAGTTATAAGTGATAATGTAGAGGATTTAACTCAGGAATTAATAAGGATAGAAAATAGTTTAGCTTTTGTTCGTGCGAGTAGTACACACCACTCTATGATAGATATAGAAATACTAGAGTCAATGATAAGAAAACTTAAGACCATTTACGCTGAAGAGCAAATTTTAGATCTAGAACTTAGAAATTATTATGATATTATAAAGCCAGGATCATATTACGTAGATAAGCAGATAGTATTCGTATTTAAATTCCCAATCTTTTCCAAAGATAGGTACGATTTTTATAGACTCTCTGTAGTACCCAATAAACACGCACAAGCCCTTATTCCACCCTTTCCCTTCTTTGCAACTAACGAGATGTTGCATGTGTACATAGAGGCTGAATGCCCGAAGCTGAAAGACTGGTACCTCTGTGAGAAAGATATTACCCACCAGACTCACACCAAAGCTGACTGCATCCAGGAGTTAATAACCAACCAAGTTCTACAGGACTCCTGCAAATTTACCACAGTCACCCTGATGAGAGAAGCTATGGAGAAGCTCGACGACCAACATTTCGTTTTATCCTTCCCTCAAGAAACGAAGGTACAATTAACCTGCAATCAGAAAGACTACACATCGCTTCAGGGTAGTTATCTTGCTACGATTCCTATTGGATGCTATCTGAAATCTGAAGAGTTCACCATCGCAAACGTTAACGACGAAATTAATGGCCAACCCTTGAAGATAATGAAGATACCCTATGACGCTCAGCAACAGGCTACCACAGCTACCCACGTTAACCTGAACTCTATTAATCTTCAAGGACTACACCGCATCCAGGACCAAATTATGATCCAAAATCCAGTTCAACTTGAGAACGTGCACACCAACGCACTTTACCACACTACAATCCCATTCTATGGAGTACTATTGAGTGCAAGCGTACTCGTTATCGTCACAGTAACCTGGCGCTACCTACGCAGACGTGCTAACGCTACAAAAAAGGATCAGCAACCACAGGCCGCAACCTTGGAAAATAATGAAAGTTCTGGCGAACATCCGGCGACATTTTCACTCAACGTGCTAAAATAGTCGCCACTCTAAGGGGGGAGGAATTACATAGTGCCACTATATGAAGATTGCTGATGTTGCATCCGCGCCAATATTCAATAATTTATTTACTCGCTGATGCATCTATGACGTTAACTAATTTCGCAAGCTGTTGTTTGTTCAATAAATTGTAAGAATGATCATTCTACTATCCTACTTCGATTTAGAATCATCATTCATAGGTTTTATTTTGTAATATTAATTCAGTAATTAAATTTATTTAAAATCATTTCGGTTTTTTTTCGATCCTCTGATCGCAGTAAACGTAATTCGTGTAGTCGATGACTGACTGAAAGAAAAGGGGGAGGGGAAAGGGGGAGGGGGTAAATTCATGTAATATTTGGGATTATAAGAATCGTTATGAGATGCACTCTGGCTATAAGGTAATTTATGTTTAGCTGAAGGGTAGGTACTTTTTAGTGGTGCTAAAAAGTGAAAAATAAAAAAACTTTTTACAAAAAAAAATAAACTGACTTCAAAAAGTACAAAATAACTTTAATTTCGGAAGTCGGTGTTAAATAACGAAGAGACAAGATTAGGTATCTATTATAGAAACACCGACTTCCGAAATTAAAGTTATTTTGTACTTTTTGAAGTCGGCTTAATTTTTTTTTGTCCCTATATCCCTATGTACGCTTAAATCTTTAAAACTACGCAACGGATTTTGATGCGGTTTTTTATAATAGATTAAGTAATTCAAGAGGAAGGTTTATATGTAGATATCAAATTGCCCCCGAGCGAAGCCGGGGCGGGTCGCTAGTTATCTATAAAGCAACGCTCAATATTTTTCATCAATACATTGTTGAATTTTTTTTTTCAGGTTGGAAATAATTTAACGTTATGGTTTTTTTTTGTTTGTAGGAATATATCTCTTGAAGTGCCGATTCAATTGCAAAATTTTTTTCACCTATAGAAAGCTGCTTTATTCCTGAGTGACAGGCTATATTTTATGTACGAGAGTGTATCCACGGGTATAAGCCAGTATATTATATTTGTCAAATATTCCATAAATCTGGTATTTATAACGAGATTTTCCAACCAGTCTGTAATCATTACAAAGTTTTGGAATGTCTATAATACTTGTCGATAATAAGCCTCACCTTATTGTTGCGGCAAACTTTCACTAACTTGCCTTGTTAAATGTTGCTCAAGTTCCAGCCAATTTATTGAGTTTTATAAATGTTTCAATAGAGATGCTTGCAAACTTTGTAAGTATCTGTGCCGCTACAGCTACCTATATGAAGAGATTATTTTTCTCGTGATTTGTATAGTTGGCTAGTTTTCTGAAAATCTATTTTAAGTAAACGAGAATCCATATTTAAATTACAGCTTGAAAAAATTGAGATCGATCGAGAACAGTGGTGACCAAGTGACTAACGAGTTGTAGGTCACGGCTTAAAACCCAGCCAGGTGCATTACTTTGTGTAATTTATTTCATCCCCACACACCGCCACAACATCGTGAGGAAACCGGCAAGTCCTAGAACTAAAAATTCGCAGACATGTGACATCCACCAATACGCGCTGAGGCCGCGTGGTGGATTACGGCCCCTATCCTCTCCTAAAGAGGAGGTCTGAATCCCAACAGTGGGAACATTATAAGACCGACTGTGCTATGCTTGCAAAAATCATTAAGGCTTGAAGAGGTCAAATGCTTTAGCAAGTTGGAGTCGTATGATAATTATAACCAATAATAAAAGATTCGGCCAGTAAAAAATCCATATTATTTGTATTTTAGATGTGATAGTAACTTAGTCTGTCTGTTGCGCTTTCACAGTTGAACTACTGAACCTATTTTGATGAAATTTTGTGTAAAGAAAGCTAAAAAAAAAAAAACTCTAAGGATGGTTATATGCTACTTTTTTCCATCTTCGATTGCGATTTCGCATTGACAATAACCAACATTCATGCGGACGAAGTCGCTGGTAGAAACTATTACAAAATAAAAGTAACTAGCTAATCACTGACGCCTACCATTTTTACCACAATATCAGTACTAGTATAGATCAATATACTCTGCTATTGATTTATAGCCGGGTCCGTAACTGCCGTCAGAAACTAACAGAATTGCAATTTTTTACTAAAATTATTGTCACACTAATATTATGAACCCAAAAATTTACTATGCTTGTTATCTGTTGACGCCCAAACAGCTGAACTGATTTGGATGAAATTTAGCGCACAGGTAGACCTTGACCTAGAATAGTACATGGGAAAATTTCCTATTTTCAAGCAGTAAGGGGTTGGTAGCATTTAGTACTGTATATCAAAAACGAATCCCTTGGAAGAAGTATTTCAGCTACAAACCAATCCATGACACAAACAAATGACTTCCATAAGCTTAGAGCAGTTCTCAAAAAGAAAGAATTTACATGGATATACAAGTGCCTAGTTAATGAAATATTCAGTTATGTTACAGAGGCTTGCGACCTTACTCCGGATAGCAACAGGTCAGGGTTGGAAGTGACCCTGTGTGAGCGGAGTAGGTGGGTATTTACATGCCGCGCCGCTCTTGTTTATAATTAAAGCTATTGATGTAGGTTTTATTGGAATTGGGCAATTGACTCTATTTTTGGTCAATGAATCAGCATTGCCATCCAGCGTGGCAATGCTGCCAGCTTTCTGGCCATTTTTCCCTTTGACATCAATGTTTTTTTTTTTCTGTCGACGGGGAAAATCATCATTGACGAAACCCGCTCTTGGGTGGAGCGGGAGACAGTGTCAGAGTCTTACTGACTAAAAACCCCGCACCGTTCCTTCTAGCCTTCATACCGGGGCTCTAGTTTCCCTTCGGATAACCCCGACCTCGGTAGGCTTCGACCCAGATGGGCCCCTCCTGTTGCTAACAACTCCTTGAGGCGCGCGGGAACAGTGCGCGCCGTCGATGCCTTGGCTCGGTCCGGACAGTTACCGGACGATCGGACAGCGAGCTACCCATAGCTCGCTGTCCATGAGCCCGCGTCTACGGTGGCTGGAAATCGGGGCTGGAACCCCGGCGGCGGCGGCGGTGAGGCCGCCTGGAGCGGTCGGCCTCCTCCTTTGCTAGCATTACTGTTTGACATCGATGTGGACGAATTTTTTGATGCCCGTTGAGTTTTAGTTGAGTTTCAGCCTTTTTTATATATTATTAAGTATTTTAAGTTTGTATATACCTATTAATCAAAATATTTATTAGAGATGTATATATTTTTGTGTAACGTTTTGTTTTAAAAAGTGACTTTATCCAGAATAGAAAATTATCATTTTTTTCCAAATCTGGTGGAAGGGGAAACTGTGAAGTAAAAGAATGCACCAACTGAAATGTGACGTCACCGCAACTACGTTATTTGCTTACAAACGAGATAGCGAGGTTTTTCCACCTTGCACCCACTCTTTTTCGTGTAAATATTTTAGGAACGCTAATTGCTGCTTTATCCAAACTTGAAAATAGCTAGAATTAAAATCCAATTTTGATGCTGTTTTGAAAAAAAAATATAATTTTGGTGATATTTGTTGTATAATATAAAATATTGTTCAGAAATAAACTCAAGAAAATATGTAATTCACAATCGATGATAAGCTTAGTTTGAGTTTTCAGAAAATCTGCCAGCGGCAAATTGGTGACAGTCAGAAAAATGCCCTCCATATTGTATCTAGATAGCTAATTGGTTCCTTCTAAGGCTTCCTTATCTTTCACACTCAAATCACACTCAAATTAATACAATATCGAGATCTTCTAATGAATTCTTACAATTCTTTCTAATTTCAATTAAAAACTAAATAACTTCATCAGAACAATTACCACTCTCTTACTAAATTTAGTTGTTTACTACATCTACAGACAAAGAATAAAACATTGTGCCATAGCAAGCTCATCTACTCACCACCCCGTCTTTCATCCCCTTTCCCCCCTTTTCCATCGATTCTTCAATCCCACAAAAGGTAAGCCCTCAAACAGCTGACCAAGCCTAGATAACAAGAGTCTTTGAACTTTATCTCTGCCTTCAGCAACTATCGTGATTCTGAAAACTAGTTCATTGTTGCAAGGTATCTCTCTGTTTACCTACCTGCGACCTAACATTGTGGGTAATGTACTGATGTAGGTATTTGGTAAAATAGTACAAGTTATAGCACAATCTATCTAAAAAGTTGAGTTGAGTTTTGACGTTTCACGCTTTTCTATAAATAAGCTTTTTATAGGCGTAACTCACACTACATACTTTTATAACCTTTTCTGTAAAACCATTCTGCCCCTGATAGTTAAAAAGACGTATCTAACAAAAACGAAAACGGATAAAAAAATGTTCTAATGAATGAAACGGGAAATCGGGCCTTTTTGCCTTATGTTAAAACCACACTGGAAAAAGTTAGCAAAATATAAAAAATACAGGCAGATGCGCCATTATATCCTGATTCCGGCAATGTATATAATTCAACTCTGGAAAAAATGTTAGATGCGTTTTTTTACTAACGGGGGCGGCATTGAATTATGAAGCTTTTTTTATTTTATCATAACATACAATTTTTATTCGACAAATTAAAATTAAAATGTAAGTACTACGTGTAGAACTGTCAAACGGTACTTTTTAGATTTGTCGTGCTTTAGTGACTCTTCCACAGAACAGAAGAATGTAGAGATTGCTGTATTCTGTGGACTCTTCAACGGATTCTGTTTATTATCACTGAACAGCATTTCAGAAATCCATAAACACATTTAGTCACATGATGCAAAGCGTAAAATATTTACGATCAAACCTAATAGTGAAAGTGAAATAACCGGCTGTAAAGTTCAATAACCCTTCAGTTTTCAGGTTTCATATATACTTGTATTTTATATTATGCAACATGAATCTGGAATCTGTATGGTAATACCTTGGCTGTACCTTGTTAATGGCAATATGCACCTAAGTATATCTGAGCTTGTAATACGATCCATCTGACCGTTAGTGGCCGGTCACAACTTCGGCCCTAGCGGCAACAGGCGCGGCGAGCGGGGCGGCATTGGTAAGCGCGCGCGGGGTGCTATGAGCGGCATGGTCATGGCGTGCTTCAAACATTTTCATTCTGTGGATCTTACCGCTTGCCACCTCGGGCTTAGCTTCGTCTTACCGCGGCAAGGTCGTGAGCGGGCCGTAGCTGGGGACTTACCATGAAGTGTTAAAATGTCAGTCGGGCGGGCTAGAAAGAGGAATGAAGCTATACAACGTATATAGCACCATCCCTTTAAAAAATCCGTTTATGTCGTAAAATAGATCGCGTTAGGAGCTCGTGGTAGCTTTGCTGAAAAAATAAAGGCATACACACTATAAATATGGCGACGGCGACAGCCGTGCAGCCGCTTCCATAATATGGTGATGGTGATCACCGGGGTGCCTCTAGTGAGGTAAAACTCCCACTCTAATTGGTATTTCCTCCAAAACACCAAGCGTTTATTGGACATTACGCCTCAAAATACAGATGACATCGTATGTTGGTGTAATAAGATATTAAAACCCAAAAATTCATAACCTAAGTTTTAAAATCTCGTAAATTTTGCTCTTACCGGAATTTTCTTTATAACAAATGAAAATGTCTGAATAAGTCTACCACGGTTGTAAAGTCGTTGTTTGATGTTTTAATACCTCATGTTCTGAAGTTTAATGCAAAGGTAGCACGAACCTTGGGGCTGTTTTAACCTGACTACGTTGAAGCCAAAGAACATACACAGCCATTCTAACTATTTTTATTATAGGCACTTTTGCATTGCCAAAGTCAACGTCGACGGCGCGCACTGTTCCCGCGCGGCTCATAGACCAGTGCTGAAGCCGTTGTTAATGGTAAATAGCGAAATAAAATCATAGTAGGATGAAACCTATTTGAAAAGGAAGAAAATATAACAAAAATGAAAGGAAAAATAATTTACGGGTGATCTGAGGATGGGTGTGCGTTTTTAAGGGTAAAAACAGTTTATCTCGATTTCCGACCAGACTACAAGTCCTAAGTTAAATTGCAATGTTGTCCAAACCCTTACACTGAAAGTATTGCCAGCGTAAAGGGGTGACCAGACAGTTATAAACTAGCGTTCAAACCAAAGTGACCTTGCTAGTTTCAATCCAAGTTGACAGCAGTTGTAATCCAAGACCTTCAAATCTCTTGGTTGGGAGTACGGTGGTTGGAAAAACGCAGGCGCGTTTAACCGAACTTGTTGGCACGTGGTATACATCCATGTAGCCACAACATAAACCACACACAAACCAAGGTCAGCTCTTGGTCGAAACGCTAGTTTGCAACCGTGTGGTCAACCCTTTATTCCAAAAAATCAGGGCCACTATAAGCGGCCATGATATGTTATCAACCCTGTGGTCTAGCTAGCTAGTTCGAGGCTTCGACGGAAGTGATGACAACACTGATACTCACGTGTTCTTCATAGTCAGCATGAGATTATTCCACCTCCGATAAGCACGCCTGTCCCCATAAGGCTTACTACAAACTATTTTAGACATGCACATTCAGGTTTACATAATACAGTTTAACTCTACTTACCCGAAAGTAAAGTACAGATTTATTTATTTACTAGCTTTTGCCCGCGCGGCTTCGCTCCCGCTCTTCCCTACTCTACCCTACTCTACCGTATCCTATGTCCGTCACCTGGCTCTAAGCTACCTACCCACCAATTTTCAGCCATTTCTGTACAGCCATTTTTGAGTTATAAGTGTTGTAACAAACACGACTTTCTTTTATATATTCTTCATGCACACAAGAGTACAGAGGCGGACTACGGCCTTTTCTACCAGCCAACCTTTGGGTAATGCAGAGACAAATTGTGGTAGGTGCAATATTAACCACATGAAAAAGACAATGAAATAAAAGCAATAATAATATTTTATTGAGCCAAAAAATCTAACACTCAACCCCACACTAGGATTCCTGGTGTTGTGGGGCCAGTCTCTGAAAAATCTACCAGAAAAATTAAAAAAATTGAAATCAAACAGAAAATATATAGACAGAAAAAAGTGTAAAAAAGAACATTTTTTTTTTTTTTGGTTATTTGTATTTGTTGGAATTTTACAATATGAACAACTCTTTTGAACAAATCAGCTGTCCCTTTGCCCTAATTTTTAAAGATAAGTGTGCGTCTATGCGATCATAAAATGTACCTGGAAATGGCCCCGTCTTACGAGTTGTAGATTTCGGGTTCAAACCCAACTAGGCCCATTACTTCGTGTAATTTATTTCATCACCGCTTCTTTCAAAACAGTGAATGA
The DNA here is from genome assembly GCA_949319445.1 of Mythimna lalbum. NCBI lineage: Eukaryota > Metazoa > Arthropoda > Insecta > Lepidoptera > Noctuidae > Mythimna > Mythimna lalbum. Next base: position 7,336,103 of record OX439352.1, on the reverse strand, counting down.
AAACATCGTGAGGACAACGGCATGACCTAGAACCAAAAATTCGAAGACATGTGACATCCACCAACCCGAATTGGGCCCGCGAGGTGGATTACGGCCCATTCCCTCTCCTAGACAGGAGGCCAGAGTCCCAGCAGCAACCATCAACATTAAAAAGCTATATAAGTCACCTGGTAGATTACAGTTAGTCATATTAATATGTGCTAATTTGTACAACCATAAGTCGACTGAAATTTAAAGTACCTGCCTATTTGTTCAGGGATTTCAAAATTCGTGATCTCTCGAGACTTGTGGCCTCGGTTAGTGTACTAATCGTATAAGCATCGATTAGCACCTGGCTTAAACATCATGATTTCCATATTTCATAGTATAGGTTGAGTAACGAAAACATATAATAAATGTAGTGGGGCAGGGACGCTCTTCATAGGCAGTGATGCCTAAAAGTAGCCTGACTAATCCAAATTAGAAATCTAACTCAGAGTTGGCATTTAATTTCGACAGAGGATAAGAATTGATTGCCATTTTACCAATCAGCGTGGTAATGACACAAGGTTCCTTCGCAGATTACATGTTCACATCGATTCAGAGGTGGTTTTTGCCGCCATTATTTTAGATTATTTATTGTTCTAAGATCTATAGATCTAAGTCAGCTAAAACGGAACTCAAGGAGTTGTCAGCAGCAGGAGGGGCCCAGCTGGGTCGAAGCCTACTGGGGCCAGGATTATCCAAAAGGAAGCTCGAGCCCCGGTATGAAGAGGCTAGAAAGAACGTGGTGGGTTTTTAGTCAGTAAGAGTCTGACACTATCTCCCGCTCCACCCAAAAGCGGGGGTTGTCATAAGATGATTTTTGCCCACCGTAAAACAAAAAAAAAGCTAAAACGGAACAGGATATGATCACTTTGCTGTTTGTCTATTCATCAGTCATAACTCTTTTTCTAAAGAAATTAATACCAAATACTAGAGTCTGCTATTGCTTGAAGCATTTAATTAGAAGTCTAGAAGAATACTATAGAAAACCTTCGGGCCTGACACAGCATTATCATGATCATTCCTAATGTTGCCAGTATTAAAAAGAAGACATTTATTTGCGTACTTGCATAGCCAATAACACACTCCACAAAATCATTTAAATTGATATTATTTTGTTCGTATATGTGTAAATAAATCAATGTAAATTCTGGTTTTGTTAGCGGTTTCAACTGAATGAATGTCAAAATTAACTCACTGGACTGTAATCTAACTTACTACCTGGCTACTATCTATACCCTAAACTTTTTCCAGGTCTTGATGTTCTCGTGTGCCCACTGTCATCCAAATCTATACTTTGGATAATCATTATTGAGTAACAAATTTATATTATTTTTACATCATATAATCATTCATGTTGATTAGAAGGCCATTTAGCCACAAGACGTCCACTGTTGGACATAGGCATCCCCTCAGTGACGTAATGACCAGTCCTGTGGGCCTTGCATCCATATCCATCGGATTCCCGCGACTGGCCGTGACCCCCACCAGGTCATCTTGTGGGAGGCCTTCCAACGTTTCATTTTCCCGGTCGACACTTCAGAACCTTTAGTCCATAATGACAATCCGTCATCATCTGCGAGCAATGTGCCTGCAGAACAAATGACCAACATGGAACTAATTCGTTCGTTAACGTGTTTCAGTCAAAAAAGTATCGGGAATGGATGATTTGTTTATGGTTCCAAATTCAAATTTTTGTTTTTTTGTAGTTGTTAGATTGGCACAACTGTTTTCCATTTTGGCGCGGAGTTTGAGTTGCATCTGTTATTTATATTAAATACAGTGCTGGTTTTAGTAATATCATATATAGTGTGTATTGCGAATTTCATAATGGACAAAAATATCGAACAAAGAGTTTGTCTTAAATTTTGCATCGCCAATGGAATTTCGTGTTCGGAGTCACTGAAAATGTTACAGAAGGCTTACGGTGAATCGACTTTATCAAAAACTCGTGCTTATGAGTGGTTCAAAGCGTTCAAAAGCGGTCGAGATGTGATGGAAGATTTGCCTCGCTCTGGTAGGCCGTCAACGTCTGCAACTGAAGTTAACATCGCAAAAGTGAAGGAAATAGTGACTGAAAATCCCCATTCAACTCCGAGAGAGATAGCCGCCGAACTTTCTGTATCTCACGAGTCGATCCGTACCATTTTAACTAATCATTTGGGTATGAAACATGTTGCTGCTCGGCTAGTCCCAAAAGATCTGAATTTTCTCCAAAAACTCAATCGCATGAAAGTCTCTGAGGACATGCTAGAACGAGTCAGTTCGGACCCAACATTCATGAAACGCATTGTTACTGGTGACGAGACGTGGGTTTACGAGTTTGACATGCAAACTAGTCAACAAGCTTCGGAGTGGCGCCTTCCAACTGATCCGAAACCGAAAAAACCACGCCAAAGTCAATCAAAAGTCAAAGTCATGTTGACTTTGACTTTTGATTTCTTTGACTATCGCGGTGTTGTGCACTCTTAATTCTTACCGGAAGGTCTAACGGTAAATAAAGAATATTATTTGAGCGTTATGCGGCGTTTAAGAGAGCAAATTCGCCGAAAAAGGCCAGATTTGTGGAAAGAAAATTCTTGGATTTTGCACCACGACAATGCGCCTTCGCACAAGGCTATCATTGTGAACGAATTTTTGACCAAACACTCAACAAATACCATCCAGCAACCACCATATTCACCAGATATAGCTCCTGCTGACTTTTTTCTTTTTTCCAAATTAAGCTTTGTTTTCAATCGATAGAAGACATAAAGGAGAATTCGCGGCGAGAACTGAACTCAATTCAGGAAGCAGCGTTTAAAAAATGTTTTGATGAATGGATTATTCGTTGGCGCAAGTGTATCGTTTCTAAAGGAGCATACTTTGAAGGTGATAAAATAAATTTGGATGAATAACAGACATTTTGTGTATTATTGATCTTTTCCCGGTACTTTCTTGACAGAGTAGTATAACATTCATTAGGCTCAACTCACACCAAAAGAGCATCGAAACGCAGCGAAGCGGAGCGCAGTTTCAGTGTCATATGAATTTTAACTTTATATTCGTTACTATAATACTTATTATCGAATGAGAAACTAGAACGAGTCGCGCGGATGCCCGCGGCGCCGCGGGAATTCCATAAACGGAGCCTTCTCTACCGAGCGGGTCGCTGCGCTTCGATGCTCTTCACCGCTCTTTCGGTGTGAGTTGACCCTTATAATATCGTTGCATTTTAATAAGCGTCTGTATGTCAATGTTTAGCAGCTAATTTTAATTAAACCACGACTGGTGTCCATGATAACCGAGCTGGTTCTAAAGTGCTTGCAATTTGCATGACAAGTAATGTTTACCACTATGCAAGTATAGTGGAATACCGTTTAGACCGTTTACCTACATAACACTATTAGCTCGTGGCTAATGTTATACAGGGTTATTTGTAAAACACTAACAACCTTACAGGACTGAATTACTAACATCATCATTTATCAAAAACAAACCTTCAAGATTCGTTGTTCTATCCGACATATTTCAACTCTGTATTTTGCTATACAGTACTAACCTATCTACGTCTGTATGATGCGACGCAAGCGCATCAAACAATCCGTCTTCCGATCCCCAGTTCCTTCAACTATTGTACTATCGCTTGTTTCGCATATACTTCAACTTCAAGTTGTCGAGGGCGCATAGCGTTCCACACGCGCCTCAAATGTGTCACCAAACTGTAGAGGGGCCTCTACAGTCGGCCAGTCTACTGGGCAGTAGGGCCAAAGAATATTGGGGCCATGGGTTAACTTCTGGAACGCAAAGGGTGACTTAAGGGATATAGGTTTGGTTTTTATCAGTAAAAGTCTAACACGCCTTGCCACTCCGCCCTAGAGCTGGAAAAGTCATTAGATGATTTCCCACTTCAAAAAGATATAAGTGATGATGACAACTATCATGTGGGCTGCCGTCTTGTTTGCCAAGCACTTAAAAAGTTATATCAGTAAAAACTATTTGAAACGTTTTGCGGCCACTGGAGTGAGGGTTGAAGTGGCCTACAAGAGTGGTCATTGTAGAAAGGCTCATGTAATGTTATTACATATGTAGGTTAGATAAGAACTTAACAGCTTATGATAATCCTCAAGGTCTAGAGATACTTACATCAGTATGGAAAATTACTTTACATGGAACGTACGAGAAGGGGTAATGGTAACAACTTCAGCTGGTACTTAAGTACTTACCTATAAAATCTCACATACTCCCCAAATCTCTTATACCTTAAATCTAGCTCCTGTCTTTTAGTGCATCTAACAACAGGTTTCCTTTTCAAAAATTACCCGTAACTCTAGTGACTATAGGCCTTGCTAGACCTCTGCGGTTTTGCTGACATCTCTTAGAGGCGCGCGTGGAATACTTGGTGGTGATTTTGGCTCGTATAGCCAGACGGCAAGCTACTCATAACTCATCGTCCATAAGACCTCGCCTATGGTGGCTAGGGATTACCCGGTGACTCTCGATGCCCGTCGCGTCTCCTGTCGCTGCGGTGAGGTGTGAGGATGTGTGACCTCACGGGCACGGCCATCTCCTCACTAGCGTTATAGTTTTTTACACTCCGGATTATGGCCTGAACCAAGTTTCAGTGCTAGAGATCGCCGCCGCTGATTGCCTCCACGAGGACATGACAATTCTCCGCCCAAGTGGAACACACCTCTACAAAATGCTCAACCGGTCTTTCAGGCGGTCCTCACAATGGTGGCATCAGGACGTTTTTCCCGCCTGTATCCAAAACCAGGAGCCTCCTGAACTTGCCATGCCCGGTGAAAACCTACGTTTATGCTGAATCCCTCGGCAACCCTCTTGGACGCATTCGGCTTGGTGGCCGGTCAAGAAATTGTCCTGTGTGATAAGACCGCATGCTGTGGCTCCCCCTGTTGTCATATAAAAAAGGAATCATCACCATCATCATTTCAGCCAATATATGTCCACTGTTGAACATAGGCCTCCCTAAGTGTCGCAACAACTCGCATCCATCGGTTTCCCACAAGCACAACCTTCACCAGGTCATCAGTCCACCTTGTTGGAGGCCTTCCAACGCTGTGTCTTCTGGTACGCGGTCGCCACTCCAGAACCTTTCGGCCCCTACAGCCATCGGTTCTGCGAGCAATGTGCCCTGCTCATTACTACTTAAGTTTGGCAATTCTTTGTGCTATGTCGGCAACTTTAGTTCTCCTGCGGATATATTTTTTTTTTTCATTTGATCACGCAGGAAACCCCAAGCACAGCCTCCATAAAAAAAAAATGTATTTATTATGTGGTGTACAAAAAAGTAAATAGGTATTCCTGCAAATACTTAATAATAATTTCAAACAACAATCAGAACATTTAAAAAAAATAAGAAAAGTAAGGTTGAAACATTTTATTGTAAGTCCACAAAACCTTTTAAAAATAAAGCAATTTAGCATTTGTTTGTTTAACAAAACCAGGCCCGTTCTCTCCTTGACCCTGACCTATTTTCGGGCCTGGGAGTCGGTTGGCGCCTCTGGGGCTCCGGCTGCATGCTCTCACTCAAAAGGACAATTTCCGACGTGATATGGATGCCATAAAATGGTACTTAAATACAAAAATAAATATTTGAAAATAATTAATTAATTAATTAATCTAGATAGCGGTCAAGCGCAAACCTTTCAATAATAAAAAAAAAATATATTTTTGGGTTGAATTTGCAATAGTCAGATAAAGTTTTTTTATGAATAAAAATGGTGGTTTCACAGATTTTGAATAAAAAACATGTCACTAACTCTCAAAAAACCATAACTAAATGCTACTTTTGCGGTAATGTTTATTTACAAACACCAGTTAGATAGATGTAGCAATGAATGAGAAGATGTCGAAAAGTCATTGAGTAGCAGTAGCCAGATTGCTCGCAGAACAGATGGTCTATGGAGACGAAAGGTTCTGGCCACTACGTATTTACCGGAAGACGCAACATTAGAAGGCCTCCCACAAGGTGGACTGATGACCTAGTTAGGGTCGTGGGAATCCAATGAATGCGAGACACACATGACCAGTCGTTAAGGTGACACTTGGGGGAGGCCTGTCTCCAACAGTGGATGTCTTTTAACTGAAACAATAGTGATGATGAAATGATGTTAATAACATCTGCTCATACTAGGTTTTCTATGACTAGAAAGGTAGAGATGTTATTAAATAAGGTGCAATAATTTGTAATAGTAACCCATTCGTTGCTGGTGTTAAAAATTCCATAACAAAAAAAAAAAAACTGTTAGACTTATAGATTATTTTTACCAGATATATAAGAAATTTTACAGTTATCTAAATAACCTACATAGGTATACACAAAACACAAATCAACTAAATGTACGACAAAATTTGAGTTACAAACACTGATTAGATAGATGAAACCAATAGTAAGAAGATGTCGAAAAGTCATTGAGTGAAATCAAGTACAAAGGTTATACAGTTAATTCATTGGATTACATAGTACATATTAGTCAAAAACTGTTTATAAACAAAACATAGCAATATTTATCATACGAAATAGTTACCTAAGTTACGTCGTGCAATTTCATGCATCATGTTTTTTAATAACATTCTGCTATTTTACGACTAAATAAAAACGACTCGTGATTTCAAAAGGTATTTTATATGTTAGAAAATACAACAAAAAAAAAACAGGAATCCTATTGATGCAACTTTTATTGTATTCGAAATTGTGCACATAAGTACCCTAATGACTGTAATAGCACGATGACATCATTTTACTGCAATTTAATCTTGAATACATAGGGTCTCATTATAATATTTGCATCACTTGGCAGATTTATAATAGTAGATTATGCACCGAGGGGCTAAAGTTGTATCTTAAGTCACGGGCGTCATTTTGAATCTCGAGCGCAATGAAGGATTCGGGATTTAACTCACGAGCAAAGCGAGGGAGTTAATAAAAGAATCCTGAATGCAGCGAGGGATTCAAGCCAGCCCAAGGCAAAGACACCTTTAGCCCAGAGGTGGATACTCTACTTTTTACACCTACTGTGAGAAAATAATAGTCACATTATTGACCAGCGGGTCATAATGAAAACATTATTGACCGGCTGTGCCCCCGGCCACTAATGACTCACTTTAGGTTAAGGTTGCTTGACATATAATTTGATATTTTCGAGCAGGTGGTGTGAAAATATATTTTTTTCATCGCCTACATCTAAAACATACGGAAACATGATTACATATATCCTGTTGTATATATCATGTCTTAAAATCGTCCCTCTGTCTGTTTCTCTTGACTGCTTCCATCAACAAGTTTTATTCACTTCCCAAAAATCACTAAAATTGTTATACACAGATGTAGTTTCCATCAACTTCTCATCATTCAGAGCAGCGCACATTTTACAATATTCATTGGTTTCCATCTGCTTTATCGTGTAATCATAGGAGTAGTACTTCTTCCATCGGAAGAACTCTGAGTAAGTTGAAGGCTCGCTAATCAGTTGATCTATTAGTTCAGCCAGTTTTGGAATCTTGTAGTCTAAGGCATTTAAATAAGATCTGTGTGGCAGGAATCTGCAATTAAATGAATTATAGATTACGAGTAATCTAACCTAACTCTGCTTTTGACACAAGAAACCATGAAAGATATCAAAGTATAGAAATCACATGCGTTTAGTTAAAACATATTATATTTTTGATGTATTACTTCATAGACATAGTTCTATATCTTTCAGAATCAATTCTCTAAATGATTTTGGAAACTGGAACAAAATCTAAGGTTTCAATAAGCACGTCACACTAAAAGCGACTTTTTATATTCATATATCTACTGTTAGGTACTTTTATTTTAGCTGTGTCTACTCGTATATGCTTTAATTTTTAAAAATAAAGCATAGACGAATATTCTACCAAAAAGAAAGTATTCCTTCTATTTTTAAAGTTATCTTTATGCTGATTTAAATCAATGTGATGCTGAATAATAATAATAATAAATTTATTTTCCACCACAAATTATTAAATTTTTTACATATAGTTAAATATAGGGGTGGACTGGAGCCTAAACTAGGGAAACCCTGTATTTCAGGTCTCCAAAATAATGTCTGAATAATAAACATAATAATGTATTTTTCATAATTTATATTGTTATTTAGAACAACTCGATCATCATAGTTGTTATTAATTAAATATTTATTGTCAGCATATATATATCAGCATTTAATAGGTAGGTTACGATTTCACGTAGGTAGGAATAAGCTAAGCAACTCAATCTACGTACCTGCTATAATTAGCTGCTCCGTACACAATAGGTACTACATTATTTCGTAAGGCATGCAACAACTTCTCAGTCACATAATCTTCACTAAAAGCGTTCTCAAAAGCTAAATAAAAGAAATAGTCTCTTGATAAAATTTCTCCACATGAGTCTTGATCATCACGACTGCAACTAAACTTTCCACAATTTCCGTACACATGTACATCTCTTGCATATTTGTCTTTTAATTCGGCTTTAAGAATGTGGACAAATTGTTCACGCTTACTTTGTGTAGCACAATTAGAAACAAACCAAGCTACCGCACTATGTTTACTTTTGAGTTGATATTTAAATGTTTTATTGACGGGATCCATGTCCTTCCATTCTATCCAATGCATGTCTTTCTTTGGACCCACTATGGCGCCGTTAGAGTCTCTTATCACAATAAAACCCCATTGAACTTCGGAATCTAATTTATATGTCCAGGTCCAATTAAAATACCCGTTAAAATTGTGGAAACACAGTGGATAATTAGCAGGTGACTCTATGCTTGCAAATACAAACTTTTGGTGTGGCAACCGTTCTTTCGGTAATGTATGGTCAGATGCATACATTATTTCTGGTCCATGAAAAAGTACCGCGTCGAATGCGCTAGTCTTGCCAAGAAGGGTTTTATTACTGGTCACAAAGCAATTGGTATACGTACAATTTCTATCGACAAACCCACTTCTTCCTTTGCCGAGGTATACAAATGGTATGGTGTATTCACTAGTCCAAAGCAACATGTATTTATTTGGTGAACGAATTTTTTGATTTGCCTTATATTTTTTTATCATTGTTATTAAAACTACGGAAAACATAACAAGAACAACTAATTTGCTGGTGAATTTTCTCATTTTGTTAATGGCCATACTAATAATATTTGTTTGTACTTATTTTTGTTTGATTTATTACTGGACCGACTAGACGGCTAGTCTTACAGAGCTCACATGTAATGTAAGATATGAGCGTAGCCCCGAAACTAAGACTCACAATTTTTCTTTACCAGTCAAATCTATTGGTAGTTAAACATACGTAATATCTCATGGTTTGGTCAATGCATGTAACGTTTTGGTGCGTCTGTGTTGACTCTGAATGACCCTCTGTTATCGTTTCTATTTTTGTAATGCATGTTTTACATATTGTTAACAATTATTTTTTTTAGTACGCGGATTAGGTTACCGATACTGCATTTATGTTATGGTCACAATGTTATGCTAATGTTCATTCAAACATCGTGCATTTGTGTGATTCTCTTTTTTATACACCTCGTTAATTTGTGGGTATGTAGGTTATTTATATAACTGTAAGATATCGTAAATATCTTGTACGAAACGATGTTATGAAATTCTTAAAACCAGTAATGGATTACTATTACAAATTATTGCACCTTGTCTACTTAATCTCTACATTTCTAGATGTTATTACGAGTAATATCATTTTACCTTCATCATCAGTCAAGAAAAGTCCACTGCACACACACGAACGGTTCTGTGCGTCTCGCATCTATCGGATACCCGCGACCCTCACCTGATCCCTTATCGGTTCATCTTGTGCGAGGCCTTTTAACGCTGCGTCTTTCGGTACGTAGTCGCCACTCCAGAACATTTCCTCCCCATTGACCATCTGTTCTGTAAGCAATGTGCCCTGCCCACTGCCACTTAAGTTAGGCAATTCTTCGGGCTATGTCGGTAACCTAGGTTTTCTTGCGGATATCTTCATCTCTGATGAGATCACGCAAGTAAACACCGACCATAGCCCTTTTCATAGCCCTTTGGGTGACTTTATTTGAATCTTCTGATGAGGCCCAGATTATTTTAGCTAATATTTGAGTTTTAGTTCTGTTTCTAGTTATTATTTGATGCTTGTGTTATCAGTGTTCAAATGATGATAGCCTTATCAAATGATTTCTAATTAGCTTTGTGTTCATAATCTAGGTTAATGGTTTGAAATGCAGTTTTGTCATACGCAGACTACACAATCTCGAGTGTACTTACCAATAGCTTAGTTATTTGTTCTATTTACGCGTCCTGGTTTCCTTGTTCTTTAGTAACTTTTTCCTAAAAAGTGATACAAAAATTGTAACTACTCGTAATAAGGTAGTCAGTTGTACAAGTCATTTTTTATTATAAAAAGTATCGGTATCCCAAATTGAAAAAAAGGAAAAAGCGTGAAGTCCCCTCCACGCCCCCTCTCTTCGCCGCCGGTGACTCCTCGCATCAGGCCCTGGTTCAGTTCATAATCTGGTGCGAGAGGGATTGGGAGGCAATCACTTCCAGTAATGTCAGTGCAAGAGGTGGCTGCAGCCGTGTGGTAGTAGACATCCTTATGCCGAAGTCGCAGCCGCAGGAAACGCCCCGGGCATCGAGACCCACAGGGCGACTTTCGGCCACATCATGGGCTTGCAGATAACACGCTATGGATAGCTCGCTGTTGGACCTTCCAGTAAGGACCACGCCCGAGTTGACGACGTACTGTGTTCCACACGTGCTCCAATGAGATGTCAGCAAATTAAGGAGTGACCTACTGAATGTTTGAAAGAGTTACTGTGGCCCTAGAACGCCAAGAACATAGGTGGATTTTAATCAATAAAAGCACAGTTGGATTCACTTTCTTACCCTTGTGTGGCAAAAATAGGAAGAAATAAAAAAGAGGAGGTAGAAAACTACCTCAAAAGAAGACCACCTTATACCAATATTTGAAATCCCAATGACTCCTTTTTTTTAGTTTGATGGTGTTTTAGAAAAGGTTTTTCTTTAATGTTACTTGTTGTTTTGTATACAATAGTACAAAAAACACAGAATAATAATGGTAATTAATAAAAAACTTTTTCCAAAAAAAAATTAAACCGACTTCAAAAAGTACAAAATAATTTCGGAAGTCGGTGTTTCTATAATAGATACCTAATCTTGTCTCTTCGTTATTTAACACCGACTTCCGAAATTAAAGTTATTTTGTACTTTTTGAAGTCGGTTTAATTTTTTTTTTGGAAAAAGTTTTTTATTTTTCACTTTTTAGTTATAGTAGCACCACTAAAAAGTACCTACCCTTCATTTAAACATAAATTACCTTATAGCCAAAGTGCATCTCATAACGATTCTAATAATCCCAAATATGGTTATATTACATGAATTTACGTTCCGGCTTTATGACCAGATCAGTTCGATACATCCCCTCCCCCTTTTCTTTCAGCCAGTCATCGACTACACGTATGAACAAAGCAATTTTATTTGTTACGACAATTCTGCTATGATTCTATGAGGAGTTCTGTTCCATATCTTCGAAGTTCATGATCAGATCATAACAATATTTCTACGGGACCAACTTGAAAGCATAACCTTTCAATCAAAAAAAAATTTTTCAAAATCGGTCCACAATTGACCGAAATATCGGTGAACATACATACAAAAAAAAAAAAACACATTCAGCCGAACATAGAACTTCCTCCTTTTCGAAGTCGGTTAAAAACCTATTGCTGATAGATTACGTTATTAATACTCATAAGATGTTTTATTGTTTTATGTTTGATAGGAAGAAGATTGGGTTTAGAATCTGGTAGCACCACAGAACACAGGAATCCTATTCTTCTGTTCTGTGGGTAGCACAGTGACCTACAAAATATTTTACTTCAATTTTAGAAAGTCATGGTTTCTGTGTTTCCATTCTGTTATTTATAACAACTACTGTTATCAAGGGTTCGCATGGTGCTTTGTGATAACATTTTATTTGCCATCAATCGTGGTTCTCTAATAAAAAAGTCAGTAACTAAGTCGCTAAGAAGTTAAAACTTATTTTATTATCAAAAGTAAAAAAAAAGTCAAATAAAATATAAAAATCTTTAAAAATACATTTATCCTGGAAATGAACATCTTTTAGGAGAATTCCACCAGTTATGGAAATCAACATAAATTGTCGTCTTTTTTACCATTTCTTCATTATTCAAAGTAGTACAAAATAAACAATAAGGTTCAGTTTCAACACTTTCAAATTGTTTGTGATAAGTATAGTGGTTCCTCCATTTAAAGTATTCTGCATATTTTTCTGGATCCTTGATCAATTCATACATTTTTTCTGCTAAAGACTTAGCATCTAGTACTCTAGCGTCCAAGTAAATTCCATCTGGCATAAATCTGTACAATAATATTAGTAAATTAACACACATACTTTAAAAAAAACTGCATTAGCCACTAGATCAGCACTGAGCAAGCCAAAAAATAACTGGTAACTTCAAGACCATATGACGCTAAGATCTAAATTTTTAGGGCATAGTAATTTTGGAGAAAAAGACCGGACGAAGACATCATCATATCTAAAATATAAAACTACAAAGAAAGCGTAGCAGTTACCCCCATGATTACGTGATGGGGATGTTATTTATATATGGATATGACTATTTCTATTATAACAAAGTCAAACATCACTTGTTTCAATAATACTCACCTATTATAATCAGCTCCTCCATATACTATGGGTACAGCGTTATTATTTAACGCTCGCAACAACTTCTCAGTGACATAGTCTTCACTAAAAGAGTTTTCGAACGACAGATAATAGTAATAATCCGATTTAATTAATTTATCACAATCATCTTCATTATCTCGTGAACATTTCAGAGGTCCACAATTTCCATATATATCTACGGACAAATTATATTTTTTTAATTCGTTATTTAAATTTGTAGCAACATGTTCTCTGTTACTTTTACTATAGCAGTTAGACACGAACCACGCCGCAGCTTTGGTTTTCATTTTAAGCTGTTGTTTGAAATCTTCACTTACAGGATCCATATCCTCCAACTTCATCCATTGCATTTCTTTATTTGGTCCAATTAAAGCATTATTTTTGTCTCTTATAGTAAAATAACCCCATCTAACTTCAGAATCTAATTTATACGTCCATGTCCAGTTGAAAAACCCGTTATATTTAGTGGAGCAAATTGGATAATTATCTGAGGATTCAATACTTGCGAAAACATATTTCTGGTGGGAGGATCTATTTCCAGGTAACTGTCGATTTGAATAACTGAGTTCTGGCCCTGCGAATGCTATGACGTCAAATTTTGTAGTATCGCCACCAAAATAGGAACGATTTGCTGTAACTACACAGTTTGTGTAAGGACATTTTCGTTCAATAAATCCCTCCTGTCCTTTGCCCATATACACGAAAGGAACATTATGTGGTAACGTCCATTGTAGGATATATTTCATGTCCACTCTGTTGTCTGACACATTTTGATTTAATTCACTTTTTATTATAGTCTGATCACTTATCTTGACACTACTTGAAAGTTTTTCAACACTCTTCTTTACTGTTTTCGTTACATTGTATAACATTACTATCATTATAATAAAAAATACTGTCTTTTTTGCACACAAAGCCCTCATTGCTGTACTGGACAGCAGTACCTATAAAAAAGGGAGTGAATGAGTCTGTCACCAGTGTAACGAGAGACTGACTATGAAGAGTTTGACATTTACACCTTATCGTGACCACTTATAATCTATAGTGATTTTTAATGCATGCATATAAAATTATGTATAACATTACCTTTTTATGTACCTTATCGGTTCAGTAGTATAATAATATTTCACAGCATTATTTAATGATTTTCTATTACCGATTTTAGTGACTTTGAGCCTCTTTATCAATGTTTCATATCACTAGCAACACTCTCTAATTATAGATTGCCGTCTTGAAACTGCAGGTATTCATTTTCATGACGAGGTGTTGTAAAACTCCCTGAAAACTACTCAGTTGTGTTCTATTTTCTTTTTCAAAGTAGACAGTATGTATTTGAACGATAAAAGTGTAAGAAAAGGTACGCGACCCATCCATCGGTAACTTGATGGTATTTATCTATAGGTAATTCGAATAGAGGTGCGCATAAAAAAAATACGGGTGTAGGTACTATGCCGAATCAAATGCCAAATAGTCGAACATCGATTAATCGAACACTTTTAATCGAGCATCTAAATACTCGAACGTTCATAATATCGAATGGTTAATAAATCGAACACTTACGTACGTTGAGTGATCAAAATATCGAATGTTTATTTGATCAAGCGGCCAACGCATCGCACATTCTCCCGGGCGACATGGTGGAGCATATGGTGGAGAAGGTGTACCCTGCTTGGATCGAGCACCGCCTTGTCTTCGAGAGGGCGATCGCCGGCAACAACCTCTTGCGCCAGTCCCTAGCAGAAAATGGTCCGGAGTGAAGAAGACGGACGCGCGTAGTGTTTTACGCGTGCCACAAGGAAATGTTGCAACGAGCGAGCAACGCATCACACGTTTATTCCATCGAAATATGACTATAGTTATTTTTTTTATATTGAATACAAGAAAAGCACAAAATTCAGTAATAAATCACATAATTCAATCATCATTTTTTTTTAGGTCCTTAGATAACATTACAGTTCAATGGTTTTTTTTTAGGTGAGAAATCATTAATAACTTCTCCTGCTCTAGAGCGGAGTGCGAAGGCGTGTCAGACTATTACCATTTAACCCAGTAAGCTTCGGTCCTGCTGGGCCCCTACAGTATTGCTGACATTTCCTTGTGACACACGTAAAACAATACGCGCCGTTGTCGAATCGGGCTCGGTCCGGACCGGTAATGGACCGAGTCCAAGACGTCGATGGCGCGCACTGTTCGCCCGCGCCTCAAGGACTTGTCAGCAGCAGGAGGGGCCCAGCCGGGTCGAAGCCTACTGGGGACAGGGTTGTCCGAAAGGGAGCTCTTGCCCCGGTATGAAGGCTAGAAGTAACGGGATGGGGTTTTTAGTCTTTTATTTCTCTATTTTCTTTATTGTGATGAGTGTATACATGCCTACGGACTCAGTAAGTAACCTGCCAGAATTTTCCCATTGTTTAGGACTGCTTAGTGCGATTGTAGACAGTAGTGATGTGGAGGCGGTTTATTGTCTGGGTGATTTCAACGCACATCCGCATGAACTATTTTTTACTGAGTTGTTGAACTGTTGTAGTGATAACAACTTCTCATGCGTTGATGTAGATAGGCTAGGATTGACGTCGAACACATACACGTATGTCAGTGATTGTAACGGGGCTAGGCGATGGCTTGACCATTGTCTCTGTACAGAATCGTCTCTGAAAACTGTTTGTAATGTTAGCATTAAGTATGACGTTATGTGGTCGGATCACTACCCATTGTTGATCGAATGCGATCTTAATATAATTAGACCTAAATTAAAGCAGAGTATATCCTATGATAACTGTGTTGTGTGGGGGGAAAAACGCCCTGAGGCTATCAACACCTATAGGAAGGAGTGTCAGCGGCGATTGCGTAATATTGATTTCCCTTGCGTATTGTCCAGTTGTTGTGATCGCATGTGCAGTGATTCGGACCACAATAGAATTCTTGACTGCCTGTATCAAGATGTAGTATCTGCTCTAAGGGAGGCCGCCATTGTTAGCAGGGAGACGCGAATCAGTGGTAGGAGGCCGAAGCGCGTGGTAGGTTGGAATAAGCACGTCAGCGGGGCTCACTCGTACGCTAGGCTTAGGTTTAATGCGTGGCTTAATTGTGGCAAACCTACGTCTGGCGTGATTTATGAGGAAATGTGCGAGTCTCGTAAGACTTTTAAGTCCAAACTAAGATGGTGCCAAAATCACCAAGACCAAATCCAGATGGACATTCTGGCTGAGTTGCATACAAAGAAAGACTTTCGAGATTTCTGGAAGTCTACAAAAAAGCACAATCCTAGGCCTGGCTTGCCAGTGAGCGTCGATGGTGTGTCTGTGGAGAGGGATATTGCTAATGTTTTTAAATCCCAGTTTTGTGTCGAGCCATGTAATATTCCAATCAACGAGGTGGTCGATTCTGAGTCACAGGGTGTCCTGGAACCAAGAGTAAAGTTCTCAGCTGCGGAGATCACTAAGATCATAGGTAGTATGACCAGGGGTAAGTCTCCAGGACACGATGGACTCAGCATCGAGCACCTACAGCATGCAGGTCCCCACCTGCCACGTGTTTTGTCCATGCTGTTCACGTTCTGCATTCGTCATTCGTACTTGCCGGGCGAGCTGATGAGGACGGTCGTAGTACCAATTGTTAAAAATAAAACAGGTGATGTAGCAGATAAGACCAACTATAGGCCGATCTCATTAGCGACAGTCATCGCGAAGGTATTTGACAGCATGCTTAATACTCAGTTAAACAGGACAATAACTTTGCACGATAACCAGTTTGGGTTCAGGCCCAAACTGTCCACAGATGGCGCTATACTGAGTTTAAAGCATGCTGTCAGATATTACACGGATCGGGGCACTCCTGTTTATGCCTGTTTCCTCGATCTGTCCAGGGCGTTTGACCTGGTTTCGTACAAGGTGTTATGGAAGAAATTGTTGGATAGGCAAGTTGCGCCTGAAATTGTAAAAATCTTCCGGCACTGGTATGAGAACCAGGTCAATAATGTTAAATGGTCGGGAGCTCTGTCGGATTCGTACGGGTTGGAGTGCGGGGTGAGGCAGGGTGGATTGAGCTCACCAACGCTCTTCAACCTGTATATTGATGAACTGGTTGCCGAGCTCAGCAGGCGACATGTTGGATGCCATGTTGATGATGTTTGTTTTAACAACATCAGCTACGCTGATGACATGGTGCTGCTGAGCGCGTCAATAGGGGGACTAAGAGAGCTTGTTGGCATTTGCGAAACATACGCTCATACACATGGTTTAAAGTATAACGTTAAAAAGAGCGAGCTTATGATTTTTAATGCGGGTTCCAAGTGTCCGGCGGAGGTTCCACCAGTAAAGCTATGTGGGGTGCCCTTGGAGCGGGTACACACTTTTAAGTATCTTGGCCATATTGTGACGTCTGACCTGAAAGACGACGCTGATATTGAGCGAGAAAGGAGGGCGTTGTCGGTGAGGGCGAATATGATTGCCCGCAGGTTTGCTCGTAGCTCCAAGGATGTAAAGATCACCTTGTTCCGAGCCTATTGCACATCTTTTTATACGAGCGGTCTGTGGGTGTCATATTTGCAGAAATCCTACAGCGCTCTCCGCGTTCAATACAATAACGCGTTGAGGGCACTGCTGCGGCTGCCTCGCTTCTGCAGCGCGTCAGGGATGTTCGCGGACGTGCGCATTGACTGTTTTTATGCCTGCATGCGCAAAAGGGCGACCTCGATAGCGAGCAGAGTGCGGGGCAGCGGCAGCAGTCTTCTTACCGTTGTTGCCAACAGGTTGGATGGTCCTTTCTTGCAGCACTGGCAGGCCTTACATGCACCCGTATACAGGGCGTGGGGCAGGTAAATTATGACTGTACCTTTGTTCATCTGATTACTGACATTTGTATCTTTATTCCACGACATTTATTTGAATGACATTTTTATCTTTATTCCATGACATTTAATTTACTGACATTTTATTATTATTGTATGACATTTTTATTTGTTGTTTCCATGCCGTTTAATTCTTTGACATTTTTAAGTTGTAATCAATGATATTTTATTTATTTGACATTTTTTAATGAATGATTATAAGAATTACCAATGTTATTTTATGGAAAGAGTGTTAACAGTTTAATATTATTGAGCGTCTGAACCATGTCTGAACTAACATAGTAATAAGGGATACTAACATATAATGTGGACCAAAAGTTGTCTTTGAATAAATAAATTATTATTATTATTATTATTATTAGTCAGTAAGAGTCTGACACTATCTCCCGCTCCACCCAAGAGCGGGTTTTGTCATAAGATGATTTTCCCCATCGAAAAAAAAAAAGCTTGGTCCGGACGGTTACCGGACGACCAGGGATCGGCGCAAAAGGTTTTTGCCCGCGATCGCCCTCTCGAGGCAAGTGCTCGATGCACGGCACGGCGGTGCTCGATCCAAGCAGGGCACACCTCTTTCACCATTATGCTCCATCATGTCCTCCGGGAGAATGTGCGATGCGTTGCCCGCTCGATCAAATTAACATTCGATATTTTGAACGTTCGAGTATTTAGATGTTCGAATTAAAGTGTTCGATTAATTGGTGTTCGACTATTTGGCATTCGATTCGACATGGTACACCCAAAAAATACAGAGGTGCGTATAAAAACTTGCACATGGTATTCATTGACCTTGAAAAGGCATGCGACCGGGTACCTCATGAGGTTCCGTGGTGGGCCCTTAAGGATGAAGTGGCCCTGTCGTGAGTCGTCGACTTGAGCCGCTTCTTGCGTTTGTTACCTCACAGGTGTTGGTTATTCAAATCAAAGCGGAAACACTAATTAAACTTATTTATTTCAATAAAGTAAACTTGAAATTACAATAGCCAGTGGTTGTAGGTTAGGTATAGGCAAGCCAAGCTAAAGCGATGTGAAATGTCACAAAACAAGTCCGGGGCTTTTATACTAAATATTACATACACATTAAGGTTCACTTTTGCTAATTACTTTCAGGGCGCCAGCTACCTGGCCACTCGAACAAAGGATCATACAATATGACGTAGTGGTGGCGTGATTTTAAACTGCGGACACGTTCATAAGCGGCAGCGGATGACCTAGCGGTTTTGGTCACTACAAAGAGAAAGGTGTGCCTAGGAAGGGTTTGATACTTAAGATCAACAGTCATAATATCAGCAGTTAAAACATCAACACCGTAAGACTAACGATTCAAAATCTCAACACTTCAGAATGTCAGCAGCTTATTAAGTCAACAGTCCACCAGACTAAAGTTTAAAATATCAACTGGATTTATGAATCATATTGAGCTGAGCCGGTGCGAGAGGTCTCCGCCACCGATCGCCCCCATGAGGGCACGGCGATGCTCCGCCCAGGCAGGGCGCACCTCAACGTCGAGCGGTGTTCCGCAGGGGTCGGTACTAGCCGATGTTCCACAAGGGAGGCCCCTTGTGGAACATCGGCTACGACTACGTGCTGCGCGGCGACTTTCCTGACGGGGTCATCGTGGTTTGCTACGCAGACGACACGCTGGTTCTAGCGCAGGGAATGTCGTACCAGGCGGCGGTCGCTCTAGTGATACGCGGGGTTGCGATAGTCGTTGGTAGGATCCAGGAGTTGGGACTCGAGGTGGCGCTGCACAAATCCGAGGCTATGTTTTTCCACGGCCCTCGGAATGCGCCACCATCAGACTCCCAACTTACGGTAGGAGGAGTTCGCATCGGCGTCGGGTCGACGATGAAGTACCTGGGACTCGTCCTCGACAGCCGATGGAATTTTGGAGAACATTTCCGACGTTTGCTCCCAAACTCAACCGGGCTGGGGCTGCTCTCAAGCGGCTCATACCCAACCTTGGGGGTCCAGACGCCTCCTGCCGGAGGCTCTACGCGGGGATCGTTCGGTCCATGGCCTTTTACGAGGCGCCGCCGGTGTGGGCGCCGTCACTGCAAAAGCGACCGGTGGCCATACTGAACGCCTGCCAGAGGGTCGTAACAATACGGATGGTGCGGGGATACCGCGCGGGAGCCTTCTGGCTGACCTACCACCGTGGGATCTAGAGGCAACAAGCCTTGCACACATGCAAGATATGCGCATGGAGATGCGACACCGGGGTGAAAGTCCACTGCTGCGACAGGGCGAGGCATGGCGGACAGAGCTCCGGCGGGATCTCATGGTGAAAATATAACGTCAGCGACTATCGCAACCCAATGCTGGGCAAGCCACAATTATGGCGGTAAGTCCCCTCTTTGAGGCTGGGCTGGAAAGACCTCACGGCGTCCTTACCTTCCGCATGACGCAGATCCTCACCGGACATGGCAAATTCGGGAGGGATCACCGGATGGATCACCGGACCAGGGGGCACCGGATTCAAGCGGAAGAGACACCCAGGTGTCGCCACTGTGCGGAACGCTCGGAGGTCACGGTGGAGCACACAATCGAGGTGTGCCCTTTTTATTTTTTTCTCTGGGGAGAATCTTATGCCCACCCCCGCTCTTGGGTGGAGTGGGAGATAGTGTCAGACTCTTACTGACTAAAAACCCCACCCCGTTCCTTGATGATTTTTGATGCGTCGTTGCTTGAGTTTTGATTCAGGCTGGTGGCCTCTCAGCCCTGAAATTCTGACGGGATTTATTATAATTGCTGAGAGGTGCTCTGGAGTGATGCTACTTGCACGTGGAGTTGCCCAGAAGCAAACAATGTACAACTATCAATAAAGAGCATGGGCGTTATTTCTGTGGTCTAAATGTAAGGCTGCCCAGACTGGCTCGTATGTGAGGCAGCCTGGTCGTCCATGAGGATTTCCCACTGCTGCCGAAAAAAAAATAGTAATATCAAAACGGTAACGCTGTTGAAGTGTGTGGCAGGGCTTTCCTGAGACACTGTAAGTCATCATCATCATCACTTCAGCCAAAAAACGTCCACTGTTGGACAGTGATTCTCACCAGGTCGTAACTGGTAAGTGTATTTTAACATTACCGCTGCTGTCATAGATCTTCAAAATGCGCTGGTAAGGAACTACCTCGAAACTAGTTTAATTATTTTTCATGAGAAAAAATATGGCCTCACCTTAGCACATAATTGCCTAACATGTGGCAAGGTAAACTTAAAACATGTCATCTGCAAACAACATGTTTTTATTAAGGTTGTCTTTTATGAGGTAAGGCTAATTGTTTATATAAATAATAAACAAAAAAGGGGCCAAGAATTGAGCCCTGGGGAACACCTATTTCTACTACAAACCCCAGAAGATCTTTTTCCTGTTTACAACAACTCTCTAATCTTTTGACTTAGATATGACGTAAGAAGGTCCAGGGAGGAGTTTCGAATGTATGATAAATAAGAATATGCCCAACGATTTCCTGCAAAATGAATTTTATGGTATCCACTGTTATGCAAAATAATATTGTAACATAAAAAGTTCTGCTATAAAACGTAGACCTGATAAAACTTGCAAGTGACCATAGGAACTTCTGAATTCATTCTGGCTCTGTAATATGTGCGTTTAATAATTTATTCTAAGATTGCATCCAGGATCTGATGATGGAACTAGATAGACTTAAACAAAAATAGCGGGAGTAAATGAAAATACCAAATTAATTGATGTCATTTCTTTAAAAAAAAATATTTTAATAACATTGATATTGCTGTGGATTCCACCACTGGTTAAAATCTTTATAAAAACTTGTTCTTGAAATTTGATCTTTATTATTCATTAAAGCGCAAAATTTACAGTATACGTCCGTGTCGCTTGATTCCAGTATGTCGTGGTATGAATAGTGGTTGTGCCACTTGAAGAAATCGTGATACTTCTGTTTATCATTTATAATATTCACCATTTCTTGTGCCAGCTCCTTGATCCTTGATTGTTGCGCCGTCAAATATATTTCTTCGGGCATAAACCTAAAAACACATTATAAATAAGTTAAAATGAGTAAAAGAATCTGTTTTCAGACGTAAATAGGCCTGTAAGGAGCGAAATTTGTGGCTTTTAAAGGCGTTCTATTTCTGGGAGCATTTGCTGAAAATTGCTTTAATATTCTTTTTTATCTTTATCATTTAATATAAGTTGAGAGTATTCATTACAATTATGAGTAATGAATACTCTCAACTTATTCCTCTTTTCTTATTATGTCTAGAAAAAATGAAACAACTTTATATGTCTATCAAAAAATCACGTTAATCAAATAATTCATTAAACATTAATATATAATTCTGTTTATCTTTTAACATAATAGTTACATTTTTAAACAGGTATTTTTTGTTTTATAAAAAATCTCACTCGCCCCACTTTCTTGGACCCTGTTTCCACCGGTATCGGGAACAGGGTCTAAGGTCAGGGCACTAGAGAAAAGATCCTCCTAACTATACTAGTCGTGTTCAGGAGTACCACTTTTGGATCAAGCCCCTGACCCAGTCGCCTAACGCGAACCTCCTAAGGTGTTAATAGAGGTTCTTGACTATAAGCCATTGGCTGACACGATTATCGGTACTATGGTTGCCAAGTTCACTTTCCACAAGTCGACCACCTGGAGAGCCAAGTCATTATACTTAATTTGTTTATATTTTTCGGCTTTCATGACTTTCTCGTTATGCGGAACGGAAATGTCAACAATCATCGCACGCCTCTCACTTTGGTCGACCACCACTATATAAGGCTTATTGGCTACAATAGTACTATCAGTACAGTGATGATGGGCTGATCCCAGTATAAAGTGGTATTATGACTATTATCAAGAACTAAGTGAAACAAGGCATACTAGGAAATTTCCTGAAATGCTTTACGACAATTTTCTACTTTCACACGCTCGAAACCACCTGGCAGCAGGCAGTTGTTTAAATAAACAACCTGTCCATAAAAAAAAAAACTTTGTTAAGAGAGAAATTAATTTCAAACAATAAAATAAATATCAGGTTACAAGGTAAAAAAAAAAACATGAACAAAATATTTTTACGCAAAAAGAGCAGATAAATTTGGAACGTTCCCCAAATTTTTTAGAGAAAAACAGAAAAATTAATCTCTTTAATCTTTAATACAAAAACACATAATCGGGCCTTCTAATTTACTCAAAACTGAAAACCTAAGATCAATCTTGTAAAAAAAAATATTTTGTACAGTAACCTTTTTAAGAGAAAATTATATTGTGTAGCTCAACTCAGAAGTCGATACTCAATATATAACATACATAATTTTATTATTACACAGAAGATTACATGTTATAATAAAATATAATAAGGTAAAATATTTAAATAAAATAATACATTTATTTTAACAAAAATCAAGGAACCTTGTGTAGTTGGCGCCACCATACACCACCGGCACGGAGTAGTGTTGGAGAGCATACAACAACTTCTCTGTCACGTAGTCCTCAGCAAACGAGTTCTCAAACGACAAGTAGAAGTAATAGTCAGTCTCTAGCTTGCGCAAGCATTCCTCCATACTATCTCTAGGACACTTCATCGTCCCACATCTACCATATATATCAACTGTCATGTTATACTTTGCTAGTTCAGATTGGAGCTGTTGGACAATTAAATCTCTTCCACTTGGCGCATTACAATTGGATACAAACCAAGCCGCTGCAATTTTCTTGGTACTCAATTTAACTTTCAGAGTGTCGTTTATAGGCATCATTGCTTCGACTTTTTTCCAATGCATTTCTTCTTTAGGACCAATGATAATCCCATTTTGATCTTTTATACAAATATACGCGGAAATTTCGTCAGAATTTAATTTATAAGTCCAAGT
The DNA here is from genome assembly GCA_949319445.1 of Mythimna lalbum. NCBI lineage: Eukaryota > Metazoa > Arthropoda > Insecta > Lepidoptera > Noctuidae > Mythimna > Mythimna lalbum. The sequence goes on along the minus strand of OX439352.1, from coordinate 7,312,655 downwards.
CCAATTGAAATAACTGTTATACATATCATTACAGACGGGATAATACGCTGAAGATTCCATACTGGCGAAAACATACTTTTGACGTGGTGAACGAGACTGAGGTAAAAACGAAGCCATGTTTTTATTTTTGAGTTCTGGTCCATGAAACAATACCACATCAAAATCTGCAACATCTTTGAGCAACTGTCTATTTGACGACGCGTAACAGTTTACGAAGGAACATCTTCTGTTAATAAACGTATCAATGCCTTCACCAAAATTCTTGATTGGGTCAGTCTTTATTGACGTCCATATAAGTAAGAATTTTAACTTCATCGTTTTATTTAATTGCATCAAAGCCTGAAATCTAGTTTCTGAATTAAGGCTATCTAACTGATAGAAAAGTGAAAACACAGTGACGCTAAGAATCACGTAAAAAATTAAATATTTCGCTAGCTTTCTAATATTCATTTTTGTAACTGTCAACTTAGATACAATACTCACCTCGCTTTTTGATGTCGCCCTAGTATTATTAAAAAAATCACTTACTAGTACAACTTTAGGAAACAAATGCTGCTTTATGTGTTTTATTGCAATTATTAGAGATATAGGCACTTTATTAACTTTAAACTATCTTATTATTGCCTATCAAAATACACTGAAAAATTATAATAAGACCTACATACGAGAGTAGTAGCTGAATAATATGATTCAACTGCGAAACATTACATAGTCAGAGATACTTGACAGCATACGAATACTTCAAACTAGATTAAAGCACTCAACTGTGCTTGAACTAGTGTCTAGTGACGCAGTAATAAGTCGTCGAGATAATAACTAGAGTCCATCAATAAATTAAAATGAATTATTTTGCCCTTTTTGTAGTCGCTAACCTACAATTTTTACCGAATAGTGATGATTCCTGGTAAAAAAGGCAGTTTCTTTCATAATTTAGTTTAAAAAAAAAATACAAAACGTATTTACTGCTTGAAAAAAAATATGACAACAATTGACAAAGATAAACTGTTTATTTCTGAACCAAATATTGTACATTTTTTACTTACATAGGTTTCAGCAGTGTTGGGTCAATCAAATATTATTTTCTGTCAAATCAAATCAAAATTTAGTTAGTTACATATTTCTTGTTGCTTCTATTATGTGAGCACAATGTAAATACACAACAAATAAAATAAAAATAATAAACAAGATCGTAACTGAATTAAGCCACTGGCAGCTAAGAGATGACCAGTCTCAACTGAAGGCAGGCGTTCACGAGCATTACGCGAGCATCAGCCACACTCAGCTCAACCATTTTAAAGGGAACCGAATGACCCAATAACACGTGCCGTGAGACATTTAAATGAGCATACAAACTCTCAACTGCCATGCTCGTAATGTCACAAAAAAACAGTTGTATCCAAATAAAAATGCTCCATGATATTTCACATTCACAAATTAGAAAAAAAAAGTGCTTGTACATTAAACAATGCTATGGTTTCCAAATACAAAAGAAATTTTCTGTAATTTTCTGTTTCAAATCAAAATCAAGTCAAATCACTTTTATTTGTTAATACACAGAAAAAAAAATACAGATCTTAATATTTGATGAACACAGCGTTATGTTATGTCCAGCGGCGTATAAATATAGTGCGCATCTAACTTAAAATTACAAATTAAAGTTTCTAAAGTAAATATTTGAAAATCATGAATATCATGGTATTAAATCAGCAAAAATTTAACTTGAAAAATTATACATAATATAATATTATAAATTATAACATTTGAATTATGTCAGACCTAAATGAGGAATATTTTTTAGTAAATTATTAGTTATTTAAAATGTCAAAAAATCTAAATATCAAAAATTATTCAATGCCAATATCAATCATAAATAATTCCTAAATGAATTAAGTTAAAAACAAAAAGACAATAAAAAGTCCACACAATTCATATTGATGCATTATAATAATAAGTTTTTTTTTCCTAGCTATTACTGTCCCACTGCAGTGCAAAGGCCTCCCTCAAGTCCTTCCAGACATTCTCCTCCCGAGAATCAGTCCTCGTGATACGCGTCAAGATCATCTCGCCACCTCTTTCGACGGCGCTTTTGGCGCTTTTGGTGACACATGCCCTGCGGTCACTGTTGTTCATGGTGCAGATGAATAATAAGTTACTTATTATTAATTTATTTAAGTTTTTCCTTCAAACATTCATTTAATGTGTAGTAACATTTGTCACTAAGTAACTTATTAAGTGACTTTTTGAATTATATTAATGGCATATTTTTAATGGCGTTCGGTATTTTGTTAAAAGTTTTTGGAGCATTGCCAAAAAAGCTTATACGCATTAATGATGTTTTACACTTAAGATTACTAAGTTTATTAAAATATTGAGTATGCAATGGATTTCTTCTAACTTTACATAGGCTGACAAATAAATGCGGATTTTATTACACAAATAATGCTGTTACCATTACGAGTATGTACATTCCTTGCAAGTTTTTTAAAATTTGGAATACAGCTCACACATTGCGTTTCTGAATCTTAAATACAACCTTCCTATTAGCTGGCTACCCCCAAAAACGAATACTCTACCCTAAAATAAAAGCCACAAGTCCATGGTGTGCTGTTAGCAGTCTCAATATTAAACTTTTTTGAAAATTGGAGAATACACCATTGTATACGCAGATTTACTTAATTTTACTTGTTGTCAGTATTCGAAGTCATTTATTATCAATAGTGATTCCTAAAACTTAGTATTATTAGCTTTCTGTATTTTACAGTCTTTATTACTTCTATTTTCACGACGTTGATGATATTGCATGATGTTGGTTTTACTTAAATTAATTTTCAAATTATTATCACTAAGCCACTTTATTGTTTTAGTCAAAGATTCATTAATATCATTTTCATACTTATTATGCCATTGAATTCCATTATGGCTGTGCAGTCGTCTGCAAAAAGAACTATCTTATGCCGAATTATTTTTGGGAGATAGTTGATGCAAACTAAAAAAAAGGTGGTGCCAACACGCCGCCTTGTGGCACGCCATAATTATGCATCTTTGTTTTGAGAGATATCCAGTTTCTAATTTGATCTTGAGCCATAATCAAAAGACTTCAGTACATTGAACTCTATTCATCAGTTAGATATTATGATTCTATAATTTTCAGGATTTTTCTCTGTTCACCGTAGGCAAATAACTTTTGTAGCAATATCTCTTGGTCAACATAGTCAAATGCTTTCGTCAAATCAGTAAATGTAATACAAATTAGATTGTTTTTACCAACGGATGTCATATTATTAATTAAATCAAACAGTGCCAAGTAAATATTTATGTTTTTGCAAAACCTTTCTGTTCATCGCAAAGCAAGTAACATTTTTCAAAATATGTTGTTCCGTTTCTACTTTAAGTGTCTTGTATGTGAGTTAACATGTTTGTGAGCGTAGGATGAAGAAATAACTCTTAGTGTGGCGCAACGTTTTCGTCAAAAATTTCATGGGGGCGTACAAGCAAGCAAGTACAATAAATACTAATCATGCAAGAGGCAAACACAACTTAAAACAAACAAATAAAAACAAAAATTGTAAATTAATGTCAAAATATTTTTAGAGCAATTTCTACAGTATCAACTGTAGAAAATTAAAATAGAATAGAATAAACTTTATTGTACACAACAACAACAACAACACACAACAACAACAAACAATTTCACAGAAACTTAAATCTATGGGTACAATGGCGGTCTTATCGCTGAGAGCGATATCTTTCAGGCAACCTTGGTATGAAATATAAGAATTTAAACTAAAGAAGGGGATAGGAAAAAAATATATAAATACATTTATAAATATATACAACAAATATTATGTGTTTCACAATTAATTTACCTTAAATAAGTTGAAAAAAGGTATTTATATAATGAAAATATTTAATACACTTTTCATTTTCTGGACTCCACCACTGTGTGAAATCCTCATAAATACTTGTTCTTAAGTATTTTTCTTGATTATTAAATAACGCACATAATTTGCAATAGGGGTCTGTATCACGGGACTCCCTTAGGTCATGGTAAGAATAATGGTTGTGCCACTTGAAGAAATCGTAATACTTTTGTTCATCATTTATAATATCTACCATTTCCTCTGCCAGCTCTCTGATTCGTGACTGTTGCGCAATTAAGTATATTCCATCCGGCATGAACCTGAAAATTATTACAAAATAATTAGAAAATACAAATTGAGAAAAATAATGTTGATGACATCTTTTAACATTATAAAGTGTTTATTACTTTATGTCCAACAAGATTTTTACCGTCAGCCTAAGAATAAAATTTTAAAAAGTTTAATCACTGTCTTTTTCAATAGGTGCTTTTAAAGCTTTAAGAAAAGAATAGATCAGGATATCTTAAAATTATGTTTTCAATGTAGATGCAATTTGTTTATTTCACTTTAATCATTAATATGCTTCATAAAAATAAAAGCTTAACTGAACTAAAAAAGCAATCTTAAGTATTGCGTTGAAAACATGACATTTTTGATTATTTATTTATCGGTACATTTGTGAAGGTTGAAGTACACAACAATTTTAATTAATGAACCACTTTTTTCGTAACAAAGTAACTACAACAAAATAGCCTCTTCTATCGCTTGGTGGCTTCAAAAGAATCTACAGAAACTACTAAGACTTGTAATTTTTTATTTCCTGACACCCTGTTTGAGGGTCCGACGTTTTTTCTGGATCAAGATACGATTTTTAATTATATCAATATTTCAAGATACAACTGAACATATTAGTATATTTAATAACATCACAAAGTTTAAAAATAGTAGTTTACAGTTTAAAGTTACGAAACCTTGTATAGTTAGCACCGCCATACACCACAGGTACAGCATAATGATTGAGACCATACAACAACTTTTCTGTTACATAGTCGTCAGCGAACGAGTTCTCAAATGATAAGTAGAAGTAGTAGTCAGTCTCTAACTTTTGCAAACACTCCTCCATAATATCTCTAGGACACTTCATCGTCCCACATTTACCATATATGTCAACCGTCATGTTATATTTTGCTAGCTCAGATTGAAGTTCTTCGGCAATTAAATCTCTTCCACTTGGCGCATTACAATTAGATACAAACCAAGCCGCTGCAATTTTCTTCGTACTCAATTTAGCTTTCAGAGTATCGTTTATAGGCATCATTGCTTCCACTGTCTTCCAATACATCTCTGCTTTAGGACCTATGACGTTCCCTTCTTTATCTTTTATGCTCATATATCCATAAAATTCGTCAGAGTTTAATTTGTAAGTCCAAGTCCAATTGAAATAACTGTTATACATTGGATTACAAACTGGATACCTGGCTGACGACTCCATGTTGGCGTAAATATACTTTTGATGGGATGAACGAGACTGAGGTAAATGTGAAGCATAATCTGGAAGTTCTCGCCCATGGAATAATATAACATCGAAATCTGCAACATCTCTGAACAACAGTCTGTTTGTGGTCACATAACAGTTAGCAAAGAAACAAGATTTGTTTTTATGTACTATAATTCCTTCACGCAAAAATGATCTAAATGGCTCATCGTGATTTGTCCATACCAAAATGTATTTAAAATCTGTCGATGTGTTTGATTGTAATGAGCGATTGTATCGGCTTGTTAAAACCTGTGTGCTGATTTCAGAGCCATAGTAATCCGTATTATATACAAGCGATAATAGAGCGACGCTGAAAATCACGCATAACATAAAATATTTGCCATACGTACTAATAAACATCTTCTCAATAAAAAAAAATAGTGGATGTTAACCACATAAAATTCACTAACACTTTCCAATATTGTCAATAACATCCAAAACACACATATTTCTATATTGTGGACTTGTGGAACAGACAAAAATGATGCTCCGAAACCTAACGAGCTAGTATTAATAAAACTATCATCACTTAGTATGTGATTACTATCCATGGATGTGTAAAAGTCATTAATAAAAAATATTAACTAGGGACTGGCAAACACACGATTTTTAGCAGAAAACTGATTACAATTTTTCGGCTTCATTTTTAGGCTTCGCCGAACCGACGCGCGGAGACAAAAGAAGTTTTTTATGTCAACCTGTACAGTTTTTGTATAGGTTTATAATATGATCATGCATAACTTTATACACAGTAGTCGAATTTAAACATGGAACCTCTTTTTTTATTGGAAATTGTATACTATGAAGTTACTTCCATTTTTTTTTCTCTTTTGTATCCTGCATCGCAGCAATCTGTTTAGTAAACATTTAGCCGCTTCTGTGACTGACTTATCGTCTGGATGTGGCAGATTGTATTGAAGAGAAACATTCAAAGAATTTTTCTTCCTACTAGCTGATGAAGTTACTTCCATAACAATTAAAAAAAGTATCTATAAGGGTAAAAATTAGAGGATAAATTGATTGTTAACGTACGGAATTTTCACCTGTGAATGGATTCAGTTGAAACTTGTTACTCATTTTAGCGAAAATGTAAATATAATTTAAATGTCATTGTATATAATATGATTTAATGAAAGACGATACAATAAAATAAACAAAACTTTTCATCCCAATAATGTTAAAGCAATAAGTTATAATAACGAGTGGTAGAGTTTTTTTTTCTCAATTTTGATAATATTAAATTTGAAAGCCGAAGAGCAATTGCAACTGTCTCTGGGATTTAAGGTATTTACAAATTAAAATTTAAAATAGAACCCTAATATAAAAATATGACATCATTTCAAATGTAAATAAACATACCAGGTAATTTATAAAAAAAAAACTACTGTTTCGCTTCAATTACACGTCGAGGCAAGTGTTGTCATAGTTGCAGATATCATAATAAAAAAGTAAGTCTGATCGAGTTGTCGTAACAGTATTAAAAATATCGAAAAATATATAGTTGGTGGCTGTTGTTCGGGGATACTACATGCTTGATAATAAGGATATTGGATGACAATCCTGGTATTATTTATAGTGATAGATAAAAGAGCATATAGGGGCGAAGAGGGCCACGGACTGCAAGCGGCCGTGAGAATGCGGTGGAGACGGCAGGCTTAACAGAAGAAACCGAGCCTGCCGACTGGTTCTTGCATCAGAATAAGAAAATATTCCTTTTTTATACCGGTGTTAAACGAACTAATATTTTCACAGTTCTTGCAGACAGCCTTGAAATTGTTAACGAACACAATGTAAGAGTTAATCGATCTGGACAATAGAAAGCTAGCAAATCATCATTTCATCCAACAGACGTCCACTGTTGGACATAGGCCTCCCCAAGTGTCGCCACAATAATCGACCCTGTGCTTCTCACATCCATCGGATTCCCGCAACCTTCGCCAGGTCATCGGTCCACACTGATAAGTAATTTTGTGTGCGTAGTGTTCAATAAGCACTCAAATTTAATTTATAATTTTAAAATTAATTACTTTACAATAATCAGATATATTTCGTCATTCGGTCGGTAAGTTTCATCAGCTCTATTTATGAGCTGTCTAATTTTTTCTTCGTAAAAAAAAACTTTTTCTCCGTTCTAAAACCTTTATTTAAAACGATAATACAAATTAAAAAGAGTTTCGAGCATAGAAGCTAAATATGCAGCGAAACGTTGTACAATATGTATAGAATAGTAGGGGTGGCCAGATGGATATTTTGCGGGATACTCGAGCGTGTCAGAAAATCTTATGGGGAGAAACCTTACATACTGTAATGTATCCCTACTGTGATGACCTGGTGAAGGTTGCGGGAATCCGATGAATGCGAGACGCGCAGGATCGATCGTTGTGGCGACACTTGGGGGAGGCCTATGTCCAGCAGTGGACGTCTGTCGGCTGAAATACCGGGGCCGAGCCTTCCTTTTAGACGCAGATTCTTGGCCCCAGAAGGCTTCGACCCTGCTGGGCCCCTACGGTTGCTGACAACTCCTTGAGGGGAACAGTACGTGCCGTTGACGACTTGGGCTTGGTCCGGACAGTTACTGGACAGTCATACAGCGTGCTACCCATTTTTTTCCTAATAAATCTTTAAGTCGACAGTGAATAGGTTTCTCCTAGGTAAACGCGTTCAATTGTCGACCGCATCGTCGCTATCCATCAGGTGAGATAGCGGTCAAGCTCAAACCTATCAACAATAAAAAAAAAATTTCTTCGATTGAAGTTCAGTGGCTGTTTTAATCAGTTTTAATTATTCGCAAATGGATTCCTAGTGGATATTGTAATGTAAAATAGGCACCACTCCATATAACTCCCACATGCGCGCTTAAAGAGTCACAAAAGACAGACATTTTACAAATTACGGCCTCTTTGGAGAAGAGCGGTTTGGTCTCTGAGCTCTATTGTACAATAGTAGAGGTCAGTGGGTTTGGACCAGAGACGCGAACTGTGAGGGAAAGGAAGAAACGATATGCCACTCCTCCAAACTTCATCTCTCCGGCTGAACATCTGCCACCGGGGCATGAACTGAAGTGACCAATCTGGAAATTTCTGAACCAATTGCGGACTCAAGTAGGTCGCTGTAGCGATAATATTGCCAAATGGGGTTGACCTTGACCCATCGCAAATACTGTTGCAGAGTAGCCAGCAAGCACAACTACCTGCACTCTTCACGACGTATACAAGGCCAACGACAAAGCTGTCCACGTTACTAAATATTGGTAGGACAAAACTTGAGTTAGATCGACACGAGATGAAGAAGAAGGTGAAGTTTTACATTCCACGTGTAAAACTGGACTATGGAATCATTAAAACAGGCTCAATCTCGATAAAATGGATCTGAGAATTTTGCCAAAAAGGTTAGGTAGGTATAGGTAAAACGGGCTGTTATCCGCAACTCCACGACTGAGGTTAAGGTGATATATTTGACGCAAAAACTTTAGTAATAGTTCTACTCTTACGAAGACACGCTGACCTCTATTCATCATCATCGTCATCATATCAGCCGAAAGACGTCCACTGCTGGGCATAGGCCTGCACCAAGCGTCGCCTCTATTAGTAGAGGTCATTGCGAAGACATGACTTAAAAGACTTAGTATCCAAGTCAAAAACATTAACAAACAAAACAAAAAACAATTCTGTCAATTGGTGCTTCAGATTTGATGGGCTCAAGGATATGGATGGGCGGATGGGCTTCAATAAATAATCGAAATATTTTTTTAATGATCATCAAACTTTATAACTGCTCTTAGTAAACAACTTTAGTACTGTTACGTGAAGAGAAGTTGATATAATAATTTGTTCAACAAATTATTTATACAGTTCTTCACATCGCCATAGTGTGCTTGCAGTCGGTCAGTTAGTAATGATTTTTATTTTGTACCACAGCTAAGTTGGCACGAAAAAAAATAAACCTGCCTATATGTCACAGTTTTATTGATGTACGGTTAGAAGTGCCAGTGATGAGGCGTGGCACCCGATGGCGCCTGCCGACGGCGCTGCTGGTGGGTGCGCTGATGCTGTGGCTGTGGTACGGCGAGCCGGACGTGAATGGTCGCGAGCTACCGCTCATCTTCATCGGCGGCGTGCCACGCTCCGGCACCACACTCATGAGCGCCAAGCTGGACGCGCACCCCGACGTCCGATGTGGCCAAGAAACGCGCATGGTGCCGCGCATTCTGCAGATGCGTCAGTACTGGATGCGTTCGCAGAAAGAAAGAGTGCGGCTGGAGCAGGCGGGCGTATCGAAGGCAGTGCTGGACAACGCCATCGCCGCTTTCTGCCTGGAGGTGATCGTGCGTCACGGTGGAACGGCCCCACGGCTCTGCAACAGAGACCCACTCGTGCTTAAGATGAGTACCTACGTACTGGAACTTTTTCCTAACGCCAAGTTCCTGTTCATGGTACGCGACGGCCGCGCTACCGTGCACACGATCATTACCCGCAAGGTGACCATCACGGGCTTCAACCTGACAAGCTACCGGCAGTGCCTGACCAAGTGGAACCACACCGTGAAGCGGATGTACCAGCAGTGCACGAGTATGAAGCCCAAAAAGTGCCTGGTGGTGCGCTATGAGGCACTGGTTCTGCGGCCGCATGCCACCATGCGGCGCGTGCTGTCCTTCCTACAGCTGCCGTGGAATGATGCCGTGCTGCACCATGACACCTACATTAACCAACGCAACGATATCACGCTTTCCAACGTGGAGCGCTCGTCGGATCAGAAGGTGCGACTCATGAACTTGGACGCGCTGGACGAGTGGGTGGGGCAGATCCCGGAAGACGTGCGCGCCGACATGGAGGAGCTGGCACCCATGCTGTCGCAGCTGGACTACGACCCGTGGGCCAACCCACCGCGCTACGACGCCATGGACAACGTCATCACAGAGCGCTGGCCGCCCTAGTCGCGCCTGCATATCTTACACAAGAAATAAATGATAACACACAGTCATAGCTCAGCGCGCGCGCTCACTTGACCGCTTGCGACGACTTGTTTTGTGCGAGAATTTGGTGTCTCGTGAAGAGTTATGTTTTCAACATATTGTAAAAAGTAATTTAATAATATATTTGCCCAAAAACTTATGTGTTTTTTTATCTATAATTGTTTAGGTGGGATCTTGCAACTCAATTTGTATACTTGAAAGTTGAAGATGTGTGCTTCAAAAAGCTCATATCTTCAACCGATTAAGCTGAAATTTGCCAAACAAAGATCTCTTCAAATCTCAATAGGATTTGTTACCGTTCTTTGAGGACGTCGAGTACCAGGGATCTCCTCCAGTCACCTACCAATAGCATGGAGAACCTACTTCACGACCCGGTCTCAGCACGTCCATGGCACCGGTAGGTGAACAGGCCAGCAAGCGCTTCGGCCTTAGCGAGGAGAATGGTGGTGGAAGAGTCCACCTCCAGGAGGAACTAGTTCATCAAACGCCCCAAGTCAAGGGACGGCCGAGAGTTTAGTAGCTTCACCAAGAGGGAGAAATGCTCCACGAGCAGGGCTATCTTAGGGATGCATTGAAGGTGGTCATTCAAAAAGAAAATTGAGGGAGGTCAAGATGGATCTGGGCAGTCTTCAAGGAGCTGGCCTCGAGCTGGCAAACGCGAATAATAAACACAGGTCAGAACCAGTGTTTACTAAATGTTAAAACTTTTGTCATAAGGTCCATCACAAAAACACGGCCATCTCAGTGACTGTTTGTCCCGTTTCTCTTCTTTGGTTATATAGTTATAGTTATAGAACCGACAATGATACCAGCAGAGCTCGGAGCAATGTTTGGTCATGGAGACAATTCCAACTGCAGCTTCATAACACCACCATAACTTTATATTGTTTTGCAAAATCATCAAAAACATATACAACGTGTAACGTTAAATGCGCAAAACCTCAGATACCCCAAATGATTTTTAATTCGACTTACCTAATTACGTGGGAAAAAAAACATTTAAAAATAATTAAAGGTTTTTATGAGCAGTTTTAGTTTGTTTAAAATTCATATCTGCGTTGAAATAAGAACTTTCATTATTACAATTATTTGTGTTTGTTTACCTATTTCAATGGGTTTGCACGCGTGATGGCGCGACCTATTCATAAATAGACAGATCGAAGTTTTTAATGAATTTTTTTTTTAATGTAAACTATATTAAAAAATGGTTTAATTGATTCTACTCGTTATTCTGATCAAACTAATTTCAGGTTTTGCGCATTTAACGTTACACCTTGTATAGAAACCTAAATATTATATATTTTTAAGAGGATACAAGTGACCGTTGTTGTCTTACATAGAGGTTTTGAAAACGATACATGAAATCGATAAAAAGAATTTTATTGTGTCACATAAAGACGATTCTAGTTGCAGCTTAATAACATTAACACAATTATTTATTGAGTCTTTCTAGTACCGACTAACAGCCTCTAAGCTAAACCACGGACAGTTGGATATAGAGAGACAGACAGACGGATGTGGTGAAACTTAAGAGTTCCTTGTTCGGGAACGGACAGATAGAAAAACGGATCTGGCAAATCTATCTATAAGGATTCCTTCTTAGGACACGAAAGGATACAAAAACGGACGTAGCGAATCTGTAAGGTTTTCTTGTTAGGACATGGACCGATAGACAAACAGACATGGCCAACCTATAAGGGTTCCTTGTAAGAACACTGTTAGACAGACAGACGAACGTGGCAAAATTAAAATGGTCTCTTATTAGAATACGGATGGACTGACAGATGGACTTAGCAAAACTAGATAAGTTTTTTGTTAGAACACGGACGGACATCACGGAACTATAAAGGTTCCCTGTAAGGACACGGCTCGACAGACAGGAGGAATATGACGAGACTATATACGGATTATTGTTGGGAATAATGAAACTTGAAAACATTTAGATTTGGTAACGGTTAGGGGCTCGAAATGTCTCCAAAGGTCATAATCATTTTTATTTGTGTAACATTAAGAGTGAATACAGGTTCTTAAATTAAAGTTCATTGGTCGCTAAGTTATAAGATGAAGCATACTAATATGGTTGCATGTGAAATTAGAGAAAAAGTACAATACTAATCATGCAAGAGACTTACACATTTTATTTAGTAGAGTGCTATATCAAAATCAATTGAATGATAAAACAAATAAAATATAAACGTTTTAAATGTCATAATATTTTTGAAGTAATTCCTACTTTGACTGTACTGTTTTACAATAATTATGCTGCAGTGCCTTAAATAAATTACAGAAATATTTTAAATAACGAAAATAATTAATTATTTAAAACATTTCTTCACATTCATTTTCTGGAGTCCACCACTCAGTGAAATCCTCATAAATACTTGTTCTTAAGTATTTTTCTTGATTATTAATTAACGCACATAATTTGCAGTAGGCGTCTGTATCACGGGACTCTCTCAGGTCATGGTAAGAATAATGGTTGTGCCATTTGAAGAAATCGTAATACTTTTGTTCATCATTTATAATATCTACCATTTCCTCTGCCAGCTCTCTGATTCGTGACTGATGTGCAGTCAGGTATATTCCTTCCGGCATAAACCTGAAAAATATTACTATTAGAACTAGAAAATATAACATAGAGGAAAATAATGTTGAAAATATTTTGGATTATTTATAGATTGGTAAACTAGTAAAAATATAATAGGTTACCAATTTAAATAGGGAGCTTGAAATATTAAAAAAAAATAGACAACTTTTTGCCTTTGAAGAAAAAAAAGAAGTTATATAAAGACGAATATAATCTATAGACACTACTAAGCAACTACAAAAGATCTGTCAGATCTGATAGCCTGTGTGGGGTCAGGGTATAAGATTGTTGCACTATGAATATTATATAAATATTTTGGAATATAACTGTACAGAATAATATATATAATAGCGTCTATCAAAATATAATGTTTAAAATCGGAATCGTGATTGAAATTAACAGTTAAGGAACCTTGTATAATTAGCACCACCATACACCACAGGTACAGCATAATGATTGAGACCATTCAACAACTTTTCTGTTACATAGTCGTCAGCGAACGAGTTCTCAAATGATAAGTAGAAGTAGTAGTCAGTCTCCACCAATCGCAAACACTCCTTCATACTACCTCTTGGGCACTCCTTTGTTCCACATCTACCATATATGTCAACCGTCATATTATATTTTGCTAATTCAGATTGGAGTTCTTCGGCAATTAAATCTCTTCCACTTTGCGCTCTACAGTGAGATACAAACCAAGCCGCTGCAATTTTTTTCGTACTTAATTTAGCTTTCAGAGTATCATTTATAGGCATCATTGCTTCCACTCTTTCCCAATGCATATCTTCTTTAGGACCTATGACGTTCCCTTCTTTATCTTTTATACTCATATATCCATAAATTTCATCAGAATTTAATTTGTAAGTCCAAGTCCAATTGAAATAACTGTTATACATTTGATTACAAACTGGATAGTTTGCTGACGACTCCATATTGGCGTAAATATACTTTTGATGGGATGAACGAGACTGAGGTAAGAGTGAAACATCGTCTGGCAGTTCTCGCCCATTGAACAATATCACATCAAAATCTGCAACATCACTGAACAACTGTCTGTTTGTAGTCACGTAACAGTTAGGAAAAGAACAATGTCTGTTTTTAAACGCCATATTTCCTTCACGCAAATTTGATCTAATTGGCTCAGTATAATTTGTCCATAACAAAATGTATTTGAAATCTATCGAAGTGTTTGATTTTAATTTATCGTTGTATTGGATTGCTAAAACCTGAGTGCTAATTTCAGGGTCATAGTAATCCAAATTATATACAAGTGAAAACAGAGTGACACTGAGAATCACGCATAAAATTAAATATTTGTCACAATTACTGATAACCATTTTCTCAATAAAAAATAATGGATATGTAAATAACTGTATTAAATTCACCAACACTTTTCAATAATGTCAATAACACCTAAGAGATCCATTACATGTTGTAGAACTGACAAAAATGGTGCTCCAAAAAGTTTAGAGATAGTATCAATAAAATTATCGTCGTTACTATCAATTAATGTGTGAAGTCATCAATAATTAAAAACGTATAAACTTGAACCGAACCTTGAAACAATTTTCCGGCTTTACTTTTAGGTTTCGCCGAACTGCCGATTTTTAAGTCAACTGGTATGTTTTTGTATAGGAATAATTTATAATTAAAGTCTTATTTAATAACATAAGAAATACGCACAAGTGTTTACACAGTAGACGAATTTATATAATTATACAACATTAGTTTTAATATATGCGAATCCCGAAACACGTGTATAGTATTTTTATGTAAGGAATCTTTGTACAAAATTTCATAACTGTACAGCAAAAATACATAGTCACCATCCATCTACTGCGGGGTTGTTTTGCACTTGCACCCACCTTTTTCCTGGCACCTAATGCCCGTTATGACCTGTTGTGTTACTTAGTGTCGGTGATGTCCAACTTGTGACCTTTTTAAATGTTTTTGGGAAAAAATATATTAATGTGTAAAAACTATTGGAATCCATTTAGTTATAGATTCTGAACAAACTATATTCGGGTTTCGCATAAACTAAAAATAATATTCTATATTTTGTCTTTGTTGCGTATTGCATACTTTAATGTTGGTATCATAACAATTTGAAAAAAAAAACTATCACTAAGGGTAAAAACTTATGGATGATTGATTGTTCGTGTAGTGTAATTTCACGTGTGAACAGATTCACTTAAAACTTGTTAGTTTTTATGATACTATAATATGACGGAGACCAGAAGCTGTTATTTAGTGCTATTCAGTAAATAGCTTATCGTGAAAAAAATACTATAGTGAACTGTCAATCCATCTAGTCAACGTGGAATGACGGTTTCCTTTAAACTCACGCCTCTTGACCTATAAAAAGGAACAGTAGCTAGCTTAAAACAGCAGGTGCAAATAAATAGCACACCGTGCATATATATTTGCTTCTACATAACATGATTAGGTAGGAAATCATCCAATAACTTCTCCTGTTTTTGGGAGAAGCGAGAGGGCGTGTCAGACTTTTACTGGCTAAAACCCACTCCTGTTTTTTCCTTGCCTTGCGTTCCAGGACCCCGAGGTTCCTTTTCGGACAAATATGGCCCTAATAGTCTTCGGCCTTGCTACCTACGGTTTTGCTAACGTCTCTTTGAGGCGATTGCGGAAGACTACGTGCCGTCGACGATTCGGGTTTGGTCCGGCTGATTACCAGACGGACGGACGCCGAGTTACTCATTGCTCGTCGTCCGCCAGCCCATGCTGGTGGCAGAGTCGTGAGGAATTCCGTTTCCTCTCGCTCCGGTCCATGGCCTGTACCAGGACCTAGCGCGAGATCTCGCTACCACCGATCGCTCCCAAGAGGACAGAACTGTGCTCTGCCTAAGCTGGGCTCACCTCCACCGTATACTCCACTGTTTTCTCATAGGGTGGTCCAAATAATGGTGACAGCCGGGCATTTCTTTCGCACGAATCTAGTGCAGGAACCTCCTGAACTTATTTTACTCCATGTTCGGTGAGAACCTGCGGCATGTGAGAAGGTGAAGATGCTCTGACGTCTTTCCAGCCAATCCACAGTGGAGTTTTACCACGGAGTAAGATTTACCGCCATAATTATGACGTGCCAAGAAAAACTTTTGTTACGTCACAAAAAAAATTGCAAGTCGAAAAATATTTCCAGACTATTCAGGAATTTAACTAGTAAGTTTGTATGGAACCCTAGTGCAGAGCGCGAGTCCGACTCGCACTTGGCCATTATTTTTACAGTCTGATTGGTCACGCTTAGGTACTATTGTCATCTATATCGCAATTTACCGAATTTCAATTATGAATATGAACTACGGATCAAAAAGCTCACCCTCAGTGATTATACGTTCATTAAGTATTTTGTAAAAAAAATTACTCAACGGAAAAGGTGTCGCCATTTTGAGAATCTTAAAGTATGGCACGTATGTGTTGATCAGTGCACGAGTCCAACTTGCACTGTACACACTTCATATATATAATTAATTTTATTCATCTGCTTTATAATACTACTAACTACGAACTAACATAGTAATAAGGGATACTAACATATAATGTGAACCAAAAGGTGTCTTTAAATAAATAAATAATTATAATACTCGTGCGTAGTTATCCTGATTAATTACTGCGCTATAAAGAAATGAGCAGAAACTTTTTTAACTGAAATGTCGAAGTATCAATCAATTTTAGGACAAACTTTAAAAAAAATGCCTGAATCCAGTGTATTTTCGGCCTAAACCGAAACTTCGATCCTACACTATGTAATAAGAACTTTTGATAATATTTAGGTATGTATCAACACTTAGCTAGATATGTATCGAAACTAATGTATCTACAAGATCATCCAATTAATCGTATCATAAAAAAACTAATGACTACACAGGATCCCACTTCCTACTTTAATTGTTCATATCTTTATTGTACATCGTAGCTTTACAGCTTTATGGATTGATATCCACAACCGTAACGACTTGGTGTGTATGACCAACGCCGCCACACCGTAAGGGTAACAAATACCTATTTAACGATCTCTACTTATATAAAAAGTTGTATCTTAGATCTATCTTTATCCTGTAAATAGTGGACATCAACATGCAAGAACTGCGACGTAAAGGCGCGCAATTGGATGCACTACCTACTACCATCTCATGACGCCACCACGCTGACTCCCTGTTCACTTTACGCTCCGGACCGACTGCGGGTGTCGCGCTCCTGTGCCATAAGGTGCCTGTTCGTTGCCTTTCCTCCGTCATGTACGCTAACGGCTCGATATGCCTACAACCCAGGCGCTCAATCTGCTGAACGCCCTGATTGCTCAGGAACTTTTTGACATATTTATATATAACAGTAAAGAAATGATAAATGTTTGTGTATTCAATTTTATTGAAGACTGTACACCTGGTTGTAAATGAAATCGCCAATAAGCGGCACATTGGTCAGGTATGGTACGAGCATTGAGCGCGCGGTAGTCACCCGGGAAGGTCCCCAATTTTTTTACTCACTAAATGCAGCGCTGATGACCACTAGCTAACGGACCTTCTCGCAATGCAATACCTGATCTTGCCATATCTTCAAACGCTCAAGTGGCCATACGTGGCTGTGCATACAGCCACACCGTTTAGCACCGAACTGGCGGTCGAATGAAAACCGAAAACGGCTTTGGGTTAGTGCGGATCTGATGCAGGCCGAACCACTTTCAACCGATAATTCCTTCGGGGGTCGTGCGTGCTCCATATTGTACAAAAAATACGTTGTGTCATGGCACCTGGCATAATATTTTTAGGTTTTATTCCGTTTTCATAACTTTAATAACATGCTACACCACTTTCACCATGTAGTAAAACATAAACAGGGTGGTTATCACTGATTTATTAATACACATTTTCTCTCATACAATTACTACTATTCTTAAAAACCTAGCGCTAGACTACAAAACATAAATATACTACAATTGAAATATTTAAGGGGTGACCATATAGTTGTAAACTAGCGTTCTAACTAAGGTTACCTTAATCTGTGTGTTTGGTTTGTGTTGCGGATACATGGATGTAACCCACGCGCCATCACATTCGGTGGTTGTGAGACGTGCCTCCTAACCAAGGGTGTTCTAGGTCATGGCTTACAACTGTTGTCTACACTGATTGAAACTACCAAGGTCACCTTGGTTGGGACGTCGGTTTGCAACTGTTTGGTCATCCCTTAATGCCACACAAACCACTACTACTACACTTCACTATTCGATCAAATCGGGGTCATTAATTTGTAGGATACTTATTGTCATACTACTCTGTCAAGAAAGTACCGGGAAAAGATCAATAATACACAAAATGTCTGTTATTCATCCAAATTTATTTTATCACCTTCAAAGTATGCTCCTTTAGAAACGATACACTTGCGCCAACGAATAATCCATTCATCAAAACATTTTTTAAACGCTGCTTCCTGAATTGAGTTCAGTTCTCGCCGCGAATTCTCCTTTATGTCTTCTATCGATTGAAAACGGGTGCCACGAAGTGGTAATTTGAGTTTAGGAAAAAGAAAAAAGTCAGCAGGAGCCATATCTGGTGAATATGGTGGTTGCTGGATGGTATTTGTTGAGTGTTTGGTCAAAAATTCGTTCACAATGATAACCTTGTGCGAAGGCGCATTGTCGTGGTGCAAAATCCAAGAATTTTTTTTCCACAAATCTGGCCTTTTTTGTCGAATTTGCTCTCTTAAACGCCGCATAACGCTCAAATAATATTCTTTATTTACCGTTAGACCTTCCGGTAAGAATTCAGAGTGCACAACACCGCGATAGTCAAAGAAAACAGTCAACATGACTTTGACTTTTGATCGACTTTGGCGTGGTTTTTTCGGTTTCGGATCAGTCGGAAGGCGCCACTCCGAAGCTTGTTGACTAGTTTGCATGTCAAACTCGTAAACCCACGTCTCGTCACCAGTAACAATGCGTTTCATGAATGTTGGGTCCGAACTGACTCGTTCTAGCATGTCCTCAGCGACTTTCATGCGATTGAGTTTTTGGAGAAAATTCAGATCTTTTGGGACTAGCCGAGCAGCAACATGTTTCATACCCAAATGATTAGTTAAAATAGTACGGATCGACTCGTGAGATACAGAAAGTTCGGCGGCTATCTCTCTCAGAGTTGAGTGGGGATTTTCAGTCACTATTTCCTTCACTTTTGCGATGTTAACTTCAGTTGCAGACGTTGACGGCCTACCAGAGCGAGGCAAATCTTCCATCACATCTCGACCGCTTTTGAACGCTTTGAACCACTCATAAGCACAAGTTTTTGATAAAGTCGATTCACCGTAAGCCTTCTGTAACATTTTCAGTGACTCTGAACACGAAATTCCATTGGCGATGCAAAATTTAAGACAAACTCTTTGTTCGATATTTTTGTCCATTATGAAATTCGCAATACACACTATAGGTATATGATATTACTAAAACCAGCACTGTATCTATATATATAAAAATCAATGCCACTTTTCGTTGTTATTTTATAACTCAAGAACGGGCTCACCTATCCAAACCAAATTTTTAGGCTTTGTTCGGACTATTTAGTAGATGGTTTATGTGAAGTTTGGTAGGGTAGAGTAGGGTAGAGTAGGGTAGAGTAGGGTAGAGTAGGGTAGAGTAGGGTAGAGTAGGGTAGAGTAGGGTAGAGTAGGGTAGAGTAGGGTAGAGTAGGGTAGAGTAGGGTAGAGTAGGGTAGAGTAGGGTAGAGTAGGGTAGAGTAGGCTAGAGTAGGGTAGAGTAGGGTAGGGTAGAGTAGTGTAGAGTAGAGTAGAGTAGTGTAGAGTAATGTAGGGTAGAGTAGGGTAGAGTAGGGTAGAGTAGGGTAGGGTAGAGTAGAGTAGAGTAGAGTAGGGTAGGGTAGAGTAGGGTAGAGTAGGGAAGTGTAGGGTAGAGTAGGGAAGAGTAGGGTAGAGTAGAGTAGAGTAGAGTAGGGAAGAGCGGGAGCGAAGCCGCGCGGGCAAAAGCTAGTTTAATATAAATAACAGATGCAACTCAAACTCCGCGCCAAAATGGAAAACAGTTGTGCCAATCTAAAAACTACAAAAAAACAAAAATTTGAATTTGGAACCATAAAAAATCATCCATTCCCGATACTTTTTTGACTGAATGTATGACTTATTAGCGAGGTGAGTACGTGACTCCAGCAACGGTGCTCTAGATGCGCTCGTGCAGCCTTTCGTCGTCGAGTATCCAGGATGACAGGGGGATTGGGTGTTCGGATTTTGCCACCACTAGTAATGGACAGCGCAGCGCTTGACTACATTTGTGATTTTTCTCGACCGCCACAGTTTCACTTAAAAACGGCAGTAACAGTGAAGAGTGTTCAAAGAATTCGAGTAAACTTTGAGTCATCTGTTACACTGGCTACTAGTTATCTAAAAAAAAAACGCCGAGGCCTGTACCAAGGCCCGGTGCGAGAGGTCGCCGCCGGGATGAACGGGGTTTATTCTAATAGATATGTTATCTTTTAAAAAGTTTGTAAGTGTGGCAGAGGCGCCATATAGTGTGAAAGGTTTTTAAAATCGTTATGTGGTTTCCCAGGTTTGGAAATAGCAATAATTTCTGGTCATTCCAGAAATAAAGTATGTTCACAATGTACTCCAAACAGTCATTGAAAAGTTGCAGCAACCATGGATACTGGTACCCGTACGTCAAGCTTATTCACTGTAATTTTTATTGTGCATCGTCAAGGATATGTAACCTACGGACATTAAAAAATATTGTGCACAGTGCACGTACTTGACAAAACGTACGGCAAAATAACGATCTGTACTATGCTTTATACCTATAGACATAAGTTCCAAGCCTACTCCACAGAATACTTTTTAGTATACTGAAAGTCTACACATTTACTCTCTGCACTTTCTGTGTCTATGGAATTAATATTTTTAATCAGTGCAGCCGTGTGCAGCAATTCAAAAATGACGAAAATTTAAAATGAAATCGCAAAGAGTAGCTTTTATGTATGGCGTCGCAATTTTTTTTATGTGTTATTTGAGCGGGTTTAATTGGAGCCCATATTTGCACAAGAAAATTAAAACAAACAATACTATTAATGATACTACTGAAGAAATAATTTACCGCAATAAATCACACATAAAATACATTCTGCAATGGAGGAAACCACACAAAGAACCATTTACATATATGAAGGAAGGTCAAGATGTATTTCTTGAAAGAAACTGCAATGTAAACAACTGTTATGTTACATCGAATAGAACATATCTTACCAGTGTAACAGATTATGACGCCATCTTGTTCTATTGCCACGACGTGACTCATCGTTTTTTTCGATTACCCAAAAGAAAACGTTTTGAGCATCAGAAGTATGTCTTTGTTTGTCCCGAAGCTGCAGTATATTACCCTGTATATCATGAAATGTACAATAGTTTCTTTAACATGACATGGACTTATAAATTGGATTCAGACGTATTTTACGGATATATCATAATAAATAATGAAGAAGGCAAAATAATTGGACCCAACGAAGTAATGCACTGGCCCAAGTTAGAAGATATGAAGCCTATTAATAGTAAACTTAGAGAAAAACTCGACAGTAAAAAAATTGCCGCCGCCTGGTTCGTATCTAATTGTTTCGCGCGAAGTGGGAGAAGTAATGTTGCTAAAAAAATCAAACAGGAACTATCTGAATACAATATGACATTAGATATATATGGTGCTTGTGGGGAAAATAAATGTCCCCGGAATGAAACGTGTTGGCAAATGTTAGAAAAAGATTACTACTTTTACTTGTCGTTCGAGAACTCAATCAACGATGACTATGTGACAGAGAAGTTACTAAACCCGCTACAACACTATACTGTGCCAATAGTTTATGGAGGAGCTAACTATACCAGGTAAATTATCACTTCATTATTGATGTCTTCCTTCATCATACATCTTAGTTACATCAATCCGGGTTACGGATCTCATGCAAGTGCCACTATTTGGACAGGATTTTTAGTGGCCTAATTGCAGTTGGCTAATACCCAGTGTGCTTATGTACCTACGTCACGACGAGGACCCGTTGGTCTAAAAAATAAAGAATATTTTTTTAAAGTTTTTTGTTCTTATAAAAAGATTAAGAACTGTTGTGTAAATTGTAACTTACATTTTTAGGTTCATGCCCGATGGAATATATTTGAACGCACGAACCGTTACCGAAAAGGAGCTAGTGAAGAAAATGGTTGATATTATTAATAACAAGGAGAAGTATTACGATTTCTTCAGATGGCACAATCATTATACATATCACAATGTAGATGAAGCGCCTGAAAGTGATCCCTATTGTAATTTTTGTAAGAAGATCAATAATCCTGATTTTATGGACCGAGCAAGTCTCAGAACAGACCTAGCGCGGTGGTGGAATGGTTGGAACATTGGTCATTATAAAATGGAATAAGTGTAACATTTGTGTATACTTTTCTGTAACCCTTTGTAAATTATGTTATTATTTAATTTACTAGTCGAATGACACATTTTGTTATATTATACGTTTTCGTTACATAACAAAATTTTCATTTTGCGGTTATGTACAGTCTATAAGCGGTGTGCTTACTTAACATAGTTGTTATTATGCCAGAACTCTAGCTTCTGCCAGCGGCTTCGCTCGCGTGAAATAAATTTCTCCATTCTAACTTTGGGGCACCGTTTCATCCCTTTAGAGAGTGAATTTTGAAAAATCCTCTCATAGTGCTGTAAACATTAACTTTTTACGTAATAAAAGGAAGCCTTGTTCAAAATTTCATGTCCTTGGAGATTCGGCTGTGTTATAAAATGTCAGTCAATTTCTTCTTTTATTTTTATATAGATGTGGGTAAAGTTCTCTATTGAGAGTGTTTGTAAAGAAGACTGCCAAATTCCTTTTTCTCCAACCAATAAACAAAACCTTTTTCTTTTTCAGCTTATCTATAGTGCAGGCGCCAAAAGGAGTTGAGTGTGCAAATGAGGACCGCCTTCTGGGAATAATTTTGGACACGAAGAACCACGCAGATTATGATTCTAGCCCTTGGTTTACCCGGTGACTTCATTTATACATACATTACCCGGTGGAGTTCCTAGGACTCCCGGTAATAAAGTCGTAAATATGAAATAAAAACTTTTAAAATTAAATGCTGGTTATATTTATTCATGATTTATCTGGTTTTATAATGGCAAACGAACAGATTAAAGAACTTTTGGATTATGGCACGTTTTTAAACCAAATTACAAGACCTAACTTTCAGTTTCAACATTTCAAAAACCAAACATTTTTTTAAAGTAATTTTTAGAGAAATATAACAGAAATATAATCAATTCTTATAAAAGACAAAAAAGGGTATGGTTTGGACAAAAAAAACAAAAATGTGCAAGACCTTCTAAACGGTTGATGACGTAGTCAATGCATATATTTTTATACCAAGGTTTAGTACTAATTTGATAAATATACACAGTTTTCCTCTTTAGACGATCCACGGATCCCTTACCAGGGTAGTTTCTGCTCATTAATAGACTCGAGGTAAATGAAAACCCTACCTCACTAGGCTCTAGCCTCCTACGCTGATTCAATGGTATATTTTGTTCATCCTCATTATCCGTGTTGCTGTCCCTTAGTTATCCACTGCAGACTTAGCACCTACATCAAAGACGTTTTTGTATTATAAATGTCTTTGATAAAGGTACAATACGATACACCATTACAATTAAAATATAAAGAAAACAGAAAACAATCTGAAAATAGGCTAAAAATGTAACATAAATACCCCGGTGGAGTCCCACGGACTCCACTAGCACGTTTATTTACACATCGGAGCCACGAGCATCAACGCCCGCTCTTCTCCGCCTTTAGCGCATTCCTGTGTGAAGTTACTGGAACGCACAATTTATAATTTAAAAAACTAACAGAGCTATGAGCGCTGAAAGTTTTCAGTGGAGTCCTTGGGACCTACCGGGTAAATTAAGAATTAGATGTTGCCAGGAGGTACATGGGTTTATATTTTTGTTATGGACTTGTGTCACTACTGTGTCTGAATTAAATATTTTCAATTATTATTTCAATAAATAATAATTGAAAAAATATGCAGTATTTTACGATATCAAATAATTATGCCCTAGCTAATTTTTTTTTGCTGACTTGGCTGGCTTGACTCCATGGGTGTTTCAGGGAGCGGAATCTTCTTCTTGGCCTTATCCCGTTTTATTTGAGGTCGCAATGATAAATAAAATATCGTAGAATGATATTCTTATATAATATTTTCTATATTGAGAAAAATCATAGTAATTGAATGAAACATTTGGCTTAGCCCCATGAATCTGTTATCATTTGAAGATTTTCTAATCTGGTGTGATTCATTTGAATATTAGTTAAAATGTAAAATGATTTATTTTGTTCTTCTTATTCTTCGGGTTCCACCACTCATTAAATTTTTGAATATAGCTTGTTTGGCTAACCAATGCATAATCGTTGATCTTTCTACATAAATCGCAGTAACAATCAGACTCAGGGAACTCTTCTGGATCGTGATACGAATAGTGATTCGTCCATCTAAAGTAATCATAGAATTTCTGCTTATCGTTGATAATATCAACCATTTTTTTGACTAATGTTTTTATACTTTGAGACTGAACATTTAAATATGATCCTTCTGGCATGAATCTGGAAATTAAAACTGCGTTATCATAATGTCAAGCAGAAATTTTAATATGTATAATGATGAATTGTATCACCTCGTATAATTTGCACCACCGTATACAATTGGTATAGTGTAGTGTTGCAACGCATACAATAATTTTTCCGTAACGTATTCAAAGGTTAATGAGTTTTCAAATGACAAATAGAAGTAGTAATCAGTATCCAACATTTGTAAACATTTTTTCATTATATTTCGCGGACAAAATTTATTACCACAAACACCATAAATATCTACTTTCATGTTGTATTTGGCTAACTCCTGCTGCAATAAATTTGCTATTTCTTCTCTTTTACTGCTTGTATTACAATTTGAAACAAACCAAGCTGCTACATATCTCTTATTTTCCAACTTTTTCTTGAGTTTTTCATCTATAGGTTCCATCTCTTCTACCTTGAGCCAATGCATAACTTTTTTTGGACCAATAATATCACCTGTTTTATTCTTTATTATTAAATATCCGAAATATATGTCCGAGTTCAACCTATACGTCCAAGTCCAATTGAAGAAATCATCGTATAAATTCCCTAGATTATTATACAAAGGGTAAGTAACAGAGGATTCCTTGCTAACAAACACATATTTTTGCCATGGGGCTCTTTTACTCGGCAAACGGATGACGGTAGAAAACATTTCTGGGCCATGGAACAAGATAGCATCAAAATCTTTTAAGTCTTTTAAATGATTTCTATACGATGTGACGAAACAATTTTCAAAGAAGCAACGTCTCTTGATAAATGTCCTTCGGCCTCTTTCCATGAATACGAATGGTTCTAAGTACGGTTTTGTCCATTGTAAGATATATTTCAAATCGGATCGCGCCCTTGTATTTCTTAGTGGCACTGTTATTAATTCGTTTGTCCTCAGGAATTTAGTATTATCTTTCACAAATAGTGGTGAATACCAGACCGTGACTACAAACGTCATGAAAGTACAAACAAATATTACTTTTCGCACCTTTTTTATCGATTTCATTTTAATTATTTGCATGTTCTTATTACTTTAAAGTATTGTGATTTGATCACAGTCAAGGATTTTTACCCTACGGATTATCATAGCACGTCACAGTATAAATACATTTTGACAAGTTTCTGTCACCTCGTTCAAATGTGTCAATTTCAAACCACAGAGTTTTCTACCGATACCGGTATTCTGGTTTTCTTCAATGATCTTTAAGGTTTCGATCTAAGTTTTTTTTTTTTGGTTTTGCCTATTCTGTTTTCCTCCTGAACATATGCTTTCCTCCACTCTTTCCTTTTTTCGCAAGCCCACGTTTTCTTCTACCGGTTCTGGCAAAACCGGTCTAGTTCATTCCGCAATTTCTTTGGTAATCTGCTGCGACCCCGTCTCAGATTTCAATGTACTTTAATATTTAACCAACAAGTTTCAGGCCTACATATTGTATTTGCAGTATGGGCGATGGATTGTCTTTGACTGCAATAGTTCTGAGATGCTCTGGCACCACTACGCGATTTCGTACTCAGTTTTAGTTTCGATCTCGATCAGTTCAAAGCCAGACACAGAGATTTCTCTTTTTCAAAAGTCTTATAGCATTAACATTAGACTTTTAATGTTCCCACTGCTGGGACGCAGGCTTCCTCTCTAGGGGAGGAAATAGACCGTAATCCACCACGTGGGCCTGGTGAGGGTTGGTGAATGTTACATGTCTTCGAATGTTCGGTTCTAGGACATACCGGTTTCTTAACGATGTTTTCCTTCATCGTTTTGAGAGCAGTGGTGATGAAGTACACAAAATAATGCGCCTGTCTGGGTTTGAACCTCGAAAACAACTCGTAAATCGGGGCCGTTACCACTCTGCCACCACTGTGCTACTTGTAAAGTACTGTAAAATATTCAAAAGGCACACACATATCTGTTACTCGTATAGAGAAAATGCTGCTGAAAAATGTTTGCAAAGGCCGAAAGCAGTCAAATCCATTTAACAGAGCAATTTGTTACCAAGCCTAATACAATGGGACCTTTGATGTATTGCTGAAATATGATTGGCCTTCATGTTCATATCACTCTCCAATACTACAGAGGTATTATTATATTCAATTGCATGCCTTTTTTAGAAATAGTTCTTATTAATAGTTTTTTTTTTTACCATCAGGTGGGATCTTGACTGCGATCCCACCTGATGGTAAAAAAAAAACTATATACGAGAGATCTCATCATCATAATCATCATTTCAGCCGACAGACGTCCACTGTTGGACATAGGCCTCCCCCAAGTGTCGCCACAATGATGGATCCTGTGCGTCTCTCATCCATCGGATTCCCGCAACCTTCACCAGGTCAACGATCCACCTTGTAGGAGTCCTTCCGACGCTGCGCCTTCCAGTACGAGAGATCTATTGTCGACGAAGTCAGGCTGTGAATGTTGATAATGATATCCTTACATATTGTAAAATAAAGCTTCGCGCCTGTCTGTATGTTCGCGATAAACTCTTAAATTACTGAACGGAT
Organism: Mythimna lalbum; assembly: GCA_949319445.1. Classification (NCBI taxonomy): domain Eukaryota; kingdom Metazoa; phylum Arthropoda; class Insecta; order Lepidoptera; family Noctuidae; genus Mythimna; species Mythimna lalbum. The sequence continues at coordinate 7,285,537 of OX439352.1, read as the reverse complement.
CGTCGCCGTCGTGCGGTTTACCACCAATAGAAAAAGTGATGAGGAAGAGTTGTGTGATGCATGTCACAAATCATTGAAATTACCGGAATTTCTGTACTAATTGTACAGAAATACTAATCGCTAGTATCATTACAAATTAAACATTGTTTAATGTTCTTGGCGTCCATCGCCATACTAAAGAGTTAAAGTTTTAACCCTTCAACCGCGATCCCCGCATCTTAAACAAAATCGTTCGCGAAGGGTCATTAATCACCCGCAGGGCCTTCACTACAAACATGTCAGTGGTCAGTTTATCACTAAAAGTGTCCAACCGTGACCTAGATAAAAACGACATGAGAGTTAATTTTGAGAACACAATGGGAGAGGATTCAGAAATTATCCTTACTAATATTATAAAAGCGAAAGTGAGTTTGTTTGTTTGTTACGTCTTCACGCCTAAATGGCAAAACCGATTTTGATGAACCTTGGTACACGGGTAGACCATGTCCTGGAATAAGAAATAAGATACTTTTTATCCCGGAAGTATAGTCCCTTGAGATAATTTTCTGCCATCACGCGGGCAAAGCTAAAGGCAAAAGCACGCCGGGAGCAGCTAGTATAGTATAAAAAAAATACTATATAGGACGTCCATCGTACCCATCCCTATCTCTCGCTCGCACGCTTGACACGTCATGGATAATAGGATAATTTGAACAAAAAATATAATACTTTGTATGTTGGTATCATATAATTTAAAGATAACATAAAAACGATAGATTTATTATCAAAAGTGTATTAAAGTGTAAGTTTAAATTGATCTTAATAACAATAAAATCATAAAGGAATATACATCGAAACTGATTTAGGTTATTATTTATAATTTTACTGATTTATTGTTTAATTTTCTACAAGCATGTATTTTCAGTCACCCAAAGGTGAGTATAAACTACAACAACAAGCCGCTCTATGATATGTTCTAGTGTATCATCCTTTTACGAACTAAACGTCGAGCACGCTCGCCTCTTTGTAACAAACCAACGAGCATATTGGTGTAACATTTCGTCGAGCCACGAATGCGGGCGATGCGCGGTTGCGGGGTGACATTTCAAAAAAGAATGAACGCAAGGTACAACGAAATGTTGGTAAATGCACACTCGCTGTGAGAATTTACCCGTAACATAACGCCGAGCATTCGAAGAAACGTTACATTACATGGAAATGCTTTGGTAACTGATCTTTTGCCTGCATTGTACCATTCGTAAGAACGTTACACACAGAAATACTCCAGAAAATGTTGTTGTCTATACTCACCTTTAGGGACTGCCCAGTGTAAATGTGATCGATTTTCCTGAATATGTGTCTTCCACCTACGATTGCTTTGATTAAAAATTTGCTTATTACATTTTCATAAAAGCCATTAGATTTGTCTAATTCATTAGCGGAGTAATTAAAAATACATACAAAGTATAATTCCTGGCTGATTGATTAGATGGGAAATGAAAAACGAAAAGCCCACTCCTGTTCTTTCTTTGCCTTTGTTCCAGGACCCCGGGGTACGCTTTCGCACAAGCCATGGCCCTATATTAACGCAACATATTGAAACTTGAAAGTTATTTCAAACAGAGTACAGTCACAAAAAATAACTACATTAATACCGACCTTAGGTCTCGGTGATACCTGTGGTTTTTAATTGGACAGACCGGAACTAACGCATCGCGACCACAACACTAACTAACGATAGATAAATTGAAACCAAGCGTTCTAAACTGCAAATCAACTATTAACATTTCAAGTGGATTTAAATTTATTTATTAGATTTAACATATCAGTTACTTAACAACATATTCCCATTTGTCTCTCTAAAGTCTCGAGTGGGATGATCGGGAACAAGCTTACCGTTACTTTTGTAAATTCCCGATTGTCTCACCAGATGAACGTCGGGGAGATGACCGGGAATACATTGAAAGGGTCAGTACCCCTAGCGAAGTTGCTAATCTGCAATATGCTAGTAGAAAGCTTCAAATGTATGGGAATGACGTCATCTCAACGCTCAGTCACGTGGTCAGAACAAAAGAATTGGGCGCGAGCCCAACTCGAAGCGTTCGACGCAAGCGAAACGGTTGTAACTTGGCTAGTGGAGGCAGGTGTATCGCATTTCCGCTCAAATAGTGTCAACTCAAAAATCAATTATTGAAAAATAAACCTTTTAATTTCATTAATTCCCTCGCTTTGCTTTCGCTACATATATCTACTCGTAAATAAATAAAAATGGGTCACCTAAGGGCAAATAACTGAAACTGAATTACAAATATGACACTATCTGAATTTAAAGTATGATGATTTCTGAAATTACAGTGCGTTTCACTTAAGAAGTTCCTTTGCCGTAATGTTGGCAATACGGAAAAACAGTGTTGCAATGTATTTAGCAATTAAATTACTTAATATAAGGGAGAATAACTGATACTTCGTTACTTTAAACAATTGCCTTTTTTTGTTTTTTTTTTTAAACTATTTTTGAATAAAGTATAGGACGCTGGGCTCCATTCCGATTGTCCTGAAATTCTTTCAAATATCGAAAACACCACGCCATAATATCGTACCTCTCTATTAACAACTTCCTTTTAGACCTGCTTTTTTTAAATAAAATCCCATTCCCCTCATAATTCTCCAAAAAGTGTTGCAACTACCATTAAAATCAATTTCGTTTCGCATTTTGGGGAAAAATTTCGGTAGAGTAGGCAACTCTTTCCTTTTCCCCTTCTTTATTGTGTAGACAGACAGGGGAGCCAACATTACGCCGAAGTAACTTCTTAAGTGAAACGCACTGTAATAGCATAGTTATCAGTAAACAATTTTTTTTTTTAGTGGTGACACTATTTGAACGGAGGTGCGATATACGTTTATCCCTGATACAAACGTATATTACAACAAGCACGATGACACCATCTCGGTAACTAGAGTTTAACTAAAGTACAATCTTCTGTGCACAAGACGAGTACTCGTCTTTTGATCTGTAATATTTCTTTTGTTTTGTGTCAAGTTTTCTTTCCGTCCCATTTTCATGACTACTTTTCTATCCAAATATGACATCATGACACATTGTGAGATGGCGCCGATTATTCATTCGTGCACCTGTGACTCGAGAAGGAAATTACTCTGTCACCCTTATGGAATATTCATAAATGTCGGAGCAAAACAACTATTTGTAATATTATTTATTATTTACAAAAGTTTAACTCCTAAAATATACCTGAAATAATCGATTTCGTGGCATAGATATAATAATTAGAGCTTCGTTGTTTAATTTGTGGAAATAAGCAAGAAATAGTTGTGCCATTTTGACATAGCTGATCTCCTTATAGTCCCTGAGTTGAGTATAATGTTACACGAATGACCTGCACTGACTGAATAAGTCCACTCAAAACTATGTCGTTCTTTCCTCAAAATATAACCTAACTTAAAACTCAAGTAGCAATTTGCATGGTTCTCATATTATTTGACCATTAAATGTTTGCTGTATGGACTTTAAAAGAGACTTTGACCCCTGGGTTTGTTTCGGTGTTTCTTAATTATCAGATTAGTCAGTAAAAACAGCGGCCTCATCTAGTTTAAACTGACGAAAAAATTGACGTGTAAAATAGTTTTTAAAAACCTCTTTACAAAATAAATGTAATTTATCATAGAATGTACAAGCCTTCGACATCATATATACTCTCGCTTACCAGGTTACTTCTTTTTAAATTAACTTAGATGAGCTTTTGAAGCTCTGCTAATAGAATAATAACAGATGCTTCATAGATTTTTTTATTATTTCGCAAGTCGTTACACCAACTAACACGCCATACCCAACAACAAAATAGATATGTCATACTATGATCAGAGAAATACGTCTTCGTCCCATAAAAAATCATATCAACATTATTATGTCTCAATAAAAGACATTAATCCGGATCTCGCGAGCCGGGACTGAGACCGGACGTCCGACCCTCGAGGACACATGTATAATGTAGGCAAAGGTATAATCTTTCTGCAGTATACATATGATATGTATTTAGGTATTGAAAAACTGTATATCTACAATCAGGTACGTATCCTATATCCAAGGGCAGTATGCTGCGATTGTGGCGTATCCAGTCCTAGGGTGCGACAGTCACTGTCGCCATAATACCATGAGATCCGGCTGCAACTTTTGTCCACCAAGCCGTGATTTCTTGCGGCAGTGGAGTTTCACTTCGCGGCGTTACAACGCCATACGCTGGTCGTGCATGGGTACAGGGACTGTTGCATTCAAATACCACGGCGGCAGGCCGGCAAGGAGACTCAGCGATTCGAGGGAGATTACACTATCCCCGCTACATCCAGATGGCCATGACCACAAAATAGATAGGTACAGAAGACAATCTCATATATGTACTTCACTTTTTATACCTACGCTCGGTGGACGCACACTAATGAGCGTTAGAGCCGGAACTGTTCGACGAGCGGGTCGAGATGATTTATCTACTCATGTCCGAGATATCATATCCATAAGTGGTGTCTATGTGTGCGTAGCTCGAGCGCGCTTTGTATGTAGATTGACTTCTCTACCTATATATTTTGTGCCATGACTTCCTGGAACGCATTCATTTTACGAGTCGGACGTTTCCTCGAGAGAGAAACCAACCTGTACAGAACAAATAACATTATCATTTTTAACCCCCGACGCGAAAAGAGGGGAGTTATAAGTTTGTTAACGGTCAACTGTATGTGGCTGTTACCAATTTGGATGCGGTTTTATTTCAAAGCAGGATATCTAGCGCTAAAATATATTTAAAAAATATACATATGTTTTATCAAAAAATAATTCGGGTTCAGCCATTCACAAGTTATGAGGGGATGAAAGTGGGAATAAACAACCGAATGTTTGTAAATATGGCCAAGTATCAAATGCCTTTTAGTATCTTCTACTTACGCTGTTTAGCCACCGGTTCAGGCAATATATTTTATCTATCAGAGCATTTAAAATATAGTAACACCTACTGAGCAAATTTAGTTTTTATCTAACCATTACTGTTCCAAAAGCTGCTGGGCAAAGGCCTCGCCCAAATCCGTCCTGACATTCGTCTCCACGCCGCCGTCTCCATGCCGTCTCGAACCACGTTCAAAGACAGAGACAGAGCTATACAGGTTGTCTAGCGCCATCTCTTACCCACACTGAAACAAGATTAAAATAATCTTACTTTAAACGTCATGGTCTAGGTCCAGATCATCTCGCCACCTCTTTCTAGGACGGCCTCGATGATGGATTGAGCAAGTGCGTCACGAAAAATACATTATCGAGTTTCAGTTAACAACTTATTACTTTATATAGAAATAGGAAATAAAACAATAGTACAATTACTGTCTGGACATCACTAAAGAGCGCGGACACCACTACGTGCCGGGCGACAGCGGGGTGAAGCAGAGGTCGCGGGGAGAGGCGCTCGCCGCGGGCGCAGCCCGGCCGGCGCGCCGGTACTCGATCTTACGACCTTACTACCGAGCGCACGCATCCATATCTTCAATTTATTATTGTTTTCTCGCCGTGCCGCTTTAATTCCAAGTTTAATTTGTTACTTTAATATACAGTCCACTAAAATTCACTTCAGTTTTAAATAACTGTCCTACCACCACCTGTAGGGCTTTACCGCGTTTGTCTAATTACTTTATCATAATAATGCAATTACGTTATCAATGTATTTTTCGTGTTTAGCACTTAACTTCAGTTTATCAATGCTCTTAATCTTAGTAGGCGAATTGGGCAATAGATTTTATTTTTAACATCACGCTAATATACTGCAAGGGCTAGGCAAATCTGTTCCTATAATAGGTACACCCATATGTGCATCTTCTATATGCTAAGTCAGATACTGAGCCGGGACAGTTGCTTTTTTTTATTTTCACAATTACCACACGCCATTTATTCCCAAACTAAGCAGAGCTTGTGGTTTGAGTACTAGACAACTGATAAATATACTTACATATATAAATGTTTGTAAATACATACATATTATAAATAAATTACATCCAGACAAATAATCGTGCCCATCACACAAACATTTGTCCTGGGTGGGAATCGAACCCATGACCTCCAGAATAGAAGTCAGGGCCACAAGACTAACAGGTCTGTCATGCGAGACCTGAGAGAGAGTACCTGAATAGGAGGAAAAGGAGGCATCAGGGAGGTTACTGGTCTCGATATTTAAACCACCGAAATCCCGCTAAAACTCCAGGGACCTTTTGAAGGTTTCCTCCTGATAAAACAGTACATCTCTATCTCGCCGAACAGTTATGATTAAGTCCCATGCAGACTATCAGGTGCAAGTTAAGACTATCCCACTGCTCGCCCTCCGCAAACCTACGCCTACAGTGGCCGGAAATTGGGATAGGGATTCCGGCGGCTGGGGCGAGAGGGCCGCTCTCTCACGCGTGCACGTGCAGCTTCATTTGCTAACATTACTGCTTCGCAGAAGGAGTCGGCCGCTTGCCATTCATCCTAGTTTCAGACCATGGCCTGTACTAAGGCCCAAGATGGTTGCTGCCGATCACCCCCACGAGGACACGGCGGTGCTCTGCCCAAGCGGCACATTTCAGCGCATGTGACCACTAGACTAACGCGCCAGATTGTTTTTCTTTGACAAACGTAGTTGCGACCAAACGAACGACACTATAGAGATGCCATTTTTTACAAAAATACCTCACGAACCATAAAAAAGTGTAAAATGATAGCAAAATAAATCACAGTGAATGGGTCGTATCGATCTATCTTTTGCCCGCTGACGGAACGACACGTGAAAAATATTGATCGTTTTATCATGGATTATGGAAAGTGGGCAACAATATGTGGTCAGGCACGTCTACGAACCATATCGTAGCGTTGTCCTACCACCGAATATATTGCTTTTTGATTGCTTGATTTATATTCGATTGAATTCATTTGAAAATAAATTCCCGGCTGTACAGTTGTGGAAGGTCATTCTATCTTTTTAAAGACTCTGAATATGTTTGCTGTTTGGAACGTCCAGTCCAAGATAAGTAGAGAGAGGTAGGTATTCTTTATTGTACACCAAAAAATAAAAATTACATTAGGAACTTAAAATATGCATAGGGGGTCACAATGGGCGGTCTTATCGCTTATCAAAACGAAATTTTTACAGACAACCTCTCCAACAACCAAGATGTGAACTGAGATTTTAAAAGGATATTTAAATATTCTCTTTGAAGTCTTATGAATTAGTAAATATTTACTTTTAACAGTTGGTTTTTATAATGCAAAAAACAGTTGCCTGCAACCAAAGAACACCTGCCTGCAACACATTAATTAAATCCTTAAAAATCCCACTAAATCAGACCATAAACCAATTCTATCACAATATTTCTGGTAAAGTCGTTAACTTAAAAAAATAACAATGTCAACTGCCATCACTAAAATGTTTATTTATTGAATTTAATAGAAAAAAAAAATACAAAACTAAACATACTATGCGCCCTGTTTTCGTATATGGAAAATATTCACAATATTTTAAAAATGTGAAGAGAATTGCGTGGTATGTGTGTTATTATTCTGTAATGTTTTCAGAAACAATTTTATGTTTTTGGTTTAAATATTTTATATTACACATAACGAGTTTGTATGCTTTTTAACACATCGCCGCAGTGCCTTATGCTTTCACACTTTAGCCAGTAATAGCCTAATGGACCACCACCGACTACATTTACAAGAAAATGTAATTACAATATACTTCTAATCAACTAAACTAATAGATAACTTGTAGTTAGATACATATAGTACTTATACATTTTTTTTGTATTTTGTATACATAAACTGAAAAAATCTAATAATATATACAAACGCGTATAAATATAATTCATTAGGGGTATCAACAATACATTTCGGATTTCTCCAACCATATTTTATTTTATGAATAGTTCATTAATAATAATATAATATTCCACACAACTAACACACAACGCCGTCTAGTCCCAAGCTAAGCAGAGCTTGTGTTATGGGTCCTAGACAACTGATAAACATACTTATATATTCCCAAATTCATACATAATATAGATAAATTATACCCAGACACAGAACAAATAATCATGCTCATCACATAAACATTTGTCCTGGGTGGGAATCGAACCCATGACCTCCGGCATAGCAGTCAGGGCCACTAACTACTAGACCAACAGGCCAGTCATATAGTCATACAGTCAATAATGTTTCTTAGGTCAAGTTCTATCTGATACAATCATTTTTAAAGTGAAGTTTAATAGGAGTAAAATAATCTATTGATAATATTATCAGCCATGACAATGTCAGTGATAAAATCGAATAGATTTAAATCTTAGTAACCCAAATACTTCTTAGACTTATGGCTCCGAAACGTGGTCGCTTACAATGGGCCTTATAAGAAGACTCAAAGTCACCCAAAGGGCGATGGAAAGGGCTATGATCGGAGTTTCCCTGCGTGATTGCATCAGAAATGAAGATATCCGCAGGAGAACCAAGGTTACCGATGTAGCTCGAAGAGTAGCCAAACTTAAGTGGCAATGGGCAGGGCACATTGCACGCAGAACAGATGATCGATGGGGACGAAAGGTTCTGGAGTGGCGACTACGTACCGGAAGACGCAGCGTTGGAAGACCTCCAACAATGTGGACCGACGACCTGGTCAGGGCCGCGGGAATCCGATGGATGCGTGACGCACAGGACCGGTCGTTGTGGCGACGCTTGGGGGAGGCCGATGTCCAGCAGTGGACGTCTTTCGGCTGATATGATGATGATGAACCCAAATAAACGTAAGTATCTAAAGAAGGCGCCAGGAAAAATGACCGTTATTCCTTTCTACATTTGTTGCCATTCTTAATTTTTTTTAAACGGAAATCCTTACTAACATTATAAAAGTGAAAGTGCCACGCCTAAATGGCAAAACCGATTTTAATCAATTTTGGTACAGAGATAGTTGGGACCCTGGAGACGGACATAGGCTATTTTTTTTTTTTTAAGTTAGAAAAGGAGGAGAAAGAGTAAAGTATATTAATAAACGCGGGCGAAGCCGCGGGTAAAAGCTAGTAAAGACATAAAGCTGTCTTATATCGACATGTATCGTGATCCTTTACATGATCTAGTAATGAAAAGCAATTCATTGTTTGTTTTGTATGTACTTTATTTCACGGCTATCGCGGCTTCATCATCATTTCAGCCGATACACGTCCAATGTTGTACATAGGCCTCCCCCAAGCGTCGCCACAATGAACGTTTACGCTTCTATACCCAAATATTTTTTCAGGTACATCTATTACATATTCTAAAAAAATATATAAAATTCATGCCAACACCACCATTCAAGTAAAAAATACAAATGTGTACAGAGGATAGGCTTCTCAGTCAAATGGAAGATTACATGGATGAATTGGTGGACTGTTTTGAGGCGTTTGTCAAGAAGTCTATGTTAGTGGTATCTGTGGCAGTAGGAACATTGGTTCTGATGGTGTTGTACGTCCTTAAACTAATGTCCGAACGAGTTATCAGCAGAGAGATAACTGATGACATGACGAGTAAGTATAAAATAATGTACCTATGTAAGTCCTGACTTATTCGAAACATGAACTGTGTGGGTAATTAATTTATGTAGCGACATCTATGACGTCACATAAGAACTAATCCTGCATCGCGCAATCAAAGTTCTCCGCACGATTTGAATATAACGACATCCCGAAATCATGTATCAGCCAGTAGCCCACCAGACATACCACCCATCTGGTCGGAAGATCTACCCTATTCAATGGAGGTATGTGGGACTTTACTCTCAATTCCGCATACCTCACAGCATACCTCCAAAATTACAACTTCCATAATAACGTGGTATTACAAGGTAATCCGCAGTGAAGTTCACATGGACACAAGATAAACAGAAATTCGTGAAACAACTGTTAGTAACTCGAGTTATGTTTGACTTTTTGAAAGTTTTCAGCCGACCTCGACGTCGCATAAAATACTCATATTTCTGTCTTGTTTAAGACCACGTTTACACGTAAAATATTGACTTCTGTAGATGAAATGACAGAAACAAAAATTTCATTGGATCATGAACACGTTCGAATAACATTTTGTGTTTAAAAATTATGACTTCATCTTTTGAATGTGTAATTGTCTGAACAATTTCAGTTTCTACAATCACAATATTCTTCCCTACAACTGACTTATTGGGTACAAATGAAAGCTTCTCATGTTTTGTCATTGTTGGAACCTATAGTTAATTTTATAAAGTCTCAGTTAAGTTTTAAAGCGATTATAATCTGATGGCTGAATGAGCTTGAACTCCTGATACAAAAATTGGTCTTATAACCACTTTGAACAGAGAGATGAGGAAGGATAGTTGGGAAAAAAGGCCATTGAAGATAACTGGCAGCTAAAATTGCCTTCACAGCCAGGCAGTATGAGCACTGATGCTTGGCCTGTCATGACGCTTCTGACAAGAGACGAATATAACTTTCCACTTTCTTCTGTTGCAGTTGGTACTGAATGCTTTAACAGTAGCTGCCAAGTCAGACCCCTACAGCTAGCTACACAAACTACTCCTTCAAATGCTTCAAATCTGTACAAAAAAAAGAAATCTTTTATTAACGAATTTGTGCCGGTTGGAAATACCAAAAATATTTCTTTACAAGTCATTCCTAGTACATATCCTAGTTATAGTGAAACTTTAATGAACGAAATTGATTTGGGTATAAAATCAAAGGTAAGATTCTAGTTACTATAACAAAATTAAATATAATAATACGATGGTAAGATGGGCTGATGACATTATTTCAATGCGGATAACACCTGGATAGTTTGCACAAGAACGAAGAAGTTATATACTTTTTTTATTATTGATAGGCCCGCGTTTGACCACCTGATGGTAAGTGATGATGTGGTCGACGATGAAGCGCACTTGCCTATAGAAGTAAGTTATTCACTCTTGACTTAAAGACCCCTAAGTTACTGCCACGGAGCAAGTACAAAGGTTGCAGCTATCAGGAAACACAGACTCCGGCAGTGAATTCCACTCCTTAGCTGTACGCATAATGAATGTGTTTCCGAAACGCTTTGTTCCTATGAATGGGATAACCACCATGTCAGTCATTACTAGGTACTTAAGTAAATAACAAAATAATGATTCGACTGTAAGACGGTAAGACGACGACATTGTTTCAATGCGATTAACACATGGATGAGACTTAAACAGGAACGTTAAAATAAGAAATAAACGTGAGAACAGTAGCCAATGGCTAGCTATGGGCAAATTTTTTTTAATGATGATAATGTTGATAATAAGAAATAAAAGCTGTGGATGATGTTATCGTCATGACGTTAAGAAATAAAAACGTCAGAGCAAGTGTTCAGTGGCCTGCAAATTGGTAATATTATGTTTACGTCTGGAGTTTTTGTGAGAAAGACGTAAATTGAACATACAAGTGCTCGTAGTTTAATATTCCAAGCGTAGCAGAGCAAACCAATGGTAAAATTTATTTGATACTAATCATCTAATAGTACCCTCATAGAAAATGCTTCTATATTTATTATTGTTTTTCAATACAACAGTGCCTTTTGACTAAAGTCTATATATATCGGTTCCAAAATTATAGTAGATTAGATACGATACGATAGTAAGCAGGGGCCCACATTGTTCGTAGAACAGATAGATGATGAGGCCAAACATTTCTGGAACAACAACCGCATACCGGAAGACGCGGCATTGGAAGGTCTTTCACAAGGTAGACCGATGAATTAATAATAATAATAATAATTTATTTAACACACATGGTAGATACAAACATCAGTGGTGCTCTGGCTCTTGTACTAGGATATCCTGTATCACAAGAGCCAACGAAATTGGTGAAACTCTCGGGAATCTGATAGAAATAAGACGCATAGGACCGTTAGTTGTGGCGATACTTGAAGTAGGGCTATGTCCTACAGTGGTCGTCAATGATGATGATGATAAGTAGATAATCACTAAGAAAATTGTGAAGTAACTATTTTTGCATTTTCAAAAATATGTTCAACAGTAGACGTCTTTTGACTGAGACGATGATGATGATGATTATAAGTAGATATTCTCACATAGAAAATTGTGAAGTAACTATTTTTGTATTGTCCAGTGTTTTTCCTTTCTTTGTTCAACTAGACACTACAATCTTTCATTCAAACACTACAATCAATAACAAACCGTGAGTTATTCAAGGAGTCGATGTAACAGAAGTAGAAAAGCGGAATGATGATGTATTATTTATTTTCAGAGCCTTGATACCTGTAAACAGACCCAAGTAAGTGACGATTTGAAAAGTGCGAGGTAAGTTTTGTTTATTGTATTTTCCTTCCTCTGTATTACGTCTAACCCATTTGATATGTATATAAAATATCCAGCCTTCCACAATATTACCCACATTTATTTTAGTGGGTGTTTACGTAAACCTTGAAATGGTTTGATTTTGGTAAATCAGTTTCTTCAATCCACACTGTCTCTAGCTTATTCAATTATAAATATGCCTTCAAAAATATGCCATTAAATTAAAGTTTAGTTTATAAAAATTAAGGCCTATGCCAAACTTGACAGAAATCCCGTCGCGCAAGATCGGTAACGGGCGGCGTTATTGCATATTTACAAATGACTAGCAATTGCCCACGGCTTCACCCGCGTACATAATCCCAGGATAAAAAGTATCCTGTGTATTATTCTGGGATATGGTCTACTCGTGTACCAAGTTTCATCGAGATCCTTTCAGTAGTTTTTGCGTGAAAGAGTAACAAACATCCGTACATCCATCCATACAAACTTTCGTATTTATAATATTAGTAGTATAGTAGGATAAATAGCGGGCGCACTACGCGGAGGGACCGATCTTCCATGTAGTGTGCACAATATTTGGCACGGCCTTTACCAAATAGCGTCACTAAACTTCATATTTCAGAATTTATATTTATGTCTTAGAATGATTTAATTAATATAATATTCCACAATTATCACACAACGGCGTCTAGTCCCAAGCTAAGCAGAGCTTGAATTATGGGTACTAGACATCTCATAAGACATACTTATATATTTCTAAATACATACATACTATAGATAAATTACACCCAGACACAGAACAAAATGATCATGCTCATCACAAAAAAAACATTTGTCCTGGGTGGGAATCGAACCCACGACCTCCGGCATAGCAGTCAGGGCCACTAACCACTAGACCAACAGGCCAGTCCAGATGAGACGATGATGATGGTTGGGAAAACTATTCATCGACGCCGACGTTCAAATACGTTCTCTAGCACTAAACCACTAAACAAAATATTTTAAATACGTCGAAATATGCAAAAAAACATTTTTATTTTCAGAACCGAATCCAATTTCGTGAGGACAAGGCAGTCGTGCGAAACTAAAAGTGAGAGTATTGCTATTATACAAATATTTTTTCACTTTTTATAAATACATACTTTTGTTGATAAGACATCATCATCATCATCATCATCTTCCTGCCCTTACCCCGTTTTATTTGGGGTCGAGGGGTAAATTACGTGAATTAGGTAAATATTAAAAAAATTAAGAAATTTAACCGTGGTATCGGTGACTGAAAATTAGAGTGGAATTTAGGTGTCTTACTTAGTATGACCATGTGATAAAGAGAATATCTAGTGAGGTTAAAACCCGAGTAGAAAACACTTTTCAAAAAACATAATATAATATGTATCATGTCTTCTTCTAGACATGATCTTCCAAGTTTCATCTGAATCCTTTCAAGCGTAAAGGAGTAACAAATACAATCATACAAACTTTCACCTTTATAATATTTCACATTTATCAGTTTTCTTTTTTCGTTTATTTCCAGATGACTTATCCACTTCTCGACGTTGCTCTACAATTGCTATGAACTTAGAGCGGAACTCATGTTGCTCTATGTGCTGTAAGGATGACACGTGCAACCCGTAATGTAACAAACCGAATGCAACGCTACCAAACAACACCCTTAAACAACATTAGTTTAATATGTGAACACCGAAACACGTGTCTAGTATTTTGATGTAAAGAATCTATGTACAAAATTTCATCACTGTGTCATAATAAGTCACAAATTTATAAGCTTGTTGTGTTATCTGGTTGTCTGCACAAATACATGGTCACCGGGCCATCCAGATGACTTGTTGTTATACCCCCCCAACCAGTTGTGCGCTGGCACCTAATGCCCTCTAAGACCTGCCGTAACTTGTGTTGTACTTTGTGTCGGTGGTGTTTAATTTGTGACCTTTTTTAAATAATTTTGTGGGTAAAATATTTAAACATGATGTAAAAATTATTGGAATCGATTCAGTTATACTGATTCTGAACAAACTATTTTCAGTCATAGTCCCTATAAACGTTTGTATTTTTTGCTATATTATTCTAAAGTAATCAATATGCGCATAGAATGTTAATCTTAATTACATAAGCTAGGTAATAAAATAATTTTGTAGTGTTGTTATAATTTAATTTATAGTGTAAATGGTCTATTGTAACGTTATTTACTTGCTGGTAATATTAGGGTTCCCAATATTACTTCCCTTCTAATTATGAAGTAGATAAGTATACCTGGTTTTACCATTGCAATGCTTTGTAAATTAACTAAAACGTTCAGCCATTTTAATAAAAATTAAAAAAGGAAGTGTTGTGTTCATTTATTTTACGACCACGCCACGGTCATACGTAGTCTTATCTTTCAGTATGTTACAAAGTACTCTGTGGTCTTATCCATGCTTCAAAAGTTCCGTTAAGAGGGTCCTTTTACACTCGCCTATCGTAAACATCGACAATGGTTTAAAAGTTTGTTACTTCATTTAATGCAATCCAACGCGATGTTTGACGAAAAGGCAACGCAAAAAAAGAGAGATAACGCCTGAAAACTCTGTTAGTATTCGGTAATTCCGAGATTTACTCGAAAATTTCACAAAACTTGCTCCACGAAATAGCTGTTTTTTTTAAACCCTTAAAAGTTTTTGGAAATAGTTGTCTTCATTTAGAATCTTAATAAAATTTGCAAGGTCTCTAGAGGATTACTTTTTAAATTTTTAGGCAAATTATGAAAGTTCTTACAAAATAGGACATTTTCAGAGGTTTTTACTGGATTAGTTTTACACAAATTTAGAAATTGGTTTCTTTAGAAACTAAGATAATATTCACAAGATACTGTGTTTCCAAAATATCTAATGAAAAATGTGTAATAACGTCATAATCAGTTATGAGCGGTTGTATGAAAAACAGTGAAAATGTGAGTCATGATGCACCACCTTAAGTGGGTGATAGACGTACGAACTTAAAGTACGCGGTTTTTAAGATCGTGAACTTACTCGGCTCGACGTCGTTGACACACGTGAAGCTTGCTCATACTATATCGCGATGTCGTCACACGAACTACTGCCACACGTACGAGCTGAGACGAGCTACGAGTAAGATTTCAAACAGGTTGGATCGCCGGCGAACTTGCGCGGCAATTTTAAAGTAGGCGTCTATACTACTATACTCGCACGTCTATCACCCACTTTACAGTTTGACCGCAAATGCATTAAGTTAAAAACAAATTGAGCTCACATAATTATATACCACGCACCCCACGTATGCTGCGCATTATGACATCTAGATTCTTGAATTTGTTTGAAAATAGATTACTTACGTGCAACGCTGGTGACGGCATTGCGTATGCCAAGTTTGTTTCAAGTCATCTGTTTTCAAGCAGAAAACATCGTGAAGAAACCGGCATGTCCATCAACCCGCACTGGGCCCGCGTGGTGGATAACAATCCATTCCTTCACCTAGAGAGGAGGCCTGAGTCCCAACAGTGGGAACATTTATAAGGTCGACTATGCTAATTGGGCGTCCAAAATTTCTTGCTATTTTCAGTGTTGAAATATTTAACTTAAAAAAAAAACAACCATTACAAAAGAGGTACCTAAAAAAGAAAGAAACTTATTTTATTTAGCGGAACAAGGCGCAAAATTCAGGACTAACAAATTGTAAGTATATTGTTTGAAAAATATGCACCAAAACGGCCAAACTAAATAAAAACTCATAGCAATCCTACCTATTTAATACACACAACTTTAAGTTATGGGTTTGGTCTATGGTTTATGTTTGTGAATGATCAATAAATTCCTGTCAAGCTCACATCTAAAAATAAACATAAATATGAGAATATGATGAAGCGTTATTCTTTTCCAGGTAAGATACATTAATATTTTCAGTAATCCAGCACTGCTTCTGAAAAACTAATAAAACCAACATCGAAATGAAAGACTACTCGTATTTTCTATAACTTTTACCTTGTATTCCGTACAATTTTTACACGGTTCTTGTACAACGAATAATGATTAAATATAGGTTTGTCTGAATACATGACTTATACACTGATCTGTCTAATAAAATCTAGGTTTCTACCTTCCGACATCTCCTGGAAAAATGACAAGTAAATCACTTCAAGAATCGACTATGGCTCCTGCTATGAATTTATACAGAGACTGGGAGCTGTTGACCAAAACAGCGCAAAACTATATCTGGACACTGTACTGCGCGATGAGCGGCAACTACATCGCCGTCGGTACCGTCATTGTGGTGCTCATCCTCAGCTTTCTACTGCCCGATATCACACAAAAAATTCATGCAGCCCAAGATCTCAAGACCATGAAGAAAGTTTTGGATAAGATGTCGGTAAGGAACATATTTTGTTGACTGGACCTTTGTATCAAGTAAAATGAGTTTTAAACAATTCTCATTTATATCTAAAAAACTTAACGAAAAAAAGAGTAAAAGACTTAACTTGTATACCATACCAATACATCGAGATTCTTGATCGTTAAAGGGATTGATTTAAATTATTCATCTCCAGGTTGACGTAAAGCGGGCTGAAGTGGCATGTTTAACAGTAGCAGATGAGATAGCGTACCTCCAGCGCAATATGAATGATAACACCACGGAAACTGTTAGTATCAGGCAGCTAGAAGGTATTGTATCTATACAATTTATTTGTTTTAGTATACTTTTTAATCAAAGACTTTATTTTGAATATAATTTCAGTCAATAGAAAAGCTGCAGGAGCAACCGGCCTGCGCCAGCGATAACATGCGACTGACGCAGTCTGAACCAGCTAAAAAACCAGAAAAAAAAGGCGGAATAATTCGGCGCGTGTTCTGCCCAAACAGAAACACTTCGAATAAGGTCCGTCATATAATACTTTGCTATAATATTACGGGTTTTAATTGAACTACCAAATTTTCCATGGTGCTACAACACGTTTTGGTAACTCATTGCTTTTTAGCGCGTCTTTTCAACGTTGTGTGTTTTTGTATCGGTCTTGATTCCACCAGGCACTGTATCAAAGTTCTGTAATAGTACATTGTTACACTAGGGGTGAAAGTTACTTATTTCGGGTGAAAGATACTAAATAAGTAACTTTAACCCCGAGGTAAGCATTGTGCTTTTCATTACGAATACAAGAAGATAGACCTAGTTTTTTTTTTTAATAATTTGTCAGCTGTTAGTTGAAAGTAAAACTCCCTAGGGATGAAAAGTGTGATACTTTTCAGCCCGCTCCTCAGATAACTTCTGACCTACTTTCAGAGTATGAGTAATGAAAAATAAGTAAATCACTGATTATCGAAGATAAAATTACCTTTTTTGTTCCGAAACCTCAGCTATGAACAATTCCATTTTTTACATATTCAACGAATTTATCCATACCACACTGATATGCCTTTCCCATTTAAAAGGCTTCTTTTCTAAGGAGAAAATATTTACCCGTTCAATCTAAAGTATGTGTATTTTTTCCCTGCAGGAAGTCACGATTATGTCGTATGTCTACACGGATTCATTCGATGATACTAACAAAACTGAACAAGAATAGCAAGCGATGCAGCAATGAGTGCCAACTCAAGTGAATATTACTGCAAAATGTTAAATGAAAATATTACCTAACCTAATACTACCTAATATGCTTTGTAAGCATACGCTGTAATAAAGGACAAATAAAAATATTCTTACTTGTTTATTAATCATCTAAACAGGGTTATTTATAAAACACAGGCACACCGTCGCTTGCTTCGCATAGACTTCATATTGAGATCGTACAATTTAAATAGGTATTTTTATTTTTGTATGATAAACTGATAAACTAAAATACCTATATATATATGTGTTTATCTTTTTAAATTGAACATTCTAAATTTTACGAAAGTCTATGCGAAGAAAGATCGAGCAGCGGGGATAGTTGATGCCCTTGCGTCACGTCATATACGAGTAGACGTAGGTAGGTATGGCAAAATACAGAATTGCTATGTGTTAGATAGAACAATGAAAAATGTATTATTTTTTGGTAAAACATCATAGAACAAAAGTTGTTGTTTATGATGTTATTAATACAGTCCTGCAAGGTTGTTAGTATTTTACAAATAATCTTGTATATAAAAAGAGAAACTGACTGACTGACTGACATCAACGGACAGCCTAAACCACTTTTACAAAGGGCGTGAAATTTTGCACAAGGCTTCCTTTTAAGACGTAGGCTAGCACTAAGAGAGCAATTTCCGAAATACACCCCCTAAAGGAAAGAAACAAGGCTCCAAAGCTTGTATGGAGAAATCTGCTTTTACACGAGCGCAAAAGCCGCTAGCAGAAGCTAGCTTATACACATCAGCCTACCGGGGTCGGGGTTATCCGAAAGGAAACTAGAGCCCCGGTATGAAGGCTAGAAGGAACGGCGCGGGGTTTTTAGTCAGTAAGACTCTGACACTGTCTCCCGCTCCACCCAAGAGCGGGTTTCGTCAATGATGATTTTCCCCGTCGAGAGAAAGCTTATACACATCAGACTATGATTTCTCAACAACTGGGTAGGTTGCCTGGAAGAAATCGCTTGGTGCGATAAGGCCGCCAATTGTATACTTTTATTTTATTTTATCCTTTTGTCAATTTATAATCTTGATATGCAATAAAGTATATAGGTATGTTGCAGGAAAATGAGGATATCAGGGATTTCATGATATCCTGGCAGATGTCGAGAATGTGTTTGTTTATTACGTTTTCTTACTAAAAGTATGTAGTGATATGACAAAACACCAATTTATCGTCAGTTAATGTCAGAAAAGCGGATACTGCCGAATAAAAATCGAGCCATGCATTATTTCTATCGGTCTTTAGCTGGTATATTAAAGGATTGGTCAGCATTCACAGATTCAGTGCATTGTGAGAGTAAGCTTTCTACATTTGGAGAACAAGGCTTTAAAAAATGTAATTGGGAAAAATCAGAGGGCCAGTGCAATACCAAAAGATGTATTAGCAAAAAGTTAAATAATTAGTGTAATTAAAGTCACTCACTGCCTTGTTTAAACAAATAAGATTTTCATAATTTTGGAGCCTCTAATACTTTTAGAAGTCTATATTTTTTTATTAATACTAACGTTTTTTTTTTGTAGCTAATGGACGAATCCACGTAATAGATCTTTATTGAAAGAGAGAAAACTTTATTTTCTAATAAAAATACACCAGTTAATTTGTAATTTTGTTTTATTACTTTATTAATCAACAGTATTCTTTATTTCACTACATTTAGTTTAGTGAAATGACATATCTCTAACAAGCTGATTAACAAGCTGTTTTTTTTTTGTTACTTAGTTTATATATTCATATAATTCAACAGTCATATTGACCTACAAATTGCGCGGTACGTTATCCCAGTCCTACGCTCAGAAGTTGTTAAAACCACGAGACCATTTTTCTTATTACTATAATATATAATACTAGCTTCTGCCCGCGACTTCGTCCGCGGAAAATTTCTTGTTTTAAAATAAGATTACACTCGATTAGACGATGCGCACGTTCAGCGCTAGATTCCTGAGCACGGGCCTGTGATGTTATGGCATTTTGCCTAGCGAGCCGCTGCGAGCGCTCAACGCTAGTCTCCCTATCCCTTGTCTCAGAGACATGCTGCCTTAAATGAGATAGACGCTGCGCACGTTCAGCGCTAGATTCCCGAGCACGGGCCTGCGATGTTATGACATTTTGCCTACCAAGCCGCCGCGAGCGTTTAGCGCTAGTCTCCCTATCCCTTGTCTCAGAGACATGCTGCCTTAACTCAGATAGACGGTGCGCACGTTCAGCGCTAGTTCCTCGAGCACGGGCCCGCGATGTCCTCACATTTTGGCTAGCGAGGCGCTGTGAGCGCTCGGAGCTAGATTCTCTAGCGCGTGCTTGCGAAATATATTCTCTATTTCTCGAGAGGCGCTGCTCATTTTCAGGGGCAGATTCTTCCGTACGGCGCACTCGAGCGGCTCTTGTCTGTGATGTCTGCCGGGACAGTTGAGATTTCCTTTTAGACATGCTCTCAACAAACTACGCACAGACTTGAAAACAATTATGAACAAAAGGAGAGCGACTCGAACACCGTCCGCCTTTACAAAACAAAACAATCGTAATATCGAATAACTCGTATCGATTATTACGATAGAACGAAGTACGAAACTACGAACATACAAAAACGTACAACGAAATTGCGATATTTTCTATTATGAGGTATCTATCAACAACAACAACCATACGAACGAAACAACCGAAACCAATAAGCAACTGACAGAAGAACTCCAACTAACGACAACGTGGGCATAATAATTCGAGAGGGTCATCAATCCACAGAAAGTCTTAACACCGCGATTCAGAAAACATGGCAAGTTCGGGAGGTTCCTGCACCGAATTAAAGCGGAAGAGACGCCCGAATGTCGCCACTGTGCGGAACGCCCGGAGGACACGGTGGAGCACACAGTCGAGGTGTGCCCTGCCAGGGCAGAGCATCGCCGTGCCCTCGTGGGGGCGATCGGCGGCGGACACCTCTCGCGGCGGGCTCTGGTTGAGGCCATGGTCCTTAGCGAGGAGGAATGGCAGGCGGTCGCCTCCTTCTGCGAAGCAGTAATGCTAGCAAAGGCGGAGGCAGACCGCATCAGGCAACGGCGCCCCGCCGCCGCCGCCGGGATTCCGATCCCGATTTCCGGCCACCGTAGACGCGGGCTCGCGGACGGCGAGCCATGGGTAGCTTGCTGTCCGATCGTCCGGTAAAGGACCGAGCCCAAGACGTCAACGGCGCGCACTGTTCCCGCGCGCCTCAAGAAGTTGTCAGCAACAGCAGAGGCCCAGCTGGGTCGAAGCCTACCGGGTCCAGGGTTATCCGAAAGGGAACTCGTGCCCTGGTTTGAAGGCTAGAAGGAACGGGGTGGGTTTTTAGTCAGTAAGAGTCTGACACTATCTCTTGCTCCACCCAAGGGCGGGGGTTGTCATAAGATGATTTTTGCCCACCATAAAAAAAAAATAGGTAAAACGTCTGCACAATGAAAGTTACGCTAGGGGCATTTTGCGTTTTAGTAATTTTATATTATCTTCGAAACTGTATGACCAATTGCTATGCTGTAAATGGCAAATCTTATCTGTATAATGTTCTTGTGATACTGAAATAATTTATTGTCATAAGAATTAATATTTTGTTGCTCAAATAATCAACCAAACGTAAGTATGCCGAAAAAAAATATTTTTAATGCAATAAAAGAAGTATAAAAGATGAAATATAAAAGATAGAGATATGGTACCGCGGACATTTTTGTAGAAATAATTAAGACGAACCAGGTAGCCATACATTGTTTTTAATTTTAAGCAACTGTTTAGGCAGCGCACGCAAATAATTATATTTTATGAGGTATTTTTTTCCGACTTGCTAGACAAAAGTTGTGATAGCTCGGTTAATATACATGCTATAGAAACAATTTATAGCCTATAGCACTCAGGAATATTGTAGCTTTCTGCCAGTAAAAAAATTTTAGAATTGGATTATTAGTTCCAGAGATTACCCCCTACATACAAACTTACAAACTTACAAACTTACAAACTTACAAACTTACAAACTTACAAACTTACAAACTTACAAATTTTACCTCTTTATAATATTAGTATAGATAATATTCCACAACTATCACACAACACCGTCTAGTCCCAAGCTAAGCAGAGCTTGTGTTATGGGTACTAGACAACTGATAAACATACTTATGTATTTCTGAATAAATACATATTATAGATAAGTTACACTCAGACACAGAACAAATGATTATGCTCATCCCACAAACATTTGTCCTGGGTGGGAATCGAACCCACGACCTCCGGTATAGCAGTCAGGGTCACTAACCACTAGACCAACAGGCCAGTCATCTGTCAGTGTCAATCTCTGAATTCATATTAATATTTTGTCATATCTCTAGATACTTTTAGTAAGAAGGCGTAATAAACAAGAATATTCGAAATCTACCGGGATTTTGTTATATATATATATATATATATATATATATATATATATATATATATATATATATATAACAAAATCCTGGATATATATATATATATATATATATATATATATATATCCAGGATTTTGATATATATCCCAGGCATTTCGTGAAATCCCTAATGTCTTCATTTCCCTGCGACATATATAAATAAATAAATAACAAAGGCTTTTAACAGTGCGGGTTTTAGCATTACCCTGGGTGAGGTTACATTGCAATCGGAGCCCCACTTTCATGGCCAATTCGAAACCATTGGTTTTTAAAACAACCTTCCCAGTTAAAGTCTTTCTTTATCTTTATCCTAACCGGGAAACTCTTTTTAATAAGATGAAGTCGATGCCCTGGTCGATCGTTGTTGATACTCTGAAGAATATCGAAAAAAAAAATAAAGGGCTCTTGATTTTCATGAAAAACGAATCTGCAATAGTTTACTTTTAATAGTAACAGGTTTGGTTACAATTAAAATTAAAAACACCGATATATATATATATATGTATCATTGTGTGTATGTTTGTAATGAATAAACCCCAAAACTACTGTACCGATTTCAAAAATTCTTTTACCATTAGAAAGTTACATTCACCTTGAGTAACATATTCTTTATTTATTGCTCTTGCGAAGCCGGGGCGGGCCGCTAGTTGGTTATTTAATATATTTATAAAGGTAAGAAAAGGACATACTACTACTTCTTGTCGTCTTGCTCGGTACAATTGTCCCCTTTTGCTGGACATTAAAAAATATGAACTCAATGTCGATTAAAATAAATTACACTCTCGAGTTTGTAATATTGCATTGTAGTCAATCCAGTTAGTCCGTACCGTATAGTCTCTGGCTAACGAAAGATGGCAGTGAATTATTCACTAAAGTTGATAAATATGGCAACATTAAAAAAAATTAAGCACTGTCAAAAATGTGTCGTTGACGCATCCAAAACAATACAAAATCTGATTTTACATATCCATAACAAAGATTTTATATAAGGATATATAAAATCTTTATTCCATACTAATTTTGACAATAGACGTGTCAAATGAAATCCACAAAAATATAAAATGACAAAAAAATTGAAAAAATACATTAAAAATTCACAAGTATATAAATGTGTACTTTTTATAAATAAAATATAAGAGCAAAGTGAACACTTTCCCAAAATGCCCACAGCATTTCTAAGAAAATCTTTCAAATCTGTTTGTGTTGATACTGTTCTTTTCTTTGCAATGTTTGCCTTAGTGGGACATATAACCATAAACTATTGGGAAAGATATACGATACAAAATGAATTATATTTCATGAAGCATAGCTTATATTCACTTAAGGTAAATAGAATATTGCATCCATAATGTATTTAATAAGTTCAAAAGTGCTAAAATGCTATTTGTATGTTACAGGATTCTATAGGCAATATAGGAAAAGCATACGATAGTCTTCACAATGAACTTAAAGTCTTGGTCGTCGAAGTCGAGAAAAACCAGATGGATACGCCAGAATGTCGGCAGAAGGCTAAATTAGAAGCTAAATGTAAGGCCGATAATTTAGAAAAAAAACGCCGAAATTTTGAAGTGCAAACAGCCATAACAAAATCCGATAAATTCGGTGTAGGATTTGAGATAGATACTAAAAAACAACATGGTTGTGAACATAAGGCAACAGGACCCTTAGGCATAAACGCTTCGACTAATACAAAGAACCCTCCAAAATCTATTGGGAGTCCTCCATCCGATACGTTGATAAGCAAACAAGACCACGCCCGTTGCTACAAAGAATTAGATCATTGCAGACATGTCTGTCGCACTTCTACACGGAAGCAATGACTTACCGATTTTCATATAGATTTAAAAAAAAAAAATTAGGTACTGCAAATTGATCTCTTGTACCCTTGACGCCAACAGCCTTTTAAAATGAAAATGTCTGATCGATATTGTAAATTCAATTTATCAAATGTTTTTCAGATGTTGTATGAGGTAAAATAAGAATTGCAGAGAAAATGAGAAGAAAAGTTAACTTTGTTTTTTGTTTTAATAAATTATTTAAAATCATTTTATTAGACATATTTTTTCTTTGACCTACTTTATTTTTGACAGGATATTGATAATCTTGATGTCATGACTACGCAGTACTTTTCAGTAGAAGTTTCGGACAATCGTCGCAAGTGATGTTTTTCGCTAGTTCACATTCACGTGAAGGGTTGCGAAGGAATACATCGACATTGGGTAAAGGCATACTTTTTCTTGGATCCCAGCCTGCTCCTTTGTTCTGGATTGCAGAAGTAAGCGCTTCTATAAGTTCTACTTGTCCTTCTATTTTTGGTATTTCTTTTGAAAACCGAATTATTTGCAATTCCAGTTCATGATACCTTTCTTTCATATAAGCTATATTTTTCTGAAACAAGAATTATAAAAGATGAATAACTAGCCCATGAGCTGTAGTTTCTATTTTAATTAAAAACTGTGCTAAAAATCACCTACCGCAATATCCGCAATGCTCTTATTAATATTATTTAGATCACAACTAGAGTTGCAAGAAGTGTAGTGATACTCCAGCATTAAGTAAATGACTCCTATGAGACTTGATAATATGAAAACACTGCTGACGCTGTTGATAAAGCTCCAAGGCTGTGGGCATGGTCGAGGAGTGTTGTAACAAGAGTATCCTCGTCTCCGATTTCTTCTTCCTCGGCAGTCCATCTGGATTTTACTCTGCCGTTTTTTAACAGACTTCTTAAGGCCGTGGCTAACCACCGTTGCTTATAAATAAATTGCTTTTTATCTTCTAGCTTACATTTCCACTTAAAATTTTAATGTTTTTGTTACTTCATGTTTTAGTGATTATCATTTTTTAAATTTTTAATTTTTAGTATTTTAGTTTCAGTGTGACAATTTGTCATGTGTTTGGTTTGACATTTTTCTGTTATTTTGAATCTTTATGTCAATATCTATGGTAAATATACAGCCAGTGTTAACGTTTGTTGCAACGCCATCTACTTAAATCGAACCAGACTAACATGAACTTTTATGAACTGAGCAGCGCTGAAAGGCATAGTTGGCGTCCGTTGCTTTATCGCAGCTTGATACAATATTGCTTATGGAAGGCTATACGAGATGGCATAATATCAAGGAAATATACAAAATTATAAATTGAATGGGTTAATTCCACTTAGATATTGATATCTTCGTTACAGACTCATCTCTTACTCGATTTGAAGTTAAGTTTAGATGAGAATTTCAAAAACTACTTTTGCCTAAAAACCTGTCAAAATTTGACTCTAAAGTAAGGTTTGACACGTTTTTAACTCAAAATATTCAATTCAAAAATCCCCCCTTACTTAAATTTGTTCACAACTTATTTAAGGCCGTTAAATTTTTATCAGTATTTATTTGTTTCCTCACTAAATATTTGAATGATGATGTTTACCTGTTTACTTTTCCTATCATCATTTTTTATCAGTTCTAAGAAACAGGGAATGGCCGTTGACATAAAGTCATACACCGGTAATGGGAATCATATATGCACATACTGATTCATACCAATGCAATTTCAATATTGAATATAGAAGGTGTACAAACGCTCCTAACATAACTAGAAGATAAAGTAAAGTTTCATCCCATGATTAATGAATGTATAAATGTATATAGGTAGTATACAACACCGAGATGCAAGAAACATACATAATCATTAAATGACGTCAGACTGGAGAATAACGACAAAACCTCGGTACCAACACCCGTCTATAACAGATAAGTTAAGTAATTACTTTTACAGGATTTTAGATCGTATAACTAATCCGCTAGCATGCAGATTGGCATATCATCAATCTGGATAATACCTACCTAGTTACAAATTTACAATATTGCATTATTTTTTAACATATTTTATAACTAATAAGGTACTTTTACTTATTATATTAATATGTTATATCACTTTGCACAAAAATATCTCCGAAACTATGACAGAAGAACGTGAGCTAGTTCAAAAAAAATTTTTTTTTCTTTTAAATTCTATGTAAAATCTTAAAAATGATACAATTTGACATGTATCATAATAGGCACATATATACTCGTATAACCAAGGTATTGTTAGGCTACAGTATGTTTCTAGAAATTTTGGGTACGTAAATTCGATTACATTGACTATAAAAGTAAGGTTATATACTTATAAAAGGATTGTTCGAATATTGAGTTAAACCAACCAGTTATAATGATAACCGAATGAAGTTAGAAGTAATGAATGAAGGCTCTTGATCTTCAACCAATGTTTCATTATTACATTAAACGCCAGTCGATCGTGCATAATCGCTCTCACGGCTTATCAAATATTTTCTGCTAGCATTGTTCTCATGGATAGCATTGTATAAATGTCCATCAAAAGTCTAAATACCTCATAGAATTTATGTATTGGGAACGGTCTCCGGTAAATATTGTCTGCAACCTATTACTGTTAGCCTAGGTAGGCTAGGCATTCTACAGGTCTCTTAGAAATACGTATAAGGAAGTAAGTGGCTGGTTCATTAACTCCTAGGAAATGCATAAGTTAGAGGTTTAGTTGCGTTAGGCTGTTGTGCACATACAAACCACATCGTACAAAGCCTCCCAGACTCCTTAGCTGAGGTCGGATCACTCGGTAAGTTGCCGCCATTTCGACGAGACGTTAGAAAGAGACAGGCTTATGCTCTTTACCCGTTCGCTCTCATTGTATTCCCTACTTGGTTTTCGTTTTACATTTCGAGCTTGTAGTGTTGGGCTGTACAAGATATCGATATAATATATAAGTTTAGTTTTTACTGTAATAAGTTGGTGTAGCTAAATATAATTCTTAATCCTTCTTCACTTCGTAAAGTTGATTTTTTTTTCATCCTTGTTTTTTAAACTTTACCCCACAATAGGAATTACTCCTGCCCTGTATCATAGGCGTGTTTACGTATATGTTAATTCGCATACGTAAGACAGTCAGACCCGGAACAACTATCTTTGGGCTATACAAATATTTATTTCATACGAGAAACAAACCCGTGACACACAACGTAGCAGCCAACTATTGTATTAATAACCACGTGTAATTATTGGGTCACCCAGAATTAGGCTGCGACTAGTTTGGGACTCGTTGCTAACTTGTCAAGATCCTTGGTAATTTTAGTAAATTAACAATGCAATCCAAGTTGATGTAATGATGTTCAAAAACCAGTGTATAGATACGGATAAAAATGATAATTTCATTTTTTTTACATTTGTTTAAATATCTTAGAAAAAAAGCAGGGTCTGACCCATTGGTCCTAAAAAGAGGAATATCCTCACAATACGAGCCGAGACTAGGAGTAGGTACTGCTTCTGAATCAAGTCCTTGATCCACTGCGGTAGTACTTAAACTATAAATATTATAATGTTTATTATTATCATATTTTGACATATATAGGCTACAAATTCAAATGTGAAGGAAATTGATTAGGCTATAGTTTTTTTGTCGTAAGAAGAGTTCCTTGACAGTTCTTGTTTGACAATTATAGTGATGTGACCTAACGAAATTGAATCGATTTTTTTGTAATATTGAATCAGTTTGCAAAGAAAATGAAATCGGATTACTGATTTAAGATCCTACAAATATTATAAATGTGAAAGTTTGTCCGATTTGGTCGATTAGTGTGTCTACGAGTAGTGTCAATCTCTATTGGCAGAAGTTCCGTTCCACGCATTACACTTTTTTAAGATTTATACTTTGTTATTTTATTTACTTAACTTATTAACAGTTATTTATAACCACAATTATTTACTTAGTAATATACGAAAGGCAATATTTTTTTTATCACTTAATTTTTTATTTTTTTTGCCAGTTTATTTTTTATTACTCTAAAGTAGAATGCATGTCACGGAAAAAAATTAAGTGTCAGGGAACTCTTCTTATGGCAAAAAAACTATAGTAATTATTATTAAACCGGGAACTAGTGTCATCAACTGAATCTACCTTCTTTTATCTGTAGATCTCAGGGTATAAAATGTTTACATCTTTTATTCTTTTTTGTTCGTATCTCTTACGGTCATGATGGGTACATATCTTTCTCTCTCTTCATCATCATTGACCTTCGTGTCTTTTCCAATGAATGAAAAATGTCCATGCGTTAACTTTTTTTTCTCTTGTTTCTCTTGTCTTTTTTACTGTCGGCCTTTCAAACTTTTCTGTCATTGAACTTTTTCTAATAAGCTTTATTGTAAAACCGGTTTTTTTTTTGTCTTATTAGAAATGCAAGATTCTATCGACTCGATGCCGCCGGGCCTAGTGGTCGTACCGGCCGGCATCGGCGCGCCGCGCTGCATGATGTCATTCATACACACACTCACACATCGGACTCCGTGTGACTTAGTCGTGTCGTGTTGACCCGCGCGCTGTTTACATTCTGTACACAGTGACTTCACGGCGTACACTCGTGTCTGTGATTTAATTTATTATTTATATTAGCTAGCTATTAGATAGTTCACTCAACATGGCTAACAACAGGGCTACCAAATCTGGATTTGCTGCCGAAGCACAGAGAAAGGTAAGTTTTGAACTTGTCATTTTCAAGCTATTACCCGGCCATGTGCTATAGTTCCAGTTTTATTTAATAGTGTGATGTGGGAGTGGCTCTTCGTAAACAGGTTGCGTTACATAGCTGGATTATTGATTCGGGATGCTGTGAGGTCCAGAATTGTGTTAGAAGGACTCAGCCGTGACCTACTTTAGGGAACAGATGGTGTGACCTCGTTAGCGGAGATACAAGGGCCAGATGGTCTTGAATACGAGACTGTACTTATGCAAACAGATGATATTTGCTTAGTTTGTATTACCATTAATATTTAATGTAACACTTGCCGGTCCGTAACCAACTTCTGCAATTAATTTTGATCCGATAAAACTTAAATTTTATGATCGTTTCACATCACCTTCTGGCGCCACTGACAGTGGGGTAGGGTAACTTACAGGTACAAAAATAAAGTCTACACGTGTAGGGTACCCTAACCATTCAAGTAAACTGGTTAAACTTACAAAGAGAACTCAATCACGCATTCGAAAATTCTTATTCGACTGTGGCTTTGCCATTGTTAGTAAAAAAGATTCAAAAAACCTAACGGCGCGAGACGGTATGTTTCCAGTTGGACTGTTTAGTATTTGGTCATCATCGGTAATAAATAAGTATTCAGAATATTTATGCGGGACAATAAACTGTTATTACTTAAGGCTCATTTTATGGCACAAAATAAAATTAATTAAAAGTATAAGGAGGTACTTGCGTTGCCATTATTATGAAATCTACAATAGTGATAGAATAGAAGAGTACTTTGATTTAAAATAAAGGTTATGTTTTGTATCTACATTCCAAGGAAATTTACAGTAGATAGGTAGGCATGCATATTGTATACAAATGGCTTAGTTTAGCATTTAAATACAAGTAACGTATAGTCGCATCACACGTTTGCATTGACGCAAGGTTACAGATGAATCATTATCTTGCCTTTTTTATAAATAATGAAAGTTGCACAATTTAAAAAAATTAACCATAGACAGACTTCGAGGAGACAAGACCGACGCGTTTAATTAATTAAGCAATTTGTTTTATTGTCTATTGTGACATCTCGTTTGTAGAGGACGTAACTATCATCATCATGATCATTGTTCTAAAAATAGATTTCGAATTATGATTGGACATCTGTTTATAGTACGCGTAACTGTAGTATTATGTATATGATGTTTTCTTAGTACCTACTCTTACTAAACATCTCCATCAAATAGGATCTTACTCAAACTTAACATTCCCAACGATACCTAAACGGTCATTGCTCCAGCAACGCTCTGCCAAGCAAGCCTTCTGTCGTCTTGATAACTACCTAAATAAATATTAATTATGCCTTCACACAATGTTTAAATTCATGGCACCGTGAGTGTGAGTTTAATTTACATTCCGTTAGTTTTTAAAGCGAACCCAAGATCTGTGAAGTTTTATGGTCTTGTAATTATAAGTCAGGACACCTTTCTTCCTGCAGTCATCGCCGGCACAGGCACACCGGTCGCATGTGGGTCAAGGAGGATCAGTTAACACAGCTTTTACAACCGGTTTTAGTACATTTTTTGTGAGAGTCCTTACCGCACTCGGATGGAAAGAACATGGAAAATTTTCTTTAAAATTATATTATTTTAGCCACTATTTCAATGAATACCAAAATAAGTGTGTTTTCTGACTGACAAACAGGTACGTGAGGCAATGCGCCTTATCAGTAAAACGAGTATGCAGGTCAAACGGATGGACGTTTATATGTATTAGTTACTACTATCTTCTTCTAATTACGGAACTACAGTTAGTTTCAATAAGACTAAATACATAATGTGTATGATAAGTAAATACCGGTTAAAATAATCATATTATTAGTCGGTGAAGACTTTAATGTCTTAATGTTGCCACTGTTGATAATATTCACTCAGTATCAACTTAGATTAGTCACGAATTATTTCGAATACGAATCCTCACGTATAAGTTGGGCGAAACAGATGTTCAATTAGCTCAAAAGAATTTATTTTATACTAATTCACCGAGACGATGACTCATATAAGGCTTGGTTCTGTTACAACACACAGTACCCCACCTTATATGGTATGGCCTTTACGCAGGATTCATTTATATGGCTTAAATGCAGGCCACTTTCAACTGGCCATATGTTCAAGATTGACACTTGACCAAATTTCTCTTCAATGTTTCATTTTATATATGGAATTCTATTTTGCTTGCACAAGCGATATGGTAGTGTTGTGCAAGTTAAGATACATAGATTAACAAAAAGGTGAAGATCGTATTACCACTTGTGTGGCCTGACTAGCAATATGATACATTTAATAGTATTGCTTCATTTTGGTCGTTGTTTTTACTATGATATTATCACAAGCGGCACGTTGTTACGACCTTATTAGAGTATAACTTTAATTTAAGGAAATAATCGGACAGAATTCTCGTTAAACTTGAAGTTATCCCCATTTTTGCGAATCAATACTGGTTGCATTGCATTGACCGCGTCTGACAGCCGGCCTCGTGCTGTGACCCCATTCCTGTCCCCTTACTAGTCAGTGTTGGAGCCATTGTTGACAATATGCTGTGAGGCTGGTTATTTTTATACAATTTACCTTAAGTCAACGTTGATTGACCTAATAAACGGTTACTATTTGCGTTAATCCTTTAACGGTTCATTTGAAATTTATGATAGTTTAAGCTGTAGGTATTTGCTAAAATTTCTCGTTGTTTTATCAGTCATCTATGATCTCTGACGTAATTGCGGGGACGTGCTCCTTCAAAAGACTGAAGCCGTTGACATTGAATCATAGTTATTTATGGCCGCTAACGTTTTTGTTACCGATTCCTTGTATGGCCGTATGGCGATTAGTAATGAATAAATGCTTTTATTACATCAGTATTGATATTCGCAGTCTTATCCTTCTTGACCTCGAATCGCATCTGCTGATGTCCAACGATAGCTAAAAAAGGGAAGAGATCAAATGGCACTACTCGGTCCAAAAGAAGATTTTATTATATTTATGGAGTTATTTTTTATGAACAGTTTATATTGTATTATATTTATATCAGTGAAATTTCCTATTTTAATAATCAAACTAACGAATTGATAACTGCCATGTTCATATTATTATATTATCAGAACTAACTTAATTCACCCAGCGACCTTTAGTCGTTTATAATGACGTTAACAAGCCAAGCACCAGCGTTAATTAATTGAATATAGTAAATTGATATAGTATTGACATATTGTTGAAACCTAAATGTTGCTACACTACTAATAAACGACTAGCTGATAACTGTTACTTACTTTAGTTTTGTAATAATTATATCTGCACATAGAAAGATAGAACCTTTTTGATATTGAATGCAGACGTCACATTTTTTTTGTGAGCAAGGTGCAACAGAATTTAAACAGGACGTTGCTTACAAGAAATCACTTCCTCTAACTTCAAACACAATTTAGACAACGCTTCGGAATATTAATGAAAGGGACGAGCCTATCAGTTCAACCGATCTGGGACATATTAAAATTCACAAACCTTCGTTGTTGATCTAAAAGCAGACAAGCTATATCAACTTGCATAGTAACAAGTATTTCTTAAATGGCTGAAAGATGGGATGCATCCTTAAACACGGATTGTAAGAGAGCATGCTTTTAATTTTTTGAGGTTACAAACGTCTGCCATACCGGACCGTGAGTCACGTTTGAATCCTTGACTGGTTACGTCATCGTGCGCATGAGTTGCTTTTGGAGGATTACTACGTATTGTTACCTATAGGAACTGTTTTGCAAATATCATTATAATTCTAACTAAATTATTGATTCATGGGGTTCAGGATTGGTCATCTTCAATGACTAACAGGGCAAACATTCATCATAATTATAATAATATTTCATGTCTTCTCAATTTAATGCTAAATAATTATTTATATGTGTCAATGTCACTGAAAAATTTAGTCATCAGCTAAAGACTTGTCTTGAGTGCATACATGCAATAAAAAATATATGAAGGTAGGGCAAGGGATCGGCCTTTGCCCTGCCTTGATTTCGTCAAAGTATTGTACTCTTTTATCTAAAAACTTGAAGGCTGATTTAGCAGCCAGTATTCTTCCGATCCGTTTAGTAGGTAAACAGAACGGGCACATTTAATTAGTACAGCTGTTAGTGCACGTATCAAACACACGGTTACTTCATTATAGTCACGGAGACTGTCCCTATCGCATACTTTCATACGACAGAACGTGATGCGTATTAATTATTTCTATCATATTACGGTTAATAAGTGTTTCAATTTTTTGTAGGTGTAGCCGATTTCAAAATACATCAGTTTACTGTTCCAATATAATAAAAAACAACTCAATTTTTAATGCATTCATAAATGTTTGCACTTTTTAGTTTTTGCTTTTTACTTAAAAAGAAAAAAAAAAGATAAATCTTAAAGAAAAAATATTGCAGTATTGAAGCACTTTATTAAAAAATATTTTTTACTAACGCTCAAATGCTGCAATCTTTCAAGTGCTAAAACTTCAGCAATTGAAAAACAGAATTTTGTGTTTTCTTCTATATATTATTTGTTTACTTTTATTTGCAAAAGAGTAGCAATTAGCAAAATGTCAAACTGGAAACACTCCTTTTAATTGCCATGTAAAATCTACAAGCGTTCTACAAAATAATAACCGAAATAGTTTTATAAATAACTTAATTACAAAGATTGTAGGTATTCCCAGCTTGAAAATGGAATAATTTTGAAAATAGAATTTTATCTACCTATCCACATTCCAGTTTGTGTTTTGATCCTAATATGAATTTGATCCTAATAAAAATACGCACACGTTATAATTTTATTTATACATTAATTAAGCAGGAACTAAGCGGCAGTGTTGTGTTGAGTAGGCTATAATAAACTATTCACTCATTTCTTATCAACACGACCTTGGGCTCCAGTCAGTGTTGATATTCACTAACTGCATAACACGGTTATGTGATTTCCAGTTTGCTATAATTATGTACTTACATGAATAAGTGCCTATTTCATAGTCAAAACATTAAGTGAAAGAATTGGTCAGAAATATGTACTCTATTACTAACATTTAATTATTCAAAATAATTGACTCAAATGGCACACATCAATAGACGTAAACAAACATAAATAATTTTATTTAATTATCGATACAAACTATAATTTCAATCATTTTGATTATTTGTTTTACATGAGTCAATGATACTTGAAATACCAAAGTTACTAGTAAAACAATAACTATAATAGTATTATTAAAAACCTGTTATTTTGTAACAGTTTTAAAACATTTTTTTATAGGTAAATTTTTGGGTAGGTATAGAAATCTAAAATATTTTGGGCCGGCGCTCACTTGAGGCTTGAGATCTCAAGTGAACGCAGGCCCTTTGTTTTCTTTAAAAAAGCACACATTATAAAACAAAGTCCACTGCGATAAACTCAAAAACGACTAAACGGATTTTCATGTGATTTTCACCAGTAGACGGAGCATTTCAAAAAGACGGTTTTGAAATGTAACAACTATGCATATTATTATCTTATTATTAAATTTAAAAAAAAAACGAGTATCGTAAAGATTTGTAACACCCGTGCGAAGCCAGTCACTAGTTAGTAATAATAAAACAAACGCGTTTAACTTAACGGCTTTATCAGTTTTGACCGTAACACATAAACAACTCGAAGCCTTACAAGAAACTAAAATCAGGGGCCTTACCATTATGTATTAAAATGTTAAGTAAGCGAGCAAAAAGAGTGATGAAGCTATGTATAAAATCATAGAAGAAAAGTTGTTGTTTACAAATAACCTTCCCAGTGTTTTACAAATAACCCTGTATAGTTCAGTTTAGGTCGTGAAATGGATTGCACTAAGAGCTCCTATTAGTGCCTCTATATGGCGGTTCTTGGCGCTTTTTGGTAGCTCTTATTGCACTTTGGCGTCTATTGACTTTTAACGGTTTTCAGAATTCCATGAATTTTAAAGTATTTCTTTTAAAGACTTACCAATTCAATTAGACATCCTCTGTTATTAAAATCCTCAGTATAATTTACCTTTGTATTCTAAAATAGCGTTTCCTTATAATAAACAATGATACCATT
Organism: Mythimna lalbum; assembly: GCA_949319445.1. Taxonomy (NCBI): domain Eukaryota; kingdom Metazoa; phylum Arthropoda; class Insecta; order Lepidoptera; family Noctuidae; genus Mythimna; species Mythimna lalbum. The sequence goes on along the minus strand of OX439352.1, from coordinate 7,250,532 downwards.
ATTACAATGGATCGATGATATCAGAAAATGCTAAAACCGTGCCACTTTCCGCGACAGTTATTTCATATTTTGATACATTTTCATAAACACCTACACATTTTGCTATTGATGATATTAGCAAAGAATATTGCGATGCATCATCTCAAAATGTTAAAACTGTAAACTATCGAATGCTGACGTGAAAGGTGTCATACTTCACATATCGCTGGATTAAACTGGGTTAAACGATATTCGTGGAAAAGATATTAAACGGTTTCTCTTGTTTTGCCATATACGAGTATCATGAGTTTGCACCTAGAGTCATGTCTGTTGAAAATAAATAAACATCTATAAGTCTCCATCATCATAATAAATTATTAAGTCCTTGAGAAAACAGATGATTCCAGTTTTCAGAATAAATACCAATTTTACCTTATTTATACCTACAACGGCTTAGTTGATCTTGTAGTCAAAAGCGTGACTGCTGAGCGTGGGGTCCCTAGTTTAGAATTCTAGGTCGAGCAATCATTGCTACTGAATTTTTCAGTACGAGGAGTTACTCTGTAGCTGTCCTGACTTTGGAAGTTGGTGTTGTTACATAAAGCTGTTCGTCCAACGCCTCACCTCTCCCTGGTCATGGATTACAGAGAGTGCACTTGTATTTGCGCATACGCCTCAGCGCTATAATATCTCCTGTATACCTAGCAAATTTTCATTGAAATGGCCGCCATGATCGAACTGAGACGCAATTTTTTGTGCACTCAATTTCGCTTCGTTTACTTAAAATATGGATAAAGTGTAATAACTATGACGAATTGATTTGCACTTGGATTAGCTGCTGTATTTTCCAGTAGAGTTTAGTAAACAAGTTTTATATTTATTTAAAATTCTGCTGTTACAGTGCAAATACGAGGCTGCTAGTTTAACAAATATATATCTACGCATGATATTTTACCTTCATGCTTGAAATCTTAATTTTACCACTACAAGGTAACGATTCGTTTTCCAAATTCAAACCGTACAACTATAGAAAATGTACATTGCTACCGAAGTACTCACACCTTGGAGCTTGGTTCAACGTATTTTCAGTTAGACAGCTAATTTCTTGCAGACAAGTAGAAGTAGGTCGATTTTAATGGATACTGTAAACATTGATACGTTACGTACGTTGTAGATTGGCAAAACATTAAATTCTATAAAGTTGAAACGACTGCCTTTCAAAATTAATGTCCCATAAAACTTAATATTGTTTATCGATGTTACAACTTGGTACTTACTACTTACAAAATTGGCTTGATAGAATTGTTTCTTCTCAAGCTTGCCTATAGTTTATGTAACTATTTGGCTCTTCAATAGATATCTTCATTTCTAAGAACCTTGAATATCAATTAGGCACACCAATTTCAGCCACTCCCACTGATCCATTCGCCTAGTATATACGAGTGTAAGTAGGTTGCCTAAGTATGCACTACGCCGCTGTATTTCCAAAAGAGTTGACCCAAACCCAGAAAAAGTTAACCTGGTAAACGTCCTGTGGTCCTGAATTTTTCCTTCATTTATTTGCAGATCAACAGCAAGTACAGCGAGGAGCTCGCGCAAGAATGCCTAGAATGGATCAACACGATCATTGGTGAACCCACCAATACCTCCGGGGATATGGACAACTTCTACGAAGTGCTCAAGGACGGGACCATTTTGTGCAAGTGAGTAACCATTTATCTTGTAGTTTTATGTGGCAGGAGTTTAGCACTTGGCGTTGTGATGTGCCCATGGCAAAGCTGAGAGATTGTTCGAAAGAATATTCTAGAATTACCGAGATTCTAGAATGCAAAGGGAGGATTCTCTTGACGTGTTGGATTGCTGTCCCATCGTACTACGAGACTGAAGAAATAATAATAATAAATAATTTATTTGCCTGAAATTTGGTGGTAGGTACAGGTTTCCGTAGGAAAGAAAGCATATATCGCCCTTGTGCACTGTAATACCTCAATCGAGTCGATTGCTACTTTTTGGTGGGATCGGTCGCCAAAACCGAAATCGATCATCACCTTTCCATCGAAAATGTATGTGTCTTATTCCACAATGACTAAGCAGTGTAGTAGTAGAGCAGAAACATTTTCATTGCATATAGTGCGGTAGTGGAGAAAGAGGAACCAACGAACAAGCTACGCTATGATACGTAGACACTTAGACAGACCCAAATTTTTTATTTATATCATGCATATCTGATTCAGGTAGAATGGGAGCCTTATTTTGATAGGCAAAATTTACGAATGCCTTCTTCATCTAAAAATAAAAATGTTAGATTGAGCTGCCAGTCTAAATAAATTTGATAAATCAATCAACATCATCAAAATCTTATTTTGCGAAGTAACTCTGATCTATTTAAAATAAATCTACCATCTTAAAGTTAGTGAATGTAAGCAGTAAGTAGATACCGTTTGCTAGATAAAATCTACCCGTTGTGACGTATTTGCATGGCAACCGACGGTTTCACCTTTCTGTGCAAAGATCGGTCATCAATCTCAGTCTTTACGGCTGTTCGAAGTCTTTATTTACTGAAAAACGGCTATATTTTATTACCAACATTCTCTAACTACTCTTCATTATTACAAGCCGAGTTAAAAACGTGTTGCTGATAAATAGGATTAAGAATGCCTTAGTAGTCTAGTGGCAGAAAATGGATAAAATTTTGGCCCAAGGTTGAACAAAACAGTATATAATATTGAAATTGTATGGCGTTCTCTTCTATTATCTAAGTAGGTAACCGGAGCTCGGAAACGCAAGGTTCCCTTCAAACTCATCATGTAATAGAACATCCAATTCCGTCATCGCTGTATTGTAGGTGTATGTCACGTGGCGTAGCGATTGTGTGATGTATGTGGTTTGTAATATACCTACCTACTTACATAAAATATAACATAGCGATACCTACGGGACATACTATACTCCTGTCTCAACTATATTTGTCGTACTTTGCTCTACTCACAGAGTTGTTTAACAAAACCACAGCAGATATTTTATCCTTAAACTGAGTTCCAACGACGTTATTTCCAAACGTCAGAAAAATAGATAACATGACCATGTTATGTACTAAATTTGGTGCCATAATATGTATAAGTAAAGAGTGACTTGGCCATATACAACAGACTTAAGTCAAGCCTAAGGATCGATGGCCTATTTAGATTCGTAGTTATCTTAACCAACAGTTCAAAATAGTAACTACGCGGACTCTACTAAAACGTCTATACACACATATACTTCATACGTTCTTCTTCTGTCTTGACTAATACTTATTTATTTGTCAAGCTAACAATATTAAACGACGCAGTTTTACCAAGATTTAAAAAATGTTAAACAGGTCATCATCTTCCTGCCCCTGTCCCGTTTTATTTGGGGTCGGCGCAACACGTTTTTTTCTTCCATTCTGTCCTGTCACTCGTCATGCTATCACTAACTCCCTTTTCTTTCATATCACTTCTCACACAATCCATCCATCTTTTCTATGGCCTCCCTAAAATGTTAAACAGGTACTAGATATTATTTCGTTGGTTTAGCTACGGGTCAAAAAACTGAACCTTAGTATGATCAACCGGTTTGTATTCCGGAACCTTAACTCTGGATTTTATTAAAATTCTCTGACAATACTTTTTTTCTATTACAGGCTTGTAAACGATATCCAGCCGAACATGGTGAAGAAGGTCAACGTATCCAAGATGGCGTTCAAATGCATGGAGAACATCAACGCGTTCCTAGAGGCCGCCAAGATACTGGGCGTGCCAGCACAGGAGACATTCCAGACCGTCGACTTGTGGGAGAGGCAGAACCTCAACTCCGTTGTTATCTGCCTTCAATCACTTGGCAGAAAGGTATTCATTTTTTTTAATAACTAAGTTATCTAACCAAATAATCTAAATTATATCATAACTCCCATGAGAAACCTTTTTATTTTCATTCGCATTTCTATCTGACACCTAACAGTTTAATTGTTTGCAGCTTTGTATAAAAAATCTGTTTTTAATTTCCGTCATCTACGTTAAATTTGAAACGCACAGGATCGATCGATTTCGCAACGCTTGCGGGAGGCCTATGTCTGCCTTTTGGCTAAAAAAATGATGACGGAGCAAAATTAAAGGCACTAAAACGCTAACTCATTCCAACTTCTATTCCAGGCCGGTAACTACGGCAAGCCTTCGATAGGACCCAAGGAGTCAGAGAAGAACGTGCGAAACTTCTCAGAGGAACAGCTGAGGGCCGGTCAGGGTGTCATCTCACTGCAGTACGGATCCAACAAAGGCGCCACCCAGAGCGGCATCAACTTTGGAAACACGAGACACATGTAAACTCCACTCAGACTATAAAGGTGGAACCACACGCAACATTCCACGCGTACTTATAAGTCACTTGAATTTAGGATTTTCGATGCAACTTTTTGACATCGGTGGTTAGCGGCGTGGGATGTCGCCAACGGTTCTACCTTCAACCTGAATGTACACTCGATATTTGTTGGATAGGGATGATTCGCATCAGATCAACAAATCGACTCGTAATATTTAAAGTTTATTCAAACTTTTTACCTATTTATTGATAAATATGTGTAAGAATTTGTCGTCTATAAAATATTTAGTGTCTATTTAACTTTAAAATAGGAAATATAATGGGACAATACGCACGATGTGTCGACTCTATAAAATACTAGAAAATAATAATAAAAGAAATTGATGTTGTATTTTTGAAATTTTGACAAGATTTCTTGATGAAAATCATCCCTGATAACACACAAAATAATAAATTATGCATAGTGCAGTACTTACTAGATTCAAATGACTTAATTTTAGAATAGAAAAGGACCATTCCTTGTAAAAAATCTCTTTTACGAATCTCTATTTTTGGCTATATTATGTCCGTACATAAATTGAATTTTCCTGTTCGTTTATCTTCCATCACATATTTTTTGTGCGGCAGAAAGTACCGGTTTTTAGCGATGCCAACTGCTTCTGGACTGAACTTTGCCAACTAGCAATCATCGTAAAATTAAGCATTTATGTGTCAAAATCATTCCGTAACCATTCCAAAACTTTGTGCCGTTTGAATATATTTATATAATTTTAAGTCAGTTAGCATTTGATATTAACTGGTTGTTTTTTAAGTTTATAAATATGAACTTTTTGTTTTTGCTTCTCAACATAATAAAATGAATTGTGCCAATGTCGTCACACACACAATCTTCTTATAATAAATGTTATTAAAACAGTACAATTATTAGAATTACAAATTCTTTTACATAGAAATACTTGTGCCTTCGAACTCCTTAGGGGTTGAGAATCTATGTATATGTTTTAAAAGGTGTCTAACAAAATATATATAATCGCTTTTGACTTACAATCAGGGTTTTCTTCGAGTTTTTTTTTTAAATTATTTATTAAAAGATTGAAAATTAATCATTCCATATATATTTAGATTGTTAGTACACACTGTGATTAATGATTTTATAAACATCCTATACTATATTTTCGTATAGTTACGTATATATTCGACGATGACGTGTAATTCTAGTTGTGTAAGTTTCATAAAGTATTTACTATGCTTTATGGAAGTACGTAGAATAATAAAATTTAAGTAAACTAAATGGTATTTTAATCCATATTCCTATTGCATGAGATACCCATTTTATTTTTCAGATGTGAAATCATGAAGGTGGGTCCTCTACGCCATACACCCACCTTGAAATTATCTCTACTATAAGGTTGAGCGAGAGGACGTGTCGGACTTTTACTGGCTAAAGCCACATTAAAACTCACCTGTGTCTTTCAGTTGCCTTTTTCATTTCAGGGCCACTATAACGGTTTCAAACGCCCTAGCGAGCATCGGCCTTACTTGGGCCCACAATTTTGCTGACATCTCACGAACACTAGGCGCCAATCGATTCCAACTCGATCCTTACCGGACGGCGTGCTACTCATTGCTCGTAGTCTACAAGCCCGCGCCTATGGCAGCCGGGAATCGTTCTACACACGGCAGTGATCTGGCCAAACGTGGCAGATTCCCACTGTATAAGACGGTATATTCCACCGTATCTTCCGGGAGATCCGCACAATGGTTACACTCGGGCATTTTTTTCACCTAATCCGAAATTGGATCCTTCCAAATTGGCCGTGTCTACAGGATCTGGGTCAAGCGATAAGTAAGAACGCCGTGGTGCCTCTCTAGCCACTCCTCAAAGAGAAGATTGTGGGCGATTATGGTTTGCTCAGAACTGGGCTGCGACAGTCGTTGTCTCCATACCGCCATGGGAGCCGGAACTCTGTCCGACATGTGGCATTTGTTATGGCAATGGAGCTTCACTCCGGCGCGGAGTTGCACTACCATGCACACGTCTTCTATGGAATGTTACCTCCAAATCTTACGGTGGCAGGCTGACAAGGTGGCTCTCCGTTTCGCGGGGGACAGTACGGTACCCCTGCACCATACGAATGGCCATGACCCTCTGGGACGCGTTCAACTTGCGGGCTGGTCGCTTTTGCAGTAACCGCACCCACTCCAGCTATTACATCTGCGCCGGCTATATGTTTAATAAACTTCAAAGTTTAACAGTTCCACAAAACTTTATTAATATTTATCTTAGATATTAGGTACCTATTCCTCCGGGATCTGTTGTTGATGCTGTAGTGGTAACGGCCTCGACTTACGAATAAGGAATAAGTAGGCCGTGGGTATAAAACTGACCTATAATTTTGTGTAGAGAAACCAATTAAGACGGTGAAGGGAACCATCGTGAGGAAACTGGCATGTCTTAGAAACAATTTGAAGATATACCTATCTCATCTGTCAACCCGTGCTAGACCCCCGTGGTGGATTAAGGCCCTTTCACTCTGCTAGAGAGAAATCCAATTTCTCAGCAGTGGGAACATTATAGGCCTGTTTATGATAAGTAATTACTGATTGCTATTAATTTTGTAACAGGCGTTTTATGCGCGTAACGCCTAATCAATATATCATAGCAGTTTTATCTTCAAATGGCTCGATATAAAAAAATAAGTATTTAAAACACAATTTTGATATCTTTTCTGTTGTATGTTTTATTTATTTATTTATTTAATTTAGTATAGCGAAATCACATACATTTTACATAAAAAAAACATCTTATTTATTATAGGGACACGCTCACCATAGTAATGCTGCCTTGAGAAATATATATTGTTATTATCATTATATAATTTTAGAGCATGAAACAATAATATAACACAAAAATAGATTCAAATACATTAATATTATTGTCATTACAAATTAAAATGAATTGAAAATAATAAAAACGAATTCAATGATCAAAAATAAATAAATAGAAATTAAATTAAATTACAAATTAAAGTAAAAAAAAAAAACAAACAATTTATAAATTAAAACAAAATAAACAAATAATCAATCAAATTAAATTAAACAATAAGTTAAATCAAAGACATTAAAAGTGACCTGGCAAGCATTGCAAAGACTAGAAGAGCTTTCTCCTAAACCTAGGTAGTTTGTCATATTATAGATATAGAGTTAGTGAAGATTTATATGAATTTTTACAAACTATGTCAAGAGCGCAACATGAAAGATGCTTTGCGTTACGGGTCAAGACAAGAGCCACTTTACGCTTAGATAATGAGCAAGAGTCATGGATCTTTTTAGTGACTTTATAGGTCGTCATTATTTTAGGAAAAACAGGAAAATTTGCTTAAAATATCATAATAGCCACACACTTCTTTGATTTAATCCTACATACTAATATTATAAACTCGAAAGTTTAGATGTATGGATGTTTGTTACTCTTTCACGCAAAAGCTACTGAATGCATACACCGTCGTCTAGCCCACAGAGTACGTCTAGCCCCAAGCTAAGCAGAGCTTGTGTTATGAGTAGGTACTAGACAACTGATAAACATACTTATATATATATTTCTAAATACATACTTTATTTATTATTTATTTATTTATTAAAACTTCATGCAAAGGTGGACTAAATGTCGTAGGCAAGCATTCTCTACCAGTCACCCAAGATACATTATTTATCATAAATAAAAAAAATTCAGCTGACAGACGTCCACTGTTGGACATAGGCCTCCCCTAAGTGTCGCCACAATGATCGGATCCTGTGCGTCTCACATCCATCGGTTTCCCGCAACCTTCATCAGGTCATCGGTCCACCTTGTAGGAGGCCTTCCGACGATGCGTCTTCCAGTACGAGGTCGCTACTCCAGAACCTTTCGGCCCCAACGGCCATCTGTTCTGCGAGCAATGTGCCCTGCCCATTGCCACTTAAGTTTGGCGATTCTTCGGGCTATGTCGGCAACCTTGGTTCTCCTGCGGATATCTTCATTTCTGATTCGATCCCGCAAGGAAACTCCGAGCATAGCTTTGCTCTCAAACCCAGTAGTGCGTTGGCACCTAATGCCTGCTATGACCTGCCGTGACCTGTTTTGTACTTAGTGTCAGTAGTGTCCAACTTGTGAAATTTTGTTAATTATTTTTGGGAAAAAATATAACATGGTGCAAAAATTATTGGAATCGATTCAGTTACTGATTCTGTACAAACTATATTCAGATTTCTCATGTACTAAAAATATTGTTGTAAATTACACTCACCCATAGAACTAATGATCACACAAGCATTTTTCCTGGGTGGGAATCGAACCCATGACTCTAGGTCATGTCTACTGTCTCAGATCTACTGACTACTACTGTAGCCCTGACTGCCCTGACTGCTACTAGAGCCGTCCAGTAGCAGTCAGGGCCTCTAACCACTAGACCAATAGGCTAGTCGAGTCTTATTATTAAACAAAATATGATGATAATACCTACTAAGCTCGCCCAGAATGTGAAACGCGCCTCCCCCCCTTCGTTACCAACAGTTCCTTATCTATTTATCCTAGAAGGCAACTACTTTCTATAACTAAATTATTACACTGGGCTGAAAAACATCTGGGACACTAATGAAAACGGTACTTACTTATTAGTTTCTTCTATTCTATTTCTGAAGCAGGTACCTATGTAGGTAACTGGGGCCAGGGTCATGCGAAAGGAAACTCGAGCCTGGAAGAGGCTGGAAGGAATGGGGTGGATTTTTAGTCAGTAAAAGTCTGACACTATCTCCCGCTCCACCCAAGAGCGGGGGTTGTCATAAGATGATTTTAGTCCACTGTAAAAAAAAAGGTATGTAGGTAACTGATTAAAACGTACCTAAAAGAAAATATCTAACTCTACAACAAGTTTTGTTCACCTAGTATTTCATTTTAGAATACTTCTTGTGACAACAAAAATATACAGCGCAATCGATAAATAAGTTTTTTAATAAGATAAACTGTGATCTTTAAAAAAATAACATATTTATCGATTTAATAGGTACTTTGTATTTCCTCCACGAGCCCGTATCAGATGATAAAGCGGATTTTAATAGGACTTTGGTAAGTATATTGTTATCCATACGTCCATTAGTGGCCTTTCTAACAAGTTTAGCATGGCATAGCATAATCGGCCTTATGTAGGTATATCTAATGTTGGGAACATTTGTTGGGGTTTAATGTTGGGAAGGCCGATTATGCTATGCTATCCTCTTAGGGCTCAGGCAGTTTTACCCTACTGTTAGGGATTAGAGATCCTTAAAAGGTTGATTGGGTACAATGTGTAAAGTCTCAACAAACTTTAAAAGGCCACCGACCAGACTTGTAGGGGCTTGTATCTGGTCTCAGCAACTGCCTGCTAGCTTTGAGAGGGTCCCTAAAATCATAGGCTACAACTGCGCCAGGTTGAAATAGGCGTATTTCGATGCCCACGGCAAAAGTTTATCATGACGAAATGAAAGAAGCCATTAAAATCAAAAGACTCGTCACGTGATGTTCATACTCATTGCTCATTGTTATACATAAGTCGTACCCCCAACGGCGTGTTATCATCAAGACTTCTCTTAGTAGACAGGGCAGAACGATAACCCTGCGCAAAATATTCCGTTATTATAGCAACTAGGGAGGTTAAAGCGATAATGGGGGCCATTTTATTTACAGTATTATATTTTTAAGGTAGACAAAAGTAAGTAGCTGTATCATTAACTATTAAGTAAATATTTTTTGCTTGGAAAACATGTGCAAACAACTTTTGTCTGTATTTATTGGGAGTTAGGGAGTAACTACCTTTTTACGACTGATAAAAGGGCATAACTCCTTTTTTATGTTTTTTAGTAGTTAGGCACCTACTCTACTCTAATCTATATAACTTTACAAGGATTTACGTAGGTACCTTTGCAGAGGAAATTCAGCATATTATGTTTCTAGGTAACTAGAACTAAGGTAAGGACCGAATCACACGCGCTTCAAAAAGATATCAGCAAAACCGTAGGGGTCCAGTAGTGTTAGAAGGTGGCCACCTCTTTCTGCGAAGCAGTATTAAGTACAAGCAAAGGAGGTGGCTGAAACCGTACCTATCTAAGGTGGAAACAAGCCTCACGCCCTGCTCAACACCGGAGACACACTAAGCGACAGGAGTCATCCATTAACTGTAGGCGCGGGATTGCAGACGGCGAGCTATGGGTAGCTCACCGTATGGCTGTAAAGTAAGGGCCAAGACCGGTTCGATTAATATCAGGAATTTGGGCTGTAGTCAGTAAAAGTCTGACACTCATTCAGTAAAAGAGGTTACAGTAGGGCCAATGCCCGCTGGTTCTGCGGGTCGTACTAAGAACGTATCGTAGCCCTGGAACGCAAAGGCTAACGGAAGGACATAAGTGGGTTTTGGTCTGTATAAGTCTGAGGTGTTATGTAACGCATTACAGTTATCCACAATCTAGATAATAAAGAAAAAAATTGTAAAAGTTACATCATCAGGTGACCAAACAATAATATGACGAAAACATTTTCCTTATTTTGATACGATACGCAATATTATTATTATGTTATTTTAGAACGCAATATTCTATCGGAGCGATCGCGATCATACGATGTCAAATGCTTGTCAATGTCAAATGTCAGTGAGTCGAGTAAGTTTTCTTTGGCACGTCAGGTAAAAAAAATGTGGTACTATTTTAATCAGGAAATTCTCAAGTTTTGATTGGTTGAAAGCATATGAAAACAGCTGATAATGACGTAAGTTGTTATAAGCATTAGAGAACAGTCTAGATGTTTTCTGAATTAAGGTTGTAAACATGTAAAACGATTGATTAATTTTGTTTTTTTACTGTTATCAATTGGTAATCTGGTCGGTATGTGTCCTTAGAAGAATGATTAGTCACGGAGGAATTACAGGCAGCCGATTATATCGCTGCAAAATTCTTATCTAAGCGCCAAAACACGTAAAATGTTAGTTAGGTTACAGCGTAATATTTTGGTTCAATATTTTGGTTAAATATAAGAATGTCGCAATCGGCAGCGACATTTTCTAATGGATGGGCGATCGATACAGCGCCTGACCTGCAGAACTCTACCGATAACGACGTAAGTGGCCCCCTGCGAAGTTGTTTGTCTCAGAGATAATGTGTCCTCTATGACCTTATCAGGACGTAGTCGCGTATTTTTCCTAATTTAAAGTAAATTTTGATAAATCTGAAACCTTAATACCTATCTGGATTGACTGATTGTTTCATTAATTTGTTAAAGGAAATAATCACAATCTTTGTTTACTCATTGCCCAACTAGCTGGAATGATAACTGTAATTGATAATCTACACACATACAGGATGCACTTTTGAATACAGTTCAAAATAAATACCCTCTTCCGATATAGTCAGTTAGAAACACAATAGTAAGACAATACTTCTCTAACTCCTCTACTCCTAGCTTTGCTGTGCCCAACAGGGTCCATATTGATTCTTTTTTTTATATATACCATCATATACACATATGGAATGCAATAAAGTATTGAGTATTGAATACAACCACAGCGACACAGAGCGACCTGCGTATTTTGCATATAGAAAAAAGGCATTGTAAATTAGAAACTGTTTTTTTCTTAAATGATATAAACCAGTGCTTGACTGAGATCCCACCTGATAGTAAGCAGTGATGCAATCGTTGATGGTGAGGCGCACTAGTTTATTAATGACTTGTATGCAAAAGTATTCAAATCCTATGAAACTTTTGTTTAAAATCTTTAATAATTTCTTCTTAGGTTGCTAAGAAGCCTATTTAACGTCCAATCTGATAAGAATAATGAACAGCGTCGTGTCAAGTCACTGACCTTTGACCACCTCTTTTTATTTGTTTAGACCGTTTTGATGATTTCATTATCAGACCATATTTGAACAAATGCTTAATTGTCTTAAGAAATAAGGATGATAGCCTAGAATTTACTTATTTTATTTTAATTTGTAGGTAAAATTAGCAAGAAATAATCTTCTATCTATAATATAAAAATGAATCGCAAAATGTGTTGGTAAGCGCATAACTCAACAACGCCTGGACCGATTTGGCCAATTCTTTTTTTGTTGTGATTGTTATTGTGAGGAAAAACTTCTTATGGAAAAAAATAGGGTAGTGTAGGGTAGAGTAGAGTAGGGTAGAGTAGTGTAGAGTAGAGTAGAGTAGAATAGGGTAGAATAGGGTAGGGCAGATTAGGGTATAGTAGGGTAGAGTTGGTTATAATAGGGTGGAGTAAGGAAGAGCGGGAGCGAAGCCACGCGGGCAAAAGCTAGTTTGTAATGAAATGAAAATGTTTCTCAGATTTAAATAAGCAGTAAATTGAAGCATGTACCTTTCCCATTAGAACTAATCATGTATTTGACTTTGATGCAGCTTATAGCACACAGCTAGACCATGCCCGAAATATATTATACTTTTTATGCCAGGTGTATGTTCTCTTGGGATAATTTTCTAATTACATGCAAACAAACCTACTGGCTAAAGCTATTCATTGTCTTCCTAGCCTTTTTCCAACTAGCTCTGGTTCGGCTTTCAGTCCAACCATTTGTGGCTGAATACCAGTGTTTTAAATAGAGTGTCTGCCTATTAGACCTCCACGGCCCAGTTACTGGGCAATAAAATACTCTTAGAGTAGACTTGTAGGTTTGATTTTTTTGGTGTGTGAATAAGTATTTGTATCAATTGTCAAAGATCTACGAACTACAATCGGCATCAACGAGTTTGCGAGCTTTCTGAGGCGCGTGATGTCATTAATATTCTAGACAAACAAAAAAGTTCATATACATTGAAAAAAATCATGTTAGTACTTGCCCGGTTTCGAACACACAACCTCATGCAGGCTTTAACCACTGGGCCATCATTCAATACCATTATACTGGCAGAAGATATTATTAAAGTAAAATGAAAGATTTTTAATATTATTTTAATTATCACCACGATAATTAAAATAAAATCTTTCATTAACTTTGTATATACTATATCAATAAAAGGGTTCTCGACGGGGAAAATCATCAATAAAAGGGTTATTTAATCATTTTAATTCCTAAAAAAAGTACATTTTATCTAGACATTTACAATTCCACCCTGCTTTAAATACTTTTTATTGATAAAAATGTACCTAATTGTAGCATTCATTATCAATAAGTACCAAGATAAAATCTATTATTAGATAACATACCTAATTACTCAAAACATATTTCGTCAGCTAATTGAATTTCAAATTGCAAATTTACCAAAACTTTAGTTAAATTGGTCCTAAGGTCCTTCCTTGTGGAACTCCAGCCACATACTAGACTATAATGATGCTTTTTCCTACTTATTACTTTTTCTTATTGCGTAGCATGCACTGAATTAAACAGGGACCACATTTGAACCTGTCCATTATTAGCCTAGCCTACATTACAATATTGTGACGTATTTAAATTGAATGGTCAACTCTTTCAAACGCTTTACACTGGTTTAAAAATTATGAAATTTAAACAATATATTGCAGCATCTTTTTTATCTATCATTGGTAATAATTATTAAAGGAAACTTTATATAAAAATATTATTTAATAGCAATGAGGTACTTACAATGTCTTGAAAAAGATACTAACATTTAATAAAATTTATTACTTATTAGCCTTTTTCTTACTTTTATTTTCTAAATTGACTATAAGTAAAACTATCAAGTTTTGTTGATAGTATTTTATGAGTCAACAGTTGAGTATCTTTTGCTGATTTCAAGTTACATGTACCTTTCACAATAAGCCCTTCCTACCCAATCGTAGCAGTATCGAACAGTCTTTGTCAACAACTACCATCGTAATTTTCCCAATGATTATCATTTATTTGTTACCTTCTTAGCATTAATACACGATAAGCCAAGACCCCACATCAATTTATCAATATATCGCATCGCAAAAACATTAAACATAGGGTTACCAGATATTATTTAAAAAAAATCGGGATATCTACTCGAAATCAACAAAGAAACCAGGGCAAAGCATTTTAACGCTTGACAACAAGCACCATACAAGCTATTACAATATTAAATTGATGTATTTTTTACATTTAGTTTTGTTATTTTCCGTATTATGAAGAGCGCATGCTGATACGGGCCGCACCCGCTAGGATGCAAGAAGAAGAATAGCTAGAAGCAATGCTTGCTGAGATCATTCCGTAGATGGGTGAACTTTTATTACATACTGAGTTTACCCCGTGTCTCAGAAACCACGTTAAGCTGTAGGTCCCTGTTGACATACTATTGATACCAATCAGTATTGCATAGGAGTAGCGTGTTAACCAGTTACTGTCTCCATAAAAAATATAGGTATTCAGCTGCATTCGAGTAAGTAGATTTAATGCCATTCCTAATATAGTTTGGAAACGGCTAGGCAGATTGAACGAATTTTTGTATTTCTGTAGTTATTTTCAAAAAATGAAAATTCGGTGAAAAACGAACTAAAAATATGTTATATATCCAAGCGACGCGCGAGGCAATAAAAAATCTGCTGTTTCGCGAAACATCGCTCCAAAATTGGGACACCTGGTAACCCTATTGGCGTATTTAACATACGCATGTTACGTATATACTTGTTTTTCAATAGTTCCTACGTATGATCTGATGAGGTATACTTAATTATTATTTTACACTTATCGAAGTATTATCGTAATGTCACTTTGATAAATGATTGCACGCCTCTTTTTAATACGTACAACATATAAGTACGTACACACATGTCCATATAAATAGCCTCTTGCTCCGTGTTTTCAAGTAATTTGTGTTTAATTGTGTTGATGTTACATTGTTGTGTTTTGTGTGATGGTTAACAATTTAAGCGTTGTGTGTGGTGATTTACTTTCCGTGAGTTTTATAAACAATTATTTTTTTCGTTTTAGCGCAGTAATGTATTTCTTATATCTTACCTAGTTTATTAATCTCTCGTACCTGCATCTATCATAAAAAGTCCCTTAAAACTTTTGTTAATACTAGAAATTGAAAGCCTATATTAGCCTAATTGCTTACTATGGTCATCATGGCAATGTTAAATATATGGTCATGCCAAAGTTATATTAGGACGTGTCCTTAAACTAGTACCTATCCCGTAATCATTACGTTTGCTACAATATCATTAAATAAAATTTCCATTAACAAGTATTTTTGCTGAGTTATTTGTATTGCAAGTTGCATTATCCTTCATTAGCAGTGGTGACCCTACATTATCTGAGCTACTCGTTACCCCCTAGTCAGGAGGCACGGATACTTATTATCATGTGGGGTACCGCGACCTTCCACCTCTGCTCACCCGCGATGTTCACGTCCCTCGTCTACCACTGATAACGACTCGTATATATGATCGCTTATAATCGCCCCACACTATACTCGCTCAGTGTTCGTTCACCAACCTACCAGTGTGCGCGTTCCACGTTTCACTCGGCTTCGTTTTGTTCGTTCTTCGGTTGTTTCTTCACGGAATACAGTTTTTAATCAGTTTCTTTTGTTTAGTCCTCATGGCTAAATTCATTGACCGTGATTTTCTTTCCCCTAATTAAGTTAATCCAGTGTCTTTGAAAGTGGACTCACAAGTGCTACAAACTCTCTGTGAACGCAAATTAGCGTTATTTCAATTTGTTTTAAAATTCGTACTGGCACCAGCATACATGTATTTTACAAACGAGGTGTTGCAAAAAATGACCATTGTTCTGATGTACCGTATCAACCCTATCTACTATTCAGATTACTCGGATACGATCTAAATTTATACCTGAAGCTCTATCGGCTCAAAAACTCCCTCTGTCATTGGCTATTTCACTTTGAATACTACAAGTTCGGAGTATATTCCAAAGATATTACCTGACAAAGAATATTTTACTGTCACCAAAAAGGATTTGACTATTACCCAAAATGGATATTGTGGCAAATGTAAGTTGTAAAACTATATTACATATACAGTCTCATTTATTACCCGTGTGAGGGTCAAAGTGTATCATCCTCTTCTGATTGAACGAACTTGCAATGCTAATGAGATAATGTTTATGTTTACAGTACCACCCGGTCATCAAGGCATTTCTCGCCGGTTCTTTCTCCGGGACCTTCAGTACTATACTGTTCCAGCCGCTTGATTTGGTGAAGACTCGTCTACAGAACCCCACTCAACATGTTGTTGCGGCGACTGTCAAGTAAGTATCATAAAAATAATAACCTTAAAGACAACTACATCTCATTCATATATCATAATCACTCTGAGCGTAAATTTCACCATCATCATTATTATAGCCGTAAAACATCCAGCTGAAAGAAATACCCCAAGCTTTTTCATTTACGACTGCTTGTGTGCTTTCTAAAGTTGGTTCAAAATGTATACAATAGATTAGCAATCGAATCTAGCTCTCTTTCACAGAAACAGAAGAATTAATGTCGCCCAGTAACAAGTAAATAGTACATAATCACTAGAAACTATCAGAAAAATAAATTCACTCCTATATAACAGCAAACAGTAGGTATAATAATCTTGTTGTTATGAAACAAAAGTAGGTAGGCACGAGTGACCAACGACTGATTAGCCGATTCATTTATTTGTTTGCTGTAGGTACCTACTGTGAGATAATTATAATCTAATTATTGTTAACACTGGACCTTATATCCTTAACATTGACTTTGATAGTGTTCGCTAATCATCTGAGAACGTTTCCCTAAACTGCCAATGACCTATTATCATTTTCCGCGTTTAAGTTTCGCAAATATTCACGAAATTTCAGTATAGTTTATCTGTTGTTATTGAATTATTCGTAATTAGTTTCATAACATTGAAAACAATTCAGATTTTAATTAATTGTGTCTCATTATCTTATTTCTCTCAATAAACTATCTCTAAGGCCTCGTTGTTGCGACCCAGGCGCGTGCAAAGTGGCAAGCAATATTGAATACACACGTCGCGTCACGGCCTTAGTTATTGATAAATTATAAACAAACGGTTTTGTTATTTAATTTTCAATCACCCGGAAAGTATCAGTGACTGCAGATTCTGCGTAGAAGTCTGCCTTTTAATAACGATAAAGTTTTTTTTGTTAGTCTGTTCTGTCCCACTCTTGGGCAAAGGCCTCCCTCTACTCATTCCATCTTTCGCGCGCCCGGGCTTTTTCTTGCCAGTTCTGGTGGAATCTGTTTAAATCTTAAATATTTTTATTTCCAAAGGCATAGCATAGGACCCAAGATGTGCCTTGATGCATTCCTACCCTATCCTTAATAAATAATTTGTAAAAGTATACACAATTTGATACACACATATGTGTTTACATTTTATTAACCACTAACTTTACCTCTTTTTACAGCAGCCGAATCCAACCCGGGATGATTACGATCTTCACAAACATCATCCGGCAAGAACAGATAGTTGGGTTATGGCGTGGCATGGTACCATCCGTTGCTCGCTGCGTTCCCGGAGTGGGAATTTACTTCTCATCTCTGCATTGGTTGAAAGCCAAAATGGGGAAGACAAAGGGTGATTTGGGTGCCTTGGAAGCCGTCACTTTAGGAGTTCTCGCCAGGACCATGAGCGGCGTTGCTTTAATACCTATCACTGTGATCAAAACTAGGTGAGTTTTCATAGATTGTTTTCCTTCATCGATGAAATTGATCCTCACTCATATTGACTTTCAACTTGTATTTACCTAATTTAAGTGTACTTTTGTAGTAATTGGTATTATTATGTTGACAATACAACTATCAAATACTTATTATATTCTTCATTACACAATATTTTGTTTGCTATAGCTTTTACTAATTTAGTTGACTTAACCCTTCAGATACCGTCAATTAGAGACACAATAGTAAGACAATAGATGCGCGGCCACCGGTGGTCGCTTGGGGATTCATGAATTAATTCTAATCACTGGAGATTTATAATTAGACTTGTTAGTAGACTTAGGTATTTACTTACTGCATCGTACGTTCGCACATATATTAGATTTATAAGTTTATCTTTTTAAGGTGTTTGATAATATCGATTATTAATCGAAATATGAAATTTTTAATGTTATCAAATTTACCTTGCGAAAATTGTCCCAATTACCTCCATAATCGCGTTTTATTCCATGACGTAGAACTACTTAACGATAACTGTCGGTAGGTTGGTCTGTGACGTCAGTTTCAGTATAATCCCAACATTCGTTATTGAGTACTTTGCAATCAATAAACATTATCTAAATAATTAGAAGTACGTTGTCCCCAAATGTGTAACAGGTACCCGATTACGTGATTTACCTCGTGATTGAATGGACACGTTATTCAGACGTTTGTTCAGGTCATATGTAAACAATACTTATGGTAATCCGAGGTTACAACGCAGTCGATACTTTTTACGCCGTATTCAACGCGCTTTATATGTTAATTATTTGGAAATTTTATGTCTGGTCACTAGTATTGAATACGACGTAGCTCCTACGTATGCTTAAAACGAAACACACCTTTCTTAGTCTTATGCTTTCCTGTCTTTCTGACTTGGTGTCTTGTCGTATAGGTGTGAAATGTATTGATGTCAATTGTCAACTCCTTTGAAATAACTCTTCATTAATTTTGGTCGTTTGGTTATTGCACCTCATTAATTTAGTTTAGACATTGTGTTGTTGAAACATTCATTAATCATATTTTTTTTCTTCAGATATGAATCTGGAGTATACAAGTATAACAGCTTGGGAGGTGCTCTAAAGGCCATTTACAAAGCAGAGGGCTTCCGTGGCCTTTCCTGCGGCCTAGGCCCAACTCTAGCCAGAGACGCACCATTCTCTGGCCTGTATCTCATGTTCTACTCACAAGCCAAACAAAGAGTTCCTAAAGGTAAGATATTTGGTCCTATGCTGTTTTTTTTTATCGCTCGTTTCTAAGATATATGTGGTCTGATAGTTGGTAGTGATGCAACGTTTGTTTACTTAAGACAAAGAGCGGTGAAACTGGTCTTTATGATAGTATTGTGTCAATTAAGTTTAATTATTATAATCATCCAAAGCATTACATACAAATAAAAATGAGGGTAGGTAAAGATAAGGACAGGGCTCACGAACCTTCTAGCTATACATACGGTTGCACGTTTCTATTTAAACCAACATTTCATAATCTTAAGTGCCGTAGACTTTGGACTGCATCATATGAACATTAGATAAATATTATTATTAGTACTTTATGTGTACGATTGATGGAGCTAACTTAGATAAAGACTTGTTCAAATGTTTAATTAATTCTGGGCCATTAGGTCTCTATCTTTTGATTAACCTTTTTGCCATTTAAGTCTGATTGGTCTAACAAAGGTTTTCGCGTCCTATTCACTAGGGTCGTGTGTTTGCGACTGGGTACTCCATCTCGTTTAGCTCTTCAATCCCCATAGGTGACAGAAGTGCTGACGAGATGGAGTATTTGGTCGTGGTTGTGCGGCCTGGTGGAAGTGTTTGTCGGGCATATCCGACGTAAACTGCTTTTTTTTGTATTTATTGAATTCGGGGTTTTTATACGTAAACCGTTAAAGGGGGACAATAATAATAATAATTTGTAACTAGTCTATTTATAAAACACGTGGTGTTTTATAAAACACGTTTTGTCAACAATCCTATGATAGCACAATAATCATAGATTATAAATTATCATGTTTACTAATAGTTAAAATGCGTCACGAAGTGGTTTTT
This sequence comes from Mythimna lalbum, assembly GCA_949319445.1. NCBI lineage: Eukaryota > Metazoa > Arthropoda > Insecta > Lepidoptera > Noctuidae > Mythimna > Mythimna lalbum. The sequence continues at coordinate 7,230,510 of OX439352.1, read as the reverse complement.
TGTTTGTCACTCCAGACAATGGTGGTAATCTAATCATTGTGATAGGACTTACTTATTCAGTACCGGTCCCGTTTTATTCCTAAATGTATGAGGATTTTTTTATTATTATTATTATTCATAGGCTTGCGTTTGACCACCATCTCACCTGATGGTAAGCGATGGTATAAAAACAATAAGACTATTAAAAGCAACCAAAGATTGGTACACTTACTTCTTCAATAAAGTTTCGTTTTATATAACTGTATGTCATAACATTTATATTATATTCTCGTTTGAACGTCATAATTTATTTTAAATTTAACCAAAACAAAAAAAAAACATCATGCCATAGAAGACGTCCGCGTCGGCACAATGTTTTATAAACATTGAAATGACGTGTACTGAACGCGTCAAGAAATCATTTAGTTTCTGATATATACCTAACAATAATAGTAGATAACAGTAATATAAACATTAGAAACACTTATTTTACCCCTAGTTGAAAGTTAAACGTGACCAATTCGTGCTTGCTACTACCTATCTACTTTTCCGTACTAGATAGGTATACACACTTGTGTCGATAAATTGTCTATCTATCGGTATAGATAGCTTTATTTACTTACCTATTTACTAACAACTTCAAAATTCACTATGGTGGTAGGTATAATATAATAATAAGTCTCTAAAATTATCTCCTATTTATGAAAAGATATTATACATTGAAATATCGTCGGATGGAAACAGTTGTAGTGTAACATTTAGAAATTAGTACTTAGTCTGACAGATTGTAGAAACTTAATTTAAAAAATATTTTTGTTTTTTTTTTTATATTAAAAATGTTATAATACCTATTTCTTTGTCAGAATTTGACTTGTTCCGATATTGAATTGTAAACAGAATTAAAATCTTAGTTTAGTATCAACATAATTAAAGTGAGAACTTATTTTGAGATGTTCCACTACTACTACCAACCGACCGATATTCGAGACTCTTTTCAAGTACCAAGCCAGTAAGACAATTCCGCCCAAACTGACCAATATATCTCCTCTTTACAGAATGGCTGCAGTCGCCCGGAGCAGCCAGTGCCGTCCACTTCACTTGCGGGATAGTTGCCGGCATCGCCGCGTCCCTAGCCACCAACCCTGCGGACGTACTTAAGACCAATATGCAGCTGTACCCAGACAAGTTTCCCAATGCGTTCAGCGCCGCCGTATATGTTAATCAGGTAAGAAATCCTACTAGTATCTCATCAATGTGAAATTGAAATACTTAAATATAGAGAAAAATCAAGAATTTCATAGATTTGTGTTTGGTTTTGTTGGAAGGCTTATAATGTAAGCTTATAATACATTTCACCAACTGTGTTTTAATCCCAGAGTAAACTACGGGCCATTGCTTCTATCTGAGTACGAATCTAGCCTCTGATTTTCTACTAAGAAATTCCTAGTGGAAAATCCAATAACTCTGCCCTCAGGCATATGGGCTATCAGTGTATGTTAGTATCGACATCTATGTCTCCACATAGGAACTAAAACTTCAAAATCTTTTACGCGGTATCAGAGGTCACCGCACGATATGATTATAACGTACATATATAACAGCCCGAAATCAACTCTCGGTCAGTTACCCAGACTAGACATAGACTAGACGCAACACCGGTCTTGTGGGAGGATCCCTCCTTTTCAACGGGCGGTGGGTTCTGTAATAACTAAATGTCTATACACCGACAAATTATACCATATAATGTTGAACTTAGATTATTTCGTATAGTTCATTATTAAAGAATAATAAAATGGGTCTGTTGGTACCTATCAAATACATGAATTATCAAATATATCTGTTAATATAGTAAATTTCTAAGAAGCAAATGTCAAAGGTCTAATGATAACTAAAATCAGGAAGATTGTGAATATGAATAGGTACCTACAGTAAACTTTGTAGAGACGCTGCTCTGTTTCTGAGTCATTATTAAAATAAGTTTGTAATAAATTATCCATTAATTAGATAAGCAACATCCGTGGGGTAGTTATTTACTTTTTTTAATTAGGTATATCAGTCATTCAAAGTTTGCGTGGCCGAGGTTCATCATGTCAAGTTTACTGCGAATATATCGCTAATTACTATTAAATTGTAATTGAGTTCAAAGGATCAAGATTGTTTAATTTTTGCACCGTTTTGATATAACCTGTTGTCTAGTCTTTTTGCACAAGAAGTTGTATTATTCTAAATTGTAGTTGAATTATGTAATTTAAAGTGAAAAATAACACAGTTCAAATTCCGTTGACACCAACAACCTTTTTGTAACCTGTAGTTAACAAACCATCGTAAACAATGTCACTACCGATTTGGTGCAATCATTTTAGTTGGGTGGCACTGTTGCCGCAGGTTGAACGATTGGTTGGCGCGCTGCATGTCGCAGATTCTATTACAGGGTGGAACATAATTTTGTATAGTTTACAAATAGTTGTTCCGTTAACTTGTGTATGTGAGTTTATATGAATGTGTACACACCCACAAGACAGGAATCATTCTTGGTGAGGGGCAAAGTTGTCTCGTTAAATTTAACCTGTTAGAATCATTAGTACCTATGAGAAAAACAATACTTATTGAACTAATAAAAACAGCATTGTTTCATTTAAGTAACAAAGAATTGTCACTAAAATGAAACATTGATTTCGTATTCACTACATAGCATGATATTATTGCTATAGATGATAAAGTATTGACAAAGAATATAAAATTAATATGTTGACAAAGAAAATTGCTATCACTATATTGACTCAGTGAAGGACAAATAATGCCCGCTGTCTACAAAATTGATTACTGTTGGTATACACAGTGAAATAATTAGCGATTATTAAATCGATCATTATTTGATGATACTGTCATTGGTTTTAGATGCTCATAATTAATAACATTATTGGAATGATAAAACCTTTTGTATTCAAATGTCAACCTTAAAAACCTATAAAATAGGTTGAATTTAAAATGGCATCACCACCGCCATTTTATCCAGTGTGTGTAAAAAAATGTGTATTTTTTAGGTTACACTGTCTGAAAGTTATTAAAGTTGAGTTGCAATAGAAATTATACCTTATTTCAATGACATAAGGTACAATTTCCATTGCAACTGAACTTCCTCGTAATAAAACTGTTCCCCTTGTGTAAATCATTCTTGTATTAATTTTTCCTCTTCTTTGTTACAGACTTACGGTGTAAGAGGGTACTTCAAGGGTGCAGTACCAAGAATGTTGCGTCGCACTCTTATGGCGGCGATGGCGTGGACCGTCTTCGAAGAAGTCACCAGAACTATTGGCTTAAAATGAGATTCTTATCATCTTTGAATTCAGAATTTGAGATAGTTATCCAATTTTGGATTAATAAACCTTATGGCATACTGAACAAAGTTCAAATTCCATTGCAATCCATATTTTTAGGCCTTTTTAATACAAAACAAAAGTAAAGTTATTGACTTAATATTTTTAAATTGATGATGATGGATTGAAATTATCTCGAATGAAGAATTAATTAAGTACCCTATATACATAATTTATTTATGATATTCGTTAATTTTTTTGTGATTCCATTCAAAGGAGATCTTATTGGTATGATGTTCCTAGTTTTTGCATCTGCTTGTATTCGAATATTATCTACGCTTTAATTTAGTTTTTTAGTATTCGTTCTTAGGGCTACCTTGTGATATGTACCCTGTATTCGGATTTTATTGTTACCAGATTTACCTTATTGTATTAGTTTCTTTGTAATTGTTATCCAATCTATAGCCTTAGCCGTTAGGCCTTGTATTGTATAGAGGGATTATTTAGAATATTTTTGATATTGACGCTGATTCTGTTGTGCACAAACTAAAAGTATTGCTATCTTTTTCTAACGGATGGAGCAAGAAAGGGACAGTGCCAGTTTGAAGCTGTATTAAACTGGTCTGAACGGAGTATTTTAATGACCATTTGTTTCTTGCTATTCGTTCCTAGAACTTATTTTGAAAGCTTTTATCTCCCGTCTTTTTCTTGATTAACATTTTCGAAAGAGATAGCAATAATACAGTAATTGCTTCGGTGTTTAGAAATACATTTATTTTTGATACGTAAAACGTTGATTTATTAAACAACGAAGCAATAATCTGAATTTTTGTACAAAGGGACTGGTAATTGTGCTAGATACAGTTGTAAGTTTACAATGTACCTAAATATTATTATATTATGTTGTTTTTGAAAGAAATAAATTTTATTTAAATATTATTCGTCTTTTGATTGTTTGCTTACCAAACTTCACTGTTAACCCAGTGACCATAAACACAACTGCAAGATGGGCAGTTACTAGAGATAGGCCCTGCATAAACTAAGTAAGTCCTTGGTACACCTTCAGGAGACTTCCTAATACTACGTCTTCTGGTACTTGGTCCCCACCCTAAAACATTTCGAACCCGTAGCTTTAGAGCATTTTTTTTTTTTGACAGGCTCGCACTTGATTATCTCACCTGATGAGATCGAAGATGGAGTACACTTCTAAGAAGTAACCGCTTCACTCTTGAAGTAAAGACCAGACAAACTTCGGTTCAAACAACGTTTTGTGCGTATGGGTGAGACGTCCACCATGATAAATAACGTCAAGGAATCAGATCAGGGGCGCCGACTCCTTGAGAAATAAACAGTGGGTGCCGAACACAACTGAGAATAGACTTCAAGAAACATATCAGTAATCGCCTTTTAGGAATGGGCGTTTTTTATTACCTGACGAGCCATTTAGCGCAGTGGTTTATACTTAGAGCGCCGGTTGAGACGCAACGTACAGATAACTAAGTATTAATTAAGTAGATAGGTACCTACGCAGTTTGATTAGGACATTTATTTATTTGTCATTTATTTTTTTCTCTTCTCACACTTCGCCACTTTTTCGAGTCATCAAATGAGCATGAGCACCCGTAAGGTTTTCTAAAAGCCTTCAGATTCTTCAGAGCTTTCCGCTCGGAATCTAATCAGGGGCTTGCGTACCACGAGCAATAGGTAGCCCACCGTCCGGCCGTCAGTTTGTTGTCGGCGTGATGTCAGCAAAACCGTAGGGGCCCAGTAACCCAGAGGCCCATGCCCGCTAGAGCCACAGGAATTTAAGAAAGGGATAGACCGTGGTCCTAGAACGCAAGGGCAACTGAAATACACAGTGGGTTTTAGTAAGTCTGTCATGCTGTCTCGCTTCACCCTAGAGCGGATGATTTCCCACATTAAAGAACAAAAAAGTAAATCAGGAGCATGCAAGTATTCGAAAGGTTTTGGTACCGATATCAGTTGTCTTTATGAGCAATAATTGTGACATTTATAGGTCGGATACTAATAAAGGCGATAAAGGCTACAAGACGTAAACTCGTCCATTTTGTCTGTAGCTGCCGTTATCTCTCTTCAACACCAAGCTATTTTTCTAATATTATCTATATTATCCGACTAATATTATGAATATTAAAGTCTGTAGGTATGTACAGTAATCAATCTGTCACGCCTCAACGGCTGAACAGATTTGGATGAAATTTTGAGAATCGACCATGGCTTATTTTAAAAAGGAAATCATCCAATTACTTCTCCCGCTCTAGGGCGGAGAGCGTGGGCGTATCAGGCTTTTACTTACTAAAACCCACTCTTACGTTCCTTCTTTGCTTTGCGCTCCAAAACCCCCGGGTTTTTCTTTCAGAAGCGAACCCATGGCTCCAGTAGGCTTCGGCCCTGCTGACCCTCAACGGTTTTATTGACATCTCTTCGAGGCGCCCGTGGAATACTACACGCCATCGACGTCTTGGACCGGCCCGAACGGCTACCAGACGGCTGGACGGTGAGCTAAGCATTGCCCGTCGTCTGCAAGCCTGGACTGGAAGTTTCATTTAATTGGCCGTTCCATTACGCGTGCGGCCGCCTCCTTTGCTAGCATTATTGCTTTGCAGACGGAGGCGACCGCCTGCTCTTCACACCGGACCATGGTCAGTACCAGGGCCCGGCGCGAGAGGAGACCATACCACGTGAATTGAGACATCAATTCATAGCTTCGGTGAAACGACAGCTCATTATCATCATCATTTCAGCCGAAAGACGTCCACTATTGGATATAGGCCTCTCCCAAGAATCGCCACAATGAACGGTCCTGTGCGTCTCGCATCCATCGGATTCCCGCAACCGGTTTGTGGTCGCCATTTCAGAACCTTTCGGCCCCAACAGCCATCTGTTCTGCGAGCAATGTGCCCTGCCCATTACCACTTAAGTTTGGCGATTCTTCGTGCTATGTCGGTAAGCTTGGTTCTTCTGCGGATATCTTCATTCCTGATTCGTTTACGCAAGAAAACTCCGAGCATAGCCCTTTCCATTCCCCTTTGGATGACTTTAACTCTTCTAATGAGCCCATTATAAGCGACCACGTTTCGAAGCCATGTCATCACAACGACAAACAAATATTGAACGACAGCTCAATTTAGAATAATAGCACTATTATTTCTATAACTATAGTAGATGCATTGTCGAGGGTTAATTCCAGAGCATCACGCGGCGGAGCCACTATCGAAAGTTTAAAAATAGAAAATAAAACACAAAATAACAAAACTATATTATCTATATTTTACATATTTACAGTTACGATTTTTACGTATCTCTAAAATTTTCTAATACACTATCATATAAACTCGATGCCCTCATACTTGAGGTTTTCCACCAGGGTGTCGTGTAGCAGCACTGTGCCGTCCGTCGTAAATGCAGTGATGTACGTGGCCGTTTTACCCTCATACTCCGTGGTCTTCAAAGCCACTATGGCTTCGTCTTTCGTTCCTGGTATGAATTTGAACGATGAGAAGCCATGCTTTGGTTGGTGTTTTGTTATCTGAAAAGGGATAAAGTTGATTGATTATTATTTTTGAAGATAAGGGGCTGTGCATCTCCCATAGTGTAGGGGATGTAGTCACTGCGACCTAAAAGATCTATTGTGACTCGGCACCTTGTTAGAGTAACTCTTTTAGCCCAGAGGCTTCCAGGAAGTCTAGAATACTCCTAGCTTTAAGAGTTTTAATCTCCTCCGTGCGGATAATGTGTCCGCCCAGATGGATACTCCGTTTGTAGATAAGGAGCCCGCATTCACACAAAATGTGCTTAGGCGTCTCCCTCTCCTGATTACAGTAAGTTGATTGATTTATAAGTTGAGTTTAAAAATCGATTATGAGAAGGTAATATGTAGGCTAATGATTTCTGCTGTGCGAGTTTATAATTTGATTTTGATGGCATAGCTAGCCGACTATGTACTATCAAAGACACTTCCGCCTGACCACCGCTAAGTTCAGTTTTGCTTGCACTCGAAAAGAAAACTTCAAAGGGTTTGGTTTGGCGCCGCGACGCAGGATTTAAGCGAATTTTTTTTTTTAAGATGTCAAGCAGAAATTACCGCTATGGTAGGAACCTACTTATTCGATTTTTTTTTTTTAAATCAACTAAATGTATCTGTTTCGGTAATGTGTCGAAAAGAAATACGAACAAGGCATTTATTTATAACTGACTATTTAAACAACTGAGTAAACAATAATTTTATTCGGTATTGAGTCGACAACACAGTAGAACCTCAATGGCCCATTTTAATTTTTATCATTATAGGTTTTTAGCTGACAACGTATCACACTTTGTCAGCTAAAAAACCTAGTCTGAAAAGAGCCATTTATATGAAGAAAAGTCATTCTCAAAAGCATTGGAACACAAGCCAAAAATTGTTTCACCAGATTAAAAAATACGAAATTGTAACTTAGACTTATTTTGGTTCTGTTGCCAGTTACTGTTGAAAACTCAACATAATCTAAGCAATGAAAATGTGGTAACAATATCGATACAATTAACCAAATGGTGGTGAAGTCGATTTGACATTAACAGTGCTTTATTCCCAAGCAATAAGTATGGTTTTTGCAGTTCAAGAGTGACCACTGATATGTAATTAACAAAACACGAAAAAAGATTCTCAGAAATCAAACTTCATAATACAATGCATTGATATTATGATAAATAAGACTGTTCATTACTGGATTTCGCATAAAGGTCCCACATGGGACTATACTGGCTACAATGATAATTTAAATACTTCAAAAAGATTACCTCAAGAGCATGAATATGTTTAAAATTGGCATCAGCAGTGATTAAGTAGTTACACCCCATAAGTTCATCTTTTGTCTCATTGTACGGTTCATGACTACATCTTCTTGGCAGGAAGTGCCATAATTGCTTGGCAGGCGACCACACTCCTGATTCATGGATCATGTATCCCGGCCATTGGATACCAATGGAACTACGGATGGCTTTATACTGGTTCAGCCAGCTTAAATGCTGCACCTGTAAAAAAAAAAACAAGAATAAAAACGATGCTTATGTTTTAAAGATATCAAAGATATGTTATGCAGCCTTCAGGGGAGATAGACCAATAATATTGATGTAATTTTTCAGTAACAACAGATGGTTGCAAACTAACATTCCACCCAAAGTGACCTTGGTTTATATGTTTAGTTTGTGTTGCTGCTATATGGATGTAAACCACCATTCGGTGGTTAGGCAAACGCGCCTCCTAACCAATGGTGTTGAAGGTCATGGATTACAACTGCTGTCTACATGGATTGAAACTAGCAAGGTCACCTTGGCTGGGATGTTGGTTTGCAACCGTCTGGTCACCCCTTAAAAAAGCACATAGTTATATTCAACCTTTAATCAAACATCAAGTGTTGTGGGTTAAAACTCTGCCAGTGCAAAATTTTGTCATTTAATGACAAAGTCTCTCCTACATGTTAATCAAAACAGGCTATTTTTTTTTCAGCTCTCCTTCCATTTTGAATCAATAATCAGACCATGTATGAAGGCTAGAAAGAACGGGGTAGGTTTTTAGTCAGTAAGAGTCTGACACTATCTCCCGCCTAAGAGTGGGGGTTGTCATTGGATAATTTTCCCCTAAAAAGACCATAAATGGATTAGTTTTTAAAACAAATGGTGTTGTGGTGGAGCGGCCAGTTTCTATCTTTCCACTTTCAGAAGCTGATTTCTCTTCAGCCTTTTCGCCACCGTGGACGGCTTAATAGTTCAGCAACTAGTGGGTTTGGATGCAAGGTCAAGTGTTCCTTGTGTTGCGTTTTGTTTCGTTCAATTTGAGAGGTTACTGATGTCATATTTAAATATTCATGGAATTTGTTGTTCCTAGCAAACTATGTTGCACCAACTATTCTCTTATTACATTATTAGCTCATAGGATGCTATTTTGAGGCAGAGTATGTTGGATTTACTGGCTATGCCCCACAGCTGAATCCCGTATGTCCATATTGATTTCAAAAACATGAAGGCATTGCTGGCCTTCCTTGAGGAGCTGGGGTGGATCGAATGAAACATTTGTCCCACCCGTACGCAAAATAAGCGCTTTGGTCGTGGAGTTGCGGAAAACAGCCCGTTGTACCTATACCTACACCTATTGGTTTCAGAAGTTAGTTGCAGATAAGCAGTTTATTGTACACAGAGAGTAGAGTTTCTTCCCATTAGCCAAAACCAGCTATTGCCACAAAATTAAATATCTGGCTGACTACCAAAGTAACTTGTAACACTTTTGTTTCACCGACATTGTGCAATCATTTCCCACCAGTAACAAAACTGATTATGAACACTCATAAATAGTTTATGTTAAATAAAGATAACCTAATGTGAATTGACAGAGCAAACCTTGCTGATAAGATAGTTACAAGTCATGTCTTGCTACTACAAACTGCTAATAATACGGTCTTATAAGCAAATAAAGTAAAATTTTCCTGTTCACCTATTTGATTTACTTATGTTTTTCCTGTGACTGAAAAAGTTCACAACCATCGTATCCATCCTAAGGCTATTTAGATTCCTTGCTTTGCTTATAGAAATTCAGACAGTGAATCAATCAAAACAATTTGCTTAAAAATAAGTAAAAACTTATTTTAAAATTATTTCACAGAAACTTACATAGATTAATGTGAATTGTGTCTTCTATATTATCTAGAAACAGACAATTTAAAATCATTGTATTTCAGACACTATTTCGAGCAAATAATTCTAAAGTCAGTTTATATAAAACCTTACTTCTCCGTGAATGTTGATGGCTTTCACCCACATAGGGTCGTAGGTTTGGAACTCTCCACTGGCCGTTGTCCATTCTTTCCCCATTGAACCAACGTATAGAATGTCATCTTTAACAGTTGCCCATTCGGACTTAAAGCCTTTCTCGACCTGGCCATTACCATCTGGTAATATAACCCATGGCACTATTTTATTGTTGACTATTTCAAACACCTGGAAGACAATATAATATCTATTATAACAAAACTTGTAGAAATATGCTCAAATAACTGTCCAGTTACATGTTTTAAAGTTTCAGAACTCTTCAGCTGTGTAATTTTGATATAGATATCGTAATTTTGAAGGAAAATTGAAATATAGAGTTTTTTTTTTCTTTATTTTTTGGGACTTTAATCTCAATGAGCATGTCAGCCTCATCGTAACCTAAACTAAAAAGTTAATAATCAACAAAACTGTTTTACCAAGGTTAGACTACTGACACTAAATTGATATATGGAGTTGTATGGGTAAATATCAGTAAGGAACATGATTTTTTGCAAAACAATATGCTTACCATTCCAGATCTGTCATCAAAAGTGAGTAATCTTCCATCATATACTATTAACTCTGACAGTTCCATGCCTCGTCCCTTGTGCGAGTAAGTGGACGACAAGAGTGTGGGCTCACGTATGTCCCATGATATTGTCACAGTTTTTTTCACACGGTTGTAATTAAGAAGTCCTTTCTTTAGATAGCTAACAAATGTATGTTTTTTAGTACTGCTTTTAGAATTAGTATCTAAGTCTGCCACAATCCCAATCCTGAATGAAGTTAAATCTCCACCAACCAGCGGTGTCGTCAGCGGGTAAGTGGTGTTATACGGTCGTACTGAACTGGCCCACCTTTGTACATTTACTGGTTGACTGCTGGTCCACCAATTATAATAACACAGTACCAGAAGGAATGTTCCTATTAACACAATTAATAAGATGAATTGTGGCTGAATCCTGACAGCATTACCGACTCTGTACGTGGCTGGGGTACGCAGCGCTTTGCGCCAGTCGCGAAGGGTTCCTTTCATTTTACGATCTTCAAACTCGTAGTACTCGTTCATAATAAATAAAATTATAGCATGGTAAATTCACTTAGATTGACTTTTAATATCATATATGACTAGTGGAATCGTATTCGTATCATATAAGAAATAGTAAACGTGTTATTTTCACCCTCAAAAGGCAATAATTACTGATAAATAATTTCACTGATAGATTTCACTAATTGTTATGTTAAAACCCTTGGTAAATGTATCAATTTGATACTTTTGGCTAGACCCAATAATATCTCTAACGTCTTATAGTTAAGAATATGGTTCATTTTGGATTTAATGAGTTGCACATAATTTTATCGCCTATGAATTAAAATTGAAATGTATGACACATGCATGGTAAGTACATTTACCATGACGTTTGTTGAGTGACATTTTTGACATTGACAATAATGACATTAACAAGTTCCTTAATTTTATTTTTTTAATGAATTCATGACCCTGGTACCGGAGACATTTAGCTCTTTACTCCACAAGGATACGGTGGAGCATACGATGAGTCGAGCCGCGTGTCCCCCGTTTCTTGTGGAGGTAACCGACGGCGGCGACCTCTCACGTCAGGCCCTGGTTTAGGCCATGGTGTAGAGTGAGCTATTATGAAAGTAAGCTACCTAGGCTAAAGTTCTAAAGTTCCTCAGTTAGTAAAAAGTTGTAAAGATCAAAAATAAATTACTGTTGCTTGGTGATCTGCAATAAAATCGCCAAAAATGCTACTAATAAAAAAAAACTTAAAATTTAACATATGGTACTAAGTTTAAGTAGGTACGTACGGTCCTGTTTATCATAAATACGTACCAAGACCCTTGAGCTTTTCCAAGCCCAAGGATAGAATAATTCTATTCTTGGAATAGAATAAACTTTAGAACATAACATAAAGCGTTAGAAGAGTTAAGCAACAAAATAGTAACAATTTCACATCGACCGCGGCGTCGATTTTTGCATCCGTCCCTCCCTTAGGCTGTCTGTCCACTGCCGCCGTAACCGGGACGTCACCGAGAACAAAATTATTTTGGGCCGAGTTTAAGTTTAATATGCGCTCGGGTGACGGGCGTGCAGTGAACACATGCCCATATAACTGTGTAGTATCGCTAAATCGGCGCCGTCATCTCGTTCTCGGTGACGTCCCGGTGACGGCGGTGGTGGACAAACGGCCTAACTAAAGCGCCATGGGGACTTATTGGATTGTGAAGATTAGATTCTATAATGAAAAAAGTCTATGACAAGTTTTTATTTTAGTAGGGGCAAAAGCATGTAAGAATTTTGAAAAATGTAAAAAAATCGTCACCACAAAATGTTAGGTACATTTTGTGGTGACGATTTTTTTACTCGGACGCGATTGATTTTTTTTTTGAAGATAATCCTATCAGGATTATGAAAAACTTATAATCTGACGGTTTTCATGGGGAGATGTAGCTAAAACCATCGTTAAGTGTAAAATTTTCAACGTTCCTAACAAAGTTATCATAGCAAACAGTGGTAAAACAATTACTCGTTGCAACAAAACATTGGAACCTTACAATGCAACTTTATGACTCGCTCTTGCTTAAGCCACGCTCAAATTGTCAGATTATTGGAACATAAGTACACTTCTCTGCATGTAGGTACAATTGTATTAATATGACGCGCTCCAGTTTTTCCGAGGATCAGTTTTTTATTTCTAATCTAACAAGCTGCCCTCAACAAACCCCACTATTAAGTGTCCATATGTGGTAAGGGTACATTACAAGGGGCAAGGTTTCTCCCCATATCATTTTCTGACGCACTCGAGTACCTATCCCGCAAATCCCCATCTCGCCGCCCCTACTATTTTGATTACCTACATGATAGGTACACTTGCCTCCGCATCGTCGCGTTGATGTTATAATTTTCTAAACAAGTTTTTTTTTTAGGAGAGCAAATAAGCTCTTTACCAAAATTCCGTTTTGTTTCTGTCGCACTATCATAAAAACCCATTACTTGATATGAGAAGCAACTTACTTACAGTGTGGCCATTTTATTAGGAACAGCACCAAATTTTTTATATTATCTACTTTAACTGAATATCGCAGGCAAATGGTTGATTGTAGGTCCGGTTGGTATTTTTTATTTATAGACTTTATTGATTGAGATAATAAAAACAACAAAATTAAAGGCAAAATCAATTGTATATTTTTGAAAAAAGAAGATACGTAGTAAGCTGGACGAAAATTACCAGAATTTTGTGATAGTTTCCATTCATCGTGATATGCTCTCTATGCAAATTCTGGCATTCTGTTACAGGTTTCTGTTATTGTATTACTTTTTAATGAGAGCTGCAATCGGCTAGTGCTTATATTTATAAGAATAATAATAAATAATTTATTAGCTTGGTGGTGATCACTTGCTAAGCGATCTACTGCTTGGTGAGCTTCCAAATGTTTTCAATAGTTTTCATGTCTGGCTAAATACTTGGCTAGGGTAAAACATTAATGTATTTAGCCAGGTATACAGTAACACCCCTTGTTTTGTAGTACAATGCAGATTCGTGCATAAAAACGGTCTCTTTGTCAGTAGGGAACCATTCATCGAGCTGCAGCAGCAGTTCAGTTTTTAGTTCACGCTTGTACTCGTATTGCATCACGGTCCATTCCACGGTATGTAGGCGCCCTATATCCTAGCCTGAGATTAAAGACCACACCATACTACTAATTGGGTGTTTAGCTCTTTCTAAACAGCAGTTTGCATGGAACTATTCTCCAGGGAGTCGGCGGAAAGGAGCATTTTGTGAAGGAGCAAAGGAGTTTTTGTCAAACAAAATCTGAAACGTCGGTTCATCGGAGACGCATGTCTAAAAATTATATCATTCCATCACATCATGATAATAGTTTATTAATAACGTACTGTACTATTTAAAATTTTATTTTTACCCGACTTCAGTCTGTAACAGTCATATTTTGGTTTGGTTTGGCCTTGTGCAATAATCTCTTCTTCATGACCTCGGTGAGGCTAGGTAGTTTTTTGGAAGACCAACGACCTATCAACTCCTCTTTTGCGTATCCTCGATGAATTTTCCTATCGAAAACTTCTAGGCTTTAGTTGTTTGTAATCATAGCAAGGTGGGCAACAGTCTTTTTACGACATATACCTCATCCTTTTCCTGCTACATTTTTTAAAACGGTGTGATTCTAAAAGTTTGTTTCGGTTAGTTTTTCTTTTAATACTGTAAACTACAGAGTTTGAAACACTTTTAATAGCTGCTATATCTCTCTAGGAATGTTTGGAGTGCAAAAATAATGTTTTAATTTGTGTACATCTTCTTGGAGACGTATTTGAAGTCTTGCCCACACTAAAAAGAAGCAATTTTAAGAATATCACCATTTATCGTTGCCACAATTAAAAAATAACGTATAAAACTTTAAAAAAGCAATGCAATAAGAAACACTACTTACTTATTGACTATTTAGTAGAAGAAAAACTAGTAAAATCAAACTAAAAATATATTTTTTTCACGAACAAAAAAGAACTCTATTTTCAACAAACATTGAAAGAATTCAACAAAGTAATGCCACTTTAAAAAAAAAATGCGCGATCTCACAGTGTTGTCACATCATCATCATCATCATCTTCCTGCCCTTATCCCGTTTTATTTGGTTTTGGCGCAACACGTTTTTTCCTTCATTCTGTCCTGTGGCTCGTCACGCTATCAGTAACTCCCTTTTCTTTCATATCCCTTCTCACACAATCCATCCATCTTTTCTTTGGCCTCCCTCTCCCTCTCCATCCATCCACATGTAAATTGATAACTCTTTTAGCAACATGCGTTTCATCTCTCCTTTTTACATGACCATACCAAGACAAACGATTCCCTTTCAACTTTTCAGTCACCGGCGCCACTTTCAAACTTCCCCTAATATACTATTATCATGTAGCAGCAACGTCCGCAACAAAAACCATACACACAAACGCTACGCGGCACTAGTTTGAAACCGTCTGGTCCACCCTTGACTTTAGAATAATATTTTTAATATTGCACACCTTTGTGGTGTTTTAGTTTAGTATGGTAGATACTTAATTACTTTTCAATACACTTACTCAAAAACCCGCTTTTATACCTACTGCTTTTAGGCACTCAATTTACGGTTTTTGATTCACTACTACATGTCACATATCAAATATAATAATAATGACATCACTAGCACCACCTAGTGCTTTAGTGTGTACCTGTGTGCCAAATAAACGTGTTTTTTTTCTTTCTTTCTAGCAATACCAAATAAAACCACCTTATATAAATACCTTCTATCATAAAATAAAGGCAGAAATACATGTAGGTACCTATGAAGCGTACGTACGTTTACTTATTAATGCACTTACGAAAGTACCTATGAATAAACGGGGGTTGGAGTGCGACTCGTAGGGGTCGCCTAGCACCCAGCTTGATACAATTTGATTATGGCGAGAGCAGGCGCCCTCACTTTTCTGCACTAGTGCGGAAAACCGTAAATTGAGTGCCTAAAAGCAGTAGGTATAAGAGCGGGTTTTTGAGGAGTAAGTGTATTGAAAAGTAATTAAGTATCTACCATAGTATACTAAAATACCACAAAGGTGTGCAATATTAAAAATATTATACTAAAGTCAAGGGTGGACCAGACGGTTTCAAACTAGTGCCACGCAGCGTTTGTGTGTATGGTTTCTGTTGCGGACGTTGCGGCTACATGGACGTAAACCACGTGCCAACACGTTTGCAAATCAGTCAACGCGCTCGCCAAGAGCGTTGAAGATCATGGATTACAACTACTGTCTACACGAATTGAAACCAGCAAGGTCACCTCTGTTGGGACGTTGGTTTGCAACCTCTGGTCAACCCCTAAACCCTAAATTATTCTAATACAAGAAAACATGCACTACATAAGCTAAACAAAAAAAAAAATATATTTTTTTCACATAAATCAATTTGCAAGCACTCAGCAGCAATAAATCCTAGCTAAATTACGACCGTGTTTTTCGATTCTCTTGCGTCGAATGCCTCGAGTTGGCCACGTCTCCAATTCCTTTGTTCTGAGGTCATCTCAACGCTTAGTCTTGTCGTCAGAACAAGAGAGTCGGAGGCTTGTACGACTCGAGGCGTTCGACGCAAGAGAATCAAAACGAAACCCGTCGTAACTTGGCTAAGCCTAGCCTAGCTAGCCTAGGCTAGCCCAGGGGTGGGCTGATATGTAAAACGTTACGACTCGCCGCGTTCGCACCCAACCCTAAGAAAAATCTTCTGGTTGGGGCTAAACTCTCTCGTGGAGGTGGCACTATAGAGTAGAAAGTTAATAAAACAGGCCTGCATGCAGGCACAGCCCTACAGCGACAATGTTGAAAAGGATGCCGACGAACCAAATGCACCCGGTGTCGTAGCATATAGGCTTGTTGTCAATGCGGGGTCCTAACTCTTCGCTTTGAGCCTCACGCGCTCCCTGTTGATGAAAAAATTTTAACTGAGTACCTAGTATTTAGTACCTATCAGTAAAGTACCTATTTTAGGGACCACACGTATTATAGCGCGAGACGCCCGCGAGTCCCCGCAAGCCGCTTGCGCGTGCATTTCACATACGGCTCATTTATACGAAGCCCCTACGCTGCGCGCGTTTCGTACAAACATAATATACACGCGCACAGTTCGCAAGCGGCTCGCGAAGGGCTCGCGAGCACCACGCTCCCAATACTTTTGTATTTGTCGTGACTGAGCGTTGAGATGACGTCATTCCCGTACATTTGCAACTTTCTACTAGCGTTAACGATTGCAGATTTGCAGCTTAGCAACGGGTACTGTTCTAGGTAAATGTCATTTTTTTTTGGTGCTACTAAGGCCAAAACTGCTGAAAGTGAAAGTGGCGCCAGTGACTGAAAAGTTGAAAGGAAATCGTTGGTCTTGGTATGGTCATGTAAAGAGGAGAGATGAAACGCATGTTGTTAAAAGAGTTATGAATTAACATGTGGATGGATGGAGAGGGAGAGGGAGGCCAAAGAAAAGATGGATGGATGGTGTGAGAAGTGATATGAATGAAAAGGGAGTTAGTGATAGCGTGACGAGTGACAGGACAGAATGGAAGAAAAAAAAACATGTTGCGCCGACCCCAAATAAAACGGGATAAGGGCAGGAAGATGATGACTAAGGCCAAAACTGCGAGCAGTCGTGGTCTTTGTCGCGTTCTACAAGCGAAGAGTTTGCCTTATTTGGAGTTAAAAAAACATTCTCGTTAATCGTTCATATCTTCCCTATCGACTGATGTTGTGTTATTTTTGTTATTTAGCTTTAAGTATGCGTCTAGTTCACGTAAATAAAATGTTTTTCTTTCTTTCTTTCTTCTTCTTCTTCTTCATTGGACATCTCTGTGAACATCGATAGCGACAAACGATGACAACCTGGGTATGGTCTGGTAGAACAGGATGATGCTTGGATTACGATGGACGGGGGTTCACTACAAAGTCTTCTACTACTTTTGCCCAGCCTTGGGTCTGGGTTAAAAACTGAAACATCTGCAGGCATGTCCTTACCATAATCTGGACTCTACCACCACATTTACGCTTGAAGTAGCCACGTGCCATCTGCCATGTATCTGAAAATTCACATTGATTTGCTTTACCGTCCACTATGTTTTTAATAAGTAAATAGATAATAATTGATGGTTATTTTAGTTATAATAATTTTAGTTTCTTACTTTGTCCTAAAGTCGTGTTTTCGGGCATAATTTACGTAGTTTAAGCGGGCCATGTACAAGAAAAATTTGAAGAATGCTATCAATGTTATAGCAAACGCAATGAACTCTAAATACCACAGCACATTGGTAAATAATGAATTCTCATGCATTCTGAATTTGTCATAAAATTATTAAATCTACTTATTGCTTTTCTCGTATTTATTTCAAAGTATTAATTTAGTTGCAGTGACAATTTTAATTATATCTTATAATTGCATTGCCAAAATTATGTCAAAAAGAAAAGACAATTTTTTTTATTGATTGTCTTTTTGACATGATTTTGGCCAACGTCATAATAGAGGTATTTTATAGAATTCCGTACTTCATACAGTATGAACGGAATCCGTAAAGGGTCCCTTCATACTAGTAATGAATATTTTATTTCACCAGTATAGTGACACTACTCAGACTTGAGTAGTACCACCAGCAATTTTCATATTGACTTATGTGAAAAGTTTCTCTATTCCAAGTAGGCTTAAGAATTCACTACGCAACAGTGTTTTGTAATTCAAAATCTCATAAGTATTGCAACAGACCACACTAGTTAATATAAAAAAATATTCTAGCTTTCACTGAATGAAGAAACTCTCACGACACGGACGGACCATACGGACATCCTGCACAAAAATGTAATTGAAATAAAATTAAACGAGACTATTTGGTAGTCTACCAATTTATATTTCAACTTCTTTTTTTATACATTGAGCTAAACATCCGTCCGGACCCGAATGAAATATGGGTGGCTAAGTGAGTGAAGTAATGATTCAAAAACTCTCACTGGCTCTGACTTTGCGTAAGAACTACTAAATCTCCATTAAAAATATCCCTCGCTACCGTCAAGGCTCATTCCCCAAACGCGTACCAATTATCCTAAAATATTAGACAACAGCATAACAGTTATAGTAATCAGCCTGATAATGTTGTTCCCACTTGAACTGAGGCCTCCTCTCTATAAAAGTGGGTATGGACCTGGATTATCCACAACGTGGATGTCACATTCGTCTTCGAATTTTTGGTTCTAGGGCATGCCAGTTTTCTGACGATGGTTTTCTTCACCGTTTTGTGAGTATTGGTAATGAAATAAATTACACAAAGTAATGCGCCTGCGGTTGGGTTAGAACCCGCCACCGTCAACTCGTGAGTCGAGGCCGTTACTACTGGGCTGCTTCAAAAAAATATTTATCAAATATTGGATATAATGAGCAAATTGTTGGAAGCGACCACATGTAAACAAAGGTAAAAACTATGTACCTACCTACATATGTACCTACCTACCTATGTACCTACTCATTGGGAAGTAGAATAGTATCACTGGCAGACGATTAATAGTTTCATAGTAAGGAAATATGCCTTTTGTTTTGTAAGGTGGGAAATCATCGAATACCACTTCTCGCCCTGAGTCGAGCGAGGGGAAGAGTCAGAATTTGTGTTCCTTCAACTGCGATATGCATTTTAGAGCCACGACAACTTTTTCGAACATTTCCGATTTCATAACAAGGAAACATGCCTAATGATGCGTTGTAATAACCATTGAAAGACTTAGTCTTCTATTTTCTAGATGTGATCACTTTTCAGGTCGGATAGGTACGGTAGTATGTCACGAAGGCGGGTTGGTCTTGGACTGAGTGTTCACGTGCACTTAATATAATAATAAGAGGTAAAGTTTTTTATTTTTGTTTGTAGGAGATAATCTCTGGAAGTACTGGTCCAATTGCTAAAATTTTTTCATCTCTAGAAAGCTGCTTTATTACAATACCTACAGTTTAAAGAGAGTGAAAGTTCACAGAACGAATTTGGTTTTATGCCTGGTCGAGGTACAACAGATGCCATTTTTGCTATACGCCGGCTGTGCGAGAAATACAGAGGTACGCATAAAAACTTGCACATGGTATTTGTTAACCTCGAAAAAGCTTATGACCGGGTACCTCGTGAGGTTCGGTGGTGGGCCCTTAAGGAGAAAGGTGTGCCTGGGAAGTATG
Organism: Mythimna lalbum; assembly: GCA_949319445.1. NCBI lineage: Eukaryota > Metazoa > Arthropoda > Insecta > Lepidoptera > Noctuidae > Mythimna > Mythimna lalbum. The sequence continues at coordinate 7,210,670 of OX439352.1, read as the reverse complement.
TGCCGTTGATCCGAGCAATGTACAGTTAGTGCAGTACCCAAAGCCGGTCTACGGTGGGCAACACTGGCAGCTTCAATGTGGCTGTCGCTTTACATCAAGGGTTGACTCTCAGCCCTTACCTCTTCTTGATGATAATGGACGTTTTGACGTCGGAGATACAGGAAGAGGCTCCCTGGTGTATGCTGGTTGCCGAGAATGGCTTAGAGGTCCAGAGCAAATTGGAGGTGTGGTGGCATAGACTGGAGAGTGTTAGCTTAAAATCTAGCAGAACGAAAACCGAGTACTTGTTCTGCAATTTCGGCGGTCTCTACAGTTCTGTGCCCTTAGCTCTCTCTAGAACGCCCATACCAATCTGTTCCGACTTTCGATACGTCGAGTCGCTTATCCAAGCCCCTTGCAACCAGTGCCCCCCAAGTCGAAGGGTAAAATCGGCAAGTCCGTGATAAGACCTGTCATACTGTATGGATGAGAATGTTGGGCTGTGAAAAAGACGGATGAAAAAAGATTGCGTGTAGCGGATGTTTAGATGGATGAGTGAAGTGACGAGATTGGATAAAGTGAGAAATGAGTACTTATATTAGAAGAAGTTTGAAAGTGGTGCGAGTGACTGACAAGCTGAAGGGAAATTGTTTGTCTTGGTATGGTCATGTAAAGAGGAGGGATGAAATGCATGTTACTAAAAGAGTTATGAGTATACAATATGCGGATGGGTAGAGATGGAGCGGGAGGCCAAAAAAAAGATGGATGGATTGTGTGAAGAGTGACATCAAAGAAAAGGAAGTTAGTGATAGCATAACAAGTGATAAGGTACAATGGAAGAAAAAACAAAAACGTGTTGCGTCGACTCCAAATAAGATGGGACAAGCGCAGGAAGAAGAAAAAAGCTGCTTTATTCTTGAGTGACATAGAGGCTATATTTTAAGTACGCGGGCGAAGTCGCGGTTAAAAGCTAGTTATTAATAATCTAACGAAAAAATGCGGAAAACATGGAATTACGAAGTCATTTCAATTAAAATTATTTTAATTTGGTGCAGTATGCTCTCTGACCTAAATAATTAATAGAGGTCGAGGTCAGTGATTTTGACAATTGATTCAATTTTATTTTGTCCAATGCCTTAGAGGTTAGTGGTCCAGTGACTTTTGCCAGTGACTGACAGAAGTTTGGCAGGTCTTTATGATTTAAATTGATTCCGTAAATTTAATGTATATTTAAATAAAAAGTAATTTAGGAGAAGAGTTAGAAGTGTTTTATGATAAATTCAGAATGAATGATAGTTCGATATTTACTAATGTGCTCTGGTATTTAGAGTTCTTTGCGTTTGTTTTTACATTGGTAGTATTCTTCAACTTTTTTTTATACATAGCCCGCTTAAACTACGTAAATTACGCTCGAAAAAACGACTATAAGGCAAAGTAAGTAGAAAATATCTAAATTAATGCGCCAATTTAGTCATACAAACATTCATTTACTTTATCTTATCAGAATCATCTTCTTGTCCGTGTCTCGTGTTATTTGGGGGCGATGCAATATGTTTTTTTTTCCACTCTGTCCTGTCACCCGTCATGCTATACCCGTCTCTCTATAGATTCAAAAATTTCCACCCGTCAAGCACTAAAACTACTTTAGTACAGTTGCTTGTGTTTCCTATAATTGACTATGCTGATGTTTGTTACTCTGATCTTTCCCAAGAACTTCTTAACAAATTGGATCGACTTCTCAATAACTGCATTCGTTTCATATTTGGCCTTCGTAAATATGATCACCTTCCTTCCTTCCGTTCTCAGCTAAATGGCTGCCTATACGTCACAGGAGATCCCTCAGAGCCCTCTGCACGCTTTTCACCATAATGAACGATCCTTGTGCTCCTGATTATTTAAAACAATATTTTAAAGTGTTGGGCAGTTCTCATAATCTTAACCTTCGAGCATCCAAAACATGCTTCTTCATATTCCTTCTCATCGTACTGGCTTTACGTCCAATACTTACGCTATTTCCACTATAAAACTCTGGAATGTGCTTCCCCTTGACATCAAAAAATCTGAAAGTAAATTATCCTTCAAACGTAAAATTCGGAACTACTACTTGAAGTCCTCTCAACTTTAGTTCGGTCTTTGTCAGAATTGTTATTATTGAGTTATCTTAATGATTTGATATTTTTCATAGTATTTATTAGTTTATTATTTTAGCATATTTATGTATTTTATTATTATAAATGACTTAATTTATATTTTTCCGTTTGTAATTTCTGTTATTTGTTTATTGTGCAAACCTACCACAGTGTTGTCTTTTTTAACCCAAAGGTTGACTGGTAGAGAATGCCTTGTTGCATTAAGTCCGCCTATGTACCACTACTGTATATGAAGTTTAAATAAATAAATAAATGCTATAACTAACTTCCTTTTCTTTCATATCACTCCTCATAAAATCCATCCATCTTTTCTTTCGGGTCTCTCTCTTTATCCATCTATCCACACACGTATACTTCCAGTTGAACAAACATATATAGCAAAGGATTTAACAAATGATTTATAGTCGCCTACCAGTCTACCACCATCAAAAGTATTCCCAAGGACCTTGAGCTTGCTGGTGGTTTACCCACTATCATGCGGTAACCTCTTTTTCCCCCAATCTTGGACTATGCTGATGCCAGCTATCTTGATCTTACCCAAGACCAATTGGACAAGCTTGAGCGACTACAAAATCTATGTATCAGATTCATATTTGACTTGCGCAAGTATGACCACGTTTCCGAATTTCGTACTCAGCTCAAATGGCTTCCTATTCGTGTTCGTCGGAATGCGCATATATTTACTTACTTTATAATGTGCTCTTTAATACTTCAACTTCTTTTTTATCTTAAAGAACGCTTTCAGTTCATCTGTGACACACATTCTAGATTCTTGAGATCATCGGAAAATATGAAATTAAGTATTCGTACATCCTTTTTTGACAAATCGTTTACTGTCCAAGCTGCTCGTTTGTGGAATGCGTTACCTATTGAAGTGAGACGTGCTCAAACGCTACCAACGTTTACAAAAATGGTGAAGGAGCATTACCTTTCACTTTGATTTTTTTTTCTCCGGGCTTAATTAAGTACATATTTGATATTTATTAATATATATTTTTTTTTGTAATGTATGTATGTATTCGTGTTGTTATTTTTTATTTGTATTATTTCTGATGTTGTACATCGACAGCCCTAAATCTTTCTCCTTTCTTTCAGTCCATCCAAAGGTTGTCTGTAAGAGGTCGCGCTGTGCGATAAGACCGCCCATTGTCACTTATTTTGAATAGTGTTTGTCCTGTACTTTTTTGGTTATGTGGTGTACAATAAAGAATATAATAAATAACATAAAGTGCTTAATAGATAGTAAATATACATGGCATGGTCTCAAAATGTTCCTTAGTCGCCTCTTACGACATCTACGGTAAGTAACCGGACGGTGCCATTCTTTATGTCCGACACCATATGGTACATTTATTTTAACGTACAAACTGTTAGTAATAGTCAATGTACATTTTCAGATATATGGCAGACGGCACCTGGTTTTTACAAGCCTAAATGTGATGATTGAATCCAAATTGCCGTAAGTTCATGCCTTCTGGCATTTTATTATCTTGGACTTATTGCCGGTTTAGCTCATAAGCAAATCCAGTAATCGCTTAGGCTCGTGCCTCACTAGGACGCCATAGCTGCGCTGCCAGTTCGCGCAACCATGAAAATGTATGCAGTTCTATGGTGTGTACCTCACTTGGCCACTGTTGGCCACGCAGCCAATATCTACATTTTTTTTTATGTGATGACCTGGCTACGCCGTCATGGCGTGCTAGTGAGGCATGGCCCTTAGGGCATCACGTCTTGGTACCAGGACCAAGAATTTTTTCCTAGCACATGAAAAGTTTACCACACGTTTGAACAATACACGATATAAATTTGAACCAGTGTTCCTTGACACAATTCTACGTTTATAACGCAGGCGTGGATTGTTTAGGGCACCAAGTAATCTGCATCACTGCTTAGAACCACCACTGTTGAGCATGTAGTTGAGCTAGGCAACTGATAGGTACTAAGGCTTCGAGAAACACGCTACTATTCTTAGGTTCTGTGCGTGTGTACTCCACGACAAAGACCGCGACTGGTCTCAATCTTGACCACAGAAGTTCCGACAAGGAAGTAGGTAAGTTGATTGCAAACGTTTGGACGGCCAGTTGTGCGAACGTGTAGTGAGTGAGGTCCCTTATACTGTAACTAATATACTCTATACCTATTACTTAATGGTGGGTTAGAAGATACATACGTTGTGTTCTGTGTTCTAACCTTCCTTATTGAACAGGGTCCCGAGGCGTGTGGCTGTGCGTCCCCCGCCACGTCCCATTGATAAAAGGCCTATATGCTGTGACTCGGGTTGCGTTTGGTTCGGCAGCTTGGTCCTCAGCATCCTCACCATAGGATTGTGCCTGCACCTGGCTTACACACTCCTGTCGGACACCAAACTCAGATTTGGACTGTTTATGCCTTAATTAACTTTAAATATAATCTTGGTGTCTGATTCAATTTTGAGGAACGAGTCTGTCTAAAAAAGTTTTGAAAAAAATATATTAACTCTGCTTGCTTGAATTTTGACCAAAAATGATGATGATAATTTTAATAATGTGAGAAAGTTTCTTATAAATGTTATAGATTTGCGAAAAAAATAAGAAAAAATCGTAAATATATTCAAAGCTTGTATGTATTGTTAATTAAATAATACTTATGTCTTTATATTAGGAAGCAAAAAAACTCGGACAAAATAGTTAATCGAAACTATTTTGTCCAAGCCTTTTTTTGCATGCTAAAAGAATTGAGCTAACATTATTGTAATTGAAACTAATGAAGTCGGAATGAAAGTAAACCGATCAGTGAGTGGCGCTCAGTGCAGATAATATCAAACGATTTGAAAGACGTTATCTCTTACATCGTGATGAGATGTGTTGAAGAGTAACATATGATAGGTGCTTAAATGGAGAAGGTCCATTATAGGTACGTTATGTCACATACATATTGAAAATGTCTTAAAACATGTTAGAATTTTCATATTGTGACTTACTTTGCTTACTTGTTGCAACAATATGAAAATTTGATTAGAAAGATAAATGTGATTCTAGTAGAAACTCAAGAAACTTATACTTTACGTACTAGGACTTTTTACATCAAATATTTTCGTCAAATATTTCTCTCGCGCTACGCTGGTGGAATTGCGGAATGAGAGGGGAAATCAAAGTTTTATCAACTAAAAACTACCCGTATTTTTACCAACTGAAAGCTTCCACGGTCGCGGTGTGACTCTTTCGAACAATTCCATAGCCTTGGCAGACATCGAGCCAGGCTTGACAGATTGGCCAAATGCGAGATGTCATCGCCGCTAATCCCTTGAGCGGTGCTCGCTCTACCCAAGTGGAACAGACCGTCACCATATGCTCAACTGTATCTTCTGGGCAATCAGCACAATACTTCTACCCCAGCGTCTCTTCCCACTGGATACTAATCAGGAACCCCCTGGAATAACTGTGTCCAGTGAGAACCTGCTTTAAGCAGACAGAGAGGACTCCGCGACCCCTTTCTAAACACTCTTCAAAGAAGGAGCTTATTGCTGCGAATGTGGCGAGTCAATTTGAAGGTATTTCTGATACTGAAGTCCTTCCCCGATACAAGTTCAGGGTAGAGTATTAAAGGTATAGGCGACGTTAAAAATGACACCGCATTCTCCGATATGAGGGCTGGCACGCGCTTGTCGGCATTCTCCGTCAAGCGCCTCTTGCGGAAATGTAACTGGCTCCCTGCAAGATCCAGTCCCGTCTACACCAGCCGTGTATGGAGGCGGTCTGCAATTACTCTCTCAAACTGCTTGGTCTACCTCGAGCAGGATGAGCAGGTAAGCAAACAGGGACTCCACAGCGTGGACCAGTTTCTCTGTCTTTCAACGAAGTGAGAACTGGCCCCACTCTCCAAACACGAAGCACTTAGGACTTAAGTGTTCTTGGGTTCCCTTTTCATTTAGTTTCTTCCTTTTCTATTTTATTTTGTTTTTGTACGATTATATCGTAGGCTAAGCGTAATAAGTCTTTCTTATCATCATCCATATTTTTATATGGCTTTTACTTTGTCCATTTGTTTTATGTGTATACTTATTGTTAACTTGGAACAAATAAAATGATTGAATACATATTTAAATATGTGAGTTTTAAAATAATTACGCTAATATTGTCAATGTTTGTAATTTAATAAAATGTTTTTTGAAAATTATTTTTTCATTACTCATACTCTGAAAGTAGGTCTGAACTTGCCTGGGGAGCGGGCTGAAAACTATCACACTTTTCATCCCTAGGGAGTTTTACTTTCAACTAACAGCTGACAAATTATTTAAAAAAAAAATTAGGTCTATCTTCTTGTATTCGTAATGAAAAGCACAATGCTTACCTCGGGGTTAAAGTTACTTATTTAGTCGAATTAGCGACCTCGCTACGCTCGGCCGCCAACTCCTTCTCAAGACGAAATAAGTAACTTTCACCCCTAGTGTAACAATGTACTATTGTTTCTTTATTTCATTTTCATGCAACACATCAACAATCTTTGACGTAGAGCTAAAAGAGATATGTCGCGCTAGCTCTATCGACCTCTCCATCAAGGCTCATAAGTGGAGATGGATTGTTAATACGTGGTACATACGCATCGGAGGGGTTCCGATCACAAACCCAAAAAGGCGTTGGATTGGAATCTTCCAGGAAAGAGGAAACGTGGCCGTCCCACACGCACTGTGCTGATAGAAGTTACGGCCATCAGATTGACATGTAGCGATGTTAATAGTTTTTTTTTTGGCAGGAGTGGGAAATCCTCATGGATGGCCAGGCTGCCCCCCACATACGAGCCAGTCTGGGCAGTGTCAGACTCCTACTGATTAAAACCACACTCCTGCCTATGTAAGGCAACCACAGACATGACGTCCGTGCTCTGTTTGCTTCTGGGCAACTCCACGTGCAAGTGGCGTCACTCCAGACCACCTGTTAGCAATTACAATAAATTCCGTCAGGGCTGAGAGGCCACCAGCCCGAAGCGATATCCAATCAACAACGAGCCATAAACGAATCAAAAATCAAGGAATCTCCCAACCTTCAACACACATACAACCCTCCGCCGCCCAAAATGCCGCGACAAACAAATGGCCTACCAGCTCCAGAGACATAACTATAATGTAAAATGGGGTGAATAGAAACTGAAGGGTGAATAGAAACAAAACTTCAAAGGGCATTTTTACGATATTTTATTTTTTTTGCAGCATTTAACTATATCAATTTATTAATGAATTGATATTTTTAAATAGTCGATGATTGGTTAAAAGAAGATAATATGGTATCAAAGTGAAAAACCAAACCAAAGTTTTGTTTCTATTGACCCCATTTTACGGTAAGTAAGTAGTTAACACAGAAGCGTTCTTAATGGCTTAGCCATTCTCTATCAGTCAACCTAGGTATTAAATAAATAAAAAGGGTATTTCGTGTTTTTAATACCAGGTAGGGTATTAATTGCTATTTACCCAAGCCCTATTAAGGTATTAATAGTATAGATACCTAAATATGGTCTAACACAATATTACTACAGGTTGTTTTTTTGATCACAGGGTAGATAAATTAGGTATATCAAAAACGGTGATCGTATTAAGGCTCATTGGTGTAGATAGTTGAGGTGATAATCTAAATGAAAATATGAAAAACAACTGGCCAAAGGCAAGCCTGACTCACGCATGAAGTGTTCCGTACCGTCCGTGGCAAAAATGCAAAATAAGGCAAAAAAAAAACAAATTTGTCGCACGAGAGCTCTCTTGAATATTTAAAAAAAATACATTATTATCATTTGTAAATTTTTCAAATGTCTATCACGGTTCATGAGATCGTTCAGGATAGGAAATATAATATGTCCCTTTTCCAAAAAGTCCCTTGGTTTCAAATAGTCCCTTTTCCGAAATTACCCCAATACAACCTGGTTACAGACGGATAGACAGTGGAGTCTTAATAGGGTCTCATTTTACATGGGTATGGATCCTTAAAGATTACCTCCATAACGCAATTCACACAATACTATCGAGATTAAACAAGATTTTAATTATTATTTTTTTCGTAGAAGTCTTTTATAGCTATGTAATTAATACACGTCAAGACAAATCATACGAGCCCAAACTTGACGGGGTTGTGTCGTTTAACTACTAAGTTCCTATTGCCACCTTCCGGTTCCATCATCAGATCAGCTCCTTGTCATAATAATTTTTCATTGTCATTTGATTTACACATGCATGCAAAATATCAGCTCAATCGGTAACCGTGAAGTGGGTCAAATTAATTTAATTTACAAGATTTGATTACAGACAAACATCGGGACAGGTAAATAAAAGCTTGTAAAAGACGAAAGTATTCGGTCAATATTATTTTAGAGCAGTGATGACCCAATGGTAATGGCTCCGAGTTAGAAGTCGTACGTCTTGGATTCAAACTCAGGCAGGCGCTTTACTTTGTGTAATTTATTTCTTCATCAATACTCAAAACGGCAAAGGAAAACATTGCATCGTGAGGAAAATAGCATGTCTAAGAACTAGAAATTTAAAGACATGTGACATTCTATCAACCTGCACGAGGTCTGAGTGGTGGATTACGACCAATTCCACTTGGAAAAACGGAAGGCAGCAGTAGAAACATATTATAAAGCTGATTATCCTTATACATAATAATATATGCTATTTACGATGCATTTTGGAAATTTGGTGTTAAAAGAACGAAGGAGTTATTAGATTTTTCAACTTTGTGGTAATGTGTGATTATTATCTTAGAAATAATTATTCGAGATACTTTTAATCCATCGTTACTCAAGTATCCACTTTAGCTGTATTGTAATTTAATTATTTTTTAAGTTAACATTATGTATTAAAAAGACCTTACAAAAAGCATAGATTGCAATGAAATTGGTAACAAGAGTAATATTATATCTGTCGAAGCGTTGACGCATATCAGTCGGTCTGCATCAGCGCCACCTATCTTTCACTGGAGGAACTATGTAGTTAGATTGAACAGCTTACGTTTGGGAACGTCAAGTATTAACTTGGGGATGGTTAGCGTGGAGTAATAGCAACACTGAGCGAATAGTCGAGTCAAATGTCGATCCGGAGGTATAATCGATTATTCGACATTGACAGGTACTGACGTTGACCGGTAAATTGGCTAACCGGCAATGGGAGTAGGGCCACGTGTCGGGTGTCCGTTGATTGGGAGGGCACTTTGAATCGGTCCGGCAGTCCGGATAGACATTGGTTACTCCACGCTAAACTTCCCGCGTTCCTAAATTCTTAATCAAGCCATATCTCAGGCATCCTTGATTATTTTGTGCTGAGTGTTTGTTACGTGTAATTAAAAATGTTATCGAAGGTTTTGCGAGTGTTATTTCCGATGTCGCGACCCACAGATATCGACCCTCCGTTATATCTATATATTCAAATATAATATATACGAATAAACATATCAGAAGTCTTTCAATCTATCATATAGTTTTAAAGCTATGCCCACTGGTGAGTTGGCGATATGCACCTTCTGTTAATATTTGTTCAGTGTGCCTAATTTGCATGCATTGTGATTGCTACTAAATACATGTTAGCTAAGAAAGTTTCGGGGGCAAGTTAAAAGGAATTTCATTATAATGACTCATTTGTAATATTGCACCTGTATTTATAGCTCTAGATGTGACTACGTCATCAATGTGTTTACAATGACTTGCTGCAATTTGGGCTATTACTGTACATTTGCTCAGGGTTAGTGTATAAATAAAGCTTTAAAATTAATCAAACAGTGGAGAAGACTTTCGTTTAATTTGCCTACTTTTTGGGGTTTTGTACCTCAGTCGCCAAAAACAGAACCTTTACAGGATGACTTTCACAAAATATATAGGTACAGAAGTCAATCTACATACAAAGCGCGCTCTCACAACGCCCACATAGACACCGCTCACGGACAAGATATCTCGGAGCTTCTCGGCCCGCTTGTCAAACAGTTCCGGCTTAAACGCTCATTAGTGTGCGTCCACCAAGCGTAGGTATAAAAAGTGAAGTACATACATGAGATTGTCTTCTGTACCTATCTATTTTGTGTCACTTTGTTGTATCTGGACAGAAGATCAATAAGTGGTTCTATCAGACGGACATCTGACCCTTTTTCTCCTTAACGCGTGGAGGTATCAAATTGAAATTACCTAGTAATAGTATTTACTATTACTAATTTCAGCAGATCTGAGTATTTAGCCCTTGGAGCAGTGAAAAACCAAACTTTACGACCTAAACATAAGGCTTAAAAGGTTGGTCTAATAATAGAGTAATAACCGCAGTCATGATTTCAAATCCCCAATTTATAGAGAACCTGTACAGTTTTGAATTGTACTAAAGTGTGTCTGAGTGAATGCCTGTATACTATGGCGTGTCTGTTTGTGTCTGTGTATAAAATCTTCCAGGTATCCTATTTTGCAGGTAAAGTTATCAGTAACTGCCATGTAAATTCTCTATCGCTCAGGAATTTTATAACCAAAAAAAATATTAACATCCCTACTCTATTATGCCAATATGAGCATTAAATATTCATAATTTGAGACCGACAATTTGCTATAACAGAGCGGAAGAGCTATTAACTAATGTAAGTCGTACACGCGAATTAGCCGAAGCAGTTTTTTGCTTCTCATGCACTGAAAAAGTTAAATAAAGAAGTGCTAAATACTGACAAAAAGTAACCGATGAATACTCGTATGTTCATGCGACGTTTGTGCGCGAATTTTAAGTTATAGGTAACACGACACGAATAATTAGGCAGTGCACTTCTAAAACTGTTTCGGGGCAATATTGAAATGAAGGAAGTATTAGGTACTTTAAAATTATTAGATAATTACAATATGTACGATTATCATCATAATTTCACCCGAAAGACTTCTACTGTTGGACTTAGGTTTCCTCCACGTGTCGTCACAATGGCGACCATTTTAATTTGATTTATACTATTTTAAATAGGTGGCTGAAAGATAACGGGTTTATCTGAGGTAATAAGGGCGAGTTATATCTATCTATTTTTTTGAATTTTAGTTTAAAATGCTTTGTTTAATCAATTGTTAGCTTGACCACAGAACACAGGGATCATTCATTCTACATTCTTCTGTTCTGTGAGCTTGACCATGTCACAAAAATAAATATCTGTCCAGAAAGAAGAAGAAAATGTACATATTTTAACAATATTAGGTTAAAATTTTTATTTTAAAGATTAAGTTAAAAACTAGGAATCAAATAAAACTTAAATTCATCATTTGTATATTGCTGAACCGATTTTGATAAAATGTTTCTATCATTTACTTATGGTTCTGACAAAGTTTTGTTAGTTTTTTTTTATTTGAAAAATATTAGTGAAGATAGTAAGTAGTAGTAGTAGTATAAGTAGGTAGAACTTGCGGTAGGACCACAGAACAGAGAATGTTAATGATTCCTGTGTTATGTGGGTAGGTCTAGGACGGTGTTTATGACAATAGTCACATCTATCATCAATAGTTTTTCTGTTACATGGATCTTAAACAAAAGGTCGATATGAAGATAGGTATATAATTCACGCTTGTTCAGCCTACATTTCGTGGTTTATCTATTACGGTTAGCCGATAAAAAGATCCCTTCCGTCGTCTTGCAAGTGACATGCCCATTTAAAAAGGAAGGGATTTCTCGCTATCTACCGGATGTAAACGTCTAAATACCCTTAGAAACCTAGCCCTTATCATATATTAAAGTAGCGATATCAGTGCAAATGTGTGGGTTGAGAAAACTGAATGAACCAGAGAGAGTTTCAAGTGATAACTGCACTATCAGATAACATCATTCAAACGACGATATGCCAGGCGAGCTGTGCATACTTTTTTAATTTTATGTATGACCTAGCTTCTAACAGCCACTTAACCCGCGTATAAGTAAGATTCTCCAAACAAACTTTAGCCCTAAATAAATAAGCTTTTAATGAAAATATTTTTCATAGCAAACTTTTATAGCACGGTATAATCCTTACTAATATTATAAAAGCGAAAGTGAGTTTATTTATTTGTTTGTTTGTTTGTTACGTCTTCACGCCTAAATGGCAAAACCGATTTTGATGAATTTTGGTACAGAAATAGTTAGGACCCTGGAGGCGGACATAGGCTATAGGTTTGTTTAAGTGAAAAAAGGAGGAGAAAGAGTATAGTATATTTATAAACGCAGGCGAAGCCGCGGGAAAAAGCTAGTAGGTACTTATATAATTAATACTCATCAAGACGAATCATACGAGCCCTAACTCGATGGGGCTGGTTGTGTCGTATAACTAACTACCAAGTTCCTATAGCCTTCCGGTTCTATCACCAGATCAGCTCCATGTCATAATAATTTTGCATTGTCATCTGATTACACATGAATGCAAAATTTCAGCTCAATAGGTAGCCGGGAAGTGGATCAAATTTAATTTCCAAGATTTGATTACAGACAAACATCGGGACAGGTGAAACTAAATAAAACGCATGTAAAAAATCGGGGGTGTAGTCCCAGCCCGTTACATTCCCTTAGGGGATAAATTAAAAAAAATAAACCTGTCTTATTCCGCGCCTACGTTATAAGGAAGCCTTGTGCAAAATTCGCCAGTCCTAGTCCCTGTTTTGTCGACTGTGCGTTGATATATTATATCAGTCAGTCAGTTTCTCCTTTTATAAATATAGACTAGCTTCTACCAGCGACTTTGTCCTCGTAAAAGTAAAAAAAATACCTCAGGGTTGTTCTCTACTCCTACTCCTGAGATAAAAAGTCAAATCTTATATGTTATTTTAAATTATGATCAACTTATGTGTCCTGTTTCAAAACTATTCTTCTAAACACGCCATTCAGGTGAGCTAAGGAAATCAAATAAAAATATTATAATTTTATTTCAGGGTTGTTCCCTACTCCTACTCCTGAGATAAAAAGTCAAATCTTATATGTTATTTTAAATTATGATCAACTTATGTGTCCTGTTTCAAAACTATTCTTCTAAACACGCCATTCAGGTGAGCTAAGGATATCAAATAAAAATATTATAATTTTATTTCTCGAAACGCACTGACAATGAAACAGAGAAAAGCTTGAAGGATACGTAATAAATGATATCGATAGATATTTGCACTAATTGTTTATATATTAAAACCACTAGGAAAGCAGAAATTAAATTTCCAACGAATTATTTCTATGCGCACCAACGTTTTGTATAAAATCCTATAAACTAAGGTCATGGCGTAGCTGTGAAAATTTTATGGACTCTAAAAAATAATGTGTTCTCCATCGATAATAGTTATGGATATTTTCCATAAGTTAAAAACCATCTCTATCCACACCTTGACCATTGGCGCGTTTCAATACATAAAATTATAGTATTTTTAATTTGCTTTGTTAACGCACCAAAATGGTGCGTTGCGGGGATTACTTTTGGTGCACGTCATTTGGTGCGTTTCCAGGAATACGTCCCACCATTCATATTCGTTCGGCCGTTTGGAGAGTAACCAATACAATTTAAAATCAATTAATATTTGTTTAACATGGATGATAAATACGGATCTTCAATAAAGTTCATAGGTCGCTGTTATAGTCGTATAGATAGATACATATATTCATACAACTTTTGCATTTATAATATCCACAAGTGCGATTAATCCCACCAAAGCTATTCCCAGTAACTTCATGCCCTCGAGTTACGAGATCCCGGTATTTGTATAATAAAAAGTACCCACACACGCTAGTACACCCAGCAATACTTGCTATCAGTCAAAGAATTTCCATAATTGGATCAGTACTTTCACATATTATCTTTCACAAACATACAAATAATTTTACCTCATTATGATAACTATGTCCAGTCAACAGCCAGGGTCTATTTTCACTTATTAGCTAAATTCATATTCAACTAACCCGAATAATCTTTAACCGCATCTGGAATTTTTAACAACGGCCTCGCACTATTTAACAAAAAAATGTTAATATCAAGACCCAAACTGGCAGTTTGTTTAAAAATCTCCCTTGTCTTAAGACAGTGTTTGCTTTTGAACAAGAACAAGAGCATATTTGTTGACTCAAAAAGGATACTAAGTAAAAACGGGCGGAAGGGTTGAGCCAATGTGGTAATTAGAATTTAAAACGATTCCGAAATCCTTCGAGCTTTGTTAATTTGAGAGTAGGAGAATCAAACTTAGCATTGCATAGCAAGCATAATCAGCCCCTATAATGTTTCCATTGCTGTGAGTCAGGCTTCCTCTTTTGAAGAGGGTGGGCCGTAATATACCAAGCGGGCCCTGTGAGGATTGGTGGTGGTTAAATTTCTTCGAATTTCTCATTCTAGGACAATTCGGTTTCCTTACATTGTTTCCCTTCACTCTTTGAGATCAGTGATGATAAAATAAATTAATAAAAAGTCATACTTCACCTACAACTCGTAAGTCGGGGCGGTTACCACTGCGCCTCTACAACAAATAAAACTGCCATGGAATCAAACTATTGGATTCGAAAACAATGAGAATCTAACTGTTGTTGTGCTGTTATCCTACAGTAAAAAATCACTCCGTTTTATTTTTATTAAATTTTTTTTAGTCTCTTACTCCTCGAAATATTTATCTGCTTTTAAAAATCATTTTGTCGAAGAGAAATGGAAAAAAAAGGCGAGGATTGTGATTGTAGTCTTTAAGGGACAAAGGACCACCAATGGTCGGCTTGTTTGCATGCCAGCGTGGAATATGTGGATACCTACATCAAGAGCATTCCTTCGGCACTATTCTGCTTACATCCATTTACGTCTTGATATATTATCGCGTTCCCACTTTGTTTTGGCGTCAAATCTAGCTCCTTAAAAGCGTAGGCAAGATATCTAATCTACCATTCTCAATATCCGTTGCTCCTTAACATCTAAGGGCAGGAATTTCTGCAATTTATGAGCATAGATTTCAAAGGATGTAGCGAGTCGGATTCACGCTTCTCGAAGAGATGGCGGGTTTTAAATCTGGTAAGTATATACCTGTTTTATTTTTTTAACTAATAAAACAACAATCTACAGGGCTTACTGCACTAAATCGTCTTTTTTTACATAGAATATCGGATGTGGAAATATTGTTGAGGTAATAGGTGTATTCAGAAGGATAGCGGAGTAATAAAATGCTAGTAGTACTTCCTAGATTGTGTAGGAAAGGATTCTCATAACGGCTGCGATTATGAGGAAACCATTTCCTGAGATTAGAGGCCTATTATTTGCATAAAACGTTTTTATTTTCTCTAACCAACTTTCTACCAAAAACTTTTATTTATTTCGCAATAGTAAGTAGATACTCTCTCTAAAGTAAAATGGTCTTGCGAAAATTATGCTTGGTAGATATTTTTATAATAATAAAATGTTGAAAATTCTCGAGACTAGCTAATTCGGGTGGCCGTCATGGCCAGTGGTCCAATAAACCGTTTTATGCTACATTAAGTTTCTTTGTTTGAATTTATTTTTCTTGTTTTTTATTATGAGCATATCAAAAAGATTAGGCATATCTAATTATACTAATTTTTATGACACGGTTGGAGCAGTGATCGACCCATTGGCTGTTGCACTGTGTGTCACAGGTTTTTCGTGTAGAAAAAATATTTGTATGGTATTCTGATAGTTGTTCTGGTATTCTGGGTCTTGTGCATGTGAGTTTAAATGTTTGTGATCGCTTCCACAATACAGGAGTAAGGGCGCGTTTCTGAATTGAGTATTGTCAAACCATACTAAAGCCAAATTTTAACAGCTTTCCAGGCTAGAGTTTGCGAAATACTCAACTACAAATGCTTAAATCAGAATTCTGTGGCAGAATAATGAGTGCAGGTCTTGGGGCAGGTTAAAAAAAATAAGCTCTTTTAACCAGTTTTATTTTTTCTGTTGCACAATGGTAGTTCTAATTAAAACTTCTTCTCAATTTCCTGGTTTATTACAAGATTTAGCTTAAAATATTGTATGATATGCAACATTTTTGATACTTTAGCGTCATCGATCTTGTTCATAAGGGCATGACCGATTAATGCACCTGTCTTGATTGCATGAATCCTTTTTGGTAAAAGTAGAAAACCTCTACAAACATAAACCGTCCACTAATTAGGATAGGTACCATTAGTTTACGTACCGTCAGCTTCATGAAATGATAACAGTTGAATAGAACAGAACCCTTATTACTAGGCCATAAAGTCTCTAACAAAATCAAGCTGTAACCACAGATATATTACTGACTGTACCTACAGAGATCATTTAATTTCTAGTACGGATAGTTACATAAGATTTAAGACCATTTGAATCCATAAATAGAAATTTATAAGAATATTAAAGGATTCGCGTAAAAATTAACTCCTTTATTAGAAGTTAGTTAGTTTAAAAACAGGTACTCTGCAGTAGTAAATCTAAACCGTGTATCAAGAAAATTGATTACATGTAACTTGTACTTAGTACCTAATTATTGATTTACATAAAGGGACATACTACTAGTTTAGAAGTCAGAGCGTTTAAAACGATCTCATCATCATCATTTCCGACAGACGTCCTCTGTTGGACATAGGCCCCCAAGCGTCGCCACAATCATCGATCCTGTACGTCCCGCATCCATCGGATTCCTGCAACCTTCACCAGGTCATCGGTCCACCTTGTAGGAAGCCTTTCGATGCTGCGTCTTCCAGTACGCTGTTGCCACTCCAGAACCTTTTGGCCCCAACGGCCATCCGTTCTGCGAGCAATATGCCCCGCCCACTGCCACTTAAGTTTGGCGATTCTTCGTGCTACGTCAGCAACCTTGGTTCTCCTGCGGATTTCTTCATTTAAAAACGATCTAATTAGTTTTAAATCTTTATAGTTAATATCTTGCGTTAGGATTAAATAATTATTATATCAATACATATCTTTATTAATTGCTGCTATCAGCTTTGTTTTTTTGGACTTTTTAATATTATAGCGCATTAACCTTGCGAATACTGTAATTAGAGACACAATAGAAAGAAAATTCTTAATTTTCAGACTCATTTGTATATACTGTGTCTATATCTCTCATCCAACTCTCCTGTCGCAGGTCTGCTGGAAGAAATTTCTTTTAAAATAAGCAGTACCTTTGTACTCTTTTATCTGTATTTGTCCATTTCATTTTTTTTTTTTGTGTTTGTATGTTAAATGAATAAATAAATACAATGAGTGATGACTTGGGGTTTGATGCATTAATTACGTATAATAATTTGACTACAGACAGCTTTATAAATTTGCATAATAAATTTAGAATCATACAGTTTTACTGCAAATTAGTTCAGAACTTGTTCTTTGGAATCCTTTAAAGATTTAAGACGTTTGAACGTAGCTGTATTCGTTTTAAGTTTTTAGTTCTCTCTCGAGGATAATATTTTTAACAAGTCTTTCCCGTTACATCCTGTGAGACTTATGTATGGTCCATGTAATTAAATGAGCACGGATGTTTATCAAAACCTCAAGGAGTTGTAAATGGTAATGTCCTGCCTCTATTCCTGCCGCGTTCCGTGTTGCAGCAGATTTGTTATATACACGTTATGTACCGGTTACTGGTGAGTTTTGCCTTGTTATTTACTACCTAGTGTTATCTACGCCGTCAGATAATATTGTAAAGAATGCACAGTTACTAATTGTTAGGACTTTGAGTAAGTTTCGAGGAAACTTTGAGTTTGCTATATTATAACGCTAACTACGCTGCGCTGGTCTTAAAGCTTGGCTTCGCTTCTGAAAGGAAAACCCGGCCCTGGTATGAAAGGCAAAGAAAGAACAAGATTGGGTTTTTAGTCGGTAAAACTCTGACACATCTTTCGCTCCGCTCAAGAGCGAGAGATGTTATCACATGATTTTCCCGCCTTAAAAAATAACATTTAAAGCTTGTCAAGAATTAATCAGCACAGTTAAATTCTTATTTTGAGCCTTTAAAGTAATGTCCTTAGCTATTCCCATCGCTAAGAATCACAATCATCATCATTTTAGCCGAAGGACGTCCATTACTAGGCATATGCCTACTCTAAGTACCCTTACAACGATGATCGGTTTTGTGCATCTTGCATTCATCGGATTCCCACGACTCTCAACTGGTCATCGGTCAACCTTGTGGGACACCTTTGGAAGGCGTCCCACAAGGTGGGTCTTGTGTCTTCCAGTACGTGGTTGCTACTTCAGAACCTTTCGGTCTCATCGACCATCTGTTCTGCAAGTCATGTGCCCTGCCCACGGCCACTTAAGTTTGACGATTCCTCTAAGAGTTTTACTTGAAACTAATACGTTTTAATAAATGTTACATTAGTTAATGTTGCTTACCTGCCTTCAAGAACGAATACCTGATTTTTCAAAATTTAATGTAGACTCTTTACGAAGTCCTAATTGTCTCACCAATTTACTTACGCTCATAATATGAGACTTAATTGAATTAAGTCAACAGGGTTTATGATCTCAGCAATTTTAAATAAGATTTTTTTTTATTTTAAAGATAGAATAATTGTATTTTTTACATGCCGCTGTAAATAAGTTAGCAAAATATGTATATGAATCGAATATAGAAGGTATATTAATTTTTAAATGTGTGTTTTTTGTTGTAGTTTCGTTTTTCTATTTGATTCGTTTTCCCATCTCAATATGCTAAGTGCTTGATTTTGTTCCGTAGTTTAATTCAACCAAAAATCAAAGTTTAAGCGCGTTATGCAAACAAATTTAGTTTGACCAGAGTCTAGAAAGAAGAAGAAAATATATAGACAAGATTGCGTGATTTAAAAAAGTAGTTGCTATTTTAAGTACCTATTGGTTGAGATAGTTTGGGATTAAAAAACTTGTTCTTATTCATATTATTTGATTTAAAAATCAGATAAGAGAGTTCTGTGATATTTATTATTCATAAATTCTTACTTACAAAAACTCGCGTCAAAACATTTGTTATTTATATTTTCTACGATTTACATCTAACAACAAATGCAATTATTTAAAAATTTAAACCGATCTGTAATTAGCGAGATTTTTCCATTGTTGCTTTTCTATTCTCTCTTTTTGTTAGTACCGTGTAATTCTGGTAGGAAATGTTTGTGTTTTTCTTGCGCCGGCGCAGGCTAGATCAGATCGATTAGATGGTCGGCAACTAGACTGTGTCAGCTCGGCGGGCCGCGGTTACTTTCCAGACTTACGAATGGGTTTTGTTGAACTATTGATTTAGGTACTGAAATAACAACTACATAGTGCTGCTTAAGAGATTATTATGGACTGTTGTTCTGGGAATCAAAAGGGATGTATGATTTTATTTAAACAAAAATCTGACGTTTGAAATTAATATGCAATAATTTTCGAACTATTTTCATGTTATGTTTTAGAACCTATTCTGTATATATTTTCTTCGCAGCCTACTACAGTTTTACTGGAATATTTTGCTACATAGTTTTTTTTTTCTATCAGGTGTGAGGTGTTACTTCATAATATGGCTCCCTCTATCATATTGTATAACAAAAGTTGGTGCTATTGAATTACTGAATTCTTATATGATTCTTTTACATTGTAATAATACTCGTAACTAGTAATATCTAATCAACTTTTTATCGTAGCCTTGTCCATAAGCTTTTACTGCCCATTCTCAATCACACATGCTATGTCATTTTTTATTTATTTATATAAACCTATGCTTGACTGAGATCCCAACAGTGAGCCTTGAAGATTCCCAAATTTTAATCGGACGGGAATACAGCAGCAGGCAAATTGTTCCAGTCCCTCGATGAACTTTATTTTACATTAGATTATTTTGAAAATGAAAGTTTTCATTTCATTGGGAAAATAAAATTGGTAAAATTAGCATGGCCTTCAACAAACATCAACCAATTCTGAAAATAAATATTTACCAGATCACTTTTTTGAATTCGAATGAAATGTGAATTTTCACAGTTTAAACTGAAAGTATAAATACAATTTAATAAAAATTATGGCCAAAATAACGCTTCAAAATTTAGAACACTTTCAGCGACCACACCACATATTGAAATGAAATCAAAACGATGTTCATTTCCCACGTATCCCTCAAGGTTTACAGCACTAGTGTGTAATACGCCGATAAATGTCACACTTGGCGCCTACCGATACTCGAAGATCGTAAGTCATCGCTCATTATATTAATTTACTCGGTTTTTTAACCTCTTTAAGATAAAAATGACCGATAAATTCGATATGCCCTTAATGAATTAATTTGCTTGAATTTACTGAGACTGGTTAAAATAAAGGTTCATTATAAAGGCAGTTTATTGTAATAAGGTATGTAGGTAGGTTCTTTTTATTAATTAATACTCATTATATTGAGCAGTGGTGCCTTAAAGTCGCCTTTAAGGGCCAAAGTTAAGGGTAACATAGCGTAACATATAGAACATGTCCTTGTCCATTGGACAAGGCTATGTTCAGAGTTTCCTTGAGTAATCGGATCAGAAATGAACATGAAAATAAATATGCAGGAGACCAAATGAAGTGGCACTGGGCTGGGCACACTAATCGGTGATCGTTCAATGGGGCTGAAAGGTTCTGGAGTAGCCAAGTACTGGAAGTTGCTGAGTTGGTAGGCTTCCTACAAGGTGGACCGTCGATCTGGTGAGGGTCGCGGGTATCTGATGGATGCAAGACGCACAATATAGCAACAAATGGAGGAGAGCTATGTCCAGAAGTGAATGTCTTCCGACTTAAATGATGATGATGATGAATTTATTGATTGAGCTAGCTGGTGCAATATTTGTAATCAAGAACATACGAGTATTTATGCATAGTCACACATATAATGGAAACTGCATTACGCTAATTTGATGGTCTGCTAAGGTTTTTATGCTTCCGTCTGTTAACAAAGAAAACTTTTTATAGACAACGGAGTTTTTTTTTTATTGAACATTGAAATCCAAGGCCTTTCCCCATGTTAGACAAAAGATAATGAGATATTCTTAACTTTACATATTTCTTTTTTTATTTGCCAGAATATTTGATCGATATTCAATTACGTTGTAATTGAGTTACGATGCTTGGCGCCTGCGTCTTAGATATAGTTTATACACGTGTCGGTGGTTTCAGCTTTATAAGTAAAGGAATAAGGTTGAAAATTGATTAACAGAGAACTTTCGCAAAAGTATCTAACTACCAATATGAAGAAATTAATCGTGATAATAGAAAGGTGCTAATTTTGTATTATTGTTCTTTCTTACTGGAATATATTCTGTTATATAATTGATTGATCTCTCTTTGTTGGGACCAATTTGATCAATAGCTTTGTGTTTTATTGCGTTATTAATGTCTGTCGAAGTTGTGATGTAACTTTGACAAGTTAATATCTGTCTGTAGCCTTAGTGTGAGGTTTCTAACGTAGTCGAACGCGTTAACTTGGGCACAACTTAAATTAGCGTCAATTTGTACTAAAACTGAAAAAGTGCTGTCGGGTAACTATAACGTAAGATTTTTTTACACGATTTGTTTTAAGCGAACGTCATAGATTTACAAAGACTAGGTACTTCATATTTTCAGGCTTCCGTGCCTCGAAAGGAAAAAAACGAAATTCTTCTAGGATCACTTTATTGTCAGTCTGTCTGTTGGTCTGGCAAGGCATATATAACCGTCTATAATTTAAAATATTCGTCTCCATTCGGTAGTTGAACTATTTACATAGTTAAGTTTGTACGAAACCCTCAGTGCGCGAATCCGACTCGCAATAGCCCAGTTATTTTTAAACTTTGCTCAACACTAGGAACTACTTCTGTATCGTAGGTGCCCACGATGTACACAACACACTCAGACTCGGAACAACTCTGTATCCCATACAAATATTTGTTTCTTGCGAGAATCGAACTTCGTGACACGTACTGCAGTAGCCAATCGTTCAACCACTGCGCCAACCGGGCCTTGGTTCAGGCCATGGTCCGGAGCGAGGAAGAGTGGCAGGCGGTCGCCTCCTTCTGCGAAGCAGTAATGCTAGCAAAGGAGGAGGCCGACCGCATCAGGCAACGGCGCCCTCACCGCCGCCGCCGCCGGGGTTCCAGCTCCGATTTCTAGCCACCGTAGACGCGGGCTCGTGGACAGCGAGCTATTGGTGGCTCGCTGTCCGATCGTCCGGTAACTGTCCGGACCGAGCCAAGGCGTCGACGGCGCGCACTGTTCCCGCGCGCCTCAAGGAGTTGTCAGCAACAGGAGGGGCCCATCTGGGTCGAAGCCTACCGGGGTCGGGGTTATCCGAAAGGAAACTAGAGCCCCGGTATGAAGGCTAGAAGGAAAGGCGCGGGGTTTTTAGTCAGTAAGACTCTTACACTGTCTCCTGTTCCACCCAAGAGCGGGTTTCGTCAATGATGATTTTCCCCGTCGACAGAAAAAAAAACCACTGCGCCAAACGTGTCGTCAACTTTGACTGTAGGTAAATATTTTCGTTGTTATACCCACGTACAGCACGTCTATGAAGCCTGGTAGAACGCTAGACAAATTCCGACTCCGAGTTCTACACCAACTAAGACTACTGATGGAACACCACGGTAATACCTACTTTTTCTGTTTAGCTGACTCATCAGTGTCTAATGTCTAGATTTCGTAAAACAGCACTGATATTATCATTAAGTGTCGCCGCATACGGACCATATGCCACAACCATTATCGCCACCACGAGAAGCTAGATGCAGCCACAAGCCACTTGTGGCTGGTGGCTGATACTTTTTTAACCCATACGCACAGTATCATCTGTGTGTTCCCGACAGGTACGTGTGGCAACGACGACGACCGCGCTTGCTGGTCGAGCCGCGTGGCCGGTCCAACCTTTTAAGGGAGGCGCCACTTACGCGCGCGATTCACACGCTTAACCAGATAGCTAATGAGACAGACTTATTTTGTTGTACTCTGGGTGAATTCACAAGAAATGCATTATTTATAATTAGTTATAGATGTTAGTTAATAATTTAGGATAAGCGCATTTATCGCATTGGGGATTTTAAAAAAAACCTCTAAAGATAGATGTAAGATGAAGAAATAAATAAATAAAAAAAATAAATCATAAAGAACTCTGTCGAAAAAGGTTTAACGCGTGAATGGCGAGTGATGGCGTTTTTTATCCACGTTTAGTAGCTAGTGCGGGCTACAAAAAGCAATCAGAGATCAGAGATTTCTAGCGTGTGGCGGCCACCAGCGTCATCCTTATGCGGTGAATGCATATAAAATGTATGTATGAGATCAGCAGGCCTAGCCAAGTTACAACCGTTCAGTTTTGATTCTCTTTCGTCGATCGCCGCAAGTCGGCAACGCTTCCGATTCCTTTGTTCTGACCACGTGACTGAACGTTGATAGGACATCATTCCCATACATTTGAATATTTCTAGTAGCGTTAACGATTGTATATTGTGTCAACTTGGTTAAGCCCTCTGTAGGAAATACGGCTCATTTCCTAGGGCTTAACCAAGTGGAAACGTTTTGTGATTGTGGCTGTTAGCTCGTGTGCGGCGACCCTTTTTTTTTATTTTCGAGGGAAAACCTTCAAAAGGCGCCCGGACTTTGGGGAAAAGTCCGGGGAGTGTGGGATTTTTACCTCACTAAAACCACCCCGGTGATCACCATCAGCACATAGAAGGGGCGCCGTTACCTCTTAAAAGACCATTCCGGAACCCCCTCTGTGCAACGCCTGTTAGGGCACATCCCTGAGGAGACTGCGCAGTGGTCTCCCCTGAGCCTCTTTGTGCACGGCAGCACGTGATCACTGTGCCACCGTCTTCCTTGGAATCACTCGATGGGCGGGCAGTGTCCCCACTCTGCACGCCCGTGTTTCCATAGTCCCGACTGCATTGGATGATGCAAGCGGGGTTTCAGAGTGTTAGGTATCGAGGCGGTTGCCTCCCCGATGCCTTCTTCTTCGAGCGGGATCAGCTCTCTCCCGGTCTCGCTCAGCCGCCTCCTTCTGGACCATTACGGTCTCACAAAATGAGGCAACTTCTTTCCAGTTATCTGGCCCAGCCAGCATAGCCCTCACTACCTCTGGTAGAGACAGATCCTGCCCAATCCTGGAGACCAGGACTCGTCGCTCCGTGACCCACGCTGGACATTCTTCCAGCGTGAGCTGTGCAGAATCCATCGTGCTTCCACAATGGTGGCAATTGGCCGTGGACTCTCGCCCAATCCTATTCAGGTCCTCACCGAAGCAACCGTGCCCGGTCAGCACCTGAGTGAGTCTGTAGGAGATATACTCCTTTCTTTTCAGCCAGGCTTCGAAGTGCGGTAGGACGGCTTCGACAACGCGCTTGCGCGAGAATTGTGGCTGCTGCAGCCGCTCGCTCCACCTCTCGAGCGCGTGTCGCCGTTCCTGCCGTCTCAGCCTTACTGCAACGATCCCCGGCACGCTATTGCCACTTTGGCGTATGTCGCGAATCCGGTTGTAGACCCTCGCGTCCATATCTGCCAGGATAAGTTGCCGCCTCAAAGGATACCGTTCGGTATCCACGTGCAATCCGAATGGCTATTCTCCGCTGCAGACTATTAATTTTTGTCCTGCAGCGACGGACACCTGACAGTCTGTTAGACCACACAGGTGCCCCATAAAGGACCATAGATCGCACGACACCCGCGTAGAGGCGGCGAACTTCTTCCCGAGGGCCCCCGAGGTTGGGCAGCAACCTATGCAAGGCACCCATTGCTCTTCCAACGCGGGGGACTAGTCGCTCGAAGTGCTCTTCGAAGCCTCCCCTACCGTCCAGAGTTAGGCCAAGATACTTTATATGTTGACCCACCTGGACTTGCGCATCCCCAACTGTCACCGATAAGCTGGGTGGCTCTCTAGTCCTTGGCAGTTTGTGGAACCAGAGCGCCTCAGTTTTATGAGGCGCTATCTCTAAACCCAGCTCGCGGATTGCAGCCACGACTCTTGCCAGACCAAGCTCAGAAAGTTGGATGGTCTCATCAAATGTATTCCCACCGGCCAACACCAGGGTATCGTCTGCATAACAAATGATATTTACGCCTATGGGGAGATCGACACGCAAAACGACATCATATGCAAGGTCCCACAAGAGAGGGCCTAAAACCGACCGTGTGCGGCGACCCTAGGGCCCGTGTCTGACTGGGACTTTTTGACTTTTTATCTAGCACCTATCCACCAAAATCTAGTAAAAAGTATAAAGAAACAAAAGACCAGTAGCCTGTAACATCAAATATCACGATATAGAAGGATTAGTAACATTAATTAACTGTAGTATTAGCGTTTCGTTTGTAACCTGTCATTTTCTCACTCGCTACTGAAACATAGCCGGAATGATTTATGTTACGGCAGCGTAATGCTCTGCTACCACATACGTATAACATATACCTACTGTTATCAATCATTGTAAAGTTTGCTAATATTTTAATTTATGTGTTAATACGCCCACTGCCAAATAGAGGAACAAAATAAATAACATCTTAATTATTTATGCATAATTTTGACATGATGATGTCAGCGTTTCGGGATTGGAAACAGAAAAAAGTTCCATTGATTGGATGACGAATGACAAAACAAAGGCAAATATTGAAAAAATAAAACAGGCCAAGCGTGAGTCAGACTCTCACACGAAGAGTTCCGTACTACAATATGTAGCGACATCTATGACGCCACATAAGAACTACGAAGAAAATACGAAATCCTGCATCGCGCAATCAAAGTTCTCCGCGCGATTTGAACATATACGACAGCCCGACAACAACCCGGGCAGTCGCCCACCAGACTATAACATCCTGTCTGGTCGGAGGATCCTCCCTTTTCAAAGGAGGTTTGCGGGACTTTACACTCTGTCCCGCCTACCTCCAAACTGGTGACCCTCGACAAAGAACGTCAGCGCAGCCTTCGTGCAGCTACTACTTCGTGACGTCATCATCATTTCCTCAAGCTTTCGAGCAACGAGCCATACAGCCAGCACCCACGGCTAAGGGTATCCTGACCACTAGTATGCCTACCCGGTCATACCTGGTCACCACCTCAGCCGCATCAGCGACCTTGGCACACCGCACCTTCGGCCAGTCATATGAAGAGCCATGAAGAACCTCTCCTGGTCGACGCCAGCAATCAAGCCCTACGTCGCACAAGCACCGCTCCGACTCACTGGAGCCAGCAGCACTACTCCGACTCACTGGAGACTGCAGCATCGTCCCGACTCACTGGGACAGCACCACCCCGACTCACTGGGGCATCATCCCGACTCACTGGGACAGCACCACCCCGACTCACTGGGGCATCATCCCGACTCACTGGGACATCATCACCCCGACTCACTGGGGCATTATCCCGACTCACTGGGATAGCAACACCCCGACTCACTGGGGCATCACCGCAGACAGTTCCGACTCACCGAGAACTATGCGGCATCGGTTCCGACTCACTGA
Organism: Mythimna lalbum; assembly: GCA_949319445.1. Classification (NCBI taxonomy): domain Eukaryota; kingdom Metazoa; phylum Arthropoda; class Insecta; order Lepidoptera; family Noctuidae; genus Mythimna; species Mythimna lalbum. Next base: position 7,184,218 of record OX439352.1, on the reverse strand, counting down.
AACCAACCTACCGCTGGCCTGGCACACATCAAGAAGCATCAAGAATCATCGATCTCCGATCTCCGGAGGTTAGTGATGTAGCGACATCTATGACGCCACATAAGAACTACGAAGAAAATACGAAATCCTGCATCGTGCAATCAAAGTTCTCCGCGCGATTTGAACATATACGACAGCCCGACAACAACCCGGGCAGTCGCCCACCAGACTATAACATCCTGTCTGGTCGGAGGATCCTCCCTTTTCAAAGGAGGTTTGCGGGACCTTACACTCTGTCCCACTTACCTCTAAAACAAAACCGAGCAGAAACGCAGACAAAATAACGTTTCTTGTATAGGCCCTTTAATTTTTAATCTCTTTTTTATTATTGGTTGTTGTAGCGGTAACAGAAATAAAAAAAAAATATAACCTTTTATTTCTTGCCAATAGAGATAACAAAGTAAGTAAAATAAAAATCTAAAGCGGTTATAGTAAAACATAAAAAATATGTGAAAGAATTAAAATAATTTCAACTCTATATGGTTTATGAGATGCAGCTCGTTGACGGATGTACGGACGTCGACGGGCGGACGGACAGCGGATGCTTAGTAATCTAATCTTCGGATATGGAACCCTAAAATAGTACGTGACGATATTTGATGTGATTAAAACGGTTTATAATCTATTCGCGACGTTATGGGCCCGCGTGGTGCATTACGGCCCATTCCCTCTCCTAGAGAGAAGGCCCGTGTCCCAGCTGTGGGAAGGTATATATAGATAAGGCTGTTTATGCTAGTCGTGTTGGAAAGTTTCATTCCTGGCCTTGAAAGACACTGTCTTTTTATAAACTTTATTTAACTAATAACGTTTGCATGTGTATTCTACGTTCAGGGCAAATTTTTCAATTGAAAATCTTAACCGATTGAGCTGTTTGGTACTTACCTGCATCTGTGCAACTTGGATGACAGTGCATTAGTAGCACTAGGAAGTCTTGTTTAGTGCTATACCGCGCCACAGTTATGAAGAAAGATTTTTTTTTTTGCTAATGGTGTATGTGGGAAACAACGAGGGGCCCAAGTCTGTTTTGCTTACAAAATCGTCATTCCAACACGACGCCATTGTTGTTTTGCTAAAAGTTTGTAGTCTGCTAAATTCACAATGGTCGATCATTGATCGGTCATTAGTCTCGTAATAGAATTGTGGTAGAATGACTATATCGAGCTGTCTAGTAACAAATTAAAAGCAATGACTGCACAACGACGTTCTAATGGTAGGACACCGATCAAAGGAACTGTCAATTTTAGCAGATTACCGCATACGTACGTCAGACATTAATTTGTCATTATGTATGAGATTACCATTTTAAGCCATTTCTTTCAATGGAGTGTAAGTGATTGACTATTGGAAAGTCATAATGACGCCATTATATTAGAAGCTAGATAGACCAAACTAGTCAAAATCAACAATTATGAAGTCAATGATAGACCTTTCTGACACTATTATAATAGCAGACTTGAGGCCCAGGTATTGCGGAGAATGAAACGAGGGTCCAAACTTTGTATAGAGAAACCATCACGCCAGCGAAGCCGCTGGTAGAAGCTAGTATTTACATACATATTTATTTATTAATTATTTATTATATTCTTTATTGTACACCACATATATGCGGAGTATGGTTATATATAAACAATTAAATTGTAGCGATAATAGTTATATAATTTATTATTTTCCCAATAAAAAAATACGTCACCTGATAGACGTATCGTTTGTAATAAAATCTATGGGAAGAGATGTAATGGCTTACCCGAGGACCTCCAGCATTCTCATAGCAAAAACTACATTAAGCACCTATTTTCGCATGACGGAAGAGCGTGTCAACAATACGGAAACCTATTCAAAGGTTCACTAAAGATTCCCATGACAAGAAGGGATTCTCGAAATACATGGTATGTTACGCTGTTTTTTACACCACCTGTTCGATAATGTCGTTTTATACGTCATACAAACCTCACTTAAAGCAAGATATTCTATCCCTAGGGAGATAATGCAGTATGGCTGATCCCTAGGGAATAATGAGATTTGAATTTGAACAACATCAAAAATCGTCAACATTGTGAATTAAAATGTACGTACATCGAACAAGTTGACTCGAAATCAAGAGACGGGAGCGTTATAGAATTTTGTTTGTTTAATGAACTTGTAAGTATAATACTTATATTTCTCTAATATATGATTTGGTCGACCAAATTGTCTTTTGATTGCCTCACAGATGGTGTAAAAAGTAAAGTATGCAACACGGTGATAAAGCTGTCTTTGTCTTGGGCGGCTTGAATTTCTTACTTCACTCAGGTTTCTTTATTAACTCCCTCGCAATGCTCGGGAGTTAATTATATACAACCCTCACTGACGGTCGGGATTGAAGTCAGCAACCTTCATTTCGTTCGGAATTCAACATGCCGCCCGCGATGTAAAGACACTGCTTTATCCCCTATTATCCCATAATCTACTATTATCCCATCAAACGGTTCTCGTTCTCATTTATAACTCATCAGAAATACATGCCATGGTTAAGAATCGTGAATTTATAGCTTGCATTGTTACGCTCACGTTATTTTATGGTTCTACGTTATTCTGATTTCAATAATGGACCCATTATACTACATTTCGTTCTGTAGATACATAATTACATAGTAATAATTCATTCAATAATGAGTCGAGATTGACTTGTGATTAGCGAAGCGGGGCTTACTTCCCAGTGCAAAATTCACACGTACTTGACTTATGTTTTTATTATCTAGATGTTATTAGTCTGAGTGTTACTAAATTTATCTTTGTTTTAGCCGGTTTAACGGTAAGATTGACGCAGTGGTCGAGCGATTGGCTACCGCGCTGCGTGTCGTTAGTTCGATTCCCGTACGTAACTAATGGCCTACTGATTATAATACTGTGGGTTTTTGTGTCGTTTAGGTGGGTTTTCATTTATGTGAACGCATCTACGATTCAGGTGTTATTTTGTGTGTGGGGAGTCACGGTTAAAAAGATATTTTCAAGAATGGTTTATGTTTATTTTTCACCTGGCTTATTGATGTTTACTACTAGAAATGGGTTCTTCCTGCGGGTGGCTGCAAGGGGCGTGAGGGTCGTTCTCTCTTTTGTGTGGCCGCTTCTGTCTCTAGCATTACTGCTTCGCAGAAGGAGGTGCTCGCCTGCCATTACCCTTCGCTTATGCCAATAAAACGATTTTTTTTTTAAACATAATTTTCTTCTTCTTTTTGGAAGTTCAGGGATTTGTTTATTTGCTTTAGACTAATGATTGTTTTACTTGTAACTTGAATCTAGCTTTACATTTCTCCACATATCCATGCATGTGACTATATCTAACATAGAACATCTGGTCGTAAAGAGCATCCTTCTCCACGCTAACGGGATACCTAAATGTGTTGATTTTCCAATATTCCTGGATACTTCCTGTAACTACACTACAAGGGGTACTAAACATTAAGTTGAGGCTAATCTGGTTAGGTACCGGTATATATTATGCAGAGTAGTAATGTTTTCCGCATAGCTTAATTTCAGTCTCAATAAATATCGTATAAATACCGCCATAAAACGCTTAACTCATTAAATAACTTATTTATTGTTATTTTCATGATTAAGTCATAATTTACAAGATCATTAACCTATTAGAACAACTTAGTAAAAGTTAGCACATTCTTGTGTGGTGCGATTTTCTTCCCGCCTTTGTAGACAGCTAAGTTTTAAGAAATGGCGAAGGGAAGACATTACTTAGTTTTTACAAGGTTTATAGAGATACTTATTGTATGCTGTGGAACGAGAAAACTATTAAAGTAATCGTCACTGAACTTAAGTTTGTTGGCCATTTTTGAAAAAAAAAAATGTAGGTAGTACAAATTTTTTTTTACTGCAGGAAACCATTAAATAACCTTTTTTTATAATTGTTATAAACTAAGGCTTCACTGCGATCCCACGTGACGGTAAGCAGTAATGCAATCGTTGATGGTGAGGCGCACTAGTTTCTCCCGTTCCCGTTTTTGGTTTATAGGGAGTGCGTGTAAGATTTTTACTGACGGGTTTTACTCAATAAAAGTCTGAAATTCCTCACACCACTTAGAGTATAAGTTATGATTTTTCATCTAAAAAAGAAACCTGAAACTAATAAAGATATAATCAGCCTGTAATATTCCCACAGCTGGAATACACGTTTTTATCCAAATCGAAAATCCAATGCGGTTTTGTGAATTTCACATGACTGTCTTCAAAATTTTTAGCTATTGTATATGTTGTTTCTTCCCCTTGCATTTGTTCACTGCAGTTGTGATTTAGTACTGATGTTTATAGTTTTGTATGGTGAGGCTGATATTATTTTTTCCTGAAAAAAAATCTAGTGGAATTCAGTTTTCGTCTACCGAGCAAGCCCTTAAAGTTTGCGGAAGGCTGTCTCTTACACCTTGTATAGATATATATAAATCAGATGGGGGTTCTCAGAATTTTCCAAACATCCTGAGAACCATATATGTAAATAGTATTTGCTGCGGCTGATCTGAATGCTGAATTAATAAACTCATGTTTATGATGTTATTTTTTTTTTTAAATTGGAAATCATTAAATATCTTCTCTCGCCCTACGTGTAAAGAGAAGGACTGTCAGAAAGGGTGTCAGACTTTTATTAACCAAAACCCATCCGAATTCTTTCGGTTACCTCTTGCGCTGTCTTCACAGTTTCTATCTCATGTTTTGTACTAATTTCTAAATGAATGATTGCACGTGTTTACAATGTGTTACATAAGTTAACGTGAGGCCCGTGGGTCATTAGAGGCGCACATGCACTCAGTTTTCTTTCGGTAACTGACTATGATCGTTTTATAGCCTCACAATGTACCATTACATCCCTATGTGAAAGCTACTATATCTTTCTCGTGTCCGCAATCGACACGTACTGCCAAATACGTAGTCGCACGAAGCTACTCTTTGACACCACCTATCAAATTCTATGCACACAGCAATAGGCTCTATTCTGACGTTTATAATGACTAGAATAGCGTAAGATTCTTAGTAGAGCTATAATTTATTCGCCTGCTCGATCATTCTCTTAAGTATGTATTAACTTTAAAGTTCACCGATAACTAGGGTATCTAGGTAATTCTACAGTTTCTTTTAATATAGACATTATCGTAAGGCGTTGTTCCATGTCCATCTTTTTTATCTTTTATAATTACTTGTGATTATTTTTTGTAGGGTTTATTCCGTTTATAATTATTAAACGTTGAAAAGGGATTATAGTTTTATTGTTGGCAGGTGCGATCAACTTGAAGAGTTGATAATATCTTATAGTAAAAAAAACTGACTAAGTGAGAGTTGGACTCGCGCACAAAGGGTTCCTTACCGTCCTTAAGAAAATTCGGCAAAAAATTGCTTTTGTGGTATGGGAGCCCCCATTAAATATTTATTTTATTTTGTTTTTAGTGTTTGTTGCTAAAGCAGCAACAGAAAAACATAATTTGTGAAAATTTCAACTGTCTAGCTATCGCGGTTTTTTATATAAAGCCTGGTGACAGACAGACTGACAGACGGATGGATAGACAGGAAAGTCTTAGTAACAGGGCACGCTTTTACCCTTTTGATACGGAACCCTATAAACGACTTATATTGAAAGTGCTTTGAATGGTCGGCTTGGTGCATTGAGAGTTTTATGTGAAAATATGCAATTAAGCAGCGATTCGTTAAGCGTCTTTACACAAGTAAAGTGTAAGAAAACTCTTTAAAGCAATTACGTAAATGAATAAAATACGGGAGCTTTGTAAAATTCCTCTCAAAGGGAACAAAAATTTGTTTTTTGAACAAAAATTTAAAGCTAATTAATTCATTTTTATTCATATTTTTTATTTCATAATTATTTTTTGAAGTAAATAAACGATAATCTATTTTGGCTTTGACTATGACACGCAATTCATGATTTTGGTTTCTTCCCAAGAAGGTAGACAGATGACGATTTGTTGAGTTCGAGTGGAAGTATATTTAGGTTCTGGTAAAATAAATGAATAATAAAAAATGGAAAAAAAATGAAAATAAATGAAATAACAAATGATTTGCCTAACCCTGAAATCCTGAATGGGTGAAGCGAGGGAGAAAAGTATGAAATATTAAGGAAAATTTATAACACCGAGTTTGTAAGGTTGGATATTTTTTCATGTCAAATTCCGTAATTAATTCGATACCGTATCTAATTCATTTGTTTATAAATAATGGTTATTAAAATTTTAGTAAAATAAGGTAATAAAAAGAATTGACACCTTTATTAAACATAACGAAAAAATAAGTAAGAATATACTTAAAAGTTTTAATTCTGGCAAAATGAATAATGCTAGTTTTAATGTGGTTTATGTGTACTCAATTTTTTTTTATTGAGGCATAAATCACTCCCTGTAAAAATATTAAGCATCGAGCATAACGTGGGTTCAATACACCCACCGACAAGTTTGACGTCATCTAACTACCTCATCAAGCAGCTGTTGGCCAAATCTTGTTAATCATGGCTTCTTTATCTCCCTCTGTGCAGTTACTGATAGCCACGGATTTGTTTGAAGACGAGCTGCACATTAAACTCAACGAGCAAAATAAATTGGCCCGGGTGTAATACACCCAACCTTACGCTCACCGAGTCAATGAAGTGTCTAATATCAACGAAGTGGTTGGCAAAGAGGAAAAAAAATTAAGACAATAAGAATGTAAACAAAAGCTACCAAGCTTGAGGTTTAATTAACTACTTAAGTAATCTCTTCTGGTCTTATTTTCATCACTCTTTTCATGCAAGTCTTTAAATAACAAAGAAAGAGAGAGTCAAAATCCGCGACCCATATCTCAATTTAAATTGCTTCATTGATCCTTTTTGTTCTGTCTGAACACCGCCTTATTATTACAGATACCTTATTGTATGAATCGGCATCTCATTTCTAAGCATTAGCAATTATATAGAGAGCATTATGACTAATAGAACGTAATATAGATTGTGTACTTTTTATTACAATGGCTCTGAAAGGAAGCAGTAAGTCTTCAAGCCTTATTTAATTTTAAAATTTCTCCTTTGTTGAATAATGTAAAGCATATGTCGTGCATTGAAGGTTCATCCCATAGGAAGTAGCTTTCTTGCTTAACTATTCATAAGTTCTTGTTACTTGTGATCGTGTTTTGTTTCTAATATTCTGATGGAAAACATTGTTTCCATTTGGATCTATTTTGATTCAATCATAAAAGGTCAGTGACCTTTAGTCATATAGTATAATATAAACAGCTACCTAAGTTGAAAAAGTAGGTAGTAGCTGTCAGAACGTGCAAACGGCTCCTCCAGCCAAACCTAAAAGATTTTGATCCCTAATAGGGACCAAAAGTGGGGATGCTGTGAAATAGCCGATGTAAATTACTCAAGGCCGGACTGGAACTGAGATGCTAAGCAAGCGAAGACAACGAACAGACTGAGGTACATCATGATTTTGAGTGCAGCAATGGGCTCAAAAGTGGGACAAATGCGGATAATAACTATCAGGTCTCTGCAACACAGGTCAGATAATCTAAAGACCTAATATCAGTACCTAAGAACGCCCGCTTCACCCTGGTGTTGGATTCCCTGAAGCAAATAAGCTTGCTAATGAATGCTCTAGCCTTACCGATACGACGCTCGACCCTGTCCGGTAAAGCCGTAGCTGCTATCAAAACCATTTAGAGTACACACTAGTGCCTTATTTTTCTTATGCAAGGGCAAATGAGGTGGATGATATCTACACCAGGCGATGTTGACTGCTATTTTCAAAAAACATCCTCCAAAGCTTTAATACGTACGATTAAATACGTAGTAAGATTTAATACGTACTCACAGGTATATGATGATGGTGAAGTCACCATCATAAGCTTCAGCAAAGAGGTTGAGGCATAGTGGAGCACTGGGTTGCAGTTGCATCGCTGCCGGTGGCGAAGTCATTGTCTGAGATTGGCTAATTTATTAATTTTGTTGACCTTAAATTCTCTTTTGGTTAAAATTAAACCCCAGTACCGTAATAAAATATACTTACCAATTAATACATGTCATTTAATGCTATCGCTCACCAAAGAAAATCAATTACGATATTATTTTGTAGGCGAACTTTTTGCGTCCATTGTTTCCTTAATCGTGTCGAAAGTAAATCATACGAGGAGGCTGAATCACCGTCACCTTTGGCACGACCACAGAGTACTGAGACGCCGCAGCCGTCACTATGAAAGACAGATCTTCCATAGCAACAGAGCGTGTCAATGAATATCACTGTTCATTCACTCATAGAAATTGGTGTACAGTCCGCATCAAAGTTCAGCTACGGCTGGCTGGCACCCTGAAGTAGGATCTTGTAGCGTCACTTTTAGAAAAAAAAAAAAACAAATATTTATTAAAAAATTTTTGAAACATTTATTAAAAAAAAATCAAATACTTAATATTTTTTATAAAGTTAAACGTTTACCAATATGTGACGTCACCCAAAATTTTAAGATACTGTACGGAGTAATTTTTTCGATACATGACAAGACCAAATATATGGCCAATATTTATTAGTATTTTAACTGATAGGCCAAATAAAATTTAATAGGAAACTCTCATCAGCTTTATCATAAGAATTATAGATAGGACAAATTATAGATATTTAGAATACGCGGTTACCAAATTATAGATATGTTGTGACCAGATTATTGACAGATCGTTTTATACGCTAAAGTTTGATGACATTTCAGTCCTCGTTTGGTCTATTTTATTTAGACCTTTTATTGTCATAGAAATCCTACATATTATTAAAAAACTAGGCAAAACGAGGATTGACATATCATTAAATGTTAATGTTTAAACGATCGGGCTGCGATAGATTCGAGTATAGCGTGTCTAGTTGCTGCCGATGCCAGCGCGGTGTTCCATGCTCTGTGGCCACAACTCCATAACTAACTGCGCCATTTTGTACGCAGGTAAGTGGTTTATTTTTTTGTATCATTACGACAGTTTAGATTAGTACTAAAGGTCATTAGGGTTGGTTTCAAGCGGCCTTAATAGCCTGTGTGGAGCTTCACACTTTCTATTAAGATTTTTTTTTGGTTAAATTGAATTTAATGTGTGCTGTCGGAGAGGTAGTTGCGAATTTTTTATAATAGAGCATTTGTAATCTCACCTTTTTTGTTTTTTGATTCTACAGTGACAAGACTGGTTTTGAGCATTTTGAGATGTTTGAGAGGTCTGAGAGGTACTTCCGATAGATTTAGAACCTTCGTTTTCGCTTTATTTTGAATGCATTCAAAAATTATTAAATACTTTTTTGGCCATTCCGGCAAATGAAATGTTTTTCTTTCTTTCTTTTCTTTGTATCGGTAGTCGATATGCATAGTGGCTGCAGCAGCCGCGAATAGTGGGAAGTGTGGAAACCAACTGGTTTATACTTGTCACATAGGCAAATGAGAGCAGTGGTGGCCGAGTGGTAATACCTCTGACTTACGAGTTATAGGTTGAGGGTAAAACCCTGCCAGGCGCATTTCTTTGTGTAATTTATTTCATTACCACTGCTCTCAAAACGGTGAAGGAAAACATCGTGAGGAAACTGGCATATCCTAGAACCAAAAATTTGAAGACATGTGACATTCACCAACCTGCACTGGGCCTGCGTGGTAGATTGCGGCCCATTCCCTCTCCTAGAGAGGAGGCCTGAGTCCCAATAGTGGGAACATTGAAAAGGTTGATAATGATGATTATGAGAAACTCCCTTGTTGTCTTCTGTCGATTACTTTGTCACTTGTTTTTTTTTTTTCGTATGTGACATATTGTGAGTTCCCGTTTCATTTATACTTATTCGATTTTTGTAATGTTCATTTGAAGCTTCTGTCTCCATCTCCTATTTCGGTTCCGATTCTGCCATTTAAAAACTCTGCTTCTGGTTTTGGTTCCGATATAACCATTTCTGTAACATACAAATTTTGCGTACTGATTTATAGGTCCATGCTTATTTTGGCATTCATTTTATACAAAAATTGTATTGTTAAAAATTGCCCAAATTATTCAATGTGTCCTAAGCCCATGGCTAGTTCTGAAGTATTTGATGAAAATATTTTGATATAGGTACTAGCGAGTTCTGCAATGGTATCAAACAATAAAACATACATATAAGTACAGCTTTTCTAATTATTGACACTCGTAAGTTGTTTACGCTCACAAGTAAACGGTCAATGATTACTATGCGATATTTCATTCAGAATCTCACCGCTATGCGGCTCATTGCTAATTGGCTGACGCAGACATTAATCAATCTACGGAACTATGCAATGTTTCCTCAATCAATTATGACTGAGTGACACTTGATATCGTTATTGAGACCTCTAGGCAGGCCAGGCTATCAGGGAGGAAATAACTCTTAAGCTAGAACTACATTAGACCGATGCATTCGTGTAACACGCCTGATTTGTACGTAGAATGCTTTGTACGTCTAGTTTCCATACAAAATGTAAGGAGACTGACGCGCCCAAATCGGCGTGTGTGGCACACGTGTGCGTAGTGCAGTCAAAGTCAAAGTCAAAGTCAAAAACGTTTATTTCAAATAGACCAATTATAGGCACTTTTGAATTGTCAAAATGTCGGTCATTCAAACAAGTGAAGCTAAAATGCACGTTCCAAAGAGTAGATCTCTATGGAGAAGAACGTGCAAGACTCCATGGACACTCTTTTAAATCATATGTGTTACATATAATGTTTGGTTACATATTTCTTGTTGCTTCTATTATGTGAGCACAATGTAGATAATAATAATAATAAAAATATAGAGACTGAATTAACCCACTGGCAGCTAAGAGATGACCAGTCTCATCTGATGGCACCCGTTCACGAGCATGACGCGTGCTCAGCTCAACCATTTTGAAGGGAACCGACTGACCAAATAACACGCGCCACCGCGCAGTTCTAGCTTTAGTGCCGCGTGGTCTGGCATAGCCATAATGAGAATATTTACGACAATTCTCATGAGAAGGTCGACAGCTTGACATCTTCTCCTGTAAAAGCAGTGACCCTGAATATATCTTTGCTTAACAAAGTTTAACGGTCACACAAGTTGATAGGCCCCTACAGACAGGTTGTAGATGTCACATGACAGTTACAGCTTTGTTTTTATAACTGTATTGGACGGTTACGACTAAGCAGCCTTTACCTAATTGGCATTGGTTGATAAATAGACTTTACTTCGATATTAATTTTAAGTTAATAGCAGATGCAGTTAGTGTACCTAAGCGGAAGCTGCATTGCAGAACTTAGGTTCAGAGAGGCAGGTTGAAATGACTAAGAGCCTTGCAGACCTTAGATTTAGAGAGACAGGTTAAAATTTCTATGTGCCGTGCATCATTTCGTTTAAACCAATTTTAAATGGATTGATGCAACGCAAATGTACTACATGTAGATGATTCATACATTGATTCTTTTTTTTTTGGTAGATTTTTTAGAAAGACAGTGGTCGATGTTTGCAAGGTATGAATATATATTTTTTTTTATTTCAGGTAAATCTTAAAATATTCAAGCGCCTTTTAATTCATGAATCCCCAAGCGACCACCGGTGGCCGCGCATCTATTGTCTTACTATTGTGTCTCTAATTGACGGTATCTGAAGGGTTAAAGGCACACAACTTTTAAGCCTGGTTTTAACCTTTTTTTTTTGTAAGGCGCCTGAATTTTTGGTAAAAGAAAGAAAAAAATATATATTTTATTTGTCACATGTAGATACACACCTCATAAAACCACCGCAGTAATCACCATCAGCACATGATCGGTGACCTCTTGAAAGAAAACGCTGGGACCCGGTTGTTCAACGCCTGTTAGCGCACATCCATCCGTCAGAGCCTGAGTGAGTTTCCCTTGAGTCTCGCTGGGCACAAAAGCACCTGAACACTGTGCCACCGCTGACAGTTTTTGTACCTAAGCTTGGGACCCCAGAGTACCGCCTGCCTTATACAGTACAGGCGGGGTATCGGCGATTTAGGCCCCGAAGCGGGTGCCTCTCTGACTCTTCCTTCTCGGAGTAAGATTATCTCTTCCACGAACCCACTTGGCGGCCTTCTTCTGGACCATCACCGTCTCACATTACAACCGTTTCGCTTGCATCGAGCGCTTCTAGTTCGCCCCAATTCTTTTGTTCTGGCCACGTGACTGAGTGTTGAGATGACGTCGTTCTCGTACATTTGAAGCTATCTCTTGCAGATTAGCAACTTGGCTTGTGATACTGGAATAGCCACGTCCACGTGAAAATAGGGCTCTCCACACAAACTTTACTACTTTAACCCCGTTTTATCCCCTTAGAGGGTGAATTTTGTAAAATCTTTTCTTAGTGCTCGTTTACATCAAACACAAATGCACAACAAATGACAAATGTCTATGTGATGAGCATGATCATTTGTTCTGTGTTTGGTTGTAATTGATCTATAAAATGTATGTATTTAGAAATATATAAGTATGTTTATCAGTTGTCTGGTACCCATAACACAAGCTCTGCTTAGCTTGGGATTAGACGGCGTTGTGTGATAGTTGTGGAATATTATTGTTATAGATACACATTTTATCCCGAGATTATGTTCTCTTGGGACTATTTTCTACTTTCACGCGGGCGCAGCGTTTTTATTGTGTACAATTGAGTCGCGCAGCGGAATTTTCGCAGACGCGTTCTTTCGGCTGATAGGTTTTCCATGACTATTGACATAGCTATTTTAAAGTTAAGGAAAATCGATTGTGTTTTTTCGAGGTTTCAAGGAGCCAGACAATAATGTAGGTACCTCTTTTTTTTTAGTTTTTATCATTGTCATTCCTCAAAGTCAAAGTCATCAAAAATTGTATTAAATTCCAGCCTTGAATACAGGGTTACTAAATCTTTATAAGTAATAGTTATACAAGGTACAGGGAATAGAATTTCGAAATTTGTTAAAATAAGATTTCTTGATTGTCCTGCAATACTAGCTCAATAACGCCTCAATAGTGAAATGGATATAGGTGAAAATTGGAACACAGGTATGTCCAGGCTATCGGATTGTTTGAAAGATTCACCGCGGCCTGCAAAGGGCAACTAGAAACATGGGTGGGTTTTTTTCATAAAAATTGATATTCGAAGTATACAACGTGTAAGGCAGGTTTTGCGCATTTAGCATGCGCTAAACCTCAGACACCCCAAATTATTTTTAATTTAATCGACCTAATTCTGTGAGAAAAAAAAACATTTATAAAAATTTAAAGGCTTTATGTACAGTTTCAGTTTGTTTAAAATTAATATCTGCATTGAAATAAAAAACTTTTATTATCCCGCGTATGAGAAAAGGATGATGCCAGAGTTTCTACGAAATCTGGTCCCACCTTCCAATAGCTGTGTGTTACATCGTTGGATAGGTATTTTTAAGCTGATTAAAAGTTACTTTGGCGCCAAGTTCCAAATCTTAGTCCGTTCAGAGTTATTCTTTAATAAACATGGTAGTGCCATAGTAACTTTTATTCAGCTCAAAAATACCTATCCAACGATGTAACACACATAGCTATTGGAAGGTGGGACCAGGATTTGCACCCTCCTTTGATTGGACAACAAATATTTATGTTTGTTTACCTATTTGGGCAGGTTTGCACACGTGATGGCTGGACCTATTCATAAATAGACAGGGTGAAATTTTTAATGAAGATTATTTTGAAAAATGTAACCTATATTAAAAAGTGGTTTAATTGATTCTGCTCGTTATTCTGATCAAACTATTTTCAGGTTTTGCGCATTTAACGTTACACGTTTTAGAATAATTTTATAGTATGTTATGGTTAATATTACACCTACCACAATTTGTCTCTACATCACCCAAAGGCTGACTGGTAGAAAATGCCTTATGGCATTAAGTCCGTCTTGGTACTCTTTTGTACATAAAGGGAATAAATGAATAAATACTCCTTATGGTTTAATAAATCTGATAAAGATATAGTATTTTTTTAATCCTAGGAGTAGGTACGTTATTTTAGGATAATATAGCATGAATATGCAGGCGAAGCCACGGGTAAAAGAAAGTAATAAATAAACAGAAGATGTATATTTACCACCACCAATTAGTACATAATTATGCTAAATAACGCAATCGGCGTGTGTCTTCATGGGAAAATTATTAAAAACAGGTTGAAATACCAAGATAAAAGGAAGTCCCACAGGACTGGCAGCGTCATATAACGATTAGACGTAGACCTAGACGCTCATAAAACTAATTCCCAGCTTCCTTGGGAAACTAGATACATTCAGTATCAAAGCCCTTTAGATAACCTGCCGTTTTCAGATAAACATTATGTTCAAAAACTTGTTTGAACGCATATTATGTTTGAATTTAAATGTCTTTTCGGAGATTTATTTCTCTAGTCATAAACGCCTCTTTCTTATGCTTCAGTTTCTAGAAAATTGAACGCCAATACAGAATATGCACAAACGGATACACACAAACGCACATACATACATCTTTTTTACACCACCTGCTCGATAATGTCGTTTTATACCTACGTCATACAAACCTCACTTAAAGCAAGTCATTATTCTCTAGGGAAATAATACAGTATGGCCGATCCCTAGGGAATAATGAGATTTCAATTTGGAACATCAAAAAATCGTCAACATTGTGAATTAAAATGTACAGTGCGTTTCACATAAGAAGTTCCTTCGGCGTAATGTTGGCTCCCCTGTCTGTCTACAGAAAAAGAAGGAAAAAAGGGAAGGTGTTGCCTACTCTATCAAAATTGTTCCCCGAAATGCACAACGAAATCGATTTTAACGGTAGTTGCAGCACTTTTTGGAGAATTATGAGAGGAATGAGATTTTATTTAAAAAAAAAAGGTCTAAAAGGACGTTGTTATAGAGAGGAACGATACTGTGGCGTGGCGTTTTTGGTATTTGAAAGAATTTCAGGACAATTGGAATGGAGCCCAGCGCCCTATACTTTATTCAAAAATAGTTAAAAAAAAAAAAAACAAAAATTAATAACGTTACGTTACGTTAAATAAGTTAATTTCCCTAAAATTAAGTAATTTAATTGCTAAAAATTTTGCAACACTGTTTTTCCGTATTGCCAACATTACGGCGAAGGAACTTCTTAAGTGAAACGCACTGTACGTGCATCGAACAAGTTGACTCGAAATTAAAACTGGCCACCAACAAAAAAAAAAGAAAATATAATAAAACCTGCTTACTGACTGCAAACTGGGAGCGTTTTAGAAAATTGAAACTATAGAATCTTGGAGTAGTGAATTTTGTTTCTCTCATCTCACAGATAGTGTAAAATCTTTTAAGTTTGGTAATTTTGCTATGGAAATATGATTGACAATGACAATAATCTATATATATAAAAATCAATGACACTTTTCGTTGTTATTTTATAACTCAAGAACGGGCTCACCTATCCAAACCAAATTTTTAGGCTTTGTTTGGACTATTTAGTAGATGGTTTATGTGAAGTTTGGTAGGGTAGAGTAGGGTATAGTAGGGTAGAGTAGGGTAGAGTAGTGTAGAGTAGAGTAGTGTAGAGTAGAGTAGTGTAGAGTAGAGTAGTGTAGAGTAGAGTAGAGTAGAGTAGTGTAGAGTAGTGTAGAGTAGAGTACTGTAGAGTAGAGTAGAGTAGTGTAATGTAGAGTAGAGTAGTGTAGAGTAGTGTAGGGTAGAGTAGAGTAGGGAAGAGCGGGAGCGAAGCCGTGCGGGCAAAAGCTAGTACAGTCCATTAACAGCCGGATTCTGATTCCAGAAAATTAAGACAGGAAATTCTCCAGCTACAGTGGAATTCGACAGGTTGGCAGTATAAAATTTTTTATTCGGAATTAAATGTAAGAAGTTTTATAAGAAATGTTAGATGCCGTAAAATTGGTGAAGGTAAAATGTTCAGAACACGATGGGATACAATCATGGAATTAGTAAGTATATATACAATAAGTTAATCGCACTTTTACAGCACTATTATTAGATATTACGTACTTTAGATTACTTTTATTAACTAACTAAAAGTAATCTGAAGTACGGCGTTGAAAAACTCCTCCGCATCGCTGTCGATTGGTAATGTACCCAAAAGACCAGTGGCATTACCTACCTTAAATTTTTAAAAATGAACTTGCAATAACTAGACAGACATAGTTAGTATGTACTTAAGTGAGACAACATTGTCACTAAATCGTGTGGATCTTCTAAAAATACACATCACCAAAGCTGGTCGGTGACTAACCCGCCGGTGTAATTGTAAGTATATCGGTGGCAAGTAAGTTGTTGCTAGGAAAATAGTTCGCTACGTGATATTTTTACTACCCATAAAATTTTAACACCTCTTGAAAAAAAGATGGCACTTTTCTTTGTTGGGTCAAATTTCATAGATCCAGGTGTAATCATAAATGAGTATTCTTATTCCAATTATTTTTATAGATCCCTGTATATAGAATTAAGTGTAGTTACGACTACACATAGGTGTAGCTACGGGTATACCAAGAAATTAATATTTTACTATGTTCATAAATTAAAGATACGATAAAATGCATAAGCACTGGGCAGCGACGAATTGTACAACACTTAGTCCTCAAATGTTCATAAATTATTTCACGCTGTTTAAAAGCAATCTGCGGCCATATTCTCTTTTGTTTGTATGAGCTAAGCCAATAAAATGTTTACTCTGTCGTCTAATCACGGAATTTGTCCTTTTCTATTTTCTTCGCACATTCTCATTCACACTGCGATTTTTATCGACAGATCGTTTAGTCGTTATGTGCCTAAGAATCTGTTAACTATTTCCTAAGGTAATTTTAAATCGTACAACGCGTGCGACTTCCATTTACTTTTATGTCATGGTAACTAAAGTCTTGGACGATTTGAATTCTAAATTATTAGGCATTCGTTTGATTTTATATGAGTTTAATAGTTTTGTGATTAATTCATGAATCCCCAAGCGACCACCGGTGGCCGCGCATCTATTGTCTTACTATTGTGTCTCTAATTGACGGTATCTGAAGGGTTAAGTTGGAAATGATGGAGGAAATAGTTGTTTCTCGTTGTTTATGAGTAGCAATAACTTAATGTTAACAAGAGATAATAAATAAGAGACGTTTCTAGTGACAGGATCTGCTGACAGCTCGTATAGCTCATATGAGTCTAGACGGAAACAATTAGGCGTAGGTACACGAAAGTGAAGATAGACTGGGTCATAAAATATGATAAATCCATCAATCAGCGTGGATCAATATGTGCATAACCATAAACCTTCCGAGTAGGACGCACCCTTACGCCTGTGGGATGTTTCGTAGACGTCTCGGGCGGCGAAAGTGCAACAGCCGGGCGTCGAGCGGGGCGTATAAACGCTTGCCGTGGCCGCCGCGCGCCACTCGAGTACCGAGCCCGTAGCTGCGCGCGCCGCACGCACACCGACGCACGCGCACGCATGCACGTCGCACGCGAACCAGTGTGATGCAGTGATTCCTAACGTTTGTGATCGATTCTATTGCTCTCTACGGGTGATAACGCTGAGAAAAATTTTTTAGGTAAGTTTTTCTGTAATTCTTAAATTTAAGAAAAAAACAGGTGATATTAAAAAAGAAATAACGCAAATATTATCAAAAATATTATCAAAAATATTGTCAAAGTTCATATTCATATTTTACATTTAATTATAATTAATTAGAATAAAAAAACACACACACGAAAATTATTAATGCTTAGGCCAAGAAAATATTGAATATAAATATTTATTATTTAAATAAAGAACCACAACAAAAGCTAAATAAAAAAAAAATTACTTTGAAAAGATTCAAGCCGAATATGATAACTTGAAAACCGGTGGAAAAACGTTTTTTACACAAGTAAAATTTTCATGAAAAAAAATTAAATTAAATTATTTTTTGTAACGTTCCTAAAATATCCGTGGACAACATTCTTTAACCTATAATTTCACAGCTATATTTAGACATCTTATTTTCATCTTCATAAGATTAGGTTGCAACATTCAATAATTAATAACCAATATTATTTTACATAAAAAGAGCATTCATGTTATCCACCAACAGATGCTGGCATAAAATAAATATCTCAATTATGCTAAACGGTCGCTTCGGCTACTTAACGTAGTTTTATTAGATATCTTAATAACAACCCCAGCAATTTAATTCGCATAAATTTTACATGAGAACCCATAAACTCTTTAGTGTTGTCAATGAACGCGCCATAAATACGTTGAAATCATATGCTTGTTTCACCGCAACAATAATTAAAATAAAGAATAAAAAAGGATAGTTTCATTTTTATGACTGAAAATAGAGAAGAGGTGTAATTTAAAAATGCAGTTAATTTAAAGGCACAATTATAGGGTTGCCTAGAAATATATTTGTAAAATCTGTAATAATATTCGCATGTATCGCCAACAACGTCTATCTGAAATGATATCAATTACTGCTGCTTTGACTTAGTTACAAATAATAAAATAGAATCAATTATTCTACATTCGTAGTCGTTACCGTTTTGACGATAATCGATTAAGAAATCGTTTTACGCGCGTTTCCGTGAAAGTGTCCGCCGTTTGTGGGTGCGAACTGCGATCGTAGAAAGTGATGATTTGGTGAACTATATTGTACTGATTATTTGCCTTATCACGCGAGCGTAATTCAATTTGGTTAAATGTATCGTAAACTAAACGAGTGCTTCACACGATGACGTTAATCGAGTCGAATAGACTGATATGCAGATGTGAGTAGTGACGAGATAAATTGGTTCGTGGCTGTAGCCGAGCGGCCGGCGCCGATAATGTTGTATAATTAATCAATAAGACGTTTATATTAAACTCGTGTGTTACAACCGTATAATGAATTGATCGGTGAGGTTTCAATAAACCTCATAATGTAATTACCCTACACTCGACGTCCTTGCGACATGTTTGGTGAGAATGAGAATATAAAAACGTCTTGTAATCTTGAGGAGCTTTTTACGGAGGGCGTAACGAATAAAGTATCATAAAAATAGACTAACCATCGTCGGAAAATCAATACTGGCGTTCTCGTAATCGAGAGCTAGCCTCAGACAGTCGCGTCGCCAAGTCCACGGAACTGCGGATATCTGGAATAGATGGTAATCTAATCGGACAGTGTTATTGCTATCCAACACGCTTCTGTTGTTTTTATTGCGATACAATTGTTTCAACATGCACTGTTTTTTACACTTTAGATAGTTTTAGTATTATCTGCTTAATTGTAACAGTTACGTCGATGCTCGCAAAGCATCTAACGAGGCTGAAAAATATTAATTTATTTGTATCAGCGTATAGGTATAATAAAAGTAGCCTTCATAAAATTTATAGTAAAAGTGGTATTATAAAAAATGTTTCACATCCTGACAGGATGGTCCATCACTTATTTAATGCAGCGTTGCATTTTTTTTCTCTATCGACACCGGCTCATTCGAGATGAGACACCAGCCTTCAAACAAGTACATGTTCACACGACAGCAAGTATTTATGTAGCTAGAAACTCGATATGACACAATTACTCAGAAAATTATGCTACTTAGCAAAAATATAGGTAACATACTTTTATCAGCTAACACATTTCCTTCGCGGTCTTTAATTATCTTCAGTTGCGATAGTTGCGATGTTTCGTTCTATTCTGGATCATTTCGACACGCAACGGTACTAATATCGGGCTGGTACAAATAAGGCTCGAGACACCGGGACACCGGCGTCACGAACCTGCCTAATGGATGCTGAGTGGCCTTAAACAGCTGCTATTAAATTTAGTCCCACTCGCATACCTCAGGAATTTAAACGCGCAAATTATTCTGAACATGTATGAATGCTGGATGGCAAATTGTTTCTTTATGATTATTCTTTGGGTGCTCAAGTTTTTTCTAGGAATGCATAGGTGGCATCATTGTGCAGTTTGAACTATCACAGACTTATAATTCACGAATCCTATAAAGCCAACGTGAACACCGGTTTGAGAACCGTAAAATCAGCGAGCGAAGAGATTGCACGCACGTTATTGTTTTATTTGCACATTTCATATCTAATGGGCATATTTTAAATCAATATGTTTCGCATTTTCTCGGTGGTGTACTGAACTAATATTCTCGAGTGGAGAGCTTGTCGGATATGTACAATACTTATCGCTGCATTTTATTGTTTTGCGATGCAGTCAATGTATATATTGCGGATATTAGGAAAGTATTAGGGTGGATTTTATGCAGATAAATATGATCTTAGCCTGACAGAAATAGACAATCCAATGTAAAATGAGTATTTGTATTACAATAAAAAGGGACGGGCATATAATTATGGGGAAGATACCTAAGTTCTATAAATAGCCATAAGATTTCAATTGGTAAGAATTTTCAAAAAAGCATTTACACAGTCATCACCATTCATCGTATTATGCTACTTATAATCAAAGGAAATAATTAAGTGAACCAATTTGTAGCATTCTATAGCTATACAGAAATCGAAAAAGTTTTTCAATACAAAATCTTTTAATCCAATTATAAGTTTTAACGATTGAAATGAGTGACTAATTGGACACCGAAGTCATGGTTTTAAGCTTTTAATTAACTTTTTCCATAGAATGCAACGTTTAGAAGATATAAAGGTAAAAACCAGAAAAATATCCGATAATTTAGACGTTTTCCGAATAGTATGCACTTAGCACAGGTTTTACGAAGCTGCAAAATGATTGTATCTTAACAACGTAGCAAAGAATTAGCACAGTGCAATTATTAGCGACTTAACGCTTTTAATCTGTCTACGATGACTGACCTATATGGTGTTTTATTTTGTTTTCTGAGCACATCGTCTGGTTTGTAGAGCGATGCGGATAAATGCAATCGTCATTCCAAAAAAAGAACTTAATTCAATTTACCTTTATCTGTCTGTATGCAAGCGTGTAGCCTAAATTATGTCCGGCGGTTTCTCTTACTGTAAGTAGTGAAACCGAATTCTATCAATCAAATTATTAGACATTGAACTTTACTGTAAAATTAAACTACCGGAACGGAAATGCAGCTGAACAAACAAACGTTTTTCTTTTCTTTTTATGTGCACTATTATAATCGAAGCGAAATTGCAAGTAGTGTTCACAAAAAGTGATCACTATGACTCGGACAATTTTGTACGAAAATTCAGATCCGCTGTAATAAAATTTGTCTTTATCTCCTAAACGTGATGAAATTAGGGAGTTGTGTAAAAATAAAACAAGGTGTGAAAGTTGTTTGACTGAAGACGTGACTTCCGCTTTGCCGGCATCGGCAGAATTTGCACCAGAAAGCGTGAACATACGAGTATATGTGCAGCAATAAAAAATGCATGACTGATGCAATTTGACAGGACAATCATCAATCTTCTAAAAATGTAATCGATGAAAAAATCGACACGATTTCGTTGCGTAACCGTAACAGTAATAATGATTATTTCGTAAGTGAGAGTTGTTAATTAATAAGCCGTAATTTGATAAGACGTGGGAAAAGATCCGTAAACGTTTTGATCGATTCGTTCGACTGTAAAATCGATGTATCCGTTGAATTGGATTTAATTTTAGTTTCCGCTTACATTAAAATGAAAAGTTATGGAAAGTAAATTGATCATAATTTGTGTCGGAAAGAAATTTGGTAGTGGTTTATGTCACTTGCTAGGACCGACAGATTTGTCACGAGACAGTTCACACGCGTTCGTACGAAAGTGGGTGCGTGCTTATTTGAAAAGTACTCGTCTGTATTCAGTCTGCGTTGTTCGTAATCATGATTTGCCGAAATTGGTTTACGAGTCCATTCGATCACGCGAATTGTACTGCGCTCAATTCTAATTTGTTCACCTCTATTGTGACGGACAAGAGTCGAGTTTCTTCAACTTGTTACAGGTCTGTTGTTACCATAGGGCCGGACACTTTCGCTG
Organism: Mythimna lalbum; assembly: GCA_949319445.1. Classification (NCBI taxonomy): domain Eukaryota; kingdom Metazoa; phylum Arthropoda; class Insecta; order Lepidoptera; family Noctuidae; genus Mythimna; species Mythimna lalbum. The sequence continues at coordinate 7,162,294 of OX439352.1, read as the reverse complement.
GTCCAGTCATGATCATGATTTTATAATGACAGACAAATTGTCGTGTAACTTCTGACCACTGACCTCTGACTGGAATTAAGTCATTATGTGTGCATAACTTACGACTTGAGATGTCTAAATTGATCATTGAATTATTTTTCTTTGACTTTCGTTTCTCATAATAAATATTTTTGTACAATTAGTTTTGTATCGGTACTTAAATATTTTTTAAATAACTTTTTTTTTCACTTTTTTCATTTAAATTTTTTAATCTTGTTATATTTATTTATAACTTGCAATTTTACGTTAATATACTTAACTATGCTTAACTTAACTTAATCTGATTAAAACTAACAAAATAAAAATAAAAGCCTTAACGAATATAAAAAAAGCAATCGAAAAATTCCTTCGCATCGTTGTCAACTGGTAATGTACCCAAAAGACTAGTGGCATTGCCACGCTGATTAGCAATGCTTATCCTTTGTCCGAAGTAAAAGCAAGCCCTTGGGTCACGAGAAGTGTCAACAAGACGTTTCGAAAGTTCTTAAAATAATTCGTAAGCACTCGAACCCCACGATCCGAGAGTTTCAACCCCAAACGGCTCGAAAATATATCTACCAACAACGTTATTATATTTCTGCTGCTTGAGGTTTTCTGCAGCCACTGCAGCAGCACCGGCACATCACGATGAGATGGCGCAAGAGTATCGACACAAGTAGCGTCGTTTAAAATAACTTGGATATTTAAATTTTGCTAATACATTTTATGCTTATTTACAATATTTACTTAGTTCGAAATGGTTATTTCAAGCCTACTTTGTGTATCAATGGATAAAGTTGTGAGGTTTTTTATTCAGTTATGCTAATGAAGTCTCTTCTGCATTTTAATAATTCCACATAGGCACGGTACACAAGTCTTTTTTTCTTTTGTATAGGCACCATGCTATCATGGTCGGTTATTGATCGTGTCTGATTTAATATAGATATCCATATATGAGCTATCCAACGTTATTATCAGTGATTCATACTATAATTATAAAGCAATAAGTAATTTTATTTGGTTTATTTATTTGAGACTAGCGGCCCATCCCGGCTTCGCACAGGCAATAAATATAGCCTATGTTACTCAGGGTGAATGTAGCTTTCCAATGGTGAAAGAATGTTTGAAATCGGCATAGTACTTTTTGAGTTTATACATTACAAACATACACACACAAAAATACAAGTTTTTCTCTTTATAATTTTATTAGTGTAGATTTTAATTACAACTTTTGTTCCTTCTTTTTGTGTTTACCTAAATACAAATTTAGTTTTGTAGATATAAGTCACTTGCCTGTCAAACGTTTTAGTCGTACCTAATTGTTTTTTGGGTGTTCGTTTTGTAGAAAATATACTAAACAACAGGTAACATTAAAAAGAAATTCTTTAAAAAAAAAAAAACCATCAAAATTGGTTAGTAAATGAAGCAATATTTAGCTTTTTTTGGAATAGACTTTGAGGTAACGGAGCTCTTCCCTGTGCTGATCAGGATCACCAGGATAGGTTTGATGAGGCAGAAATCCCACACTCTCTGGTTTTTTCCTATTCCAAGTACTTTTTGAAGGTTACCCCCCAAAAAGAACAAAAAAATACACTTTTCACAACTCTGCTAAGTTTAATTTTAGTGAAAATTATATACAACTTAAGTAGGATGATAGTAGAGACACAAAAGAAAGCCAACATAAGACTAAGCGCTACTTACATATCTAATTAAAAACTATCATTAGGCAGGTAAGTAGGTACAAGTTTCTATTTAGTTATCAATGACTTCATTGAGTATAGTTTTTCGTCTCATTAACAAATATACATAAATGGCAGCACCGGTGAAAGGAGTTGCAGTATCATTAGCATTGCGAATTGCCACTTTGTTTAATTATCTCATTTGGGTGCGTTTTCATTACACTATATGCATACAGAGACTGGAGTCAACTTCTCATCTTACATTATCACCTTTTCACCCCACCTTTTGTTTTGAGGTGGGAAATCATCTAATTACTACTCCCACTCAAGGACAGGCGACCCAGACTTTTACTGGCCAAAATCACAACTCTGCATCAACTTGAGGAGTTCAGGAGTCCTCCTATGGCTCTAGTAGATTTCGGCCCTGCTGGTGGGTTATCACCAAATAACTTCTCCCGCTTTGGGTGTTAGACTTTTAGGTATTGATTAAAACCCACCAGTGTTCTATTACTTTCCTCTTGGGTTCTAGAGCCGCGGTAACTCTTTCGAGCAGCCTTGTCCGATGAAAGTGCAAGTGGGCAGCAATAGAAGTCAATTAATACTAAATTTAACATAAAAGAAAGGCGCAATTTAAATAAATAGACGTAAACTGATTCAATTCCATACTTCTCAATATTATGTCCCCGTAAATACCTGCTACCTAATCACACTAATATTATAAAAATGAAATTGGTATATATGAGTGTAAAGTATGTTACCCAGTCCAGCACAAACGGCGAATGGGCCTTCTATACCCGAATGGATATTTATGAACTTAGCACACGGATAGACCATGTCTTAGAATAGAACACAAGACTAAAGTGAATAGGTTCTTAATAAACTTGTGCGTTTCACATCGATTGCATCACTGCTTACCAGGTCAGGTGGGATATCAGTTAAGTACTAGTTTATATAATTATCTCGGAAGTATGTTGGGATAATCTACTTTCACGTGGGTGAAAGAAACTATTAGAAAAGTAATACGTATTAAAAATGTGATAAAAGCAAGCAAATAAAGCTTTCAAACAAGTAAACATTTATTCATCTCAAGACACTTACGCAAGTAGAATCAGAAAGTTTGATCAATTTTATGAAAAAAATCTCCTCTTTGACCAAACAGTAAAACCGCTTCTTATTGTACTACGACAGTAGGTACAATAGTCAATGTACATAATATGTCAGCTGTTCAATTCGCGAAAAAATCAACACTATATCCACTCTCTCCTTGACTCGATGTTTGTTCATACTGAGCGCTTGTGATCTTCTATACAATCATGTGCCAGTTGTGTTTGTATAGTATACGTTAGTAGGCCGATGTTTAATTGTTTTTTTTTTTTGTGCTACTAGACTTTTGGTGGGTCATTAATTCTGTTTGGAATTCGTTGAAGAGAATAGAATAGAATAAACTTTGTTGTACACCAAAAAGTGTCATAGAAGTGAAGTGTTTTAAAAGTGAAGTTACTATATATCGATACTACTTAAAGGTAATTGTCCATTTTGTTTTGCTCAAAAGTTAATTTTCAACATCAGTCAATAGGTATTGTCACATTATATCACAGTCAAGCACTAGCTTCTATCATTTAAAAAAAATACTGCATAACAACCCTATAAAATCCTAGCTAGAAATCCTGTAATGTCAACCAACGCAAAAGTGTTATTAATTTATAAATGAGCGATGAGTTACACTCGTACATATAAACTACGTTACACTATAACTGTGAGAAACGAACAGATTCCACTATTATCGATTTTATGCCGTGTAAATGTCTAACTATTAACCTACAATTGAATATGTCCAACCTACTATTACTTACACCGGGGATAGAATGTATTAGAATAATTAATACACGCTTAGAGCCACAGCTTTTTTTACGTCCATCAGACGTATAATTGTGTACAGATAATTTAAATAGATTAACAAAACGTAGCACATAATTGTTTTAAAAATGCTGTAAATAATTACATGTTTAAGACCTGTCTATTTTAATAGTCTTTAATTACATTTGTGGATGTAAGCTCTGGCGTCCAGTGGATGCAATATCGTGAAGTTCTGTTGCAGAAAATCGCTGAATGCCATCGCAAAAAGTATTACCTAGATTTTATTGGTTGAATGGCTGGTTATTTGTTCATTTGATAGTCGTGTAATTAACAAGAATTGTTTATGAGTTGCTAAGTGGTCTAGCGTCTTTTATCATTGTTTATGTTTCATAAACTATCGTATTCTGTAACGAGATTGTTACGTTTTAAATAAAGTGAGCCTTTAACGTCGTCTTTTACCGACCACTAACGAACATGCAATGTAGTTTATTTGACATAAACACAGGTTTTTAATCAAGCCAATTGATTTTACTATGCGATATATTATCGTGTAGCTTGTAGTGGCGCTCAAATCTAACTCTCAGTGCCGTGGCGCCATTAGTCGACAGAAGCGCCAAGAAAAACTGGCATTAGCCTTTAATATGCCTGTAATGAACATAATTGAATAGTTTATGTATACATTCATGGTTCTATAGAAAGTCCAATTTGTATGTTATGTATGCTATTTTCATAGAAAATTACACGAATGGTGTTTGCTTCCGAGATATTAAAATTAATTATATGATCAACAATCAGATATGTTTTTATGTAGGCTGTGTGTAATTGTGCATCCGTTTGCGTTACATTATGTTAGTAATTATTTAAGCTTGTCATGACACGTCTTACTATCGTGGGTGTTGGTAACCCACCATAAATTAACCGGAGTACTTTAAATTAGAAATAAGATTAATGAGTTATGGAGATTGCCTCAAACGGAAATTTGTATGGGCCCTTTTCTGCATGAGAGCGGTGAAAGCTAAGTTTTTGGATGTTTCTGTAGCGACATCTATAAAAAATATATCAAATTGTGTGTCATGGTTTGAGATACGCGCGATTAGAACATATAAAACAGTCTGAAATTAATAATCGAACCAGGTACCACACTCGAATGATCAGAGGATCCTTCCTTTGAACGGAAGTTTGTGGGAATTTAAATTCTATTCCACATGCTTGTATATTATTAAATGAGTATTTGTATATCCCACGGTTATCCAAGGTTATGTTCAGGATCAGCTATCGCAATAACACACGCCCCTGTAAGTATTCCCCATTCGTCTCAAAATAATATCAATAGAATCGAAAAGAATGCAGTTATTTTCTAAACCTCAAACTGAATGAGAAAATTCTATCCAAAGAAAAGATTATCAGCAATCCTTACTACGTGATCTTTAACTGACGCTATAACTCACGAAGCTGCTTGCTGATTCTACTTGAAGATCAAAGCAGACGTTGAAACGTATGTATCGAGATTATCTTGCTACTTCCGAGGCTTATCAGGTCTTATTGCGTCGCAGTACCTACGTAGCCACTTGGAATTCATACCCACCATCTCGTTATGGGTGCATGGAACAATGACGTCGTGTAGGAACCATGGCGTTACTGTTACACCCATATGGGCAATATACACCACTTCATGTTATTAATATTAATGCAGCCTCCGTCTGAAAGAAGACCGTGGTTGGCGTGTGAACTGAAAATTAAAATATCCGTAAAGCACGCGTGAGGTGACTCGCTAAACGCGTAACTGTCTACCAAATAGACGGGCACCGGAGTGAGCGGAAAAGTCATGCAGATCAGTGCATAGCAATGAGATCTGGGACACTGTCTAGATCGTAAAAAAGTGCACGATGAATAAAAATACTGCACGACTGAATTTAATGAATATTTTTATCATTTACTTTACTTTACAAATAGATCATGCTTCTGTGAAGATAAGAGAACTACCTGAATTATGCACTATAATAATATTTACATAATGATGATGGCATTGCTGAGAGTCTCAATAAAACAGATATTGCTAGACATCTTCTGTTATCTAGGTGCACAGCTGTGGTAGAGGTGCGAAAAGTCTAGTATCCGTGTCGTTCGTAATGTATTTGGAAAAAGTAATAATGACAGTCTAAACAGTCAAACTTCTAATCAAAATAAATACTAAAGTATACTAAAACTACTAAAATAATACTACAGTATTTATTTTGATCAGAAGTTTGTGCCAATTTTCAAGTTTATCCAACCCAAAATATTCTGTCATACAACCTACACATTACATTTAAATTGTTATATAATAGGGGTGGTTTTGAAAGACGAATACTGATAACCTTTATTTAATTGGGATACCATATATGCTAAGTTTAAAATATATACTTTAAACTTAGCAAGTTTGAAGTATATACTTTAAACTTAGCAAGGGCTCAAGGTACAAAAATTTCTGAGGACAGGGTTGTCCGAAAGGGAGCTCGTGTCCCGGTATGAAGGCTAGAAGGAACGGCGCGGGGTTTTTAGTCAGTAAGAGTCTGACACTATCTCCCGCTCCACCCAAGAGCGGGTTTTGTCAAAGATGATTTTCCCCGTCGATAAAAAAAAGGTACAAAAATTTTAATACAAAAGTATTTCTTCCTTTTCACCCAGTTTCCATCCAGTTGAACTGTTGAGAGTTTTGTGCAAAATTTTACGTTTTTAGTCCTAGTAGTTTCGGCTATTCGTTAAGATGTTAGTCAGTGAGTTCGCTCGCGTACAAAAAATATAGCCTATGTATCTCTATCTCAGGAATAAATCAGCTTACTATCAGTGTAAAAAATTTAGCAATCGGACCAGTACTTTCTGAAATTACCTCCTACAAACAAAAAAAAAAACTTTACCTCTTTATAATATTAGCATAGATATTGTTGGCCTGTATTCACAGACCCAGCGTCGGCGGGTGTCGTGGCCCGACATTCTTTTCAAGGTTTTCGTCGGGTTCACCTTGTATCGTTTGGGACGATTTTTAACCGACATTTTTGTTCGATCCAGTACGTGTATCGGTTTCACTCGGAGTTCCCATGATTGTTTTACATACGTATGTCATAACAATCAACTGTGCTGCGTTTAGTTGGTTTTATTTTGATTCGTATCTTACTTGAAGTGGAACCTTTAGGTAAGATGATAACAAGACGGCGACGTGATCCTTAAAACTTTTGTACTTTTACTATAAATAGTGTAAGTATATTCGAAAGTATGCAGCTTCACCGGTTGTAAGGACAGATATATATATATTTTTTTATTAATACAAATAGGTCTACGATCCGCCACCCGCTAAATGCCAAGAGTTTATTATACCAGTTCCTACATATATTTTTAAAAAGCAATCTTGATAGTATTTTATAATTGACACGAAATATGTGTTTTTATGCATCCAACTCCCCATATAAGGTTTTACTGATAATAATCGAACATAGTTCATCCGAAGGATAGAATTCCCTAGTATTCTTAGAACGATATAAAAAGTACTAGTATTATTATTTTTTAATCTGTGAAATGACACTTCGATTTTTTTTTTTTTTTATTATTGATAGGCTCGCGTTTGACCACCATCTCACCTGATCGTAAGCGATGATGTGGTCGATAATGGAGCACGCTTGCCTATCCTTCTGCGAAGCAGTAATGCTTGCAAAGGAGGAGGCCGACCGCATCAGGCAACGGCGCCCTCGCCGCCGTCGCCGGGATTCCGATCCCGATTTCCGGCCACCGTAGACGCGGGCTCGCGGACGGCGAGCTATGGGTAGCTCGCTGTCCGATCGTCCGGTAATGGACCGAGTCCAAGACGTCAACGGCGCGCACTGTTCCCGCGCGCCTAAAGAAGTTGTCAGCAGCAGGAGGGGCCCAGCTGGGTCGAAGCCTACTGGGGACAGGGTTGTCCGAAAGGGAGCTCGTGCCCGGTATGGAGGCTAGAAGGAACGGCGCGGGGTTTTTAGTCAGTAAGAATCTGACACTATCTCCCGCTCCACCCAAGAGCGGGTTTTGTCAAAGTTAAATTCCCGACGACAAAAAAAAGCACGCTTGCCTAGAAGTAACCTATTCATTCTTAACTTAAAGACCCCCAAGTTGTAGCTAACGAAATTTTTATGTTCAAAGTCGATTGGACTTCTATATTTATCATCGAGTCATTCTAAACGGTTTCCATGATTTATGTTACTTATATGGATCTCTTTTTCTTATTTTAAATGTAATTTAACAGCATATTTACTATCGTAAAACCCAAAAACGGCATTTTAAGACTTTGCAAAACGTATAAGTCTTCAAATTGATTGTCTTTAATTATGAGCAATCAGTGGTCAAGATGGGTTAAACCTTTTTTATTTGTTTTCTTTGTTGTAAAAAGTATGATTCACTTAGAAATTATACCTTACATAACACTAAACTAAGGTAAGGCTATATTCGGAGATGACTGTGCTAGAGTCTAGAATACGCACAATCGCTACAAAATATTACTTCATCTTTTCTTGTAATTGTCAATCTAATTTTTGACTTCATTCGGTTGGTTAGTTCTATATTAATGATCCCAAAAAAAGAATCGCCAAACTTAAGTGGAAGTGGGCAGAGGACATTGCTTGCAGAACAGATGGTCGATTGGGATCCCAGGTTCTGAAATGGCGTTGGAAGGCCTCCCACAATGTGGACCCATGATCTGGTGAGGATCGCGGGAATCTGATGGATGCGAGACGTACAGGACCGGTCGTTATGGCGACACATGTGGGAGGCCTATGTCCAACAGTGGACTTCTTTCAGCTGATATGATGATTTTCATGATCAGATCACCTTTATAATCCGTAGGTAACAGGCAAATATAAGATCTACCAACATAGTATAGTAGTCGATTTTTATTCTTTAAGTGCAAATAATCTGCTATACTTTATACGAGTCCAATAATCCTGTTCCATAAAGAACATTCGACTTAAAATATTAACTTGAAAAACGTCAACTTAACGAGTCTATTCAAATAAAATTAAAATATGCGATTTATTTCATAAAAACTTGCGATAATTGGCGGCTGGCCAGTACAAACACTTGTGGTTTACGTTAAGGATGAAATATTGCAATGAGACTTAATACTGTACGACTAAATGTCCCTGCACACGGCCCATAAAAAGCTGCTTCTAGCTTCTTTTTGTGGCGGCCTTTTATTGAGGCTCGTGTGCGACGATGCCGAACCTTTAGGTAAGATGATAACACGACGACGACGTGATCCTTAAAGCTTTTGTACTATTACTATCAATAGTGTAAGTATATTCGAAAGTATGCAGATACTCGTACCTAGCTCCACCGTACACAAGCAGTCGCGCGGTTCAGCTTTTTTTGTGGCCGCTTCTAGCTTCTATTTTGTGGCGCGTCTGCAGGGACACTTAAGTCTGTGAGGTTTTTGTTTCGAGCAGAATGCTACGTTTGTCTGTGTCAACGTTTTTCCAAAAGCTTCGAGTACCGTGCTTCTTTTTATGAGTACTTATAATAATGATTTAATTTACGGACACACGCAATTTCTTCAAGTTATTAAACCAACTTACTTATATTGTCAACTGTGAAATAGTATTTCAAACCGTAAAAGGAAAGTTAAGCTTACAATTCTAAGGCTTGTCTACAATTTAAATGACAGTCTTATTCAGACTAGCTTCAGTATATTACCTATCATAACAAGAGTATAAACTAGGATAACATTCTCTCCAATATCGAAAGTTATAGCAATTCAATGATCGCTCAATAAACGTCAATCCATAATATTATTTATGCGTTAAATATAGTTCTCCCAACCTTCGTTTATATTGAAAGTGAAAAAATCTCCTAGATACCATTATGCTAGCTGCTAACAGCGGCTTTACATGGAGTAAAGTTGAAAATTATCCCAATGAACGTACTTCCGGGATAAAAAGTATCTTATTTTCTATCCCCAAGACATGGTCTACCCGTGACTTAAGTTTCATCGAAATCCGTCCATCCATTCGTGTGAAAGTAACAAACATACAAATACTGACACTTTCGGCATTATAACATCATTGGCTTTTGTCAGCAAAAATAGGTTGTTCCCGTGAGATCCAGGATATGGCCTATTCTGATGAGGTTTGTGGGAATCTGATGAATTTAACACGCATAGGACCGCTCGTTATGACGATACTTAGGGAATGCCATTGGACGTTTTTGCAGCAGATGATGCCTTTCGGCTGTGAAACACAACATATTTATAATATCCGTAGGATTATCTAGATAACATATTCACCTATATAATATCTATAGGATTAATTTCCTGTGGCGTTTTATCGACCATAATCTTGTCTTCCCACGGAATACTAAATGGCGAATTTTCAATTATCAGTTTAACGAACTAAACAGACAGTTATGGGCAGGGCATTATCAGCTTAACAGTTTTAGCAGAGAGTCTATTGACAGAACGTATCTATGTAAAAGTAGTGGTAGATTATATTATCTATCAGTTGGACGCAAAGTGTCACACAAAGATAGCAAACATTGGGTGTGAAATTAACTATCTTCACCGTGACCTTCCCAGGCCCTTTATCTATTTCTCTAAAGGTTAATTTACTCAGAAAACTAAAGGTTGAAATGTAAATGAGTGCATTCAGAAACCACGGTGCGTTGGTGTGAAGCGGTAGGGTCAGAAAAGAGTGCATCTTTGCTAGTGATTATGTTATCTTTGCTACTGATTAGGTCAGATGAGTATTACATGTTAAATGTTATGGGAAACTAGGCAAACATGCCCCAGTGGGCTGTGAGCTTTTCAGGTAGGGATGTAATGATAGTCGAGTAAAAAAGTTAATTTGAAAAAAGAAAATTGTAAACTCATTACAAATCCTCGGAATCAATGCAGTGGCTCTAAAAACTTGTTTTGTAAAAAAAATTATAAATAAAAGAATTGAACTTATTTCACATAAATATATTTCTAATGTGAAAATATCTATAGAAATACAAATTGTATACCTAATAGCTATTTCTAAGGTACTTCATAAACTTATAAATATGTGACAAAACACATTCACAATTTCATCGAAGAAAGTGAACCAAATAAAAGAATAAGTGTGTCTGGCCTTGCCTAACTGGCATCGGTAACGCGTTCCACAATCGCACGCCTAGACCGTGAACGATTGGTCACGATTGGAACTTAATAGAATGCGAGGGCATCAAAAATTTCAATTTCTTCGATGATCAGGTAATTATAATGTGTATCATGAAATAATATAAAACATTATTGAAGATATGAAGGGGTTGTAGGAATAAACAGAGCACTGTAAAGCAAATCACCTAAAGAGCAATGAAAAGGGCATGTTCGGAGTTTCCTTGCGTAATTGGATCAGAAACGGAGATATCCACAGGAGAACCAAAATTACGATGTCGCCTCTAGAATCGCCAAATTTCAATGGCAACGGGCCGGGTATATCTTATATTGCTCGCAAAATAGATGGTCAACGGGGCGAAAGGTTCTGGAATGGCGAGCGCGTACTAGAAGGCGCAGCGTTGGTAGGCCTGTGGACCAATAACCTGGTCGTGAGAATTCGATGAATGTAAAACCCATAGGACCGGTCGTTGACTAAAAAGATAATGATGATGCAATGATAAAATATTCGTCACTAAATAAAAAGGTATTCCAGTGAATGCGGATTGGCAGCCAATTGAGCTTAATACAGAATCGTAGTTATTGTGCGCAAACCAAAAATAAATTTACTACCTTGTCGTACTAGAGTATCTAGCAGAAAATTATCCGAAGAGAATTATATGAGGGGGATAAAAAGTAGGTATCTAATGTGTTATTCCAAGTGTACCTATCATTCAAATCCATTCAACCGTTTGACCGTGAAGAAATAAATATATAATACAGTGTGAGTAGGTAGTTAAAATAATCAGCAGAACAGAGAATATATATACGGGCATGTAAAATTGTAACTCTCACGATACACATACATAAATCCAATTTATAGTACCAACTAATTACTAGTTATTACACCAACAACTATATCACAAGCTGCTCTACTTGAAGTGATACCAGATCATATCCTCAATATATGTTTCGAGTTCACCCCTATAAGGAACTTCCACCATTCATATAAATCAGGTGGCTCCACAATTTTACGACTGTAATATATTTGCCCGTGCCGCCTTCAGTGTGTTGAGAGCTTCGAGGGATAGCAAGGTGTAACCAAAGAGCTCTCGATAAGGAAGCAGAACCCAATAACAATTAAACGGTGTTCATTGCATCTGCGCAGCCTCAAGTGTCATTTATATCAGTAAACGTCAGAGATCACTTGGTGCACTAGTTAAGAAATATCGTTATTAAATAAATATTGCTCTGTGTAGTGCTTGCTTTCTCGGAACTTTAGGTGTAGAGATATTTCTTGTGCTGTATGGTCGTTACTATATTTTATCATTGGGTGCTTAGACACCCTGGTAGGTAATTTTAATAGTCGTAAAATGATTTTCGTAAGTTTGTGGTAGGCTTTTTTTGTTTTAACTATGGTAGTAATAATGATGAATCTTTTTTTGCACTCTGTCTTTTATAAAATCTTTAATAATACTGTAAAGATTTATATAGGTCAGTCAGATACTGAATTGAGATTGGTTATTAAATGAATCAGCAGTTAGCATTTCAAATATTCTGCCGTCATAATGAAAAAAGGCACAACTAACATTTTATAAATATGGAGAAAATCGACTTTAAAGTTTTTATTGGTTTTTGGCGAAAAATATTGACTTACACATTATTTTTCGAAAATAGATGAATTAAAATAAATTCATTATCACGATTCTTATACAACTAATGAAATTTAAGTTATTATTTTATTACTATTTATTAAATAATCAACATTTTCCCTTTCAAAGTAACAAAAAAAATTAACTAAAGATATTAATATTACGAATAAAGGGCATAACTAACCAATTGCGACTTTTCATTCTGACATTTTGGGAAAAAAATGTGAAATATTACAATGAAAAGGCATATTTATTAAAATGTGCCTTTTCATTTTAATAATTATACAAAAAGAAACAGGTAATATAACAATTAGGAAATAATTATATTTTTTTTATTTTAAAAAGGTAACAAAAATTATCGTCTTACAACTTTAAAAAATTTACATTAGTTAACTGAAATTACCAGTCTTCAAGAAACTTGTTTGTTTTTTTTTAAGTTACAGTCAGGTTATTAAATCAACTTCTAAAAGTCTTATAAGAATGTTTGTTAAAAATGGCACTTTTAAGGTTATCACAATTACAATCATTCTGGCCATGCCCTACAAACAACATTAAAATTATCAAAATAGGAATAAACACAAACTAATTCAAAAATTAAAGGAAAAACCTTCATCAAGGAACTTAGGTAGGTACCTATTAGTTTCTTTTTTTTTCATAAAAAAAAGGATATTTAATCACCTACTAGTAGAAGTTTTATAATAATGTTTTAACATTTTTAAGGTTATAATAATAATAATAATATATTCCACAACTATCACACAACGCCGTCTAGTCCCAAGCTAAGCAGAACTTGTGTTATGGGTACTAGACAACTGATAAACACTTATATATTTCCAAATACATACATAATATAATAATAATAATAATAATATAGCCCTTTTATTCCGAACATTTACAATGTTATTTGTATTGTTATTATAAAATGTCCCTCAGCTCGGTGTGTCTTTTGACATAGGCCTCCTCCAACTGCTTCCATTGCACTCTGTCTATTGCTACTCTGGTCCAGTAAGGTCCTAAGGCTAAGCGAAAGTCATCTTCCCATCTTCTTGTTGGACGTCCCCGTTGTCTGCTTCCATCTCTTGGGTACCAGAGTGTTACTTGTTTGCTCCATTTTTCCGTCTTACAGCGTAGCATGTGACCCGTCCAACGCCATTTCAGTTGGTCCGTTCGGGTAAGTATTTCCGTAACGTTGGTTTTGTTCCTTATTTCTGCTGAGGTAATTCTATCATTTAGCTTTATTCTCAACATGCTTCTCTCCATTGCCCGCTGACACTTGGCTAGTTTTTCTCTGTGGTTCTGAGTGAGGGACCAGGTCTCGCTTCCGTATGTAATACAAGGGAGGATACAGGTATTAAAAGTTTTTCTTTTAATGGTCATGCTTAGTAGTAACTAAGCATGACCAAATACATACATATTATAGATAAATTACACCCAGACACAGAGCAAATGATTATGCTCATCACACAAACATTTGTCCTGGGTGGGTCGATTCCCACCCAGGACAAATGTTTGTGTACCCACGACCTCCGGCATAGCAGTCAGGGTCACTAACCACTAGACCAACAGGCCCTTATAGGTTATCACCTTTTTGAACAATTCTAGCCATGTCCTTTGAACAACATTAAAATTATCAAAATAAGAATAAACAAAAAAAAACTATTTGAAAAATAAAAAACCTTAGGTACATTATTATGTTAAGTAAGTAGGTAAGTTATCACAATCATCAAGGCACCTTTCCTCACCCCTAATCGTAAATAATTTAAAGAAAAGGCACAACTGGTTATTTGTGCCTTTTATACGTAAATTAATTGAGCCATGCATGGATCATTAATTAAGTAGTTGTGCCCTACAACTGGCATTTGAGCCTTTTCTTTATGTTATGTTGTAAGTGTGCCTTTTCAAAGTAGTTTTTAGTAAAAATCTGTATGAAGTAATAGTCACATCTACGTATTTATGCCTTTTCAATATAATGGTAAATAAATGTGCCTTTTCATTCTATAAAACATGAATATTAGTCTCATTTGTGCCTTTTGAGGCTACTGTATCTCCGAATTCCTTGAAGATAAAATTCTATAAAAAATTGAGTAGATGTGCCTTTTTTTTCTGATTCTAAATATGTATATAACTCAATTTTGACAAAAATGTTAGTTGTGCCCTTTTTTCTTACGACGGCAGTATTGATATGAAGAAGAGTGGGGGCATAGTGGGAACATCACTTTTGTACACACGTAACCTAATGGTGGTGACGTCACATTTCAACATGGTATCCCTTTGTTAATTGGCAATTTTCCCTTCAAATTTCGATCCGTCTTGAAACAAGTATACCTTATTTATTATTGAATGGTTTTTAAATATATATTATACTTTTCCAGTTACTAAGTACATATTATTATTACTTTTCATTCTTTCCATTTGCGATTTTGGATAAAATTACTTTTAAATCATAAATTGTTTAGCAGTACCGAAGAGCAAACTGACGACTACGATTACAACTGCGTGGTCAGCTCATTTATCACTTTAATCATAAACCATTGACACTTTCAGATGTATGAATTCAAGTGAATCTGCTAATAAAGTATAATTTATAGGTTTCCTGAAATAGATGATACAGGCTATAAATATCTATGAGAAGAAATGCGGAAGCCTTTGCAGCCTCAGGTTTGTGATCAACACGCACTGCGATCAACTTGAGAGTAATTTAAAACATCACAGTAATCATAAAACTTTGACAGTTTTAATCTATGAGGTGCATTTATGATTATCATCAAAACTCATCAAAACTTTTATTTGATCAAAACTAGTTTTGACTGCAAAAAATGCTAATTTTGACCAGTTTAAGCTATGTAAGTACTTTAAAATTATTAACATAATACTATAAGAGGAGTGGTGACAGCGTAACAGCCCTGATTTACAAGTTATATGTCATGGGTTCACACTCAGCTAGGTGCATTACTTTGTGTATTTTATTTCATCACCTCTGTTGTCAAATCGGTAAAAGAAAACATCGTGAGGAAACAGGCATGAGACATGTCCAAGAAATAAAAAATTGAAGGCATGTAGCATCCGCCAATTGCCACTGGCTCCGCGTGGTGAATTACGGCCCATTCCCTTTCTCTTAGAGAGGAGACCCTAGTCCCACCAGTGGGAACATACACACACATTTTTGTGACCATTTTAAAATCATTTTTTGTAGTGATTCTAGGTACTTATGGATAAAAAAGCGTTTCCTATTTTTTTAAACAAACCACACACCACACCACCACCAGATCTCTATTTTTTCCAACTCTCCTCTCGCAGATATGCTAGAAGAGGTTTCTTTAGAAAGAAGCATCACCACACAATAAGCATAAAAGATACAAACCTTTCATCTGTTAACAAACAATGATATAATAACCAGTTAAAACTAGTTATTACTAATTTACAGTATAGACTGTAACATAGATTTTATGAATGAACGTATCTCTGACTGGCAAGTTGCCAGAGGCGTAGCATGCGTGTGAACTTAGACAAGTCATTCAGTGGTAGGTACTCTAACTAAATGGCTTATCTGAAGAGGCGATAGAAGCACTCTTATTACAAATCACTGAACTTAATGTCCACTCAAAGTTTTATAATAAAATAATCACACTAACATTATAAAGGCAAAAGATTTTATGTGTGTGTTTGTATGTTTGTTACTTCTTCACGCTTAAATGGCTGAAAGGATATAATTGGATTTTTTTAATCCGGCAGTATGTTCCCTGGGTACAATTTTCTATATTCACGCGGGTGTTGCAGAAGCTAATTTGATATCACACTAATATTATAAAGACGAAACGTTGTGAGTGCCGAGTGTATGTGTTACTACTTCACACTAAAACGGTTGACCGGCTTTGAACGAAAGGTACACGTGTAGATTGTGAAATGAAATAGTACATGTAGAATACTTTTTATCCCGGCAGTAATCGTATATAATGAATCGTAATTGTCTTGATATAATTTTGTATATTCACGCAAGCGAAGCTGCTGGACGAGACGAGACGCACAGGATCGTTCGTTGTGGCGACGCTTGGGGAGGCCTATGTCCAACAGTGGACGTGTATCGGCTGAAATGATGAAGCCACTGGAAAAAACTAGTTTCATATACTCGTAATATTTACTCGTTATATTCTTTATGATATTCTAGAATATTGTCGTCTGATAGTACCATTTTCCTATTCAATACCTCTCAAGTCTTTCTAGAGATCGTGATCGCGAGTAGAATAAGATCTTGGGTTAAACTAAGATGTTAGACGTCTATTAACGTCAATTTGAGGTTTTGTATGGTCTACCTTCACTGGTTAGTTTAATCGTTCCCGTTTCTAGCCTCGAAGGAGCTCAGCTCTCAAATGATTTTGAATTGAATAGCCTCAATGCGTCCTGGTTTGGAACGGTATTCTTAAGTATAATACCGTTCCGTAATGAATTATTTGAATTTATCTTTGTATGAGTATTCTACGCGTACTTGTATGTTTCGGTATCTCATTGTGGTACGTGCGTCAAGGAGATGTTAGCAAAGCTTTCGAGGCCCAGTAGGGTCGAAGCTTGCTGGGGCCATAGGTTCGCTTCTGAAAGGAAAACTCGGGGTTCTGCAACGCAAGGCAAAGAAGGAATATAGGAGTGGATTTAGTAAATTTCAGAAATCAATCAATCACGCTTCGCCCTTGAGCGCAAGAAGTCATTAGAAGGTCTCCAAATAAAAAAAAATTATACATGCGTTAAATACTTACTTGTGATTAAAGCTATGAGTATTTTTATTTGTAACAAAAGAAAGTGTTACTAAAAAGAAATTCAATTATTGGTTAACTGTAGGTATAGAGTGAAAAGGTTTAATCGTATATTTTAAAACCAGCTCCTGTCCATAAAAATGAAAAACTTTCTTCAAGTAAACTATTGAAATAAAATGTGTTCCATACTAATCAAAATCGTTAAGTTTGTATCAATTTATCATAAACTAGAAACACTTCAAAATGTTAAAAACCAGACATTCAGCATTTAGTATTTTTTGACGTTAGTTGTTTTTCCCGAGGAAAAACTTTCTTAAAGTTTGTTCATTTCCAATACCCTGTATATGTGGTAACAGTCACGAATTTGCGGTCTACCTATATATTTTCGTGACTCTATGTAACTAAATTAATCATTGCCTGACGTCTTTTTTAGTTTACCTACTCGCTCATGCTTCAGTTAACAAAAATACAGGAACATAAACGCTTCGTGCTTTTAATTCAGCACACAACAACAGTTTTTTGTTCTTTAATTATATATTCCATCAATATATAAGCAAAGCGGTAATCTATCGTGCAAACGAGGCGCCTACTTTGCATATAAGGCAGTAAAAAGTCGAGTTGATCGCATTAAAGAGTTCGTCAGAATTTCCAACAGTCTGGTTCCATGCAAATTTTTTCATTGTCAAGATTTGCACGTAACCACCGAAGGCAGAACTGAAGAATCTATGATCTGGATGCATATAATTACTGGTACTTAGCCGAGAATTGCCGGTAATATTATTCTGTGAGATCTGACTACATTTGCGGTTCACGTGTCTGGAACTTGTTTTAGCTTAATTGATTGATTAAGGAATGTTAATTTAGTGGTGGACGATTTTGTTAAATAATTGATTAACTTTGTCATTTAATTTCTTTCTAAGAAAGTAATAGCCAATAACGTATTTTGAACTTTAATTATAAAAAAAACTATATCATCATCATTTCACCCGAAACACGTCTACTGTTGGACACAGGCTTCCCCTAAGTATCGCCTCAGCAATCCGTTCTGTGTGTCTCGCATTCATCAGTTTTCCATGACCCTCACCAGCCCCCCTAGCCAAGTTACAACCGTTTCGGTGACCTTGCCGCCTATTATTTTGTTCTAACCACGTGACTGAGCGTTGAGAGGACGTCATTCCCTTACATTTGAAGCTTTCTACTAGCGTTAACAATTGTAGATTAGCAAATTAGCTAGGGGTACAGGTCATCGGTTCTTGTGGAAGGCCTTCCAATATTTCTTCCGGTACTTAGTTGATCGCCACTCTAGAACCTTCCGTCCTCATCGGCCATCTGTTCTGCAAGCATGTGCTCTATCCTAAAAAATAACCACGTTTAAACACTGTTCA
Source organism: Mythimna lalbum (assembly GCA_949319445.1). NCBI lineage: Eukaryota > Metazoa > Arthropoda > Insecta > Lepidoptera > Noctuidae > Mythimna > Mythimna lalbum. The sequence continues at coordinate 7,143,847 of OX439352.1, read as the reverse complement.
GCAGATTCTTAACACTATAAAAAAAACCGGTTGTGCGTACTTTATTTTTCTTTTATTGATAGGCTCGCGTTTGACCACCATCTCACCTGATGGTAAGTGATGATGTTGTCGACGATGGAACACGCTTGCCTAGAAGTAACTTAAGTATTTAAACTAAGTGAAATGGTTAGCGAGTTTTATAAATAATGCTGTGTTTTAAAACGCTTCCAGTTTAAGAATTCCTGCATTATAAATAATTGTTTGCATTACATAGACCATTATTTGTGTGTGCGAGATGGGGCTCCCCTGGCCGTGAATCACAGTGTAATTTGATCTTTAGCTATTAAACTAAAACTAGTTACCCGCGTCGTGCGCCAAGTGATAGTTATCGTTATCTTGTCATTAAAATCATGTTTAAGTCACGATTATCATAAAATGAAATAGCTAATTGCTGTAATATTGCTATTTTCATACTTTCCTGTTTTCAGAACAAATTACTAGAAGCTTTGATTATGATCCTTTGAGATGAAACTAGTAAGTACCATCAAAGACACTTTCGCCTGACCACTGCTAAGTTCATTTTTGCTTGCACTCGAAACGAAAACTTCAAAGGGTTTGGTTTGGCGTCGCGCCGCAGGATTCAAGCGATTTTTTTTTAAGTGATCAGGTGGAAATTACCGCGATGGTACCTAGTCTAGCGCAGGAAGTATTTGAAAAAATATTCGTGATTTCTTTCTTCATGAATATTGATACAAGTTGAGATAGGCAATCTTATCTTAAAAATCTAATTAGTTGATAAATAAACTTAATTAGCCAATAAATTGTGCTAATTAAGAATCTATGAACGAAAAATAAGACTCTCTAAATGTAAATGCACTAAGTGTAGGTATATATTATAAATCCTGAATATATATATCCACAGAACATACATTATTTTCTTGTTTCTTTACATATATAATTCTTATGTATGTGTGTTTGCTACCTAGTTCCTCCTAAACAACTTCACCGATTAAGATGATACTTTAAGTGACTACCATCCAGGGGCATGATTTTCACCGTAGGTGCGAGCTTGCCGATGACGAGTAATAGGTAGGTCGCCATCCGACCGTCCGGTAACCGTTGTTCCACTTGCGTCTCAAGGAGTCGTCAGCAAACCATAGGGGTTTGTGAAACTGAGGCCAAGGGTCTGCTTCTGAAAGAAAGATTCGGCCCCGGTACGAAAGGCCACGAAGTCATAGAGGAAGCACACTTCGCCCAAGGGCGCGGAGATGTCATTGAATGATTTTCCCACATAAAAAAAACCCGCAAGGTTTGAAAATACAACTGAACCCGGTAGGTGGGGCTTCCCAATTTTCTATTCTGGCGAAAAGAATAGAAAACGGTCCTACCAGACGTTGTCCTGCCCGAAAACTGTATTATATATTTTTTTGCAATTGTCTACATTAACGGTATCAGCTCATTTGAGTTGTCATGAGTCTCTTTAAAAGCAATTTGAAGTTCAAGTGATCCTTCATCTTTTATGTCGCACTTGTATTTATTTGTACACACGCAAACAAAGTGGAAGTGTTTGCTTAACACTTCATTCCACGTCGGCTTTTATTTTATTTTAGAACTAATGTTTTGTTCGAATACCGTAATAAAACAGTTTATTTCGAATTGATGACGAATCGGACACAATACACCGCTAAATTTTTATCGTTTTAATCCTGTAGAGGGTCGATCATGTCATCATCATCATGATCATCGGTCGGTACATGAGAAAAATGAAGTACCTTTAAGTTTAAAGTTTAAGTTAGTACGCAACGCCGACTACTACCTACAGGTCATTGGACTCACTAAGCTGACATTTCTTACAGAAATTAATTTACGCAATCAATACAAGTTTTAAAAAAGTACATTTTATTTTTTAATATTTTCGTTATAAATAGATAGTGTTCCATGTACCGGATCGACCCTCCACGGTAAAAAAACGATCAAAATTTAGCGGCGTACATTTGAACACTGTTGGAATCGACACATTTTATTTTCAATATCGTTTCACTGACAATTTGGATACCACTAAATATATTAAAACTGTTTAGTAAAGTCAGATAAAAAAAAAGTTATCGCTCCTCCAAATGTGTCTGAATCGTCAGTGAAAAATTATTGAAATAAGAATGTGCTAATTTGGACACTGTCCTAATACACCCCTATTTTCAAAATTGTCCACGTAAATTTGACACAATTGCTAAATTCATAATTGAATCAAAGAACCATAACCATTGCTACAAGAAAATACTACATGCAGTGTTTTACCATTTTGTTCGTCATTTATTCATTCTTATTCAATAACTTATACAATACTAGCTTTTGCCCGCACGGCTTCGCTCCCGCTCTTCCCTACTCTACCCTAATCAACCTTACTCCACCCTACTCTACCCTACTCTACCCTACTCTACCCTACTCTACCCTACTCTACCCTACTCTACCCTACTCTACCCTACTCTACCCTACTCTACCCTACTCTACCCTACTCTACCCTACTCTACCCTACTATACCCAACTCTACCCTACCAAACTTCACATAAACCATCTACTAAATAGTCCGAACAAAGCCTAAAAATTTGGTTTGGATAGGTGAGCCCGTTCTTGAGTTATAAAATAACAACGAAAAGTGGCATTGATTTTTATATATATAGACTAGCTTTTGCCAGCACGGCTTCGCTCCCGCTCTTCCCTACTATACCCGGCTCTACCCTACTATACCCTACTCTACCTTACTCTACCCTACTCTACCCTACTCTATCCTACTCTACCCTACTCTACCCTACTCTACCCTACTCTACCCTACTCTACCTTACTCTACCCTACTCTACCCTACTATACCCTACTCTACCCTACTCTACCCTACACTACTAGAAACTACTCTACTCTACACTACTCTACACTACTCTACCCTACTCTACCCTTCTATACCCTACTCTACCCTACTCTACCCTTCTATACCCTACTCTACCCTACCAAACTTCACATAAACCATCTACTAAATAGTCCGAACAAAGCCTAAAAATTTGGTTTTGATAGGTGAGCCCGTTCTTGAGTTATAAAATAACAACGAAAAGTGGCATTGATTTTTATATATATAGATGTCCATAAACTAAGTGACATTTTGGGATATAAAAAAAACGCTAATAACTTTGTTGTTGGTGAACATTATTTATTGAGACTTTACTTAGGTAATTACGAGACCTTTTCTAATAAGCGCGTATCGTATTTGTACCTACTAATTAAAAACTAATGGTGTATTATGTCCGAATCGTCAACAACGCTATTTCTATAGTTGTCAGTATATAAAAAGACATACATAGTTCGGTATTAGAGCTGACAGTGGCTATTAAGTGGGTATGTTAGTGTATTGTTTGCCGTAGATTGGATATTGTGTACCACTCCCGCTGCGTTGTTAGGCAATTGATACATAATTTACAGTTAAGTGATTGTACACACAATATTGTTTTGTTTGGCTATTTCATTGCAGCTTTCCTATTTAAGTACACCGTTTGTGGACAACATTCTTGGGTGCTTAGCTTAGTAAACTTGAGTGAGAACTTGTTTTTCTTATAAATCAATCCTATTTCTTACCTCAGACTCTTGGGATTTGGCAACACAGTTTGTCATAGCGTACCACGGCTAGGTCTTCTTATTTTTATAACATACTGACGGAGACTTACAAATAAATAAAAGATAAAATAAATTATTAAAATAAATATGTATCTAAAACTACGGGATGGAAAAGCAGTAATGTTCTTTGACTAGTTGTTTGAAATTACTTCGTATAGATTTGTTTGAAGTGAGTTCTACAGTCGTGCTTTTTCTTTAGTCAAACAAAAACATTAACTTATATCATTATACATCCACCAAAAAGTCGTATTTAATCTAATTTCATTATATCAATGAACAAAATCAACCGCAATCGCAGTTTATGCTTTATCTAATTTTTTTGCTACCAAAAGAACAGTAAGTTAGATGTCCGTCCGAAATTATTCGAAATGTATTGGGTAATTAGTCTCTCTAAAAATTCAAACGACTTGGGAATTTGGTATTATATTTAATAATTTAAAAAAATGTTTTTTATAAGGTTCTTCTATTAATAAACAATGATCAAGATCTCTTAATCAACTTTGATTATTGAACCTATTCAATCATTCTACCTATTATTGACGTGCAAAATAGTGCAGTATCGTGTTCGGAATAATTGTTTGACACAAAGACGCATCAAAAACGCATCGGTCGATGCTAATAGAGATGTTCCAATAAACTATTAATGTTTTATGTTTTATTTGATCGAGTTTTCGTTATCACAATGAACAAAATCAATCGCAATCGCAGTTTGCGCTTCGAAAACATCTTCGCTACCAAAAAACACTAAGTTAAGTGGCTCTGTGTCTGACAATATTCAAAATGTATAATTAATATTGACATGCAAAATAGTGCGGTACCGTGTGCGGAGTTATTGTTTGACACGCAGACGCGGCAAAAACACGTCGATCGATGCTAATGGAGACGTTCCAATAAATTAGTAATGTTTTAGATACGATTGCATGGTTACCTAGTTTTATTAATTGAATGGGCTGGCTTTTACCTTCGTCAGAGGACAAATAGTGCTATACAACGTAGCCGTTCTGTTAGTCTTTTGGGCACATTACCGCTTAACAGCGGTAAGATGTTTTTTTTATATACATATTTTAGTTAATATTTAAGTTTTATTTTTTGGCTTTTGTTGTGTATAGTTTTATCCATGTTTTAAAACATTATGTTTTTAGTAATTGCAAATCGCCTACGTAGGTAATTAGTGATGGATATCAGTGTTATCGATCGATTTAGTAAAAGCTATAAAATATATTACTGGCAAACGTTATTTTAATAATGTATCTATGAATTATTAAAAAAAAAAATAGGAGTAGGGTACAAAATAAACAGTTATAACCTATTGTCAGAACTACCAAAACTACATTTTTTTTTTATAAAAGACGGTCAAGCCGTTTCAGAGGTTTTGTTTTTACAATTTAATTACTTAGTTCAACGCGTTTTCGACGTATATAGGACCTAGACAGTTTTTTTTAGCGTTCCGACATTGTTTATCAACATTTACTAAAAAGCTAACGATATTGATATATTCAATGAGATACATCGCAGGAATCAGAAACCGGGATATTACCGATGTACGACTCCAAGCAATTTCGAATTCCAGTTGTCATCTTGTCATAAATTCAAAATATCGTCTGTTTCCTGTCTACAAACGATACACAATCAGGTAAAGAAAACAAACTCATACATACCTAATATCGTAGATTGCTTTCGAAATTCCTTGCAAATAGGATCAGTGGAACTTTGAATTGAATGCGCCTCGTTGGAAACTAAACCTCGTCAGAATATCGGGAGGCGATCGCTTGTCGCCTGTCAAAGACTTAGAGATAAGCCCCCCTAGCCAAGTTACAACCGTTTCTCTTGCGTCGAACGCCTCGAGTTGTCCACGCCTCCAATTCTTTTGTTCTGATCACGTGACTGAGCGTTGACATGACGTTGTTCCCGTCATCATAAGCATCATCAGCCTTTTTAATGTTCCCACTGCTGGGACTCATGCCTCCTCTCTAGGAGATGGAATGGGCCGTAATCCAGCACACGGGCCCAGTGCGGGTTGGTGAATGTCACATGTCTTCGATTTTTTTTAGTTCTAGGACATGCCGGTTTCCTCACGTCTTTCCCGCACATTTGATGTTTTCTAATAGCGTTAACGATTGCAAATTATCAACTTGGCTAGGGGTACAGACAATCGTTTTTTTATTGAGCCCCGTTCGATCTGTCTGCTTTTTAGACGCTACAGTTTTTTGGAGAAACGTGTCTTGGGTATCTATAATAATAGTCATTGATTTTCTCGCAAACAAAAAGGTGTTGAAAGTACTAGGTTACAAAGCTTTACAAATAATTTCTTAGTTTAAAATTGAATGGGTGTTAAAATATGTGGAAGTCATGACTCGTGACACAATAAGATTAGTTAGCGATAACAATGGTTGTAAAAAATATGAAAGTTTGACTGAAGACTGGACGATGTAGAAATATGGATTTTTTGTAAATATTTAGATAGTAACTAGATGCTGCCAGCGTTTTTACCTGCGTGATAGTATAAAGTTTTCCCAAGGGACCATACTCCCGGGATAAAAATGTCTATCCATGTACAAAATTTCATTGAAATCCATTCAGTCGATTGCGCTTAAAGTAGTAACACAGACAGTAGTATACAGACACTTGCAAACTTTTGCTTTTATAATATTTGTGTGATTCTTTGATTTTTATTACAAAATCGCTGCTTCAATAAACAGGTGCGACGCGACAGTGCGATAACCTCATCTTTGAGTTTTTTTTTTTCAATGTTCACTGTTGAGCAATTTTTATGAAAACATGCTAACTTTATGCAGTTTTCTTCCGTGATCATAAAAGCTGTAATAAATAATATAAACGGTGTAAGTAAAAAAGGAAGCGCGAAATATTACATAAAAAGCTATTCTGGCTTCGAATGATTTGGACGGCAAAAAGTATATAATTTTCAATTCTACGGACATTATGCAAACTGCTATCTCTAATAAATTAAATACTTATTTTGAGGCCACAATTATAAGGAAGCTGGGTTTGAAATTGATTAACGATTCTATTGAGTGTTTCGAATTTTGAGACATTAAGATTTTAGATTTTTATTTTGATTTCGGTTTGTGCATGGAATGTGGCCATGATTGATGGGTCCTATGTATAAAGGCAAATTTGCAAATTTACAACTTTTTAATAGCTCTAAAAGCCTGCATACATTATACACACATACTTACATATATTAAGCCTACATACGTATATTTTACAAGCTTGTCAAAAAATATCAAATTGAAACTTTGAGAGCAAGAAAATGTTTTGAGCTTATAAAAATATATCAAATTGAAACTTTTAGAGCCTCTATTGAATAGTTGTCATTTGCACATTGTCCCTCATACATAAGATCCATCGATATATATTATGCTGGCTCATATATGGTATGTGTTTAAAAAGGATTTATTAATATATATTAATTTGATGGGCGAGTTTTAAGCTCGCGTAAGGGCTTTCACATAAAACTACGAAGCAACGTCGTATTGCAATTTTGTATTTGAGCCCTTAGTGCCTAAAGCATTAAGTATGCCTTTTTAGAGTATATTAGACCACAAAGTGTAATTTTTCCAACCCGAAAAACTACAAAATAATAATACTTAATAATAATACTTTATTGACACAAATTCTTACAACATGCTAAATATCAGTTAAGTTACAATAAATAAAGGTGCACAAAAGTTGACACTCCTAAACTAGGAATTCCTGTATCTTAGAGTCAGTGTTCTCCTGCTACTTGGACACTATAAACCCATTTAAAAGATTTTTTATTGTTGTTAAGCTTTTTTTTTCGTTGGGAAAAATCATCCAATGACAAACCCCGCTCTTGGGTGGAGCGGGAAGTAGTGTCAGACTCTTACTGACTAAAAACCCGCCCCGTTCCTTCTAGCCTCTTCATACCGGGGCTCGAGCTTCCTTTCGGATAACCCTGGTCCCCGTAGGCTCCGACCCAGCTGGGCCCCTCCAGTTGCTGACAACTCCTTGAGGCGCGCGGGAACAGTGCGTGCCGTCGACGTCTTCGGCTCGGTCTGGACAGTTACCGGGCGGTCGGACAGCGAGCTACCCATAGCTTGGTGTCCGCGAGCCCGTGATAGTTGGTAAGCTGATATTGCACTAAAGAATGAAAAATGACTCGGGCTAGTTCATAACTTATCAAAATATTCCTTAATCAGGTTTTTCAATAAAATATACGGAACCGCACTTGTCTGTTTACCAACAAGACGTGGCTTGTAACAGTACAGGCCAGATATGGTCACAACTGCAAAATATTCAGTACCACTTAGTTGTAAAGTAAAATCGTCGCTTGTGAATAAATTCATATCGTATGTGTCCCTGTTTCTAAAGCCTATGTTATTGTGTAGTGAATAGTTTGTAATGTAGAGGAAAGTTTTATGTTTGTTTGTAAGAGATTTACATGGTAATTGATTGTTATTTGGCTATATACAATGTTGACGAGATTTGAAAGCTCGATAAGTAACCTTGTCGTATTTTCCATATGGTTCAACGAGAGTAATGTCCGCTACTTTATAGTTTGATAAATAAGAGTGAAAGTAGACCTTTCAGTTGGTTGTTATGTAAGTTTTGATTTTTCAATTATTTGCTACATATTTATTTACATTCAGCGGAGTAATAAATTATATTATATAAGTTGCAAAAATCTTATAAAAAACTTCTTATTTGAGCATTTCTTTTGAAGCTATTTTTAATATTACAAAGTGACTGTTTAATGTGCTGATGAATGTAGTTAACTCAAAATAAAGTTTCCCTCAGAAAGGTGAGGTTGAAGATGCGACGACACAGTTACGTATGCGTTAACCTAGAAGTTTTTCTTTGTTCGCCGTTAATTTGTCGCATTGTCTCATCGTGCCCATTTGTATAAGCCTCAATGTTTCACCACGCAACAAAACTGTTGTCACAAAATCGATAATTCCAAGTGCATTTGGAAGTATAATACTTAATAGTTAAAATTCAGTTAGGTATGTTGGTACCGCTGTTAGCTTTAAAGAGCTTTGTGTCATCGTCAACTATGGCGACAACCGTTAACTCTTTCAATTTGTGATGAATAAACATCAAACAAACGATGTTGTGTGTACCCATGTTTTTGTGTGATCATGGAACTTCTCAGATAAACCTGACGATAACGACGTATGAATATTATGAATTGTTTATGTATTTCTTTTTTGTGAGTACAGTCGAAAGAGATGCGGTCTTTTCTTGTTTAAGTTGAATCGTATGAGCTGCATGTTGGATTTTTAATGCTTGTAAAATCTGGAGGATAATAAAATTGCTAATTAACGGCACCTTCTACTTACTTGTATAGTATAATAGGATAAATTTTATTCTACACCAAAAATGTAACACAACTTATAAATAAACTTAAATCAATATAACAATAATAATATATAAACTATTAATTATTGACTATGTTATACTAACATAATCAATAATTAATAGTTTATTCATTCAACTTACATATAAATAATATTTTAAAATATTTAAATAAAAAAACATTTAAAAATATAAAAATACTGTCCCACCGGTATCGGGAACAGGGTCCAAGCTGCCGGCGGCAATAATTAACATATTATTATATTTACAATAATTATTATAATATGGTATAATGGCGGTCTTATTGCTGCGGTCGTTGCTGTGCGTTTAAGTTCGCACAAAACATTTAACAAAAGTCAGTAAAAAAGTAAACAAAAATCTCTATTATAGATTATACCATGTGATTAATCTCAAGTATGAGAATATTGCTTTGTCTACAAATCTTTTGCTTTTTGACTTCTACTGACTAAAATCTTCGTGTCCTTCAGTTGCCTTTAACGCTCTAGGCCCACGAGTTCCCTTTTCAGAAAATCCCCGTGGCTATAACTCGTTAGGTGTATGTAATAAAATAATTGTGCCAAATTCAAAAAGTAGAGTAGTAGTGCTGGAACGGTACATAATGTCTCACAAATCCGTGAAGAAGACAAATCGCAATGACACGCCACTAATAGGCGAGCAAATGGCACAATCCATGAAATGGTGAACAATGACCAGTTCACGATGATTGTTTATTGCCTCGTTTTAACGAGCTGTTTTATTAATGTAGACATGATGGCCAAGTATATTGAAATGAACGTTTATGTTGAAAGTAACCCCCTTACTCATGCATCTCGTATTGTCACGAGATTGCTTGAAAGAGTGACCATGGCTCTGTCAGTAAAAGTCTGTTACTAACACCTTTATCACACGTACCGAGTAAAAGAGCGAGACAGTAAATGTTGCTCGGCCGAGACAGTAATGCTGTTGTTGTAGTAATGGGTTGTAGAGATAAGCGGTCGGCCGAGCACTTGGCGCTCTGTTTACACGAACCGAGTACTCGGTCGAGAGTACTGTCTCGCCCGTTTACTCGGTACGAGTGATCAAGGCATATATTTATCTATGTCACTTCACTCTGGCAGGAGCAGGAGAAGGCATTTGATGAATTCTATTAAAAGAAGTGTCATCAATGCCAAATGTTGGATTGGCTGATTGGAAAGAAAGCCTACCGTGGCCCACGCACAATGGTTCACTGAAGTCTAAGTTCGGAAACCAGTTCACAAAGATTTAAGACCTGTTGAAGACGGTTTTTGTTAGAAGCTTCTAACTTATAACAGCCGCTACAGCCGGACAGGTCGATCTTCAATGTTAAGCAACGCTAGACGAGGCCGGTCTGTAGATAGGTTTAATTATATGCCGAATTTCTACCATGCCTCGGAAAGCACGCTAAGTCATTAGTCCTGGGTATCATTTGTAGATTATTGACAGTTATCACTTGTTTTATTTTTATAAATACAAAATACAAGACAAACATATTAAAAAGGTGGCAGATTGATTTGTACTGCGGATGAGCGATCAGTTTCATAGGTGAAATTCACTTATAATCTTATATTATTATATATTGTACCTACAAAAATTACAATCAAACGAAAAAATAGAATAGGTGATGTACATAGGCGAGCTTAACCCATAATTTGGTTTTCTTACAGTAAAGCTATTTACCCCAAGAATACTGGCAGAAAATTATAATTAAAATTTCATCACATAAAATAATAAAAATATCAAACTATTCAAACAATAATATTCTTGTAAATCCATCCAAGTAAAATAATAATAAAATAATTTTGTATGCAAATTTTTATATGTGGCATAAAAACTGGATGAATAAATCCATACTGATCTAGCAGTGGGCTCTCGTGATTGATTAGCAGCGATTTGTATCAAGTAGTTATGTCTGCGCACGCGCCGGAATCCACCACGCGTGCGCGGGAATCTCACAACCGTTTGTTGAAGCTTTTGTTCACTGTTCAGATAATAGAGTAATAGAGAATCATTGAATCTGTATGTATAGTTTTCTGAGAAGAGTGAATTTTAAAATATAGCATTGTTCGTATTTAAATTTTTTGCTATTAGGATTTTTCTGAGTCATTCCAAACATGTTGCTAGGGACTGAAAAGTTGAAAGGTAATCGGTTGTCTTTGTATGGTCATGTGAAGAGGAGGGATGAAGCGCATATTACTAAAGGAGTTCTGAGTATACATGTCGATGGATTGAGAGGGAGAGGAAGGCCGAAGAAAAGATGGATGGATTGTGTGAGGAGAGATATGAAAGAAAAAGGAGTTAGTGATAGTTTGACGGGTGACAGGACAGAATGGAAGAAAAAAACGGGTTGCGCCGACCTCAAGTAATATGGGATAAGGACAGAAAGAAGAAGATGAAGGATTTTTCTGATTATTCCATGTACTGGCTTCTGTCAGGGGTTACGACTGAGTGGCATTAGATTAAAATCGCTTAAGGGAACGTGTGTTCTATTTTTTCTTTTAATCTAGCCATTGGAGTGTTCCCAGGACAAAAAGTATCCGTTGATCTTATCCAGGATACACTAAAAGGTTTCTTCATTACTGCCTGCGAATGTGATTTCGGGAGTGGTGAAACTTTTAAGCGGGTACTTTGCAAGTCGAGCATAATGAGAACTAGAGCTTAAGGAGATTAATTGTATTCTGTTCTTAAATTTTATCCAAATTCATTCAGATTTCAGACATTTGAACGACTAACAAACATACACATAGCTACAAACAATCATCTACAAATGTGAAGTGTAAGGTATGGTATACATACATAAAAATTAAAACATGGATACAGTTATCCAATAAAAAACCTACATCACACTAATTAATATAAGGTCTATTAAAACAGTAAATATTATCAACATCTCATGGTCTACATCTCTTTTTTCTCCAATTTTCCCTTCGCAGGTGTGCTAGAAGAGATTTCTTTAGAAATAAGCATCACCTTTATACTATTCTTCTGTTTCCTTCTTCTGTTCTTTTTTTTTATTTGTGTGTACATAAACTGTTAAATAAATAAATAAATAAACATCGACACTAATTGCCATAGAGAATTTTCTATTCCATGAATGGGGACCGTGGTTCCGCTAAAGGTTTTGCTATGATCTATCAATTCATACATACCCAGCAGCTGCAGTGGCCACACCCAGAGAAACTCAGAGATACCTGTTGGCAAAAAGGTGCACAAAAACTTATGAAGTGGCGGTTCTAGTAATAATGTCATCATTCCTCAGTAATGACACTATGTGGTTTGTTGCTGTGGGTTACAAGAGCTTACCACTAATGTGCTACGTAATAGTCGGGACCATTGTAATTGTATGTTGAATGTACTGTTTAATAACTAAACAAAAACATAGTCGCATCTGGGATTTTGAGTTAGTGTAGAGTTTATAATTGGTGTATAATAGGGGTAACTGAGCAGTGGTGGCCGAGTGGTAATGGCCCCGACTTACGAGTTGTAGGTCGCGGGTTCGAACCCAGCCAGGCGCATTACTTTGTGTAATTTATTTCATCACCACTGCTCTCAAAACGGTGAAGGAAAACATCGTGAGGAAACCGGCATGTCTTAGAACCAAAAATTCGACGACATGTGACATTCACCAACCCGCACTGGGCCTGCGTGGTGGATTATGGCCCATTCCCTCTCCTAGAAAGGAGGCCTGAGTCCCAGCAGTAAGAGCATTAAAAGGCTGATGATGAGGGATAACGTGAACCAAGCGTTTTATCAATATTAGACTAAAGATACTAGATTTAAGCCTAGTATTCTTAGTACACAATCTGTAACGTATAGTTAAAAGTTTCACCTACTGTATATTAAGAGTATTTTAGGCTAGATTGTAATCGTCTATTAAGATATTTGTTCTTAATAATAAAATACAAAAATAACTCGAGACTTTTTTAACCTGGAATTTCATTACGTAACTCCTCCTTAAAGTGGAAAAGGGAGAGGGAGGCCTTCACCCAGCAGTGGGATATAAATGAGCTAATTGATTAACTCTTCAAGCTTTGGGTTTATACCCAGAGCTTGAGAAGACAAGCCTTTTACTGACTAAAATTCTTCGTGTTTACTTTCAATTGCTCTTTGCGTTTTGGGCTGTGGTAAATCTTTCAAACAATCCCGCAGCCCAGTTCTCCCAATGGGCACGTTATAATCATGAAAATAAAAGAGATTTACCGGCTGAAGAGACATCACGACGTTCTCACCTTGCGCATGACGCAGGTCCTCATTGAACATAGTAAGTTCAAGAGATTCTTGCATCTGATTCGGGCAAAAACGTAATAGACGATTTCTCAACCCAAAAAATAAAATAAAAAAGCTCAGTCCTTCCACAACCCAAACACGTAGGCCCTGATGTAACTAATTTAATTCCATCTGTGCGAAAAGCATCATTTAATCTGGCTACTTTGGAAAGGATCTTGAGGAGACTTAATAAGCAAAGAGCGCTGGTGGATTTATGCCTTTCCTTCTCTATGAAAAGGAGCTTGTCTTCTATACAACCAGGTACTGTATAGGTTTTGACTGTTTAGCGAGCTATGAAAGTTCAATATCGATTATTCATCCGTCATCCGTCAAACCTACCTTTATTTCTCCAAATTTTAATGGGAGTGTAAATCTTTCTGAGCTTTAGTACTATATTTCTATACAATTATGAGTAAATTCATGTTTTCTCGTTTTCCATCACTGTTTATTAAATTCTCGATTGAATATTTTCTATGGGGTTCAGGAAGACATTTGTTCTGTCTTCAGCTAAGGTTGTAAGTGAATTTCATTCTCATTGCATTCGATAAACTCATGGATTCTCACTAATGGAGATAAACCTTAGGAGTCACTTCCGCGTCTCCGTAGGGTTGTCGCGAACACGAAACTTGTTTGCAATTAAAACTCGGGAAAATTGAATTTATTAGAGATGCACGTCTGTCCTTTCTTGGATCAGATATCGAATGGAAGTATTGAGTTCGAATCCCGCAAAGGCGTCGAGGAACTGGATTGCTGGGAATAATTATTTAGGTCCGATAGATGCATTACCCTGTGATAGCATTGCTACGATCATTAAACATTAGCTTTATTTTTACACCGAGTATCACTTAGACTCATCTATTTACTACAAACTAGTTTTTTCATAGATGACAGCATCTTTAGTTATTTTTCTAAAAATAACGCCTTAAAGGCGTCATTAGCGGCCATTTCGCAAATTACACGCTTGGACTGTCGATATTACTTTTTTAAATCACTTACAGCCCTAATAATGTCGTGGATGCAGAGGCGCGTAAAAAATGGCGGGCGTTGAGTACACACGTGCGACGAACAGCGATCGATGCAATTATATCGAATGTTTTCGATGCGATTGGTGAAAGAAAACATGTGTATGAAATATTGGATAGTTAAACATTATTGCTTCAGTAGGAGAAATGATTAAAGAGATAGAATGGAAGACTACTATCTACCTGCAGGATTTTTTTTTTCATTATTATCTTGTCGATAAGCTTGCGCTTGACCACCATCTCACCTGAAGTTAAGTGTTGATGTGGTCGACGGTGGAGCACGCTTGCCTAGAAGTACATCACAGTATAATATTACAAAGGCAAAACTTTGTGTATATACAACATTAGCTTTCGTATATGCGAAACCCAACAGTGGGAACATTATTAGGTCGACTATTCTATGCTATACTGCAAAACCCGAAACACGTGTCTAGTTTTATGTAAAGAATCTATTTACCAAGTTTTATAGCTGTATTATGAAAAATCGCGAAGTTACCAGCTGTTATATCAGCAAAAATACATAGTCACCGGGCCATCCATGCGACTGACAGTTTTTTTGCGCTTCAATCCCGCTGTTTTCTGGTGCCTAATGCCTGCTATGAATTGCTGTAACCTGTGTTGTACTTATTATCGTTGGTGTCCAATTTGTGACCTTTTTCAAATATTTTCAGTTACTGATTCTAAAAAAAACTATATTCAAGTTTCGCATATACTAAAAATAATTTTGTATATATCTAGGTATACCTGTACACAATAAATGATAGTAAACGAACGAGTTCAGTAAACCATAGGTAGGTCTTACACCTGTCACAGAACAAGGATAAAATATTCATGTTTTAACCACTAACCAAGCTTGATACCTCATCCCATAGGTATGTTGTGGTTTACATAGAAAATAGACGAGTAGAATTCACCCCGCCTTTGCGTAGTCAAACGTGGAGGTAATTCTAATAATATACCTAGGTACCTAGTATACCTACCTAGATAGTTATCCTTACTAATATTATAAAAGCGAAAGTGAGTTTGTTTGCTGGTTTGTTACGTCTTCACGCCTAAATGGCAAAACCGATGTTGATGAATTTTGTTAAAGAGATAGTTGGGACCCTGGAGACGAACATAGGCTAATTTTTTTTAACAAAAGTGAGAGGAAAGTGAGAAAGAGCAAAGTATATTAATAAAAGCGGGCGAAGCCGTGGGTAAAAGCTAGTAATAAATAAATACGAAGAAGAAAAAAGGTTTATCTAATAGATAAAAGCGTAACCATGTTAAGTATTTATACTAACTTACTTAAACACATGTTCAGTTATCAACGTTACTTATTATATACAAGTTTTTATCAATATTATTATTTTATACAGCAACTGTTAATCCGGTAGCAGCTTTAGCAAGCGTTGTATAAATTAACACACAACTTTTTTCTACTTGTAGAACAGCGTTGAAAGAATTTTTTAAATGAGAAAAGTGTTAAATCTAAGTGTTAATCTATCTTCAAAGTTATCTGAATTGCGAGCGTTGTGCATTTTAATTATTATATTTCCGTAAATTTTGTAATAAAAAAGCGTCAAAAGCGGCAAATCATATTGTAATCAACATACGATTTGACACTGACCTACAAGATGCAAAAATCGTAAGTAAATTTAAATTTTGCAGACTACTCTAGGGCATCCTTTTAAGGCTTTTCCACCTACACTAATACAATAAAGGGGTAAAGTTTGTTTTTTGTTTGTAGGCGGTAATCTCTGGAAGTACTGCCCCCCTAGCCAAGTTACAACCGTTTCGCTTGCGTCGAACGCTTCGAGTTGACCTTGCCGCCAGTTCTTTTGTTCTGACCACGTGACTGAGCGTTGAGACGACGTCATTCCCGTACATTTGAAACTTTCTACTAGCGTTAACTATTGCAGATTAGCAACTTGGCTGGTTACTGGTCCGACTGCATAATTTTTTTACCGATAGAAAACTGCTTTATTCCTGAGTGACATAAGCTATATTTAATGTACGCGGGTGAAGCTGCAAGCAAAAGCTAGTACCTAATATATCAAGCGATAATGAAATAGCACGTAAATTACCACAAAAGAAAACCTCCTCCACAGCAATTATTCATCATAAACCAACAAATAAATAAAACTACAAACATAATAAAAGAAAAACCGATATGAACATGTAACATTAAGTGCAGACAGGCGGTTACTTGTCCGTGTAGGATTACACGGTCGGCGCGGGCGCATGGAACAAACAAATTACGTCGAGACACCACGCATTGAACGCTATTCACGCCTCGAGGAACCTCTTCCAGTTTATGGGCTCCTGGTAGGTGATCAGTGGATGTATAGCCGTGTATTTGATGGAATATGTTGTTAGATGCCCTGTTTAGGTTTTTAGCTACTGCAGGGTTTTTATATTTGCACAATATTTTATAGTAAACAAAAAAATACACTAATATATACTTTTTCTGAAAACTGCATCAAAATTGGTTATACAATGAAGCACCAATTAGAATTTCAAACTTTGGTAAGAGTAAAAGTAGGCGTGTGGTGGGAACATCACGTTATTCCACGCGCGTGATCTAATGTCGGTGACGTCACATTGTAGTTTGTGCATCCTTTTTGTATTACTTGACCCTTGATTTGAAAGGTTTGTTACCAATTTTGAGCTGATTTGAAAAATCCTTTCTATGTGACTTTTTTATACAAAAAATTAATAATAAAAAAAAAAATTCAAGGACACAATTTGACACCGAAACCAACACACGTAAACAGTTTAAATTGAGTTATTTCAACACTTAATTTTATTCTTATTTAGTCAAGTGGAAATCCTTATCTAAACCCTGATAAAAACAAAACTGCTACTGAACTTAGTTAAGCTTACTACATTAGACACGCATTCAACGCTATTCGCGCCTCGAAGAACCTCTTCCAGCTTATAAGCTCCTGGTAAGTGATCAATAGATGTATAGCTGTGTATTTGATTGAGTATGTTGTTAAGCGTGTTAGATGCCATGTTTCGGTTTGTTGAGCTACTGGCGGTTGAATGATCGTGGTTTTTTTTTTTTAGTTTAGTATTGAGTTGCAAAGCATTTCTCTGCTTTAAAATAATGAAATAAGCCAGTGTTTTTCTAGGAACGTGTTTATTAATATTCTTATAATGATTTAGAACCCCACGAAGAGGTACCTTTTTTTTAATGATATACCCGTGTTTGACTGCGATCCCAGTTGATGGTAAGGGTCCTGGTATAAGTTAGGTAATAATTGTAGGGTAATCAAAATAATTCTGTAAAATAAGAACTGAAAGTTACTACGTTTTTTAAAATATATAGGAGTAAGTAAACAAGCTCAATAAATGTTATTAGGTACGTAACATACAGCTTGAGCATAAAAAATATCAAATCGAAAAATGGAAGAGAAATTAAATTAAATCATTAAATCTAACTTGCCTATATTATCAATGTTAAATACGAATATGTATAATATAATATATAAAAATAATATATGTGTGTAATGGCGGCCGTATAATTATATAGGTAAGTAATAATACTCGTTGACCCGACAAATGCTACCTATGCCATATAAATTAATTATCAATGAAAAATGGGAATGGGAGCTGGAGAGGAAAAAGTAGTCTACGACTTATTCTCAGAACTAACAAATAAAAAAAAAGAAATAGGTCCAGTCGATTCAGAGGAATTCTATAACAAACGCTAACACGAGATTTTTATATAGGTATTGAATATAATGAAATAGGTACTTAATCAAAATATTTCACAACAAACACCGTAACAAACCTGTAAAAAATCATTCAACCAACAAACGATCTTATCGCTCATAAAAGTAATACAGGCGATTACGATCGTCGTTAGAATCATGCTCATACGCCGGTCCGGCCGCCGCAGGCATCCCGGTCGATTTGCGGGCCCCGGCCGATTTGCGGGCCCCATCTGATTTGCGGGGCCCGGCTGATCCTGCGGGATATTTACCGTTCGCATTCCGTACGCCATAGGTGAGACACGCTCGCCATCAACGACGCGGATGGCGGGTATAATTGGCGGTTGAAATATTTGGTTTGATGATGGTCTAGTTGTTGGAGAATGCTAGTTAAGTGCGACAACGGTAAAAAATGTAAGACAATCGTGTAAGGGATTGACATGACTTTGATGCTTCCGTAGCGTTGTTAGATAAGAGACGCAAGCTGTTAATATTTTTTTGCAGTTGGTAATAAAAAGATGGCTTTTTAACTGTAGAAATAGTAGGATTTCATCAGTATTAATCGACTGTTGAATACATAGTTGTCAGCATACTAGTAGTATGCTGGTCAAAAAAGGGTAAAGCATGCAAACTTTTTTACAAATACAAAATTGTATACCTACCACAACTTCTAAAACCTAATATCGATTGAAGAGTTTGTTTAATGAACTGTTAATAAACTAGTGCGCCTCACCATCAATTTTTGTATCACTGCTTACTATCAGGTGGGATCGTAGTCAAATCGTAATCATCATCAGCCTTCTTTCTACTGCGTGGACTCAGGCTTCTTCTCTAAGAGAAGGAACGGGCCGTAATACACCACGCGGGCCCAGTGCGTGTTGGTGAATGTCACATGTCTTCGAATTTTTGGTTCTAGGACATGCCGGTTTCCTAACGATGTTTTCCTTCGTAGTCAAATACTAGTTTAAATGTATTAATAAAAAAAAAAAACAGAGATTTAACTATACATGAACTTAATAATTTCACTGCTTATCAACTAGGTATATTGCTTCATCAAGACCTGTACCTATAAGAAACAGTCGCAGGCGCAGGCTCTTTAATCCCTTTATTAATGGTCACAATTAGTCTAAAAATGTTGTGATCTCATGATTTCCGCCCGTAATCACTTCACCGGATACGTTTGCGATACGATTTACATTTATCGTTAGTGCTCCTAGAATTATCGTCGCCATCAAACATAAAGTCTAATTACAAAAACTTAACGATATTTTTAATTTATTCATAAAATATTGATGGTGACTTCATTTCAAGCTAACTAAGCTGGAAAGTAGCTCTTAATTATAGGCTGTTTGCCTTGCAGGCATTTTCTTCATGTATCTATACGAGATTTTATGGTAAGATCGTGATATTATCTTATCTAAAATATAGAGTCACTTATGTGGGTTTTAGTCAGAAAAGACTGTCATTCCCTTTCGCTTCACTCAGGGCGGAAGAGTTTTATTGATTATTTACCGCTCAAAAATGGGTAAGATAATATTCTATATCTAATATATAAAAATCTCGAGTCACAGTTTTTGCTATCGAAATCTTCCGGAACGGTTTGACCGATTTTTATGTTTTTTTTTGTGCACACTTGGTAGGTCTGAGGATAGGTTGAAAGTGATTTTTTACAGTGCTACCCTCACTCCCTATATTTCCTTTGATAATTTATATGGCAGAACAACGTTTAGGCGAGTCAGTAACTATATAAAACCTTACTTTAAGAAAAGAAATTGATACAGGAAATAGGTAAGAGTTGGTTGCTCAAAATCAGTGTTCTGCAAACGGTGTGCACACTGTTGTACTCGTATCGTGATGATTAGTTGGTGTGCTGCAGAAAATAAGGTTATCTCGATGTTGGGGATGGTGCTCTTCCATAAAAGATAAAACTGTAAATACAAAATAATAGTATAGTAGGTACTAGTACTAAATTTTTTGGGTTTGGAACGTAGATGTATATGCCCGCTCGCCAGTGTCCGTCAAGTTAAAAGACAGATGGAAGATAAGTTCAGATCAACAATTTTCCAATTTCATATTTGTACCTTAAACACAAAAAGTTTGCGGTACACTGCTCTAAATTACAGTTTTATAAACAAAAAAACTGCACTGAAAAAAGAAGCACTGTTAGTTTATTCCCGTCATCTCATAATATTTTTTATTTATTCATGATTAAGATCTTACAACACTTGTGCTCTGCGAAAATAAACTCAGCAATTATTATGCCGAAAGACTATTTATTTTAAAGGCTTTTGTTTTTTTTCCTCTAAAATTTTACGTTAAATTAACTTCCCAAATCTCTTTTTAATTGCGATTAGGAAACAGTGCAGAAAGTAATCAGGGCTTATATAAATTATGAATTAAACTGTTAACTAATTTGTAGATATCTGAGTTTGCGTTTACACCACAGTGATTCGAATAATTGCAAGAAATACTATATTTGCACCTTTTAAACGAAACTGATCCTTATCTCAATTCAGTACAAGTTTTACAATTTTAAACCACTTTTTAAATTTCTAGTAACATATTGTGTGTTCATTATAAAGATTTTTTTTATATTACATAAATATTATACAAAGAGTAGAAATAGTAATAAGAATGATTTCACACTAGACATTATTTTAATGTTAGCATCAATCATAAAGTCATTTTAGTATAAAATATTTGGAAGATTGCTTCCATACTTATGGCAGTTATTTTCTCTTACACGAAATGATACATGTAGTTATGTCTTTATATGATGGACTTTATATAAAAAAAAATAATATTGTATAACACTCTGTCGTTTTACTTTCTTATATCATTTAAATAAGTAATAATACTACACTACAGGCAGTAATACGTTGACAAGATTCAAGTGCTAATGTCTTTTTAGTTTTGAGATTGAATCTTGCAATAATGAAAATTAATGGATTTAGTCTTCTTCTTTAATAATAATGTCCCTATTCAATCAAGGTTTTAAATAAATTAATAATTTGTAAAATTTGTTGATGATAAAAATGTGTAAAATCGAAAAATAAATAGAATGGCGCCAATAAACAAAGAATACATTTAAAAACTAGATTAATATTAATAATAAAAAAGAGTTACACTTTTATTGTTTGCTTGAATTTTAAGAGTAAATAATGTTTTTTAGCATCTGTTTATACATATTTATACATACAGACAGTATTTAACTACTTAAATTTTTAACTTGTACTTAAATAAAATTTAACAGGTTCATTGACTTTACTTTTCCTTTTCATAACACAACGGAACTATCGTAGCATTCCTAGGTCTATAAGTTCTCTTTTTGCTTACTGTCTGTAAGTTTTTCGTATATTTTTAGATTTTTCTGTGTAAAATGCTCTCGAAGCTTTCGAAGTAAGGAGTTGATTGACATTTAGTCCATTATTGCTGTTGTTTTTTTATGTAGTAGGATCTGTCAATTATTGTTCACTGATCCATTTTACCATCGAAACTGATTGTTGTAGTAGCACTCTTATTAATTTAGCATAAACATAATCAGTTTTATGAGGTTCCCACTACTGGAATTCAAATCTCTTCTTTAAAGGCTTTTTTTTTGTCGACGGGGAAAATCATCTTATGACAAAACCCGCTCTTGGGTGGAGCGGGAGATAGTGTCAGACTCTTACTGACTAAAAACCCCGCGCCGTTCCTTCTAGCCTTCATACCGGGGCACGAGCTCCATTTCGGACAACCCTGTCCTCAGTAGGCTTCGACCCAGCTGGGCCCCTCCTGCTGCTGACAACTCCTTGAGGTGCGCGGGAACAGTGCGCGCCGTCGACGTCTTGGACTCGGTCCATTACCGGACGATCGGACAGCGAGCTACCCATGGCTCGCCGTCCGCGAGCCCGCGTCTACGGCGGCCGTAAATCGAGATCGGAATCCCGGCGATGGCGGAGAGGGCGCCGTAGCCTGATGCGGTCGGCCTCCTCCTTTGCAAGCATTACTGCTTCGCAGAAGGAGGCGACCACCTGCCATTCCTCCTCGCTCCAGATCATGGCCTCGGTCAGGGCCCGGCGCGAGGGGTCCCCGCCGCCGATCGCCCCCATGAGGGCACGGCGAAGCTCCGCCCAGGCCGGGCACACCTCGACGGTGTGCTCCACCGTGTCCTCCAGGCGTTGCACACAGTGGCGACACCCGGGCGTCTCTTCCGCTTGAATCCGATGCAGGACTCTCCCGAACTTGCCATGTCCGGTGAGGACCTGCGTCATGCGGAAGGTAAGGACGCCGTGAGGTCTTTCCAGCCACGCCTCAAAGAGGGGACTTACCGCCATAATCGTGGCGTGCCCATTCTTTAAAGGCTTGGTGAATGAGGCATATTTTTGATATTTGTTTCTAGGACATGTCGGTTTTATCATAATGTTTACAATTTATCATTAAGACATTTTCAATTAGTAAAATGCCTGCTTCGGTTTGAACCCATGATATACAACTCAAAAGTCGGACCGTTACCACGCACTCACATATTTTAACTTTGCTCTTATCAATGAATACCTACACTATTACATATATGTGATATTATAGGTTTTAAGTAACACTATTTCAAAAGATAAACTAAAATACCTGCAATAGTGGCTAAGACAGGCATGACGTCTGCCTGTCTTAGCTACAGATGCTACTATTGCACGTTGACAATAACGGACTCTACAATCGTGACTGGTTCTACCGAAGCTAATAAGCTGGCTAGACAATACCACCTGAAACTAAGTGAATTCAGCGAAGACAATCAATCATAACAGTAAGCTGAAACAAAAGCATACAGCTCGAACTCTTTATGGGTATTATTTACTGCACTTTATCCAATATTTTTTGCTTACTTGCGGTTTTTTAATGTGAGACGTGATTTAGGTTGTATGAAATTAAATTACATGCGGTATCAACAACAATAGATACGACAAGATGAACTATGTCAGACCCGTTTTTTTGTTTTTTAACATAATAATGTCATAACTAGCATGGTGTAAGCTGTGCATACCTGTAAATAGGCATGCATACCAGTGCCTTGATTGTAATAAAACATTTTTTTTTTTTAACAAATTCTGTATGTAATGCTGTTGGTGTGCCAATAAATAAATAAGATGCGTTTTTATCTAATATGACCAATTGATTGATTGAGTGATATATTCTTTTCTGTACTGTACACCATAAATAAAAATTACAGTAGGAATTTAAAATGATTAGGGTATCAAAATGGGTAGTCTTATTTCTAAATCATACAACCAACAGCAATCGGCTAGATGATAGTCGTTACAGGTCGTCAAACGCCAAAAAGTCTGACCCTCAGTCTATCCAAAGAGTATCGTCGCTCCATTTAAAATGCAGATTTTCAGCCGTATCTGATTAGACTGGATATTGACCACGGTAAATAGGCTAAGGAGATGATGATTTGTCTAAACAAAGTACTATAAAAACTAGTCTGAAGTAGGTAAAATCCAAAGAACTTAGATCATCCTGTTACTATATAATAAATATCCCACGAGAAAACCGAACGAATTATTAAAAGTCATATATATATATATATATGTATATTTTATGGCAGTACTCCTTACTGGAGGAGGTTTCCTGATGCTTCAAATTCTTTATGTCAAAAGTGAATAGATTACTTCTAGGCAAGCGCACTCCATCGTCAACCATATTATCGTCTACCATCAGGTGAGATAACGGTCAAGAGCAAGCCCATCAATAATAAAACTAAAAAAAGTCGTCCGTGTTCAAAGGATCGAAGAATGACATGTGCATATTAAAAATCCCTTGAAGAAAAATAACTGGCTCCGTAAGTGGGTGTTTAACATGTATTTCTTTCAATTTTACTCATATTCAAGTTTGTGACGGTACGCTTTTGTACTGCCTAATTTGGCACTGCATTTATCAGCAATTTAGCTTTCAAACTCTGACGCATAACTATTGTAAAACATGCATGTGAATGATTTCTGACCACAAAACGTTAATGACAAAGGCTTCACCGGATATGTTCAGTCAAACTGTCACTCATGTGCCGCGTATTTGTGTTTCTTTTTGTTATTGTAATGCCGAAAAAAAAAAGAGAAAATAATTTAAAGACTGTTTGACATTGATTATAGTATATCTTTCTTTTCATTTGCGTGCATAACATTTTTTTACAACTTATTAGCAAGGTGGCGCCAAAAAAGGAATGATCAGTCTATTATACCGGCGTATAATCGATCAAATAGGCGGTCAGTGATTGGCACGAGTCATTATCTGATACACAATAAAACGTTATTGATCACGATAATGTCCGAATCACGAACTTTGGATGGGATCAGCTTCGCCACATTAGAGTGTATAAACTGCTGACAGATGATTAATGATCGTTTGTAATTGCTTCACGTCGCGCACTTCCTGTAGAAAGAGTTTTTATTGTTCAAAACGAGAGCCTACATACATTTATATTATGATTATGATAGAAAGCGAACGCCAAATACACGAAAATCATCTCACTTTTTTGCTAAAATGATGAATGGTCTTTCCGAATTACTTTTGACTGGTTACGTTACGTATTGTCGTGAAAAACTGTTGATAAATATTAATCAAGGATTTAATTGATCTGTTTTCATTGCACATCGGTATCAGATTGCACACGCGACCACTAACGTCGTCAGATGAGCAGATAGAAATAATTAAACGAAGTTTTTTCTGTGGCCAGATCGGCATGAGTTGGTCAGCTTGTGTGTAAGACCCCCTACGTTATACATTGCTGCTTACGTTTTTTGTTAGAGATTTATTACGAGTACCGATAGGAGCGCCAGCGTAACAAGCCATTTCCTCGTATTTGTTATGATGATGATAATTAATTAATCTTCAAGTTGGTAGCTAAAGCGGCACTGTTTAATAAATGTTCCGTTCAACTTACATAATCAGCTGCTAATAAATCATAAAAGCGGTTCTATAACAAGATCAAAATTTACTGCTCTTACAGTTTTAAATTACATTTTGATGCATCCAATTTCTCACGACATGCTACTATTACTTACTACAAACGATATAAATAGCGCTTCATTTTTTATGAAGTGTCAAAGACGAATATTTAATAGGCTTGGAGATAAATGTCCAAATTATGTTATTATAGTAATTTATTGAGCCCTCGAAGGCAGTATTTTGAAGGTCCGTTAGTCTGCTCGATAAAACTCGATAAATCAGTAAGCTGGGCTGAGTGTTGAGGGTCGGTGTGAACGATCCCGCCTACTGTATCGACCGGGGCCACGGAACAAACAAGTGAGCCCAATTAAAATGTCACTTATACTGTGAAATATTACGGTGTAAATCATAGAAAAGTCACGAAGGTGAAATTACCTACAATCAATATTAATGAGCAGGTTTTTGTGATCGATATTATGAGTGCGAGGTGTCTGGCGAAGCACATGAGCGGAATCGTCAATGTGTGACATCGTTCAAGCTCACACGTTCGAATGAACAATTACAATGAATTTTATTGGCCGTGAATTTTCTAGACTCAAGTATGTGACCCAGAATGGAGTAAATTGTGTCAAGATTGGAAAATACTCTGGGTATAATGTTATTCGTGCTCAATATAGAAATGTTCGTGTGCAGTATGCGCGTAATTACGAAATGGATACTATCGACGTCTTCAAACCGCTGCTGTTTAATTAAATCTGCTATGAGGAGACAACTGGTCGATCGATTAAAATTACGATATCGAAGACACGATATTTAGCAGATAATTGTAATTAAGCCGTAATTATAACACGCACGCGAACATTTACTTTTTAATCCAAGCTACATAATCCGCTCTGTTTAAGTTAACCTGCCGAAGTTATCCTGACGCTGTGTGGCCTTGAAGTTAAACTGACCGAATAAAATGTGAATTAGCAAGTCGCTACCGAATTAATGGCCGGATTGTTTTCGCGCAAACTCATTATAACTGCACTTGCGTACGCAAAAAGCGGGGAGCGTTACCGCGCTGACCACTGCGCAAAAAGTGGAACTACCGCACATATGCTAATCGACTAATTAACATTACATCGAAATGTATCACTCTGTTAGATATATCTTTGAAGTTCACACACATTTAATTGCATGGTAATTTCTCTAATTTCCATCTGATTAGCCGATTTATTCGGTTCCCTGCTAATATTCTATTGTTAAATTGTGTTGTTTTCTGTTTCAGATCGAGAGATAACAGACGCAGAGGTGAGAGCCAGTTTACTTCTTTTACTAGATACATTATTCCACCGTGATAAAGTTTCGGAATGAATTCAATGTAAATGTGCTTGTAAACTGTTGTAAACACATTAATCTTTATTTTTTTCCTTTTTTTTTGTTTTTTTAGACGAACATTAGTAGATGTAATGTCTGAGATAGCTAGAATATGTGTTGGATTAAACGCTAATGCTAAGCTTTTAATCGACGGTACTAAACTTTGAAATGAGTTGTAAAAAGCTTAATGTAGGAGAAATAAAAGAAATATGCATGGACATGCTTAGGATTTAAGATTTCTGATAGGCCGACAAACGAATGGCAGCAAGCAGCTTTTTTAGCATTTACTAGTTTTTCCGTGGCTTTGCCCATTTTAATAAACGAATTATCTCACGGGAACGTAAATGCTAACGAAACTCGAGGTCTATCTCTCAGTTTTTTAAATTAATTCAACTGTTTAAGCGTTATTGATTCTCAACTATTTAAACACAAAAACATACAGATAAAGAGAAAGAAAGTATTTACAATTATTACTAAAAAAAATAGGTTAACGGTACATTTTCTGTTATACACCATCTCTTAATAAGATTCCCCACATTTTCGCACAGTACATCAACCACAATGCACATTAAAATGCCATAAGTGCATGCGCACACCGCCAACTGCCTTCCAATGCGTCTAGTTTTTATCACCATTACGAAATAGTAACGGTAATAGATTGAATGTCGGACTCGTGCAAGAAGGCGTGTTAACACTCTTCATTTTGATAAATGACTTCTAAAATCTGGTTTTAGTAACTTTTTTTTCTATGACAGCCAAAACAAACTCACAAAAGTGAGCCTTAAATTGATTGATTGGATCGGGATTGTGACGGAATATTTATAAATTGAGCGTGGCATACGTGTAATTACTTTTTGAGTATACATTATCTAAGAGTAATTTCGGAATATGATTATTAAATGGAACTTCCTACTTTTTAACTAGGCATTTACCCCTCGCACGCCAGGGGGTATTATTATTACATAATTGCGCGTTTTAAAATAAAATCACAAATAAAAGCTTTTACAGGTTTTTTCCAAGAAGAGAGACCAACATTTTCAGCCGAATAAATTTTGGTCACTGACATGACAATTAAGCGTTTTTCAAGGTCATTCCAGTTTTACAACCGTATGTACAATCGGCGCTCGAAGGAGAGTAATTTCAGGCTACGATTGTTTAATGAAACCTGCAATGAATAGTTCTTATTTCTCAGTAGTAAAACTTTATGATAACTTTCTAAAGCAAGAATGATAAGTGGTATTCATGCTCATTCATCAAAAGCCAGGAACAGTCAACAAAAACCTTTTAAGAAAGTGACAGTAAATAATTCTGTCACTTGAAGTCAACAGTCGATGTCAATACGTTCTTAAATCACGAGACAGAAAAACAAGCCTGGCGTAAATTACGTTCCTATAATTAAATTAAAGATCATTAAGCTTCAGTAGAATGTGAACTTTACTTAATTATAAAGCTGGTTAGCGATATTATCGCCTTTATATACCTAAACCCAGAGGCAATAGACTAAGTGACATTCAAAGTATCAAGACGTTTAAAGTGACAAGATAAAAATATTAAAAAGATAAATTTGACAAACGCTACCGAAATGGGTGTGATACTTTTTTTCTTTTTTTTTTGAGGAAAGGAAGTCATTAAATAGTCCTAGAGCGAGAGGGAATGTCAAACTTTTGCTGACCGTCCAGTGTTCGATCACCTTTTTGGGTGTGTTATTGTAGCCCTAATTCGACTTATTTAACTTTTCATCTACACACATATTTTAACAAAAGAAAAGAAGAAGGAAACAGAAAATAGATACAAAGATTATGCTTACTTCCAGCATACCTGCTAGAGTAGAGTTGGAAAAAAAGAGATCAAAAGATCCTTAATCCTTGTCAAATGGAAAACAAAATTTTTGATAATCGATAGCGATTGTCAAAAAATATTATTGATTGAAAAAGTTTATAGAATTTCACGTTGTTTAGAGTCTCAGGTAATGTAACTCCGAATAAAATTCCGACAAAACAAGTTCATCGCAAATCGTGCTTTATCAATTTATACGGATTAAGTTTTTATGTCACTGTCAAAACAGTTATAATCTACGAATACATTGACCAGTTGTGAACTCTGCGACTCGCGTAGGATGACAAACCTTCCTACTCAAGTCACTTAAACTCAGCATTCATAGATATTAATGATTTTATTATAATTTTCGCGACACATCATTCATTAAAGTCTACTTAGAAATTTAGAAGCTGCCGTGTATCAGATTATGTCTGAGATATAACGATTTATACATTTAAGAGATTCATTATTAATACATTTATCATAATAATTTCTGTGGTGTCATAAAGTGAAGTGAAGTGGCCGAGGTCACAACTTAATAATCTTATGATTCCCACGTAATCTATGGAGACTTATTATTTTGTTGAATGAATAATGATTTATTATTTATTTACAATTGCTGATAGTAATTTCCTGTTTGTTACATCTATTTTATTTGTAGAGAATATTTATGATACACTGAACGATTTCATGATTTTATGTTGTAAAAATAAAGTAGTTCATTTCTGTTACCAGCTAACATAATTTATATCCATTTCCTTCAACACTAAAATTGATATGCATTTATATCTAAAACATGAAACAAGATTTTATGGTTCTTTACGAGAATTTCTAAGAGGAGGTTCAAATTGCACTATGACGACTAATAGTAGTTATCACTAAACTGTCTCAATGTGTGTCGATTAAGCAGCTCGGTTATTTCTCCTCGAGTTTGAGACCACAGGCAGTAGGCCTGTGGTCTCAAACTCGGCAATAAAATTTTCCAGTGATCTCAAATGAAACGGATACAATTAGATTGTAAAGATGAATACCCGTTGTTGTCAGTTGTTTTTCTGAGTCGAATTAAATAAATGAATATCGATTAAATTAGTTGATATTAGTTTTGTTGAGCTGTTTTATTAGGACCGCTAATTAATTGTAGAAAGACTCCTGGTAAAATAATAATAATTATTTATTTTTATATTTGTTTATTATTATTTATTTATACATGTTTTTATAAAATTATATACAGCAATCGATACAGAAATCCATTGCGACAATTTACACAAACATATTTTTTTTTATTTAGTGTTATTTTTCTAAGGATCCACTTTTTGAACTTACTCTAATTTATGACCAGCCGATCTATACAAGGTGTAAGGGACAGCCCTCCGCAAACTTTCCCTTACTCCCTTTTTTTTGTCGACGGGGAAAATCATCTTATGAAAAAACCCGCTCTTGGGTGGAGCGGGCGATAGTGTCAGACTCTTAATGACTAAAAACGTCGCGCCGCGCCGGTCCTCCTAGCCTTCATACCGGGGCTCTAGTTTCCTTTCGGATAACCCCGACCAGCTTCGACCCAGCTGGGCCCCTCATGTTGCTGACAACTCCTTGAGGCGCGCGGGAACAGTGCGCGCCGTCGACGCCTTGGCTCGGTCCGGACAGTTGCCGGACGATCGGACAGCAAGCTACCCATGGCTCGCTGTCCACGACCCCGCGTCTACGGCAAATTCTGTAAAATCCTCTTATGAAGTGAGCTCTGATTGTAGCGAGAGGGAGTGTTTTTTCAGTTACTCTTTGCGTTCCACGGCCATTGTAACTCTTTCGAACAATCCATCAGGCCTGGTTTGCAGTTCTCAACCTCTAAAGAGGTTCAAGGTGAAATTTTATCAGATTTCAGCGGCTCGTGGAGATTATTGTTGATTTCCAATAAAGCGAGTGATTTTCATTCATGTAACTTTCCTTTAACATTTAAAATTACAGTTATTCAAATGGCTTACTCAATATCACAAATAATATATCGTTTCCATCATGGACAGAGGTCCTAATAGAAACTAGACACGATTAATTTTCTAGCTGATGCCCGATAGCATTCAGTGTTTACCCCCGTATGGCCCGGAGGCATCATTGAATGAAAACTTTGAATTGATGGCACATAATCTAACCAAGATTAAATAAATGGCATACTAATTAATTATGTACAAGCTATTTAATCGTAGATTGCCTTGTTTGATTTTAAAGGATTGTGCAGGAAATAAGACATTTATCATTGGATATAGAAGAGAGTTTGTGGAGCAAATAGGGGCTATATTGATTTGCTGCGTTCTTTCATATGCGGATAAAGCTTTCGTTTTTTACCAAGTTCTTTTTCTGGGCTTAGTAGCTACAAAGAATCGTAATGTTTTATAATAAAATAGTTTGTTGCTACTTTAATTACAGTTTAACTGGCTTCAAAAACCAATTTGCGCCAGCAGTAAACGCTTTTATGAAGCTAGACTAATAGATGTGACCGTAAAAGACCGTATAAGGAACTAACGGTAAAATCATTTGAAAACTGTGACTTCTTATTGTTTCATCCAATAAATTATTGTAAGTGTAATGTCAGTTCTAATCCAAGATCATTCTTCAAGATAAATGCAGGGAGCTAATTGGTTGCCTAGTTCTGTTACGGATTTATGGATTGGTTTATTTCAATGAATATTCATTGATGTTGGTACAAAGTAATCACAGAATGAAAATGTTGAATGTGAATCGTTTGCTGCGATATTTCACGACGCTGAACACAGTAACAGTCGTCTGTTTAATTCCGTGTCACTTCTGTTATAAAACATGCATAGAGCTGCGCGTACGCAACGCAAAGCAACATAATATCAATTCAAATGCCGCGTTATATTTTGTAGCAACACTGCCTCTTCGATTTATTTTATTTTTATTCCTGAAATATTTACGAGTGTGCTCATAGCATAGAGTTGTCAGGGGTTCGGAACCTTGGGGTATAAATCAAAGTGTGACGTAACAATAGCGGGCTAGAGATGTCCCAACACGCCCTGTAGCCGTGCTCCGTTACACGGAGAGGCGGGGCTTCATGGTTTTAATCTATGCGAGTGTAAGGACAATGTACACCGGTATTGTGTTAAGACTGTTTTGACGTTCATGCTGTTTGTTTGTAGCTGCCAAGGTGTTATTAAGTCCGCGACAAGGCTGGCCAATGACGTATAGCTGGTTCCACCTGGTCTTTATCCGCAATTTCTCCCTGGGTGGCTTGTTTTGACACTAGTGATGTATGTGCTAACTTTCTCGCTGATCACGAATAAAAGAGCATGCCAGTCGAATGCTGTGAGTCAAACCCCTACAGTACTAATGCGGTTTGAACTACTTTTGCCGTCTCATAGTTCTGTGAACCAATTTTCACGCTCAGTAACATCGATTGACGTCATAATTTGCTTGTTTAGTTAAAAATAAGGTACAAAAAATGTCAAGAAAGAAAATGAAATGAAAGTTGAAGACCAATCACGGTAACGTGACCAACAACTGGAATATTTTGCGTGCCACTTAGAATATTGCAAACAGACGCTGTTCCACACTTTTGCTCTTATAAAGAGATGGTTAACGATGTCTTTAATCACCGCTAACCCAAAATCCGATTGTCTTGTAAATTAAAGAGACGTAGAGGCTGATTAAACATGCACAGAGCCGGTAACGAACCGGACGCCGACGCTCATTATGTGCCAACAAGCCTGACGGCTCCCACAAAAGCTTGCTAACATAATGAACGTTTTTCAAGCACTTTCTTCGAAGTAAAAAGTGCACAATTTATTGGACTTGTAAAAAAGTCATTAAAAAACCTAACTTAATTGTCACGGCTGTCTGCGAGACGTCGCACGCCGCCCGTCGCCGCCCGCGCGCCGTCCACCGATTATGTTACTATTGTAACAGTCGTTTTTTACCAAATTGGTCTCTTGCTTCTTTTACAGAATTTCGGTTTCGCTTTCACTAGAATGTGTATTACTGTTCATTGTATTGATTAAACAAATTGCAATTTGATTTGCGGTTGCGGTGATACGAATTAATGTATATTTAGTTATGTTTTTGACTTTTTGTATGAAAGCTATAAGCTCCAGTTTCTCATGGATTCAATTCA
Organism: Mythimna lalbum; assembly: GCA_949319445.1. NCBI lineage: Eukaryota > Metazoa > Arthropoda > Insecta > Lepidoptera > Noctuidae > Mythimna > Mythimna lalbum. The sequence goes on along the minus strand of OX439352.1, from coordinate 7,111,655 downwards.
CGTTTGCTGGTTAAGTAGGTCATATACAAAATTACCTAAATACAAATGTAGTAATAGGTAATAGGTAGCTACTAGATGAATGCACTGAGTGAAAGATCTTGGCCGGAAAAGAAAACTTACGAAAATAAGTATGAAGTAAAAAAATATCTAACTGACACATCAAAGTTTTAATAATAAAAAGAAAATTATAATAATCATAATCACCACTGTCGAAAAAAATGTTAAACACAACACAAATAAAGTCTAGCATAGACAAAAATAGTTGGAACACAATTCTATGTTCCAACTATTTTTGTCTGTACTTGAACACAATATATATAAACGAAATTGGCTTATTGATTCTTCCATCTTTCAACTAACAAACAATTTTTAATTAATCTCTTATGAATCTAAGATCAAACATTCCTAAGCCCCGATCTCCCATGATCTGTTTCCATCATTGAATTAGTTACGTAACCATCAATCTTAGTGGTTCTAAGTGGGTTATTAGCGACGGGTTGCGCTGAGTCACCCACGTCATTGCGATCACGAGGTCCAGAGCAACCTGGGCAACTTTGCCCGCCCATTGTGCAATGATGCACTTGCACTCGAGAAAACGGTCAATGACTCGTCGATTGAATGATAGTGATAATTATTATGATGGTTAATCATAGGTTGCTGGAGTTTTATTGTTTCTGACGAATGTGTGGAGTTACGTAAAGATTATTGTGGGAAATGTTGTGCTCTTCGGTTCGTTACTCGTTATTACTGTCTTAATATATATAGATAGACGAAGCAGTGGTGGATCAGTGGTAAAGACTCAGATTTACGAATCGCACGTCAAGGGTTCACACCTGGTTGGGCGCATTATTTTATTCAGCTTTTGGTTTCCCACGGCTGAGACTTCTTCCAGATATTCTTTTCTCGAGCAACTCCGAAACAGCCCTTGTGGTAGGCATCTAAATTATCTGACCAGCAGGGAAGCGCTTTATTTTATCTTATTTATTTTGTTACCACTTTACTACTCACATGGTAAGGAAACCGTCTAAGCCTAGAGTTAAAAAAATTACGTGGTAGATTACGGCCCATTCTCTTTCCTGCAGAGGAAGTCTGAGCCCTTTAAGTAGTGAGAACTTTATAAGGTTGATTATGCTTTTATATGCTTGGGTAACTGAGGTCACCAATTTCAGTTACGAATATATTTCTTATAAGTAGGTAGTTATTAGTTATGTAGTGTTTTGTTTAACAATAATGAAGGACATCGTATTTATTTACTAACATTCATACAGGTTCACCTTCAAGGTTAAGCATGGCTTAACGAGGTTGGTCTGAAGATGGGTTACTATCTCAATATACCAGGACTCCTCCGTGCCTAGGAAAGCATGTGAAGCCGTTTGTCCTAGGTGCCATTTTGTAAACCTTTGACAGTCGTTACCGGAACGTCTGTCAAGTATAATTTGAAACCGGAAAAATCAGAAACTAGTGACTAGGGTTTCTGATTTTCCGGTTGTCGTACCAAGGAATATCATTTTAGCTGAGTTCCTGTGTGATGCAGGTCAGATTGGTAGTTGCTCGAATACTGGTATCCGAATGCATCCGGTTTGTCTGAAAGCCGACACCAATAGATTCATTGAATAGAATTCATACAGATGAAGCCTAAGAAGAGCGATAAAAATAAATGTTAGGAATGTGTTTTTAATATGTAGGTACAAACAAAATAATAAATGAATACCTGTCAAGTTAGACTTGCTTTCGAATATTTTTCAAACAAATTGGCCAATTTACGTCAAATGAACTTTTTTTGCGAATTAATGAATGAAAACTTTCATTTTTAAATAAAATTCGCATCTAATTAGTCTTTATGAGCGTGTCTATTAGTGCAAAAATAAAAATTAATTAGCGTGTCGTTAATTAATGGTATTGCTCTACTGTGTAAAGAATATTTGAGAGGAAAAATGTGTGTATGGTTTTATGGTTAGTGCCAAATAAAATGAGTACAGTTTTCGAAATCTGGCATGATGCGTACATTCCTTAAGATTTTTTTACTCTCGGGCTTTTGATTTTTTGCATAAACTTCTTCTATCTTCATACTTAGTACAACTGCAATAAAACTTAGGTCTTACATTTACCCACATTTTTTTTTGTCGTGGTAGATAGTCATCAAGTAATTTCTTCCGCTCTGGGCGGAGTGGGGAGACTTAGACTTTTACTGACTAAATCCTACGCGTGCTCCTTCTGCGCGCTCTTTGCATTCCAAGGCCACGATGACTTTCGAACAATTCCGTAGATCGGGACACTTACCTGCCTTTTTTTTGAGGTAGGATATCATCAAATGACTTCTCCCGCTTCAAGGAGAAGCGATAGAGCATCTCCGACTGGATCCTTTAGTTGTCTTTTACGTTCTAGAGCCACGGCCACTTTTTCAGATGTGCCCGCAGGCATTGACTCTACTGGCGCATGTAGAAGACTTGGCCCTTACTAGACAGGTGGACTGCGACCTACCTATAGCTCATCGTCAGCAACCCCGCGCCTATGGTGGGCGGAAATTGCCCCTCACAGAAGCGGCCATCTCCTCCGCTGTCATTACTGCTTTGCAGAATGAGACGAATGCATCCCATTTTCTCTCACTTCAGATTAAGCCTGTGATAGATCTCTTTTTTTCTACATTTTTGTAGAAACACCCGGAGACAAAATTGAAAAACTAGATACTAGAAAGCTATCTCATTAAAATACCATAACAATTAATATGCATACCTTGTCCTAGTTTAAGATTAAAGAGAAGAGGGCGAAATTACCCACATTAAAAACTTTAACTACATTCTAAATTCATGAGAGCATAAAGTTTAATGTAATTGTCTTTTAACTAATATTCTAGCTTTAAGCACTCAATTATTGCGCAGGAATACGACACATTTCCCAAAGGCATAGAATTCAAACAAGCACAATTTAATAGCATACGAGTAGTACCAGTTAATACCGCACGAGTAGGTATAACTCAGTTTAACCGAGGAATCCCAACGAACGATTAAAGTAATCTACGGTTACGCCGCCGATTTGCGTCACAGTAATCACGGTGAGCATCCAATACTCTCCACACAGATATTCCATCATTCTTTAAGTCTTTTTCTAGTATTCCATGTGTAATTTCAAAGCAGAAGTGATAGTGCTTGTAATGTACCTTAGAAACTGCCTAGTCATAGATTTTGAGTTGGTATTCACAGGTATGTAATCATTGTAAAAAGATGATACAAGCCCAATTATAGAGCTTGGTTGAGTTACCATTGTTTTGCGAGTCCTTTTTCTGTTTTAGGGTCAGTTCACACTAACGTGACGCTTCGCAACGCTGCGCGAAGAGCGAATCATATAATTACTTTACACACGAAAATATACTTATACTACAGATGAAGTTAGTTACCTAAACAGACGTTTAGGTAGTTAACTAAAGGTAAACTTGATCTTGAAAATCTTGATATGTCTTTTTATTGAAAATAAATCGTGTAAAGGAATACATACAATGATTATTTAAATCTAGTAATTACCTAACATCGGTTTAGGTATATACCTAATTGTAAACATTTTAGACAATTATTTCGATAAAAGACATGTTTAGATTATTTACATTTAGTTAACTACCCAAACCGAAAGAGTATACACATTTCATCGTCCGAATTCAGAAACTGTTGCACCACGCTGCGCTGCACTGCGAGGCATGTCGATCTGGAATGTGTATGTTTTCGTGTAATAAATAAACTTACATCTAGAGACGCTCTTCGCGCAGCGTCGCGTCGTACCGTGTAAACTGACCCTTACTTATCTTTAGGCATATGTAGGCGTCTAGTAAAGCCAACTATTATGTTATGAGCTTAGACTATTCCAACCATCCTGACCATTTCCGGAAAAGATATCAAAATGTATCCGAGAACGCGTCTGGAAATAGACATACTCTCTAAATTGACACTAACCGAAGATAAAAACGGATTATTGTGTTTCTTGCATCGCTTTCCTTACATTTTATTATATTATTGCTTGCAGAGTTGCAGTATTCATAAATAAATAAAAGTATCACCAGATTTGCATTAAAAATTATTTGAAAGTGAGTTGAAGCTTTAGGTTTAAATATTATGAACTAGTTCATGCCAGTGGCTTCGACCGCGTGACTGTAGAAAATATTATAGCCTATGTAACTTAGTGATGTAGAAGCAATCTACTGGTGGAAGAATAAAATCAGTGTAGTAGTTCATGAGTTTATTCAATACAAAAAAAAAAAAAAAAACATTTGTATAGATAAAGCGACAGATGCATTCATATTACATCTAGCATTTATCAACAAGAGCTAGATTAAAGCGAAGCGTGCAAAAAAGAAGCATAAATTATTTTATTGAGTTTAGATGATGAATGCCAGTGGTTATATGACACGATACTAAACGCACTTTATAAGCACATCACCATGCACACAAGCTATAGTCATAAATCAACCTCTTAATTTGCTCTCCACCGATTCCATGTTAACAGGACAGGTTATGATGCAATTTTTATATATAAAGATAAGTATAATTTCTGTATATTTCTGAGATAACGAGTATTCTTGTGAAGGAAGCGCTCATCAGGCGGCTAACGAGGGATATAATAAGTGCTGCAGACTTTACCCACTACTGACATAAATGTCGGGTTTCTTCTAGTTTAGAAAAACTGTTTGATATACATTTGAGCCTGAAGTGAGAACAGAAATTCGTTTTGGGAACTGATTATTTTATATCAAATTATCTAATATGCTAACTTACAAAATATGCTGTTTTGACTTTTGAGACGGTTTTTTGTAGCCGCTTTAGACGGTGCAAATTTTTGAGCTAAATTTTGGAATATCGTCGTGCCAGCGACACGAAGACGAACCAACATTAAAGTTGAGATATTTAGCTACATGAGTTAGGTACATACATAACTTAGCGATAGCTAGACGAGCGACGGGACAGAATGGAAGAAAAAAACGTGTAGCGCCGACCCCAAATAAAACGGGATAAGGGCAGGAAGATGATGAAGTACATAACTCTAAAATAAATTATTATCAAAAAAAAATTAGTGATCGAAAGCTGTTAGTTAGAACTCCTATTTACGACAGGAAACTATTTAATATCTTATCAGAAATAATATCTAGAGTAGCCACGAGTATCCAATATATAGCTTAGGGCTTAAACTAGACATATCCTTTAACTAACAAACGATGTGCACCCGATAAATACATCCCAACAGCTCATAGCCGACAAACAACACATAACTCCAGTGTCATGGTGTATCTATCATTAAAATTGTTACGACTATTGCATGTCATTTTTAATTAGTCGATGCTAGTATCATTACATCAAAGCAAGTTGAAGAATGGCTCTCATAAATCGTGTTTATACAATTAGGGCCGCGGGGAAATAGAATATTGTATGTTAAACGGAGCCTGGTTACACCATGTAATAACGGGAGATTAGAAGCCATAAGAAAATGACCGGTCTATTGTTTAAACTGAGATTATTAATTTATGTTTTGAACGGCGTTTCTTTGTGTTGCTACGGTGAAGTAGATTTTGTAGATTTCGCGTCTACACTCATCGTAAATCAAGGCTGTTATTTTAGTCAGTTAGTCAAACAAAACCACCAAACTCAGACAGTGGGCAGGCCGCTCGTAAAACAGATGATCGATGGAACCAAAAAGGTTTGGGTGGTGACCGCGTACCGGAAAATGCAGAGTTAGAAAGCTTCCCAGATGGTGGACCGATGACCTGGTGGTGAAGGTTGCGGGAGTAAACTGGATACAAGGCTTACAAAGATGGACTAGTAGCTGTGGTGATACTTGATGAATGTCTATGTCCAATGATGATAATGAGTTGAAATATTATATACTTAATCTTCTCCTATTTTAGTCCCAGTAATTTTTAGTATTTACACCATATACCTATTACTATTTCATTGTGTTAATTATTGCAAAAATTGAGATAAAAATAAATTGCCCTTTACACTACCCGTAGTTTATTTTTCTTCTGCTATTTTAGTCCCAGTAATTTTTAGTATTTACACCATATACCGATTACTATTTCGTTGTGTTAATTATTGCAAAAATTGAGATAAAAATAAATTGCCCTTTACACTACCCGTAGTTTATTTTTCTTCTGCTATTTTAGTCCCAGTAATTTTTATTATTGACACCATATTATTTTATTACTATTTCATTGTGTTAACTATTGCAAAAATTGAGATAAAAATAAATTGCCCTTTGCGCTACCCGTAGTTTATTTTACTTCTACTATTCTAGTCTCAGTAATTTTTAGTATTGACAGTGACACCATATTATTTTATTACTATTTCATTGTGTTAACTATTGCAAAAATTGAGATAGAAATAAATTGCCCTTTGCGCTACCCGTAGTTTATTTTCAAAGTAAATTGGCCTGTTTTATGGCTTACCTATAAGATAATCAAGATATAAAAGCGTGATCAAAAAAGAAAAGAAGGAAATTAATGTCATAGAGATACTCACGTATATAAAAATACATAATTTTCGAGCACTCAAGAAACTGCCCTAATTATAATATAACTAACTTCCGTCAGTGGCTTCACCCGCGTAGTAGTAGATTTCTTTTTACAAACTTTGTTCCTTCGTTTCATTACTTTTGGGGATAGATTTTTGAAAATCCTCTCTCAGTGCTTACCTACGTCATAGAAAATACCTATTCGCATTATATACTAAAACGAATGTTGTATATTTTCTACTTTCATGTGAGTGAAGCCGATGTCAGAAGTTATATATTACCTAATTAATATTTTGCGTAAATTTTCATTCCACAATCAGTGTCGATCTCTCTCATTTCTGAGGGACAACAATAATTACGTTTCTAATATTTTATAGAGGCCTCAAGGCTAAAGTTTACTAGCAATCTGCATCAGACCGTTCAACTCTACCATTTTACTGCCTGCCAATATCTTTACTATTTCTTACAATAACTGACGTTTCAATTTTCAATAACCGACCACTTTAGGAAAATTAACAATCTTATTTCAATATAAAGTGACTTTTATAGATGCATATTTAGTTAATCGATTTATATATTCATAGGTAAGTATATAAAATACAAAAAAAAAAAAACTACTTCTGTACGTTATAGTCTTGAAAACCACCCAACCGATATGCCCCAAACTATTTTCATTACAAAGGCGATAATGCAAAGATATAGACTTTTAAAACTATGCTTTAATTAAAATATTTTTTCCTATCTTTAGTAGCCTCGAGTTGCGAATACTGAGAATTACTTGTAATGTTCTTTCTGTAATGTTCTTTCTGTAATGTTCTTTCTGTAATGTTCTTTCTGTAATGTTCTTTCTGTAATGTTCTTTCTGTAATGTTCTTTCTTCAAAAGATAATCTCTGACAAATCTGCATGGTTCTCATGAGATTTGACCATTATATATTTACTGTATGGGTTTTTTAAGAGACTGAACCGTGAGTTTGTTTTGGTGTTTCTACTCAGGGTAGCCAACACCACCTAGGAAACACCAGCCTTATCTATGTAGTTTAAAATGACGGGAAAACAAATGATGTGAAATAGTACATTGCTACACTAGGGGTGAAAGTTACTTATTTCGTCTCGTTATTCGAGGGACTAAATAAGTAACTTTAACCCCGAGGTAAGCATTGTGCTTTTCATTACGAAAACAAGAAGATAGACCTAGTTTTTTTAAAAAATAATTTGACAGCTGTTAGTTGAAAGTAAAACTCCCTAGGGATGAAAAGTGTGATACTTTTCAGCCCGCTCCTCAGGCAACTTCAGACCTACTTTCAGAGTATGAGTAATGAAAAAGTATTTTTTAAACCATCGTCATTTATCAACAAACAAACGAAGTAAAAAAGTACACGCTGGGGATACGCTAGTTTTTGTTTATTAAATTTTAATACATCTGTAAAAAATTGATAGACAAACTTTTTATTTATAGACTCACTGCAACTGCACACGGGTGCTATTTAATTTGCCGGTGGATTCTTCAAAATTTATTTCATACAAATCATGTCTCAACAATTACGGATACAAAAAGTTCGAGACAGACGTTTCCAAATGATACCGCGTTTGAATGCACCAATTGAATTTTATTTGTATAGATTTCTCTAGCTGATCTGTTTACACCTTATTTTATATAGCAAAGATGTTGAAAGTATTATTTAGATTGAAAACTTTACTAACAGGTCATATATAAGCGATCCGCAGATTTACGATGTCAGTTTTTAATATCCAGTGTTTACATGCGCCTGCGATTCAATTAGCATATAAACGGGTTGTGAAAATAAAATTGGGTGCGTGAACCTTAAGGCATAGAATGGATAGCTACCTACAGAAGGTTTACTCCATAAGACGAGCGAAAATTTACGCATACAGGCACGCTTCACATACAGCAAGTGTAAGCAAACTGGTGACTGGCATTTTAACCTACCTTGTTTTAAAAGCAAAAGGCTGAAGGCTAATAAAATGGTTATGTTCAAATTTTCTTGCATGATGGTATCAGGAATGAAGATAACCAAGAGAGAGCCAAGGTTATTGACATAGCCCGAAGAATCGCCAGACTTAAGTCACAGTATGCCTAGATGCAGCGTCTGACCAGTATTTCACATGGAGCAATTCCTTATCTAAACTCCACAACCCAGTAATTGGGCAAAACGATAGCCCATGGCAACACTGATGTTAGATTTTCAGGGTAATGACTCCTTTACTGTAGTCGACTGTTAAAGATCTACAAATAGAGCCAGGACCCAATAGCCTTGCGTATTCTTCGAAACATGAAAAAGCCTCAGTTTGAAACAGAAGATCACCTATATATGGGCCAACCTCAACATTCTTTAACCTTGAAAATTGACCAATGCAGTGCTTCCCGAGTTCCCACGAGCTCCTCGCGACTGGCATTTGTTTGAGATAACTTGCGGAGAGTGTATACGCCTGTTTTCACTCGATCCTTGGCCTTCTATGCTAACTACTTCGTGCCCCAAGGCTTATTCAAGCCCTTCTCGGTATCAATACAATTATTCAAGCGAACGTAAACGACGCAAAGTGATATTAAATTAGATTACAACTATTCACAATAAAGTTGGCGTTTCAAAGGGGTGTTGTTTATTTTTTCTCAAACATCCGCTGATCTGGAAAGTTTTCGTAGAAATCTGTGATTGTAAGCGGTATTATTTTAACTTATTTTGCTCGTTCAAGTTGGTAATAGATTTCTGGTCTATTGAACTGAATAGAAACGTAGACATAGTCCAAAATCAATTTTCAACAAAATCTATTATAGCATCAATGTATCTGAACAAAAACAAAGTGAAACATTTCTCACAATCTAAACAAGATAGCTACTATAATATTTACATGAAACGCCACTAAAGTTCATTTGCTAAAGAAATGTGCGTCGATTTGTCCAACCACCACTGTAATGCTTCTTACAAATTGCATGCTTTCTGCCAGTCAAAAAGAGACGCACATATCTTTTTGCAGTGATTCCACGGCTCTCATTTTAGCTTAGGCCAAAACAATAGCCGTGGCGCCAGGATTAGGGATGACCATTTCTTCAAATTTATGTATTGTATTCCCAAACAAAAAACTAGAAATATTTTTAGTTTATTAACTTTAAGAATGGTGTTTGTTTGTTTTTTATAATATTTCTTTACTAGCTGCTCTCTAGCAGAGATTTCACTCGCATTGCAATAGAAAATTAAATTAAGGTAAAAATGTATCCTATGGGCTATTCCAGGATATGCCAGTATATCAAACAGTATTGCAATCCGATCAGCCATTCGAGTACAATCTTCCGTCGTGTGCGTGATTAATTGCAATGGCAAAAAAACCTCTACTTTACTACAGTCTACTTAAATTTTGACTGACCTATTAAATAAAACAAATATCAACAAAACTTGTCAAGTGAAATCAATAAAGAACTGCGATTAATCAGACATCACGCTGAGCTGTGTGAGCAACCCTAATGTCAGGGCCCCTGTCTCGCGGGCGATGAGTCCGATGACGGCTGTGTGCGAGCGTGCGAGCATGCGGTAAGTGAAGGCCGCGCGGAGGCCGGTCGTCGACTGCGCTATTTACGTCCCTGCCGACCAAGCCTAATACCGGCTACACACCGGCTGCTCGAGTGCTTGCCCGATGCTGGACTTGACTTTGACTTGACGCGCCTTTTCTTTACTACTAAGCGTAGTAATGACAAGTCGCGTCAAGTCAAGAGTAATCGTGACAAAAAATACGGTTTATATGTTTGTACTATTGTAGTAAAAAAAAGAACGACATAAAGAAAACACTATAGCAACTACGGCTTCGATGTAAGAACATCCAAGCCTTAGTAGATTGACATTGGTCATAGAAAAGACTCTATACAACCTTTTGTTTTAGGAAGCTTGAGTAAGTTTTCGGTAAGTAAGAAGGTTAAGGTAAACCATCTTAATTAAAAAAAATATATATCCTATAATAATAATTATTAAATATTATAAACTAATACAAACTTACAGTAAAAATATGTACAACCGGGTAAAAAACAAAAGGAACTTATAGGGCGTCAAAAATAATATAATTCCTTCAATTTCATGCTTAGTTCCGTCTACATTTTATTATTTTGGATAAATACTACATGTCCAAGCATCATTGCACTGGATATATTATTATCAAAGGCGTGACCAAAAGAAAATAATTTAAAAAACTTTCGCACGCTTTTTTTATCAAATGATTTTTAAATTTAGGGTTAGTGGAGGATCGATAATTCTGCACTACCTTTTAAGGATAACACAATTTAGTTTTGTATTAAATGTAAATTTTATGCATTATGTTTCTGATACTTATATGCAAATAATGCAATTTTCGCTGCAATCAAATAATAGGCATGTAAATACGACGACTACTATAAGCCAATGTAAAGAGTGGACCTCTTTACATTGGCTTATAGTAAAACGACTCGAAGAAAATACGTTTTGTCTATTATTGTACTGTATATCTAAATTGAATATCAAAAATGTTTTTTTTTTTTAACGGGTTAGGTATTATTTAATCAATTATTTAACACGTAAGAAAATGTATTGTTTTAGTTAAAAAAAAAAAACTTTATTTCACATTAGACTATTCTGAAAATGAAAGTTGTTGTTTTTGAAGAATCACTGATTTGGTTATTATCACCACGACAAGCAAAAAAATGGCATGAACGTAACATTCTTTTACCGAAAAAAAAAAATTATAATTATGGCAAAAATAAAACGCTACAAAATGTAGAACACTATGAATGACCTTACCACGGAATAATTATATTGCAATTAAATCAAAATGATATTAATTTCACGTTTCCCTCGAGGATTACAGCACTAGTGTGTAACATCGATATAATCACAGTTGGCGCCTACCGATTCTCGCAGATCGTAAGTCATCGCTCATTATATTAATTTACTGGCTTTTTTAACCTTTTGAAGATAAAAATGACCGATAAATTCGATATGCCCTCAATGAATTAATTTGCTTGAATTTACTGAGACTGGTTAAAATAAAGGTTCATTTTAAAGACAGTTTATTGTAATAAGGTATGTAGGTAGGTACTTTTTTTTAATTAATACTCAATATATTGCACATAGAGCAGTCGTGGCCTAGTGGTAACGACCCCAACTTACGAGTTATAGGTCGCGGGTTCAAACTCAGTGTGACATTCACCAACCCGCACTGGGCCGCGTGGTGGATTACGGTCTATTCCCTCTCCTAGAGAGGAGGCTTGAGTCCCAACAGTGGGAAAATTATTAGGCCGACTATGACACACAGAATATATTTTATCCCGGGAGTGTGTTCCCTTGGAATACTTTCTATTATTACAGGCGAAGCCGCCGATAGAAACTAGTGGAAAATAAAACGTTAATTATCGAAGAAAAAAAACAGTTAAACATAGAAACACAACTACTAGTACTTAAATAGCGCTTTTAATTATGGTCTTCATTAAAAGCTTCGATCTCGATATACTTATGTGCTATATCTCAAACAATTAATCGTAATTTAATTAGTACGCTATCTGATTATTTAACCTTCGCTATCTATATAGGTACAGTCAATGAGAAAAATGTGTCACATGGCTGTGAGATTCAAAGGTAATTTAAATATTGGTTGGTTACTAAAAAGATAAATAAAATAGATGTGTTAGCCAAAAGCTTTATTATTATTATTATGAGCCCGTTGTATCCCACTGCAGGGCAAAGGCCTCTCTTCCAGTCAGCCACTCTACTCTTTTCTGTCCTAAGCCACTTCTGGCCAATTTCCAAAAGCTTCATAGGGCTTCGAATTTTTTTAGGGCTGTGGGATTTTTCAAAAAAGTGACCGCTACCCTGGAACGCAATGAGCCATTAAAGGAACGCAGATGAGTTTTAGCCATTATATATTGTTTGACACGCCATTGTTCTACACAGAGTTGAATAAGTTATCTGATGATTTCCCACACAAAAAAGGCTGTGGCTTAATTGCCACGAGCTTCACAGCTTCAACAAAACTTTAGGGGGCTTTAATCAAGCTGCTGGATCAGAGCTTAGATTCAAAAGTGTTGCATCTGGACACGGTTCATATTGTGACGAGGTTTGTAATTTTTTTCAAGAAATATTTAGAAACATGAATTATTATAGAATTTATCCTAACTAAAAGGCATAAAACCGTAGAAAGCTTCTTGCAAACCATCAAAGATTTTCTCTCACGACTGTACAAAAGCTTGGCGAAAAAGAGGACTTTTTATAATTAACTCGTTCTGTCCAAACCTTATCAGTTGCCTCTATATGCAATTACCTTTTTATTTGGGGCGTGCCCCAAGTAAACCACTCGAATGGTAATTACCATCTTACAATTTAATAATCGTGTGTCTTGTGCTAACTAGCGCGCGAAATGCCCTGTCAAACTACAGCTCTTGCTGATCAATATTAAGATACAGAACAAAGACGTTATTATGTTATAAACCGGCCTTTTTTGCATCTTTGCCTTCATTGAAAACGTTTAAATAAACTACACAAGATAATAATGGATAATAAAACCTTTTAATTGATGTCTACGATGGGAATTTTAAAAGACTATGAAAAAATACTTAAGAACTTTAGTGCTCGCACATTGTTGCCAAGACATCAAGTTTTAAACTCAAAAGTAAGTAACATTGAATTGTTGTCTGACGTTTCAACGATGCAATTAAGCCGTCATTGGAATATAATAACATTTTCCCACAAAGACTATTGTCATTAATTAATCTTTTCGTATTGTTATAAATAAATTGAGTATAAACAAAACATTGAGAAAAGTGTGACCCCACACAATACAAATTCTATCAAAGGGCTCATTAACAATCAAAAATTTAAAAGACAATGGAATCTACACCATAATTTCACACTCATTTTCTTAAAAGAATAATTACACACTTTAAAATTGTCTGTGGTGAAAACATTATTTTCTTTGTGGGTGAAATTAGAACGAAACCAGATGACACATCGGCATCGGCTCGGTAAGTGCTGTTATCAATGCGTTAGAATCACTCGATTCATTGTAATAGCTCAGAAAATGATCTGATTGTAGTACAATAATAATATTATGGCGAGCAATGAATAACAATTGTGCACCACCGAGTGGATTTCGAAATCGATCGCATTGCGCAACTCTAATGATAGCACAGGAAATAATAACACAGATTTGTGCACAATGATGTGTTATAACTATACTTAGTTAAATTTATTACTGAAGGGTGGCATTATTGATTCGGGATCCGGAAAGGGCCATCGTAATTGTAGAGATTTAGATTATCTAGTAGATTGTTCTTTGGTATGCAACCGTAGGCTTGTAACTGTGCTTTTGTTAGGGGTATAGAAAACGGTGCAAATCAAAATTATCGCGACGAAACGTATCTCGGTAATAACGAATAATGTACTGTATAAACTTTAGATACTACCTAAGTGTCAGGTGAGACACTAAGTTCACTAACTTGATATATGACAAAAAACCCAAGCACCTAGTCTCACCTGTAAGGTCAGCGGGATTTTTTGAAAGAGTTTCTGCAGTCCTAGAACGCGAATGGAAACTGAAGGAATGCGGGTGAGCACTCGTTAGTTATCCTTTCACAATGTTATTCGATGACGCTCTACGAAAAAGGACTTTAAGTAACAATAATAACTAACATTAATTTCTCACATATACTCCATTCGCAATAAGATTATAGATATTGAGCAAACCTTTTTTACTGTCCGTTCAACCGATTTTGTCTTCTATTCCGTAGACATAAGAATGGTATTAAAAGCAAAAAATGTGGTTACAATACGTTGGTATGTATGTGAAACAAATAGTTGTATTTGTTTCAACCGCCGTTTGTCATGTCATCAACGCAATAGAAGTCAAAATCGGTTGAACGGACAGTAAAAGATAATAATTTAAATGTCTAATCGCGTTAAGAAAATAGTGATTCATCGTATAGGGGTAAAAATTAAACCATTACGATTTTTAACTATTAAAATTAAGTGATAATTTTTTATATTATTGTCAATTTTCACTTTTATGTTTAAGAATGAGTGAGGTAGTAATATTTGATATTGACAAAGGAAATGTCCCTACAGTATGACTTTCTTCAACTGTTCAAAGTGATTATGGCTTCAAAATGACTATGGTCTAATTGGGCAAAGTCTAAGCTAAGCTGAGTCAACTATGAGTCACTATTATCTAAACGTGAATACACTATAGTCACCTTAAGACAGAAAAATACTGTGTAACTATGAAAGTGAAAAATTATTATAAAATTGCAGATACGTAACAGTTTCATTCCATGACGGTTATTTATTATTGATTATTGGTTTTAAAATTCAATCTTAAAATGGCTTTATTTTTCACTTTCAGGCACCCAAATTGCTCTTTGAAATTGCATTCGAAGTCATTACTAAACTAACCGCTTTACAAAATTAATGAAAAAGCAGTAAGGAAAACCCATGTCATCCGGTCACGTGCTTTAAAACCATTACATCAATTTGTTTCAATGCTTTAAAACTATCACTCTCAATATGTACGACAATGAATGAATGAATGGCGAAATTTAATATGTCTGATGTAATAATATGGACAAAAACAGCAATTCATTTCACATTAGATGAAAATGAGATGTGTTTAACCTCTCGTGAGGCTTCACTGCTTTAATGAGGCTATGAAGCGCTTTAAAGCGTATAATAATTATGGCTTAGTAGACTTAAGTCAAGTAGCTTTATTAGCAAAGTCATTTTGAACTTTTTGTTCATTTATTGCATGGTTTATGGATCAATTAAATGCACTCTTCTTTATATTAATTGATAATTTTAACCGATTATAATAAAAGTCAGTGCTTAATCGCTATTTATCATTAAGGTTTAATTAATTATCAATGGAAGCCATCGTTTTCACACACAATAAGAACGCATCATTTTATCGACACGACATACAAGAGAGTACCGGCTAGTTTTTGTTTTCTCACTATATATTCTTATTCTCCACACTAGCTAATATGGTCGCTAATTACGTACTGACGAACCAACGGATGTAAACATCGTGATCACAGTATTGAGGCTATTTTTACTCACCCTATATAAGGTACCTTAAGACAGGCAATAGAATTTAAAGCAGAAATAGTTAGAAGGGAAAAAGAAAGCATTAAATCTGAGCTTTTTTATGTCGTTTTTAACTAAGGTTTACCTTTTTTGCGGCGCTAAGTCCTTTACGTTCCTTCACGCTACGATTTTAGTAGCTATTCAAACACCTTGCGTCTTCCATTTTTTATTTTATTTCCTTCCAAGGAAAAGAAATTACGCCGCCAACCTTATTTTTGTATAATCCTATTCAGTTGACGAATAATAGTGTAGTCATTTTATTTGTAATGCAATCACATCAATACTAACAAGGCAAAACAATACGACTGCGGTCTGCTATCAGTCCTGCAATTTCTATAACAATGTTGCGGTTTTTGAAACGTATTATATCCAGCGATCTCTGCGACCTTTACAAATTATATAACGATCAATTTTCTAAAATTGATTGCAATGATTTCGGTGGCGCACTTGAGCTTACGGAATTACGGCGCCGATTGTACATCACGACCAAAAATCAATAAATATTTCGTAATCACCTGTCTGCGCAAGTTCGTAAATATTGGCTCCTTTTCAGACTTCGAAATTCCAATGAATAATTCAATTTACTTTTTCGATAAATATAAATGATACGTTTTGAAAGGCGGTATTTTAAACTCTATGCCTTTGATGTTAAGCTTGAAATATATATTTTTTATAAAACGGAGACCCTTCAGGGCTGTTCGGAAAATAATTCAATAACTTTACTTATAAATCGCTGTAGGTGTCCTCAGAGATGGCTGGAGGAATATTACGTGGCACCTGTATATTGTTAAGTATTGTAAATTATGACCTCAAACGGCGCAATATTCATTCTAAATAAATACAAACATTTTTTCATTAATTGTGGATTACGTTTCTATTCATTTTCTGTTCGATAGAACTGACAAGTTGAGAGGTAAAAGACGACAAGTTTTATCTCAAAAAGTATTCCACATCTAAAGAAACTCTGAGCTATATAGATAGCTTGAACTAGCCTTCAATGTGGCCATTACCTTATCTATCAAACATTAGTGGAGCTTTCAATTGCAAAATTAATTAGAAAACAACATATAACTAGGTATAATATACAGGTAAATAAGTCTTGTGCTTTGATTTTCCTGTAAGTAAACCCATTAGCGATAGAAACGATTCACATTAGAAATTGTGTGGGTTTCACCTGGCGACCTGAGTGTTTGAGTCGACTAATTGAATGAACCAGCTGATATATATGTAACTGATTGATTAGCAGGGCCGGTGATTGCTTCGTGCTACCAAACGATTGATAGACTAGAATTGTAATAATTACATCACATCATGGAGAAAGGTACAGCTGTAATTATTTTAATAACTTATCATCGTGATAGTATTGGAATTAAAAGGTTAAGTTATTGGCTGTTTATCATGCCACTAATGTTTCAACTCTCCATGAGTTATTCAAAATTTTATTAATCAGTAAAAGTGGCGGTTAAGTAATATTATTCATGTCTAGTAGAGCTGATCGATGCCCGCTAAGACCATGGGAATTTTTGGACCAAGAACTGAAAGGGCAACTGATGTCCGGACCGAGCCCAAGACGTCGACGGTGCGCACTGTTTCCAGCAGTTGTCAGCAGCAGGAGGGGCCTAGCTGGGTCAAAGCCTACTGGGGCCAGGGTTATCCGAAAGGAAGCTCGAGCCCCGGTATGAAGAGGCTAGAAGGAACGGGGTGGGTTTTTTGTCAGTAAAAGTCTGACACTATCTCCCGCTCCGCCCAAGAGCGGGGGTGATCATAAGATGATTTTTGCCCACCGTAAAAAAAAGGGCAACTGAAGAATATAGGTAGACTTAAGCCAGTAAAAGTCTGACACCTCTCGCCCTACCCTAGAGCGGCAAAACTGATGATTTTCTACTGAAAAAAAAAAGGTTTGATTGCTCTCGACTGGACATTTTGACGAGTGTACCTTGTAAGTAATGACGAGAAAAGTGCCGATGAGTTATGCTAATTTAGAAAAATCAGTACTTTGCTGTAGGGTACGTTAATAGTAGAACTAGCAGTGATTACATGTTGAAGTTTTTACTGTCACTGACATCCTGTATGATCGTGATTTTCGAAATGATATCTTGGAGGCGGGAAACTTACTTATTTAATAAGAGTTTTGAAGCGAATATGTTTTAAAATTGCTTCCATAGGTAAATCATAAAATAAATGAGAACTATTACTATTTTAGTGTATTAATTTGAGAAAATATTGTATAATTGTATATATTTATTTTATGGTTTATTAGTATATCTATTCTTTGGTCTATTAGTATATCATTTCTTGTATTCGCATTTTCTCACTCTTTTCAAAGTCAAAGTCAAAGTCAAAATATTTTATTTCATATAGGCCTACAAGGGCACTTATAAAACGTCAGAAGCTAGTGCACGGTTCCAAATTGGTCGTTTCCTATGGAGAAGAACCGGCAAGAAACTCCATGGTTTTATTGCACCTACCACTACTTTTTCTCTGCATCACCCTAAGGTTGACTGGAAGAGAATGCCTAAGGCATTAAGTCCGCCGGTAAGTCCCCTCTTTGAGGCGTGGCTGGAAAGACCTCACGGCGTCCTTACGTTCCGCATGACGCAGGTCCTCACCGGACATGGCAAGTTCGGGAGGTTCCTGCATCGGATTCAAGCGGAAGAGACGCCCGGGTGTCGCCACTGTGCGCAACGCCCGGAGGACACGGTGGAGCACACCGTCGAGGTGTGCCCTGCCTGGGCGGAGCATCGCCGTGCCCTCGTGGGGGCGATCGGCGGCGGAGACCTCTCGCGCCGGGCCCTGGTCGAGGCCATGGTCCGGAGCGAGGAGGAATGGCAGGCGGTCGCCTCCTTCTGCGAAGCAGTAATGCTTGCAAAGGAGGAGGCCGACCGCATCAGGCAACGGCGCCCTCGCCGCCGTCGCCGGGATTCCGATCCCGATTTCCGGCCACCGTAGACGCGGGCTCGCGGACGGCGAGCCATGGGTAGCTCGCTGTCCGATCGTCCGGTAATGGACCGAGTCCAAGACGTCGACGGCGCGCACTGTTCCCGCGCGCCTCAAGGAGTTGTCAGCAGCAGGAGGGGCCCAGCTGGGTCGAAGCCTACTGGGGACAGGGTTGTCCGAAAGGGAGCTCGTGCCCCGGTATGAAGGCTAGAAGGAACGGCGCGGGGTTTTTAGTCAGTAAGAGTCTGACACTGTCTCCCGCTCCACCCAAGAGCGGGCTTCGTCAAAGATGATTTTCCCCGTCGACAAAAAAAAAAAAAAAAGGCATTAAGTCCGCCTCTGTACTCATGTGCACAAAGTGTTAAATAAATAAATAATAAAAAATTCTGGGAAACAGTTTCTTGTTGCAGCCATATATATCTATAATTTCTATCCAAAATATAATCACACCACTGGATAATTAAAGGATCGAAAAATTTGGTACGCTAACTTGAGGACCGTGATGCATCGCTAGCGTTGGGAAAGAATCACTATTTTGAGATATATAGCTGCGTTTTATGATTTTTACCTGTATAATATACTAGCTTTTGCCCGCACGGCTTCACTCCCGCTCTTCCCTACTCTACCCTACTCTACTCTATTCTACTCTACCCTACCAAACTTCACGTAAACCTTCTACTAAATAGTCCGAACAAAGCCTAAACATTTGGTTTGGATTGATTTTTATAAATATAGACTAGATTTTGCTCGTGGCTTCGCCCTCATATATAATATATAGCCTGTATCACTCAGGAATAAAACAGCTTTATATAATAAAAAAAAAAATTAGCAATCGGACCAGTACTTTCGGAGATTACCTCCTACAAAAAAAAAAACTTTACCTCTTTATAATACGAGTAGTAGTATAGATTTCAGTGTTTATATACTGCCAAAGCTGCATCTACTCTTCAATAGATTCTCTTTGTAATAAAAGAATATAAATAATAATAGCACTTTATTGACTTTAATTTCAAACAATAAAAGAGCACTTCGTGGTATGTAAACGTATATCATGCGATCTATAATTTCTTCCATAACACCCTATATTTAACGGATATCAACATAATTGAACGTCATAAAATATTTATTACCTGCTTCGTTGGTTTAGTGGGCCTAGGTTTGGATCCCGGGTTGAGCCAAGTGTTATTGAGTTTTTTCATAAAGTAGCCCGGAGTCTGGATTTTTGTGCGGTTGATGGGAATAGGCTCACCAAATGGAACTCTAACATAACCAGAAGAGTACCTGTAATCCAGCAGTAACGCCTCTACAAACAAGTTGTAAGTTGCAAATTCAACCTATGCTAGGTTTTATTAAATGCCTTTCATCATCACCGCTCTCAAAAAGGTGAAATAAAACATCGTGATGAAACTGGCTTATCATAGAATTAAAAATCCCAAACCAATTGACATCCACCAGAGCGCCGAGCCCAAGTAGTAGACTACGTCTCCTAGACTTCCCCTAGACTTCCCTCTAGAAGAGGAAATGGGCCGTAGTCTTTATAGCCTTCCAGCAGTTATAATATGTACCCACTGTTGAGAATCATCCCAACAGTGGGTTCATTTTAGGGCTGATTATACTGAGCTATGCTTATTAAACCTAACTGACAAAATGATATTTTATAAGAGCATTTCTCTCTGCCTACACTTCGTGGAACACAAATGTGATGTAAAGATTATTATTAATTTACATCAGTGTCATGGTTAAAAATATCCACTGCATATTTTATAGAAAGTTTGATTAATGTCGGAGAACATAAATAATCTAGCTTATGAACTGTCAAGGTTCATTTTCACTGCTCGATTCGCAAGTTGGTGAATAACTTCTGCATTGCTGATCTAGATATACCGCCATAATATCGAAAGTTATCGTTTCAATATTTATTTATTTTGTGAAAAGAACTTCTGTACACTTGTTTCAAAGGGAAGTCACCAAATGACTCCTCCCACTCGAAGTAAAGTAAGAGAGAGAGTCAGACTATTACTGACTAAAACCCATCTACGAGTATGTTCCTTGAGTGGCCCTTTGAGATCCCGCAGCACTTTACCTTTGCCTTTGTTTTAACGTAAAACGCATTGTATTTACGTATTTGTTTTTTACTGTTCATCATCAGCGCGAACGGATCAGAAACCGCCCCCATGCCACAGCTTCTTCATACTTCGTTTGAAACGCTTAGAGCCTTAATTGTAAGTAATTCAATACTATTAAGTGATGGACGAGTGTCGAGTTAGCACTTGGCTCTGCCATGAGTGCCGCTTGTATCAGATATAGGCGGCGGAATGTGGACGCATTACGTCCAGCGTAACATCGATAATAAATCTTATCCTCTAGTTGACTTCGTGCTTCGTTTGCTAAGTGTGAGGTCTGCCTTTGATTTTCAGGTAGGCATCGCAACGAATTTTAGTATATACTTTGATTAATTTCTAAGGTTTTTCATTTAATTTTATTTCAGTCGATGGAATATCTATTTCTCTCCCTTATATTCCAATAGTTGAAAAGTATCTCACAGAATGTAACTACTACCTTTGTATCCGGCTCGAAGGATATTGAGTATGATAACATAAGTGTTGCTATGACGCCGTCCGAATGTGTACTAGACTTGAAGTAAAATGTGTGTTAATTTCATTTGTGGTTGCTTCGTCGTACAGTGCTTGTTTAGACGACATTATCTCCTAGTAGGAAGTACGATTACATGGCAACCAATACTTCTGTTCATTTACCTAAAAAAAATAAGGAAATGCTAAGGTGAAGATCGTGCAGGTATGACGCAAACACATGTGATTAGGGACTTTCTTCTTAAACGCTCCTCTAAGCGATGAGCCTCCTGCCAAGTTTTTTTCTTACAGGTATTAGAACGGAAATACGCAGTTAAACTAAGCTATTAGTCTGAGTAAAAATAGTATAACTACCAAATTGTTTCGTCATTTCTCTAACACTGCAATTTATAAACTGACAGCACTTCAGCCAGGACTCATTTTAAATGAAGCAGGGTTTGCTAGTAAGTGACTGACAAGTGTCTAGTTTGCACGGTCCAGGCGGCTGCCTGACGGAGAGCCGCGATAGATTGTCGGCGGAATGTCGACGTATTACGTCCAAGACCAACTTAGATATCAATCTAGAGTACCTATGACGGCCTTAGATTGATAATGTCGTTCGCAGATGCGGAAAACCGTTAAAGATTAACAAACTTTTTCTAGACTTCCTTTTTTGAAAGTCCGCTTAGTGTATCTTCAGCCAGTGCGTTTAGAATGGGTCATTCTCAATTAATGTCAAATGCGACATTCTGTTCTACTTATTTTAAGACGGGCTTTGGTACAAGCAAGGTACAAGTGAAATTAAGCAATCAGAGATATATCTAATATTGTCTTACTTGAGTATGCAACGACGATGTTAGGCAGAATTTTGAGCATAATCGATTTTAAAAATGAATAGCTCAATCAGGTGACACGATCGACCGGAAGCTTTTCTTTTGAAGATTATATCTGCGATGGACGAACATTTCTTGATTTTCCACCTTAAAAAAAGTTACTATCAGATTGTAAAGATAAGGAAATAAGTAAATATGCACGATCAAGTAATGGTCACCGTCAAGACTGAATCAGCGTGTTTTAGGTCAGCGGTGACCGTTCGGCGGTTTTCATACATATAAATACTATACCAAGAAGAATGTAAACATATCAAACTCTTTTTTGAAAATGTTCTTAGTAACGTTCACGTAAACATATGTATAATATCAAGTTAGTATGAAATACGTAGAGAGTAAACGCGGGTAATGTGTAAATATGTTTTTTTACTATACTAGTGACCTAAGCGTCCTTTTGCGGTCTCTATTCCTCCCGTGGGCGTCATGCCTCTCACTTTGAAAACCTCTGTAAAAGATTCATGTGACGTCATGTTGGATTCGAATGTTTTTTGAAATTTCACAGATTTCGAACTTTTTGGCAATCGTTTTCGCTAATAGTCCAAGTTACTTTGTCCGGAGACTGATTGCGATTTACACCTGCCGATAACGCCGATCTCATTAGTTCATTTGCACTCCATTGGCTTCCTACTCCGTGATAGTCTCACAATGTATAAGATATAAATCTTATCTGTTGCTCCCGTTGGTCGCACTCTCCGGGGGGCGCACGATCCGCGCTGACCGGCCAGTCTATTACATGTTATAGTGCGCTACTGTGCTAAATCGCACTTGTGACCGGCTCAACAGTTATATTTAGCAGAAAATATTTTTTTATTGCATAAGGAAAATTAGTATGAATTTCAGATTTTCAGCTATAGGCGCGGATTTAACGGTATCTTCCAATAAATCGCAATTGACTACTTTGAACAGACCTTTAAATAAATGACCTCTGTAATAGCTCGTAATCTTCTAGCGTAATTGTAAGAAGCTTCGATGTAAGATCCTGCGTTTGTTTTTAGTCTTCGTAATCATACATCAAGATAAACCTCTCGCATCATGTCGATATTGTACTCATCCGTCTTCAAGACAAAGCATGCAAGTCATTTTTAATATGCACTTCCATGTAGCATGTTAATTTATGGTGCTGAGCGTTAATATAAAATGCGATTGAACGATACCGTCAGCCAGTGATTTGTCGATGTGTCGCATTCATTACAACTCACGATTTGTCAACATGTCGCTTTACAACTAAAGACATGTCGTCATGTCGAGTGTAAGTGTCGGACTCTAACGCGGAAAGATGAAACATTGAACGGAAGGTACAACATTTATATCGTCGTATGCCGCTGGTAAATGGCTAATGGTTTCTTTAACAGGTGCTGACGTTTTGTACTCGTTATGACCATATCTGGGCGTTTTCTCGCGGAAACAAGCACTGGAGATAATTTTATTTAACACTTCCTTTGCCAGTATGAATATTATACTTTATGCCTCGTAATTCTAGATTAGTAACCAGTAATAAATATTTTTATTAACTCTAGTTACTACTTCGTAATAATTATGATAGAACTTCGATTAAAGTAAGTTCGTTCAAACAATAATTATGGATATTTTACATACATGAAATGGGATTAGTAAAACTTGTTTCAGTAATTTATCAATTTTGTTAATTATTAGGGTAAAGTAGTCACACATGCCCCGGTCGGTAACGTGCCCCAGTTCCTAAGACATGCATTTAAAATTTTATAAACTACACATTGCTACTTTACATCGCCATCATACTTATAAACGAACGAGATCGGCTCAAATAAGCACATTTTAAATGCGTGTCTTAGTTTTCCAAGTGGGGCATGTTACCGACTGGGACATGAATGCGTGCTTTACCATATGTAATTTATTAGGTATTCGTTCATTCTAGTATGTTTAGTACCTACTAAATATTTTATTGTTGACTTTAACGACGAAAATATGACACCTTGGCATGTTGTGGTCCACTTTTCCCTCAGAACATTAAGGTGCGACAAAAGCATAAACTTGACTTGTCAGATCTCAACAATACCTAAATCTAAATATTATTTAAATCACAACTCCAAATCCTGAAGTTACTGACTAAAATAACATGTTACATTTTCAAGTTTAGATTTATTGTGACACTGTCCAAACAAATAGCTTTCAGACTGTAAAATGATAGATGTAAAAGACAGTAGGTATGTTACGGTGAATGTTTGCGCCACAGCCTGTAGCTAGACTTAATGTTTGACTTTTTAGTTTGTTAAAATGCACTGTACAACACTTTGGACTTTCAATTTACAAGTGCCTAGAGGTTTTTTTCTCGGATTTTTTTACTTCGAATGAAAAAAAAATAAGTTGTGTACTTGCATATTATACGTATAAAAAAATTTATTTATTCAAAGTCAAAGTCAAAGTCAAAGTCAAAATATTTTATTTCATATAGGCCTACAAGGGCACTTATAAAACGTCAGAAGCTAGTGCACGGTTCAAAATTGGTCGTTTCCTATGGAGAAGAACCGGCAAGAAACTCCACGGTTACTCTTTTAAAAAATGTGTTTATTACAATATTGATTGATTTATGTAAGAACAGTGTAGACCAGTCAACACTGTACACAAAAGCACAAAATTAATCATAATAATAAAATATAAATAAAAGTAAGTTGTAATAGAAAGTTATCTAAGTGTTTGTGGATTATACAGTGTTCTCACAATCACATTCCAAAAAGAGACTTTATAAAAAAGCAGGAAAAATTTAAATAATTACAACTGTTAACAAAATAAATTACTAACAAATTGAATGCAGTTGAAGTCTAAATAATAAAAATAAAAATATTGCAAAAGCAATTCGTTAAAGGAAAAATAAATATAATTATGTATATTAAAACAAAGGTGGAGCAGTTAATAGACATAATATTGATGATTTAAAAAAATTTAATCCAAATGTTTTGAAAAGTAAATGTGATTACAATAGTTTGACTATCCTCTAACGAGCTATCTCAGGACCTATTTGTTCGGATTGAAAAATCTTTCAGTGTTAGATATCCCATTTATTGAGGAAGGCTATATGCTAGATAACATCATGCTACAATAGGAGGAAGGAGGAGGAATTTCTAAGAGTGGAGTGGTAAATAAAAAGGCGGGTGAAACCGCGGGGAATAGAGAGTAGACTATAGAAAATTTTAGGTTTAATATTTGACTTCTACACTGGCCAATCTGGGCCTTTTCAAAATCTAGCCCTTATTTAAAGTCTCGCAGGAACATATTGTGGGTCAAGGCGTCGTCGACTGTACCGATAAATCGTTGCTCGTACCGTCGCGTGCAGTGCCCATGTTAACATCGCTTGGTGACCAACAGACTGACCAACGATGGTTCTCGATTTAAATGTAAATATTGCAATTAGAGCCTCCTTACACGCTTGCTCAGGTCTGTGAGACCTAGGCGGGTCCGCAGCGGACCGTTAGGTACCAACGATCGCAATGATCTGGCCGGAACTATTTAGTGTTGACTTAGTGCTGGGCTTTTGAATTCAAAGCTGCTAAATACTTTCAGCTGTGTGATTATTATCAGGTCAAAATTAAGTTTAGAAGGAACTAATTGAATTCGTTAAAATAACCTAATATTTCAGAGACAGTCAGTCACCAATCTGCACTGGACCCACGTAATCCACGATTATAGAGCGGAATGCTCTATAATCTCTGATGACGAGAAAGCCCGAGCTCTAGCAATAGGAGTATTATGCTATGCTGTGTTATCTCGGCGACAATGTCTTTTATTAAAATATGACATTCTTGCCAAAAGAAAGAAATTTAAATTTTTCGACAATATTGTTGTTCTTGCCGATAGAATTTCACGTGTACCGAAAACCTCTGGGATCCCACGCAAAATACTAAAGCCTCAAAAAACATCATTCTTTAGTGGCTCATTCATGCAAGTTTTTATGGTGAGACGAAGGTTTATATCATTTAAGACAATTAAAATCAGAATTTTCTCACATAAATTGTAAACGGTGTAGGTAAAGTTAATTGCAAAACATAATAACGTGTACCTGTATTGGTGCAACGAAAAAAAAACTAAACCATATTTCAACGTGTCTGAAGCAGTTTTTATTGCTACAAATAATTAGCACCACTTAATATTCAACAATAGTTATAAAACTTCACAATTAACATTAAAATATAACTGATGTAGGAATAATAGCTTTATGTCTATCTGTTTATTTTATGATAACTGCAGGAAATTAGTTCAAATAAACTGGAGAAATAGCTGAAACTGAAATGTTTTACTAGGACTTTAATTATAAAACGCATGTATAAATAATTAGACGTTTAACTTTATGATTACGTAGGTTATTATAGAGAACTAACAACTATTTAAAATCAGTAAACTAAAATCTCAGCCTAATATTTTCTATGCCATAAAAGCGAAAGCTGATGTGAGTTGGTACAGCAAAATTGCTTTTTATGTGTTATAGGTACTGTAAAAGTCTAGGCAATTTTCAAAGAATTTCGAAAAAGGAGATGGTTCTCAAGACAACTCTATAATTGTAAGCGATATCTTTCTTTTTTGGAATAGTGCTTAAGACCATGGAACTCTTCAATAAATGGCAGCAATCTTCCAAAATTGGTGCGATCGCATGCCTGTTTATTGTTAATATCATTTGATAACATAACATCACGCCAGTATGCTCTGTAAAGGTACTGCAGACGCGTGAAGTTCACATTGGTTCCCCTCATTCCACTTATGAAGTAAAAATATTTTTGTTTTTATAAAAAAAATACATTAAAGTTCCGATGATGATGAAACGGGTTTGCCACAATTAGGCTATGCAACTCCGACTCCCACTCTCTGAAACATAACTGGTAAAAAACTGACAGGGTAGAAAATCGCCGTCTATGTTTAAAACTATGACTTTGAAGCTTTCATATTTTTTTACTTTCAAGACTTTATGTTTGTGAACCCACGACACAGGAATCATTTCTAGAGTAAAGTATAAAAAAAGAATATAAAAGAAAAATAAAATTAAATTAAACCCAAGTAATTCCAAACATCCGCGGATCGCCAAATTAAAAATTCTGTAGCCAAATTGCTAGTTTGCAATAGTTAACGGTAGTAGAAATAATAATAATAATAAGTCTAATTGGCGGCAAAGTCAACTCGAAGCGTTCGACGCAATCGAAACGGTTGTAACTTGGCTAAGGGGGCAGGGCCTTACTATGATTTGTTAAAAATATCTGTCGTGCGAGTGAGAAAAATGTATAGTGGTATTACACCCTATATAGTAAGGGATTCTGTTTTAAAATAATATCACCAAATTACTTATATCACCAATACACCTACTTTACCTTTAGGTGGTTGAGCATCAGGTGGACATACCGTTTGCCTGCCAATACCAATTCCCAGCGATGTCCATTGTAGCCATACCGGTAGCCAAGAGTAAGTAGTAACCACTAATGGGTACCAGCCTCCTATAAGATTTATTCGTAGCTTATCTGAATAGATTGCCTACGGTTATAGATTAGTACTGGGATATCCACTGCGTCTGATTTGCCTCTACCTCCACAGCCAACATTGTTAACTATTTCCTATTTAGTAAATTCCGGTTCAACTGATTGAATATTTAAACTTACATGATAGCAAATTGAGTTTAACTCGTATCGCTAAAGGTTAATTTAACAGTTATTCCGAGGAATGTATTGTTTTAATATCTGATTGTTGAGTGCGAATGTTCCTATTTGCAGTAAATCTATTATTGCAAGTTGAATTTTAGTCAGTTATCGATGGTTTGTGTGGCTTTGTTAATTTTCAGATGCTAGTTTGTGTAAGGTAAAATTTATAGTATAGAAACTCGTTTAAAAATAATCAATTAATTAATTGTATTTATCTTTCATTATTATCATCATCATTATCGCCATCATCATTATCATCATCCTTATCATCATAGGCCTCACCCACAAGTGTAACGACCAGTCTTGTGCATCACGCAACCATCACATACCAGCGATACTCATCAGGTCATCGGTTTCGGCTCGCGGTCGCCACTCCTATACCTTTCGAGCAATAACATGTACCCTGCCCACTGCTACTTAACTTAAGTTGGTTGATTCTTAGGGCTATGTCAGTAACCGTGGTTTTCCAGCAAATATTTCAACCCCAATTCGATCATGTAAGGAAACTCCGAGCATAGCTCTCTCCATTACTCTTTGTCTGACTAAACCTTCCTGATGTTGCCAGTTGTAAACGACTACAATTTAAAGCCATATGTGATTACTGGCAACACGCATTGGGCTTTCATTGTAACACCATATAACATGTAGACTAACAAATAAAATCTCACTAAACCATAAACATGAAGTTTATTAGCTACTTATTAGAAGAGACTACGAAATTCGCCGCTTCCTCCCAATAACGAGCATGAAACGGAAGCCAGGCATAAAGTGCAATTACAAGACTATACACAACACAAATTGTTCCTAATTATATGTTTGATCATCATAAAAGCTTTTTACATGTCGAACGCATCGTCATCATTATGTCATAATTATTATAAAACTGATTAGAATATGTGCACATTTTGTATAATGTGAGAAAGATAGATTTTTCTATACATTTATTATATTACCTTTCGAATACCGTAATTAGATACACAACAGAAAGACAATGAGAGAGTGAACGCCGGCGCTTGCTTGGGGTTTAATGAATTCTAAAAATCTGTAAAAGTTTTTGGTCGTAAGCGCATCACGTAAAATGGACGAAATCGATATAAAAATTATTTTTTACTCCCTATTTATTTATTAACCTATGTAAACCACAAAATAATTATTTCTAGATATAAACTTAAATTAATTAAAACTAACTTAAAAAATTAAAATAAAACCCTAGAGAACTAAAATAAAAAAATAAAAAAAATGGCAATTTAATGTAAGGCGTCGAAAAATTCCTCCGCATCGCTGTCGACTGATAAATTCTTTTTACATTAAAATTTTGAGTAACTTGATATATTACTTAGGCTTTGTTTATTCGCAATCGGTTGACTATATCAAAAGGTATACTACATTCATTGACTGCTAAATGGTACGAAGTTTGCCGGATCTGCCAGTTTTAAATAAAATATAGTTTGTGTGTTAGTTTTGTTTTGTCTTCGACCTTTCGTTTGCAGGTTTGTTATTAACGGTCATATTAATGTATAATGATATTATAATTAACCTGAGCAATAATAGCTTAAGGGGCTGCTTTTCCACTCGCGTATCGTCAACATTAAGCATGTTTTAAAATCTTTTTACTTCATCTGACGCCATCCAACCAACGTGATGATTGACGAAAAGGCAACGCGAAAAAAGAGAGATAAGTTTGAAAACTCTGTAAGCATGCGGTAATGTCATAATTGACTCGAATATTTTATAGACCAGTTGTTCCAGGAAATACGTGTTTTTTTAAACGTCGTCATTTAGAATTTTATAAAATTTGAAAGGCTCCTATTGTCATACTTTTTTAGTATTTGAGTAAACTATGAAGTGTCAAAGTTTACGCAAAATAGCAGAATTCAAAATTCAGATGTCTTTATTGGATTAGTTTTACACGAATTTATAAATTGATTTCAATAGAAACCTAGATAAAATTCACATGATACTGTGTTTCCAAAACATCGAATGAAAATGTGTAATAACGTCATAATCACATAAGAGCGGTTTTATGAAAAACAGTAAAAATGTATATTAAGTTGCGTCCCCTAACTGTAACCATCGACGTTCCTATAACAACTAGTGACTTGTCACTAGTTGTTATAGATTATTAATCACATATTTCGTTATTTTAGCGTGAAATTACTATACCTGTATACATAACAATTCAAATTATCTCAAACACGGTTAGATTACGTTAATTTACCTGCCGGCTTTATCATCAGATCAGTTCGATATATCCATTCCTCCTTTTTTTTTCAGTCAATCATCGACTATACTCATAAACAAAGCAATTTTACTTCTTACGACAATTTATTCTGCTGTGATCCTATGAGGAGTTCTGTTCCATATCTTTGAAGTTCACAATCAGATTGTAACAATATTTCTATGGGACTAATTTAAGACAAAAAATATTTTTCAAAGTCGGTCCACAATTGACCGAGATATCGGTAAACATACATTAAAAAATATACATATATATATTCAGAGGAACACAGAACCTCCTTGTTTTTGAAGTTGGTTAAAAAGAACACCTTTTTATCATGAGGATACGTTTCTTTGGGATAATTTCTGACTGTCACGCGACATCATTCTATACTGTTTTGGTCTCAAGAAATGCCTGTACATTTGCGTCTTGATGTAAGCTGGCCCTATTGTGTATTTGACCCATAGTTCATGTTTAATGGAATTACATAAAAGTTCCCAGGTCTATAAGTACAAATCTTTGGGGTAAAGCGTACTATAAAGTTTTATCGAGGTATTTATGTTTCCTGGGTTCCCAATGTCAGGAGTTACTATGCGCACTAACAAGTTAATCTGTACTTAATGTTTACAAATGTACAGTTAAGGGCAAAAGTGCAGGCGCACTTCTACTAAAACTAGTGTCTTAAATTAGTGTAGAGAAGAAACAAGTAGGCCACGACTAGGAAAATCTATAATTTTGAATCTCTAAATTAGTTTAAAACCATTTGACAACCGTATAAAGGTATAATAATAATATAATATAAGCACCACTTCACCTCAAATGAGTATATTGACAGTTACAGCTAGTTATTCATTGGCATTAATGTATCCCAAGCGAACGCCAGCGTTCAGTCTATCATTGTTTTCTATTGTATCTCTTATTACGGTTTTCGAAAGGTGACTCGAGAGTTTTTTTCCTTCGTCATGATAACTTAACAAAAAATAACTTTATTCAAAACCGAAAACAGTAAGAATTCTTCGCACAAAATGAAGTAAGCACCTCCCTAATCTGGTGGAAGGGGAAACGGTCAAATAACAGAAAAAGATGACGAAGTGTGACGCTACCACCATTTTTGTGCGTACCGAAGAGATAGGGAGATGTTCTAATCACGCCCCCACTCATCCCCATATCAATAATTTGAAATTCTAATTGAGGCTTCACTAAATAATCCATTTTGATGCCGTTTTCAGAAACAGATTTCATATCAGTATTAATTGCTGTTTCGTATAAAACATTTTCAAAAAATAAATACAGGAAAATGCCCCATGTGTTACCTACCTTTACCTTGAATACTGACTAAAAATGATAAAGTACGTATGCATGAGAGAAATGAAAATGCGTATCGTTGCGGAACTTTAGTGAATGTGTCCAGTTAATCTTCAGATTATCCTGCTAGTCTAAAGCAGTACCTAAGGATTTATAGGCCATACCCAAGTTTACGGTACCGTAGACCCTTGTGAATCTATATACGAAATGGCGTTCAGATTCTGATGTAACAGCCTATATAACTTTTATACTCACCGGAAATCATAAACAGAATTACGTATATGTATTATCTGAACTTATAAGAAATATCTATCTTTTCAGGTGTACCCAAGTAACCAGCCTGACGGAACACTGTAACAACACAAATTCTTAAGAAATTACAAATAAGGTAAGTCTCATACTTATTATCATAATATCTGTGGAGAGAAACCATTTGCTGGACATAGGCCTACACCACAATGTCCACCTCGCCACGACGATAGGTCCTGTGTGTCTCGCATCCATCCCACCAACTTCACCAAGTTACCGTTCTACCTTGTGAGCAGCCTTCCAACGCAGTCTCTTTCGGACTCTTAAAGGAACACCTTATAATTGAAATTGAAAATATTAATTTCAGAACGAGCACACAGTAATGACAGAAGTCCATTATTATGTTAGTAGGTACAATTATTATTTTGGACATACATGATCGACCAATGCCTCAGGATTTGGTGGTCCACTCTTTTCGATAGTTACCACACCCAGAAGACCCAGAAGCGTGTTGGTACTACTCTTTAACAGCGGCCACAAGGAGACAGTCTCCTTCCTGATTACATATTACAATTTGTTAACATGTATATTGCTAATTGTAACATAAAAAATTGCCCATTTCATGAAGAAAAAAAAAGACAGATAAAAATATCTGATAGGTCACATGAAATATTATAAACTTAGTTCAGGGTTTTTAAACCAGATCATAATCATTTTATTATACGAAAACGTCACGCGTCGTCTCTCCCTGAAACGATGACAGGGACAGAATGGTCTGACACAGTAATTGTATAGAAGGTACAAGTTTTGCATTTAAAACGTTAACTTCGTGTGTGTTCCATCCACCACACAAACGTCAAGCATTTTAGTACAGGATCAGACTATAATGTATCATAAAATTCCATTTAGTGTATGCTTCGAGTAGGAAAGCAACAGGAAATACACAGAAAACCTTAAAGTTCTTCTTTTCGTGTCGATGCTCTCGAACTACACTTTTTCTGACCAATATTTGACAACCTCGGCGGGTCTATTGTTGGCCTCAAACTCAAACCTTAAACCTACCTACCGGTACCGGTACCGGTTATACCTTTTAACTATTAAAATAAGTATAGTAATATTACAGTTATCATTTACCTGGGTCTATTATTATATAATACATTCACCTTTACGTTCTTGAAACCTCTACGGTCCGGACTACGCGCTTCCTCTCGTCGTTTATACCGCGTTCATCAAAAAACTAGAGTAATTTGCCGGCTGGGGTCTTCTAGTCTAATTATATAATTTAGATGTCTTCAAGGCTAGAGTAAATAAGCTCTTAATAAACTAGTGTGCCTCACCATCACCGATTGCATCAGTACTTACCGACAGGTGAGATTGCAGACCAAAGGCAACTGAAGGGACATGGTTGGATTTTAGGGTCACCGCACACAGGCCACCACAAAACGCCGCCACTGGCATATTTCCTCCAGTTTTATATCTTTTATATGGATTTGCCGCACACGGTTGACGTCGATGACTTTTTCATTGTAGACTTAAGCGTCGTCCCCATTAGGAACATTTGTCGAGCGACATGTGTCCCGGGTGACATCGGGCGATGTCGGGCGATATCGGGCGACATCGAACGACATCGCCGCGACATTGTTGAAACTGTTCCTTGTCGCACAAATGAGCCGTCTAGAACACTGAGATCATTAAATACACTTGTTTTGTTTCGCAAGTACTGTTTAATCCACCATCTTCTCTTCTTTTTTGTTCTTGATGCATTCATCTGAACTGATGTGGACGGAGACAAGACATCGGGCGACGTGGGGCGACATCGCCCGATGTCTCCGGGGACACTTGTCGCTCGACAAAATGTTCCTAATAGGGACGAGTCTTTAGTTATACAGCCAACTTTTGACTACTGATGACACGTGTTTGCAGTACTCATGAACATTGACGGAACGGAAACCTCATCACACTTAATCACCACAGCATTTGCAAAGCTGATAGCGCGCAAGATACATTGTTTCACACCGTTCTTGCAACATAATTGTAATTAATAATAGTTTGTTTTTAGATATATATAACTTCATCGTAAAATATCATATCTGGTGTGCATCTGGCGCCATTTATTACAATCTCGTTTAGCCAGTTAGCGCATTATACGCCATTATAGCGCACTTGTAACACGGCTATAAGAGAACTCAGCCTTAGAGAGTCGTAAATAGATAACTTTTATTATCTTTGCATTGAAACCGTTGATTAGTTAAGCTCCAAGTGCATGTTAAAATAATATTTCTTGCAATAAAATGCATTATTGCTTGTAAAAACATTTTGATAGACTGGTATTTATGACAGTTTTTTTTTTTTAAAGTGCAGTTAAAACTGATACACTTGTTTACGTGGGAACATGTTTAGGCTGGTGTTATTTCATTTACAATGTCATTTTTATTTATTTATTTATTAAAACTTCATGCAACACAAAGGTACAAAGGCGGACTTAATGCCTTAGGCATTCTTTTTGGGTTTTTCTTAGGGATTTTCAGATAACTTCTAATGACTTCTCCCGCTTTAACGCGGAGAGGAAGGGCGTGTCAGACTTTTACCGACTTAAATCACACCTACGTTTTTTAAGTTGCCTTGTTATATAGGGCCGCGGATTTCCCTTTCAGAAGTCAATCCATGACCCCAGTAGGCTTCGGGCTTATTTATAATGTCATATATAGATGGATATAGTTTACCAATAGGTTTGATTGTTCAAGAAAGCATATTTGCAGTATTTAGGTCCAGTAGTATTCTGAAGAATTGTTCAAGAGTTATCGTTGCCCTGAAAAACAAAGAGTAACTAAAGGAACACTGATGTATTTTAGTCAGTAAAAGTCAGAGTCTCTCTCGCTCTTACCAGCAAAGAAGAATAATATGCAATGATTTCTCCCCAAAAAAAAGACCTAGTGGCATTTTAATCAAATTAATTCATCATCAATGTAACTAGCAACTTCCTGAATTGAAACCTTATGCAAATACTTACAGAAGATATGTGACATCCACCAACACGCACAGGTTCTCCTAGAGAGAGAGATGGCCTGAGTCTCGGCAGTAGGAACATTACAAGCCTGATTTTGCTATGCTTATAGAAAGAAAAGAAAAAGGAAGAAAGAAAGAAAAATATCGTGTTTAGTACACTTAAAGCTGATACACGAAGCTCATTATGAACGCTTTCCATTACATCAGTAATGTCTTCATGGTAAAATTCATGGCTTTTTCCTCATGCGTGTGATGGGTACATTTCCTTTTGTTTAGTCTGAAGAGTGTAGACTCATTCAGGTTTTTGACGTAAATTTGCTTATATATTTTTGCAGAATAAAATAAAATTAAAAATGGCGAGCCATTCTCCGTCCTTTCCACAAGCGACGTGATTATGCCGTTATTACTTTTGGTCCTTCATAATAGATTCGTAAATTAAACAAATTAAAAACAAGTATAGAAAACTTGTACATTTAATCGATGAATTTTTTTTTTCAAGTTTTTTAAGGTGTTAAATAAAAATACATATTTGCTGGAACAAGTTTTCTAGAATATTTGAATGAATGGCGGAACTATCGAACTCCAAGAGAGTTTTCAGGCGTTATTTCTATCTTTTCGCATTGCTAATTCATCAAACATTACGATGGATTGCATTGGATGGCAAGCTTTTAAACCATGCTCATGTTGACGATTGACGAGTAGGGAAGGGCCTTCCTAATAGTAACTAAGAAATAGCCAATAATTTACCGTTAAAACGATCACTTTATAATTAATGAGCTATTCATTAGTAATAGATTAAAACGAGCATGTTTCCATACAGTAAAGTCGTATGTAATTACACGCAGGTCACGTCAAATTTCTCATATTAATAGTCTCTAGTTAGTAGTTCATACCTTATTGATTGATATTTATAAACTTTGCCTTCATTATTTATTCTCACGGTCCTTGGTACTTGCCCTAAAGATAAATTATTAGACACTTGGTTATTAATTCTAAATATAATTAAGTACAAAGTGTTTAGTTAGGGTGTAATCTGTTAAGAGCCGGTTGTAGTTATTTGTATTTTGTATGAATTCCGCCCGGGTCTATGTCGATTTCGCGGCCCCGTAACAGCGGTAAATTTTTTATAAAAAAAAACAACTGTCTATTCAAGATTTTTGTTCTGGCTAGGCCGTTTTAAAAAACGAGCTATTTTTTTTAATTTCAAATTTTTACGTGACGTAATCTCGTAGACATAGGTACACATTTGAAATCGTAAGTTAGGGTCAGATTCGCGATTAATCATCATCATCATCATTTCAGCCGACAGACGTCTACTGTTGGACATAGGCCTCCCCTAAGTGTCGCCACAATGATCGATCCTGCGCGTCTCGCATCCATCGGTTTCCCGCAACCTTCACCAGGTCATCGGTCCACCTTGCAGGAGGCCTTTCGACGCTGCGTCTTCCAGTTTCCAGATTCACGATTAATAGAGCTAACAAAATTATATCATGTTTTGATTTTGTCGACGATTGGTCATATAGCCAATTTTTATAAAACATTTGTCTTTTATGTTTGTGAATTTTCAGAGGTTTACAAAAATTCGAAATGAGTAAAACCTGGCCTTAAGGGTTCCGACTTCTTGGACATATATGACTAATATCTGTGAGAGATCCCGTAATCCGCGTAGGCCCAGTGCGATCTGGTGGACGTTATATCATCATCTTCCAGCCCTTGTTCCATTTTACTTGGGGCCGGTGCAACACGCTATCACTTACTCCCTTTTTTTTCTTATCACTCACACAATCCATCAATTTTTTTCTTGACCTCTCTCTCTCTTCATTATGTGAATGAAAAGAAAGAGACGAGGAGCTTTTGAACGTTGATACGATTCCCACGCGATGTTTTTCTTCAACTAATTTATGGGTAAATTAACTAAGAACCTTTTATAGGCTAATAAGTGCCAGTAGTTAATAGTGACAGTTAACATCTATTTATTTTTTAAACAGCTACTAATCTTGCGGCAGTACTCCGTGCGGTCCGTTTCTTCACAACGTACCATGCTGTTAAGCTAATTGATTATTTAATTTAATTGGATTGAATAAATAAAATTAGTTTTATAGTTATAGGTACTCCTTCTAATTACGTAATTACGATCTAGCTTTTAACTAGCATCTGGCTTCATTAGGTCGTTAAATGAGGGAAAATTATTGAAATATGTTAAGTATCCGCACCTTACCCTGAAGGTAGATTTTACTTTGGAGAAGGATAACATACATAATCAACAATTAGTTTTCCCACTGCTTTTTTTTTCGGTGGGCAAAAATCATCTTATGACAACCCCCGCTCTTGGGTGGAGCGGGAGATAGTGTCAGACACTTACCGACTATAAACCCCACCCCGTTCCTTCTAGCCTTCATACCGGGGCTCGAGTTCCTTTTGGATAACCCTGGCCCCTGCAGGCTTCGACCCAGCTGGGCCCATCCTGTCGCTGACAACTCCTTGAGGCGCGCGGGAATAGTGCGTGCTCACCGACGTGAGCCCGCGTCTGCGGTAGCCGGAAATCGGGATCGGAATCCTGGCGGCGGCGGCGAGGGCGCCGTTGCCTGTTGCGGTCGGCCTCCTCCTTTGCTAGCATTACTGCTTCGCAGAAGGAGGCGACCGCCTGCCACTCCTCCTCGCTCCGGACCATGGCCTGAACCGGTGCGAGAGGTCTCCGCAGCCGATCGCCCCCACGAGGGCAAGGCGGTGCTCCGACCGTGTTCCCACTGCTGGAAATCAGGCCTCCTCTCTAGGAGAACGAATAGGCTGTAATTCACCATGTGGGCTCATTACGGGTTGGTAAATAAAGATATCTTCGATTTTTTGGTTCTAAGACATGCCGGTTTCCTCACAATGTGTACTTCCACCTGATATAGGTTCGAAATTCGAAAAAAAGGATGAAGTTGAGGGTAATATCGAATTTTCTATGAACGTTTTAGTAATTTAATATGGGATTCAAGCAAGATTATTCAGCTCTGATGATCAGATAGTCTGGCTAAACACGTAGAGAGCACGTAACAATACTAAAATCAGATATCACTATGTCATGTACAATAACATGTCGAATTAATTGTTCTGCACGCTTTCTAGTTCTGTATGAGCATATGTGCATGTGGCCGCAGTCTCGGTTGTTTCTAATAAGCGGAAATTTTAAATTAAGGCAAATTGGAAAACAAAGAAAGCGTGCTTTGATTAATTGTCTGTTTTATTGTTAAGCCCTTTGGGTATTCACACGATAATAAGGGCGATAAAAAATAATGTAGCGGAGATTTGAATACATGATAGTTATCGAGACAAGCTCTTACTAGTGATTTTGTTACTGTATCGTGGGTATAGCTGGCCTATTGATCTAGTGGAGAGTTGCCCTGACTGCTAAGCCGGAGGCCCTGGGTTCGATTCCCATCCAGGACAAATGTTTGTGCGATGAGCACGATCATTTGTTCTGTGACTGGGTATAATTTATCTATAATAAGTTTGTAAGTAATTTTTCTGGTTGATTCCCCGAAAAACCATGTGGTTAACATTTATTTTTAATTTGTTTAAGACTGCGGCAAAATTATGTTTGGTAGGAATTTATTAAAAGATTTCCCTCACTCTATATGGAACGAAAGGGAGAGTCAGACTTTTACTGAAAACTTACCTGTGTTCCTTCAATCTTCCCTTGCCTTTCAAGGCAGTGGTAACTCTTTTGAACAATCCCGCTACCCAGACAGGTATCGGCTTCAGAAAGCCCGGTCAGTGTTGCTTTCAGCACTTTGAGGCGCACGTGGAACATAACACGCCATTGAACCTAGCTTGGTTCTTATTGGACGGTGAGCTACTCAGTGCTCGCTGTCATACCTTTTAAAGCGTAACTTGCTTTAAGAAAATTTTATTTGTATATTTAATCTTACAGGTACAGACTTTTACTAGGTTCCAAATAAATGTTCTGCTTACGGGAAACATACTTAATAGAGAAATACACATGAATTTTCTCTAACATTACTATCCTGAACTACTTCTAAGCGAAGTAGTTATCATAAGTTTAAATGATAACAATAAAAGCTTTTGCTTGATGATGATTAATAGTGATTCTGAGAGTAAAAACTTGTTTAGAAATTGATATGTTACCTGTTACATCACTGAGAAGGATAATAATCCTTTCATGACTTGATTTTAGTGCCTAAAGCGATCTAATTTTAGCACGGAACGGAGACCTGATATAAAAATATTGTTAATCTTAGTTTAACAGCGTGCTAAACACTCGTTTCGCCATCTGCAAATGATCCTAAAGATAAACCTTAGTACACGTTATCGTTATTTCCAAGTAACTTAATTCCTTTCATAACTAATTTTTATTTTCATGCTGACTTGGCAATGGCTGAAGATCTTTTTAAACTTAGTTTAAGCGGGTCGTTAATCAGGCGTCGGGAGTTATAACAGTTAACCGAGGTTAATCGACTAGTTTCGTGATTGCGGACGATGGGCTCTGCTATCATTACTTATGCACATGCAATCTTAAAATCTTGTACGTTATGACTGTTTAGGGGTTTTAGTATTTCTTGGATTTCCTCTCCTTTAAATTTATGATAGTTTTCTTTGTGATTTTTTTTTTGCTCTGATTTCACACAAGTGTGTTTTACTGTAAACATTATCTGCCTATGGTTATAATTTATAAGACTACTAGCGACCCGCCCCGGATTCACTCGGGTAACGGTATTTTTCCACTATTTAATGGATGTTATTATACATATAAACCTTCAACTTGAATCACTCTATTAAAAAAAAACCGCATCAAAATCCGTTGCGTAGTTTTAAAGATTTAAGCGTACATGGGGATATAGGGATAGAAAAAGCGACTTTGTTTTATACTATGTAGTGATAGGCCGTTGTCTGTTGTACTTAAAATTGTTACACATTAGCGTGTTAAACCAGGCTTTAGAACCGTTTAAAAGATTTATCATGGCCCTAGAACGCGAAGGGCAAATTAAGAAACAAAGAAAAAAATTTGTCAGTAAAAGTCTGTAGATTTTATTCACATTTTTTTTTAATATTAATATAGTACTTACATTAAATTACTCAGGCCCATTGGCCTAACATCCGCCCTAATGTCGTCTGACAATACTCTTTCCTTTGAAACTTGAATTTGTATTTTTTTTTTTAATTTACAATGTGCTTTGAGTTCACTCTGAAGAGGTTTCAGAGTGAACTCACATTGCACTCCTATTGATAATACTCTACAATATTATAAGTAGGTAAGCTACGGTACACATCTGCCTTACGCTTTTAGAGTTACTTTGCGAAATATTGATATAAGTGAGTAGTTTACTGAACAACAATCAGATACAATCCAATTAGACAATATTTACGATGAGAAAGTCCTATTCCAGCCACGAAATTTTGCAACAATTTCTAACAAAATTACAGCCTACTACTTAAAAGTAATTCTATCATTTGTACACGAACTAAAAGATTTAAAAAGCTAAGACCTACTTTAAAATACAAAGTTTCTACTTAGGCCGCTATTATCCATAATTTTGTTTATAATTTCACGCACTGCTCTTACTGTTACCATTATTTTAACCAATTATTTTAGAGTAGCTGTTGCTAGCGGCTTCACCCGTGTGAATGTACAAAATTATTCCAAAGGAACTTAATCCCGGGATAAAAAGCATCTATTCAGGATTATAGCCTACCCATGCACCAAGTTTCATCGAAATCCATTCTGCCGTTCTAGTATGAAGAAGTAACAAACACACACACTCAAAAATTTTAGCCTTTATAATATTAGTAAAATAATATATTTTGGGAAAAAAATTAAAGCTCTTGTTTGTAGCTTCTCGCAGGCAGGGTAGATATATTTATTTAATTCACGTCATTATATTCAATTTTGAGGTTGTTTAAAATTATGTGCTGACTGCTGAGTGTTGAGATATTGAATAATAATAATACTTTATTGTCACAAATTCTTACAACATGCTAAATATCAGTTAAGTTACAACATGCTAAATATAAGTTAAGTTACTAATTTTATATGAGTCTTTGGCTTGGTGTAAAATTAGATTTTTTTATTTTGCCTTTTTTCAGTCTGAACGGATACAGCTGGATATCATTATTTTATATGGAACGACTAACTATCTGATCTTCACAAACCAGTAATTAGGTAATACGACGCCCATTAGTATGACTGCTGTCAGACTTCCTATCTTCTACTATCCGCAACGACTGTCAAAGTTCTACAGATGATAGCCGGGACTTACGAGTTAACGTGCTTTCTGAGGCATGGAGGAATCTTGGTATGTCTAGATGGTAACCCATCCAAAGATCGACCTTTGTTTGTGTTGCTTAACTTAGAAGATAGACCCGTGTGGATGTTAATTTTTTATCTTTTGTTGACCTACCTACCGTCAAAAGAAAGAAAACATGTTTATTCTGCCCGTATAGACACACAAATAATTTTCAAAAAATAAAAAATAATAATAAATTAAAACAAAAATTAGTTGCCCTATGAGATCATGTGTGAACCGAGCATAACTTGCTTGAACCATAGACAACTTAGCTGTCTGGGTTGTCTATTAAAACAATAATTTATTATAATCTAGGTGACACCGGCCGACACGTGATCGACAGAGACAAACACCATAATAATCATTGACATATATATTACTTGATAATAATAAACAAAAATAAAATAGATACAATATAAATACATTCACATTGTGCGTCGCATCAAGGCAAGAATAGGCCGTTGCTCAGCTTATACTGTGACGCTGGACAAATCCAGCAATCTACAGTGCTGATTTTCAGCAACCACCGTCAATCATCACCTCCTTGCCCGTGTCCCGTAAAGTCAGAGTAGGTAACATGTTTTTTTTCTTCCATTCTGTCTTGTCACCTGTCACGCTATCATTACCACCCTTTTATTTCATATCACTCCTCACACAGTCGATCCCTCTTTTTTTTTGGCTACCCTCTCCTTCTTCATCCATCTACATGTAATACTCATAATTATTATTTTAGTGGTAT
Source organism: Mythimna lalbum (assembly GCA_949319445.1). Classification (NCBI taxonomy): domain Eukaryota; kingdom Metazoa; phylum Arthropoda; class Insecta; order Lepidoptera; family Noctuidae; genus Mythimna; species Mythimna lalbum. The sequence continues at coordinate 7,070,202 of OX439352.1, read as the reverse complement.
GCGTTTCATCCCTCCTCCTTTGGTACCTACCATCAATGTAGGTAGTTTATTTTTCAAACGTTGTAGAAGTTATATAAGCTACCATTTTATCACTTATCATAAATCAATTTTAATTTGCAAGCCTCATTGATTCCTATTCCTGTCTTGAGCTTTGACTTTGAACTGCAGCGTCTCAACCTCCAATACTTATACTTTAAGATGTTATTTATAAGACGTATAGCAAACTTTTTATGGTCTCCATAAAACTGGCATTTGTAGACGACAAGGTGGCACACTGTCTCTACTTTGCATAATAATTGTCTTGATCTTTAACCCAGCATTTACTGCAGAACATGCTTTGATTCAAGCCGACGCAGTTAAATCTGATAAAGTATAATATGCATGTTCTAAAACACTGAATTATTCGTGACAACGTTAGTTCTGTTATTATGTTCACAGTTATTATGTACATTGTTAAACTAAAGGCATAAGTGCATTCCCATCGAGGTGTGTTAGCAACAAGGTACAAGATTGAAATGAAGCAGATTAACGAAGTTAACTAGCTATTATCTTTAACTATTCGTCATTATTAATCTCTGCGCTTGCGCATCGAAGGGATCATGGGCTGTTTCGTACCCGCAACTGATAGGGCTGCCACCTTACGAAATGTTACGAAGCTGAAAGAGTTCTTAAGGTTGCTAAAACTAAAAAAAAAATTGTATCTCCTCTCATATCGTAAAGTTTCAATTAAGAAAGCCGAGCCAGAAGCTTTAAAGAACTTTTTGACAGACTTAGTCTATAGGCAAATGAAAAATTAATTTCTACAAAATATTGCAGTGAAATATCTTTTTTCTATTAGAGTACAGTTCGATCTTTGTAGCTTTTTTAAGTGATGTTTTTGTAGATATGATATTGAAGAAAAAAATGCGATTTATTGTTATTATTTTAATCGAATATTATAAAACATAGAACAATAATATATTCCTAAACTTAACGAATAATGAGCACAATAACTACCTATAATAATGGCGCCATATTTACTCTAAATTAACTGTGTTTTTGATCAGATCAGATTAAAACATTTATGTGATATTATTGTTGATTTTGCCAGCAGTTAAGTATACACATACTCATAATAATTTATGTTACTGTCACATACCGACGGCGAGTTTACATCATACCGAGAAAACTTTGGTTACATTTTGTCAAATAAATTACCCTGTCTTTACACAGCAAACCAAGAATTCCTAAAACAACCAAATAAAAACATTCAACGCAACCCAGTCCTCTGCATTCCTAGTTATCACATTTCAAAACCGTTTTTCAAGAAGGCGTTAGTAACCCTAGCAGCAATGGGCGCCGTAGTTAATCAGCGCTAATGTGCATACCGGCCATTACGGGCGCCAGATTGCGCCCCCGTCTTACAATGCGACGCGATAGCTTGCCAAGTACAACACTAGTGGTCGCCTAGAAATCTATTAGGTCCCGTGAACATTCGCGACTTCGGTGGAACTCGATTTATGGTTGTGTACTGGTGTTTGATTGGGACCTAATTAGGTTGGACTTCATTCATTCATTGATTAGATGTTTTGCTTTCTTGACTAGTTTAAAGTTCATTTCAGTAGTTCAGTTTGGCAAACGTTAGTATATATATATAGCAAGAGGCATATCCGAAAACGATAAATTTTAATTTATGTTTGATGCTATAATCACTTCTGAAGTGTAGGAACAACTTAATTATAATGCTTTAAATATGAAATCATAAAATATAGCCAATTAATATTAATATATCTAAATATTCATTAAATGTTTAAAGCACGCACATAAAACCGGTCAATATATAGGTATCGAAGATACTATAAACGATAAATAAATTAACAATTAATAAAAGCAAGTGGAAAAGAGCTTCTGCATGTGCTATAATCAATTATTAATTAATTATTTACTGCAAAAATAAACAAAGTATAAATACTTCTTGCACGTAAGTTAGCAGATAACATCGTTAAACATTGATTTTATAAATAGTGTAGTTAAACAAAATTAATAATGTTTGTATCGCATTTCCGAACATAGCAATCTGATCAAAAAAGTATTGAACTATTATAGTAATAACATCTTACGTATATATACGCCATTCGACTGTAGATTTACTTTTTTTATCAGAGAGTTTACTGACCCCAGGTCGTAATTTCGATCAACGGCTTTAATCATTTTAGGTCCATAAATACCTACACGCTTTTTTAAACTTTAAGATTTCTCATACTTTTCGTATTTTTTTTAGTTACAACTTGATACAAGACTTTTCGTCTTCCCAGAAAGATAAAGCAGAAAATGAAATGACTATTGGTTTATTTTTTGCAAAAAATAGTAGCACTTCGTCAATAAGTTCAATGTCACTTATTTTGACTTTCCCTAAAATCTGTAAGTAATCATTCTACTTTCTTCAAATTAACTTTTACCTCAATTCCGATTGAATTCTACAATATCTGTATCGATTTGTGAAACCCTATCGATGTAGTAACGGTTAGCTAATTTATTGTTTTTACGATTGTAATTTTACACTTTTTAAATTAATGTTGATGAAATTTTAATAGAGTCTCGTCGAATATTTTTAATATTATAATTTGATGATTCATTTGCTGTTCATCTTAAATTGGAATTCGTTCGTGAAAGCATAATGTATACCACACGCATGGATACCTAATCTATTTTATTCATATTTAAATAATTTAAAAATTGATTGAGATCCTTATTTAATCGTTTTATAAATTTGTAATTCTACAGCTGTGTAAACTTGAAATGTACTTTCATTCTACATTAGGTATTTATTTTATTTACCCATCTTACATTAGGTATTTATTTTATTTATTTATTATATTTACCCCATGGCATTATGGGAGTAAAGGGTAAGGAGTTCGCAACTAAAATAATAACAACAACACAGGCATTGGCCCTTGTTGGTGGAAATTATTCCAATCGTCAGCAAGGTCAGTCTGGAGATGAAATTCTATTACTGAATTTCCTCCTTGCCTCGATAAGAATGTTAAGCCGTTAGCCCCGGATGTCACTTGTGGACATTTGAAGGGTATTAAGTAAAGTCGGAATCTAAATATTCTGACATCAGTCTTGCCAAGGAGTATCGTTACCCAATCACTGGATTGTGGAGGTCAGGTAGTTTAGTCACTCTATGAAAAATACTAGTAGATTTCAGTTAGACTAGGAGTCGCAACTTGCATATAGTCGGGAAAAGGCTCGATAGATTAATTTGACATGACAGTAAAATTAAGTTTGGTAAAGGCACTATCCAAACATTCCTTATAATGGCTTGCCTCTCGCCTAGTTTTCTTTTTTAGTATCCCATTAAATAGCTGAAGACATATGAATGGAAGAGATGTTTTCATGTCTCGAACATGACTTAAAGACTTGAAAACATAAGATTTAACTATTACATTTGTATCAGTGTTGTTATTAGTTTCAAATTTTTTTGAGAGGTTATAATTGAGGTGATTAGAGCTAGATTGACTTATTTAAAAATGATTTAGACCGCTTAGGCTCTCATGGCTTCATTTTACTCCACATTATTTTTTTTACTTTATTATCATTATTATTTTTTTAACCGACTTCTAAAAAAGGAGGAGGTTCTCAATTCGGATGTTTGTATGTTTTTTTTTTATGTTTTTTCGCCCATAACTTCGTCGATTGCCAACCTATTTGATTTTTTTTTTGTTGGAAAGGGTATATACTTCCCAAATGGTCCCATAGTCACCAAGTTGGGATCTGATGATGGAATCTTGGTGAAATCGAAGAAACTCCTCAAATTCAATTCAATTTTTTAGTGAAGTCGGATATTTTTTTTATATAATTATAATATTTGTTCTGTGAGTGTGTACATGGATCGTATCACAGACAATATCAGAATATAGTGTGCGTTTTTTTTAGTGTCTTAGTTGTGTTTAGTTATAGTTTTTTTGTGTTCTTATTTTTTATAATTTAATTTATGGTTATTGATTGGTTTATTATTTATATGACATGAGTGATTATCAAAACCAACCTTAATCCAATTTTATACCGTGTATAATTTATTCCGGTCTACAAATCTAAGTGCAGAATCTGACAAACTCCATTCCCCAGGGCCTTGACCCCCGTTTCCACGACCACACCAGGTGAAAACCGTTCGTTCCTAAAATAGCGTACATGTGGCGAGAACATGACAAACTAACTGAAGTACCGTATAGTGTTGTAACGAGGCTCATCAGCTACCGGCGGTTAAACTTGCCTGATTTACCAACTTGTGGGTTTCTAACGTCGGATTTATCCACCTGATATTATTCTACAACGGTCGGCCTGTCGGTATATTGTGGTTACTAGGGTGCTTACTTAGTAGGAGAGTCGCGGTTTCCCAAATATTTTGTATTTAGAACTTAACCGGTGCCCGCGGGTTTGTCCGCGCCAGATTCGTAAAACAGCACAATGCAATTTGGTCACAATGCAAAGGTTTTGTTTTTAAATAATTATAGATGTACCTATCTATATATATTATTTTTTGAATAGGTTCTTATAGTTTCATCCTAAGGTTGTCTGGTAGATATCGCTCGCAGCGATAAGACCGCCATTATATCTATTTGCTTGTTTCTGTAAAATTGTTATAGTAGTAAAAATGTAGATAGCTAGAAAGTTTATTCTATTCTATTCTACAGGAATTCTTTATCAATAATGATTATGAAAAAATAAAAATGTATGTACGATATGTGATACTACTCTATACCATATCGTTTAATTAATTAATACCTAAATTAAATTCATTCAACATTTAAATATGTAGTTATCCAATGCATATAAAGCCGTAGCCTAAGTAAAAATGAAAAGTGAATTAACATTCTATGAGAGTGCAATATTTTCTTTGAAATCCATTAACTACCGGAACCACATTCATAAACTATTAATGTGATTTTATGAGCAAGAAAAGAGGGAAAAGGAAAGCTAATAAGCTATGTACCAACTATAAAATTAACCATGATTATTATTTATTGTGGCACTTTATTAGCAGGAAAACAGTCATAAACTAGGTAAATAAAACTCACTTCAGTGAAGTAGAGACTTTAGTACCATGAAACAAAACTCATATTTTGATTAGAAGATAAGTGGTCAGTCAGTCCTCTTTTCTGTAAGCAGTAAATAAAGTATAGGTAGCCATTTTAATGACGGTTAATAATAGTTACTAGCAACCCACCCAAGGTTCTTACGGGTGATACAAATCTTTAAAATTCTCGGCTTTTCTATACTGTAATGTACATGAATTACACACTAAAACTTTACTTATGAATCACTCTATCTATTGACAGTAACTGCATGAAAATCCATTTAGTAGTTTTTGTGTTTATCGCGTTCATACAGAAAGACAGGAGCGATGGGGGACTTAGTCCTCCCAAAGATCTGGAAAGATTTTGAACAAGACAGGTTCAAACAATTCTTCATATGTTTTCTTATTCTTAATCGCTCCGCTGGTGTATCTCTGCTACCTTACCTCAAGGTTATCGTGGTGTGCCAGTGGCTGCATTCCTCTTAAACCACTTCATAGCCACCAACTGTTTCTGAAGCTGATCGACCGTACACAGAGCTCTGCTGCACTAGAGGCGGCACTACACAAACCGAACACAGAACACAAAATCACTGCATTGACCACTATTAAAAATGCCAAATGCTAACAGTACTCATAATATTTATAAGGTTCCGCGGCGCTCAAGAAATAGCGGTTACAGGCATAATTATAATTTTATGGGTATGCCACACAGCAGGTTTGTTCAAAAGAATTACTGTAGCCTTGGAATGCCAAGGGCAAATAAAAGATTAAAGTTAAGTTAGTCATTAAAGGTCTGATAATCCCTCTCGCTTGCGGAAGATTGATTTTATGATATCCAACCTCAAAAAATGGTAATTATTTTCTATGGTCATTCAGTGACATACAGTTACGTTTTATGTAATCCATGAGGAATACCTTCTCTAGCAGCGGCCGCCAAGTAATTTTAATGAAGCCAAGCATATTATAAGGCATGTTTTACTTATAGAAACTAATGGTTTATGTTAATTCTATACATGGCTATGACAGCCGAAAGATTTTGTGCAGCACACATAGCAATGCAGGTGGCCTTCATTAGTATTGGAGTCTCCAGTCGCCATCATGCCAGTGAGACCGTTCCGTACTCTATGGACATGTACAAGCCCCAACCAAGCATGCGGGTGCACATAGGTTTAAACTTAACAATACAATGTGACAATACGCTAGATCTTTATCTATTTATGTTTACTGTCTGGTTTACAGTTTATTGGAACTGGCTTTTATGTTTTGTTCGTTTATTGTTGTTTTCAGACTAGTAGGTTGGTTTTCGCTAGATGGAGAGCCGTCTTAAGGCCCGTATAAAAATGTATATCTATTGATTGAGGCTGTTTTGGTTTCCTTCAGGAACATTGTCAACCGACTATTATTAGGTACAGTACCGGCCGAAATATTTTAACCAGTTTAAACTTAGAAAAATTGCTTGCGCAGTCATTCTTAAGAATGATGTGACGAATGTAATATAAAATAAAATGCGTATTGCGTATTATTATTGCGGCAGACCAAGAAGGAGATCGCGGGATGACTTGGATGTCTTCCTTGGGAATTGGAAAGATGTGGGTCAAAACCGGGAATATTGGAAAGAGTGGAGGGAGGCCTTTGCCCGGCAGTGGGACAGTGTGGGCTAGATATAATAATAATAACAATAATTGTGTATTTATTTGAGTATACGAAATAATTCGGAACGCCAATTTCAGAGCGGTCAACATAATTATTTTGACCGCTCTGGACATAGCTAAACGTTTACGTTTGCTTACTACACTTATCCTTATAACGGGCTTGAATTATTGAAATAGTTTGTAATGTGAAGTGGGCTGGCTGTTTTTTTTTATTGTTGTTAGGTTCGCGCTTTACTGTAAACAGAACTTAGAAATGTTTGTATCTACCATATTGTCTCTAATGTCTCTTCACCTCCCTGGGTTGACTGGTAGAGAATGCCTAAGGCATTAAGTTCGCTTTTGTACTTTTTGTTGCATGAAGAATAAATAAATAAATAAATAAACATCTATTTGCAATCCAGGGTCACAGTAACTCTTTTAAATAATCCCGCAGCCCTGGCAGTCAGGAATACGACCCCTTCTTTTTGGGTAAAGCGAGGGGAGCATCAGATTTTTACAGACCAAAACCAATCTGTGTTTTTACATTCCAGGACCATAGTAACTCTTTCGTAGCCCAGGAACACACAACCAAAAGTTCTAAGTAATTTGTGATATACTTGAATAAATTCCCGATATTTTTTTATTGTCACAGAGGGCATTCACACTAAGGCGCGGTACCTATATTTTGTTTTTCTTCTATACTTACGTATAAAACCTAATAAAATATATTCGAATGGTTCTTGTATAGGTGTGGTGAATCTTAATTGCGTTATTTTAAAGAATTATATTTAAATGACGTGAGTCTGAATATATTGCGATTTGGTGTGGAACGATCATCTGTGATGTATATAAACTGTAACTAATGTCATTGTACTTTTATGGTTTTAGTTAGAAGAAATAATTAAGTTTTGGAGCCTGTGATATTGAGAAACACGGTACGAGAACAGATTTTCTTGTGTGAAATATATTATTATGAGGTCGGTATCATAGGACGGGCCTAGCTGAGTCGAAGCCTACTGGGGCCAGCGTTATCCGAAAGGAAACTCGAGCCCCAGTATGAAGAGGCTAGAAGGAACGGGGTGGGTTTTTAGTCAATAAGAGTCTGACACTATCTCCCGCTTCACCCAAGAGCGGGGATTGTCATAGGATGATTTGTGCCCACCGAAAAAAAAAGGTCGGTTTCATCATTTGAGCCTTTTTCTACTAGCTTGGGGTTGGCTTCCAGTCTCACCGAATGCGACTAAATACCCGTGGTTTACATGGAGCGACTGCCTATCAGACCTCAACAACCCAGTTACTGAGCAACACGATACTCCTTGGATAGAATGATGGTCACTTTCTGGCGTCTGACTATCTGCAACGACTGTCGAAGATCTACAAATAACCACTGGGACCAACAGCTTTAGGTGCTTTAAGAGAGGGTGTCAGTAATGACTCAGATGAATATAGAAAAGTACTAATATTATTATGAATTGATAAATTCACATTGGTACTTGCCAAGCTACGGACTCGAAACCTCATGCGTGATATTGAGAAAAACGGTCCGATAATATTTTTTTTTTGTTTCTATTTCTACGAAATACTCGATAAGCCTATAAAAGTATTATGAGGTGGCGGTCGGTAGGTAGATCAACCTTTATATTCGTCCGCGTTGCCTGTCAATCAATCACGATGAATTATTATATAAAAAGTCTTGGTAAAAGATTTCAGACAAATGGGTGCCTGTAGCCACTGTATTGTTATGACCTGTACAAAAATATGCGATGCTGTCATCCACAACGAGATTCTGACCACAGAAAGCCGAGATTGTGTCATTGAGGTTATTGAGAAGAAATACCTTAGCAATAAAATAAGAATTACTTTCTCAGGAAATATCCAAATACCCTTTTTGTTTGAGAGTAGGAAATCGTCAATTAAATTTTCCCGCTCTGGGTGGAGCGAGAAAGAGTGTCAGACTGACTAAAACGCACACGTGTTCCTTTAGTTGTCATGAACTTACGTGCTACCTACACTAAGTCGATATTGGCATTTGTTTTATTTTAAGGTATGTTGCCATGTTTGACGCAAATAAACTCTTTTTCTTTCATTATTTCTATGTATGTTCTAGGGGCACGGAGGCCCGTAATTTAGGTACAACGGAACTGTCTTGATATCACAGCTGCACTTTCGGTCGGGATACCAGACTAACCGTGTATGCAGAATCAGTATATTACATAGCGAATGCCTAGACAGGCAATTGGTCAGATGGCCTCCACAAACCAGTAACTGGGTGACATGACTGCTTTATTACGAATCCGAATTCAATAGAGGTCCGGTTTTTTTTTTATTATTTTTGAAAGACTTCAAAAGCGATTTGACCATTATCCCACCTGATGGTAAGATGATATGGTATGGTCGATGGGGAAGCACGCTTGCCTAGAAGTAACCTATTCACTCTTGACTCCCCTTAGGTTGTAGCTATCAAGAAACAAACTATGGCTGGGAATTCTACTCAGCTGTACGCAACAGCTGTAACTGTAATAAGTGTGTTCCCAAATCGTTGTGTGCTTATGGATGTCCAGTGTCCACCATGTGCCGTTATCGCCATACGTCTGATATTCCGATTATAGTACTTTTAATTTGATTTTCTGAGCACATCAAATGTGCGTTTTGAGGAATTCTTTTGATGCGCCTAATATAGCATAGCATAGGCCTTATAATGTTCCCACTGCTGGGACACATGCCTCCTCTCTAGGAGAGGAAATGAGCCGTACTCCACCACGCGGGCCCAGTGCGGGTTGGTAATATAGTACGTTTCAAAGTTGATACACTTCAAAGAATACCCTGATTCTCTACAGCAAAACTGGTTATCAAATTTTCGGTTACCAAACTACTTTTAAGTATTCAAAGTCAAAGACCACCCATGATCTTTACCCACTTAGTAGTATTTGCAAAGAAATAAGAATAAGTCAGTACCTACCTAAAGCGCTATTTTGCTAAAAACATGTAGTAGGGGTGTGCACTCCGCATTATAGAGGCGAGATGATTATTTCCTACGGCTAGTTGTCAGCACACCTCTATAGCTCTCTAGAGATGCGCCACGCACCACGATCGCATGACCGGGAGCTGTTATTATTGCTGCGCGTCCGATAATATTAACGCAAGCATTGCATCTTGTATATTTAAGCGTTTTCGAATTAGATGGCGAGCAAATTGTAAGGTGCTGTGACTTTTATCGACGTTATTTTATGACGATGTAACGGTTCTAGTAAATAGATTCCTTTTACTGGAATGTAACGTCTTTGTATTTGGAATGTCGCGATATTTTTTTTTTAAATATTAGCGCGTAGTGTTCCACGCGCGCTTGAGTTGTCAGCAACCGTAGGGGCCCAGCAGCGTCCAAGCCATGGGTGATGTGAAAGAGATCCCCGGGCCCTGGAACAATGACAAAGATGAAACAGAAGTGGTTTTAATTCAGTAAAATTCTGATACTATTTCCCGGTCCGCCCAAGAGCGGGGGACATCGTTGGATGAAAAAAAAAGCGGTGAGTATTAGTCACCAAAAAACTGACACACCCTCTCGCACTACCCTAGAGCGAGAGAAGTGACCTGATAATTTTCCATATGAAAAAAAAAACAAAGTTATTCTACCACCCTCTATACAAAAGTCAAAGCTCACTGAACTATCAATAAAATAACAAACAATTTCCTCAAGGCATTAATGAAGCAAGAATTTAAATAAAAACGGCATATAATTAACACGTAGCTTAAGCTTACACATACTTAGTTATTACAATAAATGAGATCTGTCGCTTCATGTCCAATAGAATGTGTTTTTGCAATGTGTCCCGTTCACCAGGTGGCAGGAATGTGTTTCCTGTAACATGTTAATACGTTGGTTACTTAGACTTGTATTATTTATTTAGCTAATGATATCGAATTGAAACTATACGTTTATTTATTATAGTTAATGAGATAATTAATTAATTTTCTTTGATAATTTGCAATTTGTTTTTGAAACCGTTTTTGGTTGAGATGAAATTGCATGAAGTAAGATAGGGTCTGTAAAAATATCCACTGGATCTTAAAAGAATACATAAAGTTCTAGAAATTATATACAAAATTATTTTTAGTTCATGCGAAATCTGAGTATAGTTTGTTTAGAATCAGTAACTATATACATATCATACTATATGTATACGATTCCAATAATTGTTACACCATGTTATATTTTTTCCCAAAAATATATAATCAGGTCACAAGTTGGATAACGCCGACACTAATTGTAACACAGGTTATGGAAAGTCGTAGCATGTATTAGGCGCTAACAAGTAGATGGGTGCAAGCACAAAACAAACCCTCAGACGCCTGGATGGCCCGGTGACTATGTATTTTTCCTGATGTAACAAACGTATAACTTTATTTATTTATGTACACACAAAAATAAAAAATTGAAAACATAACTTAACTTTGTGATTTTTCATGATTTTTTATGAAATTTTGTACATAGATTCTTTACATACTAAACAGGTGTTTCAGGTTTCGCAGATACTAAAAATAGAGTTGTATATTATAATGGAAGCTGCCTATTTTAATTAACAGGATTTTTTAAATACCGAGACTAGATTTAATATGAGTAATGTATTAGCTCTTATTGACTTATCTTATCTTAGATTATGCACCGAGGGGCTAAAGTTGTGTCTTATGTCACGGGCGTCATATTGAATCTCGAGCGCAACGAAGGATTCGGGATTTAACTCACAAGCAAAGCGAGGGAGTTAATACAAGAATCCTGAATGCAGCGAGGGATTCAAGCTAGCCCAAGGCAAAGACACCTTTAGTCCAGAGGAGGATACTCTACTTTTTACACCTACTGTGAGAAATAATAGTCACATTATTGACCAGCGGGTCATAATGAAATCCAGTACAACATTATTGACCGGCTGTGCCCCCGGCCCATAGATATAATATATTTCTATGCCCCGGCCACTAATGACTCACTTTAGGTTAAGGTTGCTTGACATATAATTTGACATTTTCGAGCAGGTGGTGTAAAATATTTATTTATGTCTTGGAAAAAGCTTCCAGTTACCAAGATTTTAGTCAATGCCAAAGTTTTCTACTTCTTCATAATTATAGCTTTTGGTGCTGTTAACCAATGAACATAATTGACTTATTACTTATCAAGAGCACGGTACAGCATGGCCAATTTCAAGCTCCTACTGCAGGAATATTTAAAACCACTTTGCGCAATAAATTCTTGACACACACAAGGCCATTAAGATTAACGAAGATCTATTTATCAAAGTTTAATTATGACACGGCAATTGAGATGAAGAGCTCAATTTGGCCCGTAATAGATGTAAACATGGCGTCCAGGAGTAATAAACTAGAATATGGCAAGTAAAACATATTTTATAGTAACAGTAGTCCTATAATTCAGGTTTTCCCGCATTTATAACAGCGGGAATAAATCAGCTACAACGAACTCGTAAACAAACACGGAATACCTATAAACTTAATGAATTTCTAATTACCTACCCTAGCATGAAATTATCAAAACTAAATGTTAATCTAAATTATTATTAGTTTGATTGGTGACCGCATCGTGACATGGAGCTTGATACTGAATAAAAAAGGAGATTTTTCAAAGTGAAAAGAAAATTTACCATGAAAATGGGATATCAAATCATAAAATACCTAAATGACTTCTGTGTGGTTGCATAACACGTCTTGGCAATCAAGATTTTAATCGTCCCGTTAGCTCAATCTCAGAGTAGATACTAAACGGAGATATACAACGTGTTACGTTAAATGCGCAAAACCTGAAAATAGTTTGATCAGAATAAGGAGCAGAATCAATTAAACCACTTTTTAATATAGGTTAAATTTTTCAAAAAAATCTTCATTAAAAATGTCGACCTGTCTATTTATGAATAAGCCATCACGTGCACAAACCAGTTGAAATAGGTAAACAAAAACAAAAAAAAAAAGTTGTGTCCAATCAAATTATCTCACACACGAGATGATAAAAGTTTTTATTTCAATGCAGATAAACAAAGTAAAACTGCACATAAAACTTTTAATTTTTATTTAAATGCTTTTTTTCTCAGAATTAGGTCTTTTAAATTAAAAATCATTTGGGGTGTCTGAGGTTTTGCGTTATGCTATGCTATGCTAAGCGCGAGCCCGATCCCGAGTAAACATCTTATTTCCTTAGTCCTCTGTGTCCGTGCTATGAATATCTAATTTAAATAATAACAGCTTCAATATGTGGACTCAACACAGTCAGTCGCTGTTTCCACGCACCTTGCAAACGTTTATTATATTTAGTAAATGTATGCAAGCTCGCCCTCTGTGGAGCTTAATATCATTTATCAATATCCAATAAACAGTTCTATTTGTGGTATCGCATTCATAATACTGATAAACGAGGTATGAAACTCGATCGGTTAGTGCAGAATAGTTTCTCTTTTAGGCTCTCTGACGATAACTAGTATCTTTATAAGTGGCCTCGTGTTATGGGTTAGTAATGAATACCTTGCTAATAAAGGACATGACAATTTTCTGTATAGCTTCAAAGGCGGTCTAACATTGCAAGAAAGTAGGATTAACTGAAGATTAATTGTTCTTTTTGGTGTTCAATGGTCCTTGATCTTGACGTCGACGGCGCGCACTATTCCCGCGCGCCTCAAGGAGTTGTCAGCCACAGGAGGAGCCCAGCTGGGTCGAAGCCTACTGAGGCCTGGGTTATCCGAAAGGAACTCGAGCCCTGGTATGAAGGCTAGAAGGAATGGGGTGGGTTTTTTTCAATAAGAGTCTGACACTATCTCCTCCACCCTAGAGCGGGGATGGATGATTTTTGCCTACCGAAAAAAAAAAAAGATGTATCTGAAGAAAACACTCCGAGCGTTTGGCTGCCAAATTGCACTAAATCTGGGACCGGAATCAGCTGAAGTTGATCGATTCATTTATCTATCCATTCGAATTTTAAATACGAATATCGGATACTAATAGTTTTTCATAAAAATAATAAATTTACCTAATAAGAAAGTAGTATGGAGCTTCGTAATTACAACATAACATTTACATCAGCACGACACTATCTTACTCGTTGGAGTGCACGCGACTATGCAATGTCACTATATAACATCAAAATTACCGACATTCCTGTGTATAAAAAATAAAAAAAAGTCGGTTGTTGGCTGAAGTATTCATCCATCAAATTAACGACTATGTTGTATGGTAATTTCTCATTTTTACACTGGGTTTATCCACTTTAGGGTTGCGTGCTACCGATTAGAATTTTATTACGATCAATTGCCTATGTTCGGGATTTTCCAATTATATTTCAGTTCGCAGTAAAGGTTTGTTTTATTTGAAAGGAACTGGTCAAGTATATGCGGTCACATGCATCCACGATATAGCATGACAATATATAATTTTGCAACACGCTACTGTATTTATTTCGCACTAGTAAAAACACTGCACAAAGGCGGACTTAATGCCCTAGGCATGTTTTTATTATTCCACCTTCATTAGGACTGTCACTAGCCCTTAAGGGAAATACATATTTATATTTTTCTAGCTTCTGCCAGTGATGGTTTAACCCGCTTTAAAGCAAGTTTCTCCATACAAACTTTGAACTCTCGTTTCATCACTTTAAAGGATGAATTTTGTAAAACCCTTACTATGTTTATTCATTACAAAAGGAACCTCGGTGCAAATATTCAGCATTTTACGCCTAACGGTTTGGGCTAGGCGTTGATTGATAATTGTGAGTCAGGAGGTCTTTAATGTTTATATTTTATTACTGGCAGTTTTTGGTACACATTCTTGTCTATTTGCCTGAGTATATTATTATTTAATATTACACTATATTTAATGGTAAATAATACTACAGAAAGCTTAAACAGAAATCGCAGGATCTGTCAGACTACTTTAATATGAAGAGAACACTGAAAAGAGAAACCACGCACTTATTCTGTAAATAAGGTTATTCAAAATACACAAAACCCTCTCCTCCCTATTTTTTTTTAACTTTCGGTAACTCCATCCAAACCACGTTACACTCTAGTTCATCAGCACCCTAACGATGAATAATAAACATCTGTCAAACGCAAATAAATGCCTCCAACGTAATTATTTGCTAATTAGACGAATACACATACATGCAGTTAAATTGGCACATTTGCATAATTGGAGTCAGTAGCAGGAACACCTTGATTAGCTAAATTATTATTTATATGTACAGTAATGCGTTGCGTTCGATTTAACGATATATATTTAACCGCCATTCGTCCGCCTAACTCGTTAACTCCTTACTTTTATTTTTTGGTCAATTTTAATTTTTATACCGGTCAAAAAATAATATTGTGGTACCTAAAACATATCTATGCAAACGCATTTAGAAATTGGCATTTCTAGGTACCGTATTATTTCTAGATAAAGAAAGAAAAGAAACTAAGAAAGATATAGTACAAGATACATATAGTAAATCTATAGATAGATACATATAGAGCAGTGGTGGCCGAGTGGTAATGGCCCCGACTTACGGTCGCGGGTTCGAACCCAGCCAGGCGCATTACTTTGTGTAATTTAATTTAATGTAGACTTAATGCCTGAGGCATTAAGTCCGCCTCTGTACTTTGTGTGCATAAAGCATTAAATAAATAAATAAATAAATAATTTATTTCATCACCACTGCTCTCAAAACGGTGAAGGAAAACATCGTGAGGAAACCGGTATGTCCTAGAACCAAAAATTCGAAGACATGTGACATTCACCAACACGCACTGGGCCCGCGTGGTGGATTATGGCCCATTCCCTCTCCTAGAGAGGAGGCCTGAGTCCCAGCAGTGGGAACATTAAAAAGGCTGATGATGATGATGATAGTAAATCTAGACAGAAAAAGACTGTTGAATCCTATTTTTATTTATTTACAGCTTAAATGACGAGCGGAAACGCTTGTTCCGATCAAGCGTTTTCGCTCGTCATTTATACCGTGGTCTTGCCGTCCGTTTTTAATAAAATTTAGATGTCTTCAAGTCTAGAGTGAATTAACTCTTAATGAACTAGTGCGCCTCATCATCAACGATTGCATCACTACTTACCATCAGGTTTGCAGTCAAGCGCTAGTTTATATCAATAAAAAAAAACATCAAATAAATCACTTTTTCAGTAGGACCATTATTCTTCTAATATTTTGGTACCATTTACAGTCAGTAATTGTTTACTGAAAAAACAAAGTAACTATCTATATTATTAACAACTTAATTCATGAATCCCTAAGCGACCACCGGTGGCTGCGCATCTATTGTCTTACTATTGTGTCTCTAATTGACGGTATCTGAAGGGTTAATTTTCATACGGTCTTCAAAGATTTACGACCCAACAAATCAAAGAAACGTTCTCATTATCGAACTTATTCAGTAAAGATCACAAATCGCCTGTCTATCCCGACAAAACTCCACATCGTTAAGCCAAACGGTCGGACTTAGCCTTTGATTCTTACAATGTGTTGGCTCATCTATCCTGGCCAATGCAGGCAGTGCCGGGCGTGACTATTGTCTGTTTACGATGTAATATGTTTCGATTTACTGCCCGGCTGGTTTCCTGGGGAAGATTGATTCGTTTAGTGGTCCCGGATTCCTTACAGCTTGTTATAACGATTGAAAGTTGGAGTTTGTTATTTGCGGAAGGGTTACTTACTGGGATTTTACTATTTCTCATCTTTTACGTGTTTGATATTGAGCGATTTGAAATAACATGTATGTACTTTTCTTTATTCATTATGGTACACATAACTTTAGAAACTATTGTAATCACGCTAGGCAAACTAATTTTTTTTAATGATTGCTGGTTTATATCATCTTGACTGCGATCCCACTTGACGGTAAACAGTGATGCAATCATTGATGGTAAACTTAACTTACAATAGGATTTTCTCACAATGACCTTAATGTGATAGAGGTTTAACACATGAAGACAACCATAAGTGTACAACAAAGTTTATCTATTCAAAAATAAACTAAACAAAATGTGTATACAGTACAAAATACATAAATATAATAAGTAAAAACCAATACACTTATATAAGTCACGTTGACAGGAAAAAATCCCTACTTTTTCTTTTAAAGACTTGCAATGATCTTATTATCCGATGAGAAAAATTTTGCTTATCCTCTCGCTTCTCAGACCTCAGCCTTATGGGGCTCTCGGCATTAAGTCATTATAAGAAACGTTTCGCTAATCATCGTAATACTTCAGTAGTCTGTAATTTCAAGGCCGCTGTAATGTCGATACATGCAGGCTAAAGAAGAACGGGGGCACCGAATGTCATCACCCACTTAAATCTCTACCGACCTCACCATAATTTGCCAAAAAGTTGGAAAGCAACCGAAGAGCCTCTAATTAGGCATGTAAATAACTGAATTTATCGAGAATTCCTCATATTTTGAGTACCACGCTCTACCTACATTGATTTCCTTAATTTGCGGTCAACAACAACATCATTGCCATAATTACAGTTGCCACACAAAAAATAAGTACACACGGTACTATATTTAAATTAATATAATGTGTTGGTAGTTTTTGCGTTATTTTCGGTACAGTATTAAGCTATATCGCTAATGAGTGGCAAGCGGTGGGCGTTAGTGGTTCAACAAGTTTTTGTCACCCATCTTCGTAAATCCGATACGATTACATGTTCAGTTCATTAAATGACGACTAACCATTACTTATTATCTGCGATACCTGCCAATCATAAGTCAGTGATCTCTTCTATGTAGTTACTTAATGTTATGTGCCGCTAACTTGTCATGTGTCAAATTAGCCAAGAGATAAGGCGCCGACAAAAAGTGTTTGACACAAACAATGTTTGCAACTCTATTTGTTCACAGCTCGCTACAATGTTTTAGGTCAGTATTCTGAAAAGCACAGTTTTCTACGTTTTACTGAATTTGCACGGTGATTGTCAACAAGAGTCTGTTTTAGAATTTCTGTTTGACTATCTGACACATTCATATTTACACGCTTGAACAGCTTGTTACATTGAAGAGAGAGAATTCTTAGAAAAGTGTAGTCAACTAAGTAAATTATGGAGAAGTGATATGAAGCGTTGTCACCATGTTCACTCATACCTATGATGAAACTACAGCTTGCTTACTTGCTTTATCACCTGTAAATGGCTAAAGACAAGATCTTCTTAATATTTAATTGGAGAGAGCAAGTAGTCGCTTGCTTACTGTGAGCGTTTATGCTTATCTCATAATTGCGATTTCATCGACACTGCATAAATATGCAGGGTTACCGCGGATTGTATTCGAAGAATTCGATGTATGGGAATAGAGAAATAAAGGGCTATCTAAATGGTTGTTAGAAGAAAAAGTGTAGGCAGGTACTATGGCAAAATTGTTGAAAGTCCTGGAAATTGTGTTTTGTTTTATATAAAACGCTACCCCTCACTAGGATTTACTTGTCTGCCATGCTTTAACTTACATTAAAATACTCATCCATAAGATGCCCAGTCCCGGAGTTTATTATATCCTGTATATTCTGTGTCACGTACCGCAGCAACCAATCGTAATGAAGACCTAAAAATCTCCATAAGCATT
Organism: Mythimna lalbum; assembly: GCA_949319445.1. Taxonomy (NCBI): domain Eukaryota; kingdom Metazoa; phylum Arthropoda; class Insecta; order Lepidoptera; family Noctuidae; genus Mythimna; species Mythimna lalbum. The sequence goes on along the minus strand of OX439352.1, from coordinate 7,051,918 downwards.
CTTCGTAAGAAAAAAGTGTTGCATACTGCAATGGCTTACCTTTTTTATGAATCTTTAATGATCCTTGACATAAAAAGGAGGAAGTTGTATTTACTAAGGAAGATAACGTATCAGATTCCCTGATAAGAACAGAATTAAAATTTAATGAATATTAACGATATGATCTCATCATTAGTTTGCCTCCTAAGCTGTTTGCAGCGTTTGCTGAACAATTTATCGTGATTAACCGGTCAATTTGCATCGCGGCTTCCCTTTGTTGTGTTGGTACCGGGTACTTGTACAACTTTCGCCAGGTCCGAGGAGGTTGCAAATTGGCCACATTACAGGGTAATGCGTTGTCAACTGACAGCCGCTGACGAGACCACCGAGTGATCAATCTGGAAGATTTATGGGCTCTAGTGAAAACGTAGGTTGTTGACGTAATATTTATTGACAGTACTTATTTTGCACCTGTGACTACGGAGTCTCATCTAGAAAGACGATTTTTTTTAGCTTAAATATATTACAATAGATGGTGTAATAAAATATCAATTTCTTATTTATGTTTTTGTAACATTAAAATGTAAAAAAAAAGTATTTTAACTTTTTTTTGTTGTTAATAGATAGGCTCGAGCCTCAACTGATGGAAAGCAACGTGGTTGACGATGGCGCTTGCTTGCCTAAAAGCAACCTATTCATTCTTGACTTAAAAATTTCCTGGTTGTAGCTATCTGGAAATACGTTTTTGCTTAATAAAGTGACTTTATATTTCTTTCTCACCGAATCTCAAAGTGAAATGCTCGATAAATCTTTCAGTTAAACGAAATCTTGGAAGAAATAAATTTTGAATAGTTTCAAAATAAGTAAATAAAAAACGGTACACATTTCTAAACATCTTGACAGACGATATTGCGGAATAGAAAAACAAGGATGATATAGTTTTTGCCTGACGTTGACAGTACGTCATAGTCAAACTAAAAACAGACATAAAAACTATGCAGATGCTTATCTATTTACTTAATTAATTACTCAGCGTGAAGTTTTTTATTCAAAAGCAACAGAAAAACTGCTCAGTAAGAGTTTTTGTTCATGTTTTGTAGATAAACATATCACTCAAGTTATGGATGAAATTGATTACAACATTGACATTCGCACATCCATCAGAGATATCCAGGGTAGAAAAAATATGCAACTGAGATGTTATTGTCCTCTACTTATGTAGACAGAGCCGGATGATAAATTTATAGTGTCAACCGATAAATAAATTCTAGGTCGGTAATTAATGCAATTTTTATTTTTATTCATAAGTTTTTCATGACAATAAAAGAGAAAATGCCTAAAGTATTAAGTCTGCCTCTGTACTTTTGTGTGCATAAAGAATTAAATATAATAATAATAATAATAATATAGATCTATCATCTTTTAATTTTGTCACCTTCTGACTTACTTCTTCTGTCTTCTGATTTATCCGTTCTCTGATCCCATCATCTGGGGTCGAGACTCCTCATAATTCTGTGTCAGAACAATTTATCCTGAGTTGCCGATTATTCCAATTGGACTTTGCTGAAGTCTCTCTCGACATTAGAGCGTGGTTTACTTTATCATTCTTATGATATAGTTAACCACGCTCTAATACTACCACGCTATAATAAGTATATCTAATATAATAATCAAATCATCAATATTTTGTATATCTGTAGGTATCTTTATATATATTTTTACCTATAGAGCAGCAAAAACAGGCATCGTAACCTAACTTTTTTAAACTTTTTGTTGCTTTATAAAATTCAGGCCGATGATTCATACTTTTACATAGAAACAATTTGAATATTATCGCAAAGTTTGATTTAATTCGCATCCGTTCATAGTGTTGCAACTGCTTTGAAATGACACATAATATGCTGTAAGATGACCACTCCATCAAAATATGATTCTGATCTCAATCAATAAAAAAAAAAACAGATCTGCAATTGATCATAACAACTATAAAAACTTAACCAGTTAATATTATATTGGAATTTAACGACCTAATAAAATGCTGTGTGATCAGAGAGTGATTATTATTTTTTGCGCAACATACATACATAGGTACTATTTTAATTTAATATCGTCTCCTTTACTGACGCGATAAGTGGTCACTTTATAAAAGGTAAACTGTCGGCCAGAATAAAGCACCCAGTTCACTGGGATATATTCGTTTCAATATTTATGTGGGGGCTTACGATAGAGTAAATCCTTTTGTGGTAGGTTTTCTTATATTGTTTGTTTTTGAGAAGGAGTTCCTCAGCGGTTCAGATGTTTTATATAAACAGCTCGACACGCGGAAGTGTTGGCAAGTGAATAGAATGACGGACAATAAATCTTTCAACTTCGTTTTTATGCCTTAAGTATTGATGGCGTCCGCTGCTACCACTTTTCCCTAACTGTTGGTTTCCTTGGCAGTTTTCCACGTTTTAAGAAGGAAGTAGCTGTAATTACTAACTTCTTTTTATGATCAATAATTGTTTGTGCATCTTATCATGTTTCCATCAAAGCAAAGATTTGTATGTAAATGAACTCGTAAAGATATTGGGCAGTGTGCAACGACCGTAAAGCCAGTGCTCTAATGATTCTGACATAACGTTACTTAATTTAACAAGAATAACAGTGTATTATAATTTTATTGCAGGCTTAAACTTGTTGGACAAATTGGTGTAACTATCCACAAGTGTTAGAAGCAACGTTAATGATAATACGATCGGCAGCGGGCCACGGTTTTAGATTAAAATAAAATATGCTCAAATGGCAGTTAATTATGGCCTGGTGTGTAATTTTCATGAGTATGAACATGAGTGAGGAAAACGAAAGTAATAGAGTGTTGGGAAATAATTTCTGTGTAAAAAGGTAGTAGTGGACTTGTTATTTTGATATATTTTTTTTAAAGAACCAGGGATTTCTAGAATTAGCAAGACAAAGCACAACATCGACAGTAATAAATTAGGTAAATGAAAGAAAGAAAACTAATTTATTTGGTACCTCATAAGTCCCAAACACAAATACAAGAAGTAAAAAAAATAAAGAATAAAGTTGTTGTGTGCCTCATGGCTGCACCAAAATAGGTCCAGTTCAGCATGATTGCCAGACAACTAGTGCCTGACGCTGGTTTTCAACTGAACCTGTGGTTGTGTAAATAACCTTTGCCCGGAGAGCACCACATAAGGAGTAAGAATTTCAAAATCCTGCATTGCGCAATTAGAGTTGTCTATATAATTAAAACAGACATACAACATACATAATGAGATACAAGTATTTAGTTTACTTAGTTTAGGAATTAAAATTTTAATGTTCATTTCATTTTCATTGATCAGTATTTGTTCAACTAATAAATCTACTCATGTCATTCTATATCGTTATACTATATGTTAAATGATCAAAATAAACAGAAGAGAGCAGTGGTAGCCAAGTGGCAACGGCCCCGACTTACGAGTTGTAGGTCGCGGGTTCAAACTCAGCCAGGCGCATTACTTAGTATAATTTATTTCATCACCACTGCTCTCAAAACGGTGAAGAAAAACATTGTGAGGAAACCAGCACATCAGAACCAAAAATGCGCAGACATGTGACATCCACCAACCCACACTGGGCTCGTGGCCTCCCCTAGAGAAGAAACCTAAGTTCCAACAGTGGGAACATTCTAAGGGCGACTGTGTTATGCTAAATATATACGATAGCCCAAAATCAACTATCGAGCAGTTGCCCGAACTAAATATTTAATCTAATAATGGTTGCAGGATCTTACTTTTTTCAACGGAATTTTACACTCTTCTCCGCATACCTCTAAACAGGATAAGAAAAAAAAACTCCTTTAAACAACATGTGTGACAAGACGTTTCAATAAAAATTTACACAAAAAAAAAAAAATTTAATAAAAAGTTGACTACAGAACAGTATAAAGACGTCATATCAGTAGAAAATAGCGCTTTCATTTCTCACATTGTTAACGCAGATTACCTAAATTGTATTTTAATGTTCGCACTTTCGTTTTACATAGCTGAATCATGTGATTACATAGTCAACTTTGTATTTTCACATTTCTAGGAAATAAATCATTTATTATTATTCCCTGCAAATGACTGACCTGTTGGTCTAGCGGTTAGTAGACTTGACTGCTAAGCTTGAGGTGGTGGGTCCGATTCCCAACCAAATCAAATGTTTGTGTGATGAGATCGATCGTTTGTTCTGTGTCTGGGTGTAATATTTAAAAATATATGACTATATGTTTATTAGTTGTCGAAGACTAGCACAAGCTCTGCTTAATTTGGCTTTATAGCATCGAGTAAAAGTTGTGGAATATTATTATAAATATTTTATTACGACATAAAATTCCACTCCTGGTAATCTCGAGATCGTCGAGATTAGGAGGAGATTAGGAGTGGAGTTAAGAATATAAGTAAGGACGTCGTTAAATACTGTGCTAAACATATAATTATCTATTACAATTTTTTATAGTATGTCTTTTTAATTTAAATTATTTACTGATAAATATAAATTGTCCTAATATAGTAACAATTTATATTTATTAAGTTTATTATGTTATTTTTATACCTATATTATACTAGCTGACCCGGAAAACCTTGTTTTGTCATATAGATTATGTCGGACCACCCATACCACTTCAGGATACAAAAAATAGCCTATATGTTTTTCTCAGACTTACTAAATAAATATATACGTTCATAAAAATCTGTCAGACCATATTATACTGCCAACAGTATAATATTTGGTTAATTATAAGATATTTTATTTATTCCATTTTAATACCAACAAGTAATACCGCTGGTATTTGTTTGAACTCGTATTAATTTTCTATTCCAAATGGATAACATTGTTTAAAAAATACGAAAATAAATTTACAAATATACAATACAGTCATGCTTTGTGTCTAATTGTAGGACCTTTAATAAATAAAATTATTAAAAAACAGTTAAATCCAAGAAACTGCTCACGACTCTGTGGCGCGTTTATGTCTTTACTATGAAAAAAGAAAAGGTTTCGATTGGGATCAATGAAATATCGTACATAACAATTTATATTTTTTTTTTACTGGGAGTATTTAATTTACTGGGGGTCACATAATATGAAAGTAAAAATGTTAATGATATTTAATTACGAAAACGAGCTCTCCTGTAAAAATGCACTTTTTGCCTTAAGACTTTGTGCGTAGGAACCATCAATATATTTCATGATATCCTTCTCTAAAAAAAGGTAAAAAGTAATAGAATATGGTACCCAATTATTGTTATTTTTTATAGTCTAATAACGGTCCTCAGACGTACACTTCATTAAAATAACAATCGCCGTAAGTAACAAGAACAGTTTTTACAACATTGTAACAAAACCAGACCTAAGTCTAGACCGTCTAGTTTTTTTTTTTATAAATTAAAATATAGGTTTTTGTGTTAGCAAGACTACCAGTTAATCTGCATTAACACATTACAGGCATGCAACCACAGGGTAAACATGAGCAAATAAATAAAATAATTCTATAGCCTTGAGGGTACTAGAAACATTGTAACTGGACTGGGCAGGAGTAAAAACATACTTAGTTTTTAAAGTCCCATCTACCTCCATTGAAAAGGAGGATACGAACAGACGGGATGTTGTGTCTAGTCCGGGCAACTGCCTGTTCATTTCTTGCTGTTGTACGTATGTTCTAATAGCGCAGAGAACTCTAATATCGAGATGGAGGATTTTGAATTTTAGTTCCTATGTGGAGTTATAGATGTCGCTACTCAGTCATAAACGTAATGTGTAATACTAATTGACAGAAATAATAAAAAGGGCAGGCAGGTGGGCTGTGTGATTATTCGACACAGTTACATACCGTTGCCCTGAAAAGCAAAGGGCAACCCAAAAAACACCTACACCATGGTGGATTGTAAGTAAAAACACTCCCTTAATTCCACTCAGAGCAGGAAGAATTTGAGAGTATGAGAGGTTTTACACCTCAAGAAAAAAGAAAGCTGGTTACTATTGCTACATTGATTATACTGGTGTTAGCATTCATCTTGTACAAGTTACACGCGTAAAATAGATCAATCAAACCATTTCCAAGAATACTTTTATTATTAAGTGGAATCTTTGAAAGCAAACCTCCCTTAAGGGTGCGTCCACACGATATAGATATGGCAGAGCTTTATTGGACACACACATCACACATCTGTACACTCTAAAAACTCTGAGTGAACACCAACATTTGGCTGCACTGACTAAATTCCATTTTTCAAATACAAATCTGTACTTGTATTGGAAAAGTTAGAGGTGTGCGTAGGTCAGTACTGGATGTACCATAAAGAGTTCATTCAACTAATTAAATTCAGTCGGCTGAATATACATGCATTTTTGGAACAGAGGGATTTTAAGTATTAAGTTTTTAATATTACATTTAATTGTAATAATAAATTAATTAACTTACCTGCGGCATCCCTTCAGGTATCTATCTGCTGATTAATATAATATACCACAACTATCACACAACGCCATCTAGACCCAAACTAAGCAGAGCTTGTATTTCTAAATACCGTAAAACGGGGTAAATAGAGACAACATTTTGGATTAGTTTTTTTTATTTTGAGACCATGATATCGGCCTCTATCAAAAAATCGTTTTTTTAGAATAACAATTCATTAATAAATTGATATAGTTAAATGCTGCAAAACATATTCAAATATCGAAAAAATACCCTTTAAAGTTTTGTCTCTATTCACCCTATTTTAACTGGTACATGCATTATTATAGATAAATTACACCCAGAGGCAGACGGACGTATTACGACCTTTCTTTTTAACTGACTTCAAAAATAGGAAGAGGTTCTCAATTGTATTTTTTTAGTTACGTATAAAGAAGCTAACTTGCTATATAATATGCCATTTTATCATTGTTATATGACATATTGACTAGCATACGTCAGCCGCTGTGAGTGATAGAATAAATAAACTACAGATCATTTGCCTTACGTTTAATTTGTGACGCAAGAACAATTTATTTCCAGAAGTTGGAGGTCAGCTATTTGGAATGATTTATCTCTTTATTTACACTTGTAACAGCCCAGTGAAATAAACCCTTAACTAAATGCATGGATGCGTACGCGCAGAAGTTGCAATAAACTTTCTATTGCTTGTTATCGATCAAGTGTCTACACATCCGTGCCGTAAATATCTAGATAATAAATGTCTTTCTGTTAAAATGTGATTTATTTATCCGGATATGGTTAACTAGCTTGCCAAGGTATCAGAGATTTGATGGGCAGTTTTTCCAGAAATCTAATAGGTTTGGTCTGATAGGTTTTCAATGTTTATGCGAGAAAAGATTAGCTATTAAGTTAAATAGTGAGATCAGATAGCCAATCGTCGTCTTTCTGCACTTGTCCCATGTTACTGAGGTCGATGCAATAAGTTTTCTTTTTCCATTTTGTCTTGTTTACCGTCAAGCTAACCCTGACTTTCTTTTATTTTTCATAATTATTATATCTGTCACAACTACCCATTCACATACGCCTTGGAGAAGGGTCGCCAGTTTCTGTTTATTTTTTCTCATATCAAAAGCAAAAATACACACTTATACAATAACGGACAATGTAAATAAAATTAAAAAAATAAATAAATAAAACTAAAAATTGAAAATATTAATTATTTAAAAAAATTAAAAATTAATAAAATAATAATGAAAAAGGCATAAAAAAAGTAAAATTAAAACAATATAACAAGATAATCCATGACCACGACTACTCCACCAGCATACGCCTAAGAAGGAAGAAATATTCCTCAAGCATCAAGCGCAATGTCCGTGAACTTAGCAGATCATTTTCCAGCAGAGCATAAAAAAATTAGAGTTCTATTCGCATGCAGCATAGTTCTGGAGTTCCTGATACTTTTCAGGAAAAGTTCTGCTGATTTTCCTGAAAAAAATATCAAATGAAAATATGATCTGCTAACTTCCGGTAGCAGATCATTTTTTCCAAAAGCAAAGTTTTAAAAGTCCTTTAGATGCACAAAGGCGAGTTCTATAGTTCCCAATTACTTTCAGCGATAGTTCTGTCAATTAGAAGTCACAAAAAAATAAAAACATATCAACGTAATAACAGGAAAAACAAATAAATATCATAAAACTGCCGACAATTACGCAACACAACCATTTTCACATATAAATCTGGCCTTAATCAGTAGACCAGATGTTATTTAAACAAAGAAATGCAAAATACAACACAATCGACTTCGAATATCACCAGAGTATGGTTGAAGATGGCGATTAGCAAAAATCATGAATATTATCAGTGTGTAAAATAAAAAAACATCATAAGAAACTTCTGGAGGGTCCCAAGACGGAGAACTCTACAGTTCCTTATACAACAATACCTGTTTTATATAAAAGAGAAAAAACCAAATCAAGAACTCCGACAAAAGTATCAGCAGAGCATAGCTGAAGATGGTGATTAGCAAAAACTACAAACAAAAGATAATCGTTCAAGTTAAAAAATTCATAAAAAAAATCTGGAGTTCCCCAAGACCTAAAACTCCTCAGTTTCTTATACAACTTCATTAGTTCTATCTAACGTAGTAAAAACTAGATCTAGAACTCCAACACAAGTATCAGCAGAGCATAGCTGAAGATGGGGATTACCAAAAATTATGAATATTTTCATCGTTCAAGTTAAAAAAATCATAATGAAAATCTGGAGTCACCCAAGACCTAGAACTCCTCAGTTCCTTATACAACTGCATTAGTACTATCCAGAATGGTGACGAATAGACCTAGAACTCCGACACAAGTATCAGCAGAGCATAGCTGAAGATGGCGACTACGAAAAAATATAAATATTTTCATCGTTCAAGTTAAAAATTCATAAAAAAAATCTGGAGTTCCCCAAGACCTAGAACTCCTCAATTCCTTAAACAACGGCATTAGTTCTATCTAACGTGGTAGAAACTAGACCTAGAACTCCGACACAAGTATCAGCAGAGCATAGCTGAAAATGGCGACTACGAAAAAGTATAGATATTTTCATCATTCAAGTTAAAAAAATCATAATGAAAATCTGGAGTCACCCAAGACCTAGAACTCCTCAGTTCCTTATACAACTGCATAAGTACTATCTAAAATGGTGACGAATAGACCTAGAACTCCGACACAAGTATCAGCAGAGCATAGCTGAAGATGGCGACTACGAAAAAATATAAATATTTTCATCGTTCAAGTTAAAAATTCATAAAAAATATCTGGAGTTCCCCAAGACCTAGAACTCCTCAATTCCTTATACAACGGCATTAGTTCTATCTAACGTGGTAGAAACTAGACCTAGAACTCTGACACAAGTATCAGCAGAGCATAGCTGAAGATGGCGACTACGAAAAAATATAAATATTTTCATCGTTCAAGTTTAAAAAATCTTGAAAAAAATCTGAAGTTACCCAAAACCTGGAACTCCTCAGTTTCTTATACAACTGCATTATTCCTATCTACCGTGGTGAAAAATAGACCTAGAACTTCGACACAAGTATCAGCAGAGCATAGCTGAAGATGGCGACTACGAAAAAATATAAATATTTTCATCGTTCATGTTAAAAAAATCTTGAAAAAAATCTGAAGTTACCCAAAACCTGGAACTCCTCAGTTTCTTATACAACTGCATTATTTCTATCTACCGTGGTAGAAACTAGACCTAGAACTCCGACACAAGTATCAGCAGAGCATGGCTGAAGATGGCGATTACGAAAAATTGTGAATATTTTCATCGTTCAAGTTAAAAAAATCATAATAAAAATCTAGAGTCACTCAAGACCTAGAACTCCTCAGTTCTTTATACAACTGCATTAGTACTATCTAAAATAGTGACGAATAGACCTAGAACTCCAACCCAAGTATCAGCAGAGCATAGCTGAAGATGGCGACTACGAAAAACTATACATATTTTCATCATTCAAGTTAAAAAATTCATAAAAAAAATCTGGAGTTACCCAAGACCTGGAACTCTTCAGTTCTTTATACAACTGCATTATTTCTATTTACCATGGTAAAAACTAGACCTAGAACTCCGACACAAGTGTCAGCAGAGCATAGCTGAAGATGGCGATTACGAAAAAGTATAAATATTTTCATCGTTCAAGTTAAAAATTCATAAAAAAAATCTGGAGTTCCCCATGACCTAGAACTCCTCAGTTCCTTATACAACTGCATTAGTCCTATCTAATGGGGTAGAAACTAGACCTAGAACTCCGACACAAGTATCAGCAGAGCATAGCTGAAGATGGCGACTACGAAAAACTATACATATATTCATCATTCAAGTTAAAAAATTCATAAAAAAAAATCTGGAGTTACCCAAGACCTGGAACTCCTCAGTTCCTTATACAACTGCATTAGTACTATCTAAAAAGGTGACGAATAGACCTAGAACTCCGACACAAGTATCAGCAGAGCATAGCTGAAGATGGCGACTACGAAAAAATATAAATATTTTCATCGTTCAAGTTAAAAATTCATAAAAAAAATCTGGAGTTCCCGAAGACCTAGAACTCCTCAATTCCTTATACAACGGCATTAGTTCTATCTAACGTGGTAGAAACTAGACCTAGAACTCCGACACAAGTATCAGCAGAGCATAGCTGAAGATGGCGACTACGAAAAAGTATAGATATTTTCATCATTCAAGTTAAAAAAATCATAATGAAAATCTGGAGTCACCCAAGACCTAGAACTTCTCAGTTCCTTATACAACTGCATAAGTACTATCTAAAATGGTGACGAATAGACCTAGAACTCCGACACAAGTATCAGCAGAGCATAGCTGAAGATGGCGACTACGAAAAAATATAAATATTTTCATCGTTCAAGTTAAAAATTCATAAAAAAAATCTGGAGTTCCCCAAGACCTAGAACTCCTCAATTCCTTATACAACGGCATTAGTTCTATCTAACGTGGTAGAAACTATACCTAGAACTCCGACACAAGTATCAGCAGAGCATAGCTGAAGATGGCGACTACGAAAAAATATAAATATTTTCATCGTTCAAGTTAAAAAAATCTTGAAAAAAATCTGAAGTTACCCAAAACCTGGAACTCCTCAGTTTCTTATACAACTGCATTATTCCTATCTACCGTGGTGAAAAATAGACCTAGAACTTCGACACAAGTATCAGCAGAGCATAGCTGAAGATGGCGACTACGAAAAAATATAAATATTTTCATCGTTCAAGTTAAAAAAATCTTGAAAAAAATCTGAAGTTACCCAAAACCTGGAACTCCTCAGTTTCTTATACAACTGCATTATTTCTATCTACCGTGGTAGAAACTAGACCTAGAACTCCGACACAAGTATCAGCAGAGCATGGCTGAAGATGGCGATTACGAAAAATTGTGAATATTTTCATCGTTCAAGTTAAAAAAATCATAATAAAAATCTAGAGTCACTCAAGACCTAGAACTCCTCAGTTCCTTATACAACTGCATTAGTACTATCTAAAATGGTGACGAATACACCTAAAACTCCGACACAAGTATCAGCAGAGCATAGCTGAAGATGGCGACTACGAAAAAGTATAGATATTTTCATCATTCAAGTTAAAAAAATCATAATGAAAATCTGGAGTCACCCAAGACCTAGAACTCCTCAGTTCCTTATACAACTGCATTAGTTCTATCTAAAATGGTGACGAATAGACCTAGAACTCCGACACAAGTATCAGCAGAGCATAGCTGAAGATGGCGACTACGAAAAACTATACATATTTTCATCATTCAAGTTAAAAAATTAATAAAAAAATTCTGGAGTTACCCAAGACCTGGAACTCTTCAGTTCTTTATACAACTGCATTATTTCTATTTACCATGGTAAAAACTAGACCTAGAACTCCGACACAAGTGTCAGCAGAGCATAGCTGAAGATGGCGATTACGAAAAAGTATAAATATTTTCATCGTTCAAGTTAAAAATTCATAAAAAAAATCTGGAGTTCCCCATGACCTAGAACTCCTCAGTTCCTTATACAACTGCATTAGTCCTATCTAACGTGGTAGAAACTATACCTAGAACTCCGACACAAGTATCAGCAGAGCATAGCTGAAGATGGCGACTACGAAAAAATATAAATATTTTCATCGTTCAAGTTAAAAATTCATAAAAAAAATCTGGAGTTCCCCAAGACCTAGAACTCCTCAATTCCTTATACAACGGCATTAGTTCTATCTAACGTGGTAGAAACTATACCTAGAACTCCGACACAAGTATCAGCAGAGCATAGCTGAAGATGGCGACTACGAAAAAATATAAATATTTTCATCGTTCAAGTTAAAAAAATCTTGAAAAAAATCTGAAGTTACCCAAAACCTGGAACTCCTCAGTTTCTTATACAACTGCATTATTCCTATCTACCGTGGTGAAAAATAGACCTAGAACTTCGACACAAGTATCAGCAGAGCATAGCTGAAGATGGCGACTACGAAAAAATATAAATATTTTCATCGTTCAAGTTAAAAAAATCTTGAAAAAAATCTGAAGTTACCCAAAACCTGGAACTCCTCAGTTTCTTATACAACTGCATTATTCCTATCTACCGTGGTGAAAAATAGACCTAGAACTTCGACACAAGTATCAGCAGAGCATAGCTGAAAATGGCGACTACGAAAAAGTATAGATATTTTCATCATTCAAGTTAAAAAAATCATAATGAAAATCTGGAGTCACCCAAGACCTAGAACTCCTCAGTTCCTTATACAACTGCATAAGTACTATCTAAAATGGTGACGAATAGACCTAGAACTCCGACACAAGTATCAGCAGAGCATAGCTGAAGATGGCGACTACGAAAAAATATAAATATTTTCATCGTTCAAGTTAAAAATTCATAAAAAATATCTGGAGTTCCCCAAGACCTAGAACTCCTCAATTCCTTATACAACGGCATTAGTTCTATCTAACGTGGTAGAAACTAGACCTAGAACTCTGACACAAGTATCAGCAGAGCATAGCTGAAGATGGCGACTACGAAAAAATATAAATATTTTCATCGTTCAAGTTTAAAAAATCTTGAAAAAAATCTGAAGTTACCCAAAACCTGGAACTCCTCAGTTTCTTATACAACTGCATTATTCCTATCTACCGTGGTGAAAAATAGACCTAGAACTTCGACACAAGTATCAGCAGAGCATAGCTGAAGATGGCGACTACGAAAAAATATAAATATTTTCATCGTTCATGTTAAAAAAATCTTGAAAAAAATCTGAAGTTACCCAAAACCTGGAACTCCTCAGTTTCTTATACAACTGCATTATTTCTATCTACCGTGGTAGAAACTAGACCTAGAACTCCGACACAAGTATCAGCAGAGCATGGCTGAAGATGGCGATTACGAAAAATTGTGAATATTTTCATCGTTCAAGTTAAAAAAATCATAATAAAAATCTAGAGTCACTCAAGACCTAGAACTCCTCAGTTCTTTATACAACTGCATTAGTACTATCTAAAATAGTGACGAATAGACCTAGAACTCCAACCCAAGTATCAGCAGAGCATAGCTGAAGATGGCGACTACGAAAAACTATACATATTTTCATCATTCAAGTTAAAAAATTCATAAAAAAAATCTGGAGTTACCCAAGACCTGGAACTCTTCAGTTCTTTATACAACTGCATTATTTCTATTTACCATGGTAAAAACTAGACCTAGAACTCCGACACAAGTGTCAGCAGAGCATAGCTGAAGATGGCGATTACGAAAAAGTATAAATATTTTCATCGTTCAAGTTAAAAATTCATAAAAAAAATCTGGAGTTCCCCATGACCTAGAACTCCTCAGTTCCTTATACAACTGCATTAGTCCTATCTAATGGGGTAGAAACTAGACCTAGAACTCCGACACAAGTATCAGCAGAGCATAGCTGAAGATGGCGACTACGAAAAACTATACATATATTCATCATTCAAGTTAAAAAATTCATAAAAAAAAATCTGGAGTTACCCAAGACCTGGAACTCCTCAGTTCCTTATACAACTGCATTAGTACTATCTAAAAAGGTGACGAATAGACCTAGAACTCCGACACAAGTATCAGCAGAGCATAGCTGAAGATGGCGACTACGAAAAAATATAAATATTTTCATCGTTCAAGTTAAAAATTCATAAAAAAAATCTGGAGTTCCCGAAGACCTAGAACTCCTCAATTCCTTATACAACGGCATTAGTTCTATCTAACGTGGTAGAAACTAGACCTAGAACTCCGACACAAGTATCAGCAGAGCATAGCTGAAGATGGCGACTACGAAAAAGTATAGATATTTTCATCATTCAAGTTAAAAAAATCATAATGAAAATCTGGAGTCACCCAAGACCTAGAACTTCTCAGTTCCTTATACAACTGCATAAGTACTATCTAAAATGGTGACGAATAGACCTAGAACTCCGACACAAGTATCAGCAGAGCATAGCTGAAGATGGCGACTACGAAAAAATATAAATATTTTCATCGTTCAAGTTAAAAATTCATAAAAAAAATCTGGAGTTCCCCAAGACCTAGAACTCCTCAATTCCTTATACAACGGCATTAGTTCTATCTAACGTGGTAGAAACTATACCTAGAACTCCGACACAAGTATCAGCAGAGCATAGCTGAAGATGGCGACTACGAAAAAATATAAATATTTTCATCGTTCAAGTTAAAAAAATCTTGAAAAAAATCTGAAGTTACCCAAAACCTGGAACTCCTCAGTTTCTTATACAACTGCATTATTCCTATCTACCGTGGTGAAAAATAGACCTAGAACTTCGACACAAGTATCAGCAGAGCATAGCTGAAGATGGCGACTACGAAAAAATATAAATATTTTCATCGTTCAAGTTAAAAAAATCTTGAAAAAAATCTGAAGTTACCCAAAACCTGGAACTCCTCAGTTTCTTATACAACTGCATTATTTCTATCTACCGTGGTAGAAACTAGACCTAGAACTCCGACACAAGTATCAGCAGAGCATGGCTGAAGATGGCGATTACGAAAAATTGTGAATATTTTCATCGTTCAAGTTAAAAAAATCATAATAAAAATCTAGAGTCACTCAAGACCTAGAACTCCTCAGTTCCTTATACAACTGCATTAGTACTATCTAAAATGGTGACGAATACACCTAAAACTCCGACACAAGTATCAGCAGAGCATAGCTGAAGATGGCGACTACGAAAAAGTATAGATATTTTCATCATTCAAGTTAAAAAAATCATAATGAAAATCTGGAGTCACCCAAGACCTAGAACTCCTCAGTTCCTTATACAACTGCATTAGTTCTATCTAAAATGGTGACGAATAGACCTAGAACTCCGACACAAGTATCAGCAGAGCATAGCTGAAGATGGCGACTACGAAAAACTATACATATTTTCATCATTCAAGTTAAAAAATTAATAAAAAAATTCTGGAGTTACCCAAGACCTGGAACTCTTCAGTTCTTTATACAACTGCATTATTTCTATTTACCATGGTAAAAACTAGACCTAGAACTCCGACACAAGTGTCAGCAGAGCATAGCTGAAGATGGCGATTACGAAAAAGTATAAATATTTTCATCGTTCAAGTTAAAAATTCATAAAAAAAATCTGGAGTTCCCCATGACCTAGAACTCCTCAGTTCCTTATACAACTGCATTAGTCCTATCTAATGGGGTAGAAACTAGACCTAGAACTCCGACACAAGTATCAGCAGAGCATAGCTGAAGATGGCGAATACGAAAAACTATACATATTTTCATCATTCAAGTTAAAAAATTCATAAAAAAAAATCTGGAGTTACCCAAGACCTGGAACTCCTCAGTTCATTATACAACTGCATTAGTACTATCTAAAAAGGTGACGAATAGACCTAGAACTCCGACACAAGTATCAGCAGAGCATAGCTGAAGATGGCGACTACGAAAAAATATAAATATTTTCATCGTTCAAGTTAAAAAAATCTTGGAAAAAATCTGAAGTTACCCAAAACCTGGAACTCCTCAGTTTCTTATACAACTGCATTATTCCTATCTACCGTGGTGAAAAATAGACCTAGAACTTCGACACAAGTATCAGCAGAGCATAGCTGAAGATGGCGACTACGAAAAAATATAAATATTTTCATCGTTCAAGTTAAAAAAATCTTGAAAAAAATCTGAAGTTACCCAAAACCTGGAACTCCTCAGTTTCTTATACAACTGCATTATTTCTATCTACCGTGGTAGAAACTAGACCTAGAACTCCGACACAAGTATCAGCAGAGCATGGCTGAAGATGGCGATTACGAAAAATTGTGAATATTTTCATCGTTCAAGTTAAAAAAATCATAATAAAAATCTAGAGTCACTCAAGACCTAGAACTCCTCAGTTCTTTATACAACTGCATTAGTACTATCTAAAATGGTGACGAATAGACCTAGAACTCCGACACAAGTATCAGCAGAGCATAGCTGAAGATGGCGACTACGAAAAACTATAGATATTTTCATCATTCAAGTTAAAAAATTCATAAAAAAAATCTGGAGTTACCCAAGACCTGGAACTCCTCAGTTCTTTATACAACTGCATTATTTCTATTTACCATGGTAAAAACTAGACCTAGAACTCCGACACAAGTGTCAGCAGAGCATAGCTGAAAATGGCGATTACGAAAAAGTATAAATATTTTCATCGTTCAAGTTAAAAATTCATAAAAAAAATCTGGAGTTCCCCATTACCTAGAACTCCTCAGTTCCTTATACAACTGCATTAGTCCTATCTAATGGGGTAGAAATTAGACCTAGAACTCCGACACAAGTATCAGCAGAGCATAGCTGAAGATGGCGACTACGAAAAAATATAAATATTTTCATCGTTCAAGTTAAAAAAATCTTGAAAAAAATCTGAAGTTACCCAAAACCTGGAACTCCTCAGTTTCTTATACAACTGCATTATTCCTATCTACCGTGGTGAAAAATAGACCTAGAACTTCGACACAAGTATCAGCAGAGCATAGCTGAAGATGGCGACTACGAAAAAATATAAATATTTTCATCGTTCAAGTTAAAAAAATCTTGAAAAAAATCTGAAGTTACCCAAAACCTGGAACTCCTCAGTTTCTTATACAACTGCATTATTTCTATCTACCATGGTAGAAACTAGACCTAGAACTCCGACACAAGTATCAGCAGAGCATGGCTGAAGATGGCGATTACGAAAAATTGTGAATATTTTCATCGTTCAAGTTAAAAAAATCATAATGAAAATCTGGAGTCACCCAAAACCTGGAACTCCTCAGTTTCTAATACAACTGCATTATTTCTATCTACCGTGGTGAAAAATAGACCTAGAACTTCGACACAAGTATCAGCAGAGCATAGCTGAAGATGGCGTCTACGAAAAAATATAAATATTTTCATCATTCAAGTTAAAAAAATCATAATGAAAATCTGGAGTCACCCAAGACCTAGAACTCCTCAGTTCCTTATACAACTGCATTAGTACTATCTAAAATGGTGGCGAATAGACCTAGAACTCCGACACAAGTATCAGCAGAGCATAGCTGAAGATGGCGACTACGAAAAAATATAAATATTTTCATCGTTCAAGTTAAAAATTCCAAAAAAAAATCTGGAGTTCCCCAAGACCTAGAACTCCTCAATTCCTTATACGACGGCATTAGTTCTATCTAACGTGGTAGAAACTAGACCTAGAACTTCGACACAAGTATCAGCAGAGCATAGCTGAAGATGGCGACTACGAAAAAATATAAATATTTTCATCGTTCATGTTAAAAAAATCTTGAAAAAAATCTGAAGTTACCCAAAACCTGGAACTCCTCAGTTTCTTATACAACTGCATTATTTCTATCTACCGTGGTAGAAACTAGACCTAGAACTCCGACACAAGTATCAGCAGAGCATGGCTGAAGATGGCGATTACGAAAAATTGTGAATATTTTCATCGTTCAAGTTAAAAAAATCATAATAAAAATCTAGAGTCACTCAAGACCTAGAACTCCTCAGTTCTTTATACAACTGCATTAGTACTATCTAAAATGGTGACGAATAGACCTAGAACTCCAACCCAAGTATCAGCAGAGCATAGCTGAAGATGGCGACTACGAAAAACTATACATATTTTCATCATTCAAGTTAAAAAATTCATAAAAAAAATCTGGAGTTACCCAAGACCTGGAACTCTTCAGTTCTTTATACAACTGCATTATTTCTATTTACCATGGTAAAAACTAGACCTAGAACTCCGACACAAGTGTCAGCAGAGCATAGCTGAAGATGGCGATTACGAAAAAGTATAAATATTTTCATCGTTCAAGTTAAAAATTCATAAAAAAAATCTGGAGTTCCCCATGACCTAGAACTCCTCAGTTCCTTATACAACTGCATTAGTCCTATCTACTGGGGTAGAAACTAGACCTAGAACTCCGACACAAGTATCAGCAGAGCATAGCTGAAGATGGCGACTACGAAAAACTATACATATATTCATCATTCAAGTTAAAAAATTCATAAAAAAAAATCTGGAGTTACCCAAGACCTGGAACTCCTCAGTTCCTTATACAACTGCATTAGTACTATCTAAAATGGTGACGAATAGACCTAGAACTCCAACCCAAGTATCAGCAGAGCATGGCTGAAGATGGCGACTACGAAAAACTATACATATTTTCATCATTCAAGTTAAAAAATTCATAAAAAAAATCTGGAGTTACCCAAGACCTGGAACTCTTCAGTTCTTTATACAACTGCATTATTTCTATTTACCATGTTAAAAACTAGACCTAGAACTCCGACACAAGTGTCAGCAGAGCATAGCTGAAGATGGCGATTACGAAAAAGTATAAATATTTTCATCGTTCAAGTTAAAAATTCATAAAAAAAATCTGGAGTTCCCCATGACCTAGAACTCCTCAGTTCCTTATACAACTGCATAAGTACTATCTAAAATGGTGACGAATAGACCTAGAACTCCGACACAAGTATCAGCAGAGCATAGCTGAAGATGGCGACTACGAAAAAATATAAATATTTTCATCGTTCAAGTTAAAAAAATCATAATAAAAATCTAGAGTCACTCAAGACCTAGAACTCCTCAGTTCCTTATACAACTGCATTAGTACTATCTAAAATGGTGACGAATAGACCTAGAACTTCGACACAAGTATCAGCAGAGCATAGCTGAAGATGGCGACTACGAAAAAATATAAATATTTTCATCGTTCAAGTTAAAAAAATCATAATAAAAATCTAGAGTCACTCAAGACCTAGAACTCCTCAGTTCCTTATACAACTGCATTAGTACTATCTAAAATGGTGACGAATAGACCTAGAACTCCGACACAAGTATCAGCAGAGCATAGCTGAAGATGGCGACTACGAAAAAATATAAATATTTTCATCGTTCAAGTTAAAAAAATCATAATAAAAATCTAGAGTCACTCAAGACCTAGAACTCCTCAGTTCCTTATACAACTGCATTAGTACTATCTAAAATGGTGACGAATAGACCTAGAACTCCGACACAAGTATCAGCAGAGCATAGCTGAAGATGGCGACTACGAAAAAATATAAATATTTTCATCGTTCAAGTTAAAAATTCATAAAAAAAATCTGGAGTTCCCCAAGACCTAGAACTCCTCAATTACTCAATAACTTGAACGATGAAAATATTCATAATTTTTGGTAATCGCCATCTTCAGCTATGCTCTGCTGATATTTGTGTCAGAGTTCTAGGTCTAGTTTCTACCCCATTAGATAGGACTAATGCAGTTGTATAAGGAACTGAGGAGTTCTAGGTCTTGGGTAACTCCAGATTTTTTTTTATGAATTTTTTAACTTGAATGATGAAAACATGTATAGTTTTTCGTAGTCGCCATCTTCAGCTATGCTCTGCTGATACTTGTGTCGGAGTTCTAGGTCTAGTTTCTACCCCATTAGATAGGACTAATGCAGTTGTATAAGGAACTGAGGAGTTCTAGGTCTTGGGGAACTCCAGATTTTTTTTTATGAATTTTTTAACTTTAATGATGAAAACATGTATAGTTTTTCGTAGTCGCCATCTTCAGCTATGCTCTGCTGATACTTGTGTCGGAGTTCTAGGTCTAGTTTCTACCCCATTAGATAGGACTAATGCAGTTGTATAAGGAACTGAGGAGTTCTAGGTCATGGGGAACTCCAGATTTTTTTTATGAATTTTTAACTTGAACGATGAAAATATTCATAATTTTTGGTAATCGCCATCTTCAGCTATGCTCTGCTGATATTTGTGTCAGAGTTCTAGGTCTAGTTTCTACCTTGTTAGATAGTACTAATGCAGTTGTATAAGGAACTGAGGAGTTCTAGGTCTTGGGTGAGTCCAGATTTTTTTTATGAATTTTTAACTTGAACGATGAAAATATTTATACTTTTTCGTAATCGCCATTTTCAGCTATGCTCTGCTGATACTTGTGTCGGAATTCTAGGTCTAGTTTTCACCATGGTAGATAGAAATAATGCAGTTGTATAAGGAACTGAGGAGTTCTAGGTCTTGGGGAACTCCAGATTTTTTTTATGAATTTTTTAACTTGAACGATGAAAATATTCATAATTTTTGGTAATCGCCATCTTCAGCTATGCTCTGCTGATACTTGTGTCGGAGTTCTAGGTCTAGTTTCTACCCCATTAGATAGGACTAATGCAGTTGTATAAGGAACTGAGGAGTTCTAGGTCTTGGGGAACTCCACATTTTTTTTATGAATTTTGTAACTTGAATGATGAAAATATCTATACTTTTTCGTTGTCGCCATCTTCAGCTATGCTCTGCTGATACTTGTGTCGGAGTTCTAGGTCTAGTTTCTACCACATTAGATAGGACTACTGCAGTTGTATAAGGAACTGAGGAGTTCTAGGTCTTGGGGAACTCCAGATTTTTTTATGAATTTTTAACTTGAACGATGAAAATATTCATAATTTTTGGTAATCGCCATCTTCAGCTATGCTCTGCTGATCTTTGTGTCGGAGTTCTAGGTCTAGTTTCTACCCCATTAGATAGGACTAATGCAGTTGTATAAGGAACTGAGGAGTTCTAGGTCATGGGGAACTCCAGATTTTTTTTTGAATTTTTAACTTGAACGATGAAAATATTTATACTTTTTCGTAATCGCCATCTTCAGCTATGCTCTGCTGATACTTGTGTCGGAGTTCTAGGTCTAGTTTTCACCATGGTAGATAGAAATAATGCAGTTGTATAAGAAACTGAGGAGTTCCAGGTCTTGGGTAACTCCAGATTTTTTTTAATGAATTTTTTAACTTGAACGATGAAAATATTCATAATTTTTGGTAATCCCCATCTTCAGCTATGCTCTGCTGATACTTGTGTCGGAGTTCTAGGTCTAGTTTTTACCTTGTTAGATAGGACTAATGCAGTTGTATAAGGAACTGAGGAGTTCTAGGTCTTGGGTGACTCCAGATTTTCATTATGATTTTTTTTACTTGAATGATGAAAATATCTATACTTTTTCGTTGTCGCCATCTTCAGCTATGCTCTGCTGATACTTGTGTCGGAGTTCTAGGTCTAATTTTCACCATGGTAAATAGAAATTATGCAGTTGTATAAAGAACTGTGGAGTTCCAGGTCTTGGGTAACTCATGATTTTTTTTTATGAATTTTTTAACTTGAATGATGAAAACATGTATAGTTTTTCGTAGTCGCCATCTTCAGCTATGCTCTGCTGATACTTGTGTCGGAGTTCTAGGTCTAGTTTCTACCCCATTAGATAGGACTAATGCAGTTGTATAAGGAACTGAGGAGTTCTAGGTCTTGGGGAACTCCACATTTTTTTTATGAATTTTGTAACTTGAATGATGAAAATATCTATACTTTTTCGTTGTCGCCATCTTCAGCTATGCTCTGCTGATACTTGTGTCGGAGTTCTAGGTCTAGTTTCTACCCCATTAGATAGGACTAATGCAGTTGTATAAGGAACTGAGGAGTTCTAGGTCTTGGGTAACTCCAGATTTTTTTTTATGAATTTTTTAACTTGAATGATGAAAACATGTATAGTTTTTCGTAGTCGCCATCTTCAGCTATGCTCTGCTGATACTTGTGTCGGAGTTCTAAGTCTAGTTTCTACCCCATTAGATAGGACTACTGCAGTTGTATAAGGAACTGAGGAGTTCTAGGTCTTGGGGAACTCCACATTTTTTTTATGAATTTTGTAACTTGAATGATGAAAATATCTATACTTTTTCGTTGTCGCCATCTTCAGCTATGCTCTGCTGATACTTGTGTTGGAGTTCTAGGTCTTGTTTCTACCCCATTAGATAGGACTAATGCAGTTGTATAAAGAACTGAGGAGTTCCAGGTCTCGGAGAACTCCAGATTTTTTTATGAATTTTTAACTTGAACGATGAAAATATTCATAATTTTTGGTAATCGCCATCTTCAGCTATGCTCTGCTGATCTTTGTGTCGGAGTTCTAGGTCTAGTTTCTACCCCATTAGATAGGACTAATGCAGTTGTATAAGGAACTGAGGAGTTCTAGGTCATGGGGAACTCCAGATTTTTTTTTGAATTTTTAACTTGAACGATGAAAATATTTATACTTTTTCGTAATCGCCATCTTCAGCTATGCTCTGCTGATACTTGTGTCGGAGTTCTAGGTCTAGTTTTCACCATGGTAGATAGAAATAATGCAGTTGTATAAGAAACTGAGGAGTTCCAGGTCTTGGGTAACTCCAGATTTTTTTTAATGAATTTTTTAACTTGAACGATGAAAATATTCATAATTTTTGGTAATCCCCATCTTCAGCTATGCTCTGCTGATACTTGTGTCGGAGTTCTAGGTCTAGTTTTTACCTTGTTAGATAGGACTAATGCAGTTGTATAAGGAACTGAGGAGTTCTAGGTCTTGGGTGACTCCAGATTTTCATTATGATTTTTTTTACTTGAATGATGAAAATATCTATACTTTTTCGTTGTCGCCATCTTCAGCTATGCTCTGCTGATACTTGTGTCGGAGTTCTAGGTCTAATTTTCACCATGGTAAATAGAAATTATGCAGTTGTATAAAGAACTGTGGAGTTCCAGGTCTTGGGTAACTCATGATTTTTTTTTATGAATTTTTTAACTTGAATGATGAAAACATGTATAGTTTTTCGTAGTCGCCATCTTCAGCTATGCTCTGCTGATACTTGTGTCGGAGTTCTAGGTCTAGTTTCTACCCCATTAGATAGGACTAATGCAGTTGTATAAGGAACTGAGGAGTTCTAGGTCTTGGGGAACTCCACATTTTTTTTATGAATTTTGTAACTTGAATGATGAAAATATCTATACTTTTTCGTTGTCGCCATCTTCAGCTATGCTCTGCTGATACTTGTGTCGGAGTTCTAGGTCTAGTTTCTACCCCATTAGATAGGACTAATGCAGTTGTATAAGGAACTGAGGAGTTCTAGGTCTTGGGTAACTCCAGATTTTTTTTTATGAATTTTTTAACTTGAATGATGAAAACATGTATAGTTTTTCGTAGTCGCCATCTTCAGCTATGCTCTGCTGATACTTGTGTCGGAGTTCTAGGTCTAGTTTCTACCCCATTAGATAGGACTACTGCAGTTGTATAAGGAACTGAGGAGTTCTAGGTCTTGGGGAACTCCACATTTTTTTTATGAATTTTGTAACTTGAATGATGAAAATATCTATACTTTTTCGTTGTCGCCATCTTCAGCTATGCTCTGCTGATACTTGTGTTGGAGTTCTAGGTCTTGTTTCTACCCCATTAGATAGGACTAATGCAGTTGTATAAAGAACTGAGGAGTTCCAGGTCTCGGAGAACTCCAGATTTTTTTATGAATTTTTAACTTGAACGATGAAAATATTCATAATTTTTGGTAATCGCCATCTTCAGCTATGCTCTGCTGATCTTTGTGTCGGAGTTCTAGGTCTAGTTTCTACCCCATTAGATAGGACTAATGCAGTTGTATAAGGAACTGAGGAGTTCTAGGTCATGGGGAACTCCAGATTTTTTTTTGAATTTTTAACTTGAACGATGAAAATATTTATACTTTTTCGTAATCGCCATCTTCAGCTATGCTCTGCTGATACTTGTGTTGGAGTTCTAGGTCTAGTTTTCACCATGGTAGATAGAAATAATGCAGTTGTATAAGAAACTGAGGAGTTCCAGGTCTTGGGTAACTCCAGATTTTTTTTAATGAATTTTTTAACTTGAACGATGAAAATATTCATAATTTTTGGTAATCCCCATCTTCAGCTATGCTCTGCTGATACTTGTGTCGGAGTTCTAGGTCTAGTTTTTACCTTGTTAGATAGGACTAATGCAGTTGTATAAGGAACTGAGGAGTTCTAGGTCTTGGGTGACTCCAGATTTTCATTATGATTTTTTTTACTTGAATGATGAAAATATCTATACTTTTTCGTTGTCGCCATCTTCAGCTATGCTCTGCTGATACTTGTGTCGGAGTTCTAGGTCTAATTTTCACCATGGTAAATAGAAATTATGCAGTTGTATAAAGAACTGTGGAGTTCCAGGTCTTGGGTAACTCATGATTTTTTTTTATGAATTTTTTAACTTGAATGATGAAAACATGTATAGTTTTTCGTAGTCGCCATCTTCAGCTATGCTCTGCTGATACTTGTGTCGGAGTTCTAGGTCTAGTTTCTACCCCATTAGATAGGACTAATGCAGTTGTATAAGGAACTGAGGAGTTCTAGGTCTTGGGGAACTCCACATTTTTTTTATGAATTTTGTAACTTGAATGATGAAAATATCTATACTTTTTCGTTGTCGCCATCTTCAGCTATGCTCTGCTGATACTTGTGTCGGAGTTCTAGGTCTAGTTTCTACCACATTAGATAGGACTAATGCAGTTGTATAAAGAACTGAGGAGTTCCAGGTCTCGGGGAACTCCAGATTTTTTTTATGAATTTTTAACTTGAACGATGAAAATATTCATAATTTTTGGTAATCGCCATCTTCAGCTATGCTCTGCTGATATTTGTGTCAGAGTTCTAGGTCTAGTTTCTACCCCATTAGATAGGACTAATGCAGTTGTATAAGGAACTGAGGAGTTCTAGGTCTTGGGTAACTCCAGATTTTTTTTTATGAATTTTTTAACTTGAATGATGAAAACATGTATAGTTTTTCGTAGTCGCCATCTTCAGCTATGCTCTGCTGATACTTGTGTCGGAGTTCTAGGTCTAGTTTCTACCCCATTAGATAGGACTAATGCAGTTGTATAAGGAACTGAGGAGTTCTAGGTCTTGGGGAACTCCAGATTTTTTTTTATGAATTTTTTAACTTTAATGATGAAAACATGTATAGTTTTTCGTAGTCGCCATCTTCAGCTATGCTCTGCTGATACTTGTGTCGGAGTTCTAGGTCTAGTTTCTACCCCATTAGATAGGACTAATGCAGTTGTATAAGGAACTGAGGAGTTCTAGGTCTTGGGGAACTCCACATTTTTTTTATGAATTTTGTAACTTGAATGATGAAAATATCTATACTTTTTCGTTGTCGCCATCTTCAGCTATGCTCTGCTGATACTTGTGTCGGAGTTCTAGGTCTAGTTTCTACCCCATTAGATAGGACTAATGCAGTTGTATAAAGAACTGAGGAGTTCCAGGTCTCGGGGAACTCCAGATTTTTTTTATGAATTTTTAACTTGAACGATGAAAATATTCATAATTTTTGGTAATCGCCATCTTCAGCTATGCTCTGCTGATATTTGTGTCAGAGTTCTAGGTCTAGTTTCTACCCCATTAGATAGGACTAATGCAGTTGTATAAGGAACTGAGGAGTTCTAGGTCTTGGGTAACTCCAGATTTTTTTTTATGAATTTTTTAACTTGAATGATGAAAACATGTATAGTTTTTCGTAGTCGCCATCTTCAGCTATGCTCTGCTGATACTTGTGTCGGAGTTCTAGGTCTAGTTTCTACCCCATTAGATAGGACTACTGCAGTTGTATAAGGAACTGAGGAGTTCTAGGTCTTGGGGAACTCCACATTTTTTTTATGAATTTTGTAACTTGAATGATGAAAATATCTATACTTTTTCGTTGTCGCCATCTTCAGCTATGCTCTGCTGATACTTGTGTCGGAGTTCTAGGTCTAGTTTCTACCCCATTAGATAGGACTAATGCAGTTGTATAAAGAACTGAGGAGTTCCAGGTCTCGGAGAACTCCAGATTTTTTTATGAATTTTTAACTTGAACGATGAAAATATTCATAATTTTTGGTAATCGCCATCTTCAGCTATGCTCTGCTGATATTTGTGTCAGAGTTCTAGGTCTAGTTTCTACCTTGTTAGATAGTACTAATGCAGTTGTATAAGAAACTGAGGAGTTCCAGGTCTTGGGTAACTCCAGATTTTTTTTAATGAATTTTTTAACTTGAACGATGAAAATATTCATAATTTTTGGTAATCCCCATCTTCAGCTATGCTCTGCTGATACTTGTGTCGGAGTTCTAGGTCTAGTTTTTACCTTGTTAGATAGGACTAATGCAGTTGTATAAGGAACTGAGGAGTTCTAGGTCTTGGGTGACTCCAGATTTTCATTATGATTTTTTTTACTTGAATGATGAAAATATCTATACTTTTTCGTTGTCGCCATCTTCAGCTATGCTCTGCTGATACTTGTGTCGGAGTTCTAGGTCTAATTTTCACCATGGTAAATAGAAATTATGCAGTTGTATAAAGAACTGTGGAGTTCCAGGTCTTGGGTAACTCATGATTTTTTTTTATGAATTTTTTAACTTGAATGATGAAAACATGTATAGTTTTTCGTAGTCGCCATCTTCAGCTATGCTCTGCTGATACTTGTGTCGGAGTTCTAGGTCTAGTTTCTACCCCATTAGATAGGACTAATGCAGTTGTATAAGGAACTGAGGAGTTCTAGGTCTTGGGTAACTCCAGATTTTTTTTTATGAATTTTTTAACTTGAATGATGAAAACATGTATACTTTTTCGTTGTCGCCATCTTCAGCTATGCTCTGCTGATACTTTTGTCGGAGTTCTAGGTCTAGTTTCTACCCCATTAGATAGGACTAATGCAGTTGTATAAAGAACTGAGGAGTTCCAGGTCTCGGAGAACTCCAGATTTTTTTATGAATTTTTAACTTGAACGATGAAAATATTCATAATTTTTGGTAATCGCCATCTTCAGCTATGCTCTGCTGATCTTTGTGTCGGAGTTCTAGGTCTAGTTTCTACCCCATTAGATAGGACTAATGCAGTTGTATAAGGAACTGAGGAGTTCTAGGTCATGGGGAACTCCAGATTTTTTTTTGAATTTTTAACTTGAACGATGAAAATATTTATACTTTTTCGTAATCGCCATCTTCAGCTATGCTCTGCTGATACTTGTGTCGGAGTTCTAGGTCTAGTTTTCACCATGGTAGATAGAAATAATGCAGTTGTATAAGAAACTGAGGAGTTCCAGGTCTTGGGTAACTCCAGATTTTTTTTAATGAATTTTTTAACTTGAACGATGAAAATATTCATAATTTTTGGTAATCCCCATCTTCAGCTATGCTCTGCTGATACTTGTGTCGGAGTTCTAGGTCTAGTTTCTACCCCATTAGATAGGACTAATGCAGTTGTATAAGGAACTGAGGAGTTCTAGGTCTTGGGGAACTCCACATTTTTTTTATGAATTTTGTAACTTGAATGATGAAAATATCTATACTTTTTCGTTGTCGCCATCTTCAGCTATGCTCTGCTGATACTTGTGTCGGAGTTCTAGGTCTAGTTTCTACCCCATTAGATAGGACTAATGCAGTTGTATAAAGAACTGAGGAGTTCCAGGTCTCGGGGAACTCCAGATTTTTTTTATGAATTTTTAACTTGAACGATGAAAATATTCATAATTTTTGGTAATCGCCATCTTCAGCTATGCTCTGCTGATATTTGTGTCAGAGTTCTAGGTCTAGTTTCTACCCCATTAGATAGGACTAATGCAGTTGTATAAGGAACTGAGGAGTTCTAGGTCTTGGGTAACTCCAGATTTTTTTTTATGAATTTTTTAACTTGAATGATGAAAACATGTATAGTTTTTCGTAGTCGCCATCTTCAGCTATGCTCTGCTGATACTTGTGTCGGAGTTCTAGGTCTAATTTTCACCATGGTAAATAGAAATTATGCAGTTGTATAAAGAACTGTGGAGTTCCAGGTCTTGGGTAACTCCAGATTTTTTTTTATGAATTTTTTAACTTTAATGATGAAAACATGTATAGTTTTTCGTAGTCGCCATCTTCAGCTATGCTCTGCTGATACTTGTGTCGGAGTTCTAGGTCTAGTTTCTACCCCATTAGATAGGACTAATGCAGTTGTATAAGGAACTGAGTAGTTCTAGGTCTTGGGGAACTCCACATTTTTTTTATGAATTTTGTAACTTGAATGATGAAAATATCTATACTTTTTCGTTGTCGCCATCTTCAGCTATGCTCTGCTGATACTTGTGTCGGAGTTCTAGGTCTAGTTTCTACCCCATTAGATAGGACTAATGCAGTTGTATAAAGAACTGAGGAGTTCCAGGTCTCGGGGAACTCCAGATTTTTTTTATGAATTTTTAACTTGAACGATGAAAATATTCATAATTTTTGGTAATCGCCATCTTCAGCTATGCTCTGCTGATATTTGTGTCAGAGTTCTAGGTCTAGTTTCTACCCCATTAGATAGGACTAATGCAGTTGTATAAGGAACTGAGGAGTTCTAGGTCTTGGGTGACTCCAGATTTTCATTATGATTTTTTTTACTTGAATGATGAAAATATCTATACTTTTTCGTTGTCGCCATCTTCAGCTATGCTCTGCTGATACTTGTGTCGGAGTTCTAGGTCTAATTTTCACCATGGTAAATAGAAATTATGCAGTTGTATAAAGAACTGTGGAGTTCCAGGTCTTGGGTAACTCATGATTTTTTTTTATGAATTTTTTAACTTGAATGATGAAAACATGTATAGTTTTTCGTAGTCGCCATCTTCAGCTATGCTCTGCTGATACTTGTGTCGGAGTTCTAGGTCTAGTTTCTACCCCATTAGATAGGACTACTGCAGTTGTATAAGGAACTGAGGAGTTCTAGGTCTTGGGGAACTCCACATTTTTTTTATGAATTTTGTAACTTGAATGATGAAAATATCTATACTTTTTCGTTGTCGCCATCTTCAGCTATGCTCTGCTGATACTTGTGTCGGAGTTCTAGGTCTAGTTTCTACCCCATTAGATAGGACTAATGCAGTTGTATAATGAACTGAGGAGTTCCAGGTCTCGGAGAACTCCACATTTTTTTTATGAATTTTGTAACTTGAATGATGAAAATATCTATACTTTTTCGTTGTCGCCATCTTCAGCTATGCTCTGCTGATACTTGTGTCGGAGTTCTAGGTCTAGTTTCTACCCCATTAGATAGGACTAATGCAGTTGTATAATGAACTGAGGAGTTCCAGGTCTCGGAGAACTCCAGATTTTTTTATGAATTTTTAACTTGAACGATGAAAATATTCATAATTTTTGGTAATCGCCATCTTCAGCTATGCTCTGCTGATCTTTGTGTCGGAGTTCTAGGTCTAGTTTCTACCCCATTAGATAGGACTAATGCAGTTGTATAAGGAACTGAGGAGTTCTAGGTCATGGGGAACTC
Organism: Mythimna lalbum; assembly: GCA_949319445.1. Lineage (NCBI taxonomy): Eukaryota > Metazoa > Arthropoda > Insecta > Lepidoptera > Noctuidae > Mythimna > Mythimna lalbum. The sequence continues at coordinate 7,022,301 of OX439352.1, read as the reverse complement.
CAGATTTTTTTTTGAATTTTTAACTTGAACGATGAAAATATTTATACTTTTTCGTAATCGCCATCTTCAGCTATGCTCTGCTGATACTTGTGTCGGAGTTCTAGGTCTAGTTTTCACCATGGTAGATAGAAATAATGCAGTTGTATAAGAAACTGAGGAGTTCCAGGTCTTGGGTAACTCCAGATTTTTTTTAATGAATTTTTTAACTTGAACGATGAAAATATTCATAATTTTTGGTAATCCCCATCTTCAGCTATGCTCTGCTGATACTTGTGTCGGAGTTCTAGGTCTAGTTTTCACCATGATAAATAGAAATTATGCAGTTGTATAAAGAACTGAGGAGGTCCAGGTCTTGGGTAACTCCAGATTTTTTTTTATGAATTTTTTAACTTGAATGATGAAAACATGTATAGTTTTTCGTAGTCGCCATCTTCAGCTATGCTCTGCTGATACTTGTGTCGGAGTTCTAGGTCTAGTTTCTACCCCATTAGATAGGACTACTGCAGTTGTATAAGGAACTGAGGAGTTCTAGGTCTTGGGGAACTCCACATTTTTTTTATGAATTTTGTAACTTGAATGATGAAAATATCTATACTTTTTCGTTGTCGCCATCTTCAGCTATGCTCTGCTGATACTTGTGTCGGAGTTCTAGGTCTAGTTTCTACCCCATTAGATAGGACTAATGCAGTTGTATAAAGAACTGAGGAGTTCCAGGTCTCGGAGAACTCCAGATTTTTTTATGAATTTTTAACTTGAACGATGAAAATATTCATAATTTTTGGTAATCGCCATCTTCAGCTATGCTCTGCTGATCTTTGTGTCGGAGTTCTAGGTCTAGTTTCTACCCCATTAGATAGGACTAATGCAGTTGTATAAGGAACTGAGGAGTTCTAGGTCATGGGGAACTCCAGATTTTTTTTTGAATTTTTAACTTGAACGATGAAAATATTTATACTTTTTCGTAACCGCCATCTTCAGCTATGCTCTGCTGATACTTGTGTCGGAGTTCTAGGTCTAGTTTTCACCATGGTAGATAGAAATAATGCAGTTGTATAAGAAACTGAGGAGTTCCAGGTCTTGGGTAACTCCAGATTTTTTTTAATGAATTTTTTAACTTGAACGATGAAAATATTCATAATTTTTGGTAATCCCCATCTTCAGCTATGCTCTGCTGATACTTGTGTCGGAGTTCTAGGTCTAGTTTTTACCTTGTTAGATAGGACTAATGCAGTTGTATAAGGAACTGAGGAGTTCTAGGTCTTGGGTGACTCCAGATTTTCATTATGATTTTTTTTACTTGAATGATGAAAATATCTATACTTTTTCGTAGTCGCCATCTTCAGCTATGCTCTGCTGATACTTGTGTCGGAGTTCTAGGTCTAGTTTCTACCCCATTAGATAGGACTAATGCAGTTGTATAAGGAACTGAGGAGTTCTAGGTCTTGGGGAACTCCACATTTTTTTTATGAATTTTGTAACTTGAATGATGAAAATATCTATACTTTTTCGTTGTCGCCATCTTCAGCTATGCTCTGCTGATACTTGTGTCGGAGTTCTAGGTCTAGTTTCTACCCCATTAGATAGGACTAATGCAGTTGTATAAAGAACTGAGGAGTTCCAGGTCTCGGGGAACTCCAGATTTTTTTTATGAATTTTTAACTTGAACGATGAAAATATTCATAATTTTTGGTAATCGCCATCTTCAGCTATGCTCTGCTGATATTTGTGTCAGAGTTCTAGGTCTAGTTTCTACCCCATTAGATAGGACTAATGCAGTTGTATAAGGAACTGAGGAGTTCTAGGTCTTGGGTAACTCCAGATTTTTTTTTATGAATTTTTTAACTTGAATGATGAAAACATGTATAGTTTTTCGTAGTCGCCATCTTCAGCTATGCTCTGCTGATACTTGTGTCGGAGTTCTAGGTCTAGTTTCTACCCCATTAGATAGGACTACTGCAGTTGTATAAGGAACTGAGGAGTTCTAGGTCTTGGGGAACTCCACATTTTTTTTATGAATTTTGTAACTTGAATGATGAAAATATCTATACTTTTTCGTTGTCGCCATCTTCAGCTATGCTCTGCTGATACTTGTGTCGGAGTTCTAGGTCTAGTTTCTACCCCATTAGATAGGACTAATGCAGTTGTATAAAGAACTGAGGAGTTCCAGGTCTCGGAGAACTCCAGATTTTTTTATGAATTTTTAACTTGAACGATGAAAATATTCATAATTTTTGGTAATCGCCATCTTCAGCTATGCTCTGCTGATATTTGTGTCAGAGTTCTAGGTCTAGTTTCTACCTTGTTAGATAGTACTAATGCAGTTGTATAAGAAACTGAGGAGTTCCAGGTCTTGGGTAACTCCAGATTTTTTTTAATGAATTTTTTAACTTGAACGATGAAAATATTCATAATTTTTGGTAATCCCCATCTTCAGCTATGCTCTGCTGATACTTGTGTCGGAGTTCTAGGTCTAGTTTTTACCTTGTTAGATAGGACTAATGCAGTTGTATAAGGAACTGAGGAGTTCTAGGTCTTGGGTGACTCCAGATTTTCATTATGATTTTTTTTACTTGAATGATGAAAATATCTATACTTTTTCGTTGTCGCCATCTTCAGCTATGCTCTGCTGATACTTGTGTCGGAGTTCTAGGTCTAATTTTCACCATGGTAAATAGAAATTATGCAGTTGTATAAAGAACTGTGGAGTTCCAGGTCTTGGGTAACTCATGATTTTTTTTTATGAATTTTTTAACTTGAATGATGAAAACATGTATAGTTTTTCGTAGTCGCCATCTTCAGCTATGCTCTGCTGATACTTGTGTCGGAGTTCTAGGTCTAGTTTCTACCCCATTAGATAGGACTAATGCAGTTGTATAAAGAACTGAGGAGTTCCAGGTCTCGGAGAACTCCAGATTTTTTTTATGAATTTTTAACTTGAACGATGAAAATATTCATAATTTTTGGTAATCGCCATCTTCAGCTATGCTCTGCTGATATTTGTGTCAGAGTTCTAGGTCTAGTTTCTACCCCATTAGATAGGACTAATGCAGTTGTATAAGGAACTGAGGAGTTCTAGGTCTTGGGTGACTCCAGATTTTCATTATGATTTTTTTTACTTGAATGATGAAAATATCTATACTTTTTCGTTGTCGCCATCTTCAGCTATGCTCTGCTGATACTTGTGTCGGAGTTCTAGGTCTAATTTTCACCATGGTAAATAGAAATTATGCAGTTGTATAAAGAACTGTGGAGTTCCAGGTCTTGGGTAACTCATGATTTTTTTTTATGAATTTTTTAACTTGAATGATGAAAACATGTATAGTTTTTCGTAGTCGCCATCTTCAGCTATGCTCTGCTGATACTTGTGTCGGAGTTCTAGGTCTAGTTTCTACCCCATTAGATAGGACTACTGCAGTTGTATAAGGAACTGAGGAGTTCTAGGTCTTGGGGAACTCCACATTTTTTTTATGAATTTTGTAACTTGAATGATGAAAATATCTATACTTTTTCGTTGTCGCCATCTTCAGCTATGCTCTGCTGATACTTGTGTCGGAGTTCTAGGTCTAGTTTCTACCCCATTAGATAGGACTAATGCAGTTGTATAATGAACTGAGGAGTTCCAGGTCTCGGAGAACTCCACATTTTTTTTATGAATTTTGTAACTTGAATGATGAAAATATCTATACTTTTTCGTTGTCGCCATCTTCAGCTATGCTCTGCTGATACTTGTGTCGGAGTTCTAGGTCTAGTTTCTACCCCATTAGATAGGACTAATGCAGTTGTATAATGAACTGAGGAGTTCCAGGTCTCGGAGAACTCCAGATTTTTTTATGAATTTTTAACTTGAACGATGAAAATATTCATAATTTTTGGTAATCGCCATCTTCAGCTATGCTCTGCTGATCTTTGTGTCGGAGTTCTAGGTCTAGTTTCTACCCCATTAGATAGGACTAATGCAGTTGTATAAGGAACTGAGGAGTTCTAGGTCATGGGGAACTCCAGATTTTTTTTTGAATTTTTAACTTGAACGATGAAAATATTTATACTTTTTCGTAATCGCCATCTTCAGCTATGCTCTGCTGATACTTGTGTCGGAGTTCTAGGTCTAGTTTTCACCATGGTAGATAGAAATAATGCAGTTGTATAAGAAACTGAGGAGTTCCAGGTCTTGGGTAACTCCAGATTTTTTTTAATGAATTTTTTAACTTGAACGATGAAAATATTCATAATTTTTGGTAATCCCCATCTTCAGCTATGCTCTGCTGATACTTGTGTCGGAGTTCTAGGTCTAGTTTTCACCATGATAAATAGAAATTATGCAGTTGTATAAAGAACTGAGGAGGTCCAGGTCTTGGGTAACTCCAGATTTTTTTTTATGAATTTTTTAACTTGAATGATGAAAACATGTATAGTTTTTCGTAGTCGCCATCTTCAGCTATGCTCTGCTGATACTTGTGTCGGAGTTCTAGGTCTAGTTTCTACCCCATTAGATAGGACTACTGCAGTTGTATAAGGAACTGAGGAGTTCTAGGTCTTGGGGAACTCCACATTTTTTTTATGAATTTTGTAACTTGAATGATGAAAATATCTATACTTTTTCGTTGTCGCCATCTTCAGCTATGCTCTGCTGATACTTGTGTCGGAGTTCTAGGTCTAGTTTCTACCCCATTAGATAGGACTAATGCAGTTGTATAAAGAACTGAGGAGTTCCAGGTCTCGGAGAACTCCAGATTTTTTTATGAATTTTTAACTTGAACGATGAAAATATTCATAATTTTTGGTAATCGCCATCTTCAGCTATGCTCTGCTGATCTTTGTGTCGGAGTTCTAGGTCTAGTTTCTACCCCATTAGATAGGACTAATGCAGTTGTATAAGGAACTGAGGAGTTCTAGGTCATGGGGAACTCCAGATTTTTTTTTGAATTTTTAACTTGAACGATGAAAATATTTATACTTTTTCGTAATCGCCATCTTCAGCTATGCTCTGCTGATACTTGTGTCGGAGTTCTAGGTCTAGTTTTCACCATGGTAGATAGAAATAATGCAGTTGTATAAGAAACTGAGGAGTTCCAGGTCTTGGGTAACTCCAGATTTTTTTTAATGAATTTTTTAACTTGAACGATGAAAATATTCATAATTTTTGGTAATCCCCATCTTCAGCTATGCTCTGCTGATACTTGTGTCGGAGTTCTAGGTCTAGTTTTTACCTTGTTAGATAGGACTAATGCAGTTGTATAAGGAACTGAGGAGTTCTAGGTCTTGGGTGACTCCAGATTTTCATTATGATTTTTTTTACTTGAATGATGAAAATATCTATACTTTTTCGTAGTCGCCATCTTCAGCTATGCTCTGCTGATACTTGTGTCGGAGTTCTAGGTCTAGTTTCTACCCCATTAGATAGGACTAATGCAGTTGTATAAGGAACTGAGGAGTTCTAGGTCTTGGGGAACTCCACATTTTTTTTATGAATTTTGTAACTTGAATGATGAAAATATCTATACTTTTTCGTTGTCGCCATCTTCAGCTATGCTCTGCTGATACTTGTGTCGGAGTTCTAGGTCTAGTTTCTACCCCATTAGATAGGACTAATGCAGTTGTATAAAGAACTGAGGAGTTCCAGGTCTCGGGGAACTCCAGATTTTTTTTATGAATTTTTAACTTGAACGATGAAAATATTCATAATTTTTGGTAATCGCCATCTTCAGCTATGCTCTGCTGATATTTGTGTCAGAGTTCTAGGTCTAGTTTCTACCCCATTAGATAGGACTAATGCAGTTGTATAAGGAACTGAGGAGTTCTAGGTCTTGGGTAACTCCAGATTTTTTTTTATGAATTTTTTAACTTGAATGATGAAAACATGTATAGTTTTTCGTAGTCGCCATCTTCAGCTATGCTCTGCTGATACTTGTGTCGGAGTTCTAGGTCTAGTTTCTACCCCATTAGATAGGACTACTGCAGTTGTATAAGGAACTGAGGAGTTCTAGGTCTTGGGGAACTCCACATTTTTTTTATGAATTTTGTAACTTGAATGATGAAAATATCTATACTTTTTCGTTGTCGCCATCTTCAGCTATGCTCTGCTGATACTTGTGTCGGAGTTCTAGGTCTAGTTTCTACCCCATTAGATAGGACTAATGCAGTTGTATAAAGAACTGAGGAGTTCCAGGTCTCGGAGAACTCCAGATTTTTTTATGAATTTTTAACTTGAACGATGAAAATATTCATAATTTTTGGTAATCGCCATCTTCAGCTATGCTCTGCTGATATTTGTGTCAGAGTTCTAGGTCTAGTTTCTACCTTGTTAGATAGTACTAATGCAGTTGTATAAGAAACTGAGGAGTTCCAGGTCTTGGGTAACTCCAGATTTTTTTTAATGAATTTTTTAACTTGAACGATGAAAATATTCATAATTTTTGGTAATCCCCATCTTCAGCTATGCTCTGCTGATACTTGTGTCGGAGTTCTAGGTCTAGTTTTTACCTTGTTAGATAGGACTAATGCAGTTGTATAAGGAACTGAGGAGTTCTAGGTCTTGGGTGACTCCAGATTTTCATTATGATTTTTTTTACTTGAATGATGAAAATATCTATACTTTTTCGTTGTCGCCATCTTCAGCTATGCTCTGCTGATACTTGTGTCGGAGTTCTAGGTCTAATTTTCACCATGGTAAATAGAAATTATGCAGTTGTATAAAGAACTGTGGAGTTCCAGGTCTTGGGTAACTCATGATTTTTTTTTATGAATTTTTTAACTTGAATGATGAAAACATGTATAGTTTTTCGTAGTCGCCATCTTCAGCTATGCTCTGCTGATACTTGTGTCGGAGTTCTAGGTCTAGTTTCTACCCCATTAGATAGGACTAATGCAGTTGTATAAGGAACTGAGGAGTTCTAGGTCTTGGGTAACTCCAGATTTTTTTTTATGAATTTTTTAACTTGAATGATGAAAACATGTATACTTTTTCGTTGTCGCCATCTTCAGCTATGCTCTGCTGATACTTTTGTCGGAGTTCTAGGTCTAGTTTCTACCCCATTAGATAGGACTAATGCAGTTGTATAAAGAACTGAGGAGTTCCAGGTCTCGGAGAACTCCAGATTTTTTTATGAATTTTTAACTTGAACGATGAAAATATTCATAATTTTTGGTAATCGCCATCTTCAGCTATGCTCTGCTGATCTTTGTGTCGGAGTTCTAGGTCTAGTTTCTACCCCATTAGATAGGACTAATGCAGTTGTATAAGGAACTGAGGAGTTCTAGGTCATGGGGAACTCCAGATTTTTTTTTGAATTTTTAACTTGAACGATGAAAATATTTATACTTTTTCGTAATCGCCATCTTCAGCTATGCTCTGCTGATACTTGTGTCGGAGTTCTAGGTCTAGTTTTCACCATGGTAGATAGAAATAATGCAGTTGTATAAGAAACTGAGGAGTTCCAGGTCTTGGGTAACTCCAGATTTTTTTTAATGAATTTTTTAACTTGAACGATGAAAATATTCATAATTTTTGGTAATCCCCATCTTCAGCTATGCTCTGCTGATACTTGTGTCGGAGTTCTAGGTCTAGTTTCTACCCCATTAGATAGGACTAATGCAGTTGTATAAGGAACTGAGGAGTTCTAGGTCTTGGGGAACTCCACATTTTTTTTATGAATTTTGTAACTTGAATGATGAAAATATCTATACTTTTTCGTTGTCGCCATCTTCAGCTATGCTCTGCTGATACTTGTGTCGGAGTTCTAGGTCTAGTTTCTACCCCATTAGATAGGACTAATGCAGTTGTATAAAGAACTGAGGAGTTCCAGGTCTCGGGGAACTCCAGATTTTTTTTATGAATTTTTAACTTGAACGATGAAAATATTCATAATTTTTGGTAATCGCCATCTTCAGCTATGCTCTGCTGATATTTGTGTCAGAGTTCTAGGTCTAGTTTCTACCCCATTAGATAGGACTAATGCAGTTGTATAAGGAACTGAGGAGTTCTAGGTCTTGGGTAACTCCAGATTTTTTTTTATGAATTTTTTAACTTGAATGATGAAAACATGTATAGTTTTTCGTAGTCGCCATCTTCAGCTATGCTCTGCTGATACTTGTGTCGGAGTTCTAGGTCTAATTTTCACCATGGTAAATAGAAATTATGCAGTTGTATAAAGAACTGTGGAGTTCCAGGTCTTGGGTAACTCCAGATTTTTTTTTATGAATTTTTTAACTTTAATGATGAAAACATGTATAGTTTTTCGTAGTCGCCATCTTCAGCTATGCTCTGCTGATACTTGTGTCGGAGTTCTAGGTCTAGTTTCTACCCCATTAGATAGGACTAATGCAGTTGTATAAGGAACTGAGGAGTTCTAGGTCTTGGGGAACTCCACATTTTTTTTATGAATTTTGTAACTTGAATGATGAAAATATCTATACTTTTTCGTTGTCGCCATCTTCAGCTATGCTCTGCTGATACTTGTGTCAGAGTTCTAGGTCTAGTTTCTACCCCATTAGATAGGACTAATGCAGTTGTATAAAGAACTGAGGAGTTCCAGGTCTCGGGGAACTCCAGATTTTTTTTATGAATTTTTAACTTGAACGATGAAAATATTCATAATTTTTGGTAATCGCCATCTTCAGCTATGCTCTGCTGATATTTGTGTCAGAGTTCTAGGTCTAGTTTCTACCCCATTAGATAGGACTAATGCAGTTGTATAAGGAACTGAGGAGTTCTAGGTCTTGGGTAACTCCAGATTTTTTTTTATGAATTTTTTAACTTGACTGATGAAAACATGTATAGTTTTTCGTAGTCGCCATCTTCAGCTATGCTCTGGTGATACTTGTGTCGGAGTTCTAGGTCTAGTTTCTACCCCATTAGATAGGACTACTGCAGTTGTATAAGGAACTGAGGAGTTCTAGGTCTTGGGGAACTCCACATTTTTTTTATGAATTTTGTAACTTGAATGATGAAAATATCTATACTTTTTCGTTGTCGCCATCTTCAGCTATGCTCTGCTGATACTTGTGTCGGAGTTCTAGGTCTAGTTTCTACCCCATTAGATAGGACTAATGCAGTTGTATAATGAACTGAGGAGTTCCAGGTCTCGGAGAACTCCAGATTTTTTTATGAATTTTTAACTTGAACGATGAAAATATTCATAATTTTTGGTAATCGCCATCTTCAGCTATGCTCTGCTGATCTTTGTGTCGGAGTTCTAGGTCTAGTTTCTACCCCATTAGATAGGACTAATGCAGTTGTATAAGGAACTGAGGAGTTCTAGGTCATGGGGAACTCCAGATTTTTTTTTGAATTTTTAACTTGAACGATGAAAATATTTATACTTTTTCGTAATCGCCATCTTCAGCTATGCTCTGCTGATACTTGTGTCGGAGTTCTAGGTCTAGTTTTCACCATGGTAGATAGAAATAATGCAGTTGTATAAGAAACTGAGGAGTTCCAGGTCTTGGGTAACTCCAGATTTTTTTTAATGAATTTTTTAACTTGAACGATGAAAATATTCATAATTTTTGGTAATCCCCATCTTCAGCTATGCTCTGCTGATACTTGTGTCGGAGTTCTAGGTCTAGTTTTCACCATGATAAATAGAAATTATGCAGTTGTATAAAGAACTGAGGAGGTCCAGGTCTTGGGTAACTCCAGATTTTTTTTTATGAATTTTTTAACTTGAATGATGAAAACATGTATAGTTTTTCGTAGTCGCCATCTTCAGCTATGCTCTGCTGATACTTGTGTCGGAGTTCTAGGTCTAGTTTCTACCCCATTAGATAGGACTACTGCAGTTGTATAAGGAACTGAGGAGTTCTAGGTCTTGGGGAACTCCACATTTTTTTTATGAATTTTGTAACTTGAATGATGAAAATATCTATACTTTTTCGTTGTCGCCATCTTCAGCTATGCTCTGCTGATACTTGTGTCGGAGTTCTAGGTCTAGTTTCTACCCCATTAGATAGGACTAATGCAGTTGTATAAAGAACTGAGGAGTTCCAGGTCTCGGAGAACTCCAGATTTTTTTATGAATTTTTAACTTGAACGATGAAAATATTCATAATTTTTGGTAATCGCCATCTTCAGCTATGCTCTGCTGATCTTTGTGTCGGAGTTCTAGGTCTAGTTTCTACCCCATTAGATAGGACTAATGCAGTTGTATAAGGAACTGAGGAGTTCTAGGTCATGGGGAACTCCAGATTTTTTTTTGAATTTTTAACTTGAACGATGAAAATATTTATACTTTTTCGTAATCGCCATCTTCAGCTATGCTCTGCTGATACTTGTGTCGGAGTTCTAGGTCTAGTTTTCACCATGGTAGATAGAAATAATGCAGTTGTATAAGAAACTGAGGAGTTCCAGGTCTTGGGTAACTCCAGATTTTTTTTAATGAATTTTTTAACTTGAACGATGAAAATATTCATAATTTTTGGTAATCCCCATCTTCAGCTATGCTCTGCTGATACTTGTGTCGGAGTTCTAGGTCTAGTTTTTACCTTGTTAGATAGGACTAATGCAGTTGTATAAGGAACTGAGGAGTTCTAGGTCTTGGGTGACTCCAGATTTTCATTATGATTTTTTTTACTTGAATGATGAAAATATCTATACTTTTTCGTTGTCGCCATCTTCAGCTATGCTCTGCTGATACTTGTGTCGGAGTTCTAGGTCTAATTTTCACCATGGTAAATAGAAATTATGCAGTTGTATAAAGAACTGTGGAGTTCCAGGTCTTGGGTAACTCCAGATTTTTTTTTATGAATTTTTTAACTTTAATGATGAAAACATGTATAGTTTTTCGTAGTCGCCATCTTCAGCTATGCTCTGCTGATACTTGTGTCGGAGTTCTAGGTCTAGTTTCTACCCCATTAGATAGGACTAATGCAGTTGTATAAGGAACTGAAGAGTTCTAGGTCTTGGGGAACTCCACATTTTTTTTATGAATTTTGTAACTTGAATGATGAAAATATCTATACTTTTTCGTTGTCGCCATCTTCAGCTATGCTCTGCTGATACTTGTGTCGGAGTTCTAGGTCTAGTTTCTACCCCATTAGATAGGACTAATGCAGTTGTATAAGGAACTGAGGAGTTCTAGGTCTTGGGGAACTCCACATTTTTTTTATGAATTTTGTAACTTGAATGATGAAAATATCTATACTTTTTCGTTGTCGCCATCTTCAGCTATGCTCTGCTGATACTTGTGTCGGAGTTCTAGGTCTAGTTTCTACCACATTAGATAGGACTAATGCAGTTGTATAAAAAACTGAGGAGTTCCAGGTCTCGGGGAACTCCAGATTTTTTTTATGAATTTTTAACTTGAACGATGAAAATATTCATAATTTTTGGTAATCGCCATCTTCAGCTATGCTCTGCTGATATTTGTGTCAGAGTTCTAGGTCTAGTTTCTACCCCATTAGATAGGACTAATGCAGTTGTATAAGGAACTGAGGAGTTCTAGGTCTTGGGTAACTCCAGATTTTTTTTTATGAATTTTTTAACTTGAATGATGAAAACATGTATAGTTTTTCGTAGTCGCCATCTTCAGCTATGCTCTGCTGATACTTGTGTCGGAGTTCTAGGTCTAGTTTCTACCCCATTAGATAGGACTAATGCAGTTGTATAAGGAACTGAGGAGTTCTAGGTCTTGGGGAACTCCAGATTTTTTTTTATGAATTTTTTAACTTTAATGATGAAAACATGTATAGTTTTTCGTAGTCGCCATCTTCAGCTATGCTCTGCTGATACTTGTGTCGGAGTTCTAGGTCTAGTTTCTACCCCATTAGATAGGACTAATGCAGTTGTATAAGGAACTGAGGAGTTCTAGGTCTTGGGGAACTCCACATTTTTTTTATGAATTTTGTAACTTGAATGATGAAAATATCTATACTTTTTCGTTGTCGCCATCTTCAGCTATGCTCTGCTGATACTTGTGTCGGAGTTCTAGGTCTAGTTTCTACCTTGTTAGATAGTACTAATGCAGTTGTATAAGGAACTGAGGAGTTCTAGGTCTTGGGTGAGTCCAGATTTTTTTTATGAATTTTTAACTTGAACGATGAAAATATTTATACTTTTTCGTAATCGCCATTTTCAGCTATGCTCTGCTGATACTTGTGTCGGAATTCTAGGTCTAGTTTTCACCATGGTAGATAGAAATAATGCAGTTGTATAAGGAACTGAGGAGTTCTAGGTCTTGGGGAACTCCAGATTTTTTTTATGAATTTTTAACTTGAACGATGAAAATATTCATAATTTTTGGTAATCGCCATCTTCAGCTATGCTCTGCTGATATTTGTGTCAGAGTTCTAGGTCTAGTTTCTACCTTGTTAGATAGTACTAATGCAGTTGTATAAGGAACTGAGGAGTTCTAGGTCTTGGGGAACTCCAGATTTTTTTTTATGAATTTTTTAACTTTAATGATGAAAACATGTATAGTTTTTCGTAGTCGCCATCTTCAGCTATGCTCTGCTGATACTTGTGTCGGAGTTCTAGGTCTAGTTTCTACCCCATTAGATAGGACTAATGCAGTTGTATAAGGAACTGAGGAGTTCTAGGTCTTGGGGAACTCCACATTTTTTTTATGAATTTTTAACTTGAACGATGAAAATATTCATAATTTTTGGTAATCGCCATCTTCAGCTATGCTCTGCTGATATTTGTGTCAGAGTTCTAGGTCTAGTTTCTACCTTGTTAGATAGTACTAATGCAGTTGTATAAGGAACTGAGGAGTTCTAGGTCTTGGGTGAGTCCAGATTTTTTTTATGAATTTTTAACTTGAACGATGAAAATATTTATACTTTTTCGTAATCGCCATTTTCAGCTATGCTCTGCTGATACTTGTGTCGGAATTCTAGGTCTAGTTTTCACCATGGTAGATAGAAATAATGCAGTTGTATAAGGAACTGAGGAGTTCTAGGTCTTGGGGAACTCCAGATTTTTTTTATGAATTTTTTAACTTGAACGATGAAAATATTCATAATTTTTGGTAATCGCCATCTTCAGCTATGCTCTGCTGATACTTGTGTCGGAGTTCTAGGTCTAGTTTCTACCCCATTAGATAGGACTAATGCAGTTGTATAAGGAACTGAGGAGTTCTAGGTCTTGGGGAACTCCACATTTTTTTTATGAATTTTGTAACTTGAATGATGAAAATATCTATACTTTTTCGTTGTCGCCATCTTCAGCTATGCTCTGCTGATACTTGTGTCGGAGTTCTAGGTCTAGTTTCTACCCCATTAGATAGGACTAATGCAGTTGTATAAAGAACTGAGGAGTTCCAGGTCTCGGAGAACTCCAGATTTTTTTATGAATTTTTAACTTGAACGATGAAAATATTCATAATTTTTGGTAATCGCCATCTTCAGCTATGCTCTGCTGATCTTTGTGTCGGAGTTCTAGGTCTAGTTTCTACCCCATTAGATAGGACTAATGCAGTTGTATAAGGAACTGAGGAGTTCTAGGTCATGGGGAACTCCAGATTTTTTTTTGAATTTTTAACTTGAACGATGAAAATATTTATACTTTTTCGTAATCGCCATCTTCAGCTATGCTCTGCTGATACTTGTGTCGGAGTTCTAGGTCTAGTTTTCACCATGGTAGATAGAAATAATGCAGTTGTATAAGAAACTGAGGAGTTCCAGGTCTTGGGTAACTCCAGATTTTTTTTAATGAATTTTTTAACTTGAACGATGAAAATATTCATAATTTTTGGTAATCCCCATCTTCAGCTATGCTCTGCTGATACTTGTGTCGGAGTTCTAGGTCTAGTTTTTACCTTGTTAGATAGGACTAATGCAGTTGTATAAGGAACTGAGGAGTTCTAGGTCTTGGGTGACTCCAGATTTTCATTATGATTTTTTTTACTTGAATGATGAAAATATCTATACTTTTTCGTTGTCGCCATCTTCAGCTATGCTCTGCTGATACTTGTGTCGGAGTTCTAGGTCTAATTTTCACCATGGTAAATAGAAATTATGCAGTTGTATAAAGAACTGTGGAGTTCCAGGTCTTGGGTAACTCATGATTTTTTTTTATGAATTTTTTAACTTGAATGATGAAAACATGTATAGTTTTTCGTAGTCGCCATCTTCAGCTATGCTCTGCTGATACTTGTGTCGGAGTTCTAGGTCTAGTTTCTACCCCATTAGATAGGACTAATGCAGTTGTATAAGGAACTGAGGAGTTCTAGGTCTTGGGGAACTCCACATTTTTTTTATGAATTTTGTAACTTGAATGATGAAAATATCTATACTTTTTCGTTGTCGCCATCTTCAGCTATGCTCTGCTGATACTTGTGTCGGAGTTCTAGGTCTAGTTTCTACCACATTAGATAGGACTAATGCAGTTGTATAAAGAACTGAGGAGTTCCAGGTCTCGGGGAACTCCAGATTTTTTTTATGAATTTTTAACTTGAACGATGAAAATATTCATAATTTTTGGTAATCGCCATCTTCAGCTATGCTCTGCTGATATTTGTGTCAGAGTTCTAGGTCTAGTTTCTACCCCATTAGATAGGACTAATGCAGTTGTATAAGGAACTGAGGAGTTCTAGGTCTTGGGTAACTCCAGATTTTTTTTTATGAATTTTTTAACTTGAATGATGAAAACATGTATAGTTTTTCGTAGTCGCCATCTTCAGCTATGCTCTGCTGATACTTGTGTCGGAGTTCTAGGTCTAGTTTCTACCCCATTAGATAGGACTAATGCAGTTGTATAAGGAACTGAGGAGTTCTAGGTCTTGGGGAACTCCAGATTTTTTTTTATGAATTTTTTAACTTTAATGATGAAAACATGTATAGTTTTTCGTAGTCGCCATCTTCAGCTATGCTCTGCTGATACTTGTGTCGGAGTTCTAGGTCTAGTTTCTACCCCATTAGATAGGACTAATGCAGTTGTATAAGGAACTGAGGAGTTCTAGGTCTTGGGGAACTCCACATTTTTTTTATGAATTTTGTAACTTGAATGATGAAAATATCTATACTTTTTCGTTGTCGCCATCTTCAGCTATGCTCTGCTGATACTTGTGTCGGAGTTCTAGGTCTAGTTTCTACCCCATTAGATAGGACTAATGCAGTTGTATAAAGAACTGAGGAGTTCCAGGTCTCGGGGAACTCCAGATTTTTTTTATGAATTTTTAACTTGAACGATGAAAATATTCATAATTTTTGGTAATCGCCATCTTCAGCTATGCTCTGCTGATATTTGTGTCAGAGTTCTAGGTCTAGTTTCTACCCCATTAGATAGGACTAATGCAGTTGTATAAGGAACTGAGGAGTTCTAGGTCTTGGGTAACTCCAGATTTTTTTTTATGAATTTTTTAACTTGAATGATGAAAACATGTATAGTTTTTCGTAGTCGCCATCTTCAGCTATGCTCTGCTGATACTTGTGTCGGAGTTCTAGGTCTAGTTTCTACCCCATTAGATAGGACTACTGCAGTTGTATAAGGAACTGAGGAGTTCTAGGTCTTGGGGAACTCCACATTTTTTTTATGAATTTTGTAACTTGAATGATGAAAATATCTATACTTTTTCGTTGTCGCCATCTTCAGCTATGCTCTGCTGATACTTGTGTCGGAGTTCTAGGTCTAGTTTCTACCCCATTAGATAGGATTAATGCAGTTGTATAAAGAACTGAGGAGTTCCAGGTCTCGGAGAACTCCAGATTTTTTTATGAATTTTTAACTTGAACGATGAAAATATTCATAATTTTTGGTAATCGCCATCTTCAGCTATGCTCTGCTGATATTTGTGTCAGAGTTCTAGGTCTAGTTTCTACCTTGTTAGATAGTACTAATGCAGTTGTATAAGAAACTGAGGAGTTCCAGGTCTTGGGTAACTCCAGATTTTTTTTAATGAATTTTTTAACTTGAACGATGAAAATATTCATAATTTTTGGTAATCCCCATCTTCAGCTATGCTCTGCTGATACTTGTGTCGGAGTTCTAGGTCTAGTTTTTACCTTGTTAGATAGGACTAATGCAGTTGTATAAGGAACTGAGGAGTTCTAGGTCTTGGGTGACTCCAGATTTTAATTATGATTTTTTTTACTTGAATGATGAAAATATCTATACTTTTTCGTTGTCGCCATCTTCAGCTATGCTCTGCTGATACTTGTGTCGGAGTTCTAGGTCTAATTTTCACCATGGTAAATAGAAATTATGCAGTTGTATAAAGAACTGTGGAGTTCCAGGTCTTGGGTAACTCATGATTTTTTTTTATGAATTTTTTAACTTGAATGATGAAAACATGTATAGTTTTTCGTAGTCGCCATCTTCAGCTATGCTCTGCTGATACTTGTGTCGGAGTTCTAGGTCTAGTTTCTACCCCATTAGATAGGACTACTGCAGTTGTATAAGGAACTGAGGAGTTCTAGGTCTTGGGGAACTCCACATTTTTTTTATGAATTTTGTAACTTGAATGATGAAAATATCTATACTTTTTCGTTGTCGCCATCTTCAGCTATGCTCTGCTGATACTTGTGTCGGAGTTCTAGGTCTAGTTTCTACCCCATTAGATAGGACTAATGCAGTTGTATAAAGAACTGAGGAGTTCCAGGTCTCGGAGAACTCCAGATTTTTTTATGAATTTTTAACTTGAACGATGAAAATATTCATAATTTTTGGTAATCGCCATCTTCAGCTATGCTCTGCTGATATTTGTGTCAGAGTTCTAGGTCTAGTTTCTACCTTGTTAGATAGTACTAATGCAGTTGTATAAGAAACTGAGGAGTTCCAGGTCTTGGGTAACTCCAGATTTTTTTTAATGAATTTTTTAACTTGAACGATGAAAATATTCATAATTTTTGGTAATCCCCATCTTCAGCTATGCTCTGCTGATACTTGTGTCGGAGTTCTAGGTCTAGTTTTTACCTTGTTAGATAGGACTAATGCAGTTGTATAAGGAACTGAGGAGTTCTAGGTCTTGGGTGACTCCAGATTTTAATTATGATTTTTTTTACTTGAATGATGAAAATATCTATACTTTTTCGTTGTCGCCATCTTCAGCTATGCTCTGCTGATACTTGTGTCGGAGTTCTAGGTCTAATTTTCACCATGGTAAATAGAAATTATGCAGTTGTATAAAGAACTGTGGAGTTCCAGGTCTTGGGTAACTCATGATTTTTTTTTATGAATTTTTTAACTTGAATGATGAAAACATGTATAGTTTTTCGTAGTCGCCATCTTCAGCTATGCTCTGCTGATACTTGTGTCGGAGTTCTAGGTCTAGTTTCTACCCCATTAGATAGGACTAATGCAGTTGTATAAGGAACTGAGGAGTTCTAGGTCTTGGGGAACTCCAAATTTTTTTTATGAATTTTGTAACTTGAATGATGAAAATATCTATACTTTTTCGTTGTCGCCATCTTCAGCTATGCTCTGCTGATACTTGTGTCGGAGTTCTAGGTCTAGTTTCTACCACATTAGATAGGACTAATGCAGTTGTATAAAGAACTGAGGAGTTCCAGGTCTCGGGGAACTCCAGATTTTTTTTATGAATTTTTAACTTGAACGATGAAAATATTCATAATTTTTGGTAATCGCCATCTTCAGCTATGCTCTGCTGATACTTGTGTCGGAGTTCTAGGTCTAGTTTCTACCCCATTAGATAGGACTAATGCAGTTGTATAAGGAACTGAGGAGTTCTAGGTCTTTGGTAACTCCAGATTTTTTTTTATGAATTTTTTAACTTGAATGATGAAAACATGTATACTTTTTCGTTGTCGCCATCTTCAGCTATGCTCTGCTGATACTTTTGTCGGAGTTCTAGGTCTAGTTTCTACCCCATTAGATAGGACTAATGCAGTTGTATAAAGAACTGAGGAGTTCCAGGTCTCGGAGAACTCCAGATTTTTTTATGAATTTTTAACTTGAACGATGAAAATATTCATAATTTTTGGTAATCGCCATCTTCAGCTATGCTCTGCTGATCTTTGTGTCGGAGTTCTAGGTCTAGTTTCTACCCCATTAGATAGGACTAATGCAGTTGTATAAGGAACTGAGGAGTTCTAGGTCATGGGGAACTCCAGATTTTTTTTTGAATTTTTAACTTGAACGATGAAAATATTTATACTTTTTCGTAATCGCCATCTTCAGCTATGCTCTGCTGATACTTGTGTCGGAGTTCTAGGTCTAGTTTTCACCATGGTAGATAGAAATAATGCAGTTGTATAAGAAACTGATGAGTTCCAGGTCTTGGGTAACTCCAGATTTTTTTTAATGAATTTTTTAACTTGAACGATGAAAATATTCATAATTTTTGGTAATCCCCATCTTCAGCTATGCTCTGCTGATACTTGTGTCGGAGTTCTAGGTCTAGTTTTTACCTTGTTAGATAGGACTAATGCAGTTGTATAAGGAACTGAGGAGTTCTAGGTCTTGGGTGACTCCAGATTTTCATTATGATTTTTTTTACTTGAATGATGAAAATATCTATACTTTTTCGTTGTCGCCATCTTCAGCTATGCTCTGCTGATACTTGTGTCGGAGTTCTAGGTCTAATTTTCACCATGGTAAATAGAAATTATGCAGTTGTATAAAGAACTGTGGAGTTCCAGGTCTTGGGTAACTCATGATTTTTTTTTATGAATTTTTTAACTTGAATGATGAAAACATGTATAGTTTTTCGTAGTCGCCATCTTCAGCTATGCTCTGCTGATACTTGTGTCGGAGTTCTAGGTCTAGTTTCTACCCCATTAGATAGGACTAATGCAGTTGTATAAGGAACTGAGGAGTTCTAGGTCTTGGGGAACTCCACATTTTTTTTATGAATTTTGTAACTTGAATGATGAAAATATCTATACTTTTTCGTTGTCGCCATCTTCAGCTATGCTCTGCTGATACTTGTGTCGGAGTTCTAGGTCTAGTTTCTACCACATTAGATAGGACTAATGCAGTTGTATAAAGAACTGAGGAGTTCCAGGTCTCGGGGAACTCCAGATTTTTTTTATGAATTTTTAACTTGAACGATGAAAATATTCATAATTTTTGGTAATCGCCATCTTCAGCTATGCTCTGCTGATATTTGTGTCAGAGTTCTAGGTCTAGTTTCTACTCCATTAGATAGGACTAATGCAGTTGTATAAGGAACTGAGGAGTTCTAGGTCTTGGGTAACTCCAGATTTTTTTTTATGAATTTTTTAACTTGAATGATGAAAACATGTATAGTTTTTCGTAGTCGCCATCTTCAGCTATGCTCTGCTGATACTTGTGTCGGAGTTCTAGGTCTAGTTTCTACCCCATTAGATAGGACTAATGCAGTTGTATAAGGAACTGAGGAGTTCTAGGTCTTGGGGAACTCCACATTTTTTTTATGAATTTTGTAACTTGAATGATGAAAATATCTATACTTTTTCGTTGTCGCCATCTTCAGCTATGCTCTGCTGATACTTGTGTCGGAGTTCTAGGTCTAGTTTCTACCCCATTAGATAGGACTAATGCAGTTGTATAAAGAACTGAGGAGTTCCAGGTCTCGGGGAACTCCAGATTTTTTTTATGAATTTTTTAACTTGAACGATGAAAATATTCATAATTTTTGGTAATCGCCATCTTCAGCTATGCTCTGCTGATACTTGTGTCGGAGTTCTAGGTCTAGTTTCTACCCCATTAGATAGGACTAATGCAGTTGTATAAGGAACTGAGGAGTTCTAGGTCATGGGGAACTCCAGATTTTTTTTATGAATTTTTAACTTGAACGATGAAAATATTTATACTTTTTCGTAATCGCCATCTTCAGCTATGCTCTGCTGATACTTGTGTCGGAGTTCTAGGTCTAGTTTCTACCCCATTAGATAGGACTACTGCAGTTGTATAAGGAACTGAGGAGTTCCAGGTCTCGGGGAACTCCAGATTTTTTTATGAATTTTTAACTTGAACGATGAAAATATTCATAATTTTTGGTAATCGCCATCTTCAGCTATGCTCTGCTGATACTTGTGTCGGAGTTCTAGGTCTAATTTCTACCCCATTAGATAGGACTAATGCAGTTGTATAAAGAACTGAGGAGTTCCAGGTCTCGGGGAACTCCAGATTTTTTTATGAATTTTTAACTTGAACGATGAAAATATTCATAATTTTTGGTAATCGCCATCTTCAGCTATGCTCTGCTGATACTTGTGTCGGAGTTCTAGGTCTAGTTTCTACCCCATTAGATAGGACTAATGCAGTTGTATAAGGAACTGAGGAGTTCTAGGTCATGGGGAACTCCAGATTTTTTTTATGAATTTTTAACTTGAACGATGAAAATATTTATACTTTTTCGTAATCGCCATCTTCAGCTATGCTCTGCTGATACTTGTGTCGGAGTTCTAGGTCTAGTTTTCACCATGGTAGATAGAAATAATGCAGTTGTATAAAGAACTGAAGAGGTCCAGGTCTTGCGTAACTCCAGATTTTTTTCATGAATTTTTTAACTTGAATGATGAAAATATTTATATTTTTTCGTAGTCGCCATCTTCAGCTATGCTCTGCTGATACTTGTGTCGGAGTTCTAGGTCTAGTTTTCACTATGGTAGATAGAAATAATGCAGTTGTATAAGAAACTGAGGAGTTCCAGGTCTTGGGTAACTCCAGATTTTTTTTAATGAATTTTTTAACTTGAACGATGAAAATATTCATAATTTTTGGTAATCCCCATCTTCAGCTATGCTCTGCTGATACTTGTGTCGGAGTTCTAGGTCTAGTTTTCATCATGGTAGATAGAAATAATGCAGTTGTATAAAGAACTGAAGAGATCCAGGTCTTGGGTAACTCCAGATTTTTTTCATGAATTTTTTAACTTGAATGATGAAAATATTTATATTTTTTCGTTGTCGCCATCTTCAGCTATGCTCTGCTGATACTTGTGTCGGAGTTCTAGGTCTAGTTTCTACCTTGTTAGATAGTACTAATGCAGTTGTATAAGGAACTGAGGAGTTCTAGGTCTTGGGTGAGTCCAGATTTTTTTTATGAATTTTTAACTTGAACGATGAAAATATTTATACTTTTTCGTAATCGCCATCTTCAGCTATGCTCTGCTGATACTTGTGTCGGAGTTCTAGGTCTAGTTTTCACCATGGTAAATAGAAATTATGCAGTTGTATAAAGAACTGAGGAGTTCCAGGTCTTGGGTAACTCCAGATTTTTTTTTTATGAATTTTTTAACTTGAATGATGAAAATATGTATAGTTTTTCGTGGTCGCCATCTTCAGCTATGCTCTGCTGATACTTGTGTCGGAGTTCTAGGTCTAGTTTCTACCCCATTAGATAGGACTAATGCAATTGTATAAGGAACTGAGGAGTTCTAGGTCATGGGGACCTCCAAATTTTTTTTATGAATTTTTAACTTGAACGATGAAAATATTTATACTTTTTCGTAATCGCCATCTTCAGCTATGCTCTGCTGATACTTGTGTCGGAGTTCTAGGTCTAGTTTTCACCATGATAAATAGAAATTATGCAGTTGTATAAAGAACTGAGGAGTTCCAGGTCTTGGGTAACTCCAGATTTTTTTTTATGAATTTTTTAACTTGAATGATGAAAACATGTATAGTTTTTCGTAGTCGCCATCTTCAGCTATGCTCTGCTGATACTTGTGTCGGAGTTCTAGGTCTAGTTTCTACCCCATTAGATAGGACTAATGCAGTTGTATAAAGAACTGAGGAGTTCCAGGTCTCGGGGAACTCCAGATTTTTTTTATGAATTTTTAACTTGAACGATGAAAATATTCATAATTTTTGGTAATCGCCATCTTCAGCTATGCTCTGCTGATATTTGTGTCAGAGTTCTAGGTCTAGTTTCTACTTTGTTACATAGTACTAATGCAGTTGTATAAGGAACTGAGGAGTTCTAGGTCTTGGGTGAGTCCAGATTTTTTTTATGAATTTTTAACTTGAACGATGAAAATATTTATACTTTTTCGTAATCGCCATCTTCAGCTATGCTCTGCTGATACTTGTGTCGGAATTCTAGGTCTAGTTTTCACCATGGTAGATAGAAATAATGCAGTTGTATAAAGAACTGAAGAGGTCCAGGTCTTGGGTAACTCCAGATTTTTTTTAATGAATTTTTTAACTTGAACGATGAAAATATTCATAATTTTTGGTAATCCCTATCTTCAGCTATGCTCTGCTGATACTTGTGTTGGAGTTCTAGGTCTAGTTTTTACTACGTTAGATAGAACTAATAAAGTTGTATAAGGAACTGAGGAGTTCTAGGTCTTGGGGAACTCCAGATTTTTTTTATGAATTTTTTAACTTGAACGATTATCTTTTGTTTGTAGTTTTTGCTAAACACCATCTTCAGCTATGCTCTGCTGATACTTTTGTCGGAGTTCTTGATTTGGTTTTTACTATTTTATATAAAACAGGTATTGTTGTATAAGGAACTTTAGAGTTCTCCGTCTTGGGACCCTCCAGAAGTTTCTTATGATGTTTTTTTATTTTACACACTGATAATATTCATGATTTTTGCTAATCGCCATCTTCAACCATACTCTGGTGATATTTGAAGTCGATTGTGTTGTATTTTGCATTTTTTTGTTTAAATAACATCTGGTCTACTGATTAAGGCCAGATTTATATGTGAAAATGGTTGTGTTGCGTAATTGTCGGCAGTTTTATGATATTTATTTGTTTTTCCTGTTATTACGTTGATATGTTTTTATTTTTTTGTGACTTCTAATTGACAGAACTATCGCTGAAAGTAATTGGGAACTATAGAACTCACCTTTGTGCATCTAAAGGACTTTTAAAACTTTGCTTTTGGAAAAAATGATCTGCTACCGGAAGTTAGCAGATCATATTTTCATTGGATATTTTTTCCAGGAAAATCAGCAGAACTTTTCCTGAAAACTATCAGGAACTCCAGAACTATGCTGCATGCGAATAGAACTCTAATTTTTTTATGCTCTGCTGGAAAATGATCTGCTAAGTTCACGGACATTCAAGCGCAAAGGTTGTTAACAATATAATTATACATTTAAAAAAAAAACAACCTCGTAGTAACACTATATTAGGTAAGATTATACAATATTTATAATAGTGTTATCGTATTTTTTATGTGACACTACATTCAAGCTTAGTATAAATAAATATAATAAATCCTGGTTAAAGGAAATAGACAAAAAAAAATCTTCTTACGTATCTATATTTTATGTACCAGTTCCTATCTAACATCAGTAAGCTCTCAAGATCATAAACTTCGCTCACCGCAGTTACCATCCAGTTCTTATTTCATCCAAAAAAGCCATTTAATTTGCGCCTGTCTTAAGTAAACGTTAAGAATGAATAGATTACTGGATATAAGTGGTGTGGGGTATTAACCGGCCTTGAGAACCGCCCGGACTACATGAGTGCTGCATTTTTTTAAATACATGTATCCTGTTTGCTTGGAATCCTACTGATGGACTTACCTATCACTGGCTGGTTCGTCATAAAAAAATAACATCTTAAGAAAGTGTCTATGCAATGATCATAAAGTAGATTTTATGTCTTCCTAGATTTATGCCTGGGAGCACAGTATTAGGTTTGTTTCAATTTAGGAAGCAATTTGTATTTAACGTGTTCATTGCTTCGGTTATAATTCTAGGCGAATGCGTGAAGGCAAACTTTAAAGTTGAAGTAATTTTACTTAAACGTTCCGCTCAAGCTTCCTCATCATTCTATGGTAGTATTTTAGTTTCTTATGATTTCCTGTTTGCTAGCCCGGAACATGCAAATAATTGAAACAAAGCTCGTAAAAGTCCCGGGTAAGATTTTTCTCATCGGACTCTTCAAAATTACACTACGAGTAGCAATAGAATTTTATTCTTTAGACAGATTATTTCATTTTCAATAATAATAATAATTATTTATCTAAAGACAACTTTTAGTTCACATTATAATTATGTTAATATTACTTATTAGTATGTTAGTGCTGAAGTTTAAAAATATTTTTACAATCAAAAGGTAATAAATACTAAATCACACTAAATATAATAAATTGCAATGGTTACTAAATTATGTGTCATAGCATAAAAATTTCACTAAATTAAATGTCATAGATGAAAAAATATCACTAAATTAAATGTCAATGATTCTGAATTAAAATTTCAATAAATATCAATAAATTTAATGTCATAAAAAAAATTTATGTCCCCTTGAAATTGTTTCTACTACTTTTTTGAATGGCCTCTTGTTTGTATCGTCTATTTTATTTTTATTGTCGTTTTTCACTCAAAACTATCTACATCCTACACTCTGTTTAAAAACACACGTACATGTCCCTATTAATGCTACAGTAGTAATAACAAGCATACGTTCGACTTACTTAATCATCCATCTCAGTGTATTGATATTTATTGTTTTTTAATGAACGCCCTACAAACTTGATTGATGTTAAATACACAGCGTAATGTGTAAATGAGTTATTCGCTCGAACCTCTGGGTAATTTAAAAATGGAAATAATTACCATGCCGTAGTGTTTTCTTTCACAGTTTGTACACGCATAGAAATTAAAGAGAGATTTATTTTTGCCACTCCCTTTCCTTTATGGACTGCGTTATTACGATTGTTTTTCCATTGTTTTTACGATTTTGCCCTAGGAATTATATGGATAGTAACTTCATCATGACTTTGAATATTTTACGTACCTAGTCTGTAATAAAAGTAAGCATTCCTTCAAAGGGTTATAGGTAACATTTCCATTTCATGGTGTTTCTCTCTGCAGACGAGTTTAGTTTTTAAGTTTATGTCTTCAAGTTGTTTAAACCAAAACAGTACCTATGTTGACCTGATATATTCTCCAAAATCTGCCTCAATTGCAAACCTTTTATTAAACCCGATAATCTCTTGTTTTCAGACAATGGGGTACTCAAGAAACATGCTGATAGTCCTGGTTCTGCTGGCGCTAGTGAGCCACAGTCGCGGCGCGCCGACGAGGAGGTCGCGCGCAGCCGCCTTGCAGACTGAAGAACCCACCACGGTCCGAGAGAACAAAATACAAGACGAGTTCAAAGAACCTACCACCACCACAGAAGCCCCCATCACCAGCAGGAGGAACAAAGCCCTTAACCTGTTTGGCTTCTACCCCTCCTTCCTCTCCTCCGGCATCGACTACAACGAAGACGACGATGACATCAACTTCACCGTCAACGACGAAAACTTCGAGGAAGAGGAACTTTCGCGAACCATCCCTACCAGACGCAGGCAACAGAACAAGAAGAAAAACGGTAACGGGCAGTATCAGAATGATAACATCAATTCGCTGCAGTACGAGAACTCCCCCATCTTCTACATCAGGCTGCCCCCCACTCCGTACATGTTTGTACCTGGTCTAGGGTATGTGTCTCAGCCCCCGAGCTTAGGACCCCCCATGGCACCGATGATGCCTCCAGTGCCACAACCAGTTGCTGATCCTTTTATCAATCTGCCCATTGACTTTGTGTCTAACGGAAAACCTACTGGAGTTTATCAATGGAGTGGTGCACCAGCATACCCTCAGATGCCTCAAGTGGATCCCTTTGGATATGGAGGTCAGCCTATGATGCCAGCACGGCCGACGTACAACGTACCTTCATACTCCCCGCCCAAACCAAAACCAGCTCCATCAAACTCGAAGATAACGAATCTGAAGGGCCAGTACATGTTCAACGGGAAACCAGGAGACAACGTGTACGTCCTAAGAGACACTTACAACTCCATATACTCGGATGCCCTTCAAAACTTCTACCCTTAAAGCCTGAGATACGTAGGATAGGATTGTGTGTCTGGCTCGTATCGAGCTGCTGTAATTAACGAATTTCGAGGGACCAACGTGCGAACGAAAATATGTAAAGGGAAAGTTTACAACAAGTCAATGATCAGTAATTATGAGAAGGAAAGTTAATTATCCCCCACATGAAACATAACGACGTTAAATGAAATCTTAAAAACAATTATATGCTTAAGATACGTGAGGGACCAATAACTACAAGCTGCCAATTGTTGCAATTACTTGCCAAGAAAAAGTCGAGCTGGCGTAGGCTCGGCGATAAATAAGTGAGATCTGATACTTAATGAACTTATTAAAAACAAGAATCTAAAATTATCTGAAAGCTGTTTGTGGATATCATATAACAAGTACTTATAACTTAGTAATTATTTTCTAATTAGTTACAACTTCATCAGACACTTGTGGTGTCTCATATTTTGCCAGATTCAAACGTTTAATATTTTAAATTAGTTTACCAAATGCAAGGTAGTGTATATGTTAAGAAAACTTCCTTGCTTTTCTGATATACATAGGTACTTAACTATTAAAATAAAGAAGAAAAAAAATGTGCTAAACTTTTTGTATATTTATTTTAATATCATTGGGATACTGATCACGGTGGTATTAAAATATGTAACTAAGGAAGTCAAAATACTTTAGGATTTATTTATAAGTAGGTACTTATTTGCTATCTCTGGTATTTATTTGTGTACGATGTTCTAATGTCTTATGTCTCAGGTTAAGGGCAACAACCTATTTTCAAACGCAAAATAACAAGAAAAAATTTAACATTTTGAAATAGTTAAGCAAAAATAACCCACTACCTAAATACCCTCTACTACCGTGGGCGCCTTGAGTTGTATAATATTGGTAATATCTATCTTTCATTTTAGGCCTTGCATTTAGTGCTGAATGTTGAACAAAATGAGCAAGTCTAAAACACAGGTTTTGTCAATTGTTAGCTCAAGCCTCAAACATAAGTGATAATTATGAGCAATAATTATGAATAGGTAAACGTTATTTGAGTCAGCGCTAGATTTAATTACATAATAATTTATTGAGCTTGTATTTATTCTTTAAATTATTTACTTAGTTCTAAGATTTCTTATTAGGTACAAATAATAAATAAAAATAGACCGTCCATAAAAATATGTAGTTTTAAATCAATAATAAAAAATATTTTTAATAAAAGCTAACTTCGTAAACGTGACAAGTAAAATGTAACAAATTAAGTGAAATTTCTATTAAAATTAAGTTTAACTTCGGTGTTATTGATCTTCGATGGCAAAACACTGTTGATCGAGGATAGACGATAAAAATCACCATAATCTAATAATTATATATTTTATTACTAGTATTGTATTTGTTCTATATTACCTAGAAGGGTAATTTTAAAATACGGACACTAGTTAGGAAATATTTAAATAAAAATGGTTTAGTTAGTGATGCCTATAATATTTATTTGAATTGTAAATAGGCACATAAACATTTATTATCCTGCATGTTTCTTCCAGTTTTTACCTGATTTACCCACTTTTATAAGCCCTGAAAAAAAGTACAGAATCCTCTATTAATTTAAATTAATATCTAACAAGCTATGTACAGTGCTGTAAACTGTTCAGTGAAATTAAGTTGAGGTTTAAATTAAAGAAGAAATAACTTGGTACAGTTACCAAGTCCGCAAATCTTACTCTCAATAGAGTAAGATGTATTGTCACGAACACAGATTTTTATTGTTAATTAAATTAAATCGATTTCTACGTTTACAGAATATTCAACTGGTTAACGATATAAAAGGTCACTATTATCGACTGCTCCGTCCGTATGTGTAAGATTAAGGATTTTCCCAATATGGTACCTAAAAGTGATGGTACTACTCATTAGTTGATGACGATGTAGATGTAAAGAAAATCAGTAAATTTTGCAATATAGCATTACGAAAATTAAGACAATAAAAATATTTTTATAATGCACTTGAGTTTTCTTTCTACCATTCCTATCTTAAGAACTACTTAGTGGTCGCTAAAAAAAATACACCTACATAAAAGTGTCGGTATATTTTACATGAAGCGACTCTTTAGCATAGCAACTGAGTAACACGATATCCTACCGTAAGACTGACTACCGGTAAAGACTGTCAAAAATCTACAAATGACAGCCAGAACTAATGCTATTCGAGGCACGGAAGTCTCGTCACAAAAAACGATTATCTATCTTTAAACACGAGCAAAAAAGGTGGTAACCTTAACAGTCACAGTAGAGCTAAAGCTAATTACATAGTAGTCTGGTGCATTTGGTACCACTAAATCTGTGATTAAACTAAAATAAATGCCACCAACTGCATCAGACTGCTATATAACTAGTGACTTGTCTCTAGAGTGACTTGCCAACCAATTTTACAACGTTATTGGTCTGTTTAAATGGAAAATGATTAAAGAAGCTTATTAATCAATTTCAATCAAATACCAATTTAACAATACTCCTTGGTACAGTTCAGCGACTTTTTTTTTATACCTACGCCAATCAGTGTCAACGCAGTTATTGAAGCAAATAAGTAAATGCCAACTCCAAATAAACTGTAACTTCAGTGTAAGTACCTATAGATCTCTATAGCTAGGTAGCCATGAACATAGCTGTACAAACAATCCAAGAGTTATCTTCATACTAATATATATCCCGTACGCATTGACATGGCACCTGATGAATGACGTTTGAAGTGTTGATTGCATTGAATTTTATTTTAGATTTTTAGCCAAGTTGCTAATCTGCAATATTTAACGCTAGTAGAAAGCTTCAAATGTACGGGAACGACGACGTCTCAACGCTCAGTCACGTGGTCAGAACAAAAGAATTGACGGCAAGGTCAACTCAAAGCGTTCGACGCAAGCGAAACAGTTGTAACTTGGCTAGGGGGGCAGTAGTTTCTCATGACATATGACATACTCACTTTACGGATTTACGATGCTTTAAACGTGACAATACAAACTATTTTCGAGTATTCAACGTAGCAACTGTTTTCAAGCCAGGTGCCATGTTAATGTGCTCGGATTATACAACTTTATTTTTAGTATATGTGAAACCTGAAATACCTGTCTACTATTTTTATGTAAAGAATCTACCTATGTACAAAATATCAAAACTGTTTTTAGGAAAAAATCACGAAGTTATAAATGGTTATGGTAGGTACCTGTTGGCAACATAAATACATGGTCACCGGGCCACTCGGGTGACTGAAGGGTTATTTTGCTTCCGCACATTGCTTTGCACTGGCGTCTAATGCCCGCTATGACCTACCGTGACCTATTTTGTAGGTATTTGGTGTCGGTGGTCTCCAACCTTATGACCATTTTTAAATATTTTTGTAAAAAATATAACGTAGTGTAAAAAATATTGGAATCAATTTAGTTACTGATCCTAAACAAACTATATTCAGCTATCGTATACCCATACTAAAAATAATGTTGTACCTAGTTACTCACATATCACACGGAATCTATTCTGTTTGTTCACACGCACACCGCAAAATCCTCAATAATCAACGTGCCATCAACGACCTATTGTTTGTGTTCGCAATCTGTTGAACATGGATTCTATCTATTCATCATGAATTAGTACCTAATTAGCACGCTTGGCAAGCAGATTGGTATAATTGCAGTTTGCTTATGAATAGGTAAAGCTGATAAAAGGTTCTCATAATTCTCTGGATTCCGGATAAATTACCTTATTTGAACAACAAGAAAGGAAGAGTTCCACTTCATACTCCCACAACACCCCATCATCTATTTTAATTCATATTACAATTGTACGTAAATATGTCCAGAATTACCTACTACTTAAAAAATAAGTACCGAAGTACGAGCAACTGAATTATGGGTTGTTGCTGTAAATCTTCTCCCCAGCAACTCCAAGTAAAATTTGAATAAATGTTACATAGGTAGACACTAACATAATCGATGGTTGAAAGGCAAAATGATCTAAGCGACATTGAGTTAACTTTACAATAGTGTGATTTAAATTTAAGATTTTAGGTTCACTTTTGTATAGTTAACTCAATGTTGCTTAGATCATTTTACCTTTCAACCGTCGATATAATATTAAGCAGACAAGCGGTTTATAAAAATTCTACTCTTATTTTTACCATTGGGTATGCAGTGGGTAGTCATTGTTTATTTTGAATTTTGAATATTAACGCCTGAGAAAAATAAATAGCAAAGTGTATTTCAAAGTCTTCATGATTATTATCACGAAAAAAGTTTAAAATACACTTTGCTATATATTTTTTTGATGGGATGAGTGAGTAGTAGAAAAGAATGCCCTATAAATACCTGAAATGGACAGAAACTACTGCTGGTCCTAAATTGTATGAGGAATACTTAATATGAATAACTAAATACTTAATTAGGATAAAATACAACGAATATTAGGTAGGTACAACATTTAACTTGATATCTAATTGCGTTTATTTGAAATAACCGAGTAACGATAATCAAAAACTATTAAACCCTTTCAAAAAAATTCATACAATGGTTTTGATTTTGTTACACCCAGATGGTACACCAGCAATTGTTTTCAAGGCTTGTGCGCCCTAGTTGTCTCCTGTATTGACACGCTTGTACTTGGAACTGGTATATTAGGTACCCAAGCTCAAAAGGATTGTCGTACCGATCCTGCTAATTATCAGTCGATTTCAATAACCCCTAATCTGCATGCAGGATTATGGAGTATGTATTGAACTCGCACCTCACGGCATACCTGGAAGATAACGATCTCCTCTTTGAATGAATAGGTAACTAAACTGAAACTATAGGGTGCAATAGGTTCATTGGGGACCTACAAGTGTATACCATCTACTTTTGGGGGCAGGCGCTCGATAAGAATGGAGAAGAGATTGCCGTTTCCTTAGACGTCTCAGCGAGGTTGCGCATTGTAAGGGAACTACAGCCTGCAGGCACTCGTAGAAGTTTTCTGACGTAACACTCCATGATGATGCTGATGATGACGCATTTTGTCCAAAAGAGATAGTAAAGTAAAGGAAAAATTATTTCAATAGAATGTTTGATTTTTTTCCTATTTTTTTTGGTACATTTAAGAAATATGTAACTAAGACTTGTTGCGCGTGTGTGTACGTTTATCTCCGAACCGACTGCGTTTGCAATAAGAAGGGTAATAATGTAGCCGCACTACTCGGCTTCGTGATGTAGCTACCTTTGCAAATGCCTGTTGAGTTTAGTTATTACTAAGTTACACCGACAATAATTTGGTTGAATGTCTTCATAAATACTGTAAATAAAAAACCATTTTTCTTTTTATTTAAATATTATGAAAGTTTTCTTACTCAATATTTTTTTTCAATCAATTTCTGAAGACAAATATTTGCGGTGAAACTAAACGTAACTACAAATGTCAATTTGAGAACAACCAGAGAACTGTCAAAATTACGTTCGCCAAGTAAATTGCACGAGTAAAAGTTATAAAAATAATACAATTAATCAATATATTGCGCATTTTCAATAAAATACAAACTGAAGTGAACGTGCAAAGCAATGTCCCAATAAAGTTATGAATATAATATAAGAAAATAAAAAAAGAACATGGTGCTAATGGTTTAGTGCGACGACGTGCCTGAATGAACTAAAAAAAATGAAAAAGTGTGTTGTTTTCGTTGATCAAGTGTAAAGGATTCTAGTGCCGTCATGTTTCGTAGCAGGAGTTGGTTTGGCGCCTCATGGGGGCGCCCTAAAAACCCTCATTCTTTAGAAAGATTGAAGTATTTACATAATATTCTCTGTAAAAACACAACAGTATCCGAAAGTAATCGGGGTACCTTGGTGGAGTCTCTCAGGTGTATTGCAGAGATATTGATATGGGGTGACCAGAATGACAGCTCTGTTTTCGAGTAAGTATCTGTTTGTGATCATTATTTCATTATTTGTAAACAATGTTGGCTTAATTGGACTTAATTGGAAAGAGTTTAATGTAAAAATGAGTGTTAGTAGGTACATATTTATCAACATTTTCTGAAGATACTTAAAGTATAACCAACATTTTTGATGGTTTATTTAATTACCCATAGATCATAAAAAAATATTATTATGTCGTGCTTGGCGAAGTGCTGAGTCATTCAAACAGGATGTATTAAAATTATTCTGTTGTTTATGCTTTAAATTTTCACACAACGCATACTCAGTAAGTTTTGACTCCATTTTTCTGTTGCACTAGTTACAAAACCAGGTTTCATGGGGTTTCATAGTTTCAGGGGTCAGAATCCTAGCAGAATCTTTTTCCTTCACTGTATTTCACAAAAAGAAATAAAAAAGCAGGGCAGTCCCTGTTGAAGGCCAAACATCATCTTGGAAAGAATGATTTCCTTTTCTTGTACTCAAGGTCTATGATATAGAATAGTGACAGTGATGTCCTTTCTTAAGAGGGTCCTTCTCCACTCGCTTATCGTAAACATCGAAAATGGTATAAAAGCTTGTTACTTCATTTAATGCAATCCAACGCGATGTTTGACGAAAACGCAATGTAAAAAAAGAGGTAACGCCTGGAAACTCTGTTAGTATTCGGTAATTCCGAGATTTACTCGAAAATTTCACAAAACTTGCCCCAGGAAATAGCTGTTTTTTTTTTTAAACCCTTAAAAGTTTTTGGAAAAAGTTGTCATCATTTAGAAGCTTAATAAAATTTGCAAGGTCTCTAGAGGATTACTTTTTTGACTTTTTTAATTTTTAGGCAAATTATGAAGTGTCAAAGTTCATACAAAATAGGACATTTTCAGAGGTTTTTACTGGATTAGTTTTACACAAATTAAGAAATTGGTTTCTTTAGAAACCTAGATAATATCCACAAGATAATGTGTTTCCAAAATATCTAATGAAAAGTGTCTAATAATGTCATAATCAGCTATGAGTGGTTGTATGAAAAACAGTGAAAATGTGAGTCGTGATGCACCACCTTAAAAGAACAAGTAACAGATTGGAATGGACTTATCCTATTATAATATTATGTGTTAGTATTATCATGTGTATGAATTGAATTTATTTTATAAACATTACATGTGAGACCTGTATAATAGAGGAAGTTTGAAAGTAGCACCAGTGACTGAAAAGTTGAAAGGTTGTCTTGGTATGGTCATGTGAAGAGGAGCGATGAAGTGCATATTGAGTACTAAAAGGGTTCTGAGTATACATGTAGATGGATGGAAAGGAAGAGGAAGGCTGAAGAAAAAATGGATGGATTGTGTGAGGAGTGATATGAAAGAAAAGGGAGTTAGTAATAGTTTGATGGGTGACAGGACAGAATGAAAGAAAAAAACGTGTTGCGCCGACCACAAGTAATATGGGATAAGGGAAGTGAAGAAGAAGACATGTGAAACATGTGCTTTCATAAAATTAAGTCTGTCTTTATGAAAGTTTCTGACATAATTTCAAATGATGTAAAGAAAAAAAGTAGACCTGAAGTTTTGCTATTTCCTGATAATGGCAGTAAATTAAAAATATTTTAGGATATTTTTTTAGAACAGGTATTGCCTTTTTTTGCACTAACTTTTGACATGTGATAAAAGACAGGCTTTATTGTGGATTACATTTTTTTTTTTACATTATTTGCTTGATCAACCATATAAATCGTGTTTTTGTGGTCAGGTTACCATACTCAGTTCTTGAAGGACACCATACAAATTGACATATAATTTATCAACTTTCAGCTTCTTCTTGGAAAAGAATATGCTATCATACTTCTTGAAGATCATGAGACAGAAGTGTGGTGGATCATCATATGTTTGTGTGCAGCTGTTACAGACCCTCAATATTCTGTTTGAGAACATCAGAAATGAAACATCTTTGTGTAAGTTGCGTTATTACATATAATTCACATTATTACATGAACCTATATTTTGGCTTCGTCAATTCATTGTTTTGGATTTAAAATGTGTATGTTGATTTGCACAAATCACAACATTTTTGTCATACAAAACATCATTTTGGTTTTGTTACTGATTTTGATCATATTTGTGTGTTCAACTGTCAGTGTAGTAAATTTTGCACAAAGGATACCAATAACAGGCAATAAATAAAAAAAGCATGTGTGTGTTTTCAGTTATTCCTAATACATTCTGATTTTATTGATTTTCCTGTACATGTTTGTTTAATCCAAACAAAGGAAACTAAATAACTAACAAGATTGCTGGAATACCCTATTTTACATGACAGAGTAGTTTTTTTTTAAAATCTTTATTGGAAATGAAAAATACAATGAAATTAATCAAACTGAGTAACAAAATCAAAATCAATTAAACTATTTACACCACTTTTGAAATGTCAGAGTGAAGCTAATATGATTTATTTATATTATAATATGTTTTAAAATTCAAAATTAAGTTAGAATCCTTTTAATTCATGAATCCCCAAGCGACCACCGGTGGCCGCGCATCTATTGTCTTACTATTGTGTCTCTAATTGACGGTATCTGAAGGGTTAAATATGAGAAATTGTAAAGTTAAGAGATTTTAGATTAGATTACGCAATCTATAGATTTTAGATTATATCAACGCACGCAAAAGAGATAGCAATAGATTCTCATGGGGGAATACCCCCACTCTGTCTCATATTATTTAGCTGCTTTATTTAATAATAAATTTTGATGCAGGTTTTAAAAAAAGGATTTTTATTCACTAATATTTGTTATTTCATGCAAAATATGGTACAAAATAAACCGGAAAAATTCCTATTCTAAGAGGTTTACACTTGTTACAGATTATTTGCTGAGTAATAACCATGTGAACTCAATAATAGTGCACAAATTCGACTTCTCCGATGAGGAAGTGATGGCCTACTACATATCTTTTCTCAAGACGCTCAGTTTGAAGCTCAACAACCATACCATACATTTTTTCTACAATGAGGTAAGATTTATAAGGACAAATACAGTATACCTATAATGTTTTCTTATTTGGTTTCGTAAAGTGTATTGTGTGATAGGAGTAAGCTGATTTAGCAGCTAAGGCTGCCAGGGAATTTCCCTGATTGAACAGCAAAAGGCTTACTAATTTGTCTGATTGGATATAATTGATTAATTATATCCAATCAGACAAATTCTGTCAATGTTGTGATGATAAATTTATTTACACTATCACTAAGTGTACCTAATTTACTAATTTCCTATAGAATAAGCAACAAAAGCGCAGCCGCGGTTAATTCATGAATCCCCAAGCGACCACCGGTGGCCGCGCCTCTATTGTCTTACTATTGTGTCTCTAACTGACGGTATCTGAAGGGTTAAACATTAGTTAAGTAATAGGCTTTCTTAATACCTACATGATGGTTTTATAATGATAGGTAATAATCCCTTACATTGATGACACCTCTGTGGTCCAGACTAAGCGTTTCTCTCGCCTCGTTGGCAAGCGGTGTGACCCAACTGGCTAAGGTGCGCAATGAATATTATATCAAGGACAGGTTTGAAGTTACTGTTAACCACGTCAGATGGTAGTCTATACCACCTGAAGAACTTAGAAGGAAAAGCGGGGCAATAATAGCCCTCAACCTGCCAAATAACAAGTGCTTAATATACTCGTTTTTAATATACTATACAGGGTTATGTGTAAAACACTAGCAACCTCTCAGGACTATACTAACATCATCATATATTTTGGGGGATGAGCTGCTCGCGTCCGTAGGATCTACTTGAGTTCTGACCACCCTACACGTGTCCCCTGGGTAGTGCTAAACGAGCAGTAAACGCGGTGGTAGGCCAGAGCATCGGCTGTCGGCTTTTAAGTTACCACCCACCAGTCAAAGCCATGCCGCCAAGCGATCCGTCGTGTTCCGGTGTGATGACTGGTGAAGCCGTACGGTGGAAGTTGGGTCTGAGCAGTTGTGTTGCGATGTTTACCGGTTACGATGCACCAGCTGTTATTGCGTCGGACGTTTGATCATGGAGGGTAGCGGGATCCGAAGCACGGTGCTCCGCTGGCCGACCGTAGGTAGTTGGGGGCCCAAGTAGTGTGCCAGCCATACACGAAAGGCTGCCCCGCCAACTGCGAAAAATCCCAGGGTGGCCCCATCGTGCCGGTTGGCGACCGGGAGAGAGGACCCGATGGCGATCCCTGGGGGGGTTCGGGCGTCCCCGCAGTCTCCAGATCAACCCTCCACTGGCGCGGCAACTCTGGTTGTGTTGTCGGGTTTAACGTCGCATCATCTCGCTCAACTGCCATCTTCTACCAACCCTATTCACTCCAATTAAAACAAATAATAATAATGAAAGTTAAAAAGAGAAGCAAGTGTCAACAGCGGATGCACGTCCTCTCATTCAAAGTGCACCTCTCAAACATTAGAGGACTGCACTCCAATCTCGATGCGGTCCACCACCATCTAGAGACTGACAAGCCACACTTGCTTTTCTTGACGGAGACGCAGATTAGATGTCCGTCAGATGCGGCGTACCTCAACTACCCGGGATACTCATTGGAGCATCATTTCCTGCAGCGTGCCGGGGTCTGTGTGTACGTCCGTAATGACATCTGCTGTCAGCGTCTCCGTCACCTTGAGGACGCAACACTTTCTATGCTATGGCTGTTGGTGGACACTGGCATGGACAAAATTATCTATGCCTGTGTCTACCGATCGCACAGCGGTGATCAGGAGGCGACTCGAATGTTTGACCACCTTGGTGAGGCCGCCGATAAGGCTCTGCATCGGCACCCTGATGCGCAGCTCGTCGCTCTGGGGGACTTTAACGCCTGTCACCAGGACTGGCTTTTCCCGTACCAGAAGACCGACCACGCTGGGAGAGAAGCACGAAACTTTGCGGTGTCGATGGGCCTTTCCCAGCTGGTAAAGCAAGCGACTAGGGTGCCTGATGTAGCTGGTCATACTGCAAACTGTCTGGACCTTCTGCTGACCACCGACCCGGATAGATGTATTGTAACAGTTTCTTCACCACTTGGAACTTCAGATCACTGTCTGGTGAAGTCTGTATCGTCCTTCTCCCCACTTGACTGCGACTCTCGTGGTGAACGGCGAATGTGGCGTTACAGGTCAGCAGATTGGGATGAGATGCGTCACTTTTTTGCGTCTTATCCTTGGCAGCGGGTCTGCTTCTCTTCTGAAAATCCGTCGATCTGTGCGGATGCTGTATCCGATGTGATACGTCAAGCTATGGAGTATTTCATTCCTTATAGCGACGTACCCGTCGGAAGCTCAGCTCACCCATGGTTCAACGCTGATTGCGTTAAAGCTGAAGAGCATAAACATTCAGCGTTTTTAACCTGGGTTGACGCTCGTGACCGCAAATCCCCGGATCTGAGCTCAAAGAAGAGAGCCTTTAACCGTGCTGCCAAGTCCTACAAAAAGGCACTAAAGAAGGCTCGCTTTGACCGTATTGCCCATATTGGCACAAAGCTCTCTGCACAGCCATCCGGTAGCAGAGCATTCTGGTCCCTTGCCAAATCGGTCGAAGCGAACTTCTGTCGGCCCACATTGCCTCCGCTGGTTAAACCCGACGGAACACTAGCTCATACGGCGAGAGAGAAAGCAGGTCTCTTTGCATCTCTCTTCGCCCATAATTCTCGTCTTGATACTGGCAGTGCTACTCCACCGACTCTACCTCACTGCGAAACTTCGATGCCCGAAGTTCGCATAAGGAACAAAGAAGTTCTGAGAGCACTGTGTCGTCTAGACGTGAATAAAGCTAGTGGACCAGATGGTATACCAGCGATTGTTCTCAAGGCTTGTGCGCCCGAGTTGTCTCCTGTATTGACGCGCTTGTATCGCCTCTCGTTTAGGACTGGGATAGTGCCCAAGTCCTGGAAGCTTGCCAACGTGCAACCCGTGCCCAAAAAGGGCAGTCGTGCCGATCCTGCCAACTATCGGCCGATTTCGGTAACCTCCATACTCTGCAAGATTATGGAGCGTGTGCTGAACTCGCGTCTCATGGCATACCTAGAAGGTAACGACCTCCTCAGCGACCGACAGTACGGGTTTCGCCGCAATCGGTCTACTGGGGACCTACTAGTGCATGCCACTCACTTATGGGGCGAGGCCCTCGAGAAGAATGGGGAAGCGATTGCGGTCTCCTTGGACGTCTCAAAGGCCTTCGACAGGGTATGGCATGCTAGTCTCTTGAGTAAGCTTCCAGCATACGGTATTTCCCCTGGTCTGATCGACTGGGTAAAGGATTTCCTGAGAGAACGGTCTCTTCGTGTTGTTGTCGACGGATGCTCATCAGAGCCCATGACAACTAATGCCGGAGTTCCTCAGGGGTCAGTTCTCTCTGCAACTCTTTTCCTGTTGCATATTAATGACCTGCTGATGCCCGGTATCTATGGGTATGCAGATGACAGCACAGTTGTAGAGAGATACCTGCCAGGTGCTCGGGCTAGTAAGGAGCAAATCCGGTCCGAACGAGAGTCTATGGTAGAGCGTATAAATATCTCACTTCAGGCAGTCTCCAAGTGGGGCGAAACCAATCTGGTGGGATTCAACGCCGCCAAAACACAGGTGTGTCTGTTCACCGCCAAAAGGAGCCCATTCACCTTGGCTCCTATTTTTCAAAATGTATCATTGGATTGTACCGACCGTCTTCAGCTCTTGGGTGTTGAAATTTCCTCCGACCTCAACTTTGGGCGGTTCATCGAGTCCAAAGCTAAAGTTGCTGCTAGGAAACTAGGCGTTCTTGCAAAGGTTCGGCGGTACTTCACACCGGGACAGCTTTTAATGTTATACAAAGCACAGGTCCGATCGTGTGTGGAGTACTGCAGCCACATATGGGCTGGAGCTGCAAAGTGCCACCTGGCAGCTTTGGACTCGGTGGAAAGGCGTGCGAAGAGGCTGATTGGTGATCCAGATATAGTTAAGTCCAATCTTCAAAGCCTTGAGCACAGGCGTAGGATAGCCAGCCTTTCGGTGTTTTACAGGTTGCATTTTGGAGAGTGTGCGCAGGAATTGCATGACTTGATTCCGCCATCTCATTTCTACCATCGGACAAACCGACGTACGGCGAGTATCCACCCTTACGTTGTTGAAACCTCTACGATCCGGACTAAGCGTTTCGCTTCGTCGTTTATACCGCGTACTTCGAGGGACTGGAACAATTTGCCAGCTGCGGTCTTCCCGTCCGATTACAATTTAAGCGTCTTCAAGGCTAGAGTGAATAGGCTCTTAATAAACTAGTGCGCTTCACCACCAACGATTGCATCACTGCTTACCATCAGGTGGGATCGCAGTCAAGTACTAGTTTATATCATATAAAAAAAAAAAAAAAAAAAACATCATAAACAACAACTTTTGTTCTATGACTTTTAAAAATTGATTATATTATGCTTCATCAGATTTTCATACAAAAATAAAAAAAATATTACGAAGTCTATGCGAAGAAAGCGATAGTACAATATGAAAATCGAGTGACGGGGTGCTTGATGCGCTTACGTTGCGTCATACAGACGCAAGTAGTAGACGTAGGTAGGTAAAGCAAAATACAGAGTTGAAATATGGTAGTTAGAACAACGAAATCTTGAAGGTTTGTTTTTGGTAAATGAATTATGTTTTGTAAAAAGTCACGGAACAAAAGTGGTTGTTTATCATGTCAGAAATACAATCCTCCGAGGTTGTTGTGTTTTACAAATAACACTGTATAATGTAGGTACAACCAAATCATATCTTGATTTTGTGCCGTTTGACATTTTAAAACATGCGTCTAATCAAATAGTAGGTATGTATGTTGATTTTATTCTTGCTGCCATGCATTCTTAATCAGGAATAATACTAACACATGAATACTGCTCGTCATGCATGTGCATACCTACCACAAATTATCTATACTAGTCAGTCCTGTCTAATAAAAATAATAATATATCATTTATTATCAGGCATCTTAGCCCATAGATGTATACCTTACAGACTAAGATATATATAGAGTAAATACTACTTTCTATGTTAGTAACCCTTCACATTGCATTAAGTTCACTTCGTGCTGATCTGTGGCACCTGTCCGCGGAAGCGACGGATCACCACGCCCTGCACCCTCAGTGTGTACTTCGTCTTTTGGCGTATATACTCGACGATGTCCTCCACCTTTGTGGTGTAATGCAGGCGGGAGATATACACCGGCGTGTTTGGTGTAGGCACGCCAAACCCGCGGAGATAAGTCCCCTTTTTGAGGAGTGGCTATAGAGACGCCACGGCAGTGTGCAGTCCTAACTACCCGCTTGTCGCTGGTCCTCAGCAGTCGCAGTTGTTACGGAGGGTTTCTGGAAGTAACGCCCGAGTGTTATCACTGTGGATCGCTCGGAGGACACGGTTGAGCATTCGGAAGTCTATCCCGCTTGGGTGGAGCAGCCATCGCCGCGCCGTGTCTTCGTGGAAGAACACAGCTGGGTTTTTGTCAGTCAAAGTTCTCTCCACCTAGAGCGGGAATAGTTATTTGATGATTTACCACTTCAAACAAAAGGTGTGACAGCAGTGAAAAGAAAAAAAAAATGAGTAATCCATTCAGCTCTGATTAAACTTGTTTCTTACATTCATATAATTATCTTCATAAAACAGCCTATAAATAGATATAACATAGGTAGATGTTTTATCATTCGATTGTAAAATGAATGACCTCAACCGTATTATGTCTGTACACTTCTCTTATCAATTGTGATTGATCAAAGGTTTTTCTGCTCAGGTCACATGTTATCAGTTAAGTAATCTCTAGTTCAGATCTAGAGTATTTCCTGTCGAGATTTATTATACAAATAAAACATTAAACAAGTTATTATATCTAGTCTACTGTTCCATTGCTGGGGAAAGGAATGGAGAGATTTCTTCCATTGTTCCCATCTCTGAGTAACTTGCCAATTCTTCAGGAAGATGTTAATTTCATTAAACAAGTGTTACGTATTTATTTTTAAAGTATTTTTACAAACTAATTACTATTAATTCATGAATCCCCAAGCGACCACCGGTGGCCGCGCATCTATTGTCTTACTATTGTGTCTTTAATTGACGGTATCTGAAGGGTTAATCATCTATATAGGTAAAGACATTTACTTATTAAATAAAAATATAAATTAAATGAAGTTGGTAGGTATTTTAGGTACCTGCAAAGAGTCTTTGCATCGAGTCGTGCATCATCATCATCTTCCTGCCCTTGTCCCGTTTTATTTGGGGTCGGCGCAACACGTTTTTTTTTCCATTCTGTCCTGTCACTCGTCATGCTATCACTAACTCCCTTTTCTTTCATATCGCTTCTCACACAATCCATCCATCTTTTCTTTGGCCTCCCTCTCCCCCTCCATCCATCCACATCGAGTCGTGCAATATCATAAATAAAAACAATTGAAAAGAGTACACAACACAACATTAAATTATAACTATTGAGTAATTGTTTATATTTATGTATTATACTTTTCTAATATTATTTGCACAAGTGGAAAATAAATCGATTTCCAGATTGGATGATAATTTATTAAAAGATTATTATAACATTATCTACATAATATGGAGAAAGCAACGCCTATACTTTTTTGATGTGATTGAGTTATTAGTTCTATCATTTTTATCAATACTAGTCCATACTGTCGTACCGCTGGGCAAAGGCCCTTCTCCATTCCTTCTTAGGATAGGGCCACGTCTCTTCGTCTCTTTTATCCAATTCTTATGGAGGTCAGCCAGATATCTCCTTCGTGACCACGACAGACCTGTCATGGTCCCTTATTGTTATGTCACAGAACAAATTCTGAGTTTTATGAGGCCCACATCTTGTGAGACATGCGGTAGACATGTCCTGCCCACTACCCAAATTCATTCAAGTTGGGCAGCTATTTGAGGCTCACGATTTGAGTTTTTTAAACGATAGGTAAAACTAAAATATATTGTTTGTTGAAGGTAATTTTAAGAAGTTTGGATTTTTCTACAGCTTAAGAAAAGTTAACTATCGCCAATATCCATAAGTTGTATTTCATATACTCGTAGATACTCGTGTCTAGTTCAGCTACATGTAAAAGTTTCTCTTATCAACTAGCAATTATGTTACTGTGATAATATCATTAACAGCTGCATACGTACCTACGTTGGTGATTGTGTGTCGAAAGCGGATATGCAAATGTCTATTTACCGCGCCAGTGTACGGATAATTCAAGATTTAAATTGCTTCATTGTGGCCAATTAAAATGTGAATAATTTCTTTATTTGCTAGAATTTACATGACCGTTGGTTACTGAGTCGTGATGAATGCGAGTAGGTACAGTAAAGTATGTCTATTATAATGTCTATTTCTATATATTCCTGCTGAAACTACTAGGACTAATAGCGTGAAATTTTGTCCAAGGTTTCGTTCTTTTATGACGTAAGCTAATACCAAGAGGATTTTGAAAAATTCACCTCTTGAGGGGATGAAACGGGGGTCCAAAGTTTGTATGGGGAACCTACTTTCACGCGGATTAAGTCGATGGCAGATCCTAGTAATAAAGATCGATAGTATTAACTTTTTCTGAGCGATAACTGCAAAGAGAGCTGACTAATTGCCCCAGTAATTGAGTTCAGAATTTCAGTTAATAAAAATCAAACTTTAGAACAACAAACTTTATGTCATACATGACAAAGTTCAAATTCCATTGCATTTTCAGGACCCTTTTGTAGTACAAATGGTCATTTAAAAATCAACACGAATAAAATACATAAGGTTGGGTGGGTGACGTTAAATTGAAATTATCTCGAATTATATAGGTATGCGTTCAAGTATAGATTTATTTTCAAATTATAGGCATGTTTCCCTCCACTGCTATCTACGTTCTAAAATATCGATAAAATTCAAGGTTTTGTTTTCACGTGGTGTCAATTTCAAGTCACGAACTATAGCGTGTTCGGTTTGAAAGCTTCACTACAAAATATTCGTTGTATCACATTTACACGATATGTCTGTTAATATTAGTCAACCGAGGATGTATGGAAAGCTACATAAGTGGTAAATTACCACTTTAACTGACATAATTTAATGTAGGCGAAGTAACTAATTACACTACATTTGCTATGCGGTTGATAGCTGTCAGATTCATACAATGTAGCTACCTATCCTTTTCTTTACTATTGAAGAAACATATTTTTATCATGTTGTCATCCTACTCGTGATAAATGAAAAGACCTTAAACTAAGAGGTCTGTTCTTCGAAAGTGACATTCTTTTATTATTAACAGCACACGAAGGATTTCCCGCTGTATACGGAGGCGATCAAGTTCTTCAACCATTCAGAATCCATGGTTCGTATTGCTGTGCGTACACTTACTCTCAATGTGTACAGAGTCCAGGATGCCAGCATGCTCAGGTTCATTAGAGATAGGTATGTAAAATTGTTCTTTTTATTTTCTTCAAGTCCCCTATTACAAGGTCACGTCGCACAGTCGATTCTGCTTCGGTGACATATAATGAGGTTTAAAATGTGGTCAAAACTTTTAGCCAATACATTCCGTTTCTAATGAGCGCTAATTGTAAGCTAATTAGCATAGGTATTATAGCTATAGTTATTTGATTTTAACTAAACATTTCGGGATTAAGCAAGCTTAGAGTTGTACGAAGTGACATTGTCATAGGGGCTGGTGTAACCTGTGATGTTTTACCTAGATGCGTGTCAAAGCTCTATTGGCATTGAACTTGAAACGTCTACAAGCTACAATTTGCGATGTGGTCTAGCTGTGACTTCGAAGTAAAGTCGCGATGTCGCGCGCCTGGCGAACTTATAATACATAGTTTCAGTTGCCATCGAGACCTTTAAGGTGACTGTAAAGCTATGATAAACGTCCCTCAAACGGTTTTAAAAGTATCTAATACCTTTTTGAAGTTTTTACTAATTTCAACTGACAACTACTCTGTCAAACTGACCACTAAGTGTGATATAAATCTGAGTGTACTTTTCGATGCATCGTGAACTGTAATTTGTGATTAGTGCGAAAAAGTAATCATCTAAAATGAGGCTCAAAGACATGGACGATAAAATTTTGCGGTCTAGTATTTCGTACGTTGCTCGTTAATAATAATTAATTTTATTTTCTTCGAATAAATATAGCCCACCTTTAAAAGCTATGCATATTTAACTATGCAGATATCTCGGTCATTTCATTAGTGGCCATCAATATGCTAACACAATTTGCTGTCCCACAGGACCGCGGCCCCGTACTTCAGTAATCTCGTTTGGTTTATCGGCAAACACATTCTAGAACTGGATGCGTGCGTCAGGACCGATGCTGAGTAAGTCACGCTATTAAATTACTTATGATTTTGTTTTGGTCTGTTTTGTTATGTTCGGTTTTAATTTTTAAAACTTTTTTTTTATAGTAGATAGCAATTTGTTTTTCAATTAGTAATCATTTTTACTTTGAGGATTTCATACAGCCGGCTACATACTAAATGTACCAAATTCAAAATCAATTTTTTAATCTATTTGAATACAGACAATATTTACGACTCAAAATTCAGAAATACTTTTTCCAGCCACCAATCGCAGCAGAAATTGGATGATCTAGTAGCTGAACACCTCGACCACCTCCATTATATCAATGACATCCTATGTCTAAACATTCCTGACCTAAACGATGTACTGACGGAGCATCTCTTGCACAAACTACTAGTTCCTCTATATATTTACTCACTCACGTCCGAAAGTGTGAGACGGTTACAATCCTCTTCACCGTACAACCGAGATCACATACAAAGCATAGAAGCTATAACAAGAAACTTAGAAGCTATACTGAAAGGAAAAAATGCAGAATCTCCATCACGAATGACATTCCCCCGACACAGAATGGAATCAGAAGACGAGACCAAACCATCTGTGTCATGCGTCGTGTCCCTGTTTCTGTTATCGCAAGTATTCCTTATTATAACGCACGGGCCAATTGTCCACGCGCTGGCCTGGATCATATTACAATCAGACTTATCGGTTTTCGAGGACGGCGCGACCAAGATACTAGAAATGTACATTAGCAATGCAAAGTCCAATGTCAAGTTAGAGTTCTCTAAACCGCAGCTAAGTCTAGAGAAGGCTTTGGAAAATACTTCAAGTGAGAGAGACTACACTACCCCAGAATATGGTGCTCCTAAACCGTTTGGATATGATACCGATCATTCGAGCTGTGATCTCGATCCTGAGCTA
Source organism: Mythimna lalbum (assembly GCA_949319445.1). Lineage (NCBI taxonomy): Eukaryota > Metazoa > Arthropoda > Insecta > Lepidoptera > Noctuidae > Mythimna > Mythimna lalbum. Next base: position 6,977,494 of record OX439352.1, on the reverse strand, counting down.
GTTTCGACTTCCCTTCCGTCCACGTCACACATAAGCGAGTCGTCGAGCATCGATCACGATTCCACCGAAGATCTAGTTACTCAAATAAATCCAACAAAAACTTCTAGCTCGGGGACTCTCAAAGCGAACATGCCCGACTCGCCTTTGCCCGATTCAGGGATCGAATCGAGTTCGTCGAAAACGAACGAATATAATAACATAACTGATGAGGAGAAACAGAAGCTGCTTGGTGTGGCACCGAGTACATCTGCTGAGAGATCAGCAACTTTAGACAGTATAATAGAGAGAGAAAGTAAGGAAATAGAAAAAAGGCCGTTTCTAAAGACGATATTGGACTCCTTGGATTGTAGTGAAAATGACTACAAAGCGTTGTTTGCTCTATGCTTGCTGTTCGCATTGATCAACAATAAAGGTGAGTAAATATTTTACACGTGGCCAGTTCGTAGATATAATCGTCATATATGGTCCGACCTTTCTGATGCCATTCACCTTACATTAGATTTTATATTTAGTTTTGTTTTATTTGTATTGAGGTCAAACTAATACTTGAATGTTGTAGATATAAAGGACTTATAAGGTATTTTGGAATGACTATATTTTAGTGGAACTGCCAAAAAGATTTAACCTTGATGCCTGCTCGACCAAGGTCAATGCACCGTGCAATGCTCGATTCGAATATTCTTTTTTTTATTTAGTTCACACTTGGATATCACGTGTTCGAATTGTAATTTTGTAGATATGTAAGACTGGCACGTTGTGGGTGACTTCCTTCGCGAGAATGTTTTTATAAAATCCTTAAAAGTCCTTAGCCCGTATTTTGAGGATAATTTTGAAAAACTAGTAATAACAGTATTTATTAATTTTGATTATGATTTGTGCCAAGATTTATTAACTCAAGGACTAAGACTCTCCCATAGGTACAACCTTTAACGTCACTAAAATATTTTATAGTAGTTTTGAAAAACGAATACCTAATGGAAACATTTTTTTTACTAACCTGGGTTACTATTTACGTTAAGTTTCAAGTATATGGGCAACATTGAATTATAAAAACCCTATAAATGATGGGCAAAAGAAATGAAACTTAAACCAAAAATCATTCACTTTCCTAGTCTCAGCTAGCGTTGCCAGGCGTCCGGATAAAGCCGGACATAGTCAGGCTTTTTAGGTGCGTGTCCGGTCAAATTTGAGCATTTTTGGCCTTTTTTTAGGCTTTTTAAAGACCATTTTATTTAGAATTGTCATTAGAGTTTTGCCTTACCTTGTATCGCTAGCACAAATAGAGCGAAAATGCAATAGTCTAGCAATAATATCACTTAATTTTATTGTTTTTTCTTTAGAATTCAAAAAGATTTTATGAATTTTATTAAGACTTAAAAAAATATCGGCCTTTTTGACTAAATTTCCGGCTAAATAGGATAGATTGTCCAGCTTTTCAGTTTCAGAACCTGGCAACCCTAGTCTCAGTAGTGTCGGCTGTACGCTAATATCGTTAGCCAGGCAGTTTTTCCTTTTTTATATTATAGATATAGGGACATAAAAATGCTTGTTCTTTATACTAATTTTATCTTTTCTGTCTTTTGCTTCCTTCGGATTATGAATAGTGGGTAAGTTAGTTTCACTCATATTCCATTTTCATCTTATTAACTACGTTGTCACGTAACATACAGACTATTGTCGCTTAGCACGCAATTATTACCGTCGAAAATGTATGTCACGAAATTTTGCAAAGATCAAAATGACAAATGTACTGTCGGACTACAATATTTTTACTATATTGCCCAAAATATTTTCTGGTAAAAATATGTTACCCCTGCAGTAAACTCTTGACACAGCATTCGATCCATCTCATCTGTACCATTATAATGCATGATTAAGCATCGAATACATTAAGAATGTCCCCCAACATGACGCGCAACGCTCAATCTACATGCCGCTGCAACATTGCCCAGTGTCCCGCAACTTGCCCCACAACATTTTACAAGGCATTCACGAGACGCGGTACATGTTGGAAAATTTGGCAGCGTTGCGCGTCATGTTGGGGGACAATTTGTCCCTTAATGTATCTGGCGCCTTGGTTGTAGGCTAAAATGGCCTCCAACGAGATGCGCAAAGCTCAAATTATGTGACACTGCAACGTTGTCCAGTGTCCCGCATCTTGCCCACAACATTTTACAACGCATTCACGAGAAGAGTTGCGGATCATTTTGGGAGAAATTTTGTTCCCTAATGTATGTGAGGCTTTAAGAAAATGTCTTGCACTCACTAACCTTTCCTAATGTTTGCTACAATAAACCTATTAGGTGGCATAAAAGCACTATTTACTCACTATCATCAGTCCAATGCTGGCTTTCACTCACTATGCAATAGATTAAAGAAAAAGAAAACAAGCTATTCTTGATATCTTAATTCGAGATACATCATCTCAAAGTTAGACTTAGCTGTGTGTTTTAAGTTGATTTTTAAGTGATTATTTATTTTAAAAAGACCGTGTAAAAAGTAGGGGTTGTGTATATGAACTTTTTTTTTGTCGTAAACTCATTGGAAGACCTATGCCCTCAACAAACCCTATGGTTTCTTCTAAAATTTAATAGTTATCTCGAATTCTGAATTCAAGTAATAAATAAAACACAACATTTTACATAGTACCATGGTAGTTTAGCTATCACACAATAACACCATTAATTTTCCTATTTTAGGAGTGAACACAGAACTACTAGACACTCTCCTATGCCCCGAGGAAGAAATAACGGCAGGTACACACGAGGCCAGTGGCGTGGCGACTGCAGCGCCCTCTGGGGACACAATGTCGCCACCGCCTAAGCACCCACTGCAGAGCTTCAATGCCTTGCTGATATCGAAGTTAATGGCAATTGCGAACTTAAGCTGTAAGCCAGGTTAGTATAAAACAGTTATAGTAGTAAAACTGATAGACTTTTTTTATTATTAATAGCGCGTTTGACCTCCATCTCACCTGATAGAACGCGATGATGTGGCCGATGATGGAACGCGCTTGCCCAGAAGCAACCTATTCACTCTTGACTTAGACTATCTTCTATGTCCCAAGGAAGAGATCACGGCTGGTACACACGATACAGGTGATGCGCGATGGCGAGAGGTTTTATTCGACATTGACTCGACTCCGACTCGGTATGTTATTGTGACTCACCTCTAACTAACTCACGAGCGAGACTCGGTGAGTGAGAATGACTGATTCGAAAAATCGAAAACTAGCGGTCGATTCCGGTGACTGGAAACAATCGAAAAACATCTCGATTAGTTTTTTAGGACAGCTTCTTTCTTTTAACGACTCCGATTCTTTCGATTGTTAAAACATCTCGGAATCACCCATCGCTAGTGACGACTGAAGCGCCTCCTAGTAGTACGTTGTGCCGATTGCGATGTTGATGGAGATTGCAGATTTGAGCTGTAAGCCTGGTTAAGTTAGCTAAAAAAAAAAATTGAGGAGGCAAATGTAAGGTGCCTATGATGTATTTGATTCTTATTTGATGGTTTATAATATGTTCCGAATAGTGTGTATAATAGCACTATACGCGCGCGTGCTATAGCGGTTTAATATTTTGTATGAAGAGCATCAATTCTCGTTTCCAATCAATTCATGTCTTATTTCCTTCCAGCATCAAAAGTCCGTCTAGTAACGCTAGAACTGAGTGTCACCCTCATGCGGGTCGCCATGTGCGGCGCGGGGGGCGGGGCCAGCGCTCGCCACGCCCCCGCCGCCGACGCACTGCGCGCGCGCGCCGCCGCGCTCGCTAGGAACTTCTATAAGTGCGACGATATCTTCCTGGATATGTTTGAGGATGAGTGAGTATTTTATTAACTACATTTTCTATGCTTAGAGTGTAACGGGTCTTCAATGTTGGTAAATACAGAACTCTAAATTTGACATGTGTAACATCTCTTAAAAGCCTTGAAAACTGCGACGACACGCAGTCTTCATGATCCATTTCACTCTACTATTAATTGTCTAATACTAGTCAATTTAAAAACAGATTTCCAGAATTCTTTATTTAAATATTTAAAACAAATAATTTTTTTGTTGCCTTAAGAAAATTACAAACAATGTGAAAAATATGGCTTCATTTTAATCATACCTACACAAAGTATATTAGAGCCATAAAATATATTTGATAATAGAAAATACCCTACTATAGCTAGCTAAGTTGGTGGTAAATACAAATATATTACAAAAATGGCATTCTCATGTCACATTTTCCGATAAAATATCGTTATCACACACAATAACAACTAATGTCTATCCATTGACATTATCAATAACAGCCATAAAACTGTTATTAGCAAATGTTACCGTATCTCTTTATGATAACAAAAAAAAAAACTGATGGCATAGAACTTTATTAAGAACAAAACCTAAAAACTTTTTTATATCTTAACTACAAATTATTATGCACTTTTCTTTGTTAAGAATTTAAATACAATACACTACACGACCGTGAAATCTCGAGTAATGTATGTATCAACAATGATAAATGTGAAAATTATTTTGAGTTCTAAATTCAAATACAACAATTACAATTAGTTTTAGTATATTAGAAATCCGAAACACGTGTCTAGTATTTTTATGTAAAGATTTTTCATGGTACAACATTTCATAACTGTACCATGAAAAATCACAAAGTTTTAAGCTGGTTATTTCAACAAACATAATCACCGGGACATCCGGGTGACAGAGGGGTAGTTCTGTATGCTGGCGCCTAATACTCGCTATGACCTTACAAGTATTGATTTTGAACAAACCATATTCGGGTTTTCACATAAACTAAAAATAATCTTGTATAGACATGACATACATTCAATAACACATGAACTTTATCAATTTGCATAGGTACTGCGAGACGAGCAAACGGCCGCTGAACGTGGAATGGCTGTGCATGGACGCTGCCATATTGTTGCCGCCCACCAGGACACCGATGTCTGGCATTGCCTTCGCTAAGAGACTGCCCAGTGGAGAGGTAAGTCATGTATGATGAGAGTGATAAGGTAATCGTTTGTTTCATAATTTGGTCATAATGATCGCATGTGGATATAACAACAACAAGACTAAGGCACTTATGCATATTGCTGCATATGCTTTTGTCACTTACTAAAAAACCCGCTCTTATCCCTACCCCTTTTAGGCATGCAATTTTCTTTTAACCGCACTAGCGCGGAAAAGTGCGCCTTATCGCCCCCGCTACAATTTATTATATTTATTGTATCAGGCTGAGCGCGGTACGCACGCCAACCTTTTACCTATATAATTGTAAGTGCATTGAAAAACGTCGTTAGATACATGTGGTTTGTCACTGCAGCACCCAGCTCCATAACACTCTCGCCTACAACTTGGGTGCAATGACAAACTTTTTCCACTTATATCAAAACATACTATTTTACAGTTGGTTTTTCAAAGTGGTTATGACCATAATAACGATCGAATGACTCTGGAGAATGGAGAATTTTTCACTGTCTTAATAAATCTAAACTCGAGTCGTGTGACAATAAAATTAAAGGTAGGAAGATAATGCGTTCATTGACATGATAACTTAAGGAGGTTATTCGGTCATTCTTCCATACAAACGTAGTATGTTGATTGTTCCATTGTTTGACGGCGTAATTTCAAAACGAAAAATATAGAAGACTAGCTTTTGCCCGCGGCTTCACCCGCGTACATAATCCCAGGATAAAAAGTATCCTATGTGTTATTCTGGGATATGGTCTACTCGTGTACCAAGTTTCATCGAGATCCGTTCCGTGGTTTTTGCGTGAAAGAGTAACAAACATCCATACATACAAACTTTCGCATTTATAATATTAGTAAGATATCTGTTTTGTCATTATTTCACTCTGTATGAAAACAAAACAATACAAAAATATAGATTTGCTAGTTGTGAGCTTACCATACCAAATTGTTACCATAGATTCATTTGTTCAAAACTTCAATTCATTTTGATTTGAACAAAAAAAAATTAAAAAGACAAAGAGAATTATTTAAGTCTTCTTTAAATTATTTTTGTCTTGCCTTTTTCATTTTTGTATTACCTATCCATCCATGCGCCTGAAGATCAACCTGAAGGTGAAAAGCCCTCTACAAACACTAAATATACTAAATACTAAAAATATACTACTACTACACTACATCTCTACTACTACTATATATTATACTAAATTAAAAATAAAAATGTTATTTCATACAGATGGAACGAGCAAGGCGAGCAATACGCACCTTTTTTCTAATCCGGGACTTATATTTGAAGCTCACCGGGAAACCTGAAACACAGCTGCCTCTAACTAATCCAGTGCCCTTCGTTCAAGTCGGAGATGTTTTGGACCTTAGTAAGTGTTTTATATTTTAATTTATTTTTCTGTGAAATTGTTACTATTATATATACAATAAAGTTTATTCTATTCTATCTCTTGAACAAATATCGATGTCATGTTTAATAGTAAAAAAAAAACAATAAAGGCTTTCTGAATAAAATCATTTAGGTGACAAAAAATTGTGTTATTTAGGTATAAAAAAGAACTTGGTTTTAAAAACTCATTCGTAAATTTAATTAAAAAAATGAAATAAAATAATTCAATCCTAGCTATTTTAGTTTAAAAAAATAAGAGAACACCATTAGTGAGATGAAGATAAAAATATTATGAATAAAAAATTATGGCATCTATAAGTTTTTAATCAAAAAAATGCCAGTATTTCTGAAGTAAAACTTATCTGAAATAAAATTAACAATATTCTCGATACCTTTATTCATAATTTTGGAAATGGACTGTATTTCATAAAATAAGGTTTTATTTGGATATAAAAATTCATTCGGTATAAATCCTGGCCGTTTTAGTCGAAAAAATAAGAAATCGCCATTAAAGGAGTAAAGAAAAAAGTTTAAAAAATTAAAAATTATGGCATCCGTAAAGTTTTCAACAAAAATGTGCCAGCATTTTCTTAATTATTGTAGTGAAACTTATTTGAAATTAAATTAGCGGATATTCTCGATACCTTTATTCATATTATGGCTGTACGTTGTAATACCATTGCCTCGACTACTTCGATTCAGAAAAATTGGTTTCTAAAATGGCGGGATTTAATTTCAATTACGTCTTTTTCTTTTTACAGATGATTCTGATCTCATATCTTGCGATATTATTCAAAAAGACGGCACTTGGCAGCATAGGTTTCTCGCAGTAGACAATATACAAATAATTTTAGTTGAACCGGATAAACAAAGGCTTGGATGGGGAGTCGCCAAACTCGTTGGTAGTCTTCAAGACTTGGAAGTAAGTTTATTAATATTTCATTCAAAACACATTCATTCTGTCTTACCTCTTACATGTCAAAGTTGATTTTTCAAAAAATAATCGTTACCATTGTTTTTTTTTTGCATCTAGATAAATCAGGTACCAAATCAATGTAATTTTAATTTTCTAGTACTTTATTTTTACCATAGACTTTTAAATCAATTATTATTTACGCTGCTTTCTTTGATTTCGTATCTAGCACTTTATTAATAGTAAAAAAAAATACTTCACAATTATTTTAATTTTTTTTTTGCTTGTCAAGCTTCATCACTACTTGAAGCCTCATAGAGTGATTTTCAATATACATAGTTATGCTTGCTTAGTGTCTTAAAAATGTAACAATAATAGTGTGGAATATTTTCAAGGGGTAATTGTTTTACTCGCGAATAATTCATAAATGTCCATTGTATGTCCATGTCTATCACATCATAAGTCCATTTTTTGACGTGGACAGTTTTCGATAACTTCTCGCTTTCTAGGTAGAGTGAGAGAAAGTATAAGACTTTTACTGATTAAAACACAATTGTGTTCTATCAGTTGCCCTTAGCATTAAAGTTGACAATTACACAGATTTTGTTGATCCATACATTTTGATCCTGTTGGTTCGTATTGCAACTGTGTATGAAACTGCCGTAGAGGCACAGCAGGGTCGAAGCCTATTGGGGCCATGGGTTGTGTGAACGAAAACCTTGAGACCCTGGATCTAAGGCAGAAAAGGAACAGGAGGGGGTTTAAGTCTATGTATGCAACTGCTGTTGTTATAACGTTTCATTATAAAAACTAGTTGATACAGTTAGTGCTCGACATTGCCTGACCTATAATATCAAAAAAGTTTGAGGTGGGCTCTGACTGTACTCCGAAACATCACCCCTTAAAATATACTGTACTGTTTTTGTTAGACCTAAAATAAATAATAAATAATTTACTTATAACAATGATTTATCATTGTTTCCCAACCAGATACAAGGAGACAAAGAAGATCCCCGCTGTCTGCACCTCACGATACACAAGCCGCGAGTGGGCGCGTCGGGCGCACTCCCGCGCACCGTGCTGCTACGAGCCAAGTTCAAGTTCGATGATCATATCCGCAGTATGGCCGCTAAGCAACGATTGACTAAGGTACAAAATACTAAAAGCAATTTAGAAGAAAGAAAATGTATTTATTTGGCATACACAGTGTAGAAACAAGTAGGTGTGAAGAATCTTAAGATTAAAAAAAAGTTTCTGCTCATACTAGACCAGGGATGGAGGATCTTTATTGGCGACCAATTTAGTGATGTTCAATTCCGCTATAAACTCTAAACGCGCTATAGACTATCCTTAATAATATTATATAAGCGAAAGTGAGTTTGTTGGTTTGTTACGTCTTCACGCCTCCTCACGTATCCTATGTCCTGGAATAAGACATAGGATACTTTTTATCCCGGAAGTATGTTCCCTTGGTATAATTTTCTGCTCTCCCGCGGGCGAAGCCGCTGGGAGCAGCTAGTTGAATATATTTTTATAGCGCGATTTTTTATACGCTATCGTAATAACACGTTATAATAAAACTCGGTAATCAACTGAACGCGGAGACGTAATCATTTTATTCGGCAACGCGCTAAACGGACACAATAAACGCTGTATTGCTATCCCGCCGTTGGCGTTTTGTTAAACGAGTCGTTATATTATAGCGCGAAGGCAGAACCAATATAACAAACGGTATATTTTGGCGCTACATATTATATTAGCCATCTCTAGACCAATTCACAAAATATATAAAAAGTAGACATAACTGCCGCCAAATAATCTTGTTTGGTGATTCAATGGACAGAAAATTAAACTAACTGCTATTAACTTCTTATTTAGAACGTGAAATTCATCTATCGTAATATTTACTGTAAATTTTACGATAGATGGAATTTGTTTAATTAATTAGAGAAAGTTAGTATGATTACTACTGTTTCAAATTACTTAGATGTTAAACAGCTTACACTGGTGTATCCGAATTATTTTTCCACATGCTACCGCTAACATGCGCGCCCTAGGTTGGCCATTCTTGTTCTAGACTGATTTAAAAATATAAAGTGTGTGTGTTTGTATAATAGTCCTATGTAATTCTCAGTATTATTTGTTATTTCACGAGTTATGTGATTGTTGCTTGACATCGAATTTGTTTATTGTAAGCTGAAATTCGAGTAAGTTGCAAACTTCTTTGTCTTAATAGGGTGTCTTAACCGACGGAATCCTTATTTGCAGTGGTGGATTAATCCAGCGCGTGACCTGTAGCAAATTCGACCTTTTTTATTGAGACATAAAATACAATATTTTGTATAAACGTGTAGAGACGTTATTTTCATCAATTACCTAACTATTTACTTATTAACTATTTATTTATTTATTTATTGTTAACCCGCAACTGTCCAAGTGAACACCACTGGAACGATACTAATGAATAAATTACTTTTGATAAACCTAGATGATGTTTTTTTTTTGCATACACAGTGCGAGTAAAAATTTAAAGACAAATTTAAAAAATAAAAGTGATATCGAAAATTATGCCAATTATGATGAATTATACAGAAATTGGAATTCTGTAAAATTATACAGAAAAGCTGGATGCATTTAGTTCTTAGATCGCTTACTAGATCGCAGCGGGTTTTGCAGTTGACGTGTACCTACAACTAACTGTCCATAGAGTGCCTCGATGTCTCCAAGAAGCTAAAAAGAACCGGAGAAAAAGAAATGAATGCAGTGCTTTCATTATAACTTGTTTTGTCACCAGGGTCGCACGAAGTCTCGACAGAAGAAGATGCAGCAAATCGGCCGATTACTAGAAGTGTCAGGCATGTGTGCACCTTCAATGGCACCACGTCACCGACCCTTGTTTGCTAGACCAGCACTGGCGACAGTGCGACGATCTACAGGTAAAATAGAATAGATAAATTGGAATAGATTTGTATAATCATCATTTCAGTTGGAAGACGTGTGAACGAATTTTATGGTTCCATGGCGCATATTTAAAGTTGAGTATAAACTACAACATTTACTTGTAACAGAACAACGAGCCGCTCTATGATATGTTCTAGTGTATCATCCTTTTACGAACGAAACGTCGAGCACGCTCGCCTCTTTGTTACAAACCAACGAACATATTGGTGTAACATTTCGTCGAGCCACGAGTGCGGGCGATGCGCGGTTGCGGGGTGACATTTAAAAAAAAAAAGAACGCAAGATACAACGAAATGTTGGTAAATGCACACTCGCTATGAGCATTTACCCGTAACATAACGCCGAGCATTCTCAGGAACGTTACATTACATGGAAATGCTTAGGAAACTGAGCTTTTGCCTGTATTGTACCATTCGTAAGAATGTTACATTACACAGAAATGCTCCAGAAAATGTTGTAGTCTATACTCACCTTATCGTGCTAAAGCGGTATTCTATAATTGAATTTTCTAGCTAATAAATAAAACGATAAATTAAACTAATTTTTCGATCAATTGCAAAATGTACAGTACCCGGCACGTAAGTTGTCAAGATTTTGACGTAGTGGGGATAAATTCGCGCATAGTGCACCTGTGCGGGGGGCTAAGGTCGACTAACGCAGCAACCGCGCGCTCGGCTCGGCGCTACCTCCCCTGCCATACCCCGCGTCCCGCTTGACCACAAATAGATCTAAAAAACGATTTCTGCGCAACTAACGACTCTTGCCAACATACGTGCCGGGAACTGTATCTGCGCTTTATTTAGACGTATTGTTGGAACTTTTGCCGTTTTGCGCTTTGACATTTTTTGACAGAAAGGAGGCCGGTGTCCCAAGAGTCTAATTTTCAAACTAATCTGCTATTACTAAGTAACTACTGCTAAAACAGCTCTCTATTCTGCTGTCTAATAACCTATTCTAACAACTTATTTCTATACGGAATCAATATCACACTCTATACAGTTGTGTCGGTAGGTGGAGAAGACGACACAGACCGCCGCCTGCGCAGGCCCAGCGGACACATGCTCAAAGATGGCATCGTGGTCTACAGAGAACGGACTACTAGCAGAGAGAGGTGAGGCTTGAAATTATCTACACTTATTATTATTAATATAATAAATACGTAAAGTTTGTGTTTTTTTTTTTGTTTGTAGCAGGTAATGTCTGAAAGTATTGGTAAATTTTTTTCACTGACAGATAGCCGTTTTATTCCTGACTGACATAGGCTATATTTTATGTATGCGGGTGAAGCCGCGGGCAAAAGCTAGTATTTTATAATTAAAAAAAAAACACCAAAAATATGCAAAACATTAACGTTTGCAGATAATTAGCAAAAATACTCCCAGGATAAAAATTATTGTGATAATTTGATCCAAATCTGTTCTGTGGTTTGCGCGTGAAGGAGTAAAAAACATACATACGTACCTTTCGCCTTTATAATTTTTGGACAACAGTGTTTCTCGTGCGAACCCATTGAAAGTCCCATTGTTTTGATTCTATAATTATGACACCTGATAATTGTAAACTACGTAAGATTGTAATTAATATTACGATTTATAAATTTCTTAATATTTTGTACACAGATGATTTCAAATATAAATTTGTTACTTTGTAATCTATTTGTAATATATCCTTACCGAGAAAAAAAGGTTTGCAATTTTACGAAACTTTTTATAAACTTACGGATTCTGTAATTTCCTGGTATACACTGAAGAATACACAATTGGGATAATAATGAACACCTAATATCGTCGGTTTTCCCGTCCGATCATAATTTAGGTGTCTTCAAGGCTAGAGTGAAAGGCTCTTATATAAACTAGTGTGAGTCACCATCAACGATTGCATCACTTCTTACCATCAGGTGGGGTCGTAGTCAAGCACTAGTTTATATTGTAGCGACATCTATGACGCCACATAAGAACTACGAAGAAAATACGAAATCCTGCTTCGCGCAATCAAAGTTCTCCGCGCGATTTCAATATACACGACAGCCCGAAACCAACTATCGGGCAGTCGCCCACCAGACTATAACACCTGTCTAGTCGGAGGATCCTCCCTTTCAACGGATGTGGGACTTTACTCTCTGTTCCGCATACCTCCAAAATATCAATTATAAAAAACCTTGACTATTACAGCAGTGTCTCACGAAGCAGCAGCACTCACGGATCACGGGAAGGTTCGCCGCGGTCGCGTTCTGAAGAAATCCCGATGGAAGACATCAAGCGGAACGCAGTGGTCTCCAGTCTAGCGGCCCCACCCGTTGTACCACAGGTAACCACCAACCTTTATGATTCTTTGCACATGTGTTTGTCTCGCCTTAACTTAAATTCAAAATCTCAGATTATAAAATTAGTAATGCCCGGGAATAATGAATTCTATGCTGTACGTCATAAAGTTCAAATTTCATTGCTAATAAAACTAAGAACATTTTTATGGGATACAGAAACAGATGGAGGAATATTTTACGAGTAAAAGTGATGGAGGATGGCGACCCTCTGCATTGAGGAATACGACGCAAGGAGGAGTTATGGGATACTTAAACATTTTTAACAAAATAATAAAGAAAACAAAATATTTTTATTTCATATCTTAGGCATTCAAGGGTTACGTCTGAAGCTGGTGTACGATTCCAATAATAATTGGTGGTTTCCTATGAAGAAGAATCGGCACAACTTATAAAAAGTGACTGAATTTCCATAATACAATATTAGGAGGTATGAAAGGACAGTGCAGGCCAGTCAATATTGTACCCAAAAGCATATTACAATGCGTAAATTAATTTATAGGAGATGAATAAGTGCCGAAAAAATTTTGACTATCTGAGATTTTGAATTAAAGAATATATTAGTCAATGGCAGTCCACTGCTGGGCTTTTATTAAATTCCTGACGTTTAAAGTAAGATTGTATTAATCTTGTTTCAGTGTGGGTAAGAGACAGAGCTATACAGGTTGTCTAGCGCCATCTCTTACCCACACAAAATTAAAATAATCTTACTGTAAGCCCAGTACTTGTTCAGCAGTGGACATCTATGGGCTATTAGAAAAATTACCTTACCCACATACTCTCATAACATGACTGACCCAGATATTCTTTTTGATTCCGAACAAATCTCATCGAAACAAGAACTTATCAAATGAGGCAGACGAGCAGATGAATTTAGATGAAAAGTTGAACATCCATACTGTGTAATGTATGTATTAACAGTAGTTATTGTTACAATATCTATACTAATCATCATTATTTATAACATGGACGTAGCCAAGATTCATGTTATGTAACAAAAGAACGTCAAATTAAACATTATTGCCACTAACAACTGCTATTCTGGTTTTTTTATATATCTTATATATTTAAAGAGGTCTGCTCACCACCTTTATAATAGCTTCTATAGTAGAATTGTCACAAAGATTACATTTCAAACTGTTAAAGAAACTCATCATACCAAACATTGTTCACGTATTATCATGTATTTTTATATCAAACCCCCAGAAAGGCAATCGCGGGGCATAGACAATTTTTTTTTCTAATTTCGCCGATTCAAATCACCTAATTTAGTCTGTTGATGTTTTCAAGCATTCTGTCTGGCTACGTCCATGTCTAGACAGCTCTACAACTCTGTCCTATGTCCCTTTCAGAGTCAACCAAGCACTTCATCAACTCTACTAAAGCCGAGCAACTCGTCAGAAGAAACATCGTTCATGTCGAGCGAACCTTCACGACCGAAGCGCATAAAGGGGCTCGTTGAAACCATATGATATTAGCTAGCGCATGCGGGCGAATAGCACGGTAAATTCATTTATTTATCTATGCCAGTAATAAATATGGTCAAACAAAGAGATTGGTAGGAATTGTGCTATCGCATGCTTAATGGAAAAGAGACCTAATTCAAAAATGTGGGTATTTGAAAATTGATTCCGATCCCGATTTCCGGCCACCGTAGACGCGGGCTCGCGCTGTCCGATCGTCCGGTAACTGTCCGGACCGAGCCCAGACGTCGACGGCGCGCACTGTTCTCGCGCGCCTCAAGGAGTTGGTTTTCTGGCCACTGTAGACGCGGGCTCGCGGATGGCGAGCCATGGGCAGCTCGCTATCTGAGAGCCTCAAGGAGTTGTCAGCAACAGGAGGGGCCCAGCTGGGTCGAAGCCTACTGGGGCCAGGGTTATCTGAAAAGAAACTCAAGCCCCGGTATGAAGGCTAGAAGGAACGGGGTGGGGTTTTTAGTCAGTAAGATTCTGACACTATCTCCCGCTCCACCCAAGAGCGGGGGTTGTCATAAGATGATTCTTGCTCACCGAAAAAAAAAACCTTATTATTGAAACATTTTTTAATATTCAAATACTATCATTTTTGAGTTAGGTCTCTTTATGATTAAGCATGCGCTATGTTAAACAAGATGTGATAAGAAAATGTGTATGACTGTGAAGCTATTGACAAAGGGCCTTCGAAACCTTTTTGTATTAAAATTTGATGTAAAATTAGTGAGGAGCTTAACGGGTAGTGGGATGAAAAAATGGCTCAAAGACAAATGTTTTAGAACTGAAAAAAAAATCTGGATCAACGGTCCTTTCAGTCCCTCAATTATAATTTTTTTTTTAATGTCATTGCTTATATTTTTACAGTTTTATTGAGTGATGTGAGATTAGATTTTTTATGTTTGTACATTTTACTGACTGTTATTATTGGTTTACATTTTGACGAATTACGGTTTGGATTGAAGGCTATAAAATTTTGATTATTGGATGTTTGTTTACATGATTGACAATCCTGTAGAGTATTGTAAAAATTGATGTAAATTAGTTACGTTACATCGGCATGCTCTAGTTGACAATAACTCCGATGTATTAGAATAAGGATTGTCTATTACACTTATTAGAAACTCTAAACGTGATCACAATTTAAAAAAAAAAGTAATAAAATATCATTGACCATAATTCATTCTTATGTTCGTCCACGAGTGAAGTGCAAGCTAATGGTTTTCATACTCTAAATTGGTAGCTAGCAAGCTGAGAAAAAACACATCATATCATGTTTCATAAACTTCATAGAAGTTTTGTTACTAACGTTTTTGAGACACTACTATGAGCTCTTACCGCGATTCATTTGACGACCTTAACTGAACTGTTAAAGGGATGGAACGATATAAAATGTATTTGCAATGCTACATCCCTCTTTCTCGTTCACTCACCTGACTTTTTATCTCGTCATGGTAAGGCCCCAGCCCTGCGTTCAAAAATAACCAGAGAGGAGTAGAGTTGCCAACCAGGGTCGTTCTTTTATAACTAGAGTAGCTACCCTAGAGTTAACTACCTCAAACTCTGAGCAGGGTAGGTTGGAGTAAGCGGCATTGACATATGCTCGACATTAACAGTTGAACTCGTAAGCTTTCAAAAATACCAGGGTTGAATATTTACCCTATGACGTCCTTAGAGTAAACCCTAAACTCAAATTTGAACGCAGGGCTGAATGTCAAATAAAATATTTTTAGCCTTAGGAATCACATAGGCGGTCAAATATTTAGTTTTTCCTGCCTTCAACACTCATGTAAGTATTATTTGAGTTACCATCTAAAAAACAATAATTAATTTATTAGGTTCCTCTTAAATATTTTAATACTAATTTTAGGGTACGTTAACGTAATTGTCCTAGGGTAGTTTTCATATGGACACTTTCATTTTCGTGTTTAAATACTGTCAAAGCTGAAAATATAAAGTCTTATAACCTCTCCTTGCGTCGGATTATTCCGACGAGTATTTTCATGTCCTATTCGCCTGGGTCGTGTGTCTACGACTGGGTAATCCATCTTGTTTATCTCTTCAATACCTATAGGTGATAGAAGAGCGGACGATATGTATGGTCGTGGATGTCCGACCTTGGCAGACTAAACACTAGAGTGTTCGTCGGATATTTCCGACGTAGATGATTAAAAAATTGAAAATTAATTTCTAAAAGTTAAATATAAATTGAGCATAGTTTTGACACGGGTTTGGGACAGTATATAAACACGTAGTAATTAGATCATAATTGACAAAATAACACGACAAAATAGAATTATAGGAGATTTCATAGCAATTGTTATTTTTCTAAAAAATAACGGCTTGGATCTCTGTTTACGTCCACGTAGTCTATGAGAAAAAAAATAAAGAGGTTTCACACGAATAGTATCTGACATTCAATTGCTATGTGTGTGGAAAGTATTTGTGATCGAGTTTGCGTTGAATAAAAGTATTGTAGTCCTTAATCAGATTAAGTCGAAATTTTTTCAATTCTTCAAATGTCCAAAATATTTCTAACAGTTTTACTATTTGATACAGTATTGATAAACAATTTCATTACCATAAAACTTAGATATTAATTGACAACGCAAACTCTAACATTAGATAGAAAGAAAATATAATGTATTATTGAATATTTATGTATGTTATGTATCGTATTTTGTATTATGTATGTGAGTGAAATAGTTGTTTCTTGATCGATGTTATGTGACCCATTGGCTAGCCAGGATTACATTCGACGGTTGTATGTGTACGTAAAATTTGTTATCGAAGCTTGCTTATGTATTACTCATTTCACGTACCATCAAGAATATTATATTATTATTGATATTTTACATACTTTCTTGACTAACAAACTACACATGATCTTTAGGATCAAAATCTTTCAATTTTAATTATGTAACTGACTAAAACTCAGCAACTTCGCAATAAAATCATTCCTTATATATTTTGGTAAATAACAAAGATTTGTGTTTTTTTTACTCAAAAAATAAGTAACTATTATAAGTATGACTAAAAACAGATCTAACTAAATTCTATGGTAAATGTTTAAGAAATTTTATGTTGTGATTTTTATTTTATTTTAAGAGTTGCAATAATAATTGATGTAAATATGATGTATTTTTATGTTCTTAAATGAAAATATTGTAGTGTTGAAATGAAATATATCACATGTTACATTTATAAACGTGTTTTGCGATTTTGAACCTTATGCTGGTAATATTAGGGAGGTTATTTAAATGAAAGGTCAACGTTAACTATATTTTTGTTCTAATTTATTTGATTAATCATCTGCTCTATACACATGATATGCACCAATGCCTATAAATAATATAAACGATGATGAACAATACCGGTTATGACATAAAATATTTACAATAACGTAACAAAACAATATTACATACGATTGCTCTTTATCATTATAAAATTCTATAATAAAAATTCACTTCTAGGTAACCCTTGAGCTATGTCATTAATTATATTTCAATATCCTCTGGAACTAAACATTAACATTCATCTTGCCCAACACGTCTTTACATCCTTCTTTTAACAATAACATTTAAATCACAGTTCTGTCCTTTATGTTTTGCACCGCAATTATTTTCCTATAATATAGGAAGGTGTAGAATCCGCTCACAGATGTAGAAAATTGAAAACTCCCAAAGTCTAATATAGTCTCGTCAAGTTAGTTTCAAGAAGGAACGACTTTTCTGTCAGCTTTCCAAGTGGCAAGCTAATCTGTGTCAAAAGAGTTTAGTTCTAGCATTAAAATTCTTTTTTATCTTGAAGTATTTTTGGTTTCAAATTTTCCCAAATTATAAAAGAGCAGAAAATAGGAATAGAATATATAAAAAACTTCAAACTACCCTTAAAATTTAAAATAACGATCTTCGAAATATTTAATAAAGGAACATTTTATAACAATAAAATAATTCGTTCACTTTTATAACAACACGGCATCTAACTTATAGAAAAACGATTTGGTCGTCGCTACATAATTATAATTATAAATAGTAATAATTAAGCGAGGGAAGATAACACACAGATCGACAAAATAATTCACACAGCAGATAAAAAATTACTTTGTCGTCAAAGTTTCTATCTAAAAGTTATTAATTCACAAAATAATGGCAGGGATATTTCTCGCTAATATAAAAACATTGTCCAAGTATGCAGCTATCGTGAATTGTAATATAACTTAAATAAAACAATAGTTCTTCATAGAACATACATTAATGTCTAACTTTTGTACAGTAAAATAGTAATATTAAAGAATACAGAAGATATATTCTTTCTTAATCAAACATAACATACAGAGCTCTTTGGTTGATAAGAACCGTAAGCTGAAATGCGACAGTAGGATAAGGGGCGCTCACACATAAATTACTCTTCACGTTCGCCTAAGTTGCCCTTAAAGCAGGTACACTGTATATTTACAAAAAATCTATCTACAAAAGAACGTCAGGAGGTTCCAAATGCTGCGTTTTGACAACATTCTACAAGTGATGCGAGCAATATTATACTTACGTGAAACTTATATTATAAATTTTGACATTTTGAACACGGCACTTAATTACAATCAATGAAAAGACATAGAATGTCATCAAAACGCAGTCGGTTCATATTAGGCCCTGGAACTTAAATGCTTAGCTCATCATGTAAATAAATCTAGGTTCCACGCTATGCAGTTGCACCTATTAGGAAATACGAAAAAAGCATCTTCAATGCAAGCTTAAATGGAAGCACGTATATACTAAAATATTAAAATATAGTAACCATGTGAAAACACTAGCTCTTCCTAACCTGGATATTTTAACTACATTTTGAGTATTTTAGTAATTTCACAAAGTTAACTAGACATGTCGAGTACAGCAATTGGCGCAAATTATTACTTTATAGTTAAATCTAAAGGAACAAAATGTCTATTGGTGTATAGCATTACGCTTACAATGACGTAGACACACTAAGATTCGACCTTTCCATTGCTTATTTACACAATTTCATTAGAAATTAAAATTAATTTCTTAATTTTAAACATTGGTGTTTTCAGTACGAACTGTGAAGTGGAAATTTTATTATGTAGTTCAATATTACAGTTTTTCTATAAAACGATCTATATAATTTTATATACGTAAATAAGCAGACGAATTTCCCTTCGTAAAATAGAAGTGATGTAATTTCTGTCAAGTAAATGAAAACTCGTCTGCTGGTACACAAAAATAAATGAACCCTGTCACCAGTTTTATGTGCGCTTAGATCGTATCAATCAAAAGTGAAGCGAAAACAATGTTATATATCAGGTGATGTTCAAAGTAAAGGTTACACACGACCAACCTAATTTACGACTAGAAGTATGAAGAGATGCTAGGAGTGACAATGTTAGTATAATGGGTATCTATTTCGTTAATGTACACAACACTTTGATACACAAGCCAGTTAGTCTAAACGAAGCTCATATTTTTCTTAACATCTATTATGTACGTCTATTATGTTATTGATGTTCAAAATATTTTATACGAATTTTATTTCAGGCAACGTGATTTTTTGTATGTTTGTCCGTAATAGCGTGCTTTTGTGGTCGCCTAATCGCCAATCGCGGTAAATCGGACTAAGATGTGTGGTTAGGAGTATTTACTAATAAGTAATGCCGACAAGTAAATATAAATAATAGATACCAAGAATATGAATGCATTGTTTTGTACCGAAGATCCAGAATTTAGCGATCAAGAAAGCTTACCAACGGTTACGATGATTGTATAATTAAATGGAGTATTCTAAGCATTAGTAGTAAAGTAGTGCTCGATACAGACAGCAAGAAAACAAAGCGAATCTTATCTCGAAAATAATCAGTAAGTAATTGACCCTCCTTAGATTTAAACAATTCAAAGTAACTACACTTTAATTTGATTACAAATATATAATTGACAAAAAACTAATCAAAAACTTTTACAATAATTTTCTGTTTCGTCTACAGAAACATAATTTTCAAAATATGTTTTTATGACACTCCGTTCAGTGTCTTCCACAATATTCTAGCTAAAATCTGCAGATATACATTTTAATATTTCACTACTAAAGGTGCAAATATTTCTAAAATATATTATATATTTATAAACAGTATTCACTATATTGTGCCATATACAATGCACGCGTAACACACATGTATGTATTATATAATGTACCGTAGTTACTTACACATAAAAACATTACTGTTAGACAGTATCACTTGCTATACACCAACCTTTATGTAATTAGCTAACTATTATATTATATCCTTTGGTGTCTATACGTAGTTCACACGCCAAGTCTGTTTATTATATAAAATTAAACGTTTAATTAAGCTGCAAAATAAGGTTCCTCGTTGGTGTGTCCGTTGTGACGTTGGTGAACGGGCACCAAGGAGCCGTGACGTCACTCGTCGCTACTCGGCGCTTGAACTACTCACGATTTGTTGGACATAATCAAAATAAAATAAAACGCACATACGCCATAACATTTTATACATCAGTTAACAATCATTATTGTCAGTTATAAATCTATTTTTATGAATTTTATATTTAAGTATAAATTCGCGTCTAGTAGTAGGCAGTTTTAAAACAATTATGTTTATAATTATATTCACTATTTAGTTCCCAGCTGCTACGAGGTGTGGTGTTGTCAGTACCAATAAATTATTCTACTGTCTACAATGAACATCTTATATATCTTTGGATGGACTGTCACGTATTGTTCTCATTCCTCAATGGACATTCAGCCAACTTCATTAGCTTTTTACCTAATCATTCTTCAGTGCTGGAACATTCGCACTTTCTAGGAACATTATATACAGATATAAACATTTCTTATGTTTTGATAACATTATTCAACTAATATAAACAAATATTTGTTTTCAAAATTAAAATTATTTAAAACTCTGGCGTAAAAGCCATGATAGATTTATCTACATTTTATGTTTCAAAAGAGACCGATTGTAGAACTTAATGACGTTAGTACAATAACAATGGCTCTTTACAATAAATTACAAAAAGAGTTGGTCGTCCACACCACACCTCGTTGTGCAGGAGGTGTCTACTAGCCGGCTGAGATGGATGGATCTAGCACATTCAGTAATTTGCTACACAGTTAGATTTAACGCTTACAGTTACATGATAAGAGTACTACGGTTAAAATAGTTAAGGATCTGCCAGACGCGGGCTGTTGGTCCGCCGTACATCTTGTGGGATAGCCACGCAGTTCATGTATGTCTGGTCTGGCAGACCCTTATACACTCGTTGCTCAATTAACATGCAGTCGAAGCACTCTGCCACAGAAACTGAACGTAGAGATGCGACGTGTAAAAATATTCGGTCAGACTACAATTTAAAATGCAATATTTATAGGATGTTTTTTTATTTATTTTTAAAATTATGATTCTCACTATGATTCATCAGTCCAGTAAGAGTGGTTCTTTTTTTTCGCCAGAAGAAAACGACTTGTGATGGCCCTTATATTGTTACACGCCACATACACAAATGTAGGCATTCCAAAAATAGTCAAGTTAGTTCTAGCAAATTATACTTAAAATTAGTTACGAGTATCGATAGGAGTTTGCGAGAATATATCCAAACGTGCAAATAAATCAACGACCTCGTAGCTTATCGAATAGAAAATTCACTTAAAAACTTGTTAAAACTGTCAAGAGTCGCACGCTATCACATAACCGATATCTGTAGCGGTTCGCGTCGATATAGTCACATCGTCCGAAGAGTCTGGTAAAAAAGGGGTATTGCGAAAACCTTTATTGCTTGTGGGTTAGGAGCGTAGTTGTGCGGGGCTAAGCACGAGTTCGCCGTCGGGTCCTCCGGCGAAGGAAACGTTGCGCGGTGGAGGGCGGCGCGCGGGGGCCCCCGCCATCGCGCTCGGCAGCGGCGGGGCCTGCGTGGGGGTCCCCGCCATCGCGCTTGGCAGCGGCGGGGCCTGCGCGCCCGGCGCTGGTGACGTGGGCACGCTGTGTGGCGCCGGCACCGTCAGCCCCGCCGACACCACCGCCCCGCTGTGCGTGGACCCGCTCCGCTGCAACGCACTTTGGTTGGACCCGCTCTGACGTAACCCGTTCCCGTGCAAACCATTTGGCGAGCTTGCGCCCTGATGCGCCGTGACCTACACAACAGAAAAAATTGTTGTGATCCATACTACACTCCTCTAAATTAATATTATGATGAGTTGAAGATAAATGAAGTTGCCCAATCAACTGGCAAGCTAATTTTTTTTGCAATGACTGCCATAATGCATCTTAGTTCAGTGATCACCTGGTGTAGTGGTGGCGGGTGCAGCGAGGCGGTGCGGTACCGGCGCAGGCGCTCGTCCTCCTCGCCGCTGGACAGCGAGGACACGTCGCAGGAGGACGCGTCGAGGCGGCGCGCGGGCGAGCACTGCGCGGGCCCGGCGCGAGGACCCGTGCTGCCCCCGCCGCCGCCTCCAACACTCCCCGCCAAAGGCATCTCCTCGCCCTCCCCGCACCCAGACAGTCTAAAAACAACAGTAATAATGAACAGATCAGGGTTCGCTCGCTACCTCGTAGACCTCGTCCATCGCTAACCGTGAGGTGAGATCAAGGTTGACTCCCGTTGAGTTCCGTTTTTGAAAGCAGGCTCATCCATGGTAAAAACAACACCAAAATTTGAATGGCATAATTTAAAACAAATGGTTCAAAAGAAGTTTTAGCCTAGCTATTTTAACCTTTTGATTTCCCTGACATCATTCTTAAGTTGAAAGATGTCCACTTTTAGACATAGGTCTTTCCTAAGCCACAGCCATACCGCTGATCGATCTTGTATCCACTACTCGCATCCTTCAGCGGATTCTCGCGATCTCCAACAGATCATCAGGCACGGTTAGTCTGTTGCTATCCTCAAAAAGTCCAAAATAAAGACATCTTGGGCAGGTTACCTTCTGTTCTCCTTGTAGATGGTTCGCCGTCGACAGCAAGGCTTCGCAAATATGCAGAAGAGAATACGCAGCAGACAGCACGCGAGACCTGCCACGATGAGCGAAGGACCCACCAGACGCAAGGCAGGAGTCTTGAAACCCTGGAAGTGGTTTTGACACTTTTTATCATGTGTTTTATTTAATTTGTTAAGGAATCAGTAAGGGCAAAATATCTACAGCGTCCACGTAGAGCTGATAGGGTAAGTTGTACCATTTGTACCTAGTAAGTCATTCCATTACTATTTAATGGATACTTGTTACTGAGGTAAACTTGCTTGAGGAAATTATCTGATTGTATTACATAGCGAGGTAGGTAGGTATAGGTAAATCGGGCTGTTATCCGCAACTCCACGACTTAGGCGCGTATTTAGCGAGGTATCCATATGGCAATTGTATCTAGCATCAGACACAACAGGGGTAAACATTGGTAGATCACACAAAGTTGAGTTAGTAAACAATAGATCGTGGATTAAATTAAGGCCAATCAAGCCTTATTATACTATCTTAAACTTCAATCTCTTCTACGGTCATAAATCTTGTCTAGAAATGTTTTAAAATATTATAAAGAAGAAAGATTTGAACTCCAAAATGCTGGACCGATTTTAAAAATTCTTTCACTAGTAGAATTCTACTTTATCGTTGAGTGACATACAGAAGCAAGTGAGTATATAATAATTTAGTTGGTATTAACTAAAGCCTGTCTACTGAAACTATCATCACAATGTTTTTTGTGCCATAAATATGAGACATTCGCGATGTGCACGGCAAATGGACATAAAAGGACGAATCTACGAGTGCCTGTCTACGTCTGCCATTGTCACCGACTACACAAAGGACAACTTGCGCTCTTTTTGAAACTTTTATGCAACCCTCTTGCGAGCTAGTGAGCATTTTTTGTTGCCAGTTTTTAGGAACATCAGCTTGAGATGTTCTGTGTTGTGAAGTTATTTATACTGATTTCATCCCACTATTTGGTGCTTATTTTACTACACTAAACTGAGTGCAATTTTAGGCAAAGCATAGCATAGTCGGCCTTATAATGTTGGGACTCAGGCCTCCTCTCTATCTTTAATCTACCACGCGGGCCCAGTGCGGTTTGGTGGATGTGAAATGTCTTCGAATTTTTGGTCCTAGGACATGCCGGTTTCCTCACGATGTCTTCCTTCACCGTTTTAAGAGCAGTGGTGATAAAATAAATTACACAAAATAATGCGCTTGGCTGGGTTTGAACCCGCGACCTACGACAGGCCGTTACTACTCGGCCACCATTGCGCTCCAATTTTAGGCACGGCACAAATGTCTGTAATTTAAGGATAGGACCAGCTCATACGTTGCCTATGCAGTTATGCATTGTCTATGTTACTAAGCAGAATAACGAATCTTAGTAGGTGTCAACCTAGTTATATGCTACGTGCGTGTGTGTATGTGTTATGGAACGACCTCTAAGTTCTAAGACATAGATAATGCATAAACATTAACCAGATACAAATCGGCCAAAATCTGCCTCGTTTTACATTCTCTATATCTATGTATGTTTATACAGAACTCGTAGCAAGTCTGTGACATGGCTTTTTTAGAGAAGGAAATCACCAAATATCTTCTCCTGCTCTGGATGAAGTATGAGGGACTGTGAGACTTTTACTGGCTAAAATCCACTTGTGAACCTTCAGTTGCAGCTTGCATTCTAGACACTTTTGAACAATCCCGCAAGCCTAGCAGATATGGCTCAATCAAAATTCTAGAAAAATCCATCCACTGGATGAATATAATTCCATCGTGCGTTACGATGGAATTATAGGTCTAGTTATAGGTACGGACTGGATGGAGACGAATCGTTTTATGGAATGGATGATGCTAGTAGAATAAGCTTTTGCTATAGGCTTCCTACTGTATAGCAGAAACCTGAACTATTCTCCACCGAGACACCATGGCGACGCGACCAGTAGCCAGTACCAAAATAATGTATTCATCTCTACAGAGAGTAACTCACCTGGTGTCCGTTTGGTTGCGCAACTAATTTGGTGGCGCGACCAACTCGGACGTGTGGCGACTCTGGTGTCTGAGTGGTATCTAGTTTGGTAGCTTACAACTATATTTTACCGGGACACCTGGTGAAATATAGCACTAAAGGTCATAATACACACGCGTGTAACTTGTATGTAAGTTGCTTATTGCATGCCGTACACCAATTGGAACTCGTAACTCACTCAGTTATGCGAGACACTTAGGCTTGCATAGCTTCTAGCGTGTTACAACCATGTGTATCTGGTACTTACATCTAAGGTTAACAACAAACTACGTCTCAAAATTAAGACAAGTTCAAACTTACGCGTACCTTGTCGCCGGTGCCGACGAAGTAGACGACGAGGCCAAGCGCGAGCGTGCCGAGCCCGGCGTAGAGCAGGCGTGCCACGCCCCACCTGTCGCCGGGCTCCCGGTCCGCCTCGCCGTCCGACTCCGACGACGAACCGTACGAAGCATCTCGCACCTGAAAGCATTGACACACGTGGATTAGCAAGACTCCTATCCACCTGCGGCGAGGGTTAAGGTAGAACTAAACTGCGCACACGTGTGCCACACGCTGATCTGGGCGCGTCGATCTCCATACATTTTACATGATAAACTAGACTTGATCCACGCCATGCGACGTTTCAACGTACAAATCCGACGTGTTACACATGTGCGTCGGTCTAATGTAGTTCTAGTTTTATTTGTTTGACCTGTATGTAAGGATGGCAACAAACAAAGATTAGAATAAAATAACTTCCACCAACTAGGTACATCAAACCGTTTCCAAAATGTTATTTGTAGTTGTCATTGAGCAACATTTAAAATTCTAGCTTACTTCTAACATAGCATCTAGCAAGAGAAACAGATAACAGCCCACATTTAAGCATAAAACAAAATACAAGTGCTTTAGACTTCATTGGCGGAATAAAAACCATTTCACCATCATTACCGTGATCATTACACCTCCCAGAAACTTAGATTCACTATAGAGATGTTTAAATTACTCAATAAGTGTCTCTCAAAGAGTTTAGTATGTAGGTAGGTAAGGCAGGTTGCAAATAATTTTCCAAAATGAACTCTTCTATCCTCATTGTCATCAGCCAGTTACAGTCAAAGAAAAACCGAGTAGGTATTTTACACGGAACGACGTCTGTCTCACCCCCACAACCCACTTTTATAATGGATTTAGGCACGAAGCTGATCAATTTTCCTGCAATGCTGTAAGAGAAGTATTTTATACCCGGTTGTTCCTGTGCCATTTGCCATTTGCCTTGCGCGCGCCGGGGTGGTCGCCGAGCACGGAGCAGCGCCTCGCCGCGCCGCCTGCGCCCGCGCAGCCCCCGCCAACTGACAGCGCCGCCGCCTCCGCCCAGGCCGCGCGCCCGGCCGCGCACTGCACAATACACAAAACATGTGAACTTCAACATTTAGAAGAATTTTTACCTATGAAACTACCGTTTGCTGAAACTGCACTTTTCACTGTGATAACTTCGGATTAATTCGCCTCCACGAGGACAAGGCGTTGCTTTGCTCGAGCGAGGCACACCTCTACCGTATGCTCCACCGTGTCCTCCGGGCGGTCCACACAATGGTGGCACCCGGGCGTCACTTCCACCCGAATCCGGTGCAGGAACCGCCTGAACTGACCATATCTGTTAAGAACCTGCGTCATACGGGAGGTCAGGACGTCGTGAGATCTTTCCAGCCACGCCTCAAAGAGGGGACTTACCGCCATAATTATGGCGTGCCCAAGCTGCCTTTTACCTAATCAGATTAGGTATGAAGACTTTAGAAACACAAACTGATCTTTAAATAAAGAAATATGGAATGAAAATATTTAAATTACACTGCACGCGGCTTAGACACATAAGTATTTAAGATTTATAAAATTAAATGCATCCTCATCTACTAAATAAGTATAAGTAGGTAGGTAGGTACTTTAGTTATGATTTTTTTTACTTTGTGTGACAACGTTTTATCTGCTCGATTATAGGTGTGACAGCTCAATTTTAAATTTTAATGCACGGCAATTTCGTTCGAGCTGTTCCGTGAATGTTTCGCGTCGCGTACAGAATGCTGATGCTTTGATAGAGCATTTTGTTCTTCAGTCCCGGAGATGATGGCTTTTAATGGTGTACAATAAAGAATACCTATCTACTTATCTAGAAAACCTAGGACCTAAATAATTCATACTTATAGAGTTGCAATTAACAAGAACTGCCGGTATCATGTGAAGCACAGATTCTCGTAAAACCGACTGGATTACGCGTGCTTGTTTGAAACATGTTTACGATCAAAGTATTCCTCTTTTGGATTCTAAGAAGCCTTATTTCCACAAACAACACACATCCACATATCGGTGACATAATTACATACGATAGTAAAACCAATAAATACATTAGAAGTCAACCTTCCCTCGGTAAAAAATTGTTGATACAAGTCACGATTTCGATAAACAGAAAATGAGGACGTATAGGCAATAGCCAATGGATTTGAGAGCATATTACATAGAGTACTGGGCCGCCGGCGATATATCATGTCGTGCACACAAGGAAACACTGGCTGCAATAAAAATCCTCTAAAAATACCTATAAACAAGTCTTACAAACAGCGAAAGGAAACTAAAACTCGAGACTATCGATATATGAAACAAATTATTCCGATGTCCCTCGTCTTATTGTTCGTGGGATTTTGATTTACGGAAGTGGATTAGTTATTGGCCTATTTAATGGGTATTTTACTCTTATTTTATAAAGCCACACCACGTTTGTGTACGAGTAAATCGTAACTATGCAAATCGTCCGTTTCTGGGTCAATTGAGGACGTAAATACAGAAATGATTGCGTTTATTAGTCAGCGTGCCTACTAAAATATATACCGCGCGGACGGATTTCCACGAGCCGTCATTTTTCAACACGGCAATTGTCTATGCGGCAATAAATAGCGTAGAATATTTTATAGTATGTTTGGTATGAAGTTATTTACCTAATTTAGAAGACATAAATAGAACACATAAAAGTTCTGTATCAAATCTATATATATAAAAATGAAACCCGTTTTCCGTTGTCACGACATAGCATGAAAACGGCTTGACCGATTTGGCTGATTTTTTTTTTGTTGTGATTTTTATTGTGAGGATAAGGTTCTTATGGAGAAAAAATAAAATTAGGATAGTGTAGGGTAGAGTAGAGTAGGGTAGATTAGAGTAGAGTAGGGTAGAGTAGTGTAGAGTAGGGTAGGGTAGAGTTGGGTATAGTAGGGTGGAGTAGGGAAGAGCGGGAGCGAAGCCGCGCGGGCAAAAGCTAGTAAGTTTATAAAGACTGACCAATAAAGAAGGATGTAAAATGATTAAATACCTAGGAATGAAATAGCACTCATTTTTTGTTGGTGGGAAATTACTCGTAGTGATGGACTATTTACTATGAATTTAAGATCGTTACATCTTGCAAAACTTTTCGGTTGGGTCCGTCACAATTATGGCGGGTAAGTCTCTTTTTTGAGGAGTGGATCGAGAGGCGTCACGGCGTCCTTACCTTTCACATGACACAGGTCCTCGACTGACATGATAAGTTCGGGAGTTCGGGTTCGTTCAGAGGTTTGGGTAGGTAGAAGAAACACCCGAGTGTCACTATAGTGCGGACACCAAACTATTGTGCGGACCGCCTGGAGGATACGGTGAAGGAAAACCGCTGATTTCCCAATTTAAAAAAATACACTTCGGTTGAACATCTCATCTACATACTTCATAATCCATCGGAACAATAAACCTACATAAAAAAATACTACACATTTCTTAGCATAAAAACTCAAGAAAACATGTGCGATAATAGAGTCTTATTCCCAGCGGCATCGAAGCTCACATTATGTTAATTTGAAGTCCTTTGTGCAAATTATTACAACTTGATTTATATGTGGACAAAAATGTTATTACATACTGTGGGAGTGGCTCACGCCACCTCGTCATGCGAATGTGACTGAAATGTTTTAAAATTATACTGTTTCATACGAGTATTATGCGTAGAAACTGCGGGTGCTTATTATCTTATAAAAACATATCTACAAATTTATATGCAATGATTCTGTCGTCGGGTGGTTTAGTCACAATTTCAAGGGGCTGTAAACTTGATTGTAAGTAATGTTTGAACAAATTTTATATACTTAAAGGGCTTACTTTAATTTTTGTAAAAATGTTGTGCTTATTATAGGATGAAAAGGACAACTAGAAGGTACTATGTATTATATAAATCCTAAACAGCTAACTTACACATAACTTTTTGCTTGTATTATATTTGCTACAAGCGATCTACTACCTAGAAGATGCTATCTAAATATAAAATAACAGTTTATTTCATGACTTTAAAGGACGCAACTTAAGAAAACATCAAAAACTAAATTATGTATTTAAATACCCTTTTTTTTTAAAAAAAACTATCACGATTATAAATCCAGGAATTTAGGGCATTTCGACACAGATAGGTTACATTGAAAGGGGCTGACGGGGACTTTGTTTGCTCGTTTTGCTCGCTCACTCTAACCATGATCCTCATGTTAAGTTCCCTTAAACCCTGCAGGCAGAAGTAGGAAACCCGCATAGCAGAGCTCCCTCGGTTTATCTTACGACTGTCGTCAGGTCATTGTTGTACAACGGGTAATTGGTACAAGCACTAGATAATAAGCAATTTATTAGATAAACAGATCCACACAGTTAATACAGTGTGTGGATCTGTTTCTGTCTGTTAACCACCATCTATCGAGCTCAACAGTTACAAAAATTTTGGCTTTATACTGATGAGGAAATATGTAAAATAAATTCTAATTGCGAACCAGTATTTGCAACCCCAATATCACTTAATTATATCAAACATTTTTTCCCGACCACTAAAAGCAGTTCAATTCATTTAGTTTGTTGACAATACACATTGTTTTTATTATTGATAGGCTCACGTTTGACCACCATCTCACCTGATGGTAAGCGATGAAGTGGCCGGCACACTACTTGACCCCTGAAGACACACGCTTGCCTAGAACTAACTTATTTACTCTTGATCCCTAAGTTGTAGCTATCAAAAATCACAGGCACAGGGAATTCCACTCCTTAGCTGTACGCACAATACCTAAATAAGTTCGCAAAACGCTTTGTACGCATGGGTGGGATATCTATTTTAAAGCTGATCAAAACCCCTTTTATTGCTGACTCGCCAAAAACTAATAAACAAAAGAATGCTGACCTCCGCAGTAATAACCACAAGCTCTATCACAATTTTCTAACAACGTGCATTTTTCAAAGCAATTAAGAAAGGGAAACCTTGAATTCAGGTAGGTATTTGGGTCAGAGGTATCCCTACCTACACTATGCTTTGAGGGTAAAACGTGTGTGTTTAACTGGGTAAAATTACCCTTATCCTGGGCTATTTGTTATAGTCAAGTTTGACACGTAGGTATTATGTACTATATAACGCGGTGACGTGCAGTCACTACCATTAATATCTTTTATCAAAGTGTGAAGGGAAAACTGAGATTGATTTAGATTTACAAAGCTATACGAAAGTTCAAGGTGTATCTGTATACTATTTAAATATACAGATATATATTTAAATATACTTTATAAATATAATAATTTGTGGCTTCTACGACACAGAAAAGATGAAAGAGGTTAGAAAGGAAATATTTTCCGATTTTTACTTCAACGAGTGTCACCGCTTATCTCTCTTTAACTCCACTACAGACGATAAACCAATACGAACGCGCATTACGCAAATAACAGATCACGCACTCTTAGTTTACAAGTTTGCTATTGGTTGTGTCAATTACGAGCATGATCATATTTTGAGGCACGCCTCTAACCTCTTTCATCTTTTCTGTGGTAGGAGCTACCGCAATTTTCTTTCCAAGAGCTCATAATCCTCAGGACAAGTGAATTTCAGCTTTCACTACTTTAAAAATGAAGCATTTTATTATTTCTATCTAACTTTAGTGACTCGTTCTGTTAGAAATCTTTTTGACATATTCTCTACTGTAATATGATTTATCACCTACACATTTCCTGCATGTGTTCCAGGATCGTTTGAAAAAGTAACCGTGACCCAAAACCGTAAAAGATAACTGAAGGACACAGGTAGGTTTTAGTTAATAAAAGTCTGACACGCCCTCTCAATCTACTCTAGAGTAGGACAAGTCATTTGATGATAAGTACTGTAACTGTTAAGGATAAATTGTAGGAAGATTATTTTGTGTGCTTTTCCTTACTTTGAGCACTTGTCAGACAGACAAAATAAGTACATACATATGCTAAATATGCATATGCATTTTTTAAGTAGCCATCATAGTGATAAGTTTTTATTTTTTGACATCAACAATTTTGTTGATAAACTTTTTTCGACCAGGTATACTGTGTACCTGCCTATTATTTTAAGACGTCAAATAGCGAAGCTATTAGCATTTAATATTTACTCAGACATAAGTAGTATGTCGACGTACCCGGTAATTAGTCCCACCATTAGTAATAGTACTAATGTTTTAAACTAGGTAATAAGACAACAGTTGGTACTGTTGGCAATGTATGTCAACATAACAATACAGTATCTTCTAGCTTTCAAGCAACAGGGGGTAAGCGAAAATCCTTTAATTTGTTTCTTCAAAACATTCAGGGTTTTTCTGCAAAACAATTGGAAATTGAATTATTTTTGGAAAAAACAATGTTTGACATTATTTGTTTTACTGAACATTGGTTAAAAGATTATGAAATGCTAATTAATTATGATAATTATAATGTGGGCAGTTGTTTTAACCGGAAGTCAATGTTACGTGGGGGTTCATTAATCCTTATTAAAAATAGTATCAAATTTAAAACTCGCACAGATATAGTTGCACTGTCCATTGAACATAGCATTGAAGTGTCGTGTGTTGAGCTGGATAGGCATGTCATAGTGTGCGTTTACAGGCCCCCTAATTATCAAAACTACTCTATTTTTGAGTCAGTCATGGAAGATGTTATGGCAAAACTTTCAATTGGTAATAAACAAGTAATCGTCTGCGGAGACTTTAATGTTAATATTTTAGAAAATAATTCAGATAGCAGTAGATTATTAAATCTCTTCAAATCTTTTAATTTATCAAATGTGTTTCTAGAACCAACTCGAATAACGACAACTACTGCTACATGTATAGATAATGTTTTTTGTTGCTGCAACTATTTAGAAAAAGCCATTGTAAATTATCTGCCTTCTGATCATAGCGGCCTGATGGTTACTTTTGAATCCAACTTACCAATAGAACAAGTGCAGATACAGTCCAGACCAATAACATCTGGTAAGCTAAACAAATTTAATAGCACTTTAACTAGCAGGTTGGGTGATCGGAACCTTGAAGTGAACGATGGTAATGTTTTGTATAACAATTTTTTTTCAATAGTTCAAACCGAATTTAATAAGACTTTTGAAAAGAAATCTAAAAGTATCTGCCCTAAGTTTAGATTTAGTGACTGGGCAACTAAAGGAATCAGGATAAGTAGGGAAAGACTTTTTGAGCTGTATGGCCTTAAGCCTATTATTAACACTGAAACATTTAATAAGTATGTTTCTACATATTCAAAAATGTTTAAAAATACTTGTAAGGCAGCTAAGGCCTTATATATTAGCAACAAAGTTAAATCAGCTGATAACAAAATTAAAACGGTTTGGAAGATTATAAATAATGAAACTAACAGGAACAAAATACATAAAAATGATTACACATTGGAGACTCGTCATGGTCTTATTAGTGATAGTAAATTAGTTGCAGAAGAATTTGTAAATTTCTTTACCAGTATACCAATTAAAACTACTGAAGCCCTAAATTCGTCCCCATCGCATGCTTATGGTTTATTGCAGGCGAATGTTGCAGCCTGCTCTACTGAATTTAATTTTAAGCATATAAACCCCATAACAGTAATAAAAGCTTTTAAACAAATCAAGGTTAAATTGACCGAAGATCTATGGGGTATGTCTATCAAAGTTTGTACTTCAATTATTGAGACAATAGCGCCGTACTTAGCTTTAATATTTAATTTGTGTATAGATCAAGGAGTCTTTCCGGATTTAATGAAATATAGTAAAGTGATACCACTTTTTAAATCCGGGGACAGTAAAGACACTAATAATTATAGGCCGGTGTCCGTTTTGCCGGTTTTTAGCAAGATATTTGAAAAGGTGATGTTAAATCAAATGCTTAATCATTTTAACACCAATAACATCTTACACGATAAACAGTACGGTTTCACCAAAGGACGTTGTACAACTGATGCCGGGGTCTCCTTGCTAAAACACATATTTAATGCGTGGGAAGAAGCACAAGATGCTATTGGCATCTTCTGCGACCTGTCTAAGGCGTTTGATTGTGTGGTTCATGAAACATTACTCCTGAAACTTGAGCATTACGGACTAGGCAAAACAGCGTTAAGCTTAATAAAATCTTATTTAAATGACAGACAGCAACTAGTTCAAATAAACGGTGTCAATTCGTCGGGATTAAATGTGAAAATGGGGGTACCCCAAGGTTCAATTTTAGGTCCTTTTTTATTTTTAGTTTATATTAATGATTTACCATATTTGTTGCAAAATAAACTTGATATGGTGTTGTTTGCCGACGACACTTCTCTGATATTTAAGATAAATAGAAGGACTAATAATCTTGACGATGAAAATAACGCCTTACTGCAGGTCCAAAACTGGTTCACTGCTAATAATCTAGTTCTTAATGGCAAAAAAACGAAATGTATAAGATTTTCCTTACCGAACGTCAAAAGTAGTTATTGTGACATTGTATTGAACAATGAGAAATTAGAATTTGTCGAAAAAACGGTTTTCTTGGGGATTACGCTTGACTCAAGGCTACAATGGGGTCCTCACTTAACATCTCTTGCAGGACGGCTTAGCTCGGCTGCATTTGCTGTTAGAAAAATCCGCCAATTTACGGATGTTGATACCGCTAGACTAGTCTATTTTAGTTATTTTCATAGTATCATGTCATACGGTATCTTACTATGGGGACGGGCTGCAGACATTGACTCAATCTTTATACTACAGAAAAGAGCAATCAGAGCTATTTACAATCTCCGCCGGTGCGATTCTCTAAGAGAGCTGTTTAAGGATATTAACATCATGACGGTGCCTTGTCAATATATCTATGAAAACATCATGTACGTTAGAAAAAATCTTCATCTCTTTAGCAAAAGAGGCGATAGACATAACTATGTTACAAGACATAGGGACCAGTTAGTTCAACCAGGCTTCAGATTGGCAAAAGTGGCCTCTTCTTTCATGGGGTACTGTTTAAAATGCTATAATAAAATACCTCCCCAAATTTTAGAACTCAATGAAACAAAATTTAAATCTTGTATTAAACGCACACTATGCAGGCAGGCATATTATAAGTTGGAGGATTATATACAAGATAAAAATGCTTGGCTCAATGCTGGTCCAGCTCCACTACCACACTAGGGTGTATTGATTAGTTTGGAAACTATAATTATTATTTTTTTTTTTTTGTAATTTGAAAATATAGTTTAAACTTGTGATCATTTATTACTTTTGTTTTTGAAAACCATAGCATTGTTTAATGTAGAAGCACTTTTTTTCCTATTTGTGAATGTGAGGTACCATGAAGCATTCTTATTGGGTTACGACTTTTATTCTCTTTGTTTTTGACATTACGAGCATGGCAGTTAGGAGTTTGTCATGCTCACTTAAATGTCTCGCTGCTGGTGGCGCGTGTATTGGGTCATTCGGTTCCCTTGAAAATGGTTGAGCTGAGTGGGGCTGATGCACGCGTCATGCTCGTGAACGGGTGCCGTCAGTTGAGACTGGTCATCTCTTAACTGCCAGTAGCTTAATTCAGTTTTTATCTTTTAATATATTTTTAATTTTAATTTTATTATCTACATTGTGCTCACATAATAGAAGCAACATGAAATAATGTAAACAAACATTATATGTAACACATAATATGATTTAAAAGAGTGTCCATGGAGTTTCTTGCACGTTCTTCTCCATAGAGATCTACGCTTTGGAACGTGCAATTTAGCTTCACTTTTCTTGGACTGACCGACATTTGACTATTCAAAAGTGCCTACATTTGGTCTATTTGAAATAAATGATTTTGAATTTGAATTTGAAAAAAAATTTGATACCTCACCTCAAACAAAAAATATACTCATGAGCTTTTTACATGAAACGCTGTCTATTGGTAAAATCCGCTAAGTACTAGTTTTTGAGTTAAACTTACTTAAAACACACATATTTTTGTAAGGATACCAAGAGACAGTCAAAGATAAGGTGCTGTCAAATCCGTGCATATCGAAATGATAAGAGTGTTGATCATCCACTCAATTTGGCACACTCAAATTGGTTACTCAAAGTGGTTCTTTCTTCAAAAGACCATCATGACTTATGTGATTTGACCATTACATATTTACTGTATGGTCTTTAAAAGAGACTTTGAACCCTGAGTTTCTTTCGGTGTTTCTTCTCAGGGTATTCAGATAGGAAACACCGGCGTCATCTAGTTTAAAGTGATGAAAAAAAAATTGACATGTAAAAGTGTTTTTAAGACCTATTTGCAAAAATAAATATAATTTATCTGCTGTCTATAGGATTAGTTAATTATCGTAACATCCCTATTTCAAATGGACTTGACACCACATATTTAATAGGTAGGTCTCTATTCCCACAGCTAACACGCATGACTACTGATTCAGTCATTCATGATGACTGCACCATGTCTCTCCACAGTATATGATAATGATGCATCGATAGCTTGTGGGTGAAGGCATTATAGGATATTGACCTCCCCGTCAATGCTAGGGTAGTTAATAGGTCAGGCGGTATCATACAACCATTATCACTGCAAATTATAGGTGGATTACTGTTATTAGAACATCGATTCGAACGCATTTACTTTCCCTTGTTAGTAAGTTCCTAAAGACTTGTGCAATTTTTCAATTGCTTTAGCATTTGTAGCTGCAAGTATCTGAAGTAAAGAGCATCAGAAATCTGCTAGGGCTGCCGGATGGTTCCAAAGAGTTATTGGGCCCCTGGAACGCAAAGAGCAACTGAAAGATCACAGGTTGGTTGTAGGCAGTAAGATTCAGACTCTCCGGGTCGTTCCAACTAGAACAAGTTGTTTTTAAGGTGGGAAATCTTCCAATGACTTCTACTGCTCTGGGTGGAGTTGAAGGGCGTGTCAGACTTTTACTGACTAAAACTTCACCTGTGTCCTTGCCTTTTCCGTTCTAAGACCATGGATTTCCTTATCAAAAAAACTCCGTCACCTAGCGGGCATCGGCCCTGCTATTTTCCTACGGTTTGCTAACATCTCTTTGAAGAACGCGCGGAACGTGGAACGCTGTCGACGACTTGGGTTTAGTCTGGACTTTTAACGAATGGTTGGACCCAGAGTGGTTGGACACATAAAAAAAGCATCAGGAAAACAGTGCGAGAATGAGTCATAATTCATGGGTTCGCATATAAAGTAGTAGTAAAGCACCACACAGCTTTCAAATCAGTAAATCCTCATATACTTAGCAATATATCTTGTAGATACAGCTAAAAATCCAAAGCCTTCATAAAAAAGCAAGTCTGCATTTTGCAGATAGTGTAGGCTGATTAGGTATGCACGGACCAGAATTTTAGGAATTTACCTTTGCCGATCGTTCAAAAACAAAACTATTTGTAAAACAACACGGTAGCAGCAATACTGACTGGCAAACAATTTTCGATATGATTGTTTGTTTCGTTTAAAACTCGCCTACGTGTGCGCTCTGTTCGATTGTTTTGTTACTTGTTTTGCAATTGTGCTCACAAGCTTTGCTCACTCCCAGTTCTCGTTGTTTTTGGAAAATAAAAACATTGTTTTGAAAGTTTTTGCTTGTTTGAACATGATTTTTGTGTGTTTACTACTAGGTATTAAATTGTTAATGGTCAAGAGGCATTCTATATAGATTTTAATAGAGAAATAGATAAAAATAGTTTAAAAAACACGCTTTCATAGCATCTTCTTCTTTTCCTGCCCTTATCCCATATTATTTGGGGTTGGCGCAACACGTTTAGAAATAATAGAATGCTTTCATAGAATATCAAACTAAAAAGTTTAAAATAATTTTCAATATACGTAGAAAATAATAAAAATGAAAGAAAATGATTAATATTATTGTGATAAAAGCGTGGGGCGCTTTGTGCCATATTTTTCGCCAATCGACCCTTCTTTTTGCTAAGTGTGACAGACACAGGAAGAACTTCATAGTGACTAGGAATTAAGCCAATTTATTGAGTTCTGTTGCTTTCATATTTTTTCAGACAATACTTTATCATCATTTAAGCCAAAAGACGTCCACTGTTGGACATAGGCCTCCCCAAGGGTTGTCACAACGTCAGATCATGTGCGTCTCGCATCCACTGCGTCTACTCGCATCACTGGTGAGAGTCGTGGGAATCCACGACTCTCACCAGGTTTTCGAACAATATTTGTCTTTATTTAAAGGCACATTTAATAGAATTTTAATCGAGAACCGACAGATATTTATTGTTGTTCAAAATAATCAAGACAATGCCAGTAATGTCTACGCCTGACACAGTTTAATTTATCACCGAGCCACAGACGATTGCATCAAGTAATAAATTAATTTCCTTCAGTCAACGTCTGCAGGACGTTGAAAATATTCTGTTTTTCTTTCATTCCCTCGCTTGCACGGCAAACATTTCCATATTTTAAATAAACTTACTGTAACAAATTCAGGTTCGCAAAAAATACAACTTGTTTTATAAATCAACTGTTACTTGCATTTTTCGTTTCCCAAAGAAGTAATAAAATTATGATGAATACGGGTTTTATTATATCATTGAGAATTCATTGAATCAACAAACCGAGCGGCGTCATAAATTCAATGTTTTGACGTTTAGGAGTTGCAATAAACATTCCGATTTTTATTTTACAATTTTATTTTATTCTGCCACAAATATTGTTATGAAAAGTTTAGGTTTTGAAATTGTATTCAATGGATAAATCTACATGGAGCATACAAGTATTTGAATTTATTCAATTGCCTTAATAACTCATTACACGTGCATGATTGTAGGTATGAAATAGTTTATTAAATAAATTACTGTTATCTAAAGCTACCATTACAAAAGTGTATTTCTTACATAGGTAGGTCTAAAGTGAAATGATATACGCTCGCATGCTTGACATTTTAACACGCCATGATAAGGACATAGTAATTAAATATATATTTGATACACGTGCAAATTTGTCACTGCAGCTGCTTCATAACACACGCTTACGGTTCGTGCGAAATCCGCCTTGGTCGCAACGACAAACTTTCAGCACTTGTATCAAAATGTACAATAAACTTACTAAGAAGTACCTACGTAAAAGTACTTTCTGTCAGCAAGAATGACCCTTTACAAACGCCCTCTGTATTCAGGTCAACAAGTCTTAATTATCTGTTATAATTGAAGTATCATCAACTTCTTGTAATTTATACCTTCGTAAGAATTGTATCTTGAAGAGCTTTTAAAAATTGTTCGGCGATTTTATGAAGCGTCAACGGTAACAGCAGATTTTTTACATACAGTATGGCTTTAGAACTGTTATATTATTAAATAGGGGAATGGATTACAATACAACCAATTACATCTATTTTTTTTGTGATGTTGAGTTACTTCTTCTGCTCTAGGGTAGAGCGGTATAGGGCGTGTCAGACTTATACTGACTAAACCCACTCGTAAGTTCCTTCTTTTTCTTACGGCACAGACCCCAGGGTTCCCTTTTGGACGACCCAAGGCCATAGTAAGCTTCGGGCCTGCTGGGCCCCTACGGTTTTGCTGTCATTTCTTTATGGCACGTGTGAAGTTTTTTGTAGCTTTGGGAGGCTCTGAATCATCAATTACTACTAAGGTTCAAAACCTCCTGCGCTATCTTTATTTGGTAAATATTCTTACAATATACATGGTTTGCGAAGTGATATGAATGAACAGGGAGTTAGTGATAGCGTGACGAGCGACAGGACAGAATGGAAGAAAAAAATGTGTTGCACCGACCCAAATAAAATGGGATAAGGGCAGGAAGATGATGATGATGATACATGATTTGAGATTATTTTCATAGAGCGTACTGCAATGTAGTAGAATCCTTGTCGGAGTCTGTGATTGCTGATAGCTATAACCTGAAGATGTTTTAAGTTAAGAGGCTTCTGGGCAAGCGTACCTCACCGTCGACCGTATTATAGCTTACCATTAGGTATAATAGTCAAATGCGATGCACAAGAACCAACCCTTCTAATCAGCGTTATATGTTCCCACTATTGAAACTCAGGCCTCCTCTCAAGGGGAGAGAATGGGCCAGTTTCTAATGTTGGTGGATGTCACATGTCATCGAATTTTTGGTTCTAAGTCACAAAATTACCCTTCACCAATTTGAGGATCACCAGTCAGCGCGAAGTAGCCCAAAGTACAGCGCCATCTCTCGGGAAATTGGGTTACTAATTTATACGAACTAGATGACTAGATGGGTTATGTTTATTTGTTTATTTAACACTTTATGCACATATAAATGGACTAATTAATTTACCATTTAGTTTCATTTCAAGAAGTCACAAATTCTGTTTAAAATAATGTTAAATATATATTTGCCGAGCATGTCGACACGCTTTTCGTTGCGGTTATCGCCGCTGTACTTAGTCAAGCCACGGTTCATAATTTTCAAGCAGATTAGCATTCACGTAAATGAAACATGCTATGAACTTACCGTTTGATTTTAGGGTTCAGTAAACTCGTGGAAATAGCCTAAATATTTCCTTCCGTTACAATCTGAATTTTAATTGTTATACTTAATTTTATAATCGGTAAATGCTTTTAAGCTAATGGAAATGTTATTTATTTTTAATTACTTATTGTACTGTTGTTTTTGGTATTTATATTTTAACGCGATCCATTTTACGACCCAATCTGAAATGTTACAGAGATTGAGCTATATACGGTGTATATAGCATTCATCCCTTTTTCTTGCTCGCACGCATGAATGGCCAAGAAGGAAAGAGCAGTGGTGGCCGTGTGGTAATGGCCCCGACTTACGAGTTGTAGGTCGCGGGTTCGAACCCAGCCAGGCGCATTACTTTGTGTAATTTATTTCATCACCACTGCTCTCAAAACGGTGAAGGAAAACATCGTGAGGAAACCGGCATGTCTTAGAACCAAAAATTCGACGACATGTGACATTCACCAACCCGCACTGGGCCTGCGTGGTGGATTATGGCCCATTCCCTCTCCTAGAAAGGAGGCCTGAGTCCCAGCAGTGGGAACATTAAAAGGCTGATGATGATGATGATGACGCATGAATGCATGTTATTTCATTTTTTTTTTAATACACTATAATTGATTGCTAGCACTTCTTGAACTCGAAAAACAGACGTTCAATAGGGCCGAAAGATTCTGAAGTAACAACCGTGTACCGGTAGACGAAGTTTTGAAAGGCCGCTCACCAGATGACGATGAGGGACGCGGGAATCAGATGGATGCGAGACGCACAAGATAGGTAGTGTTTATGACCAGCAGTGAACCTCTTTCAACTGAAATGATGATGATATGATTGCTTGAGCAGGTTCACTAAAATCTGTCACCCTCCATTTACGACGTTTATTTCAACGTTTTTTCTTTAGACTATATTTAGGCGTTTCTTCTTACATAAACTAAGGCTTATAAACCTCATCTAATCTAAAGTGACCAAAAACAAGCGCGCGTAAAGTAAATGTTATTTTTAAATTAATTTACAAATCAATATCTAATATTATTTTATCATTATAACAACAAACAAATCCCACAAACTATTGATTCGTAGCATCGTAGCACCGTAGCACGTCGTAGCGCATTTCAAACATAAATATTTGCTACGCTTTTCGCTACGATTATCGTCGGAGCGAGTCACCGCTACGGCTCGCTTCCTCTAGGTAAAAGTCAGGTCAAAGGCAGGAAGAGGGACCGGTAGTAACTACCGACTGTTAAAGAAAAACTCGATTCACGTTTAAATTGCTCTGATTTTTACTGAACAAGAACTGAAAGTAAACATTTATAGTTTTAAAAGGTTTGTCATTTGGATTAAATGTCAAAGTTTATTTATGGTCATTAAAAAAACATGTTGTGTTTACGTTTGTTAAAATATTTATGCGGGTTAATATTTTACCGGCGTATATTTTGACCTTTAAAACCTTATTTTTTTGACACGGAAAGTAAATATGCTGACAAGCCTTCCAACAAATAGCTTTGCTTTAAAAATTCACGAAGCGAAAATTAAGTTCCCTTTACTATGCATATTGAAGTTGCGAAACGGCAGACTAAAAGTTTATTTCAACGCGTAAGTAAGTTGGGCTTCCGAAAGAGGGACGAGGGCTCTTAATTCTTAATACAGTTTAAGAATCTATGGTCGGGTGAAACTGACTAAGGAAATGATGATGAATAACCCTGACGCTACCCTAAAGATCTGATGATCTTTTTTGAGGCAGGGTATCATCCAATGACTTTTCTCGCACTAGGGTGGAGTAGAAGGGCATGACAGTTTTTTACTTACTAAAACAACTCCTGTGTCCTTCAGTTGCCCTTTGCATTTAGCTTTCCTTTTTAGAAATTTATGGTGGCTCTATTTCACCTAGGGACTGACGGGCCTCCTAAAGTTTTGCT
Organism: Mythimna lalbum; assembly: GCA_949319445.1. Taxonomy (NCBI): domain Eukaryota; kingdom Metazoa; phylum Arthropoda; class Insecta; order Lepidoptera; family Noctuidae; genus Mythimna; species Mythimna lalbum. The sequence continues at coordinate 6,935,756 of OX439352.1, read as the reverse complement.
CACTTCTTTTTGTGCGCATAGAACATTACTACTCGGCCTTAGTCCTCACCGGACAGGCTGACGGCGGGCTACCTATTGTTCGCCGTCCGACACATAGCTAAAACCTATCTTTCTCCTCATCCTAACTAAATAACATACGTATTTATTATTTCAGCTGCCTGTCTGACCTATCTAAGCAGAGTGCCAGTATTTTATATTGCACAACTTTTATCAATTTTGAGGTGGGGAATTATCAAATAGCTTTTGCTCTGAGTGGAGGAAGTGAATTCTCCTTTGGCCATGTAAACTTGTTCAAACAATTTCGCAGCCTCCTATAATCCATATCCAGTGCTAGAATCTCCTACTTATCTACATACACTAATATTTTAATGAGGTATAATATAATATAATATAATATAATATAATATAATATAATATAATATAATATAATATAATATAATATAATATAATATAATATAATATAATATAATATAATATAATATAATATAATATAACATAATATAATATAATATAATATAATTTGTAATAAATAATAGAAATACAACCGATTCGTGTCGAATTCCGTTCTCCAATCGGTAACGCCTCGGTGCCAGCAATTGTAGAAAACGACAAGTTGGTAGCCATGGTGACGCGCCTAAATCGGCTAATCGTTCTACAATTAATTCTATAATTTTGATCGATGTGAACTTGGCTACAAATTTTCTATTCGTTAGTTCTGACCACGTGATTTAACGATGAGATGATTCATTCCCGTATTGGCTAGGGGGGTGCTGGTTCGATTGCTAAAATATTTTCACTGATAGAAAACTACTTTATACCTGAGTGACATTAGCTATATTTTATGTACGCGGGCGTAACCACGGGCAAAAGCTAGTAACTAATAATTGATCAAATTCAACCCCTACAACGCAGTAGAGTATAAATTCAGTTTGAAAATCGCACAGCGTTCCGCATCTGACCGCATGATTGTTTATTCGTGCTCAAAGATCGAACCTGTTCAGTGACCGAAAACGTTAGCACACCACATTTTGAATGTTTAGGTCCATTCAACCATGGACTCTGCATATTTCGCCGATGATTTAGCGAATCATGAACGATGGGCTCCAAAACAGAATCGTATTGTTTAGTGAATCTTTTTTTCCGATTTATTTATTACTAGCAAGGCGCGCGGGCAAAACCGCGACTTTAATAATAATATTTGTACTTGACTTCCCCTCTTTCTCCCCCTTTTCAATTAAAAAAAAAATTAGCCTATGTCCTTCTCTAGGGTCCCAACTCTCTGTACCCAAATTCATCAAAAATGGTTTTGCCATTTAGGCGTGAAGACGTAACAAACAAACAAACAGACTCACTTTCGCTTTTATAATATTAGTCAGGATTATTTACTTTTTTTAAACGTTGTCCCGGACTTGTAATTGTATTTACATCGTACGTACGTTCACCAACATGTAAATTCATATACCTACTTAAACAACATAGCCCATAGACCTAATGGCACGTAGCCCTGGAGCGACTGAAGAAAAACCAGTGGGTTTTAGTCGGTAAAAGATAGACAGTTCCTCATCGAACATAGAGTGGCAGGAGTGATTTGATGATTTTACAACAAGAAAAGAAAGAGTTTTTTTAGATATATTTAGTTAATTAAACCCCAAGCGTTCGCGCTGTCATTGTCTTAATATTGTGTCTCTAATTGACGGTATATGAAGAGTTAAGATTTTTAACAACATAATATTTCCAGCCGTTACCACCGACTTATCGTAAGAAACATCCTTACAAAAATGCATTTTAGGTCTTATATCGAATGTAGGCTATCATTTAGTTCATAAATTTGCATTGTCAAAAGGATGTCGCTTACGATAAGTCGGCGATAATGGCTAGATTTATTAGACAACCCTCAAAAAAATAAAGTGTCCATCAAATAATATAATGCCCTCATGGACACAGCTATAGTGATGACAACAGGGCCATTAGGTGCTACTGCATTCCCGTAGGTACTTTAACTACCCTAATAATAATTAAGACCTGTTTGCATCATTAAACGAAATGTAAGATTACCAACCCATGTTTTTTTTTACGATAGCAAATGTTTATTTTTCATATGATACTAGCTTCTGCCAGCCTCTTTAGTTGCATATAAGTAATAATCATAATAATATAATCATCATCCCGATTTCCAGCCACCACAGGCACGGGTTTGCGTACGACGAGCAATGGGTAGCTCGCCATCCGACCATCGGGTAACCGTCCGGACCGAGCCCATGTCGTCAACGGTGCGTACTGTTGTACCAAGTGTACCTAAAGGAGATGTCAGCAAACCGTAGAGGCCGAGTTGTACCAAGTGTGCCGAAGGGCAGGGTCGAAGCCTACTGGAGTTGGGCCCACTTGTACCAAATGTGCCGAAGGGCAGGGTCGAAGCCTACTGGAGTTGGGCCCACTTGTACCAAATGTGCCGAAGGGCAGGGTCGAAGCCTACTGGAGTTGGGCCCACTTGTACCAAATGTGCCGAAGGGCAGGGTCGAAGCCTACTGGGGTCAAGGGTTTGCTTCTGAAAGGAAAACTCGGCCCTATGAAATGCAACGACGGAACAAGCGTGAGTTTTTAGTTTGAAACACACACCCCCCGCCCCGCGATGGATTGGATGATTTTCCCACAAAAAACGGAACATACTCAATCCTAGGATAAAAAAGTATCTTATGTCGTATTCCAGGATATGGTGTTTTGTGGGTGGGAATCATCAAACGACTTTTCCAGCCTTTGAGTATGACAGGAAGGCTTGTCAAACTTTTAATGACTATCTAAAATTTCATCACAATTCGCTCAGTTGTTTGATATTGAAGGAGTAACAAAACTACACAACACTAAAATTTTGACAGACCAACAGTCTAGAGGTTAGTGGCCATGAGTGCTATGCCGGAGGTCGTGGGTTCGATTCCAACCCAGAAAAAATATTTGTGTGATGAGCATGATCATATGTTCTGTATGTGCGCAATTTATCTATATATGTATGTATTTAGAAATATATAAGTATGTTTATCAGTTGTCTAGTACTCATAACACAAGCTCTACTTAGCTTGGGACTAGACGGCGTTGTGATAGTTGTGGAATCGAAATATTGTTATTATATTAAAGGAGTAAAAAAACCACATACACTTATGCAAACTATCGGCCTTATAATATTAGTGTTCGATAAATGAGCGTATATAAACTCAACAAAAATCATATCACAAATATAAATACTATTCAAAATCCGATCATTAAAGTACAATACCAACAGACGCAGCTGAACTCAAGCAACGAAACGCATTAAGATTGCTAGACGAGAAAATGTGCCTAGATTTTTTGCTGATATTTCCACGAGACCTCTTTAGTATGAAGACGCCATTAAACGAGATGTAAGTAAACTTAGTTAACAATCAATTTTGACAGTACCAAAAGTACTTTTGTACAATATAATAGCATAATCAGCCTAATAATGTACCCACTACAGGGACTCAGGCTTTCTCTCCAGGAGAGGGATTCCACCACGCAGGCCCAGTGCGAATTAGTGAATGTTACGTTGTGAATGTGTGTTGTCTTCGAATTTTCGGTTCCAACATTTATTTATTTTAAAATTGACACACCAATGACTCATTCACTCAATAAAAATTAGATAAAAGAACCTATGCAAATTATGAAGAATTGTGATGAATTTGTCACTTAGAGGCGCAGCACATACCGATTTCTTCACGTTGTTATATTTCACTGTTTTAAAAGCAGTGGTGATGAAATAAATTACTTACATAAAGTAATGCGCCTGCCTGGGTTTGAACCCATGACCTAGTCAGTCGGGGCTGTTACCACTGGGCCACTACTGCTCTTTTGTGCATTATATCTATATCTGTACTTCTGTACTAATATTATAAAGAAGAAACATTTCGACGGGTGCAAAGTAAAAAAAGTTATCTGCAACTTTGCGATTTTCTGATAATTGCAGTAACTTAACAAATATTTAATATTCTAAGGCATGAGAAACCTTTCAAGTGTCAAAAACGAAAAAATAATAGTTTTCTTTTTAATAATATTTTTGAAAAAAAAAATTACCTACTAAATAACTGCTTATTTTCACTAATTTAATAAAGATGATAGAAAATCACGAAATTGCAGATAACTTTTTTTACTTTGCACCCGTCGATTTGTACTTTATTATGTTTATTTGCTATGAATTAGCTCCAAAACTACATGACTGATTAAAAAAATACTTGCACCAGTAGTATGCTATTTTATCACTGCGTGACATTGGGTATATATTTTCTACTTTCAAATAGATGAAGCCGCTAGAAGTTAATAAGTAGTATTATGTCACCAAAAAATTGCAAACACCGTAAGATTGAAAATATTGCGAAAAATCGCAAACTATTTCACCTAAATACCAGTAAGACACGGTTTAGGAATTAATTAATTTGAATGAGATTTATTGATTTTTTCATAACATATTGAGAAATTATAATCTAAAAAAGATTAATTACAAACATACGGAGTCTGCAATTTTCCAGTGACATCTATATATGAAATAGGAGTAACTGACCGACTGACCCATCAACATACCGAAAGTACTGTGACTTTAAGATATAGCCGAGCACTAAGAAAAGATTTTTCAAAATTCATCCTAAGTATAAGGGACTAAATGGGTGTCCAAAGTATGAAGAAACCTACTTTCACGCGGGCAAAGCCGCTGACAGAAGCTAGTTTGTCATATATCACCAGCAGAGACGGAACTCAAGCGACGAAACATACCGTTACTGCAAGACGGAAAAATGTCCGCAGAATTTCCTACTGATATTTCCGAGACCGACTTTAGACGGGGTTTCTTTTTTCCACCTAACTAGTTCGGGGTGCGTTCCCGTTCCTATGTACCTAAGTACATTTTTGCAGAGGAAAGGTTACGATTTCACGTCAGTGACATTTAGCCGGTGACGCAGGCTAGCACGGCAGGTTTCGCGAATCGTATCGAGGTAGGATCGATACACATAAACCTGAGATGGCTAGCACACATTTTTATGAATTGTGTCTAATTTTTGCTTGGGTTTTTGGAGATTTTATTTAAACTGATATTCGACCTGAAAAAGTTTTAGGGAATCCATTCGCGATTGGCTAGTTCACTCCTTTATTTTTTACTCGTTGCATTTGGGTTTAATTTTTTTTTTATTGTTGATAGGTTTGCGCTTGACCGCTATCTCACCTGATGGAAAGCGACGATGCGGTCGACGATGGAACGCGCTTACCTAGAAGAAACCTATTCACTCTCGACTTAAAGATTCCCGGGTTGTAGCTAACAGGAAACACAGATTCCGGCAAGGATGATAATATGACCATATTGTTGCAATATACCAGTATCTTCCTGACTTTATTTGTTAGCAAATTAAGTTATAAAAAAGCTGTAAAACTGAATAGCTTTTTTATTATTGATAGGCTCGCGTTTGACCACTATCTCACCTGATAGTAAGCAATAATGTGGTCGACGATGGAGCACGCTTACCTCGAAGTAACCTATTCACTCTTGCCTTAAAGATCCCTAGGTTGTAGCTATCAGGAAACATAGACTCTGGCAGGAAATTCCACTACATACAAATATGTATGTTGGGCTGGTGTCCGTCACTTCAAGTACAAAGTCCGTATTTTGCATACGGGCTACAAGTAATATGTTACTATTAAAATCGAGGAATAAAGTGCAACTTATGCACCTAAAAATGCAACTTAAACTCCACAAAGTAAAAAGAGATAATTGGCTGCTGAAATGGGAAAGATAAGAAAGTTAAATTACGTAACTTATAAATGTGCTTTACCTAGGAATACAAAGTGCAGTTTTGAATTTGCATAAAAAAAAACGGAAGGAAGAGGGTTATTAAGAGAGTTATTTTGAATAACACTCAAAATAAAAGCTAAAATTGCTAGTATTATCGATTTATTGACCAGGTACCGTATTTTTATATGATTCCTCCTGCTTTTACCCACGGCTTCGCCCGCGTTTATTAATATACTTTAATTCTCACCTTTTCTTCCCTCTTTTTCCCCCTTTTCTCACTTTTTTTTTTTTAAATTAGCTTATGTCCGTCTCCAGGGTCCCAACTATCTCTGTACTAAAATTCATCAAAATCGATTTTGCCATTGAGCCACAAAGACGTAAAAAACAAACAAACTCACTTTCACTTTTATAATATTAGTAAGGATTTAGGAGTTATATAACAACTTCCTGAAATTCAAAACTGCACCTTGTATATTTACTTGTGCTCGTATTATAGCATAACGTCAACGATTATTTTTACCTAATTAATTGTCTTATTACAGCGTTCAGCCCTATAAAACAAAATGTTAATCAGTCAAATTATCCAAACAGTATTATTAATAGTAATGTACACCCAATCTGTCAGGCTTGTGAGCATCATGTTCCGATTAATCTGTGTAATCTGCGCCTCAGTATCACTAGGCGATTATTAATTCATGGCTAAATTACATAATTACTATGCCCCGTACATTAATTAACTGGATTTAATTTGTGTTCTTCCTATGGGGCTCGTCTGTACTCGCGTAGAGTCAGTCTTTCTAAAAAGTTAAACGACTTGGGTAATAGGCTAGTTGCCATAAAAAATGTAATTAGTCCGTCTTTTAGATTATTCAAAAATAATCCTTTATTAGTTAAACCAAAAATGACAAAGATATAGCTCATTAAAGTTACGTGTAACGTTACACCGTGTTGCATTTTTTCACACGGGGTGACTTCACACGTAAATTTAATGGGCTTTATCTTCGTTATTTTTTGTTTTATCGAAAAAAGAAAAAATAAGTGTCCATTTTTTTTTATAATCTTTAATACGGACTAAATAAAATGTAGTTATTTTGACCCAGGAAACTACCCTATTATCAGGGTAAAATGAAATCTGACGTAATCAACCCTGGTTTGATAATCAAGGTTGATTAAGAGATCTTGATCATTGCTTACTAATAAAATAACCTTATAAAAAGTATCGAATATAAGTATTTTTAAGTGATTAAATATTATTCAAAATTCTCAAGTCGTTCGACTTTTAGACAGACTTTATAATGATCGATACCACTGCCCCATACCACTATTTTTTTTTTTGAGTAGGGATTACTCATCGTAATGAAGATTTAAAACTTAAAACTTAATCATTTATCGATATCAATGAATTTATTTATCACTATGGTAAGACAGACGTCTGTTAAATCTATTTCTGTAGATTTTGTTTTCCCCTAGAAAAAAAATGTTTAAACATTGATTTTATTAATAATTAATGACACCTATATAATGCCGGGTCATTTTTTTAAACATTGATATATATTTTTGTAGTATTAGATACAATTATCTACGTATATTTCTTCACAAATCCTTTGTGAACTCTGTCAATGTCAGCTTTGTCTTTAAACGAATTGTTTTATTACAGGTCTATACAAAAGTCGATTGTGATTGTGTGTGATCGAAAAAATGTGAACGACACCACAGTGTGGTGTGGTTAAGTGGTGTCGTCGTTTACGTTTACGCGTAGTCACGAGTTTTTTTTAAATACATAATTCAGTCTATCGCAATCGTTTGTCTTGATTTAGTCATGTGAAGAGGAGGAATGAAATACATGTTATTAAAAGACTTATGGATATAATACATGTGGAGTGATAGAGAGGGAAAGGAAGCCAGAGAAAAGATGGATGGATTGTGTGAAGAGTGATATGAAAGAAAAGGGATTTATTGGCGTCATGACGGGTGATACAGATACGGCCAGAATGAAAGAAAAAAACTTGTTGCGCCGACTCCAAATAACACAGGGATTGCAAGGATAATGATGCAGTTGGGGACTGAGAATTTACCTCTGGAAATATACCGAAATCCAATACTGATTCATCGCACTAGATGGCTGACCTAAAAACCTTATCAGTCATCGTCAATCCATCCGCCTGTGTAGAGTTTGGCTAGCGCGGGATTTAAATGAAAACTACGTTCGCAAACCCTAAATTCAGCTGTAAAAGATTAGTTTGCAAGCTTGCAACACGTGATATCTTTACTCGAAACATTCAAAAGCTTACCCACTAGCTTTCAAGCAATACCAACACTCGGACTTTCATGTTTTACTACATGTAGCAGATGAGGCTTTACGATAACGTTTATATAAGTTAAACTTCATGTGAGCCATGTGACATGAAGCCTGGGCGGAGCATCGCCGTGCCCTCGTGCGGGCGATCGGCGGCGGAGACCTCTCGCGCCGGGCCCTGGTCGAGGCCATGGTCCGGAGCGAGGAGGAATGGCAGGCGGTCGCCTCCTTCTGCGAAGCAGTAATGCTTGCAAAGGAGGAGGCCGACCGCATCAGGCAATGGCGCCCTCGCCGCCGTCGCCGGGATTCCGATCCCGATTTCCGGCCACCGTAGACGCGGGCTCGCGGACGGCGAGCCATGGGTAGCTCGCTGTCCGATCGTTCGGTAATGGACCGAGTCCAAGACGTCGACGGCGCGCACTGTTCCCGCGCGCCTCAAGGAGTTGTCAGCAGCAGGAGGGGCCTAGCTGGGTCGAAGCCTACTGGGGACAGGGTTGTCCGAAAGGGAGCTCGTGCCCCGGTATGAAGGCTAGAAGGAACGGCGCGGGGTTTTTAGTCAGTAAGAGTCTGACACTGTCTCCCGCTCCACCCAAGAGCGGGTTTCGTCAAAGATGATTTTCCCCGTCGACAAAAAAAAAAAGCCACGAAGAGAAAATATTTTACAAGAATGTACGACATAATGTTCCAACATGTTAAGTATAGAGCTAGAACTATATTAGGCCGACGCACACGTGAACGACGTCTGATTTGTACGTAAAATGACGTCGCGCGGCATGGTTCTAATGTAGTTCTACAAGTCTAGTTGCCATATTAAATGTATAGAGACCGTTGCGCCTAGATCGGCGGACGTGGCACACGTGTGCACATGTAATTCAACACTAAGTCAACTTCAAAACGAATGTTGACTGGCAGAAAATGCCTGAGGCATTAAGTCCGCCTCTGTACTTTGTGTGCATAAAGCATTAAATAAATAAATAAATAAATGTTTAGTACTTATTGTTTTTCTGATTCAAAGGGGGAGGTTATACTTGTGTGTAAATAAGCCAGTTTGTCAATCGGGGTCGTAGTTTCATTCGTCACTCTTGCTATATCATCTTTAAATCTATACATATAATAAATCTGTAGAAGTATTTATTTTTGCGGGCATCACGTTATATATACGAATACAAAATCAATGTAGATAACTTTTATACATTAAAATTGTGTGTAACTTGGTACATTCATTAGGCTTTGTTCCATTGCAATGGGTTGCCTATATCGAAAAATACTACATTCCTTGATTGTTCGGTGGTACGAAGTTCGCCGGGTCAGCTAGTATACTATTCTTCTGTTCGTGTTTTTGTCACCTAACTCCTCCTAAACGCTTTGAACGATTCAAATATTTTTTGTATATTTGGATGGGCCTCTGGATGGTTCGAAAATACAATCAAATCTGCACTGCAATCGGGTTTTTTTTTATATTCTGATAAAAGTTAGCTAACGGGCAGGACACATACGAAGAGAAAAGATCTGTATTTTTGTTTGTAAAGAATAAACTCAAAAATTACTAGACCGCTTTAAAAAAATCTTTTACCGATTGAATGATACTTTATCACCAAGTGACATTGGGATGCGAGCAAAGCTGCTAACAGCAGTTAGCGTTTCATAAAATACAACTCATATTTCAGTCATATTTATACGTGTAGGTACCTGTAATATTTCTACCATTCAGATCGTCCGTTGAAAGCGCAGAAATCGTTGAACGTGGCTCGTCCATCATGGGTATGTAAAACGGCTAGTTACGCTCGCATTATTTATGCAAACGAATGGATATCGCTCCCGATCGACTGGACCGTTCGGGTCACCGGTATTTATTGTGTGCTTAGCGAGTGTACTGCTTTGATTTATTTTTTAGATTTCTCCTGCTCTAGAGAGGAACGGGAGGGCTTGTCAGACTTTTACTGACCAAAACCGACTCTTATGCTCCTTCTTTGCCTTACATTCCAGCCTTTCCAGGATTCTGGGTATTTTATTTATTTATTAGGATTTTTAACAATAAGTACGCTATTACATTAAACATTCAAGTATTCCTTTCAGAAGCGAACCCATGGCCCTCATAGGCTTCGGCCCTGCTGGGCCCTTACGGTTTTACTGACATCTCTTTAAGGCGCCTCCAATTCGGTCCAGACGGTTACCGGATGGCCGGACGGCGAGCTACCCATTACTCGTTGTCCGCTAGCTCACGCCTACGGTGGCTGGAAATCGGGGCTCTGGATCCCGTCGGCTGGGGCATGGGGAAGCTTTGATGTAAGAATACAAACATTTATCATTCTCTCCGTATAAAGTTTTAACTATGAAATACAACTCCAGAGAGAACTTGTAAGGATATGGAGCTCGTTTTACGTTTGACCTATTACAAGGTAGGTCATAAATCTATTATATTCGCGGCGCTCGAGACTCGGGTATTCTCATGAAATATATTCAATTTGTGTAAGTCGTTTCAATTTACAAATGTAGAGTTATTAATTTAGATCTGCCGTAGCTTTTTACGATTTTACAAATGTTTTTATTTTGAGCTGAAATAAGTTTTCAATGAAAATATTTTTTTTTTTTAAATGAACTTTTATCGCGTGGTATTAGACATTTTTAAAGAGATAAAATACGAAGAGCTCATCTTGTTATTCTCAGTAGTTTCAATAGCCACTAGCCGACAACATCATCAGATCAGTTCCATGGTACAGTATTAATACATGTCATTCAGAAAAAATAGTACTTAGTAGTATCATCACAGTGCTAATTTGTTTTCTTATAATTTGTTTATACCAATTAATTCCGTATATTCGTATATTTTTTATATAGTCGGCCTTATAATTTTCCCACTGTTGGGACTCAGGCCTCCTCTCTAGGAGAGGGAATGGGCCGAAATCCACCACGCGGGCCCAGTGCGGGTTGGTGGATGTCACAAGTCTTCTTGGTTCTAGGACATGCCGGTTTCCTCACAATGTTTTCCTTCACCGTTTTGAGAGCAGTGGTGATGAGCAGTACGAGTATATTATATTATATAAAAAAAAATGACTTTTTTGCGAAATTTTTGACAATTATCTTTATATAACTCCGGTTTTTGTGATCCGATCTCGACCAAATTCATTTCAAAACACGGGCCTAAAAAATCCACGTCCCATACGGAAATTTTACACCCAACAGTAAAAAACTGCCAAATTTTTATAATAACAATATTATATATTGTATTTATAATTTATACAGTTTTTTTGTGTAAAATAAAGTGAGTTAAAATGTTTAATGCATTAATATTCCACCAACAAAAATTTGTCTCTGCATCACCCAAAGTTTGAATGGCAGAAAATGCCCTAAGGCAACATCTACAGTTCTTTTTAAAACTTTTATTAAACTTGCAATGTTTGTATGTATGTTTGGACACGAAAGTGGTGACTTAACAATCCATTTTCTATTTTTATATGCGTAAAGAATTTGATAAATAAATTCAAGTAACATTAGGTGTCATTGTTTCAAACTCATTTTCATAATTTATCCTAAACAAACAAACATTGCAAGTTAAATAAAAGTTTTAAAAAGAACTGTAGGTGTCATTTGATGGTTTTATTTATGTGTTTACCGAAAACCTCTTGTGGCTCAACAGTAATTTACCTTTATATACCAAAAAAGTGAAAAGGGTTCTGTTTTTTCCTCTATACCTTACAGAGCCCTAATTATCTACCCTCCTTTACAGTTAACCTCAGATTTTGGTAATAAGCTCAGTGAGTTCTTCTTGTATTTTTTAAAATTAATTTTTTATTAATGTTAAACTAAAGTACTGTACTGTTCTGTAAAGTACTGTAGAATCAATCATTTTTAAAAAGAGTAACTATGGATTTTCTTTCTAGATCTTCTCCATCGGAAAATACCAATTGGAACCGCGTGCTAGCTTCTGATGTTTTATAAAAACTCATGTTGGTATATGTGAAATAAAATAGTTTTGAGATTTTTTGGAATTTTGAAATAAAATGTGAAAACTTTCTAAATAATTCAATTATAATCTGCAATTACAGTTTACACCAACTCGTATAGAGAGTAAAGCTTTTATTTTGATGATAACAGCAATACAAAATGAAAATAACAAATAATTATTGATTCATTTGACATTAATGTAAATGCAAGTAATTTTGAGAAGATAATGAAAATTACACGCTGAAATCATGTTAACATAATAATATTTAAAAATCCAGTTACGCTTATAATATCCGCCTATCTCTGTTTAAACTTGTTCACTAACTTTGAGTTCAAAGGGATTTGGTTCAAGATCATACAACATTAGCCCCCTCGCATTCCTTGGTTTGTGGACACCAAAATGCGCAGAACATTCATAGTACTGGCTTTAAGACTTTGTTCTGGACACTTTCCCACTAAAAAATTTAGCCATATGATGAAAAAATTAGATTCCCCAAATTGTGACGTGTGTGGAGTTATTGATGATGTTCAGCATTTTTTGGTGGAATGAGTCAAGAATCAAACCGGAAGACTGACAAAATCGCAAAACATCAATAAAATTGATATAGGTTTTTTTTTTTGAAATCCTGGCTAACCCTAGAAGATTACATGCTGATGCTGCTAAGATTACATTTGACATGGCAATGTGTCGGTAGATCAACCTTGGTAAAACAGTTTTGTTGATATTTAAGTTATGTTGTTTTTGTAAATTTAGTTTAGGTTACGATGGGGTTGACATGCTCATTGAGTTAAACGTCCCTAAAAAAATAAAGAAAAAAAAACTTTGAGTTGTAAACCAGTGTATCTACAAACTTTTTTTAAAAAAAAGTACCCCCAAAACATTTGATAGTCGATGTCTAGTTTTGTTATGAGTCCAACTTAACGATTCGAATACCGTAATTAGAAACACAATGAGAGAGCAAACGCTTGGGGCTTAATGATTTAATTTATCTTTAGTTGTATAATTCTCATGAGAATAAACGATCGCAATACTTAAAAATTTAATTGATGTGTGGTGTCAACGTAACTTTAATTGAAAAGCGTTAACACGACGGACAAGTGTGGTCTTCCTAGTACATTACAGGGCGCCCGCATCGCCGCGCAGTAATTTGATTGATGAGCGCGCACCGCACTCGACTCGTGATGTAACCGGCAGTTGTACACAATGCCTAGTTACAAGCGTCCAATTGACGATTAATTAGTGAGAGGTTTTCAATCAATTGATTTTTTAATAAGCATAACCGAATTCAGAAACGAATCCAAATCATCATTCCAGTGTTTTTCAAACGAGTTATCATGGGCCTGGAATGCAAATGGTAAACGAAGAAATACATTTTAGTTACTATAACTCGGATACTTCCTCTTGCTCAACCCACAGTGCAAGGAATTATTTTGTAATATTATCACCATAAAAAATTTTACATCGCCACCTAGAGTGAGAAAAGTTATTCGATGATTTCACACGTAAAACAAGATTTTTACGCTTTCAATCACAAGATGAACGAGGCTATAATAATAATAATATAATAATACACACCGCCGTCTAGTCTCAAGCTAAGCAGAGCTTGTGTTATGAGTACTAGACAACTGATAAACATATTTATATATTTCTTAATACATACATATTTTTTTTCGCTGGGAAAAATCATCCAATGACAACCCCCGCTCTTGGGTGGAGCGGGAGATAGTGTCAGACTCTTACTGACTAAAAACCCACCCCGTTTCTTCTAGCCTCTTCATACCGGGGCTCGAGCTTCCTTTCGGATAACCCTGGCCCCAGTAGGCTTCGACCCAGCTCGCTCCTTGAGGCGCGCGGAAACAGTGCGTGCCGTCGACGTCTTGGGCTCGGTCTGGACAGTTACCGGACGGTCGGACAGCGAGCTACCCATGGTTCGCCGTCCGCGAGCCCGCGTCTACGGTGGCCGGAAATCGGGATCGGAATCCCGGCGGCGGCGGCGAGGGCGCCGTTTCCTGATACGGTCGGCCTCCTCCTTTGCTAGCATTACTGCTTCGCAGAGGGAGGTGATCGCCTGCCATTCCTCCTCGCTCTGGACCATGGCCTCAACCAAAGCCTGGCGCGAGAAGTCTCCGCCACCGATCGCCCCCACGAGGGCACGGCGATGCTCCACCCAGGCAGGACACACCTCGATTGTGTGCTCCACCGTGTCCTCCGGGCGTTCCGCACTGTGGCGACACCTGGACGTCTCTTCCGCTTTAATCTGGTACAGGAATCTCACGAACGTGCCATGTCCGGTGAGGACCTGCGTCATGCAGAAGCTAAGGACGTCGTGAGGTCTTTCCAGCCACGCCTCAAAAAGGGGACTTACCTTACTTACAAAATACATACATATTATAGATCACCCAAACACAGAACAAATGATTATGCTCATCATACAAACATTTGTCCTGAGTGGGAATCGAACCCACGACCTCCGGTATAGCAGTCAGGGTCACTAACCACTAGACCAACAGGCTAGCCAAAGGCTAGGTAGGCTGTTACTTACATAATGTCATATCAGTTACAAAACATATTTACATATAAATAAAGTGCAAAATTATAAACCACCGATTAGGTATCTTTATCTTTTACTCCTCTATGTTGTAGAATTAAAACTTTAGCCATTCTCTACCTGTCAAACCAAGGATAATATATTTAAAAAAAAAAAGAAGTAGGTAACAAACGATAAATAGATCTGAATAGTGAAGTTTTCATTTTTGACTGAAAATGCAGATCAGGACGGTTAATTTTTAGTTTTTGACCAAAATGTTTCCCAAACTCCTCGACCAAACTCCGGCCTTAAAACTGTCATAATATAAAAATAGACTATTCACCAAGTATGCTTAACTATGACTGATGAGGTAAACTTCAGAATAGAGCCAGTATTAAAATATCGATAATGATATGGAAAGAGTCTAGTCGTGTCTGAACGTCAGCTGATATCGTAGGTACATCAAGGTACAGTTGACCACCTATCAGGGCTAACGTTTTGAGTTTGACAGCGCCTACGACACTTAGTAATAATGATGGTTTTCGTTACAAAGTTATACGGTTGACCGTACCTACTTGCTGAAGGGAATATGACCAGCTGATGGTTACTTCGAGGTGGTAATTAAATGTCATTTAAACCGCTACAGGGCAGGCTCGTGTACATAAATATCGATTTTGTAATCAACAGGTGATTTCGTCGGTAATCTGTTTGAGGTGTAAATTACGGTTTGTTTTTATTGATTTGTGAAACGTGTTTTTCCATTGACGGTGATTTATATTGGAGGTTCATGTTGAGGGTCAGATTTTTTGGTTTTTGTTGTCTCCAGATTCTTAAACAACAATAATTATATCTTTATTATTTATTTATTTATTTAAATCTTTATGCACAAAGTTGTACAAGGTGGCTTTATGATTTTCATTTATTATGCTTATTTAAATCTTTTGTGCTACAATATCTTCATTAATGTTATTACTATTATGTAACTTTGGCCCATGGACTGTTATGTTTTTTTTTTTAATTTTATGCTCTGCACTACACAATTCAATGGAGTGATTAAATTCATTCATAAGGTTTCGGTACCTATTCTATTTATCATTTTTAATGATATTTATTTAGCAGACACTTTCCCCGATTCCAGAGTTAAGTAAATTAGTTTTTTAAACGTTACGAAGTCTATTAAACCATCATAAAAATTTTCAAACGAGGTTTTAATCACACATGACCCCGTACCTTAGGTATTCAAACAATACAAAAATGACTGCCACTGTCAACGTGTAAAAAAAAAAAACAATATTATAAGATTAAATAATAAACCACTCTTATAAACTAAGTACACGAATATACTGAAATAGTTGGTACATTTAAATAATTGGGACACATCAACCAGCCGTTACCGGCAGCTTCCTACGAATATGTTCACGAACTGATTTCCTGCATAGGTATAATGAAGCCCTCTATCACTTCAACCAAATTACCTCAGACACGTCTATCTCATAGTCCGCGTCACTCGCACCATCAGTACATAGTGCTATATACTCGCATAATGAGATCCTACCTGACTTGTTCATTACCCCACACCTCATTCGGTATAAGCCTGGCTTAATTGCAATTACATTGAGTTAGGTCCACGGAAAAACTTGACAGGCCACATGTTTCAACCCCAATTCATTTTATGAGATGGAAAAACATGACTGTAATTTAGAATGTGTTAAAAAATTATCCAGGGTAAGATGGAAATGAAAGTGAAAATAGATGGTCATGTTTTGTTACTACCAACCTTTATTGAATCTTGAACATACCACTAATAAAAATACCACCTTTTTTGTTCTTATTTGGCCACCTTCTCCCCTCATGGTAAGCAATGAGGTGGTCGACGTTGGACTACGTTTACCTAGAATTAGCCTTTTACTCATGACTTAAACCAAGCATTTGGTAAGTAGTTTAGACGTTTGTAATAAAAAATTTATATAAATAATTGACCTTATCTCTTTAACGTAGTGTACACTTTCCATCGAAATAAACAGACGCGATCGTGTATCTGAACGGCTAAAATTGACATGCTTTTTATTCAGCACTCGCTTTTGCCTGCGGTTTCGCTTGCGTACATAAAATATAGTCTTTCTCACTCAGGGATAAAGCAGTTTTCTATCGGTGAAACAGTTTTAGCAATCAGACTAGTACTTTCAGAGATTACCTCCAACAAAAAAACATACTTTACTTTTATATAAAGCTATAAAGCTTTTATATTAGCTCCTAGAGAGGAGGCCTGAGTCCCAGCAGTGGGGACATTAAAAAGGTGGGAGGTGGGGGAATATATATATAGATATCAGTATATTTATAAGTCCGGGTAAGAATACATAACACACAAGAACTTACCTAATGCAAAAACCTTTTGAAGAACTAGGTATTCGTAACAGCGTTTATCATTCATTCTAGTCGATATGAACGTTGCCTGACTGGTACAAATGTCAGGCTATTTAGGTACAACAATGCCCCCGAGACTTGGATTTCAGTCCACAAAGCGCTGAATGAAGGTTCGAAAACGGTCATCGATTTTAGTACTGTTGACTGTTACTACCTAGGTTCTTTTTTAAACAAAAAATCCAATATGGCGGATTTCGAACGTCAGCTGACGTCGGAGTCAGTTTCAACAACAGCTTCTATTAAGGGCGGGCAACTCGAGGTTCATTTCCATACAACCGATCTTACGTGATTTTTGTTATAACACATGTTTCTCCAGATATATTGAATACACAACTATCTTGTGGATATATCTAGGTTTTTATAGAAATCAAAACATAATTTTTGTAAATCTAATCTAGTAAAGACCTCTGAAAATCTGCTATTTTACGTGAAGGTCCTCCATAATGTATTCATAATATAAAAAAGTATATCTACAGAAGCCTTGCACAATTTTGATCTAGATTCTGAATGACGACAATTTTTCTGAAAAACTTTTAAGGGTTTACAAAAAAACACATGTAGCCTCTTCATCAAACATCGCGTTGGATTGCGTTAGATGAAGCAACTAGCTTTTAAGCTATGCTCGACTTTGACGAGAGGCGAGTGGAGAATGACCCTCTTAACGTGGAAATGAATACATATTTGAGCAAAGCAAATACCAGTGGTAATAAAACACTTGAATAGATATTTCTTTTAGAAGAAACTAATTATCAACACAGAATATCTAAGTACAGAAGTCAATCTACATACTAAGCACGCTCGAACAACGCACACATAGATACCGCTCACGGTCTCGGAGCTTCTCGGCCCGCTCGTCGAACAGTTCCGGCTCAAACGCTCATTAGTGTGGGTCCACCGAGGGGTATAAAAAGTGAAGTACATACATGAGATGGTCTTCTGACCCTCCTATTATATTTTGTATTATCAATAGGGTAGTTTCTCGCTGGCGGATTACTGTTCCAGCTATGATTTAGTTACTGGTTTTAACAAGTGTATTATTTCCTGTCATTTTTAAATACTGTCATTGTCAGGGATGCGGGATTATTCAAAAGACTCGTTGTGACCTTCGAATGGAAAAGGTATTTGAAGAAACAAGCGTGGGTTTTTGTCGGTAAAAGTCTGACACTCCCTCTCGCTCCACCTAAAAAGAAGAAGTTATTTAATACTCTTTCTTCCATCTTGTAAAGCCAGTCTTTGAGATATCCATTTGTTACTTCCCACCAAATATTTTTTTACTTTCATTATAAGTAGTTGCATGCTTTGTTCTGTTGCGATGTCATAGCGGGTTCTTTGACAGTTCAATGACATTTCATGGCACAACGACTTCGTGCGTTACGTGTCATTTGACGATATAATTTAATAGAGTTTGTACAAAAAGTGACAATTATACTGGTCATTATAAAATCTGTTAATTTCAAATTCTTGTCTAGGCTAATTAAAGGTCGTTGACCTAAAAAAAGGCTGAACAAAGGGTAAAGAATTGAAGTCACAACGTACGGACCGTATCGAGCTGCTGTCAAAGCAATGAAATGATAAGTAGCCATTCGTGACTTTTTTTATTGGCCTCAAACAATATGGCTTGGGTTTTGTTAGTAAAATACGTGATAACTAGTTAGTAGGACACAAACAAGGATAAAGGTGAGTATAGACTACTACATTTCCTGGAGCATTTCTGTGTAATGTGACGTTCCTACGAATGGAACAATACAGGCAAAAGCTCAGTTTCCTAAGCATTTCCATGTAATGTAACGTTCCTCCCAATGCTCGGCGTTATGTTATGGGTAAATGCTGATCGCCCGCACTCGTGGCTTAATGAAATGTTACACCAATACGCTCGACGAAATGTTACACCAATATGCTCGTTGGTTTGTAACAAAGAAGCGAGCGTGCTTGAGGTTTAGTTCGTAAAAGGATGATACACTAGAACACATCATAGAGCGGCTCGTTGTTCTGTTATAAGTAAATATTGTAGTCTATACTTACCTTAAAACATACAATGACATTAGAACAAGATATGCAGAGAACCATTAACCCTTCAGATACCGTCAATTAGAGACACAATAGTAAGACAATAGATGCGCGGCCACCGGTGGTCGCTTGGGGATTCATGAATTAAGTAACAATCAATTAAATTTTATCGGACCATTTTTTTTTGGAAAATATTTTTTTTATTTATGATTTTTTAGTAGGTGTAACCTAACAGTGAAAATTATTATAAATACTTTAAACTAAATCTGTTTTACAGGGTAACAATTGTTCACAAAGCATATGTGAGTTTTTAAGACACTTATAAGCACTTCACTAATGCTAATTTGGTTATAATATTGGAATCAATTGCAGTATTGTCAATTTAAGAATAAAGAATATTTTAATTGTTGGCGTACCGGAAAACGTAGCGTTAGAAAGCCTCCTACAAGGTGGACCGGATAAGGGTTGTGAGAAACCGATGGATGCGAGACGCAGAGGACCGTTCATTGTGGCGACGCTTAGGGGAGGCCTATGTCCAACAGTGGACGTTTTTCGGCTGAAATGATGAAATAAATTAGGTTTACCAAAAACTTCTCGTAATTGCTATGTTGCGGCTTTCACTATGCTGTTGCATTCTGAGAAATGATTCGAGCAATATTGAGGTAATTTGGTGCATATATCGTCATAAAGTGGTTCTGTCTGCGTTGGAAATTGTACCGAAGAATACTGAAATTAGGTAGAACAGTTGGAGATAGGTCTCCCCCAAGTGTCGCCACAATGAACGGTCCTGTAATTTATTTATTAAAAAATACTTTCACATGTATTTCTCAAAGTCCTTGTAAATGGACCCCACCTGCTTTATTCACTTAAAACTTTCCCTAACTTTACTTTCCTAGTACCATATCCATTAGTTTCCAACAAATAAAATACCCATACGTCTATCGTCATCAGTAAAGACCATTAAAGTATGTACACCATGACACATAGAAAATTATGTGAAATTATGGTTTCATGAAGAATGTATTTCAGTATTGCTATTTCAAATAAATGCTTTAGTACCTTGCCGTTTAAAATAACATGGCTGACGCCTATTAAGCCTTTAATGTGCCCCATAAATATTAAAACGAGAATGCTAAAATAACCCAGCATCGATTCAGAAAACATTACTGAGTAACTTTTAATGAGATCACCATCAATGATTGCATCACTACTTACCATCAGGTGGGATCGCAGTCAAGCATTAGTTTATATCAGACAAAAAAAAACACGAGAAAACTGCAACGTCTGTAGACAGGTTATCTTTTTAGTTTATTGACAATCTACTAGGGAATAAAAATATTCATGACTATGAGCAATCACTATTAATACTATTAGATTACTTCTGAATTATTAAAAAGAAAACTTAGTGATTACGTACAATTTTCTTTTTTTTCAGCAGGTTTTTATTGAAAGCTGACCCGACAGACGCGTCGTTAAAAAAGGATTGACCTTAATGTTGACAGCTAGGAAAAGTTCAGATGTAGTTTAAAGAAAAGTGTGTTCCGTACCAAGCATTTTATTTTTAAATTTTCTCTTCACAAGGAACTTGACGACACTTCAACAAATAATTTTCAAATTGTTTATATCACTTATTTGTAAAATATAATAAGTTTTTTTATGATTATTTCAGCAGTGATTATACAATTATTAATGTGATAGATTCAAAAATTAATAAAAAAGGAAAAGTTGCTCATATTCACAATTAATTTCACCTCTTTCAAGATTACCAGTAATTTCGAAGTAATCATGTATAATAAATAGTGTGACATATTGGTTAAAAAAAAACAATTACCTATCATACTGAGTCAATTTTATTCTTATTCCTTGTTGTAAAAACACTTTAAAAACAATTTAAATCAGAATACAACAGGTTTACTTACAATTGGGTTAAAAAGTGTGAAATATTATTGTGTAGAAAGTAAACTATTATTAAGTTTTTCACTCGACTGTCCCAAAAGGCAAATACCAAAGAGTACGAGCACTCAAACATAGCAGTCATAACCCAACTTCTATGCCGGAGGTTGTGAGTTTGATTCTCACCATATTACCATATACATAATTGGCACTTATTCTATGTGCTAACTGCATTTTTGCAACGAAATCGACGCGTTAAGGTAAACAAATTACTTATAGAGTTTAATAAAAGCTTAAAACGAATAAGGATGTTTAGTTTTGTAAAAATTACGAATCCACCAACTGAGTGGACTTTGAAATAAATGTAGTTTACCTACGGACGACTTGCAAAGCAATCTTACCTACTGACTACTTACTAGTTTGATAAAAATTCGATAATGGTCTATGACATTTCATTAATAGCACACTTGTTACGTACACTTTGCATATAGTATGGTCTAGGTTAAAGTTCCTCAATTGACACCATTGCAGCAACCCCACTTTATTTCTCAAACCTCTTCACCCAATCTCAAGGCCCTCAACAAAAACCGCCCACAGACAAAAAATAATCGATAGAACCTATCCTAACATCAGCTAATCAAGTGTTCGTCATCGCGGCACGTCACTAGTCATCTTATCGATCGTCACGTCGATATCTGCATAGGCAGTCCTTGACACGGCCGGCCGTGTCAACACACTAGCTGTCAGATTTCTATTTAATCTGTGCTCGCTTTGATATTGGCCTGTGAATATATAATCATCAGTTACGTGTCGGACTTATGTGTAATTATAACACTATTATTTTAATTTGTTTTGTATGAAAGGTTGACCTGATTTTAATTGAGTATAGGTAGTAATGGACATTTATTTGTTGGTAGTCTAGTAACTATTTACTAAAATTGAGTCGAAAGTTGGAGTTTTGAATAAAGAATGATCTAAACTATACCCAAATTGCTCTTGAAATATTGATATACATCTCTTCGACTGTCTAATCTAGTCTTGCCCAGGGATACCGCTACCCAGTCACTGGGTTGTGGAGTTCAAATACCCAGTCACTTTATGTAAATACTCGTCCTTATTCAACTATATCCCGCAAGCTTGAACGTTAACAACACAGTTTAGGAAGAGACTAAGTGCTATGCGTTCCAAATGAGAATAGGATCGATTGCGATACTTTGACTTGACGTCGTACTGTCAAATCGAAGAAATTTTGTCAAAATTGGAGAACTCGGAGATGACTGAAATTGAAGAACTGGATTCTGATGAAACTTTTTTCGTTCAAAGTTCGTAAATAAATTAAATTTCTCGTAAAATAATTAAAGTTTAATAAAACATTTCCTTGATTTGACAGGAAATCATGACATCACAACATGGCCGTCAATCCTATTCTCATTTGGAACGCATTGTATATTGATTGTTACACCAATAATCACTCAAATCATAACTAGAGAGAACCTTTGTTTACAATTACAATACATTTTATATAAAAAAATATGTTTCATAAACTTGTACAGTTTTAATATAACCTATCTTAACATCGTCTGTAGCACGGCTTGCAACCAATTAATGTAGGCAATTTGAAATTCAATTAACCCTTCAGATACCGTCAATTAGAAACACAATAGTAAGACAATAGATGCGCGGCCACCGGGTGTCGCTTGGGGATTCATGAATTAATTTGATCAAATAAGCAATTTTAAAGTTTAGTATATTATATAATGTCAACAATTTTGTTCAATATTCCTATGTTTAGCTTTTAATAAATCCAATAGTATTGTCATCATCAGCCTTTTTAATGTTCCCACTGCTGGGATTCAGGCCTCATCCTAGGAAAGGGAACGGGCCGTAATCCAGCACGCGAGCCCAGTGCGGGTTGGCAGTTGGCAGTTTGAATCACACAGAATGTCATATGTCTTCGAATTTTTGGTTCTAGGACATGCCGGTTTCTTCACGATGTTTTCCTTCACCGTTTTGAGAGCAGTGGTAATGAAATAAATTACACAAAGTTATACGCCTGGCAGGGTTTGAACCCGCGACCTACAACTCGTAAATCGTAGTCATTACCTCTCGACCACCACTGCTTTAATCCATTAGTGCTATGTGATAATCACATTGGTCACAGCCTAGTAAGTCTTTCAGTCAACAGCCCAGCTGTTTTTTCATGTTGTCTAAATATTTTTTTTTTTTTAAATATATTTTAACTACATTTTTATTTAGTGATAATAAAATGATAAAATATTCAAATCAGTCAAGAATGTAATAATAAGAAACAATTTTACTATAATAATTAAAATAGGAAAATATGCATTACAAATACTATAAAAAATAGCGTACTAAAACCCATGTTGATGGTTTGAGGAAACGTTTTAAAATTCAAGGTCTCCATTCAAAGTAACCTTGACGAAAGTTGGTTCAAAAATTACTTCTATATTTTATTTAAGTTCACAGAAACAAGCATACAACCTGTATAAAAGGGTACTTTGAAAAACGTGTTATAGGAATTCACTACGGGTTACAGGAATTTTTGAAAATCACCACGGGCCTGTAACGCAAAAGGCAACTGAAGAGACACAGGTGGGTTTTTGTTTTCGGCGGCGAAGACCTCTCGCACCGGGCTTTGGTTAAGGCCATGGTCCAGAGCGAGGTGGAATGGCAGGCGGTCGCCTCCTTTTGCGAAGAAGTAACGCTAGCAAAGGGGGAGGCGCCCTCGCCGCCGCCGCCGGGATTCCGATCCCGATTTCCGGCCACCGTAGACGCGAGCTCGTGGACGGCGAGTCATGGGTAGCTCGCTGTCCGACCGTCCGGTAACTGTCCAGACCGAGCCCAAGACGTCGACGGCGCGCACTGTTCCCGCGCGCCTCAAGGAGTTGTCAGCAACAGGAGATGCCCAGCTGGGTCGAAGCCTCCAGGGTTATCCGAAAGGAAATTCGAGCCCCGGTATGATGAGGCTAGAAGGAACGGGGTAGTCAGTGAGAGTCTGACACCATCTCCCGCTCCACCTAAGAGAGGGGGCTGTGATAATTTTTGCCCACCTTAAAAAAAAGATGGGTTTTAGTCTGTAAAAGTCCCTCTGGCTCCACTCGGACCGGAAGAAGTTATTTGAAGATTTTCTACCCTCACAAAAAAAGCCTACTCACCAAAAAAAATGGCTATTATACTCTCAATCACTTGAATAATAACAGCTAATCAAACTTAATCACCATAAAAATGGTTATCACACTACCAATCTCATGTTCGTACTGTGAATAAGTCCGCGTAGCAACAAACTCCAATCAAATCAATTTCCCTAAGATTTGAGAACGGATTAAATTCAATAGGCTTCAGTAACAAGAGGTTTAAAGAGCTAGTCACGTAAACACATACATTTAAAACCATTACATAGACAGCACTTCCCGTATGTTAACACCAAGCAAACAAAATGGTTGCTTAAGCGATACCTCACCATAATTGCTCTATTACACTCAATTACACCACCACTTTATGCTATAATACCATCACTTTACCCATGTACACTGAAATGAATCGTATTGGTTGACAGTGATAGTGAGTTTAGAGAGATGAACGAAGCTAGGAAGCTAGGGGAGGGAGTATTTTACTTAATAATGATGTCTTTTTTATAAACTACTAGCGGCCCGTTCCGGCTTCGCACGGGCAATAAATATAATCTATATTACTCAGGATGAATGTAGCTTACCAATTATGAAAGAATTTTTGAAATCGGCACAGTAGTTTTTGAGTTTATTCATTACAAACATACGTACAAATATGCAAATTTTCCCTGTTTATAATATTAGTAGATGATGATAAGTAGTGATGTAAATGATTGCATCACTTCTTACCAACAAGTAGTATGACACCAAAAAAGGCAAAGAAACCTTTTAGGGGATGGCAGAAAAAAAATATTTTCGAGTGCTCACTCACGTTTTAAAAGGATTTGTTGTGCAACATATATCATAACTACACACAGACATGGATCGTGCAGACGACCCAGCGTATACCAGCATATCCTCTTAATCTTTTTTTTTTAATATAAACTAGTACTTGACCGCGATCCCACCTGATGGTAGTGATGCATTGCATCACTACTTACCATGTGTCGTTAATGGTGAAGCGCATTAGTTTACTAAGAACCTATTCACCCTAACCTAGAAGACACTTAAATTATAATCGGACGGAAATACCGCAGCAGGCAAATGTTTCCAGTCTTTCAGTCAGTGTCAAAATTGTCTTAAGACAAGATAATATTTCTCTAAAAGCTTTTTTGTTGTTAATAAAAAACTATCCCTTTCCATTCTGGATGGAGTGTCAAACTTTGATCGACTAAGACCTACCTGCCTTCAGTTGACAACACATATTCAACGCATATTTTATCATGGTAAGTGAACCACGGCCAAAATTACTTAGAATGTGCATTTTAATTCGAGTAACCTCGATACTTGCCAAATTCTAATCCACACCTTGACACATAAAGACAACCTGCAGTTCATCACACACACACAGACAGTCCTCAATACAGTTCATCACACACACACATACAGTCCTCAATACAGTTCATCACACACAAAAACACAACAGCTATAACATACTATACTTTTCCTTATCAGCAAAGATAAGGTCAGGACAATAAACGACGGTAAACAAATTGACTATAAACGGCTGCATAAATAATAATTGTCTACAAAGCTTCCCTTTCTAAGTGCTACGAAAACATTTTCATTTTCCGACACCAATTGCATTTTCCGTAATTTAATTAGCTTTGTGCGGGCTTCTCGGAAAAATTGCGTTTTTCCGCTGTTAGTAGGACGTTGCGGCTTGTGAAAACATTACGATAATAGAACTTTTTATTAAAAAAAAAAAGAAATGGCTGTCGAAAATTAAATAATGCGACGTAAATTCCGCAAGCTAATATTATGTCTATATTTATAAAAGAAAGTCGTATTAATTGCAGTATTTATAACTCAAGAATGGCTGAACGGATTTAGCTGAAATTTGGTGGGGATCAGTTAGCTTAGAACCAAGAGTCGGACATATGACTTTTTATACGGAAATCTTCTTGAAAATCTTTAATCTGTTTATGCTCTCGCAATAGAGCGGAAGAAATCGTTGGATGATTTACCCAACTGAAAAAAAAAAACTGTTCATCTACGCTAATATTATAAAGGGGTAGTTTTTTTTTGTTTTTATGTTTTTTTGTATGTAGGAGGTAATCTCTGAAAGTACTGGTCCGATTGCTGAAATTATTTCATTACCGACTCTAAAACTTGTTCTTTCATATTTTAGAGTAATAAAAACCAAGTAAACATTGAAAGAGTGTCTTTTCACATTTAAAAACTACAAGATGCAAACGAAGAGTAAAATCTACACAGTCCATCAAAAAAAAATCTCCTAAAAATTGCAAAAATGTAAAAATCAAAAAAGAAATGTGTCTCTCTTGTTCAAAAAATAATTCTGGCATTTCCTCAGCAAAAAATATTCCACGGTAAATAAGTCAGCGAGTAAGTAAAACTTCTGCCGCATCATTCGTGCCTAACACAAGCCGACTTTATCATCGACGCCCATCAATATTGAGTGCACCGAAGTTTGTACCGTATTGGTAAAGTATTAAGGCGTGTTTTAAAATACAGGTGTTGTTTGATGGTGTTGGAAGGAGCGCTCGTGGGGCCGAGAGCGATAATAGCTTCCTCGTGATAGCTGAATGGGCCCTGACAGCACTCGCTTGCTTTATAAACTCGACGCAAACTGAATGATTTTTCATAGTACATGTATTTAAGGGGTGTCGCTCGGGGAAATGATGTAATTACGGTATAATGCGCATGTTTAAAGAGTTTTTATCTTTACGTGGAGTTTCTTTCAGAGGAAAACCTTATATGTGTTTATACGAGTATACAGCCTTAAATAAGTACTTCTATGTAGTAAATGACTACAGTATTTCGAGTGTTTTGTATTCAAAGTATGTAGCCAAAATTGTAAGCGTTGTTTTTACGAGATATCTAGTTAAGGGGTACCATTTGAAACCAGGTACAGTGAAGTCAAAACTGAAGGTCGCATGAAAGCCCACGATACCCGTAGATAGTTAGACACATTAACAACGGACAATAATTCCTAAAAACTTTGGATAACTGTTTCAACCAGGGTTCTTACAGTCTGTTCAAAGATTTGCTGTGAATTTCATGCCAAGAAGTGGAGAAGAGAGATTATTAAATTTACTTTTCTGAGAATCTACTTTCACTAATTACTTGCCCTCATTTCGCGTGATGGAATATGCAACGGCGTGCACGTCCTTCCTTCACAGACAACTATACAGACCTACTGTATATCTATGTATATATCTAGGTTCCTAGTTACCTACATAATTATGTGCGTTCGCTCAGAATGGTGTCAACTCCCGGACTCCGGTTCAGAGAAAGCCATTATTTATCTCGGAGCGACTGCTGCACCAAATACAGCTTCAAACTTTATTGCAGTGTGTATTTGTTTTATTTGAAATACGATGTCGATGTGTTCTTAGTGTAAATATTGGATGCTCTTTGTGTTTCGGGGAAAGAATTCTGATTTATTAGAGGGTATTGTTTATTGGCACAGACTGGAGAGTGTTGGCCTGAAATTGAGCAGAACCAAAACAGAGTACTTGTTCTGCGATTTCGGCGGTCTCTCCAATTCTGTGCCTTTAGCTCTCGCCGGAACGCCCATACCGATCTGTTCCGACTTTAGGTACCTAGGGTCGCTCGTCCAAGGGGATGGTGAGGTAGACCGGGACGTAACACATCGGATCAACGCAGGATGGATAAAATGGCGACAGGTCACGGGAACCACTTGCGACCCACGGATGCCCCTCAAGTTGAAGGGTAAAATCTACAAGTCCGTGATAAGGCCTGTCGTACTGTATGGATCAGAATGTTGGGCTGTGAAAAAGAAGGATGAAAAAAGATTGCATGTAGCAGAGATGAGAATGTTAAGATGGATGTGTGGTGTGACAAGAATGGATAAAGTGAGAAATGAGTATATTAGGGTAAGTTTGAAAGTGGCGCCAGTGACTGAAAAGCTGAAAGGAAATCGTTTGTCTTGGTATGGTCATGTGAAAAGGAGGGGCAAAACGCATGTTGCTAAAAAAGTTATGAGTTTACATGTGGATGGATGGAGGGGGAGAGGGAGGCCAAAGAAAAGATGGATGGATTGTGTGAGAAGTGATATGAAAGAAAAGGGAGTTAGTGATAGCATGACGAGTGACAGGACAGAATGGAAGAAAAAAACGTGTTGCGCCGACCCCAAATAAAACGGGACAAGGGCAGGAAGATGATGATGATGTTTGTTTCTTGTGTACTACGAAAATATGATACTGGGTATTTAGGCCAGAATTTCGATTTGTTTAAAATGAGAAATCGTCCAAATTCTTCTCCCTTCTCTATAGTGGGCAGGAGGGCGGGTCAGGCTTTTACTGACTAATACACCACCTATATTTCTTCTTTGCCTTGCGTTCCAGGACTCTGGTTTTCCCTTTCGTCAGCTACCCCATGGCCTAAGTAGGCTTTTACCCTACTGGCTCCTATGGCTTTGCTAATATTTCTTTGAGACGCGCGTAGAACACTACTCGCCGTCTACGACTCGGGTTCGGTTTTTAAAATAATGAGTATAGATAGGTACTTCATGTTTATAAGTGAAATATAGTAAAACAAATCATCTCGAAATTAGAAAGACGCTCGAGCATAAAGTTAAAACAGAGACAAAAAACAATTCTCACACCAGTCCCACTTAACCCTTCAGATACCGTCAATTAGAGACACAATAGTAAGACAATAGATGCGCGGCCACCGGGTGTCGCTTGGGGATTCATGAATTAAAGACGAGAGTACTGTTCACATTGCTGCTTTAGAATCACAAAACAAACTTCATACCTTATAACTTCAGAAGCCTGCAAGTGGGACGTCACATACAAAGAGTACAACAGCGAGTAGTCGGGCACAATTATTTGTATTGTGTCCCAGCTGCGAGTCGCGAGCTATGAAACAAAGCTTAGAACACACCTGAAACACCCAGCGATGAAACAAAGCTGGGAATTGCTTGGAACCGGCTCGGAACAGGCTTCAAACACGGGGGGCCGGACAACGCTTGATAAATGGCCGAGCCACGCGCTGTACATACTAAGTGGCCAACCATCCGTCATTTTTATAGTCAGCCCGCTCCAAATCTATGTGTTTTATCATAGTAAGCCGAGAAATTTGAATATATTGGCTGTCAAATATAATTATATTGTGTTGGAATTGTTTTTTCATGTACTTTCTTCAGATTTTTTTATGAATTGGTGCTTATGTAATGAAATATTATTTTCATAATTTATAGGTCTTTTGTGATCTTGTCTTAAAAATTAGATAAAAGTTTTCATACCGCTGTACGCCTAATATTTATTTACACTTTTATAGGTTTTGAGAAAAAGTGCTTTTGTTTAGGGGTAAAATTGTTGTTTGCAACTTTTTGTCACCATTAATGAACGGTATTCAACAACGTAAAGCTGTATAAAGGCGTATGTATATTTAAAACGTATTTGATTGAAAATACACTCGGTTATTTATTCATTCGCGTTTATAAATTCAGTTGATTCAAAACGTAACCACTTTCTCTACACAATCATTTCAATTTCCTATTAATTTATTCAATTTTCTTTTGCTGTATCAAGATGAAATTCTTCCGACGGTTTTTCAAATAACAACCATTTTTTGGTGGGAAAATCATCTAATTACATCCCCCGCCCTTGAGCGGAGCGCGAGGGCGTGTCAGACTGACTAAAAATCCACTCTTGCTCCTTCTTTGTCATCGTTCCAATGCCCCGGAGATCTTTTTCACACAACCCATAGCCCCAGTAGGCTTCGACCCTGCTGGGCCCCTACGGTTGCTGACAACTCCTTGAAGCGCGCGTAGAACAGTACGCGCCGTCAAAGACAACCATAACGAATGAACGACAACACCCATATTACGTCATCATCATCATCATCAGCCTTTTTTAATGTTCCCACTGCTGGGACTCAGGCCTTCTCTCTAGGAGAGGGAATGGGCCGTAATCCACCACGCGGGCCCAGTGCGGGTTGCTGAATGTTACATGTCTTCGAATTTTTTGTTCTAGGACATGCCGGTTGTCTCACGACGTTTTCTTTCACCGTTTTGAAAGCTGTTTCACCGTTTTGGTAATGAAATAAATTACACAAAGTAATGCGCCTGGCTGGGTTTGAACCCGCGACCTACAACTCGTAAGTCGCAGCCATTACCACTCGGCCACCACTGCTGCATATTACGTTATCTTTTTCATTATAAAAGAGTTCAAAAAGGTTTATTTCGTAAGTAATCTTACACAATTATGTTCTTACGAATACTGTAGGTAATTAGAGTTTTGAACCGGAACATCTGAAAAACTTTTTGTTACAAAAACGAAAGTGTGTATAAAAAGTTTTGTGTTTAATCTACGAACAAGTTTAGGAATCGTTTGACCTACTTAGCTATACCTACAGTTATTAATAAGAGCAGCTCATTAAGCGCTGCCCTATTAGCTAAAGGTACTTAGATAATAGAAAACAGTGATGGCGCAGTGGTGACGGATCCGACTTACATGTTGTAGGTCACGGGTTCAAACCACCCAGGAGACTTTGTATAATTTACTAGCTTTTACCCGCGACTTCGCCCGCGTTTATTAATATACTTTACTCTTTCTCTCCCTTTTCTCACTTTAAAAAAAATAGCCTATGTCCGTCTCCAGGGCCCGAACTATCTCTGTACCAAAATTCATCGAAGTCGGTTTTGCCATTTAGGCGTGAAGACATAACAAACAAACAAACAAACTTGTTTTCGCTTTTATAATATTAGTAAGAATATCATCACCAAGGCTCTCGAGACGGTGAAGGAATATATCTTGAGGAAACCGACATGTCCTAGAATCAAAAATCCGAAGACATGTGACATCCACCATTCTGCACTGTTGGTGGATTACAGCCCATTTCTTCTCCTAGAAAATAGGCACTCTAGCCTATTTATATTAGTTAACACTAGTAGAAAGCTTCAAATGTACGGGAATGACGTCATTTCAACGCTCAGTCACGTAAACAAAACAAAAGAATTGGCGGCAAGGTCAACTCGAACCGTTTGACGCAAGCGAAATCGTTGTACCTTGGCTAGGAGGGTAGGTTTTCCATAGGCTTTGTTGAGGAGTCATACGGTTTCAAGTTTGCAGGAGAAGAACTTGCAAAGAAAACCATCGGAGAATCAGAGAGCCATAAAATATAATAGTCATTATTTCAAACGTTTCATTATCTAAATTCAAAACATAAAGGTAGTCCCTCACCAAAGCATGTGAGTATAATGTAACAGTTAAGATAATGTACAAAATCTAATCTTTTTGTAACATTCCAAGCGAATGCTCCCGGTGAATGACCACCTTTATTATGTTTTTCTGTTTGTCATGTACGGTTGTATGAGATAAAATAAACAGAACATTGCACCTTAATTAAAATAAGCTTGAACCGGGAAGCCACGAATGACATTTCGTTCCGGGAAACGGAATATTTGGTTTGTGAATTTTAGAAAGTTTTGTCGAAATGAAGGTAGATATTATTTTCGTTGGTAGAGTTGGAATAAAGTTATGCATAAGGCAAGTTGAATTTATAAATACAAACGTTTCCTGTGAGCGTATAACCTAATTTAATATATAAACTAATTGTTAAGTCCGATAGCTGTTATCTAAAAAATAAAATAGCGGTTTGACATTATTTTCTATACAGAAGCTGACAAACTGCCATTTTTTATTTCTGACGTTAACGTCTTATTAATTTAGTTATTGAAAAATCAGCCCTAAATAAAAAAAATATGTTTTGGATGATATATTTTCGGTTCATTATAATTTAAAAAACGTCACACAAAAGTCAGCCAATTACATCGGCAAACTAAAACTCCTGTAAAATCCAATGTTTAACTTTAACCAATTAGTTATAACCCAGTCACCTACCACGGAACATTCGACATCACTTCATTAAGCAATATGGAACACGTAACTTTCACGTTTTTTCCTGTTATTTACCTCGTTTTACACACACTGTTAAGGAGATTCCATAGTACTCTCAACTTCCTTAAACTGAGTATGATCTTCCAAAACGTGCAACACACGGGTTGTTTCACGGTTTTTGAGGCTTAATTACAAAGAAACAAATCAAGTAAATTAGAAGGCACTATCACACAATAACAACGAGATTATTTTATGCATTATACGGCCATAACTACCATTCAGCATGCAACCACACACACCATCAAAATAAAAAATCTTAAGACATACCCATGAAGCAGGAGGGTATCTCGGGAACGGCGCGATCAGCTTGGTAGCCAAGTTGCTGGGCAGGTCGTGCTTTATCCCTCTTTTTAAACGCTGTTTTCTTCTCTCCCGCGATTTGCTTCTTAGCATAAGAGCTGCCTGCATACTTGCCAGGTTTGTGGCCTTTGGAGAGCTCCGGCACAAAACTCAGCCAGTGGCCCCCGATAGCTTTGCAGCTATCCACAACGCGCACTTTGTCTCCTTAGTCCCAGTCACTTATACAGTTATCAAGTTTACCGCGGATCGACACACTTTTAAGTCTTATTTTTTACAGCGAAGAACTACTTCTAGCGCGTCTACACTACCCCTAACTAGCGATAAAGAGATACAAAGACTATTTACACATCAAACGTCGATATCACCCTTAAATTAGTCCCATCACAGAATTAATTACTTTCAATTAAATCTCACTATATAGAATGCTTTAGAATTGGATTGAGATAGGCACAAGAAAGGCGCGAAACTATTTTTAATTTATATCTAAGTTTAATTTATTTATATAAGTAAAGTGGTCGATCTTAGATTTACGATATGTGAGAAGGGAGTACGTTATGGAAGCAAGCGCAATTTGGCGTTTAGTGTTGTTTAGTTCGAGTGTTTGTCACTCTTGTCGCTCATGTTTCGTTCCGCACGTCGAGCCGCAGTCTCTGGTTCTTCGACACCTGCCATCGGACGCTAGTGTCCACTGGGTGTCGCAGTTTCATGGCCGGCCCACTTTGATCACTGCACTCAATAACACTTCACAGTAACACATGTTACACCGTCTCTAACACCAACTGAACACCAGATTTATCATCGAGAGGCAAATTAAGGACACTTATACCTACATAAAAGGTGACATTTCCCGTTCGTTGCATTGTCTCGTTATACATGCTTACATAAACTAGCTATAGAATACAGTAAACATTGAATACATACCTAAATAGCGGCGCAGCTACGAATGTTACCTCTAGAGCATAGATGCGAGGCTCAAAGGGCCTCTGTACATACACAACACATATATAGTTGAGATACCATGCTTACGCTATTACATGTAACACTTATGTTGCTACAGTACTCGCCGGGGCTTGTGAAACATTGGATACGAGAGAGACATAATCGACGTAAAATTTGATAATAGGCATCACAAACACTGATCCTGTCTTTATTCTCATTCACAAGTCAACAATCTATTTATGTTGCTATTGACTTGAAAACAGCTAGCAATGCTCTATGATGTAAACATCACAACTCAAGTCGACGTAATTTACGGAAAATTGCTTGTAGTCATTGGCATATAATTTGTAATCGATTTGTTTTGATCATTGCTGTCTCGAGCCCGATGTTTTGCAATGGTGAGTACTGTACAGTGTATTTTCTTACTATGTCCTATTTGATAAATAAACATGGCATGAACATCATGATTTTTTGCGTCAATTACGTACCAAAATTATTGAATGTTGGTTTTTGTCGGAGACGGTTATAGTATCAAAAATTGAATCGAAATGTCAGTCGGCCATGTTTGTTTATATATCAAAAAGGACAAGTAAAACAAAACACACTTTAGCGGTATACCTCGATGAGTTCGCATGGCGATGGCGGGTCGTCGGGGTGGGGCGGGTTGACTCGGGACGGCGGCGCGGCGAGGCGGGACTCCCAGTGCTGGCACGAGTATGCGCGGACGCCGGAGGGCGCGGGGTGGAGGGGGCTGTGCGGCCCCGGGCTCTGCGGCGCGGGCTGGCGGCTGTGCTGGCGCGCCTGCGCAGGGAACATGAAAAGTTAGGATATAGAACGCAAATGAAGCAGGTACAACTAGCTAAGTGTAACATGTTGGCGCATAGTGTGCCTGCTGTAGTAAAAACCTAAAAAATCTGACTGTAAACTATAAAAAGAACAATGACAGAATTTTTGCTCAGGTAGCCTATGCGTAGCCTACTTCTTACGTTAGCAGTATAAAAATGCTTTCAGTTTTCATGATGATGATGATTGATGATCATTTATAAATAAATAGTAGCCCATCCTCCATATCTCTACATTGACATCGTGGTGACGCTTGCGCGCCTTAATGAGCTTTGTATCGGGAATATCGTTACATGATCAGACTATGGGCGATACAACCTGCAGGGCAGTAATGTGAGGAATTATTGGGCTACAGCGACCCCACGTACTCGATCTCTCGAGAGGATTCGTGTTTCTTATCTCAGGCTTGCCTTTATTGGCTGTCCGTAGTGCACAATTACTAGGGACAGGGCTCTCAATTCTCTCTTGTCTTTACTGGCTCGCTTGAGTACAGATTCGCAAGAGCTAATGTGCTCAGTAGGAGGATGTATAATCCCAAAAGATACTAATAAGGATCTTCACCATATTTCCGGGATTATCCTGATAGCCATGATACCTCTTCACTTTTAAAGCACATCAGAATATGTTGCCCCTTGTTGCTATGTCACTCCGTGCTAGCAACTGTATTTGGGGGCCCTTTCATTGAATATGCAAGTCACAGCCCTTTTGTCGTTTTTTTTTTGTTCAGGTAGAGCTATATAGTAGATATATAGTCTTTACACAGTTCGTGGTAGCCAGTACACTTTATCCTCCCAAAATTACTGCCCAATATTTTTGTTTGCCATATCTTTCAACAGTTTCCCACTAATCTGAGGTTTTCTTTAGGTGCACTAGCATAGCGCTTACAAGGATAATCATTAGTTGACACCTCATTTCATAAAAAGCGTCTAAGTGGAAGATGTGGAGATGGAATAGTAATATAATGGTCTAAAGTCAGTGGTGTCATATTATGCTACATGCCTCTAAAGTCGAACATTTGGAAATCATCGAAAGGAAAAAGGATGACGTGTTATTTTGTTCAGTGTTGCCTCTGTTTGATCTCCAGACTAGTTCATCACTCGTCACGCAAAACTTATGATCCATCCAGTTGTTTATCTCTAATAAATCTAAGTAATACTTAGATTCAAAATGAATCAAAAGATTGAAATGATTGTCATATTGTCTGGGAAAGACCAAATACTGTGGTCCTTATAGAGCCAGTTCAGATACTTTATAGGGAAGGATTTTCGGCTAAGATGGTCATTCATCCAAAAAGATATCCACTGCTGGATGCAGGCCTCCTTTAAGCATCGCCACATCAACCGTTATTGTGCATCATGCATCCATCGGCTTCCTACAGCCTTCAACAGTCTGGACAGGCACTCAATAAAAATCAAATCCTTATTTTTAGAAGTACTGAAATAAAATGGGATAATAGTTACCTTACGGCCCGCGAGCGAGGCGCCGCCCGCCGCCGCGTACATGCACCGCCGGCGCCGGCGTTCAGCTAGCGCGCCGCATGGCTACAGGGGGCGGGGCCATGCGCGCGCGTCGCCGCCGCATCCGGGCTACTCACCGACACCTACAACATCGCAACGACATGCTACTATTAACGTTCGAACACACAAATCTGTCACTTCACCGTCAAAACGCCGAACAGTAGTGTTAGCTTAATTGGGTGAAGCTAATATCATCATTCATCCAATCACGATGGAATGTCAGTTCACTTGATGCTCACTACAAATGAATTTCCTCGGTTTTTTAGACCAGCTGTTCTGTCAACGTTCGGATTGTATGTGCGACGAGCCAGTCGCATGGAGCCGCTCCAAAACTAGATTTTTTGACGTAACTGACCGGTGAATTGACGGTGACGTGACTAGCATTGTGTAGTGTGCAAAAAATAGGAAATCTATGTGTGTTTAGTTCAAAAGTATATAATGTCTAGTGCAATCAAACGGGCCCTCTATTTCACTTCTTGGCTAAATGAATTCAGACGGCATTTGGGACTTTTGTATAGGTAATTATTATTATTATATCTAGCCCATACTGTCCCACTGCTGATAGGTAATACGAAAAAAATATATACTGCTTATTTTTGCAAGAAGTGAAAAAGAGTTTAAATATAAGTACTACTCAATAAAATCAAAACGATAAAGTTTTCTATGTGAGTTCTTGTGCACAGCACCCCGCTACAGTATTTTTAAAGTATCCAATATAGATTTATCAGACACTTGACTATAGTCATTCAATTACAAAATATAATCAATTAGAATATCTAGGTCATTGGAACATACGTTATATAATAGAATAATGATGCAGTAAATTTCCTTAAAAAAAACACAAAAACGTTGCGGGCTTATTTCTCAACTATAGTTGTGCGTTAGATATAGTAGAATATTAAATTTGAGTACATAACACTAGATTTGTTAATACATACTTGTTAACGTAACTAGGGCAAATATAATTTCTGATGATAGATATAGATACCTTAGAACATAAACTGTGTAAACATCTCCAAAAAGTATTATTATCATATTTATTTCACAAATTGTATAATATTATAATTCATGTATTTTTTTACAGTATTCGAATAGGCTTTAAATATTTGATAGGCAAAACATTGGGCACGCCACGATTATGGCGGTAAGTCCCCTCTTTGAGGCGTGGCTAGAAAGACCTCACGGCGTCCTTACCTTCCGCATGACGCAGGTCCTCACCGGACATGGCAAGTTCGGGAGGTTCCTGCATCGGATTCAAGCGGAAGAGACGCCCGGGTGTCGCCACTGTGCGCAACGCCCGGAGGACACGGTGGAGCACACCGTCGAGGTGTGCCCTGCCTGGGCGGAGCATCGCCGTGCCCTCGTGGGGGCGATCGGCGGCGGAGACCTCTCGCGCCGGGCCCTGGTCGAGGCCATGGTCCG
Source organism: Mythimna lalbum (assembly GCA_949319445.1). NCBI lineage: Eukaryota > Metazoa > Arthropoda > Insecta > Lepidoptera > Noctuidae > Mythimna > Mythimna lalbum. Next base: position 6,898,780 of record OX439352.1, on the reverse strand, counting down.
GAGCGAGGAGGAATGGCAAGCGGTCGCCTCCTTCTGCGAAGCAGTAATGCTTGCAAAGGAGGAGGCCGACCGCATCAGGCAACGGCGCCCTCGCCGCCGTCGCCGGGATTCCGATCCCGATTTCCGGCCACCGTAGACGCGGGCTCGCGGACGGCGAGCTATGGGTAGCTCGCTGTCCGATCGTCCGGTAATGGACCGAGTCTAAGACGTCGACGGCGCGCACTGTTCCCGCGCGCCTCAAGGAGTTGTCAGCAGCAGGAGGGGCCCAGCTGGGTCGAAGCCTACTGGGGACAGGGTTGTCCGAAAGGGAGCTCGTGCCCCGGTGTGAAGGCTAGAAGGAACGGCGCGGGGTTTTTAGTCAGTAAGAGTCTGACACTGTCTCCCGCTCCACCCAAGAGCGGGTTTCGTCAAAGATGATTTTCCCCGTCGACAAAAAAAAAAAAAAAAAAAAAAAAAAAAAAAAAAAAAAAAAAAAATAGGCAAAACATAAACTAGCAAACTAAATATAAAATTGAAAAAGCTCAAAACAACATTGTCTAGACACGACATTCCACACTCATTTCGCGCACACAAAACATCGGTTAGCAAAATAATCCACAGGGTCCTAATATTTAATTAATTACAAACTCGACGCATGTAATTACGCCGAGCGTCCATTTGGTATATTAATTACAACTGAGCAGCCATTAGTTTCTAACATTTTGAACCGACGTGAGGATGCAATTTAAATAAATTAACTTGCCAATGGAAATCAATTTTCGATTACCTACTAATAATTTAGTGTGCAGGATTTATGCAAATATTCATGTTATGGTTTTGTTCGAGTAAAAACGTAATATTGTTTGTTGCAACCACTGTTTTACGGAAAATGCAAAATCCGTGTACAAAAAAAAACCGTCAACTGCTTGGCATAGGCCTCCCCCAAGTGTCACTACAGTAAACGGTCCTCTACATCTCGCATCCATCGGATTCCCGCAACCTTTACCAGGTTAATAATAAACAAAATATACGTCAACGTTGCAAATATATATTTATTCAGACTACAGGTACATCAATGTCTTAATTCACTAAGCCCCAAGGAACACCGGCGTTTGCGCTGTCATTGTCTTTCTATTGTGTCTCTAATTGACATGATTAAAAGGTTAAAGGCATTGTCTACTAATCAACCCTAGAGTTAAAAAATAATTATACCTATATAATATAAAGATCATGCAGTTGGAGACTATATCGTATGATAGATCATCATCTTCCTGCCCCTCGGGTATTTGGGTTCGACACAAAACGTTTTTTTCTTTCATTTTATCCTGTAACTTTCTCGCAAGCATTGACTCCCTTTTCTTTCTTTTTCTTTTCTTTCTCATATAATCCATATACCTATTTTTTTTTAATCTCCCTCTCCCATCCATATCTTTTTTATAACTTTTTTAGTAATATGCGTGTCATCCTACCTTTTTACATGATTATACCAAGACAAAAGATTCCGTTTCAATTTGTAGGATATACCTACGAGTGTAAAATATAATCCTGTCTTTGTTATCGCGCGGACTGGTAAAAAAGAAAAAGTAAAAAGGTTTTGTATATTTCTGCAAAAGCCCAGCTGCCGCTTGCTACCTACGCCATATTTTTTTAAAATTAATTTGCTTATTTTGGGCGAAATTATAATATAATTTTCCATAAATATGTTATACGTATAAAGGTATATGTCAATGCATATAATATGAAAAAAAAATGCATATAAAGTTTATTCTAATCTGTGAGTCCATACATACAATTCTTTTTAAAATAAATTAATATTGTAATACAGAATGTAAATTGTAAAATCAATAAAAAAAAATTAAAGAAAATAATTTTGTCTAGGTAGCCATGGAGTTTTTTAAATGGTTTTTCCCTATAGGAAACTACAAATTGAAACCGTGCGCTAGCTTTTAACGATCTATTTATATGTGCTTATGTAGGCCTTTAAGTAAATAAAGTATTTTTGAATTGCAATGTAAACATGCCATATAAATATTACAATTGTAGAGTTGAAATTTTATAACTAGGCATTTTGCAAGTTAGTAAAATCTAACCTAATCTTTTAAATAAATTATTTAAATCAAATCAAAATGATTTATTTCAAATAGACCTTTTGCATAGTCAAAATGTCGGTCAGTTCTAGGTAACTGAAGCTAAATCGCACGTTCCAAAGCGTAGATCTCTAAGGATAAGAACGTGCAAGAAACTCCATGGCCACTCTTTAAAATCATACTTGAGTTATTTCAAATTAGAAAGGTGTATATCTGTGCATTTTATGACCGAGATTAATAAATAACTAACTATAAACAAACGACCCTCGTCTAACACCTATACCTGGCCATTAAAAACCCATAACTAAAGACCATAAAATATCCTGCCACCATTAAGACCGTGCAGTTATAAAACACCCTGTATTTAAACCATGGTTTAAACCGCGCTGATGCATACGATTAGTTAACTCAGTGCCAATGCATCACCCGCAGTACGATGAGACCTTGACCTCGTTTCCCAAAGAGTTTTAGTAACAGCTGATAATTAATCAGCTGTTTAGTTTGTTTTCTATTGGTAATTTTTTTGAAATTTTAATATTTTTTTATGGTTAAATCAAATTTTAGAAAAGAATTTACGTGTGACTGATAAAAATGTGTGTATCTTGTGATTGAAAATAAAAACTTACGAGTTAAGTCGCGAGCAACTTTTGTATTTTTATACCTAAAAAAATGTTGAGAAATTATTAAATAACTTCTTCAGCTTTAGAGTGGAGCCAGAGGACGTTTTTTACTGATTAAAACTCACCAATGTTCTTTCTGTTGCTCTTTGCGTTCCATGACCGCGATAACTCTTTTGAACATTCCCGCAACAGCCATCGACTCTACTAGGTTTTCTGTTAAATTAGTCATGTTTATAGAAATCTCGGATGAAGTAACTGATCAGCAAAATGTATGCTAAATGTATGCTGAATAGTTTAGATTTTTAAGACACTAAAAATAGAACTTCCTACATGTTTACTCGCTCTCATGATGATACAAGCAACATTGACCTACAAAAACATACATATTATATCACGCCTATACGAGTATAACCCGAATTATAAGTGGTTGAAAATTCAAGAATTTTCCAGCAAAATTAATTTCGGACAACACACCTTATTTACAATTACCTAAAACTTAAATCAGTTCCAACAGTATTTACCTAAAAGGTCGGCAAAGGTTAGTTCAAACACTGTGTCCGTCGCTCGCGCACCGCGAACTTCGCTGGAGCGAAAACCGCTTGGGTTTTCCAACAACGATATAAGTTTAATGGAATAAACAATCGAAGTGCGCCGCCAATCTAAATTAATGACGGGCTTGGAAGGCATTCGGTGTATCTTGTAGTACGAGATGGCTCACATTTGCGTGGCGTGGCCTGATGTATTGGCGATTGGCTGGTTTTGTAAATATGTAATGTAGGTAGGTACGGTATGAACAAACAGGCTCAGGGGAGACCGTTATAGTCTCTTCAGAGATGTGTCGTAACAGGCATTGCACTGAGAGGGTTCCGGAATGGTCTTTTGAGAGGTAACGGGGCTCCTTCTATGTGCTGATGGTGATCACCGGGGTGGTTTTATCCATACTCCCCGGAGTCCGGACACCATTTGAAGGTATCCCCACGAAAACAAAAATAAGGGTATTGTATTTTATGGGAAGGTTCAAGCATGTTGTACTGGCTGCAAGTAACATTGCACAAGGCCAGAAAATGATAATAATAAACCTTCTTTTTTATTGTTGATAAGCTCGCGCTGGACGGCTATCTCACCTGATGGGAAGCGACGGTGTGGTCGACAATGGAGCACTCTAACCTAGAAGAAACCTGTTCACTCTTGACTTAAAGATCCCCAGGTTATTGCTATCAGGCAACACAGACTCCTGCTGGAAATTCCATTCCTTAGCTGTACGAATGTCCCGTTCTGTATTCGATTACATTGTTGTTTTTTAGTGTTATTTTATCATTTTCAGCGATCCGCAACTGGCTTAGCCTTTTTCCAAGTCATATTAAAACACGCATTATTACGCAAGGTCAACTTTCAAACATATACAAAATCAATTAATTATGTCACACAACATAAACGCTCATAAAAGTCTCACAAACATTCCAGTTTTAAGTTATTGTGTTTTATTATTATTAAAAACATAGGAATAGTTTGCAGGTTTTAAAATACTTTAAAATACCCTTGCGTATAAATACATTCTCTTTTTTGTGGTGGGAAACTAGCCAATGACTTTTCGCTCTAGGTTGTAGTGGGAGAAGTCATCTGCGTTTTTAATCAGTCAAGCCATTCGCTCTCGCTCCAAACCTTAGCCTCAAGCAGTGTCCGGCAGCGTATAGACTCTTGGCAACGAACACTATCATATATCCGGCAAACACTCCCATTCTCATCAGCTCTTTTGCCACCTATGGGGATTGTAGAGCTAAACAAGATGGAGTACCCAGTCGCAAACACACGACCCTGGCAAATAGAACACGACAGCAAGAAAACACTCGTCGGGCAGGTACAATGCAAAAAATGAAAAGGTGTAAAGGGTGACTATAAATTATATTAATTATGAATTACTAGCTGCTCCCAGCGGCTTCGCCCGCGTGATAGCAGAAAATTACCCCAAGGGAACATACTTCCAGGATGAAAATCCTATCCTATGTCCTATTCCAGGACATGGTCTATTCGTGTACCAAGTTTCATCAAAATTGGTTTTACCATTTAGGCGTTAAGACGTAACAAACAAACTCACTTTCGCTTTTATAATATTAGTAAGGATTATGAATTATCACTTCTCGTACAATTTTCCTATTGTTATTATCCCTTTGCGATATAAAACATGAGGATGGTTATTTTTTTAAACCGGCATAGTAATCAGTTTTGTGACCTACCCTACAACAAGCACAATTTGAGCAAGTTTAATAGTGTAAACCATCTAAACTTGTAATTAACACGTAACAACTAACAACGTTTGGTGAATCTTGTAGTACAGGGAACACCTCCCTTGGGAGTCGCGACCTATGTTAACTAATGTATGTGGAGATGATGAATTGACTAGTACATACACTTATAGTACGAATTAAGTCGGGGCGAGGCTTGTAGCAAATTGTACCAAGAAGCCCCAATGATTACGATTTAAAACTTGTTTCGATTAGGTTACCGAGCCCTTACTTATACAGGTATAAGTCCTGACGGGGCCCCCAACAGAACGCGGCCCCCGTAGATAGACAGATATATTATTACTATTCGATCATTATTATTCCATTTATTACTTTGTATTTACATATTAGGTATTTAGATTTTTAAATATTTCTTAAATAAAACACATTAAAAAAAACATTTAAAAATAGTAGCCCACCGGCATTGGGAACAGAGTCCAAGCTACCGGTGGTCAGGGCTCCTGAGAGAGGAATCTCCTAACTACGCGTGCCGTACTGCTTTCTGGATCAGGTTCTTGATCCAACTGCCTAACGAGAGCCTCCTTAGATATTGTTCGAGGCTCTTAGTTTTAGTACAGCAAAATAGCCATTAACACTAAATTATGTTAAAACCTCTCTCTTTCCTTCACACAGAATCGCAAACTTTCTAATAATATCGTCTTCCAAGCATCAGCAAACAAATCCGATCCAGGTTTCGTCTCCACGAACGCGTTGGGCATCGTTAGCATACGCGGTATAGGGGAGGTGGATCTAGCTACAGTGCGACAGAATGGGACATTAAATAGTTTATATTTTCTAGAGCGATTGTAATTATTTAACAAATAACTGACACAACTCCGCATGCAAATCGGACGCCTCAGTGTAATCATTAATAATATTGTAAGCTGTATATGTATATATATAGAATGCTATATATACTTCTTTGTACTATGCATAGACTCGCGTTTGACCACCATCTCACCTGATGGCAAGCACTAATGTGGCCGACGATGGAACACAATTGCCTAGAAGCAATCGATTAACACTTGACTTAAAGACCCCTAGGTTATTGCTATCGGGAATCACAGACTCCGGCAATGAATTCCACTCCTACTATAATAAATACGTACTGCACAGCGTACGCACAGCACAGCACAGCGTACGCGTAAACACGTACGCACTGCACAGCAACAACACCATGTCTAGTCAAGACAGCTGTATCTCAACTTCATGTCAAAGAACAAGTGCCTAATAACATTAGCCAAGAATAATGACATCATAACAAATCTGGAATCTAGATGAAGCTGTTATGGAAGGGGGAACAATAAGCGGGCTCGCGGACGGCGAGCCATGGGTAGCTCGCTGTCCGATCGTCCGGTAATGGACCGAGTCCAAGACGTTGACGGCGCGCACTGTTCCCGCGCGCCTCAAGGAGTTGTCAGCAGCAGGAGGGGCCCAGCTGGGTCGAAGCCTACTGGGGACAGGGTTGTCCGAAAGGGAGCTCGTGCCCCGGTATGAAGGCTAGAAGGAACGGCGAGGGGTTTTTAGTCAGTAAGAGTTTGACACTGTCTCCCGCTCCACCCAAGAGCGGGTTTCGTCAAAGATGATTTTCCCCGTCGACAAAAAAAAAAGGGGCAACAATAAAATAAAACCTGAAACCTATAAGCTGTTATTAAATACTTCTGACTACGAAAATATTTAATATTTTATGTTTCACAATATATTTAAATGTCACATTTTAACTAATAATAATTTTAAATAGTGAAAACAACTCATAAATAATTTTTAGTTTACCCACAACACAATCACCTCAGATTACATTTAAAATAATACAAATGTGTCATATTGAAATAAGTTTCAAGCATCTTAGCACAAAATCCCCATCGGTTTACTCAAACAAAACCTCACCGCACCGATGTTACATAACCAGCCCAATAACCGAAGTCATTTTAATATTTTCGTTATGTTTAGGAACTGTTTTGAAATACAGAATTGCTTTATAGCTACATTCTGCGGTCGGTAAAAGTTCAAAGTACGTTTAGATCAACCGATAATAGAGAAATATCGTGACGCCGAAACGAAGGTAAGGCGAAATAGGATTAAACAGCTATTATTGTAAATTTAAAACTCCCTAAATAATGGTTTACCAGTTACTGTTAATATACGATAAGATACTCGTACTAATTTTATAGGGCAGTTATACTAAGTATTTGCTACGCGCCGTAGCGGTCGTAGCTATGTGCTACGCCGGTGCTACGCAAATGCTACGACATTTACGCCAAGGTTTATTTTTGGCAATTGTGTTTTTTGTGTTATGAAGTTGGTCGATATCTTCTTTCTAGTATTTTCCTTTCCTAATTAGCTTGCTATTAAGCATACTTTAGAGATGTTTTTTTTGATTTGATTAATAAAACATTTCCTAGAACCGAGAAATTGAAATTAATATCTTGCAAAATTGGTTGTAACTTTATCTAGCTTAATAAGGGTCTAAAATTATTTCTATTTAACGTTGAATACTAAAACTAATTAGTGACGTATAAGAGTAGTTAACTACTATGTATCCTTGGTTCGTGTTAAAATTTACGGTCGTCATAAATCTTTATAATTTCCTCAAATTATAACTGGTAGTATTTAGTAAGGTAGCAAATAAAGTTCACCATTAACTTTATTACTGTTAGGCACAAATAAATATTATTTAAAGACTGTATAACATATTTGCTCTGACGAAAGTTTTTATGGTAAATAAAAAATTAATATTAGGTAAATGTCTTACCAAGTAATCGTTACAACTTATTAAACCATTAGTCAATCTAATGGTTTAGTAAGTTGTGTTACTGTGTGTGTGTTTGTGTGTTGTTTACTGTGTTGTATTGTTGTTGTATTACTTGGTAAGAGCCATTAAGACTTAGTAAATCAGAAAGTAAGATTTGTGTTAATTATAATTAATTCTACGGAAAGGATTGAAAGTGTAAAACTGGGTAACCGAAGGAACACGGATGCGTTTTAGCCATTAAAATTCTGATTTTCTCTACGCAACCCAGAGCGAGAGAAGTTATTTTATGATTTTCCAACCTAAAAACCAAACAACTTATCTATGTTTATTTACACCTATTAATAAAAGTATCTACAAATATAAAATAGGTTGTTTAAATTGCGTTCTGGAGTATTTTACGGCTCACCAACAATGAGACACACATATTCTTACGATAAAACTGCTCCAGTCAATCGACTAATGACCACTCATCATCATCATCATCATCAGCCTTTTTAACGTTCCCACTGCTGGGACTCAGGCCTCCTCTCTAGGAGAGGAAATGGGCCGTAATCCACCACGCGGGCCCAGTGTAGGTTGGTAAATGTCACATGTCTTCGAATCTTTCATCCTAGAACAAGCCGGTTTCCTCACGATGTTTCCTTCACAGTTTTGAGAGTAGTGGTAATAAAATAAATTATTCAAAGTAATGTGTCTGGCAAGGTTTGAACCCGCGACCTACAACTCGTAAGTCGGAGCCATTACCACTCGGCCACCACTATTCTCACTCGGCCACCACTGCTCTCCAGATGGCCACTGACTCGTGTCAAATCCTTACTAATATTATAAAAGCGAAAGTGAGTTTGTTTGTTTGTTTATTACGTCTTCACGCCTAAATGGCAAAACTGATTTTTATGAAACTTGGTACACGGATAGACTCCCAGAAATATGTTCCCTTGGGATAATTTTCTGCTATCACGCGGGCGAAGCCAGTGGGAGCAGCTAGTACATTATATTACAATGCTTGAGACCCACACAGCCAATATACCACAATAGGCTTAGGCGACTGCAACAAATTCGTTAACCAACTGGCAAAGTAACATTGGCATACCGGAAGAATAGGCTGTTTATCAACCTGGATTTATTTATTACGTCTGGCCTAAGTAGATATCTGATTGGCAACAACTACAACGATTGTTTAACAAACTCTCTAACACACGAAAGTGCAGGTTTATAGCTACAGATGATGTAGGTATATAAGTATTACGTCCACGGGTTTCAAAAAAAACGCCGCTTCATTCACGGCCTTTTTTGTAGCTCGTGTGCGACGGTGTCGCCACAAAAAAACGCTTGAAGCCGCTTCAGCTGTTTTTTTCGTGGCGGTTTCAAGCTTTTTTTGTGGCCCCTTCTAGCGTTTTTTTGTGGCGGCGTTTTTTGAGGCCCGTGTGCGGGATCAGTTATTCCTGGTGTGGAACATTGACGGCCTGTCATTCTGACTATGGCTATGACAATCGAAACGTGTACTCTCCAAGCGTGCGAATTATTGGCAAAGGCATGTGTTCTGAGCTATATGCGATAGTGATCAAAGAGTCAAAGAGTATTGAATTGGCTTGCGGTAAGTTGGCTAACCAAAGCATTGCTTGTCTATAGTAGTGGTGGAGCCATAAGTAACAACCCCGACTTACGAGTGGATTTATTTAACTAGATATTTCTACCAAAAATCATCATCATCATCATTTCAGCCGACAGACGTCCACTGTTGGACATAGGCCTCCCCCAAGTGCCGCCATAATGACCGTAACTGTGCGTTTCCCGCGACTCTCACCAGGTCATCGGTCTACCTTGTAGCAGGCCTTCCGAGCGTCTTCCAGTACGCTTTCGCCACTCCAGAACCTTTCGGCCCCAACGGCCATCGATACGGCCATCTACCAAAAATGTTACGGTTGTATTACATAAAAAAAAGCCGCAAAATCTCCGACTTCTAAGGCACAGGTCTGTGTACCTAGTTTAGGACCTCGGTAATTCAATAACAATTTTGACTGATCTGTACAACCTATTGTTACTTTATGCTATTTTGTATGCTGTTTTTATGTACAAATTAGCTAGCCTTACTAATATTATAAAAGTGAAAGTGAGTTTGTTTGTAGGTTTGTTACGTCTTCACGCCTAAACGGCAAAACTGATTTAGATGAAACTTGGAAGACGGATAGACCATGTCCTGGAATAGGATATAGGATACTTTTTATTCCGGAAGTAAGTTTCCTTGGGATAATTTTCTGCTAAAACGCGGACGAAGCCGCTGGGAGCAGCTAGTTATTATATAATTCAAACCCAGGCAGGAGAGTTTTGTGTGAGTTATTTTATTGCCATTGCTTTCAAAACAGTAAAGGAAAACAAAGTGATAAAACCAACAAGATCTAGAACCAAAAAAAAATCAAAGACATTTGACATCCAGTAACCTGCAAGGGGCACGCGTGGTAGATTAAGTAAATTCTCCCTGTCTCGAGGCCTGAGTTTCATTAAATGGCTGATTATGCCACTTAGCCTTGGGTTATTTGATAGATCTATTACCTATGGCCTTTGAAGATATCTGATTGGCAACTACAACGATTGCATAACAAACTTACAGACACGAAATGTTTGTACCAAGAACCCGGAGAAGATCCATATTAATATCAACATTTCGATGCAAGTACATGAAGAACTCTACCTAATTCTGATGATCCTCATCATCATCAGCCTTTTTAATGTTTCCACTGCTGGGACTCAGGCCTCCTCTCTAGGAGAGGGAATGGGGCGTAATCTACCACGCGGGCCCAGTGCGGGGTGGTGAATGTCACATGTCTTCGAAATTTTGATTCTAGGACATGCCGGTTTCCTCACGATATTTTCCTTCACCGTTTTGAGAGTAGTGGTAATAAAATAAATTATTCAATGTAATGTGTCTGGCAAGATTTGAACCCGCGACCTACAACTCGTAAGTCGGAGCCATTACCACTCGGCCACCACTACTCTCACTCGGCCACCACTGCTCTCCAGATGGCCACTGACTCGTGTCAAATCCTTACTAATATTATAAAAGCGAAAGTGAGTTTGTTTGTTTGTTGTTTGCTGGGACTCAGGCCTCCTCTCTAGGAGAGGGAATGGGGCGTAATCTACCACGCGGGCCCAGTGCGGGGTGGTGAATGTCCCATGTCTTCGAAATTTTGATTCTAGAACATGCCGGTTTCCTCACGATATTTTCCTTCACCGTTTTGAGAGCAGTGGTAATTAAATAAATTACACAAAGTAATGCGCTTGGCAGGGTTTGAACCCGCGACCTACAACTCGTAAGTCGGAAGCATTACCACGCGGCCACAACTGCTCCAAATGTCCTCTGAAAGCTTAAAGTCATAAACAAAACAACTGTTGTCCCCCCCCCCCCCCCCCCCCCTAAAGAGCATACCCCGCCCACCTCTCTTCTACCCTAACTAGAGCCGACCGTTTCTCTCTAATTGCACTAGTGCCCCTCACATCGGCATATCGAAGTAACTCGAGTACTGTTTTAATCGATTCGACTGTATCGAGCTTATCCGAGTTACCATCGTTTGTGGACCTAACTTGGCGTAGCTTAGCCACTTAGGCTAACTGTTGCATTTCTGTAATTGTTGATTGGGTATTGAATAATGGAATACGAGTTCTTGGAATTTATGGCGTGAAGAAAAAGGCTTTAATACAATTGCAGATTTTGTTTGAAGTTGATGATTCAAATCATCCAATGACTTCTCCCGCTCTATGGTGGAGCGAGAGGAAGTGACTGTTTTTCACCGACTATAACCACACCTGCATCCTTCTGTTGCCATTTGCGTCATAGGACCACGGGTTTTATTTTTACAAAAATTCCTTGCGGCCCTAGCGGGTATCGGCCTTGCTGGATCCCTACGGTTGGCTATCATAGCTTTAAGGAGCGCGGTCCGGACGGTTACTGGACGGCCGGACGGCGAGCTATCGATTGCTTGTCGTCCGAATACAATTTCAGCTTGGTATCAAGTAAAATTACGCAGTGATTCATGTGTGTGTGATTTTGTGCTTGAGTGTTGGTGCATAAGTTCATGTCTTGTATTTTATTCAACCTTGCCTCATACTAGAAATGACTCCTGTATTGTGGAATATGTCCACTAACATGTGAACTGACGTACAAGACACCCAGACCCGGAAAACCTATCCGTAGGCCGTACGAATACTTAATTGTTCAGAATCGAACCTGCGACATACAGTGACAACCCTGTTACAATAACAGTTTTTCACGTATTTGTTCCTAAGAAAAGACCAATCGTTTTAAATGTTCAACTTTTTTTTTGCTCGTGTGTATAAATGTGTAAACATTATAAAAAGTGGTAACAATAACCTTATTTCAATGCGAAGATTATATCTATAATGAAATCAGAATTTTCATTCAGCTTTATAAAGCGTATTTTCTTTATAAAAGATAAACACAGGCTAATGAACTCAGCGAATGTAATCAAGTTTCGTAGTGCTAAATTAATAATTTACGGAACTGTATTTCGTCTCACTCTAAATTAATCAGTGACATTCTGACAGGTCTAAATAACCTTAAAATTATGACAAACATATAAACTAGTCACGTGATGGTGTACAGTCACGAGCAATAAGATATACAACAGTTTTAGTATATGCGAAACCCGATACATGTGTCTAGTATTTTTATGTAAAGAATCTATGTACAAAATTTCATAACTGTATCATGAAAAATCACAAAGTTATAAGCTTGTTAAGTCAGCAAAATACATAGTCACCGGGTCAGCCAGGAAATTGAGGGGTTATTTTGCATCGAGCTGTTTGCTAGCGCCTAATACCCGCTATGACCTTCCGTGACCTGTTGAACTTAGTGTTGGTGGTATTAAACTTGTGGCCCTTTCAGTTTTTTTTTTTTTTAAATATATCATAGTGTAAAAACTATTGTAATCAGTACAACATACATTCTGAACAAACTCTATACAGATTTCGCATTAAACTAAAAATAATTTTGTATACATTGCCATATTTTCTTACTATCTTAACTTTTGCCATTCAAAAAATATGTGTACGACAACTGGTCATAAATCACCTATTTGATGTTAAGAAAAAAAATAACCATTTAACGTTCACTTATTTCTTGATTAAGAGTAGTTTTAAAGATAGTTTGAAAATATGACAATATCAATATGTCAATATCTAATTGCTCGTGACTGTACCAAGCCAGGCTTACAGTCCATGACAAAATGCCAAAAAAGAAATAAAAACGAGAGCCTATTTTGGAAATAAATTTTGGTTTTGATAGTACGCTTAACACTTTGCGTTTAAAAGGTTGTGGGTTTGTGGGTTCTTTTACATTGATTCGACTTTTAGTAGCAGTTTAAAGTTTAAATTTTACTTTCTTGTTTTATGAATTAATTCCACATATTAGACTTAGACTTTACTTTTAGAATTTTTCGAATAAGTTTGCCTTTTTATCGTGTTTTTAAACTGAGTTTTAAAGTTTTAAACTTGATCACTTGCCCTTATATTTTAACCTCGCTGTCCGCTCCAGTTTCATACAGGTGTTACAAATCTTTGAAAATCTCGGCTTTTCACTATTCAAATATTCATGTATTTTACATCCTAACTTTCCATTTAGAGGACTCTCTATCTATTAGTGAAAATCGCATGAAACTGATGACCAAATGTTTTATGTCGTTTTCACGAAGTCTTTTTGAGGTTATCGCTAACAAACACACTGACGTGGTGAGAGACTTTTTATAATGTATATAAGGATAGCGATTAAGTATATCTACATTATCCACACATAGAATGAACTTCATCATAATCATTTCATCCCAAAGACGTCCACATTTGGACATAGACGTCCCCAAGAGTCGCCACAACAAACGATCCTGTGCACCCGTCCACCTAGGTGGATCGGTAGAAGCACAGGATCATTTGACCTAGACCGTAAACCTAGAACAAACTTAGTAAGGATTAAAATACACCTGTATGAACACTTGACCTTCTGTACCTATTACCCTATGTTCCCCGTCTGTCGGGCAGGGCAAGCGTAAGGTAAAATGGGTGATGACGTCACCGAGCCACTGCCCTTTGAGCCACGTCAAACATCTGACAGTCTGGATCAATTGTTTTAACCGGCACTTTGTTTTGTAGGCTAGTTGTTTGTACAGACGTTTTATAGGTCACGGCTGTCTTTGAGATGGGAGGGAGGTTTATATAGATAGATAGACATTTGTCAGTATAGAATTGTGTAGAACATTTTTGTGCCTTTTTTAGGTGTGAAATGATCAAATAATGTTTTTACAAAAAACTTTTACTACATCTACCTATGTTCCTTCAGTTACCTTTACGTTTTACCACGGATTTACTTTTCAGAAAATCCCCGCGGCTCTAGCGAGCATCGCCCTGCAGCAATGCCCTGCTTGGCCACTACGGTTTCCTGACATCTCTTTGAGGAGCGCGTGAAGTACTACGCGCTGTCGTCGACTTGGGCTTGATCCAGACGATTCACGCACGGCCGGACGGCGAGCTACTCACTCATTGCTCGTCGTCTGCAAGCCCGCGCCTTCGGTGGATGTAGTCTGGGCTGAGGTGTGAAGATGTCCGTTTCCTCATGCGTGCGGCCGGCTCCGTCTTTAGCATTACTGCTTCGCAGGAGGCGAAAGGCTGCCATTCCTTCTTGCCCCGGACCATGGTCTGAGCCAGTACTTGGCACGAAAGGCCGCCACCAACCATAGCCTCCACGACACCTCCAGACATGACGGTGCTCCGCCAAATGGGGCACACCTCTACCTTATACTCCACCTTGTCTTCCGGGTGGTTTACAAAATGGTGACACCAGGGCTTTCTTCCCTTTCAATTACCAATTCCGGTGAGGACCTGTGTCATGCGGAAGGTGAGGACGCCCCAGGTGTTTGAATAGTTATTGATGATTATTAAATCATCGTAAATTAATAATGTTTTCCGAATTTTCATCATTAATTTTTAGTTAAATAATCATGAAGAATATAAAGTATTTACAGTTGAAATGTGTACCTACTTGCACATAAAATATTATTCACATTGAATATTGGACAAGTTAGGCAGCAAATACAATGTCAACTATGTACTTGAACTCAACGAACTATCTGTTGCTGCTACAAAGTCATTACATAGCGGAATATTCTATGCAATTGTAATAGGCTCACATAACCCCCAAGTAACGAAGTTATTCAACATAACTGCCTTGAGTTATAACTTACAACAGAGCATAAATATAAAAACTAGTTTGTGCGAACATTTTCGCTCACAATAGGTAACATTTCGTAATCTCGATGTTCATTACAGGAAAGAGTAGTATCATATAAAATGTGCACAATATCCGATGTGAATGTGGCAATAAGCGGCCCTGGGCTACAGCTTGGGGCTCGTTTACAGTGGTAAGCAAGTTAGTAATCGAGTACAGTTCGAGATTAAATATGTTAAAACATTGTTTTCGATTTCATGTAGATCAAATGGACCTAGGACTTATGCCTGATACGGATACGGGAATATTCAAAAAAGTTACCTGGAACGTAAAGAGTAATTAAGGGTGAGTGTAGTCAGTAAAAGTCTGACACGTCCTCCAAAAAAGATATTTGATGATTTCCTACAAAAAATTTGGTCGTGTTACTATCATATGAAATGCAGTACTTATTTCAATTTTGTTTATCAGACAATGATCACAAATGAAAACAAAGTGGATGAAGGAGGCTGAGGATAGATCTGTATAATGTTTAGTTAGAGAGTTGTCTGTCTGACCGAAGACTAAGTAGACCGTTAATAGCCGAAGTTGATAACAATGGTTAAACCATAGAATAACTACCCCATGATCCACCTGAAGAACTAATTCCTATTTACTTGCTCTAGCACTTGTCTACTCGACCAAATGTAAACGCACCTTTGCTCTGGCGATATTAATATGCGATTGCGTTCGGCCGACCCAAACCGTGAGTACCTAGTAGCTATGCTTGCACAGACCCACACAACCCGGCACAGACTTGCACAGACTCACAGACTCGCACTATTGAATTTAAAAAATAAACACAATCCTACCGTGATTCAACATTTACGTGCAGCTTTACGGAGTAAACTAACAAAGGAGTTTCTACCTCGTGTGGTTTGTATGGACGTGAATGGAGAACGGAGGTAATGCACCAGCTTTTATTTTTAATATACAATATTGTTTTCAATATCCGAGAGTTAGTTTAGAAAAGATTTTCTATTTCAATGCTTTTCTCATTTATATCTTTGTTTGCCGCGATTTCTTTTTACGAAGTTACCTACTGGAAATATTCTTGATACTTTAGTTTAGTTAAGGTTATAGTTTCCGCACTATGTGAATCATTGTGCATGGCCCATGGCCAAAACCTTTGGTGGGCCTATTCCAACCAGCCCACTCCTCTCAAAATACGGATTAGGCCTCTCAGGTTTTTCAGGGCGTCAGTGAGGGAGTTTGGGGATCTTAAGGTTCGTGTGCGTAAATCAGTGACACCTGTGCAATCAAGGAGCAAATGCGCGATTGTCTCCTGCTCCACCAAGCATACACTGCACAGGAGACTGTCTGTAATGCTTGTTGTGTCTTGATACTTTTGCGAATAAGGTTCAAAATAAAGTTGCCTATTCAAAATAATGAATGTGAACTACAAAATTAGGGTAATTGTATTCGGCCTAGTGAAATTAGAACAGCATTTCTGCTCAGAGGGCACCCCGACTTCGGAAAATTTACATTACCGTCAAATAACAAAGAGGTGAAACAAAACTTGACTTAACAGCGCAGCGATCGCATGACAAATTCCTTTTTCTCTTTGGACGTACAAAATTGTAACCCAAATGTTATTTAAAACAATATTCATCAGCCGCAAAGGCCGCAGAGCCGAGCGACAAAAACAAAGGTAGTTACATAGATTCGATATTTTACATCGAAACAGAGTAATGTGGTTTTAATCACAGCACGTAGTTAAATATAAAAACGTTGTTTGTCGATAAAACCGTGTATACAGAGTGTGTCTAGTATATTATTATTGGTTATGGTTTTATACTGTTTTCTTTTGTTTTAATGACGAACACCGTTGATTTACTTATATGTTTTTTCTATTTTTGATGCTCTTTCTATTTTAAACAATCATTATCAGATTTACAGATCTGGAAAAGGTAACTTTTTAATGACATGAATCGTAGGACATTTTGTAGTTTAGATACCCATATCGCCTTGTATTTTTATCAATACGCTTACAATTAAAACCCAATGTCTTTGATTCAATTGATGCATGCATTTGTTTGACTGTCATATAAATATCGTGGAATAAGTTATTACATTGCTCGGTATAGTAACTGTAGAATAATACACAGACCTTTATAATAATAATACTATACTATGTGTTATTTGTTGGAGGGTGGCAAAAGGACATCAGGTGTATTGATATTGCGCAAAGTTAAATATGCCCGTAAAGTTTAGTCCGTAAGAAGGTGCTACTGGTATTAGGTACTATTGTTTGTGCAAATATAAAAGTTTAAAAGTAGAGAAACTAACAACTAAGTAGCTGTAGTTAGATCAAGATATTTTAGTGCACAGATAAAGATCAGGTATAACGTACTTTGAAATCGAAATATACCTAAGAAGTATTCTAAAATTGCTATTCATTTAACTACAAAAATAATTTAGAAAACTTGAGCAGAATGTTTTCATATCTTTCAATGCATTGTTGTCATACAAAACAATTTTAATTTTTCTGCATTTCGTGAACACATTTTTTGCTATTTAAAATTCCGTCTACGTGAAGCTAAGTAAAGATAAAAGTGATTACCTTGTACAGTCATTTAATCCAATATGTCCGATCCACGGCACTGTTTGCACATCACAACACGAAGAAGCATTACGTGGACAGAATGAGTAACACTGTCGAAACAAATCAGATTTTACGTCCATTTTATTAAGATATTATTAAATGAAATATCTAAAAATAAAATTATGATAAATGATATAATGTAATAATGATAATAAAATAATTGATGATTGCCTTATTGTATTTTTTCACTAAATTGTATTTTTATTCTTTTTTTGTTATGGAATCGAATGTATTGTATTGTAATTTATATTTACAACTATCGCATGCGATTTTTGTAATAGTACCTAACTGTATGTATGTGTAATAATTTTTGTTTAATTACAGAAAAAAATGTTGATAAAAATACCCGTTTACATACCACCCGGTATATTTCGTTACTTATCAAAGTATTTAATCTGTTGGCAAAAAGTAAACAACCTGTAGATAATAATATGAACTGATGAAAATCGGTTTTGGAGTGACGATTCGATATAACGAGGGAACTAAATAAAACCAAGCGTCGATAGGTTCTGTATGTTAGTTTCAAACGATAAATTATAGGAAGAACATTAATATTGATAAATACTTTGAGTAATGATCGTTCAAACTTTTGTATAAAACTTTAGTAAAGAAGTGTTGTAAAAGTTTATATTTTCGTTTATTAGTAATTCAATAATCTCTTTGAGTGGCCGAGTTATTGTGTTACACACAACAAGACAGTGTTTTTGAATCCATCTACGAAGCTAGGTGATTTTCCATTTTGCTGTTCATTATAGTTTTTTTTTTTAATAATTGATAGGCTTGCGTTTGAACACCATCTCACCTGATAGTTGCAATTGAGTGGCCGCCATTTGAATGGCTATCGTGAATTCGAATAAAGAAAATTTGTAAGCATGTACCTAGTCATTCTTGTGAAAGAAAATTGACCAGCTAATTTATGGTGTGGAAATTATGATTCATTATTATAGTCATAAATGTATGAACTGTAAAAATGGACTGAAGGACAAAATATGCTGAATCAAATAATTTGAAAAATATTTTGTTTTTAAAAAATGACTTGAATGTTTCTTGCAACAAAATACTGAACATCATGCCTTTTACTTGAGGGGTTCGGCAGAACAAAACCGCATTCGCATTTGAACAGTGTTTCATGACCTAATGCAACAAATTGGGAACTAATCCAGATCCATAATCTTATGGAATAGTCTTGAAAAATATGTGTATGTGTCATATTTTCTTCAATTTCTGAGACATCAACGACTTCAAGTAATTTGAAACAAACCTATAGCGAAATAACCATTGGCTCGCTATAGTAGTGTAATGGCACAAGACCAAAAAATCAGATTGATTGAGTCCGAAGCTGGTACCTGGCACTTTTACCGACCGTCAGTCACTGAAAAGTGTTTGGGTAACTGAATACGATTCATAGAAACTGGCAGTGATAGACTGACTGCTTTTTTAGAGCAAGCGGGGAATTTGGTACTGACGATTTAGGCCAGGTGCAGTTGCGGATTTTTTTAGAAAGAGTTGCCCTGGGGCATAAAGGGTAACTGAAGGAACACAGGTGGATTTCAGTCAGAAAAAGTCTGACACTCCTTATTCCGCCCAGTGCGGGAGAAGTTATTTTATGATACCTCAAAAAAGCCACTTTTTCGGCTCTAATTATAATATTTATTTCAATTAATCTATTTACTTTTGGATTTTCGGGAAGTTCATCAGTTAGAAGGGTTTGCGTTTTATTTGCTCATTAATTCTGGAAGATATCGCTGTCAGCGATAAGACCGCCATTGTACCCATAGATTTAAGTTAGTGTAAAAGTTTTGTTACTATTTTGGTGTACAATAAAGTTTATTACATAGATTTTTTTTCAGATACTTAAATGTTTATTTTTTTTCGCATAATATTACTTTATATTTTAAATGATAGTTACATATTTATAGTACTTAGTTGCAAAATTGATGCATTTTAAAGTGCGCTTAATGATTAGCCTCAGAAGCCAGGTGATGATCTTGAGAATGCTTTCATACTTACAGAAAGCAATAGCCTTCTCAATGGATAACCGCTCTGGGGTAGTTTCATTGAGATATGCGAAGGTCCTGACACTGTTGTTGCGGTGCAAAGCGTTAAAATTATTGCTGCGTAATTTTCAGGTTTCTATTTATAAAATACCTGTAAATGACGTCGAAATTTCGTCCATGACCGCCATATTACTAGTTTGACCTTTTAGTTCAATTGAGCGAACTAACAGCCTTTATATTACGAAGTTCTATACAGAACTCATGCAGGCAAATATTTTCTTTATTTTTTTCAGTAGGCAAAGATCAATGACTGAACTGAGTCACCTTTGGTAAGAAATGACTTCATAAAGTTACGGAGAAAGATGATTAATGCTCGCAAGTGTACCTTGTTCCAAATTTACCAAAAACATTTCAGATTTCGATCGAGTTTTATTTGTATACCCTACGGTGCCTGTTACCTATATTACGCCTGTACTAAGCCTATAAATTTGCATTCGCCGAAACCTTATGTTGCCAAGTCTTGAATTTAAGTAAAGACCACATAAATAAAACCTTATTGTCAGCAATTTATTAAGAAACGAAGAATGTGATACTTTGATAAAGATAGTTTGAGAGAAATACCGCGAAAAAAGTCGTACAAGGAATGAGAGAATAGCGATATATTCATGTTATCTTAACGAATTCCCAGAAATATGTTATTCAGTTGTCAGTAATATATTGTCTTATGGTTATGTGAGATCCTAAATACAATAAATTGGATGGTGCGTAGCTAATACTATGACAAAAAAATGAGATTCGCTATTTGGTAGACGAGGGTTTTGGCTGTTTTTAGTAAGGTTTGAAGTTAGTAGATCTTTAACATTGAAGGATGAAGTTGATATGTTAAAATTACATACAGATTTCTTGGTTTGGTCTCGTAGTGAACTAATTATGAGTGACTTTTAAAAAGTCTAGACATTTTATTTCTTTTTTGTTATTAGTTTAGTGTTTATTCAAATTAGTTTATCGTCAATGAAAGCTGTTAGAAAGTCATAAAAGTTTATTTTCAAAAGTTTGGAGTTGATGAGCGTCAAAACAAAAGTTATCAAATTAGTACAATCGCTCTCCAAACGTCAATAAACATGAACAGCAACAATTAAATGAATCATAATGCAGACATGTAGGATATATAACAAGTTTGTTTAAACACAACGTATTGAATGCAATATTGTTTAACAATCAATAAATAGTGAAGGCCGTTGTCCTGCGGATTACCGCCGCATCAGCAGACACCACTTAAACATGAGACAATGCAACAATTAACCAATCAACAAACTTTTATTATCCACTAACACAATCGCAAATTTATCACGAAAATCGACCGCGGGAATGACGTCACCTTTTAATGAAGAAAGAAACGAGCACGAATTTATGTGGTCGAGCGACAAACGAACCCGCGATCGGGACAGCCGCTGCCATACCCATAATCCCTTAATTGGCCCACCGTGTAGGATTAGATCAGGATTCGCGCGAGGGTGCAGTGTGGCGGGTCGCGCGGGCGTCGCGAGCACCTGGCGTGTGGACGCGGCGGTGATCGCGCGTGTGGCACGGGGCGCGCGCGGGCGCTGTGTGCGCGGTGTTCGCGCCACGCCGCCTCAGCCTCGACTGCCGGCATGGAAATTCGATTTTTCTGACGTTTCCTCCGCGCCTTGCTTCGCCACGATCGAACTGCACGCCACATGAATAGTCACCCAGTTCACCCACCGCTGATTTTGCACGTTCATTTTACTGTAACTGTAATAATTCCAAATGTTTTATGACACTTTAGGCCGGAGTAGACAGTATGAATGTGGTAAGGGTTTCGATCACGCAAAATTTCCATCTCTGCGATTCGGCCTGCTCGACCTGACCTTGGTGTTTTTCGTATCCGCTCATGTTTGCTTATCAGAAGGCTGTAAATACCCGAAAGCAGTTAATCAGTTCAAGATGATACCCCCAGAAAAGTTTTAAACAAAGTTGTAAGTAAAGTTTTGTGTTTGTTTTTAAAGTTTTTTGCCCAACTTTGAATTACTTTGTATTTATTAAAAGGCCCTACTTAAAAATTGATGTTGTGTTGTCTGTGACCGTTAGTTCACTGTACGTTCACTTAACCTCTACCATATTTCAGTTCTTGATGAAAACCTTTAGTTAATGGAAACTTGCGGCCATTAGGCCAATACTACGGAAGCAAGAATAAATTTGCCTCACGCCATCAACGCACGAGGCATGCTTGTAGACATGGAAATATTTAAAAGTTACAAATTAAAGATTGCGATACCAGTTCTTTATGTCAAGTAAAACTTAGACCGTGAAAAGTTTGATAAAGTTTTTTGACAGATCAGTTTTATTAGGTTGTAATAGTGCAGAAAAAGTGCAGAATCGACAAAGTGGCATTTAAGAATATTGTTTGTTGAATTTCTGACGGTATGGTTACTGTACCACACCGTCATAGCCACTGGGCCACTGGGTTATCGGCGTTTCGGCTTACCACTTGCAACGACGAGTTACGAGTTCCAATCCCAAAAAATATATATTTCGTCAAAACACCTAGTTTGAGTATATCAGTATTTAATTATGGTTGGGTACGTTTAGAATGAACCGTTTTGAATCAAAGAAGAAACTTACCAACAACTGCCAACAGGTAAAGATGTTGCTAGTTTCAGCCACTTGTAGCCACAGCTAAGATTGCAGAGAAGTCAGATGTTTCTTTAAGATTATTTTTTTCGTCCAGTCTGGACAATATCTAGAACATTCTTTTCTAGGAGTTTTTTTTTACCTGGCGTGGTGGAGAGACAAGGACTTTTTGACAAAGTTATTATATTTCGATATATTTTTATAAATCTTGATTGCGTTGCTATCTTGGTTTGGTGTACGTGCGTCAACATCAATACCTATGCGCTAGTAATTTAGTGCGTGAATGCTCATATTATTTACTTACAACTAATTCCATATAAAAAAATCATAACTTAACTTAATTTCAGTAAAATTCAAAAGCATTAAATTATAATGTTACTTAATTTTTGAATTAGGGTAATAAAGGATGTGCATTATTTCAGTTACATGTTAAATAGTAAAAATAAATACACATACATATAATATTAAATGTAGCCAAACGTTTTTTGCATGTTAAACAAACCTTTAAAACTGGTGTAACTATAATTTATATATATCATTCAACGGCCATGATTTTCAAAAAAATGTGAGTTACGAGTTACGGACTTACGAGTTGTAGCTCGCAGGTTCGAACCCAGCCAGTCGCATTACTTTGTGTGATTTATTTTATCACACTGCTCAAAAACGGTGAAGGACACTGCACAAAAACATCGTGAGGAAACCAACAATCATGTCCTAGAACCAAAAAATCGAAGACATGTGACATTCACCAACCCGCACTGGGCCCGCGTGGTATATTACGGCCCATTGCCTCTCCTAGAGAAGAGGCCTGAATCCCAGCAGTGGGAACATTAAAAAGGCTGATGGATGGATGGATAGATTTTCAAAATCTGTCTAGTTCTGTTCTAACGTGAGTAAAACGTTGGATCGTTTTTGCACGAAATCGGTACACCGTTATAGGTACTGCAAATAGCATAAAATTGTTATGCAAATGACCTAGTAAAATACCTATAATAATATCTGTATCGTGTAGCAATACATCGTTGATTTACATTCCTATATGAAGGTCCTTTTTCCAGGCAATGTAGGTTGCACAAATAATTATGTAGTGTTTCCTGCTAATGATGCTTACCTTCAATAAAGCTTTCTACCTGGTGCCAGATATGGCCAGGCTACAGGCTGACATCAAATTCACACACTCATTTTCAAGTCCACCAATCAGTTAATTTAGTAGTTTTGTTTTTTTTTTTTGACAATTCTGTACGAAAGGTTTGATAGTTATAATTTACTTCACTATTGAAGTATTGAATATCAGTATCCTGAAGAAAAGAACAACTCTAAAAACACCGTGCTTTGAAAATATTTTTTTTAAGGTGAGATCGTCGAACAGGAGTCATTTATCACCATACTCTGGATGGAGCAAGAAGGACCGTCAGACTTTTACTGACTAAAACCCACCTGCGTTCTGTGAGTGGCTCTTTGCATTTTCGGCCCACGGTAACGGTCCCTTCAGTTTAGCTGAAACTTTCAGGTGTACACGGAACACAAAGCACCGTCGACTCGGGCTTGAACAATACCAGGTGGTCACACGGCGAGCTACCCAATGCTCATCATCTGTAAGCGCGCTCTTTCTGACTCCCAGCACTTGAAGTTTTATCAATTAAAAAAATTAAACATGAAATTAAATAAAAGTGTTCCTTATTTGCCCGCCGTACCAACATACTCTAATAACCTAAAGAGGCGAGTCGTATGAAGTGCAACGACGCGTCATAACAGTGCGGCCGACTGCCAAGTCTTTACCCCGGTGTTAACAGTTAGGGGACTGGCAGCAGGCGCGGGAACTTTGACGGTTATTCGCCAGTTTTACCTCCGTTTAGTTTTATTGCTTGTGTGATAGAGAAATGCAATTCAGTGCCGTGTTTGGATGCAGTTTTTAAGAGCACAAAGTGTAAATGAGAAAAGGTATCACAAAGTCTTAGCATTTTACGCTACAAAAAAAAAATTGACATTCAGTGTCAAACTTTTTGATATTTTCATTTGACTACGTCATGCTGCCTGTCATAGCTAAGCTCAGGAGTGATAGTGATACCTTTACAGTCTCTTCAGTAATATTCCCACAGATATAGCAGAAAGGCGATCATCAGCACATAGAATAAGCTATATATTTATTTAGTAACGTAAAACGTCCACATTCATCAGACTAATCACCAAAGCAAGGGCGTCTATTGAAGTTATTGCCAAGATAAAAAAGGCACCTACTCGTCTATCTAACAGATAGTCGGTCTTGGTTAAATTGTTAAACTAGTCTTGACATAATAATCCGCAAAACCTATATGGGACTATGATACTGGGTTATAGAGATCAGGTAACCATGTCGGTTCATGAGAAATACTGGTACTCAGTTTGGCTGCACGCCGATCCCAGCAAAGTTACGAAAATGCCCGTGATGAAAGCATGAAAGAGGGGAGGAGAGAGTAAGCACTACTAGATATTCTTTTAGTAATTTAAGGCTGAGGAAGCAAGAAGTAAAATCTGTTTTAAATTTCCAAAATTGTGTCTAGGAAATTCATCTTCAAAACGCTGCATATTTTAAGGCAGCAATTAGGAAAAGCATACAACTGTACGAGGCTAAACCATGGCTGAATACCCCGACATTTAATTGGCAGCATTTTGCAAACTTGCTATAAGATATTACGCAAACTTGGGTTGAATTTTCAGATGTCATCCAAGTAAACTGAACTTCGTGAAGGTCTGTGCAGATATTATTTACTCGTGGTAATGCAGTTTTATTTGGGTTGTGTTTCCTCGTTGTGAAATTATGGTGACATATTTAGGTTTAAGAATAACGATCCTTGTTGATATGATAGATCAGTTTTAAGTTCACCCTATATCTTAAATTTCAAAGGCAATACGAAGATTTAAAAAAAAATACAATCAAGCCAATCGTAGACACTTTTGAGTTGTTAAGGTTGATTAGTTAACAAAAAATAATGAAGCTATTTACACGTTCCAAAGCGTAGATATCTATGGAAAAGAAGCCCGCGATTGTATGTAAAATATACAAATATTTTAAAGTACCAGAACAAAGTGATCATATACCGGGAAAGAAATAATATACCGGTTTAAAACTAACAGCTTCTTTAATTCCACGGTTACCACAATAAAAAGCAGTCTAACCTCGAGGAAAAAGGCTTTATAACAAAACGAAATTCCGCGCTTCCGTTCAGTGCATTCTACAAAGTCGTTGGCAAAAGAAACCATAATTTCGCCTGATAAAGTCTACGAATTTAAAAGTAATGAAAGTGCTCATACATTACAAGCAAAATTACAGACGTTTAAATCTACATTACAGTGGGTATCATGAAAGTCAAGCTACTTAAACACTAGAGAGCTGGCAACACTCCAAGCTACCGTGTACTACAAGCTATTACGATCGAATTCCACTTTTTATTAACTTATACAGTTTTTACACAAAGTGTTTTAAAACCTTGATTGACGTGATGGTAGAAATTTAATTATTACGGTCAACAAAGTTTTGACTATAGTATTATTTTTTTCACGAAAAATGTGAAACGAATTTTTCGAGTGCCATTTTACTCTTTTGCTCGTATGAAAAATCGCGTGAGAGAATTCTTTTGTCTCTGAAATCTGTTTAAAAGGGGGAATGTAATGCAGTTATCTCTTTGGGCGATGAATGATAAATGCAGTGCATTCATTTGGATTGCGTTTTTATATGAATGTTCTAATATTGTGCTACTTTACATAAGTTTGGTTCGAGATTCAAAAGATGAACGTTAGCGACCACAATTCCTAATTTTTTTAATCAACTCGAGACTTCTATTTTTATCCGCGAATCTCTCCAAGAGATTTTTCGAGGTCAAGCTGTTGACTCTTTGAGGCTGCTTAGAAATAAATTGCCAGTCCTTAGGATTTTGCGTCATTGTATTACAATATTAAAATATTGTTGGAGGTAATAAAAATATATATTGTCCGAGCAAACTGAATCAATTCAGATAAAATAACACAATGTATATATTCCGGATGCAATATTCACGTAAACTCACTTTTCAAATTTCACAACGTCACAGCAAAGATAAAAGATAGTGCCGTATTCAGCGCACACTGTCCATCAAAGCCTATTTGTTTACACGTGAATTCAAAACTTCGTTCGCGAAATTTCTGGCCCGCGTTGGGTGCCAATAGGAGCAGCCAAGCGTTTTTGTTTGTATTTCCGTTAAAAAAATATTTGTTCTGACGTCCGAATTTTTTATTAAAATAACAACGTGTTACATGTCGCAGTTTCGTTTTTTTTATGTTGTGATAGATTCGGTAGTAACCAAACCACAGTGAACGAACAGATGTTTGGGAACATTTTACTACGAACGTGATTCTATGTTTTGATTTTTAAACTGGTTTTGAGATTTTTAATTATTAAGTTATTAGCTGCAGCCGGTGACTTCGAGCGCGTAATAGCAGAAAATTATCCCAAGATAAGAGCTCCCAGGGCAATCTTATGTGCTATTCCAGGGAATCCGATTGATGCGGGACGCACTGGATCGTTCATTGTGGCGACACTTGGGGGAGGCCCATGTCCAACGGTGGACGCCTATCGGCTGAAAAGATGATGATGATGATAATTCCAGGACATACTATTTAGTGTGATTTCACGAAGTGCATTTTCATAATAACTTGCACTGGCTGAAAACTTATAAGTAGATACCATAAAGCTTTAGTCAGTATTTTGATATGAGATGACGCTCGACAGGCCGCTGCCTATTTTTGGAAAATCATCCAATGACATACTCCGCTCTTAGGCAGAGCGGGAGATAGTGTCAGACTTTTACTGACTTAAAACCCACTGCCTTAGAAGTAAACTACTACAGTGCCCTGCAACCCTGTCCATCAACAATAACCACGGCCACTCTCACAGCAAAAATAACTAGCATAAAATAAAAGATTACACTTTCATTCAAATAACAAACCTGCACTAGAACAGATGATTTCTTCCACTACCTTCGATTACAGGCACAAGATTGCGGTTCTCAACTCTTTGGGGAAATCGGGCTTATGCCTTATGATCATATAAATATGTATTCCTCATACAAAGACCTAAGATATTGCCGCCTTAGTAGATAACACTTCTTTTATTATTGATATGCTGGCTTTTGACCACTACCTCACCTGATGGTAAGCGACGATGTAAGGCCTAGCTTTAGCTTTTTTAGCTTGCCTTGAAGTAATTCTATTTTATTTTTTATTTATTTAAGGACAAACAATAAAGCATACACTAATATACATGCTAAAGATTCAAAATTTTATACATTTTATAGTGTAACCTTAATTAAAGCATGCAGACTCAGAAGGAGACAGGAGAGGCCTAGCTGGGTCGAAGCCTACTGGGGCCAGGGTTATCCGAAAGGAGTTCGAGCCCCGGTATGAAGGCTAGAAGAAACGGGGTGGGGTTTTTAGTCAGTAAGAGTCTGACACTATCTCCCGCTCCACCCAAGAGCGGGGGTTGTCATAGGATGATTTTTACCCAAAGAAAAAAAAGACTCAGAAGGAGTATCTAACTCGAACTCTAACTTATTCACTCTTAATTTAACTCTTCAATCGTAATAATTAGAGACACACTAGAAAGATAATGGGTGTGCGAACGCCGGTGTTTGCTTGGGTTTAATGAATTAATGGCCCCTAGGTTTTTAACTGTGAGGAAACGCAGACTCCGGCAGGGAATTCCGCTCCTTAGCTGAACGCATATTGAATGTATTACCAAAACGTTTTGTTCGTATGGCTTGTGTATGTGGAAAATCATTAAACACTTCCCCCGCTCTTGGTGGAGCGAGAGGGATTGTTAGACTTTTAATGATTAAAACCTCACTTTTAAGAACCTCACTTTTTCAGGGCCATATTAACTTTTCCGAACAATCTGCCAGCTCTTGTAGGCTAGGCCGACCGCATCAGGCAACGGCGCCCTCGCCGCCGTCGCCGGGATTCCGATCCCGATTTCCGGCCACCGTAGACGCGGGCTCGCGGACGGCGAGCCATGGGTAGCTCGCTGTCCGATCGTCCGGTAATGGACCGAGTCCAAGACGTCGACGGCGCGCACTGTTCCCGCGCGCCTCAAGGAGTTGTCAGCAGCAGGAGGGGCCCAGCTGGGTCGCTCGTGCCCCGGTATGAAGGCTAGAAGGAACGGCGCGGGGTTTTTAGTCAGTAAGAGTCTGACACTGTCTCCCGCTCCACCCAAGAGCGGGTTTCGTCAAAGATGATTTTCCCCGTCGACAAAAAAAAAAAAAAAAAAACCGGTGGTCGCTTGGGGATTCATGAATTAACGTGGAAATACACATTTGAGCAAAGCAAATACCAGTGGTAATAAAACACTTGAATAGGTATTTTTATGTGAAGAAACTAATTATCAACACACCCTTAACTAACATAAAAGGTGATAAGTAAGCAAACTAAGTAGTTGATACGCAACTAAGTTAATATGTAAATATACAGAGATACTGCTGTTTGTCTATTCATGCTGCCATCCCGAAACAATCGCGATGCCTGTACAAACAAAATAGAACGGATAAGCGAACTAAGATCGTTGAAAAACTATCTTTCTTGAATTTCTCAATCGAAAATTAACGACAATCGGGTCAAAATTCATCATATTCATTTCATTTATTTTTTCTTAACGTTACAGTGTCTTTTATTCTTTTAACTTCGTATGGTTTGTCCATTCAGCCGGTATGAACTTAAAAAAGTAAAATTTATGTCACTGACAATGACTGACATACAGTCACTTTGTCTTCCAGAATGAGCATGTAACAAATTATATTTTTTTACAGTATTTGGCAGCAATTTACTTATTGAGTCAGCTTTCTCCGCAATCTTTGCTTTGGTAGTCCATACTATAAAATAATTTTTAGCTCCATTTTAACGAAATCAAAACAATTTTTCATCACAACATCTGGTAAGAATCATTTTACTACTATAATTTAAATTAGCCGTTGAACTTCTCTTTTAAAAAATCCGTCGCTAAACCATGGTTCCCTTAATAGTTAAAGTGCCTTTGTAGGCCATTTTGAATTTAGATTTGAACCAATCAGGATCTGATTGTATTTATTGTCGTAAAAAACAATAATGACGTTTACAATCCGTCATATTGGATTACCTGTCACTTGTCATGTATTAAAACAACAGACACGGCTTCTGTTCCCCAAGCACACCATCTCGCATACAAACATAGCTTCTAATCCTTCTGTTTGATTTACCGTAGTCAAGTAATTAGAACAAATAATGTCTATTCTACAAAGCGACACCTTGCAGAAATGCAGACCGTTTCTATCTAATATCTATACTAGCCAAACAGTCCGAATATCCCTTACAAGCGGTTACATTCACTAAGTAATTCCATTACGGCCGCTTGTGTACTGAATTCGTAGGTATATAGGTACCTATGTATAGGTGTATAAACGGTTTAGTGCAGCCGCAAGTCAATCCACTGTCGAGTTTACATTGCAGCCCCTGGGATGTTGCTAGCGTCTGCAACAGACTTTGTTTGTAGTTCAACGTGATACATAGCGCGTTGCTGTAACTGAGTGCTTTGCGGTAGTGTTTTAAAAGGTATACGGAGTGCTGGCGATACTCTTGAGTTTGGCATAGTTACGTCACAATACTTCCCACAATTTGGAAAAATTATTCTAGTAGGACAAGTGCTAGGAGTGGCTTTTAGTCAGTCAAAGTTTGACACACCCTTCTGCTCCGCCGTAAATCGGGAGAAATAATTGAATAATGTCCCACTTGAAAAAAATTCTATATTCCTATAGCATTCTTTCTCTTTTAAGACAAAACGTTGCCCCACACTAAGAATTATTCTTGTATCGTAGCTGCGTTCACAAATATGTAAACTCGTAAACACAAGACATCCAAATCCGAAACTTTTAGATGGTCAGAATAGTTTGCCAGAAAGTCTGATATTTTTTATTAATGATATAATATAAAGTAGTGCTTGACTGTGATCTCACCTGATGGTGATGCAATCGTTTATAGTGAATCGTTTATTAAAAGCCTATTCATTTTAGCTTGAAGACACCTAAATATAATCGGACGGGAAGACCGCTGCTAGTAAATTGTTGCAATCCTTCGATGTACACGATCTAAACGGTTTTAACAAACAAATCACATATCAATCTTTTGTGATTGTTATCGAGAATACCAGCTGTGGTTACCAGCCAATCAAAAAAGTTAACACAAAACTGAGGTCATCTTGAGGTATGCAAGTAGATTTCTCTATCACAGTTCTAATTGGGCCTTCAAAATATACGTTGAGGTAGCATCAACAATTATACTGTGCATAGGTATATCACACTCATGTGCCTACTGGTACGGGAGGCTAAAACCCATTTTAAACTTTACGCACTTAACCTTCTGGTTCAAAATAAAGCGACAAGGCTCTGTAATAATTTCACTAATACACTGCTGAAAAAAGTTTGGGCGTTTCATTGGAGTGACGTAATGACGACATTGTACTCAAGTCGGACACGACATACAACCATTCACCTTGGATATATAACATTAACATTCTATAATAAATGATAATTTGTGATTACTTTTTCGCATTATGGGTTTTTATGTTTTTTTGAGTCATTATGCACTTCGGTTGAGGTTAGGTTGACGCGAATCTAGGTCTTTGGTAAACCTCTGTCTAAGGTCGCATCTGGTGACCTGGCATAGCCTTACCGGTACCTTGGAAGCTTATAAAAACTGTAATGCAAAAAACTGGGGTTGTTCTATAGAGTTACTCCGTGAAACGCAAAAGAAAAAACATGGCATAGTTCCCACTCGATCCATTTAAAACGGAAAAAGTTATATGATGACTTCCAACAACAACAAAAAAATGCCGAGGGAGAACTTAACTTTTGATGGTATGATCGACTCAGTAGTTCAGAAAACGGCTACTGTGTTGCGTAAGGCAGGCTCGATTCTCGCACGAAACAATTATTTGTATGACTTATCAAAGCGTCTTTTGTATGTCAAGGGTCAGAGTGTCTTGTGTATATGAATTTACATGTTTGTGAACGCACCCATTATACCGGAGTCATTAACAACATACACTCTTTTTGAACCCTTGACTAAGGTATATCTATGTAGTTTTCAGAAGAAAACGTACTTGAAAATGTTGTGACAAATTATCAATTGGTGTGTCAAATATTGTGATTTTTTAAATGAATATTTACAGACAATAACGTCATTTGCCCTTAAGGTTAATTTATGCCTTAGTAAAAAATATTTCCAGAAACCGGGGTTACACGATAAACATGTGTTGATAATATTCCAACACTTTATATCAAGAAACAAAATTCTAACATGACGTAACACCTTCAGTTCATAAACATGCCTATCCTCCATGCAAAAGCGCTCCATCAAGTAAAGTGTCTAATTAAAAATATCTGCTCAGAACAAGTGAAGAATTTACAAGAAGAGAAGAATCTGTGAAGCTAGGCTGCGAGGGCAATCCCGAAAGTAATTTGTTGGCTCCCCCTGATGAAATTACATTCCACTTGATAAAAATTTAAAGAATTAAACACAACATCAGAGGCGTAATTTAAAATGTAATTTAACAATTCTAGACAGGTTTCTGAAAGACATTACATGCGAAGATTTGTTAGGAGATTTTTATTTGTGTTTTTACAATGTTGCTGCACCCACAGTAGGACTTACTACCGTATTGTAATTCCCTTAGTGTTCTTTTTTTTTGGTGATTTCACAAACATGTAAAGACACATAAACAAGACTCACAGACCCAGAATAACTACTTTTAGGCCTTACAAATATTTGTTCCGTGCGGGAATCGAACTTGTAATTTACAACGTAACAGCCAATCGCTCCACTACTGCGCCAACCATGCCGTCCAATTTTGCTATACAATCACAGAAAAACACTACAATCACAGAAAATCAATTTTTTGGCTTATATATATACAGAACCTGCACAAAAGTAAGAAAATTTCAAATTGTAAGTAGTTACAATAAAAAAAAAAAACATACATTCAGCCGAACATAGAACCTCCTCCTTTTCGAAGTCGGTAAAAAAGTGAGGCAGTCTTTCAAAAACCGATGGAATCAATAAAATTACTTCCCAAAGAAGTTCATAAAATCTGAACGAATTATTCACCCTCGTAATAGCCGCTAAGGATGTACAAAGTAGCTTATTAATTAATAATGACGCCGACGAAGCAGCGAATATTCATCACGTTGAATTTTACATCCTATTAAATTCAAATTGTCTGCTAAACGATTTTGACGCAAAATAGCGCTATTTTATGCCCACTAAAAGTCGGTAAACATGAAATTAAGTTATAAAAGTATAGGTACAAGTCCGTCCCTGGGGAGCTGCCTACTATGCGAACTCGACTCACTTTCATATTGCAATGACCTTGCAAATCTATACTAATATATAAATGTTTATATACTAAGACTTTTTTGTTTGTTTGAACGTGCAAATCTCGGGGACTACCCGAAGGATTTAAAAAAATGTTCCTGTATGACATGTTCAAGACGAATAATAAAGGCTATATTGTATTAAGTTTTCTTTTTTTTTTGTTGCCTGTAATGTTTTGTGCGCCAAATAAAATAAATACTTTTCTTTCTTTCTTTCTTTATAATATCACGCTAAGAGGTAATTTAAATTGCTTCAAAGTTAAATCAATGTTATTAACTTCTTACACACACTTATACTGTACCTAGGTTAAACGCACAATGTAGATTATTTATTTTCTCCAAAATCATTATTCCTTTTGAAATTGTTACATCTGAAATGCGTTTTACTGGTCCAGAGCAATTACTTTTGGAGGTATGCGGAACAGAGAGTAAAGTCCCACATACCTCCTTTGAAAAGGGAGGATCCTCCGACCAGACCGGGTGTTTATAGTCTGGTGGGCGACTGCCCGATAGTTGATGTCGGGCTGTCGTATATGTTCAAATCGCGCGGAGAACTTTGATTGCGCGATGCAGTATTTCGTATTTTCTTCGTAGTTCTTATGTGGCGTCATAGATGTCGCTACATACTCATCATTAAGGTGGAAGCTACGGGCACAATCGAAGCCCTATTCTCGCAAAATGGCGCTGAACTAAACATTTTTATTTTATTTTGTTTTTACAAATGAGCATTCTTAAGAAATTGAACTGTTTTAAAATATTGTATACTAGATACTACCCTCTACTGCTAAAATGTGTTTTTAAATAAAAATCAATCACTGTTCTTTTTTGAGTTTCAGTGAAACTAACTTACTAAAAGTTAAAAACGACTCGACCCATTTTTTATCATATCAATTTTGTTTTACTTACTTTAATAAGATGGTTTAAGAGAAGTAAAATACAGTTGATTTTTTTTTATAATTACGTACGATGGGAAGTAATTTCACGAGAAAAAAACCCCGGGCAGCAATTATAATGATTTATGTATTTTTATTTTGTACTAGCTACACCCAGCGGCTTCGCCCGCGTGAAAGCAGATAATTATCCCAGGGGAACATACTTCCGGGATAAAAAGTATCTTATGTCCTATTCCAGGATATGGTCTATCCGTGTACCAAGTTTCATTAAAATCGGTTTTGCCATTTAGGCGTGAAGACGTAACAAACAAACTCACTTTCGCTTTTATAATATTATAGTAAGGATTATTATTTTACTATAATTAAACTTTGTACTCTTGTCTTCTGACCTTTGCATTGTATTAATTTTTAAATGAATAAACAACGTCTAAATAATCAAAAAATAAGATTAAAACTCACTCACTCCAAACTCCAAGTGAGTTTACAATGGTAGGGGAGTAAGTAATTAGTGGTGAATATTTGAAGGTTCCGTGGCTAGCAGGGCAAGCGATCTGTGTGCCCACCCCTAGATGGATGGGTGGGTAACTATCCGCCTAGCCGCAACGCGTTTTGATGTATTAACATCTGCTAACTTTGACAATGATTCTTTGATTGATGTTGTACTGAAGATGCTATCTCGCGCTGTAGGAACTTATGTACAAGACCTACTTAATTATAGGAAGTTTCTAATTTTGACCAACTAAAACTCCTCAATTTGCCCGCGGCACTTATACAGTGTAACTATAATAAGTAGTGTTTTCATGAAATAATGGTTTATCTGACCTTCACAACCCAGTAACGGGGTAATAAAATACGATCGATTACGAAACCCAAAGACAACTTGAGTGTAAATGATGAGTGACTATCCTCGGGCCCACCCAGGTGATCCAAGATTCTTTATATTTAAAAGTTCCGCTGATCTGTATGCCCAGCCCTAGATGGTTACGCGCGAGGACCTATATTATGGGCGGGCAACTACTTATGCTTCACCTCGCTAAGTTTTTGAAAGTAATTCCCAAAGCCATGAACCATGAATATTACTGTGATAAATGAGATTTGTTATCGATGCTGTCAAATCAACAGGCTTCATTATCATCTTCATCATCAGAGCCAGAGAAGACGTCCACGTGTCGCCATAACGATCGGTTCTGTGTCGTATTTCATCCATCGGATTTACACAGGCTCTACCTGACTGAAAATACTGAGTTTAAAAAAATCAAAAGTACATTGGAGAGATTAGTTTAGCTATATGTA
This sequence comes from Mythimna lalbum, assembly GCA_949319445.1. NCBI lineage: Eukaryota > Metazoa > Arthropoda > Insecta > Lepidoptera > Noctuidae > Mythimna > Mythimna lalbum. Next base: position 6,863,950 of record OX439352.1, on the reverse strand, counting down.
CTAGTATATAGAATACAAAGAAAAATGTTAACTACATATATATATGTGTGTAGTTTCAGATTAGGCTATTCACACCCATTAAAAAAATGCACCCAGGATTCTATACAGTTTATTTTTTTTCTGCCTAATTAATATAAGAACCATTAGGTAAGTTAAAAGTCTTATTTTTCTCTTTAAATCAAAACGGGTCCAGAAACACTAAAGAACACTTCCAACTGGACCTAAAGGCCACGGATAATTTTAATTGGCCAATACTTATTTTTCTTCTTCTAAAGTTGTAAAGCAAAAGTAGTTTGTACGAACTACTCGTTAATGCTTTCAAACTTTTTAAAAGGTTCGGAAACTAGTCGGAATAAACTAAGCCTTGTAGGTGTGTATACTTCATTCTTTTTTCTACTCGAATCCACTTCATCATGATCATCATTATATCAGCCGAAAGACGTCCACTGCTGGACATATGCCTCCGTCAAGCGTCGCCACAACGACCGGTCCTGTACGTCACGCATCCATCGGATTCTCGAGACCAGGTCATCAGTCCACCTTGTTGGAAGCCTACCAACGATGCGTCTTCCGCCAATCCACCTTAACTTAGCTTCAATCAATGTAATTGATTTTCTTAATAGGTTAGTTATCGAAACATAATAAACAAGATTTTTTTTTGCGTCAAGAATGAAGATATCCGCAGGAGAACCCAACTTTTTTTTTTGCACCAATAATGAAGATGGCAGCAGGAGAACCAAGGTTATCGTCATAGCCTGAAGAATTGCTAATCTTAAGAGGCAGTAGGTAGGGCTCATTGCTTGTAAAATAAGTGATCGTTGAGGCAGAATGGTTCTCGAGTAGTGACCGCGAACCGAAATAAACAGCACTAGAAGTCCTCCCACAAGATGGATCTGGTGGTGACCTGGTGAGAATGGATGCGAGACGCACAGGACCGTTCCTTGTGGCGACACTTGGAATTGGTTTATATCTAACAATGGACGTTTGTTCTGTTGTCTGTCTGGTCTTATGTTAGTTATTTTTTTACTACATTGTGTGTATGTGTACGTGTACCAAATAAAATATTTTTCTTTTTTTCTACTTCCTTTCGCTCCACCCAGAGTGGTTACGAGTAGCGAGCAGCGAGTAGCTCGGTGACATCCCACTTAAAAAAAGAAAACTACTAAAAATTTTACGAACCTACTAAAAACCATTTCGTTAATTTATTTATGAGACAATTTGCTGGTCTGATGCTCAATCGGTAGCGTTGACTAACGGCTACAATCACCCACAAATAATTACAACGTGGCCCCCCACTCTAAACTATTTCTACCTTGGGACCTAACCATGCTGTTTTAAAAACGGTCTTGAATCCGAATTGAAATACGTACAGTATAATACTATCCCTTTCTGGCACCGGATCAGGACAGCACCGTTTTTCTCACACATCGGACTTGTATATTATTTTTACTTTTGAGTGTTGGTACTGCTAACGGCTTCATCCACGTGATTGAAGAAAATGATACCAAGAAAACATACCCGGCATAAAAAGTATTCTAAGGTGGTTATCACACTGCCACGCACTACGCAGCGTAGCGCGTGAAAACGCACCTACGCACGTACTTGCGGAAGTACAGATATGCATCATCGTGCGGGTTTTTTACGCACTTACGCTTAGGTGCGTTTTGTAAATTCACGCAGGCACGCACTCATTTCATACAAAATCACGCACGGTACTCCGAGACTTACATACCTTGCGTGTAAGTGCGTGATCTGCATGAACGCGCGTGGATGCAGTTTCGGTGTGTTAGACTATGCGTATTTTCTATACAAAGGAGATACTTACAAGCAAAGTTAAGACACGCATTCACGCACTATACTGAAAAATAGGTTCGTTTTGCAACAAAGAAATTGCAATGACAGTACTGTCCACATTTATCAAATAATATTTTATTAGAAAGAAAGAAAGAAAATTGTGTTTATTTGCATTACAAAAATAGGTACACCTTAAAATTTAACAAATGGTACGTTGAGTAATGCCAAAAAGGCCTCAGCTCAGCATAATGCCAAGTAGTAACACAAGGCCACCACTTGACGCTGATTTTCAGCTGCAGCCCTAGGGTTTATTATCAAACTTACTCGAAAATAATAAGTAAAACTTTATACAACCCAAAATTTAAATTATCTAGATATGACTTGCGGATTTTTTGAGGTTTCAAGAGTATTTTACAGTTTATGTTTAAAAAGCTGTACCTCTCAAGCTTGGGTATAACTGTATTTTAAGAGGTAGTTTACGGTCAGGTTTACAATTATCAACAAAAACTTATCTCTTGAGGACTGTGTTATTCTACTATATAATAATAATAATAATATGATTCAGCGATTATTGTACCGATAGTCGTTTCAGCCAATGGCTTAATAGCCAAGAGCCTCGACCAACACCTTAGGAGGCTCTCGTTAGGCGGCTGGATCAAGGGCTTGATTCAGAAAGCGGTACTCCTGGACACGGCTCGTATAGTCAGGAGGTTCCTTTCTCTGGAGCCCTGACCGCCGGTAGCTTGGACCCTGTTCCCGAAACCGGTGGGACACTATTTTTTATATTTTTAAATGTTTTTTTTAGTTTTTATTTAAATATTTAAAAATATAATTTATATGTTTGTAGAATGAATAAAGGAAATAATAATAATATTAAATAGCCAGCCCTATAACCACCGGTAGCTTGGACCCTGCTCCCGACACCGGCGAATACTACTTTTTTATAAGTATTTTTAAATGTTTTTTTTTATATATGTGTTTAAGAAATATTTAAAAATATATAAAATATGTGTGAAATACAAATAAATAAAATTATAATATCTTTATTTTCAGACAAGTGTCCATATAGAGTTAGTAAAAATACATAATAAAAAAGAAACTTAAGATAAATGTTAGTACGAACTTAACAATATGTCTGGAATACAAAAAAAAGGAAATCACCATGATACAATAAATATGTGGCGGAGGCTGACCGCCGCAATTTTCTGCACACGTGTCTAATACAAAAATTGCAAACATAAAGGAGAGATTAAAGGAACGTAGAGGTAACAGCGTGTTTTCAAATAACTAAAAAAACTAAACCATTCCACCGCTTCCAATTAACTTTATTTTGCTCACAAAGCTCAAAAACATGATTCAATTAGGAGCAGGAAGCAAGCGAGACTATGCAATCTAATTTAGCAAAGAGGATTATTGCTTTAAGATCCGATACACGCGCTCGAACCGTTTGGACCGCAAACAAGATTTTTTAATACAACATTAGTATATATTGCGAAACCTGAAAATAGTTTTTCAGAATCAGTAACTGAATCGATCCAAATAATTTTTACACGATGGTATATTTTTTCTCAAAAATATTTAAAAAAGGTTACAAGATAGACACCACCGTCACTAAGTAAAACACAGGTAACGGCAGGTCATAGAGGGCATCAGCTTTATGGGGGTGGGAGGCATTAAGCTTATCCAACACGTTAAACTTTTTCCAAAGCAGGAGAAAAATTTGTGATATTATGTTCTGTAGAAAAAAGTAGTGCCATTACAAGACAAAATGATATTCTGTTCAACGGAATGATATTCCGACGCACATCGGTTCCGTGCAAATCGAGTCCGAGCAGGATAACTCGATTGTATTTTAAATGCATCCGTGTATCCGATGTGGGTGGGTGGAAGCGGTGATGGCACATGAAAGGTATTGTTTCAGAAGGCCTACTTGGGGAAAAATTTGCAATCAATTGATTAGTTTTGTCGGACATACCTTTGGGTACCTATGTTTTTCAGCAAACCACGGGAATTTTCTGATTGGATCAGTTGTTTCCTACAATTCGCAAAAATTGTTTTTATAAGTACAACACTTACTCTAGCAGTTTTGATACTGTATCTATAAAAATGCGAAGTCGATGTTTTATCTTTTTTTTTTTTATAAGAAACCATCAAAGATTTCTCCCATACCGGATGGAGCAGGATGGAGTGACATCCCTGTCACTCCATCCTGCTCCATCCGTTGCCATCTGAGTTTCAGAGCCGTAGTAATATTTTCACACTTTTCTGTAACTCTTGCGACCAACCCGCAACCTTGGCAGTTGATAGTGCATCATTTCTAACAGAGATCGTATGTATATTGTTACTAACACTCGTATTGATCATCAGAAATAAATGGATATTACCTATTATTGTCGCGTTATGAGTTTACATGTGGTTGGATGGAGGGGGATAGGGAGGCCAAAGAAGAGATGGATGGATTGTGTGAGAAGTGATATGAAAGAAAAGGGAGTTAGTGATAGCATGACGAGTGACAGAACAGAATGGAAGAAAAAAATGTGTTGCGCCGACCCAAAATAAATCGGGACAAGGGCAGGAAGATGATGACCTATTATTGTCGTGCCTTTTTGAATGAGCCTTAATTCGACAATGTAAGATATTACACATAAATGCCTTGATGGCGGGAAGAGACAGCTGTAAACTATCTTCATAACTAAAAGTTATTCTCTTCATAATAAAAAAAGTGAAGGGATACTTTGTATGAAAAATATGACGATTATTATTAAAGAAGTTATGGATGTACAATCAGTTTGTCTTTATAGGGTTTAGAACTACGAATTATAAGTACGAGTCATAAGCATTCATTCGAGTTTAAATATAATAAAAAATATTTTTAGAAAGAATTTGGACACCTGTGCAGACTGTGAATGATCTATGATAATAATTTTAATGTTTTCTTTTATATTGTCACTATTTATTAGAACCTTCCAAAACAAATCCGGTTCTTGGTGTCAAATCTGCTTTCCTCTTCGAGGAGTAAAGCCTGAAATCAGGTTTTCATCGAGTATCTGACGATGGAATCCTTATGTATATGTCGTGGCCAGATCTTTGAAATTGATCACTTCATATGGCCAACTAACTGAACGTTTAAACGATCTGGCCAGTTTTAGTTGGCCATATCATGAAGTGATCTATTCTAAGATCTGGCCTCGACATACTTATATCTATATATACTTATCACAAAATATCTCACACTATATTGAATGGACCTTCTGCATCTTCCCCTTTACAGTAGCATGTAGACAGGGGGTGGGGGTGTAGACGCCGCGGTACGGGGAGGGGGTGACGTTAAAAAATCAACGCCCATTCACAGTCAGCCGTAGTAAAATGCAATATGATTACTTTCATAAAAGTACATTTTATTCAATTGAAACAAATCTGTTGGACTTTTTTCCGAGAAATATTTTCAGCTGCGTTTAAAAGGGATGTCGACGCTCTTACTCTTATTTTTTTGAGTTAATGCTGATTGATGGTACAATTATTACTTTAGAAATTGGGTAATTTTGAATTGGTGGTTTGTTTTAGTTACTGGTTTTGGGTATTGAGCCAATTATGCTTGAACCGCAGAAATTATTTATTTATTTAAATATTTATGTACTCACATAAAATAAAAGATAAAAAGATGATTATGGGTGAGGCCAAAATAGTAAGGCCTTTTCTAGGTGTTTATTAATATGAAAGCAATAGATTTATCCAAACTATTAGCGTGTTAAACGGTCTAAACAACTAACAAAATGTTAGTTGTTTCATTTTTTTATCGTACCTACTCAGTGTAGGAAAACAGTAATTTAAGTAAACTATGAGTACTTAAGTACTATATACTTACTACAGGTGTAAATACATATTTATTATAAATTGTTTCGAGAGCATTGTTGCTACCGCCATCTGTGGCTAAGTTTGTGTACTAATATCACAAGTAGAGTCAGCAACAAAAGCAGCTAACATAGCATCATAACGCCCATATATCCTGAAGGAATAGATGCTTTTCCTATTCCTTCTAGAAATATGTGCGTCATGAGCTCTATCGTTAAAAATTCACCTTTGGAATGAAATTTTGGATAGAAAATCATCAAATAATGGCCACAGTAACTATCACCTACGAACAATCCCGCAGACCTTAAGGTGTGTTTTAAATCGTGCGGTTTTGATCACGCCATGCGGGTTTGCTACTCTCAGTATTTATTGTAATGCGCAAAATAGGCACGCGGTGATGCGTTTTTATGCATTTTGACATTTTCTGCATGCGAAGCATATCCTCGTGATGAAATCCGCACGATATTAAAAACACCCTAAGCCAGCACTTGGCTTGCATTTAATTAGTGACGCGTTGAAATTTTCCAGGAACCGGAACTTTTTATGCTAACCGTACCTATATGTATTAAGTTCGTTTATTATTGAATACAGTACCGAGAACTAAGCGCGATGAGTGACGGCTGACAGGATAAGTTTGCATACTCGTTCATTACCAGGCTTACAGGTACCAGGTAAACACCTGAATTATCTATTATTTTGTACGGATAATCCGAAAACCGTCTATTATCGACAACAGGGATATTAAAAAGGAGTGAATAATAAACTACTCCTTTCTGTATTTAGTCACACTAATATTATAAAAGCCAAAGTGTGTATTATCTATGTGTGTAGTGGATTAAAATGAAATTTTGTATCACAATAGCATGGAATAATACACGTGATGTTAATCTAGGATATTTTATTTTAGGTGGGCAAATATCCAATGATATCCCCCGCTCTTGCGCGGAACGGAAGGGCGTGTCAGACATTTACGTATTGACTAAAAACCCACTTCCGTTCCTTCTGCCTTCGTCCCAGTGCCTTGGGTTCACTGTCCCACTAGCCGTGTAGGCTAATGTGACCCGAGGCACATACACATGTGGTTAATCTCGGATATAAGCTATAATTTTTGACAGTGAGAAGTATAAATATCTCTTTGACGAAGCAGAAGTTTTTACACAAACCCTAATTATATTTTTATAGAAATTATACATAATATGAAGACAGTAAAACTTACACTTAATGATATAGATATAAAATTAATTATAAGTATATAATACTGTAGCGACATCTATGATGCCACATAAGAACTATGAAGAAAATACGAAATCCTGCATCGTGCAATCAAAGTTCTCCGCGCGATTTGAACATATACGACAGCCCGACATCAACTATCGGGCAGTAGCCCACCAGACTATAACATCCTGTCTGGCCGGAGGATCCTCCCTTTTCAATGGAGGTTTGCGGGACTTTACTGTCTGTTCCGCCTACCTCTAAAATACTATTTTTATTTATTGTAATCTTTATTTATTAAAAAGTGTAAAATTATATGCCATGAGGTCTAAATGACTTTTAAAATTAAATAAATAACGCTTTCTATTTCCCTTACCATATCCCATTATTATTACTTTTAACCGTTTGAAAAAACCAATATCTTCGTTAAACTATTAGAGAATAAGAATCATACAAACCTGTTATTTATTATGTAGGTCAACCTACCTAATTATGTTTATTTTTGACTGAAGTTACACCGATCCAATTAACGCTTCGTTCAAATTCATTTAGAACGTTGAACGCGAAAATCTGTTACATGCTCGTTTCAGACAACGGAATGTGAAAATGAACTAACAAAATAATATTAACGTTGACTACAAAGTTACAAGCCCTATTCGTTAGTTAAAGAACCGTAGCCTTTTTGGTAGGAAATCATCAAATAACCACTGTTACTCTAAGTTGAGTGGAAGGGAGTGTCTGACTTTAATTGACTAAAGCAAACCTATGTTCTTTCAGTTGCCCTTTGCATTACAGGACTGCGGTAACTCTTTTGAATAATCCCGCAATCTTGGTAGCTAGAAATCTTGGTTTGCTACCCAAAAATCCTAAAAAATATTATCAAAACTTAGGGCTTGTTAAGTGTCCGACTGAAAGATTTTGGTGTAGGTACTTTTTTTTCAGATAGTAAATATTCGAATGACTTTTACCAATCTCAAGTAGGCTAAAACCCACCTATGTCCTTTTCCCAATAAAATGTCCTAGGTATTCTAGAGCCACGTACAGTTATACCTACATATCTAAACTTCAATCGACCCCTTCAGAGAAAACAAGCGTGATAGTACATTCAAAATTAAACCCGCATTTTAATTAAGCCAACGTCAATACCACGCTCCCTATCACAATGCACTTCAGTCCTTAATACCGCCCACGTGATCAACACCGGTTTTGTGCCCGTGTCGGAACCGGACGGTCACCGGTCAGCCGGTTCTAGTCGTACAACAGGTGGTAATTACCGGATAAATATTTAATTCGTAAGGGTTATGTGAACTGACCTGGCTTGGCTGAATTATTTATTATATAGGGTGATGTTGCCAGGAAATAATGAGCAGCTTTGATTGTCAAGTAGTTCTAATGGTTGGTTATTAAAAATTAGCAATAATACTTTTTTTTAGTAAGTATCTTTGTATTTTTTTTTTAATTATGTATTTTTTTTTCTGTGTATATGTGTGAACAAGAATTATAAAATAAATAAGTAGGTATGTCGTAGTTTTTCAGGCTTGCGCTGAAGCCTAATGGGGCCAAAGCTCGACTTCTGAAAGGGTTTTTTGGTAGTCCTGAGATGCAAAAGACAACGGAAGGAACATAGGTGTAGTTTTAGTTAGTTAAAATCTGTCACGCACTGCCGCTCCGCCGTAAAGCGGGAGAAATCATGAGATAATTTCACACGTAAAAAAAAGATAACAGTTTAAAAAAAAAGTTTGAAAAAAACCTTACAGATAAACTTGTTAAGGAGTTAAATATTTTACAATAACTAAAAAAGACGGGAGTTTTTGAAAGGGATACCGTAGCCCCAGAATGCAAACAGGCAACTGAAGGACACAGGTGGGTTTTGGTCAGTAAAAGTCTGACATACCCTCTCGCTTCACTCTAGAACTGAACTTCTCCCGCTCATTAGATATTTTCCCACCTAAAGAAAAACTCGAAGACACCATTTTAAGTCACATAAAAAGAAATTAAAACTTCTAATTGCAGTTGAAAATGTAAATGCAGCAAGAGATAGTTTTCATGATCTTTTTCAGCGATAACAGAAACGAATCTAACTTTGCTCCGTGTGAACAATAGTGACCACTAGCGCCATCTACCTTGTTGTGCATGAACTACTGACAGGATGCGAACATACTGAGGGACAGGTATTCGTTGTCTTGATTGGCACTCGATTTCCCATTCAAAGAGTACAACAGGTAGATAATGTATAAGAAGAGGTATGCTGTAACAACCTAGTAGGCTACATTGTTGGAATTACATAATGGAATGCTGAACTTTTTAAAGATCAAATTATATTTTTACTTTGTTTTAAGTAATTATTCGTAGAGCAATGGTGGCCGAGTGGTAACGGCCCCGACTTACGAGTTGTAGGTCGCGGGTTCAAACCCAAGCAAGCAATTACTTTGTGTAATTTATTTCCTCACCACTGCCTTCAAAACGGTGAAGAAACACATCGCGAAGACACTGGCAGCCATTGAAATATTTATATTGTGATTTATAAATTTATCTTTACCGAAGGTTGAATGCCACTTGCTGTGGGATTTTTCGACTAAATGCCTCATCCCTGGAATGCAAAGTGCTATTGAAGAAATATGGGTAAATTTGAGTCAGTAAAAGTCAAGGCGGATCATCCTCGAAAAAACGCCGCCACAAAAAAACGCCTTCAGGGTTTTTTATTGAAACGAGACACAAAAAAGGCCGCTACAAAAATAAGCTTGAACTGTTTTTTTTTGTGACCTGTGTACGGGGACAATAAAACAATTTCAAAAGTTTGACCTTTAAATCCATATCCGGTCCTCATTCCAGGAATGTAGGCTTACCCAGCTACTATCCACCATAGATAAGTAGCTGCATATGTCGCACACCCAGGCCAATAAAGGCGTAAGAGGTATTCACTAACTTTACAGGAGAGCACAATAACTGTTTAACCAGTATATCTATTTCGTTTTTGACTCTATGGTCTTTTGTTATATATCAAAAAATAGTAAAAAAAACAACCTTTTTTCTTGTTTATATTCGAAACACCTTAAATTACCTTGGTAATCAATAATTAATGTTTAATGTTTTACAGACGTTTACCTTATTTATTTAAGACCAATCCTCAAATGTAATGGTTTTTACTCCAATCATCGCTTTCTAAATATTTTTTATACTGTAACTACTCATGCTTACGGCTGTTTCGAAGTTCTATGCTATGATAAAATATAGAGGCTAAGTACTGTTTACGGCCTTTTTGCTTAATTATTTTTATTTGTAACGGGGTGTAATCGGTATTACTTTAAGAAAATCGTTTTTTTTATTAGGCAATAACAAGCATAATATGAGATACAATTATTGTATTTGAAATTTTACGTGCTTATGTTGGTTTATCGGCTTCATTCATTGAAAAAATATTGACGAAAAAAATTGAGCGCATGTATCTTTACTTAAACTATTCAAAACTGCAATAAAAAAAAATTGACGTAAATGCACTTACGTCTTTGTTGACCTGGGTGTGCGATGTGTTCTTTGAACCCCAAGCAAACGCCGGCGTTCGCGCACTCATTGTCTTTCAATTGTGTCTCTAATTATCACGATTGAAGAGTTAAACAAGAACCAATTAATAATTACAAGATCAAGAGTGAAAGTTAGTGGGAGCAGTGGGTACCTACCTGAAAATTTAAATTTCAATGGCCACAGCTCAATCACGCCATTTCTAGCTATAAAGTTAGACGTAGTAGTTAGTAACAATTTAAACTAGTTAGAATTCGCTACACCAGCTTCGAAATCACCTAGTCCGAGCTTGTGGTTTGGGTGAAAATCTAGCAGTTTGTATGTAGGTAAATTACTCTAAAATATATTGCATTTTTACTTAAACAAGCTATCTTTGCCATACAGCGTGGCAATGCCGCCAGTCTTTTGGGCACATTACCAGTCGACAGCTATGTGGAAGAGTTTTTTGATGCCATATTTTAGGTAGTTTTAATTAGCGTAAGGTTTTATTATTTTTCTTTTATTTTTAATTTACTGTATATAGTTATTTAGTTAGTGTAACTGTAGTTAAGTATTTATTAAATGTAAATTTTCTAGAAATAATAACCACACTAATTGTAATTAGCTATCTTAAATAATTTTCATTTAAAAAGACATCGTTAAGAAAACTTTAGGTACCTTTTTAACTTGAGACAGTATCAGACTCCAGGGAGAGGCTGGCAGACTTTTACTGGTTAAAACACACTTGAGTTTCTTCAGTTGCCTTTAGCTCCAGGGCCATGGTCTATCACACATCTACATTAATCTGTGGCTCAATCATCTCCCTAGCTTTTTCCAACTAACTTGGGGGTTGATCTCCAATCTTGCTTGCGGCTGAATACCTACCCATTTTTTACATGGAGCGACTGCCGATGACCTGGTGGAAGTTGCGGGAATCGATCATTGTGGCGACACTTGAGGGAGGCCTATGTCCAACAGTGGACATCTGTCGGCTGAAATGATGATGATGATGATGACTGCCTATCAGACCTCCACAACCCAGTTACTGAGCAACACGACACGCCATGGACCTAAGACCAAATCAAGATAATAATATCACATCATTCATAAAGGTACTAATCTTATTTATTTGTTTGTTTATCGTATTTTAGTCTCCACCCTTTCTGACAGCCAATGAATCCTTTCCCTTTGACAGAAATGTCAACAAACAGACTTGCTACAGCCAAAGCGGAACACACTCTCCGCCATTAACTGGCTTCGAAAACAATCATGAATCATCAATCAGGGCGCTGGTGTTAACAGCAGTATACGCTCATGTCTACAAACTTACATTTGCGTTTGTGAACCAAGACTACACAGGGATAATCAACCTTTTGTCAACGATATAAGGGTGGGATATGTTTTCGTCATCCGCATATAGAAAGTAATCGAACAACGTATTGTTTGTTAGGCAAGGTATGGCCTACCGGTCTCCTGATGATTTATGAATATGAAGCTGGTAGATTTTATATGTGTGGTGCGAAATTATTGGATTTTCTTTTTTTTAACATGGCAATTCTAGTGAAAATTGATGGAAGAGACAAGCCTTTTCAAAACGACTGTTTGTTAATTGAGAGGCGCTTTTAGCTTTTTTATTGTTTGTAAGTTTTTAGATGTAAATAATGTAAACTGTTTATCACTATTGCCAAGGTTCATCGACTTTGAAAATTTAAGTAAAGTCGATTTTGCCAGTGGTTACGCTCGAAATAACCAAATTATCCTAATGGAATTATTCCCGGAATAAAAAGTATATACATCATTTGTACACCAGATGTAGGGTTTCCTGCCGGAGTCTGTGTTTCCTAATAGCTACAACTGAGTGAATAGGTTCTAAGCAAGCGCGTTCCATCGTCGACCACATCGTCGCTTTCCATCAGGTGAGATAGTGGTCAAGTATGAGGCTAATACATATTTAAAAAAAATTAACTCCTATTTCAGTACATAGTCTCCTCATCTGCCAAGACTAATCCAAATCCAATCGGACATTTGTGCACGCACACTGGCACAAATATATACAAACTTTCTCCTTTATAATAATACTGTAATGCAGGTACACTTTGATTCTCCTATACAATGCAAATAACGGCCAAAAGCTCCATCATATAAAATACAATGACAAGACAGAATATCAAAGAAGAAAATCACCGCTACCCTCACTTTAAACAGCATTATAAATTCACAACACCAAAACGCCATTCCATTAAAAAGACATTTTGACATCCTTCCCATTCTCTTCCACACAATAGCACCCACCAGAATACATTGACCTCTATATATTGAAAAATCTCTTGTCGTTGAGGTTCAAGTGTTATTTGGCAGGTGCAGGGGTAATCAACAGTTGAGTCAATCAATCAAGGTGGGGTAACAGCGATCGATGGTTGATGGCCTGATCGTCTTTTGTTCAAAAGCGGTTATTGTTTGGCTGTTGTGACAAGACGATCAATTTCGGCGTGGGACAGTTTAAAATCAGTGTGCTTGGTATATTGTATGGACTGGAACATAGGATGTTTACTTGTTGAGTTTATACGGAGACTAGAGATTAAACCCTTTAGCCCAATGCGTCGGATTGGTCCGACGAGTATTTTCGTGTCCTATTCGCCGATGTCGTGTGTTTTCGACCGAGTACTCCATCTCGTTTAGTACTACAGAAGAGTTGACAAGATGGAGTATTTGGCCGTGGATTTGCGACCTTGGCGGAGTAAAAGTTTGTTGTATAAAATTAAGCATACCTAATCAGCCTTATAACCGCAGCGACAGTGGTGTGATGATATGGCAGCAGTACAAAAGAAACTACTTTTTTGAATATGTAAATTGTAATTTAACTATTTACATATTAAAAAAAAAAAAATTGACGATTTGTTTATTTATTATTTTTGTAATATTAGTGTAAATATTGTGTTTATTAATTAATTCAATTTTAGAGGCAATTTTATTTCATTAATTAAGTAATAATTGTATTATATGATGTTTTGTGTCAATTTAATGATATGGGTGTAACTTACCTGAATAAAGATGATTATTATTATTATTATTATGGTGTTGTTTGCGGGACAAACTTGGCCAAAGATCGCCATAGCCATAGAGATGTTTGATAGGACTCTCTTAGAAAGGAGGCCTGAGTAACAGCAGTGGAAAAATTAAAAGGCTGATTATGCTAAAGTTCTAATTTGAAGATTTTCTTTAGACCATTGAAAAAAGTCTAAAATTAACTATTTACTTAACGTTATTTAGTTTCGGTTTGTTTTCGTACGTAGATTAATTTTATTTAAGTAACTACCTAAGACATCTGGGCTTGCGGGCGACGAGCAAGCGGTAGCTCACCGTTCGATTATTTGGTAGCTGTCTGAATCGTCGATGGCGCGTAGAGTCTGTCTAAAAAGTCAAAGGACTGGGGTAATTATATTGATGTGATCAACACTGGTTCAAAGTTGATTAAGAGATCTTGATCATTGTTTAATTATAGAAGAACCTTATAAAAAGTAAAGAATATAAATATTTTTTAAATGATTAAATATTATACACTTTGAGTTTTTAAACAGACTATAACACTACGCGTCTTCGTCCGCCTCCGCACCAACTCAATATAACTTATTTCTATGACTTCGTTCACAAAACTAACCCTAAAACAGCAACTCCTTGACTAAAAGCCCCCACTCCCTTCATCCACGAGGCACAACTGTGAGGCACAAGTTTAATTGCATCGGCACTGTGCAGCCACACACAGCTGCACTTCAGCATTCTTTAGCAGATAACAATGGCAACTGCCAAGGGAACAATGTCTGGAAAACACGGAACAAAACATCGTAGAACATTGTGGGTTGTAAAAACGGCGTAAACTGTTTGTTAACTGTCAATTTATAAAAACAAAAATGATTGTACGTAAATTTTTCAGTTGATTTATTTGTAAATAATTACACTAGTTTACATTTTAAAAATACTGAACTAACCATAATTATAGTAAAATAATAATAAAACCCTACGCTAATTACAAGTAACTAAAATCAAACTAAAATATGTAATAGTTATATTGTTCATTTTTTTAAAGAGGTCTCTAGATGTATCTACTGATCTTTTATTATTATTATTATGAGCCCGTTGTATCCCGCTACAGGGCAAAGGCGTCTCTTCCGTTATTCCACTCTTTTCTGTCCTTAGCCACTTCTAATCACACACTGATCATTTACTCTGATTTATTACTTTATATTGATTACTGTAACTATTTTTTTTTTATAACCTAGTGCTTGACTACGATCCTACCGAATTGTAATTCTTTTAGTGATAAGTAAGCTACTCTGCCACCGAGTACCATCGAAGCGCAGCGATTTTTTTGTAACCGAATAAAAAAAAAAAAAGAAAGTTTGAATTTAGACCTCCGTCTTTTTTTATCGATTTAGAAAACTATTTTTTTATTGAATTTTTTAAATTGTGAAGAATTTACAAAAAAAAAGCGTTTTTACTCACTTGTTAAAGTTTTCAACAAAAATAGAATTTTGATAGAACACACAATCATGTTTTTTTTAATAAAATAAACTAGTGCTTGACTGTGCGATCCCACCTCACGGTGAGCAGTGATGCAATCGCAATTCAATTAATAATAGTGTAGCGACATCTATGGCGCCACGTAAGAACTACGAAGAAAATACGAAATCCTACATCACGCAATCAAAGTTCTCCGCGCGATTTGAGCATATACGACAGCCCGACATCAACTATCGGGCAGTCGCCCACCAGACCATAACATCCTGTCTGGTCGGATGATTCTCCCTTTTCAATGGAGGTTTGCGGGACTTTACTCTCTGTTCCGCATACCTCCAAAATAGCAATTTCATAACTTAAAACAATAACGTTGTAAATGAAGCAACCGCAATCATAGAAATAAAACGAATCATAACACAGCGACAGTTAAATAAAACAATATGTCTCTCAAAGTTACCCATTCAGCAACAGCTTATTTACCCTCATAAATTACTAACAGAACAATATGAACTCCAAGTATCATGTTCTGGTATTCGGCTTGGCACGTAGTGATGCACTCTTCACTTAATAGCTTGCCTGGCGAGGGGCCAGTAGACTACCACATGTGAGACTTTGAAACCATATGGTTCCGTTTATTGGGGAACGTGCTATATCCCTACTAATATTATAAATGCGAAAATAACTCTGTCTGTCTGTCTGTCTGTTACGCTTTCACGCAAAAACTACTGATCGGATTTAGATCAAATTTGGTAGGTAGGTAGAAGAGACACTGGAATAACATATAGGCTACCTATAATTCCACTGCTGAGCACGGGTCTCTGCCCGCGCGATATAAACTGTAGTCCACGCGGGCGAAGCCGCGGGCGGAAAGCTAGTATTTAATAGTTGAGAAAGTAAAATTATTGATTGGCAAAAAGCCACTATAAAATGAGAGAAAAATACAGAAGCAGAAAGCAGAACAGATGGTCGATGGGGAAGAAAGGTTCTGGAGTGGCGACCACGTACCGGAAGACGCAGCATTGGTAAGCCTCAAACAAGGTGGACCGGTGACTTGGTCAGGGTCGCGGGAATCCGATGGATGCGTGACGCACAGGACCGGTCGTTGTGGCGACGCTTGGGGGAGGCCTATGTCCAGCAGTGGACGTTTTTCGGCTGATATGATGATGATGATGATGAGAAGAAGGTTTGCTGGGAGAAAACTCATTGTTGAGTTAAGCTCGCCTTTGGTGATACAGATAAGTTTTTTACATAAACTTATCTGTATCACCGTGTACTAGGTACATATATTTTATTTCGCGTACAATAAAGAATTAAGAGGAAGAGAAGCTGATCTTCCAAGCTAGGTATGCTAGGTTAGGAGTGGTGATTATCACGTCAAATTTAAAAAGGTAATGATGCTCAAACGTATAGACGCCTATACATTTGGTCGGTTTTTGCCTTGATCAATTTCACGCAATTATACAGAATTAGGTAAATGTGAACTCAATAGGTGATCGGTATCTCATGAAAATGTGTTAGTAAGTCACAGATCACAGATTTGTTGATGATTTCGTGATGTTACGATCGTCACAAATCCGATTTTCCCACTCCGAGTGTGCCAGATTATAACTGACTAAAACCCACCTGTGTTTCTTCCTATTCGGGCCGGGGTTATCCTACCGGGGCCAGGGTTATCCTACTAGGGCTGGGGTTATCCGAAAAGAAATTCGAGCTCCGGTATGAAGGCTAGAAGGAACGGGGTGGGGTTTTTAGTCAGTAAGAGTTTGACATTATCTCCCCCTCCACCCAAGAGCGGGTTTTGTCATAAGATAATTTTCCCCATCGACAAAAAATGAACCTGTGTTCCTTCACTTTCACTTTGTGTTCCATGGCTACGGTAACTACCATTAACCATGCCTAACAATTAAAAAATATAGGAACTTATAACCTCCTACATAACAAATACAAAAACTTATTGATAAAGAGAATCGCTAGAACGTTCGCTAATGAGACCGCGAGAGCAAAGTGCTAGCTTAAAACAAAATAGCAAATACAATCATAGCCTGGGAAAGAAGGAAAGAAAGACAAATAAAGAGCTCACCCAGTTCATATGCTTTGCACGTAATAAATAATTTGTGTTATGAGGTTAACTTACACGTTATACCTTCTTCTAACAAGCTTACCATTAATTTATTGTTTGTGTTTCTTTGTGTTTTCTCGTTAAGATCTTGTTAAATATAGTAATAAAATGCTATGAGCTGTTTCACAAATTAAAATGTGTCATAACTTATGTGCTAAGTTAGTTGACTAAAACTACTGTAACAAAACCTCTGTATTTACCAATCCTCCAAATTCAACTCTACTAGTGGCATCTAGTGGAGCTCTTTCAAAGCCACATTTCAACAAAATGTTCAAATATACTCTTATAAGTATATAAAATCTTAAGCTGTAATGCGTTTAACTAAAAAAATAATTAAATTACAATTGTACGAATTTATCTGGCAACTAAATTACCTTAAATTCATTTTTTTAAGCAGCATAGTTGGCCGTTGGTTTATAGTTTAATCACAAAAACAAAGCATGAAACGAAGTGACCTAAAAATTAGGTCACGACTGCCTTTTTCCACCTAACAATCAACTACTAGCGCTATCTAGTGGCGATTTCCCAGAATTAACCAGCTAAAATTCCACAATAAACGATTCAAAGAAAATTTATAAAATCTGCTGTAATTAGACACTAAACGGCTCACAATTTGTGATACGTTCCTCAGTTAGCGTGCCGTGCTGTTGGACGCGGAAATTACCTACGGAGTAAGTTATATTCAATTGTTTGGCGGAGTAAGCCGTATATAAAAAAAAATCGGAATCTGTCTGAATTTATCTGCCAAATAAAACTTATTTAGATAACTAACTGAAACTGTAAGTCATGCAGCAGACTCTTTCCAGCAGACAGACCAGGTAACGAGACTACTTAACACGTCACATGATACTAAATACCTACTTATGAGGTGACAATTTAACCTCGTAAGTAGGTATGTGGTATCGTATGGACAAATTTTTAGGTGGCCATAGGTGGAACGATGTTCAAAAGGTTTACCGGACGGGGTGCGCTAACGGTGGTCACAGCTAAGGTTAAGCACGAATAATTCATTCTCTATGTTGCTCATAAGCTAATAATAATAAGATTAATTGTATTGTTTCATCATTAGTCTAGAATGAAGTGCTTATGAACGCCTCAGAAGAAATATAATTCGCACTCTAAATATGTCAGGTATAGGTATTATCAACAACATATTAGCAAAGCCTAATTCAGACGAGGCAAGAGTCTTGTACAAAATTTATCACAACCACTTAAAATAAACTATAACAGCAAATTTAGCTACGATGGAGCGACATAGTCTAAATTGAGATAAAGCTCCTTAAAAAAGATTTAAAAAAAAAATGAAGTGGATACCGGTGCTGGTGGTACACCCCGCCAGGTCAGCAAATATGCCGTGCCCATCGATGGTACTAACCTGAACATGTTAAAACTATGTCACGCCAACGTTCATAAATACCACTACTACTAGCGCTATCTAGTGGCAGTTTCCCAGAACTAACCAACAAAAAAGGTCCCATAAACTGTTCAAAGGAACCTTATAAAACCTTCAGCTGTAATGAGTAAGCAGTCGCTAAACGGCTCGTAGTTCGTATTACGCTCCTCAGTTAGCGTGCCTTGCCGTCGACTTGAACTTGCAAATTACTCCCTTCCGTTTACTTTTAATTAGAAGTTTAACATTCAATTGTTTGGCGCGGTAAGTGGTGTTCCACATGAAATTATAATGAACTAAGAAAAGAGGGTTAAAAAGGATTTAGTTAATTAGTTGATTATGAAAAGAGGCCGCTTTGTGAATGAAAGAAAGAAATGGGTCTTTCTTTTTGTCTTTGCAGATTTTCTTGACATACGTTTGGATTTTCGCTTGATAGTGCTTTGTTAGTAATAATTATCCAAATTTTTTAGAGGTATTGCTGTGGTATCTATGACCGCGATTTTAAATATTCATGTTAATTCAATCTAGTGATAATATTGACAACAATAAAAAATATATGATAAAAATTAATTATTTATGGAATGTAACAATATTGTAAAAAATGTTTGCAAATACATAATACATATTTTTTATTTGTACAATGGCTATTTAATATACTCATGCATTCAGGTATGCAAATGTCGTGCAAATATGTAAATTATCTACATAATGATAGAAACAAGTTTATATCATTATATATACTCGTACAGGTACAGTATCGATCTAGAAATAACTAAAATAAATTGTCTACGAAAGAGCCCTGTTTGAACTTTTAGCCTTGAAAGCATTAAAAAAAATAATGGTTATAAAATAGGTATGTAGAGGGTAAGCTCGCCTGTGTACATCAACTGTCATATTTTATACTAGCTTTTGCCCACAGCTTCGCCCGCGTACATTAAATATAGTCTAATAGCTGCTCCCAGCAGCTTCGCCCGCGCGATAGCAGTAATTTATCCCCAGGGAAAATACTTCCGGGATAAAAAGTATCCTATGTCCAATTCTAGGTCATGGTCCATCCCTGTACGAAGTTTCATCAAAATCGGTTTTGCCATTTAGGCGTGAAGACGTAACAAACAAACAAAATCACTTTCGCTTTTATAATATTAGTAAGGAAGTAAGGATGTCTCAGGAACAAAGCAGCTTTCTATCGGTGAAAAAAATTTAGCAATCGGACCAGGACTTCCAGAGATTACCTCCTACAAACAAAAAAAACAACTTTACCTCTTTATAATATTAGTGTAGATTATCTGTTAAAGTTGTGTACAATAAAGAATATAAAAATAAAATTACAGCTACTAGGAAGCAATAGCTAGTTAGTATTGCAATTACTATCTAAATAAAATAAATAAATCTATCTATTTAAATGGTTAAATATATTGCTAAACGCAAAACTTGAGAATGACTGAACCAATTCCGATCAGTTTTTATTAAATTAATTATTGTGGAAGTCTCAGAAAGATTATTATAGCGAAAATAAAATTTACAAAAAACAAAATCGAGAGTTTAAAATCACATTTTTCTTTCATATACTTACATTCAAACTGTTGCATTATAGCTAGCTGTCAATTCTTACTATAAACTAATTATTTTTTCCGTAGATTTCACACTTTTTACTATTATTATGGTCGATCGGATCTTCTAGCTAATAATTTTAGTTCAATTCAAGCGAATTTAAATGCAATGTTGAAACATTCATTTTCCTTTAAACTATCCAAACAATCCTTTACAACCACGTTTTTATACCTCTTCTCAAGCCCAACCCCTCGGATCGCATCATCAAACATTAAACACAAATTTACAAAAGGGATCCCAGTGTTTCCACCAATTAATTTAATCAGAACAAAATAAACATATCAGAAACGGCCGTAAACGGGTTCAATTCACTTTTGATACGCCAAACGGCGCCCGGACGGCCCGGATCGGAGTGTAATAAACCCGGCGCGGCCGTTTGTTACTGCCACGCGCGCGGGCTGTGCGGTTACCACCCCTGCATTCGTAACGTGATGGCATGGAAGCTAAGCGGAGCGGGTAGTTGAGCGGTTTAAAGTGTTTTTTTTTTTGTTTCGTTAACAATTTGGGCCCCGTGATAGCTACTCGTGACACCGTGTATACATATAAAGAGCTAAGCAGCTTGATTTTTTTTTTTTATGGTGGGGAAAATCATCCAATGACAACCCCCACTCTTGGACGGAGCGGGAGATAGTGTCAGACTATTACTGAATAAAAACCCATCCCGTTCCTTCTAGCCTTCATATCGGGACTCGAGCTCCCTTTCGGATAACCCTGGCCCCAGACCTTGATAATTTATCTTGTTTAATTGCCAACCGAGAAAAGCCGAACGAGTAGCAGCGGATTACTTATTGACCATTTCTTTAAAAATAGCAATAGTAGCTTTATAGCCTCTTCGTATCTACCTATATTTACAGGAATAGCATAATGATATTTGTTTTATTTCTCAAGCCCTATGAATATCATTAACTATCATATCCAATGATTATATCCTTATATAAGATCATGTATTTATAGGACCCAAACTACTGCAAGCAATACTGATGTCAATTAAATTATTACTATGGTTTAGTTCATTAGTAACAGGATTGTATCCGTTAACACAAATATTGTTATTTATTTACACAGATCGCTCGGTTGCTACCCCTAGGCAAGATAAGGCAATAGATACAGGAGCAAAGCGGGGAGGATAGCTGAGCGGAATAAGTTTTTATTTTTTGTTCAGTAAAAAAATTACTGCGCGTTCATCGGTACATGAGGATAGTGTATAGTTGTACAGCGCAATAGGTAGTTTTGAAAACTAATATATTTTGATCAAATACTACCTGACTGTTAGCTGAATTTGGAGAGCAGTATAAAGGTATTATTTTGCATGTAGGTGTTTTTCGAATATTATTCTAAATCGCTAATATCTTCGAAGGAATGCTCAAATTCCCCTTTTAATTCTTCCCATTAAAACTTCTTCCACTCTAAGTGGTGCTAGAGGAAGTATCCGACTTTTACTGACTAAAACTCACTTGTGTTAATTCAATTACCCTTTGCGTTTCAGGACACAGTAACGTTTTCGGACAATCCCGTATTTTATGAGGCCCTGTGTAGAGAAGTAAAATATAGCTCGTACGTTTCAGATCCTACGAATACCATCAGTATTTACGTCTGTAAGACCTTGTATTCCAGTATGAAATAAGTTCCAATATAAATAGTTTATTACTATTTGCAAGATTGTCTTCTGTGCACCCGAGAACCCAATTGTTAATTATTCAACTACCCAGGTCGCACGCTTGCCACCCCTGCATTTATAAGGTTGTGTGCACAATAACAAGCGAAGCGGTAAACTGAGCGGGGTAAAGATATTTTGATTTGTTTATGTATTATTGAATGGTTCGTGCTTTTTTCTCTTTTTGTAAATATTATGCCATGGTCGTCACTCATGTCTGTGTACAACGTCTAAATCTGAATAATAATAATAATACTCCCTAATTACCAGTGTAAAATAAAACAATGTTAAAAAAAGTCTAAAGCAATTAAAATAGTTACATCATTACTTTTAATATAAATATGAAATAATAAGATGAACACGATCAATCTAAAATTTTAATGTCCTTATAGGACATTAAAATTGAATGAATATAATTTTTTTAACTATTTCTCAAGAAACTTTCCTAAGATGCAACTGAAAATCTAGACCTGATCTAATTTTCCAACTCGAGGTGTTCAACGCAAGAGGCTGTTGTATTTAAAACCAAAAAATAGACAATTGTAACTATCATACAGCCTCACGCTCACCTCACAGTTCTCCAGAGATACTTAAGAGGGTCCTTTTCCACTCGCTTTTCGTAAACATCGAAAATTGTTTAAAAGCTTGTTACTTCATTTAATGTAATCCAACGCGATGTTTAATGAAAAGGCAACGCAAAAAAAGAGAGATAACGCCTGTAAACTCTGTTGGTATTCGGTAATTCCAAGATTTAGTTGAAAATTTCACAAAACTTGCTCCAGGAAATAGCTGTTTTTTTTTAAACCCTTAAAAGTTTTTGGAAAAAGTTGTCGTCATTTAGAATCTTAATAAAATTTTCAAGGTCTCTAGAGGATTACTTTTTCGGCTTTTTAAATTTTTAGGCAAATTATGAAGTGTCAAAGTTCATACAAAATAGGAGATTTTCAGAGGTTTTTACTGGATTAGTTTTACACAAATTTAGAAATTGGTTTCTTTAGAAACCTAGATAATATCCACAAGATACTGTGTTTCTAAAATATCTAATAAAAAATGTATAATAACGTCATAATCAGTTATGAGCGGCTGTATGAAAAACAGTGAAAATGTGAGTCATGATGCACCACCTTAAAAAGATATTCCTCTACTGTACTCTTATCCTAAAATACACAATACATACAATGGTAATACAGCTCTGTTGTAACACAGATTTGCTATTCAGCGAATGGTCCGCAAACACATTAGGTATTGATATTCAATTAAATGGGCCACACTTCCCCTGCATCCGTAAGGCTATGAGCATAGGAGCAAAGCGGAGCGGGCGAGCGAGTTGACTGAGATATTTAGTTTTATTTATTTTTATGGTTTTGTGTGGTACCAGGTGGCACCAGGCACCTATCAAAACGGACATTAGTTAAATTGACGTCAACGCGATGTACCATCGCGGTCATTTCTCCCTGATCAGTAGTCTTAACTTAGCGGTGGTCAAGCGGAAGTGTCTTTGATGGCACCTATAGATACGTTTTCTAAATTAGTAGACCTCACGGCTAAGTGGAGCCGACTTTTTCCTGAAACCCTTTTTTTTACGGTGGGCAAAGTTTATCCAATGACAACCCCCGCTATTAGACGGAGTGGGAGATAGTGTCAGGCTCTTACTGACTAAAAACCCACCCCGATCCTTCGTGCCTTCATATTGGGGCTCGAGCTACAATTCGGACTAACCCTGGCCCCAGTAGGCTTCGACCCATCTGGGCCCCTGCTGTCGCTGACAACAACCCCCTGTGACGTCAATATTCTTATGATACATAAGTAATTTAGAATTTAATGACAGCACTGTTCCCCATTTGTCCGTGAACTAAAAAAAAAAATTCCGATGACGCTGAGTGGCACCCCTTAATTTGTAAGGTTGTGAATATAGGAACGCAGCGGAGCGAGTTGATGCCTGTTTTTCTTGTTCAATAAATCGATTTAAGAATATTGGTAGCAGTGTAAGTTATAATTAAGAGGCTGTTTCCACTCGCATATCGTAAACATCAAGCATGGTTTAAAAGCTTGTTACTTCATCTAACGAAATCCAACATGTTCACGAAAAGGCAACGCGAAAATATTTTAAAACTCTGTTAACATTCAGTAATTCCGTGATTTACTCGAATATTTTACAAAATTCGTTCCACGAAATACTTGTTTTTTTAAACCCTTAAATGTTTTTGAATAAAACTGTGTTCATTTAGAATCTTGATAAAATTTGCAAAGCTTTTATTGTAATACTTTTTTTTACTTTTTTAAATTATGAAGTGTCAAAGTTCATACAAAATAGCAGATTGTCAGAAATCTTGACTGTATGAGTTTTACACAAATTTATAAATAAATAGATTTCAATAGAAGCCTAGATAATATTCCCGAGATACTGTGTTTCCATTATATCTAATGAAAAATGTGTAATAACGTCATAATCGCATAAGAGCGATTGTATGAAAAACAGAGGAAATGTGTGTCGAGTTGTATCCTCTTAAGCACAAGAACCGTGATTTCGTGCGTGTAATACGCATAAGTCCCAATTTACAAATCAAAATATTTAATTTTATCTATTTTAATGATATAAATTAACCATATGCCTCTAGGGGGCCCCCACATATTTGCTATAGGCCCCGTGTTGACTTAATCCGTCACTACCGATATGTGTGCGTACGCTCAAGGTATCGGCGAGCGATAGATAGAGAGGGGATGTCCGCGAACGCGATGTAGTGTGTGGCCCGATGTGACGTCACAAACAACCACTTACCTAACCTAGAACAACAGGCTATATACTCGTATATAGGTATCTAAAACACAGTTCCAATAACACGCTTCAAAAGACATTGGAACTAGATATAAACAAATAGAGAGAGGAACACATGTGCGTTGGAGCGCACACACGACTGCAACATTACTGACTTCGTTACACCATTCATACGCTTCGGGGAACCTCGTGTGTGATCTCAATGCTCCCTAATGCAAAACTAACTTGAATGTATTGTGTTGAAACGAAGATACCTAGCGTTGATACCTTTTGTAGTTAAATCAATATAATACTATTATCGTCTATTATTAACAGGACAGAATGGAAGAAAAAAACGTGTTGCGCCGACCCCAAATAAAACGGGATAAGGGCAGGAAGATGATGATGATGATGATCGTCAACGTCTCGTTGAATGTCTTGACAAACCTTGATCATTGGAAAAAATAGGGGGAAGCCTTTTCTAGTAGTAAGACAAGACAGTACGGGCTATACAATGTGTAACGTTAAATGCGCAAAACCTGAAAATAGTTTGATCAGAATAACGAGCAGAATCAATTAAACCACTTTTTTTTAACCGACTTCTAAAAAAGGAGGAGGTTCTCAATTTCGATGTTTGTATGTTTTTTTTTTATGTTTGTTCGCGCATAACTTCGTCGCTTGCCAACCGATTTGAAAAATTATTTTTTTGTTGGAAAGGGTATACTTCCCAAATGGTCCCATAGTCCCACTAAGTTGGGATCTGATGATGGGATCTTGGCGAAATCGAGGGAACTCATCAAATTCAATTCAATTTTTTTGTGAAGTCGGTTATTTTTTTTTATAAAAAGGTTTTTTTTTTAATATAGGTTACATTTTTGAAAAAATATTCATTAAAAATGTCGCCCTGTCTATTTATGAATAAGTCAAGCTATCACGTACGCAAACCCGCTGAAATATGTAAACAAACATAAATGGTTGTAGTCCAATCAAATTTTCGCATACCCGTGATAATAAAAGTTCTTATTTCAATGCAGATATTAATTTTAAACAAACTAAAACTGCATATAAAACCTTAATTGTTTTTATGATTTTTTTCTCACCGTTTTAGGTCAATTAAATTAAAAATCGTTTGGGGTGTCGGAGGTTTTTCGCATTTAACGTTACACGTTGTATATAGTAATAACAATAATATCGTCAATCAAAAGCAATATTTTTGAGTAATTAAAAAAAGAATAAAACATTATTTTGCGTTGTCTTAATTTTTTTTTTCCTCTATATTTTACCTCCATATATAATACACACTGCTGTATTTTTATTTAAATCTTCAAAAAACAAAATTTAAAAGAAAATCTATAACTTTATAGTAATTAATATTTCATCTAGTAGGTATAATCTAGTCTAAACGAACAGCTACAATTTGTGTTCTACCTTGAAAAAACCAATTCAATTCAATTTTCAATTTCTCAATTTTAATGTAAATTTACAACAACGAAAGTAATTAATAAGTATGAATGTAGCACTTACATACAAACATCACTTTGGTTTAAGCCAGTGATGTTTGTAGCTGCTACGTTTCACGACGATGTGCTACGTTGCTACGCTAACATGCGAAGATGCTACGAGATTGCTACGGCGCAGGCGTAGCACTAAACTAAGCTGAAATCCATTCGACTACCATCAGTTTTGAGTTGATGAGAGATGAGTATTGAAGTTCAGTATTTTCATCAATCTCTATTTTAACCGGAATCTTTGACAAGTTCTTAACACCAAATCCTCAGGAACTATGTTATATGGGTACTTGTTTTATCATGAAACTTATTTAAGGAAGAAAGAGTGCATCAGAAACAGAATACCACGACAGTCGTCGCCAAAATTCAATAAGGAGGACTATTTAACATTTTCTTTTTATTTGTTTTTTTTTTTATCATAATCAATAATCCGAAAACACTGTTATTTATAATATTATAATATAATATTCCACATTTTTCACACAACGCTATCTAGTACTAAGCTAAGTAGAGCTTGTATTATGGGTACTAAACAGCTAATAAAAATACTTATATATTTCTAAATACATACATATTATAGATAAATTACACTCAGATACAGAACAAATGATCATGATCATCACTAGACTTTTGTCCTGGGTGGGAATCGAACCCACGACCTCCGGCATAGCAGTCAGGGCCACTAACCACTAGACCAATAGGCCATTTATTACCGCTCCACTCGCTAACATACCCGCTCCCTGCATCGAGTTACACGGTCAAAGCGTCGCCTATGGGTGCCAACCTATTATTCTATGCACACTTTCACTTCTGAAAACATCGAAGAAAGCCGGTTTTTTTTAACGTGGGAAATAGCACCCTGCACCTTCCAGAATTTTTACTAGCCTTGGTCTAGTGATCAGTGGCCCTGACTGCTATGCCAGAGGTCTTGGGTTCGATTCCCACCCAATACAAATGTTTGTGTGATGAGCACGATTATTTGTTCTGTGTCTGGGTGTAATTTATCCATATTATGTATGTATTTAGAAATATATAGGGTGACTGGTAATTAGTGTACGATACTTAAACACGTGATTGTGCTCATGATAACTAACAACTTTTACTACGGGAGCAAAACCAAAAATCGCGAAAAAAATCAGGTGTTGTTTGCATTTATGTTTGCTTAATGTACTGAACAGCTGATATTTTTTTCGCGCTTTCGGCTTTTCTCCCATAATAAAAATTGTTGGTTGTCATGAGCACAAACACGTGTTTAAGAGGGTCCTTCTCCACTCACTTATCGTAAACATCGAAAATGGTTTAAAAGCTTGTTCCTTCACTTAATGCAATCCAACGCGATGTTTGACGAAAAGGCAACGCAAAAAAAGAGAGATAACACCTGGAAACTCTGTTAGTATTCGGTAATTCCGAGATTTATTCGAAAATTTCACAAAACTTGCTCCAGGAAATAGCTGTTTTTTTTTAAACAATTAAAAGTTTTTGGAAAAAATTGTCATCATTTAGAATCTTAATAAAATTTGCAAGGTCTCTAGAGGATTACTTTTTTGACTTTTTAAATTTTTAGGCAAATTATGAAGTGACAAAGTTCATACAAAATAGGACATTTTCAGAGGTTTTTACTGGGTTAGTTTTACACAAATTTAGAAATTGGTTTCTTTAGAAACCTAGATAATATCCACAAGATACTGGGTTTCCAAAATATCTAATGAAAAATGTGTAATAAAGTCATAATCAGCTATGAGCGGTTGTATGAAAAACAGTGAAAATTTGAGTCATAATGCACCACCTTAAGTATCGTACACTAATTGCCAGTCACCCTATATAATTATGGTTATCAGTTATCTGGTACTTACAGTACAACTAAGGAGATCTTGCTTAATTTGGGACTAGATAGCTTTGTGTGATAGTTGCGGAATATAAAAAAAAAAACTTATCTATACGAAGTCAATACCAGAAGCATGTAGATTACCAAATTCTGGTCAGGTAAAATTTATCCAGAGTTCTCCGATATAACAAAAAGAAGAACCAATGCAACATCGGTAATTTCCGTCGTATGTAGCGACGTTTTTTTATAATAATGACGCCGCTGCATGTCATTCGCGTATTTAATGCTTCTTCGGAGTCCAATATGATAGTGCACGCATGGCCACAAGCTGAAGTGTGCTTCATCTTTTTTTGAGGCCTCTTCTAGCTTTTTTTGTGGTGGCTTTTCTTTGAGGCCCGTGTGCAACACTAACCGAAAAGCCGAACTCAAAATAACTAAAAGTTTAGACACATGATAATCACTTTTAAAACCCACTATCCGCTACTCTCACCACAAAGCCCCCTTCCTTAAATAAAGGTCTACGTCCAATCCACGAGTGTAACATACAACCAAGTAAGCACGAGATACTTTACCTATAAACGGCTATTAATAGCTGAGCAAAAAGAAAAAAGAACCAATGAGACATCGATGATTTTCGTAAACTGCCTAACTAAACGAAAAACCGAATTAAAAAAAATCAATAAGTTCAGTTAGATGATAATCACGAGTAAACACTCGCGCGACGGCGGGCATTGTTATTACGTAATTGCACATTTTTAGTAAAATGACAAAAAAAAACTTTTTCCGGTTTTTTCCAAGAAAAATAAAAAAATAGGGACCAACATTTTCGGCTGAATAAATTTCAATCGGCGCTCGAGGGAAATGATAAATGATATTTATTTTCCAAATAAGTGATAAATGATATTTATTTTGCAAATAAATGATAAATGATGTTTATTTTGTAAATAGGTTTCCAAAAAAACTTTTAGACGTTTTTTTTTTTTTTGTCGACGGGGAAAATCATCTTTGACGAAACCCGCTCTTCGGTGGAGCGGGAGACAGTGTCAGACTCTTACTGACTAAAAACCCCGCGCCGTTCCTTCTAGCCTTCATACCGGGGCACGAGCTCCCTTTCGGACAACCCTGTCCCCAGTAGGCTTCGACCCAGCTGGGCCCCTCCTGCTGCTGACAACTCCTTGAGGCGCGCGGGAACAGTGCGCGCCGTCGACGTCTTGGACTCGGTCCATTACCGGACAATCGGACAGCGAGCTACCCATGGCTCGCCGTCCGCGAGCCCGCGTCTACGGTGGCCGGAAATCGGGATCGGAATCCCGGCGACGGCGGTGAGGGCGCCGTTGCCTCATGCGGTCGGCCTCCTCCTTTGCAAGCATTACTGCTTCGCAGAAGGAGGCGACCGCCTGCCACTCCTCCTCGCTCCGGACCATGGCCTCGACAAGGGCCCGGCAAAAAAAAAAAAAAAACTTTTAGACGTCAATTTTGTTTTCAGTCAGTTTTAACGAGATGAGGCCGGTGTTTCTTAGCTGACTACCCTGAGAGCAAACACCGAAACAAACCTACTTTGAGGTTTTTTATATTAAAACACTTTTTACACGTATTTTTTTTTTTAATTTAAACTAGGTGAGGCCTTTAAAACCCGCTTTCCGCTACTCTCACTCCACGAGTGTAACATGCAACCAAGTAAGCACGAGACACTTTCCCTTTCAGCGTCTATTAATGGCTGTGTTGCCATTCACAGCTATAAATAATGTCTTAGAAATCGCGTGTGTGGACTTATTGCTATTTTTAGTAGTGATGTTTTTATTTTCTTATGTGACCAGAAATAGCAGTGTTTTGATGAGGGTGTTATTGAACATTATGCTTGTTCCATGAGCGTGGGTAGCGTTTGCTTTGTAGATTTACACTAATTTTATAAAGGCGAATGTTTTTGTGTATGTTTGTTAGCTTTTACACTGGGACAGTTGATTGAATTTGGAACTCAGTTCAATGACAAATTTCCACATGTTTCAAACGACCTTTTTCAACACAGAAAAAATAAATAAACGGGGGTTGTCCTGCGAATTGTGGAGCTGGCGCCGACACTAATACAATAAATACAATTTTGGCAGAGCGAGCTCTCGCACTTTGCTGCACTTTTTTTTAGGTGGGAAAATTATTCAATGGCCTCGCCCTTGGGCTAAGCGGTAGAGTGTGTCAGAGCATTTTTCTGCACTTGGGTGGAAAACAATAAAAAAGTAGGGACAAGAGCGGATTTTCGAATATAACATAACATAAATATTTATCCTGTATGTTCCTGGCCTAAGGCCCAGCAGTGGGAACATTAAAAAAAAGGCTGATGATGATGATGATGATGAAGTACTAGTGTATGTTCCTTGTACATTCTACAATAAAGGCTGAAGACTTACTTTGGGGTACTCGTATAATAATTTATACGCTCGATAAGCCGAACGAGCATTTTTTCATAAGTTTATGTACTTATTTACTTTTTTGACTCTTAAAATAATTCTTGTCTGACCTCGTTTCTAATCAAGTAACTCTTTTTTGAAGGTTCCACGTTTGTTGAATTTAACCGAGCCATCAGCTTATATACTTAACTAATTCATTAAGGGACACGTTAAGTCGGAACCTTTTTATTTGCAACCGTCGCCTGATGGCTATTTAATTACTTTATGGTGTTTGAAAGCTTTCAGTTCTAAGTTGTTTTTGTTTTGAAAATCATTATAATAAAATATATTTTCAAATATTTATTGAAGGGGCTCAAAAAAAAGCCAATTCAAGCTTCTTTTTGAGGCGGCGTTTTTTTGTGGCTCGTGTGCGGTAGTGCCGCCACAAAAAAACGCGAAGCCGCTTTAAGCTTCTCCAGCCACAAGGTGTCGCAAGGCAACTGAAGGAACACAGGTGAGTTTTAGTCAGTAAAAGTCTAACACACTCTTTAGCTGTGTGGGCATAGTGGGAGAAGGTATTTGATAGTTTCCGATCTCAAACAAAAGGTGTCTAGTTAATAGGTAACTTCTAGACAAGCGTACTACATCGTTGATTAAAAACGCGAGCCTCTATCATCAATAGCCGTTTTAATGTTCCCACTGCTGGGACTCAGGCCTCCTCTCTAGGAGAGGGAATGGGCCGTTATCCACCACGCGGGCCCAGTGCGAGTTGGTGGATGTCTTCGAATTTTTGGCTCAAGGACATGCCGGTTTCCTCACGATGTTTTTCTTTACCGTTTTGAGAGCAGTGGTGATGAAATAAATTACACAAAGTAATGCGCTTGGCTGGGTTCGAAACCATGACCTACAACTCGTAAGTCGGGGCCGTTACCACTCGGCCACCACTGCTCTCAAGTACTAGCCTCTATATATAAAAAAAAAAACAAATATAATAGAATGAAATGTAGCTTGTGTACACAAATCAAAGACTTGGCAAAATGAAGTCTTTACAATCTGGTTTGTTCTGTAAGATATTTAAGTATCAATGTACGAGTTGTTTTAAAGAGGCTGTAGCGCCATCTCTGGCGTCACAGAAGAACTAATCCTGCATCGCGCGATTAAGGGCCTGTGCACACCACGTTTTTATATAGACGCGATACGCACACGAGTCAGACGCAGCCTGTAGACTTTTAATAGGATAAAAGCGCACCGTCGACGGACGTTTCTAAAACACGCGTCAAAGGCATGTTTAGAAAACGTAGTGTGCACAGGCCCTTAAGTACTTCGCGCGTTTATACGTATAGAAAAGCCTGAAATCATCTATCTGACAGTTTCCCACCAGATATATCTCTCGTCTGGTCGGAGGATACTCCCTTTTCAACGGAGGTTTTCGGGACTTTACTCTCTCTGCAATACCTCCAAAAGGCGTAACACAGATTAATTAGGTTTAAAGAATCTCATGAAAACATATTGTAATCGTACTTATATGAGATTTAAAATTTTATTTAAACAGTTGTCATCTAATGACGAAGCATGCAATACACTTTATTGAACAATTACAATCTACACATGCATTTTGACTGGCCTGTTGGTCTAGCGGTTAGTGGCCCTGACTGCTATGCCGGAGGTCGTGGGTTCAATTCCCACCCAGGACAAATGTTTATGTGATGAGCATGATCATTTGTTCTGAGTCTGGGTGTAATTTATCTATATTATGTATGTATTTAGAAATATATAAGTATGTTTATCAGTTGTCTGCTACTCATAACACAAGCTCTGCTTAGCTTGGTACTAGACGGCGTAGTGTGATAGTTGTGGAATATTATTATTATTACAATAAAATAGACAATAGTTTTACAACATCACGTAATACCACATGAGTAGATAAACCGTACAGAGGCAAAGCTTGCGTATTTATAGTAAAGCTTCGTCGCGTACGCAACAATCGGACGTTGGTCACTCACACCTTCCCCGCGCGCTTGTAGTAGTGCCACCGATTCGAGCGGTTGTTTAAAGCTTTGCCTCTGTACGTATTATCTACTCATGTGGTAATACTACGATACAGTACAACAGGGCACAACAAAATCCTTTTAAACAAGCACATCTAACACAATATAACACAGCTGATTGACTAGACGTCACCTATGAATACAAAAAATAGAGCAGATTTATATCGGTGTGTATGTTAAAGTTCTTAATATTTGACCACTTCGTTCCAAAATATATTGGCACGAGATTGTACATTTAATAAACTTCAATTTGATACCTCACTGAATGGTGTTAAAAGCCAAAAACAAATATGCCACCAGATTGGCCCGTTTTCGTAAATATTTAATGAAAGGTTGGGAGCTGTCGGACGCAACGTGGGTATTTATATAGTCTCATATGGGCTTCTGCGTAAACAAACCGTTTTGCAAATCAGAGACAGTTTGGGGAAGTAACTTTAATAAGTGTTTTTATTTTCAGTTTAAACGCAGTCTTTATCTAAAACTACGTTATGGGTAAAATGGTGACGTTTTCCGAAACCGAGTGAGCATCTTTTTTTTTGTGGAAAACGTTCAAACAACATCTCTCGCTCTGGGTAGAGTGAGAGGGACTATCAGACTTTTACAGACTCCTGTTTCTTCCGTTACCCTTTGTGAGGGCCACAGTTTTTTTTTTTTATTGGGGCTAGCTACTGGTGCCGGGGTTAATTAATGGGGCCAGAGTAGCTCAGCCCCGGTATGAAGGCACGAAGGAATGAGGTGGGTTTTTACTCAGTAAAAGTCTGGCACTATCTCCCGCTCCGCTCAAGAGCGGGAGAAGTCATTAGATGATTTTCCCAGTGAAAAAAAAGCATTAATTCTTTCAAACTATCCGCATCCCTGGTAGGTGGAGATGATGAACAATAGGCTACTGCGCTGCAAGTCGCGGATCCGATTTACTTACGGAACACATATGTATATGGTGGATAAATTGTTCTGGGTATGAGTGTCTTGTGTATATGAGTTTACATGTTGGTGAAAGTACTCAGGGTACAGGAGTAGTCTTAAAAACACCGTGTGGAGCAATGTTTCTCTGAAAAAGAATAAAAGATAGAGAACTAACTAACTTTGAATAGAAGATAAATGCAAAGAAAGTAAGAAAGAATGACGAAAAATTACCTAACTTTAAATTCTTTAGAGTTGGTATGTTTATAAAATAAAAATATCTACCATATTTTAAAACCGTAACCAGCAATTTTATTTTAAATAGGTAACAGTAAATAAAAGAAAAAACCAATTAATGTAAAGAGGTTCGGAGTGACTTCGGGCGTGACGTCATCCATTAAAATCGAAATGAAAATGAGTCACCGACGATGGCAGAGCTCACTCGTCACTCGTTAGTGACGGGCCACAGAGTAACACGGAGCAGTAGATCAAACTACCAACACGCATATGCGAATAGGCTGAAATAAGTTCACAATTTACGAAGATTTTTTTTTTTCATTTTTATTGACTAGTTGTTGACCCACGACTTCATTTGCGTGCAGTTTAAAAGCAATACTATCTTTTTTTTGTAGCTAATTATAATTTCATTAAACATAACACATCTAAGCAAATCTTTATCTATTTGCACGGAGACGCCAGTCGCAATTAGTACCGCCTAACAATCAATGAATGTAGTATATCTTTCGATACAGTCAACCGATTCAGATGGAACAAAGCCTAAGTAATATAATCAACTTTCAAACCATTTTAATGTATAAAAAAGTACATACAGCTGAACATAAAACCTCCTCTTTTTCGAAGCCGGTTAAAAGTTATCTACATCGTTTCATTCGTACATTTTATGTGATACAACTAAAAACTTCTACAGATGTACTATTTGTATACATATATGTTTACCTTACTGTACACTACATATTAAGATAGTTATGTCGGACATTGACCGCACGGTTAGCGCAGTTGTTGAGCGATTGGCTGTTGCGCTAAGTATCGCGTATTCAATTTTCACACGGAACTAACTTATACTGCCTACAGATAATTTTAAGTGTATTGTGTAGGTATGTGAGTTTAACTAAATGTTAGTGAACACACCCGCGACACAGGAATGCGGGCTAAAGTTTTTTTTTTTTAATAATAATATTTATAAAAACAAGTGTATCTTACCACACAGGCCATCTTTTTTACAGAAAACTTTTGGATAGACTAAACAAAAGGAACATAATTAGATTATTTTTTACAAATATACGCCCACCTCATTTCCCACTATTTTATCAGTGGAATTCGCATCAAAATTTGTTGCTTGGTTTAAAGAAGCTTCATACTATTCTGAGAAAACGCACTGTTTATAAAAAGAGACGCCTAAAATAACGCAAGGGAATTTCGTGAAAATCCTTCACTGGCTCTATTTATCAAAACGTAAGCCGTTCCCAAACGAAAGCCTACTTCATCAAGATAAACGAGCAACATTGACCTACTGCATCACATTACTCTACGCCGGAATGACTCGGTCTCCGAAATCCGTGAAAGCTGAGCAATTAAAGCGTACTGTGAAACTGAATCTTTCACACCTTTTCATTCGCTGAAGAGCTTAATTTTCCTTTCGTTTCACCAATTTTCTTCTAAAGATCATCAGTGGGGATTTAACTCTAAGGGCGTATACACACGACCACTGTTATCTGTTCTGCAGGCTTATCCAAATAGTGGCAATGACATTATCCACACACTTGTCACGTGACAACACCGTAGGTAATGTCATGCTCTATAGGTACATTTTTTACTTAGCATTTAGCAATAACGCTAACAAACAGTCATTTGTCTAACTCCCCAGAATGGCTGAAATTATCTTCCTTTTCGTAGTTAAATAAAACGCAGCAGTAGCGTGAGTAGCGCGTTTTTCTTGCGTTGACACATAAACGGCGCGTAAGTTTTGTCGTCGTGTGCATAGACCCTAATTCTAAGGATTCTTTTCATTAAATATTTTATCACGTGGGTTGGTATTATTGAAAAGGTCACGTTTGATCACTTGAGGTTATTTTAATGTTGTGCTTTGTAAGTAGGTGTATGATTTACATTTTATTTGCTTAGTGTTTGATGTAAAGAGAAAAGCAACCATGCTTAGATCGCCCACGGATCATACTCCAAGTAACATATACAATGTAAATGCCACGTGGAAAACTGTGACAAGGCTAACGCATAATTAACTGACGGGCTTGTTACTAGGTCTTAAATGATTTCTACATATCTATCTATCTATCTATCTATAGCAGCCTCTTTATACGTCCAATTTTGGACGTAGGCCTCTTCCAATCTTCTCCACTCCTGGCGATCTTGAACAGTCAACAATCCCGACCAGCGTGTCGAACAATATTGTCCTTCTATCTCTTAGGCGGTTTCCCTTGCAGTCTCTTATGGGCACATGGTTTCCACTCAAGCAGTCACCGCATCCAACTACATCATCATCATCATCATATCAGCCGAATCCATCCACTGTTGGACATAAGCCTCCCACAAGAGTCGCCACAACGACCAGTCCTGTGCATCCATCCATCCATCCCGCTACCATGCCGGAATCTATGTACATATACAAGGTCAAATTGTTGAACTTAAAAATCATAATTCTAGTCACAATACCTATCAACTCAGCAACGTGAAATTAAAATTTAAAAAGTTATATACACTTAAAATTGGGGTAAATCAAACGTGTATTTTGGACAGATTACGAATGAGAAAATTTCATAAAAAAAATATTGTTACTATGTGGTCAAGTACTGCAGTTTAACAAAGAATATAAAAATAGAATAGTGCGTGAGTAAATAAGTAATTTGCCATTCGTGCAACATGAGTGCTGAGGTATTTTTATTCTAGACCTACATAAAAAGATTATAAAACCTAATTTTGATTGCCTACGATCTTTTGATAGCAGGCCATCAAAATTAGGCTTTTGGATTCTTCCAATGTAGCTGTTTAAAACATTCGGCTCTACAGCTTTATCTACACTTAATATTATAAAGAGGTAAAGTTTGTATTTTTTAGTCGTAGGAGGTAATTTCTGAAAGTACCAGTCCGATTGCTAAAATTTTTCACCGATAAAAAGGTGTCTTGAGCTATATTTCATACGTGTGCAGGCGAAGCTATGGGCGAAAACTAGTTAAACATAAACTGATTCCTTTGACTGCCCCAAAGGCTAGTTGGAGCTAACACGCTCAATAAACAAGAGTAGACATCGGTGAATAGTTTTAGGAAGCCGAATGGCAAAGTACGGTAATTCAAAGTTTCTGAACTCACTACCCATTGGGCTGTTGATAAATGTTGCTAACTTCTGAAGGATTGCTTTGAGAGCACCGAAATGCACTTTACTTTGGTATAGAGCTTTCGAAAATTTATAACAATGTTACCAATGATTAAATTTCTTTTAAAAATGTAACAATTTGAGCTTCAAATTTAATACTGGGGCCAGGGTTATCCGAAAGGAACTCGAGCCCCGGTATGAAGGTTAGAAAGGATGGGATGGGTTTTTAGTCAGTAAGAGTCTGACACTGTCTCTCACTCCACCCAATAGCGGGGGTTGTCATTTAATGATTTTTGCCCACCAAAGTAAAAATAAACTTCAAATTTAAAAACATACGATTGACAATCTTATCACAATCCGCGATCTCTTCCAGGCCACCTGGAATTGACAGAGATTGCCTGGACACAAAATGGGGTTGCAATTGATGCATTTCAGAACAAGCTAAACAATTGATAGAAAAACAAATATAAGCCTCTCCGGATTTTTCCAACGAAGCTAAGGGCATTTTTTTTTTCAAGTGCGTACCGGAGTGCGGATCGTATTCCAGATTGCAAGCTTTCTGGCAATTTCAAAATAAAGAAAATGATAATCATCGATCCTAGTGCTCTCTAATATTTAGCATATTATAAAGAGCTGAGAATAAATCTTTCTTCACTCGAAACACATAGGCTTCTCAAAGTTAGTTTGGTTTTGGTTATAATTTTTTTTACTGGCCTATTATTCTAGTGGTTAGTGGCCCTGAGTGCTATGCCGGAGGTTGTGGGTTCGATTCCCACCCACGACCAATGTTTATGTGATGAGCATGATCATTTGTTCTATGTCTGGGTGTAATTTATCTATAATATGTATGTATTTAGAAATATATATGTATGTTTTTCAGTTGTCTAGTACTCATAACACAAGTCTGCTTAGCTTGGGACTGGATGGCGTTGAGTGATATTTGTGGAATATTAATTTTAATTATTATATTTTGAGTTATCTGTTATTATTACTATTAAAGGCGATTTGTATTGATTTGCGATATTTGTATGTTCATTACTCCTTCATGGTCGAACGGTTGATTTGATTCTGATAATAGATAAATGGGTATGAATGAGATCAAAAAATACATTGATTTCAATTTTTCTTTTTTCATCGGCGCGTAGCCGCTCGCAAAATGTAGTAAAAAAAATATTAGTTAAAATATAATGCCACACTATAGTTAACAAAACTATAATAATCATTATACTAAACCAAACTAACTCAAGTTCAATTTTAACAACGACATTGTCCGCATAGTAAGTGTAATACGTAGATCAGATATTTCAGCAAATCGTGCAGAAACATCGCACCCTTGATTTGGGCGTAATTGACGCGTGAGCGCTCATTAGCAGCGGTAGACCGGTTGATTTAGCTTGTCAGTTAAGATAATTATGGCTCTCATGAAAAAAAGAAGAAATAAAAGTTATTTGCCTTAGATTTACATAGGAAAGTTACGTCTACTATCTCTACATCTACACTAATATGATAAAGAGGTAAAGTTTGTTTTTTGTTTTATGTTTTTTTTGTTTATAGGAAGTAATCTCTGAAAGTACTGGTCCAATTGTTAAAAATTTTTTGCGGATAGATAACCGAGTTATTCCTGATTGTCATAATCTATACAAGGTGTAAGGACAGCTCTCCGCAAACTTTAAGGGCTTGCTCAGTAGACGAAACTGAACAACCTTCTACAAGACTTTTTTATCAGGAACCAAAAAAAAAACCAGCCTGCCATACAAAATTATAAACTTAATTGGACAATTTGTATGGCGAAACCGATTTTTTTTTCGTGTATGTACGCGGGAAAAGCCGCGGGCAAAAGCTAGTACTTAGTATTAATGTGATAAAAAGAGTTAATTCATTCTAAGCCCTTTTCGCCAAAACTACTTAAAGTAGACAGCAACAACGTGGAAAGACAAACACTCGTAACTCCCTTCTTCCACATACCTATACATGTAGTCCTTACCACTGCTGCACCGCCGTTGAGTTAATACTGGCTCTAGTGGTATAACTCCGAGATGTGAAGAGACGGGATGTGTGCCATTAGAATAGAACTATTACGTGAAATGAAATGGAATGGAATTATTCCCACTAAAGATATTCCATTTTTAAATTGAATGGAGGCTGGTCTTAAAAGATTTTGGTAATATAAAAACTCTTCACGTTTGTTGTATGGGAGGCCCACTATTCTATTTCTAGTAATTGTTGTTATAGCGACAACATCATGTGTAAAAATTTTAACTCTCTAGCTATCACGGTTCTTGAGATATAGCCTGGTGACAGACCAGTCGGATAGACAGACGTACAGACAGCGGAGTATTACTGCTTGGTCAAGACTTCGCAAGTGGGGCAGCATTGGTAAGCGGGGGCGCGGTGCTATGAGCGAGGTGTCTCGTGGCGAACTCTAAAAATTGTCATACTTTTGATCTTACCGCTTGCCGCTCCGCGCTTAGCTACCGCTCACAGCGACAAGGTCGTGAACGAGCATTTAGTAATAGGGTCCCGTATTACCCTTTGGATATGGAATAGCTCGCTATCCGACCATCCGGTAACTGTCAGGACCAAGCCCATGTCGTCTTCATACCGGGGCTCGAGCTTCCTTTCGGACCCAGCTGAGAAGCTGAGAAGCTGGGTCGAAGCCTACTGGGGCCAGGGTTAGTTTCGAGAGATAGCTCAGCCCCGGTATGAAGGCACGAAGGAACGGGGTGGGTATTTAGTAAAAGTCAGACACTATTTCCCGCTCCGCCCAAGGGCGTTTGTCATTGGATGGCCCACCAAAAAAAAAACCGTTTGGATACACAACCCTAAAAAACAACCGATAACATAAACAACAACTTACAACATCAAGCACAGTAACCACATTCACAATTTCACATACTCCTATCTACATTTTAGTCCTCGCAGACTTAATACTATCTAGCGCTATAAATCCAGGTCATTAGGAAGGCGGATGTGTTGGGAGCCGTCCCGCGCGTAATCGTTGCTCGAATTAAT
The DNA here is from genome assembly GCA_949319445.1 of Mythimna lalbum. Lineage (NCBI taxonomy): Eukaryota > Metazoa > Arthropoda > Insecta > Lepidoptera > Noctuidae > Mythimna > Mythimna lalbum. The sequence goes on along the minus strand of OX439352.1, from coordinate 6,824,530 downwards.
GGGGTGCAGATAAATACGGGTTTGTTATGAACTGAGGAAGATTGGGCTCGTGTTGCTTGTTTGCTAGCAAGTGCAGTTGTTTGACTTCAGTTGCGGGTTGTTTGTTATAGGTTGTTTATTAAGTTGCTAATTGAAAATTGTTGAGAAATGTAGTGTAGTTGAATTTTAATTAGATAAGTGCCAATGAAGTGAATGTATGCACTATATTTACACGCGATTGATGGTCGATGGGGCCGTGAACCGATGAACTGGTGAGAGTGATGGGAATGCGAGACGCACAGGGCCGTTCGTTGTGGCGACACTTGGGGGAGTCCTGTGTCCAGCAGTAGACGTCTTTCGGTTGAAATGGTGATGCGCCAATTTCAGTTCAGGATAACACTGTCTATAGCTACCAATACTCGTAGCTAGACAGAGAAACACGAATTAATGAAATGACACATGAAACTTTTATGTTGGCTGTAGGTTATTCTGTAAATTTATTATTTAGGTGATTTTTAAACGAATTCACTGAAGTAGCAGTTTAAAACGAAAAAGAGGAATAAAATGAAGGATTTTTTTTTATAAACTATAATTCAGTTTAGCAATAAACAAACCAATTTACGTATTAACAAAAAAATACGAGTCTAAAATCTTACTAACATTATTTAGTACAAAAATTCTAAGCCACGTTTCATATTCAGAAATATGACTGACTGATAGAACCACTATGCATATAAAACTCATAAATCTTAGTTAAAGTTAAAGCGATAACCGTTAAATTATACCGACAATATATTTAACATAACGATATCAAAAAACAGGGACTTGCATAATTACATACACGTAGTAAAGTATGAAAGAACTTATAAATATGCGGCGGAATAAGTGGGTAGGCGAAAGCTTGTTGTGATTTATTTTCACCTTTTATCAGTTTTCAGATCTAAAAAAAATTGTGAGTAGGTATCATACCAAAGAGCTCAGGAGAGGCCCAGCTGGGTCGAAGCCTACTGGGGCCAGGGTTATCTGAAAAGAAACTCAAGCCCCGGTATGAAGGCTAGAAGGAACGGGGTGGGGTTTTTAGTCAGTAAGAGTCTGACACTATCTCCAACTCCACCCAAGAGCGGGGGTTGTCATAAGATGATTTTCCCTATCTAAAAAAAAAATACCAAAGAGCTGCAAGTTTCTAGGGACGCGACGAATCCTAGGACCACCGGAAATTTCTGATAGGGAATTCCCTATCAGAAATATTATTAGCGGGTTCTAGGGCCACAATTCGGTGGTCCTGGTACGCAAAGGGCATTTGAAGAACACGGGTAGGTTTTAGCCAGTAAAAGTCTGACACACCCTATCACTCCACCCTAGACCGGGAGAAGTCATTGAATGATTTCCCACCTCAAAAAAGGCTGCGAGACTGTTCGAAAGAGAGAGGTACCGTAGCCATGGAACGCACAAGGCAACTGAAGAAACGCTGGGGGATTTAAGACAGTAAAAGTCTGGCTCTCTCACTCAGCCTCAGAGAGGGAGTGTCATTTGATTTGAAATGGGAAATATCTCAAAAAAAAGCATCATACCAGTCGACAGCGAGTTTATGGACACCATAGTTTTAATGGTGTATTATAAGTTTAAATAGTATTTAGAAATTGTAACAAAGCAATAACGTAATAGCTGCATATTAGTATAGAATAGAATAAACTTTATTGTACACCAAAAAGTAACACAGCTTATACATAAAATTAAATTTATGGGTACAATGGCGGTCTTATCGCTTTCGCTTTAGTATGTATTATTTTATTGCATTATTTTGTATATATTTTGTGTGTAATAATTTTTCTTTTAATATTACACACGGTGTCTGCATCTCTATTTTCTCCAAATCTTCTTTCACAGATACCTGTGATCTCTCTGTGAGAGAAATCTCTTCTAGCATACGCTAGAAGAGATTTCTTTATATGAAATAAGCATCACCTTTATATCTATGTTACTGTTTCCTTCTTTTCTTTTATTTTCATGTGTTTATGTAAATAATTAAATAAATAAATCAAGTAAAAAGCTACGTTTTCAGTAAATGTGTAAATCAATACCACTTTTTTTTTAAATTGAATTAAAATAGTGCTTGACTGCGATCTCATCTGATGGTAAGCAGTGATGCAATCGTTGATGGTGAGGCGCACTAGTTTATTAAGATCCTATTCACTCTTGCCTTGAAGACACCTAAATTATAATCGGACAGGAAGGCCGCAGCCGGAAAATTGTTCCAGTCCCTCGATGCGATCCCTCCCTTATTTTTAAAACATAAATCTTTCCTAATGCCGTATATACCTACTACTAATAAAACAATAAACACAACATTCATACAATCCGTTCCAAAGTTAATTTAATAATTCCGTTCAAACATCACATTCGCAGTAAAACGTTTATAAATTAAAAAAGTCCTCCAAAAAAAGTGGGTGAGGGCACTTTCGTTCGGCCTCAATGGGGCACGAGCCTGAAGTACAGGCCATAACATTATCATAAGCATAAACAACAATTTAGCATACTTACGAGCTCCTTCAAACGAAGCCACGCTACGTTTTCGACTTTTGCAGCTTATCGCTTTATCGCTGGTCCAATATGGCCGCCACTGGATACTCGTGTATCTAGAGATGGGACGTGTTCTCTTGAAAGAACTGCGCGAACGCGAAGTGTGTGGCACTTGGATTTTTTTTTTGTTCGACGCCTTAACTTTTATCTATAATTTACAATATTTTCTTTGTAGCTTTGCTCTCTATAGTAATCGTGCATTTTTACAGTAGGTATAGTAAGCAGAGTACCTGTCTATGAGCTTTCAACCAGTGATGCATTTGTTCAGAGAAAGATTTTTTGGTAATTCAAATATAGGTTTTAGAAAGTAAAAGTCTAACCTCTCGCTTCGCTCAGACTGGGATTAATTGGATAATTTTAAACCTAAAAAAACCCTTAAATCCACCAATCGATTTCACCTCTCGTAATATTAGTTTAAGGAGAATCAATTAATGTTTTACCAACTACTTTTAAAAACACTCGCTGTTTTATAAAACATTCGTGTGTAGGTACTAAGTTAGAAGCATTTACATGAAACACAGTTGAACCCAACCATTCGCCCTAGCAAAACTAGAAGAAACCATTGACATTAGTTTACACATTCAGCAACTTCCCAATTGTAGACACAACCTTGTTTCATTAAAATTCTAGCTCGTAAGAAGCTGCACTCTGTCTCCAAATTTAAATATTTCTTCTTTTTGTTGCTACTTTATTTCTCACAAATGCATGGACTCTCTCAGCATTTTTGCATCGACTCACAAAAACATTGTTGTTGTCTATTTTCTTTCAAATATTATTAACATTAGATTAAATACTAGTCCCTGTGTCATAATTACTTTCATACGAGTATAAAACGTCTTTTATATTTTATGTCGTTTTTACTGCAGCTATATTTTATAGTTAATGAATAAAAAATAAATGCCATTACTGTTCTGTAGGTGCTTGCTTCACAATTGTACAGCCGACTGCAAAATTGTCTGGGTACCTTAGTGCCTATTTTCCCTTGCATGTTAGAGTTAAAGTTTTCTAAAATGTAACTAGATGGCGCTGGTATCTTCTCAGCTAAATGGCGACCTAACCTCACAAACCATAAACTCGACATTTAGTTTGACAATAGATACATGCGTCATCATTGTCGTCAACATCTGAGTATGAGGGTAGATTGATAAAAAAAATATGAAATATCTGTGACACAAGCTTAGCTAATTTCGTGATTCTTATCAACTGATTGTAAACGGGCCATAATATTGCGTCTAACATTACAAGTAACGGTTAATTTTAATGCGGTTTCCAAGAATACATTTGGTCCAATGGTAACATCAGCGACTTGATACGCGAGTGTAGCTGGTTCAAATCTCATAAATAAGTTTTTTACTTTTTGTTTTACATCATCTTTTGTGTTTTAGTTAGGTTTACTTTTCTTTAACAAACTAAGTCGGGAAATGTCTTTTTAGATTTTAGACTTTGTCTTTTTAGAGTTTGTATAGAAATGAAAGAAAGTATTTCAAGCAAATAAAATGTATATTATTTCACTATAAATAATATATTAACTTAAGATATATAAAGTAAGTAAATGGTCATAGTCCAAAATTAAAATACATTTTTTAATATCTTAATCAAACCAACACATTATAAACATTTTGAAAAGGACATAATAATGGTATAAAAAACGACTTATTAAGTAATTTTATTTCTTTTGCAGTAAAACTTAAAGTCTATTATTTAGTATTTTTTAACCCTTCAGATACCGTCAATTAGAGACACAATAGTAAGACAATAGATGCGCGGCCACCGGTGGTCGCTTGGGGATTCATGAATTAATAAAGTGACTACTGATAGTTTATTTTGATAAGCAAGTTAATATGGCTTAGTGGTCTAAGTAAAGACTTTGACGCAGTAAGGCACGAGATTAAATCACAAATCTTGTATATTTTTATGCTTTCCATTTAAAAAAAAAAATCAATGCGTTATTTTATGTAATAATCAACTAACTAAATATTTTTCAAACATATTTGGAATAATTTCGCCTGACTTGTAATAAGTGGGTAGTAAAGACAAATAAGCATGTTCATCATAAAACTGGTATTCAAATGTTACTTAGGTTAAGGGTAGAAAAATAAAAACGTTCTAATAACGCAAAAACCAGTCGTCACTCATTTGCAGTGATGTCATGCAAACAATTTTTAGCCCGTAGCATTTGCTACTCTTCCTACGTGGCTAATCCGCCACTGGCACTATTGAAATAAATAAACTGTTTTTGTCATGTTCCAAACTGTATTACAAATAATTTTACCCTATCATTAGCAGTTTAATATCTCACTTCTTTTCTGTGTTTTACCTTTATATATAGTTATTTAAATTACGTCTATAAGACGAATAAATTTTTGTATGTAAAATTGTAAATATTATGAGTTGTTTTTCATATATGTTGTTATTTATTTTTAAATTAATTATTTTTTTAATTTAATATAAATAATTTGATTTCAAAAAACATACTTAAACATTCTAAACACAAACCTATTAAAAGTAGCATGATGGATTTGAACTTACGACCACGTCATTATAAGTCTACTGTTAAGACAAATAGACCATTTTGACATATGAAATGATGTTGAAATTAACAACTGCATTACGAGACAAGACCGTATTTATAAACTTAACGTTAATGTTACGTCTTAAAGTTCAAATTGCCATAACATTATTTTATAATATTTGACTATGATCTACCTCGTTTTACTCGTTTAAAATATAAAGCTCCGAATTGAATACCACTTATCTTCTGCTGATTGCAGATTCAAATTCGTCTAACTTTTGGGATGCTTTGTTTTACCTTCTGTTGCCAGATGGGTTAGATTTTTGGTTCCTCTGTGCTTAGGCTTTTTGTAAGTTATGAATAACAAACAAAAGAAATCGGTAGGAATTGTATCGAAGCTAACTAGTGGATATTTAATTGTAATATATTATGACTGGCCTGTTGGTGATGAAGCACTAGGGTTAGTGGCCCTGACTGCTATGACGGAGGTCGTGGGTTCGATTCCCACCCAGGGCAAATGTTTGTATGTTGAGCATGATCATATGCTGTGCCTGAGTGTAATTTATCTATAATGTGTATGTATTTAGAAATATCTAGGTATGTTTATAAGTTGTCTAGGACTCATAACAGAAGCTTTGCTTAGCTTGGGACTAGACGGCATTGTGGAATATTATTATTAATATTCAAATCGGTAATTACTCAGCAAAAGGAAAAAAGAGCAGGTAAACAGGCTCATCAAACAAAAAGGCAATAAAAAAAATAGAGGTTTATTTCTTACAGTTTACTATTCAACAGTCAGATTATTAATCAACGAATAAGATTATAATATTACTTGTAATTTCTTATTAAGGTCATAGCTTAAATATTCGTTTCCAAAATTGGAAAGAGGATTGAAGCTTATGTAACCTTAAAAAAGTAAACAAGAGGCAGAATAATAAAAAAAAAAACTACAAAATTGCACAACAACATATCAAATGTTTAGTAGGTAACATAAAAAAAACAAAATTATGTTACGTTTTAACTTGAAGTGTTCATAACTTTTATAAATTATTTCAAATACAGGTATTAAGTAAAACCACACTTAACGAAGTCTTCAGTTAATATGAAATATTAATTAAATATGATTATTTATCAATAGTTCGCGACCGATGACCTGGTGAGGGTTGCGGGAATCCAATCCACTTGGGGGAGGCCTATGTCCAACAGTGGACGTCTTTCGGCTGAAATGATGATGATGATGATGATGATCAATAGCTCGTGTAACCACCATTTTGGTCAATAACAGCTTGCATTCGGGAACGCATTGAATTAATCAAATTTTTACACAAATCTGAACCACGAATACTCTCCCATATTTGTAAACAATGAGCCTCTAACGCATCTGGAGTACGCTCGTTTTCATTATTCCACCGTTGAACAATAACACCCCATAAATTTTCAATTTGATTTAAATCCGGTGATCTAGCAGGCCAAGGAATAGCGCAAATGTCATTATGCTGATGAAACCATGCCTGCACACTGTGCGAACGGTGTATTGGACAATTATCCTGCACAAATATTATCTGTGGCAATTCTTCGCTTGGATACACAGTTCGAACTGTAGGCAACATTGTCTCCTCCAACACTTCTATATAATTTGCACTATTTGCTCGACTTGGTATTCTTACAAGTTCTCCCGGATCGGCTGCACTCATCCATCCCCACATGTTCACCGTTATATGGCCAGATTGCCTATTGGGCACTACGTGACCACTTGTGTATCGCGTATTATCTCGACGCCACAAACATAATCGACCGTGTTCACTGGACTTAAAAGTTTTTTCATCAGTAAAGATGACATTACTCCAATCAAAGTTTAAGTGATCCATAGCAAACTGCAATCTTAATCTTTTATGGTTTTCCGTAAGCAAGGGTTTCACAGCATGCCTCCGATAATGCAGCCCTTCACTATGAAGAGCACGACGGACAATGTCAACACTTGTTTCAAATAAACCAGCATAGTGGTTCGTCGGCAAAAATCCATTTTCTTCGTACTCCCTTACCATGGTTTGACGCTGCAACGCCTGCAACATGTTTATCAGCTTTGGTCTACCAGTTCTTTGACGGTGTTTCAAAGAACCCTCTTCTTCAAATCGTCGTACCCATAGAACAACTGTTTTTCTCTGCAACAATAAAACAGAAGTATATAATATTATACCTAATAATGATTACTATATAGGAGTTATTTTGTTATATAAAAGAGTAGAAATAAGATTACTTACGTTTACACCGGTCTCTCTGGCTATTTCTGACAAGTTTTTACCTTGATTATGCAAAGCAATTATTTGAGCTCTTGTCACTAAATCTATATTACAATGCATACTCATTTTGCTGAATTCACCTGATTAAAAATAAAATATGTAGAACGAAAAGAGCTCGAACGAGGTAATCGAAATGAACTTAGCGAACAATCAATAAAGCTTAGTCACAATTCTTTGATCTAAGTATTATTAAACTACCTACTAATATTTTTTTATAAATCCATATTCAACCTACCTTCTCTAGTTTTGAAACTGGCGCATAGAAGTATTTATAAATTGATATTCAATTTTAATATCTGCTTCTCTTTATAAAAAAGTATAAATTATTTCAATGTTTAAAAAATCAAAATGAAACCATAAAAAAACATTTGAAGCATAGCAACGCCACCTAGTAGCAGTATAATGTAATGTTGTCGATAACAACATTTCAATCTGATTTTACGCTAGATGGCGTCATTTCTCGCTTCACACGATTTTTTTTCGGTACTATCCAACCACTTTTGCAGCCGCCTTTACATACACACCTACCTACTTGAGACGAATCAACCACTGCTAAATTCATTTTTGCTTCCATTCAAAACGAAAACTTCATAAGGTTTGGTTTTGCACCGCGCCGCCGTATTGAAACGATTTTTTTTAGGCAGAAATGACCGCGATAGTACCTACGAAAAGGTTCACATTAGCTGTCTATCTAAATCAACACACTCTATTTATTTTTTAACAAAAACTCATGCACTGCACAAACGAGCTGCTGATTGGGTGCTATAACAACTTACGACCCAAAAAACGTCCTCTAAAAATGTTGGATTCGTATAATTATCTCTACTGGGGTACATCCTTACTTCTGAGTACAATATATGAAGTACGACAAGTTTTCAACGCACGGACTGTAAGACCCGCTGCACCTAATCATGTTGGATAGTGGACGACGACGCTCTCTTCGACGATCGTGAAAGGAAGATACCTATATAAAAGTCTCGTATTAAGTTTGAGTATTTAGTTTTCTAGTGAAGGTTGCGGAATCCGATGGATGCGAGACGCGCAGGATCGTTCATTGTGGCGACACTTGGGGTAGGCCTATGTCCAACAGTGGACGTCTATCGGCTGATGTGATGATGATGATGATTTAGTTTCCATATTTTTTTGACATACCATAGAAAAATATTGCACGATATTTTTTTTTTCCCTGACAATCTCAAATGCAAGTTTAACCGAGATTCCGGATATCTTTAGTTCTTTTCCCAGAAAGGAATTGCATGTTGAAGTCGCAAAAGCACTTCGGACATAAAAATTTGCATAACGTTACAGGCTTGTCGCTGGACTTTCTTACTTAACTGTTTAAATACTTTCGGAGTTCTTCTGGGTGGAGATTTGTGTAGTGGGTACCTACTGTAGCAGAAACAAAAAGATTGTATTAAAAAAAAAAAAAATTTTTTTATTTGTCAAAATTTTGCATTAGAACTTTCCATGTATGGGTCAAGATTATTGACTGTACAGGATACATACAGGGAATTTCTGACAAGAAATCCCGCAGTCCTAGACCGAATAGGACAACTGAGGGACACAAGTATGATTTTAGTCAGTCAAACTTTGACACGCCTTAACTAAAAAAAACATAGTACCTAAATTAAATAAGAGCACAATTATGTTCAATTCAACTGCTTTCTAATATTTTCATTAATAATAACGTATTGGCATTCTACACAGAATTAAATGGATCTTAATAATACCTTATAAAACATACCTAAGGCAGGTGCATTTTCACCTAATTAATTATTGCGAAGAGACAGGCGTCTCTGGGGGATTAGTTCAACATTAATTTAGCGCGGAACTAGTCTGCAACCCTATTTTACATAAGAAAGAACTGTAACATAACGAAGGAAATGTAACCAAACATTATATGTAACACATAATATGATTTAAAAGAGTGTCCATGGAGTTTCTTGCACGTTCTTCTCCATAGAGATCTACGCTTTGGAACGTGCAATTTAGCTTCACTTTTCTTGGACTAATCAACATTTGACTATTCAAAAGTGCCTGCATTTGGTCTATTTGAAATAAATGATTTTGAATTTGACTTTAGAAGTTGGAAGACGGGAGGGATTACATTATATCCCGCTGTACGGAAACGATAACTATAGAGATGAAGGAAAAAAACCATTAGGTACAAGGTTTTCAAGTTTTTCGGGTTCCGTGCCTCAAAAACAAAAAAATGGAACCCATATAGCATCACTTTGTTGTCCGTCCGTCCATCTGTATATCTGTTAAGACGCTTTATCTCGGGATTGCGTGGAGGTATCGAGTTGAAATTAAAACCATATATTCAAATCTACGGACTCTTTAAGCTCTAAAAAACCCAAATATGTAAAATAACGAGAAAAAAAGATACTTCGGTTTATGTGACAAAAACGTACATTTAGAAACTCTCGAGAAAATCAAAATCCATGGAGTATTTGCCGTTGACCCAGAACCCTGTTTGACATAAAGTAAAATCCAAATATAGGAATAAAATGTGAAAACTGTAAATTTTGTTGTTACATTTTTTTCTGGTTCAGAAAATAATCTTCCTAGACTCCATTCCTGATTTGAACTATTTACATAGGTAAGTTTGGTATGGTCATGTGAAAAGGAGGGACGAAACGCATGTTGCCGGGAGGCCAAAGAAAAGATGGATGGATGGTGTGAGAAGTGATATGAAAGAAAAGGGAGTTAGTGATAGCATGACGAGTGACAGGACAGAATGGAAGAAAAAAACGTGTTGCGCCGACCCCAAATAAAACGGGACAAGGGCAGGAAGATGATGACATAGGTAAGTTTGTACGGAATCCTCAGGGCGTGAATCCGACTCGCACTTGCCCAGTTTTCTGTAACATAACTCGAATATTGTTATTGGTTTTTCTCTGATATTATTTACGTTGTCAGCACTAAGTTATGTTAATATGTATGTCAGGACCTCTCGTTAGCAAATACTTAATAATGAATACAAAATTGAATAGCATATTTTCATAATTGCGGCCAACACATGTTAGCCCAATTATGTTTTTAAATAATTATGGTTTGCCTCAAAAGCAAAGCGTTCTATCGCCGCGTCCAAATTACTAAATAATTGCTGACCAAGTTATAAATAAAGCAGAACAGTTTTGACAAACAAAATGATAATTACATGAGTAGCTTTCACAATGTATTGTTACATTTCAATTTAGTTTTTACATTACATATTATGACTAGCGACCCGCCCCGGCTTCGCTCGGGTGCAATATTATACATATAAACCTTCCTCTTGAATCACTCTATCTATTAAAAAAACCGCATCAAAATCCGTTGCCTTGTTTCAAAGATTTAATCGTACATAGGGATATAGGGACAGAAAAAGCGACTTTATTTTATACTATGTAGTGATAAGACAATCTTTGAGAAAAATCTTTTTTCAAAAGTCTATGACCAGTGCGTGTTGCCAGTGATGACATATGGCTCCGAAACGTGTTCGCTCACAATGGGCCTCATCAGAAGGCTTGAAGTGACCCAAGGGGCAATGGAAAGGGCTATGCTCGGAGTTCCCTTGCGTGATCGAATCAAAAATTATTACGCAGGAGAACTGAAGTTGCCGACGCGGACGTAGCACGCAGAACTGCCAAATTTAAGTGGCAATGGGCAAGACACATTCCTCGCAGAACAAATGGCCTTTGGGGCCAAAAGGTTTTGGAGTGGCAACCGCGTACCGGAAAACGCAGCGTTGGAAGGCTTCCTACATGGTTGTCTGATGACCTGGTAAAGGTTGCGAGAAACCGATGGATGCGAGACGCACTGGATCGTTCGTTGTGGCGACACTTGGGGAGGCCTATGTCCAACAGGGGACGTATATCAGCTGAAATGATGTTGATTTGCAACCCTTACCAGGTCATTGGCCCACCTTGTAGGAGGCCTTCCAACGCTACGTCTTCCGGTACGTGGTCGCCATTCTAGAACCTTTCAGCTCCAACTGCCATCTGTTCTGCGAGCAATGTGCCCTGCCCATTGAAACTTAAGTTTGGCGATTCTTCGTGTAATATCGGCGATAACAAATGAGAAGAATAATCAAATAAGTAGTAATCACCAAAATCTTATAAGCCAGTAAACACATAAAGGTGACATACAAACTGCAAAGGAAACATGTATACACCAGCATTTATTTTCGGGTAAAAGCTGAAATACTGTAGTTACCTACTTACCGCTATGGTAGTAAACAATGTACCTAGATGCAGCTCACGTAAATATTTTCTTTAAAAGGAAAGAATTCAAGTAATGCAGCTGCACCAAAACTATCAAAAGCGAAAAGTACCACAAAAACGCAAAGTATTAAAACGTTGCATAAACACTCGCCTTTAAAAAGGTTTTAGTGGGTAAAATGTTGAAGTTTTTAACTGAAAAATGTGCTCTGTAAAGAGCACACCTTTGAAATTTTTGGGGTCGGGACGAAAGAATTCGCGACCACACGAGGGAGTGAATCACAGAGGACGGTGACGCCCGGTTGTCCCGCTGGGCAGCGCTAGGAATGGTTTTGATTCTTAATTCTCTATTTTAGGAAGGATGTCGTCTCTATTCACTGCTTCCATGGCCTATGGTGTGAATTCCTTTTTTTTATATTTGTTCCACACTAGAAGTAACTCATGTTCCTGTTGCTGTCCTCTTTTTAATATTATTATGGCTTTTTTTTGTAACGGAAAATCACTGACTCCAAAGTTACAGGCCCACACCTAGTTAAGGAGTTGCTGTTTTAGTGTGAAATAAATTTTATTGTTATTATATGACCATGGGTGCGTTAACAAACATGTAAACTCACACACACAAGACTCCCAGACTCGGAGCACTTATCTATAGGCAATAGAAATGTTTGACCTGCATATCGAACCCCCGACACGTAGTACAATAGCCAATCGCTCAACCTCTGCGCCAACCGTGCCGTCAATGCATCGTTAGCCCCCGGATAACGGAACGGTAGAACGGTAGTACCTTTTTAACGGAGATTTGAGATGTAATTCCTCTTATAAACGTTACGCTGGATGGGAAGCGGAGGCACTCAAGTGAGGCAACGTTTAATTACGAGAATTCCACTTGAACATGTTACATGTTTAAACAGGAATTATTCCTTATACTTAAGCCTTTAAGTATGTACGAGTTTGAAGAGGTTATTCTTATTCTTGCGACTTCTAGTTTAATAAGAGGGTCATGAAGAACGTTAATGGTTGTTGGTGTTTTTTAATAGGATGTGTTTTTTTTAATAGGTGTTTTTTTAGAGGACTTTAGGAACGCCGATAGCTCAGTGATCATGTCTTTTATTATTTTATTTTTATTATTATTGTGTTGCCGTTTAGTCACCCCAGATTTGTGGCGTAACATGCGTTGTACAGATCCGGCCTTCCATACGCTATTGGTCTTAACCAGGATGGGTTTAGCAAGGTTAAAATTTCGCATTACTTTGTCTCTTACTAAAAACCTCAACCCCTTTTTAACCGACTTCGAAAAGGAGGAGGTTCTATGTTCGGCTGAATTTATGTTTTTTTTTTTTTTTTTGATGGTTTCACTCCAATAGCAAAGAAGTCATATTTATTTATTTTAAATATCTATTTATTTACAGTTAGAAGAGCAAAAAGGTACAGCTTCATCATCAGCCTTTTTCATGTTCCCACTGCTGGGACTCAGGTTTCCTTTCTATGAGAGTGAATGGGCCGTAATCCACCAAGCGGGCGCAGTGCTGCTTATTTCAAATGAAATTTCTCCCAGCTGACCTGCGACAGGAGAGTTGGATGAGAGATTTAGACACAGTGCTTTCAGAAAGAATCAGTCTGATTCTGATTCTTTCTTCTGACCTTGTCCCAATTTATCTGTATTCGAAGCTACATGCCTCAAAAATATTATGAAATTTATTCTAATTAATTTTTCCATACTTCTTCATCTCAGTTGCTCTCCTTTCTAGCTACCTACTAAGATCTTGCACAAAAACCGCGCCGTATAATCTTGCACCAAGCATCGTATAGGTTTATAAACTCAGTTAAATTTTGAGTGTAAAGTGCTAAGACATGAATTGATTTTGTCTCTGATTAATAACTTGCGTTTACAAACCACGTATTGATTCAAGTGACTTTTACTAAACAAAAAAAAATCGCTGAGCTGGGTGAAGTAGAAAGGAGGTCAGACTTTTAGTGACTAAAACTCACAATATTCCTTCAGTTGGCTTTTTTATGAGGGCTACTCTTTCAAACGATCTATGGCCCTGACAGACGTCGGCCCTAACCCCATAAATTTTGCTGACATCTCTTTGAGGCGCGCGTGGATCACAACGCGCCGTCAAGCCGGTCATTCCTCATCCCTGCATCACACGGTCCGTGTCTACTGTTGTCATCGTAACTTTTCGTTCATCTGTGCCGCTGATATTAGCTTTTGCCCGCGGCTTCGCCTGCTTACATAAAATATGGCCTATGTCACTCAGGAATAAAGCAGCTTTCTAATGATGCAAAAATTTTAGCAATCGGACTGGTACTTTCAGGGATACAAAATAAAAAAACAAACTTTACTTTTTCATAATATTAGTCAATACTTGCCAATGGCCTGCACTGTTTTCTCTTCATCACCTTTCATTGACTGGTAGAGAATGCCTAAGGCATTAAGTTCGCCGTTGTACCTAGTGTAAATAAAATGTCATTGTGTAAGCCAACAGACACTAAACTGAACATCTGATAGCGTAGAACTATTAAAGCCTTGTCTAAGTTAGTTAGTGTATAGAGGAGTTTATCTAAAATCCATTTTCCTAGATACTAACACACGTTGACTCAACTTTCTCGCTCATATTATTGACTAACGGCAGAATCACATCCAATTGGACAGCTTGCGCGTGTGCGGCAACTCTACAGTATAGGATTAGTAGGGTTAGTGTGAAGATGCATTCACGTTGAAAACATAATTTACTCGCGTAATGATCCTCCTGACCAAATTTTGTTCACGGTGTTCAATCTTAATGGCGATTAGCCAAATACGCGTGTGCACAGACACAGGTGTACTCTCTAGCTAGTTTTTTTACTCTAATAGTCCAATGAGGCAGCACCCTGGTGAGAGATCAGGTGCAGAATCAACGGCTTTACATACCTTCCGAAGCACAGCTATGTAGTGGTCTGGCTTGATCTATTTGGCGCAGCCGTGAGACACACAATGTAAATGTATTTTTAACCGACTTCCAAAAAAGGAGGAGGTTCTCAATTCAGATGTTTGTATTTTTTTATGTTTGTTCGCGCATAACCTCGTCCCTTGCCAACAGATTTGAAAAAATATTTTTTAGTTGGTAAGGGTATACTTCCCAAATGATCCCATAGTCACCAAGTTGGGATCTGATGAAGGAATCTTGTCGAAATCGAGAGAACTCCTCAAATTCAATTAATTTTTTTTAGTGAAGTCGGTTATTTTTTTTATAAAAATCTTTCTCTCTTTGTCTCTTTCACGAAGCGAACCAACTTCCTTTGGGGCAGATGCCCCAAAGGAAGTTGGTTCGCTACTAAACGATAGGTTAGTAGATACTAAAAATTCCAAATGGATACACTCAATAACACTTTTTTGCCGTCTCCAGAATCGAAGCCAGGCCCCAACAGCAGCAGCTGCCCACCGGCCCAACAGTACAGTCAGCAACATATTACATGGACGGCCATAAATTGGAAACAGGGAACACAAATCTCATCGCATTTCCCTCATATAAAACATATGACATATGTTATCGACCACAATGCGGACTGGCAACCAACTGGTCCGCTTGTGTATGCACGTACGAGCAGGGTTGGGTGGCTTCCTGGCATATTGCAGTTTTCAGGGAACAGTTTGGAATATTTACAATACCACAGAAATTATTTCATTTGGGAAAAGTTTTTATTTTAGTTACGTTTGTTTATTTATACCGCTTATTTATTAACAAAATTAAAATTGTGGCTACATATATGGAAAACCTTTAATATTATTTTTGCTGCATCTTCTCTCGCATATAAAATAATTATATTTTACCGAAGTTTTGGTTCAGTTTCAATAAACCTCTTCTTGGGGTATACCTGACAGGTTTGCCTGTTTAGTTGAGTTGTACAGGTAAAAGGCATCGTGTATGTTGCACAACTTACCAAGAGTAATTCCTAGTGAGAGGCAACGTTTTTAAAAACAAACATTCTAATAAAACATCGTTTTAATCAACAACAGGCTTCTTTAAAGTCATCAGTAAGTATATTACAATAAATTGTAATTATTTGATGTGAGCGTCCTTGGCACAAGGACACACACACTACGTTTTGTATCATTTATTCATCACCGCGCCCCACAGAGCGTGGAATCGCAGCGTCGACAACGACTTTACTTTTTTAAATTCAGTGTTTTGATCTATATCAAAACACTGAATTTAAAAAAGTTAGATTTATACCATAGAAGAGAATATTAGAATGCTGAAAATCAAATTTGTTGTTTGTAATGTTTTTTTTAAGATAGGTACTCCCGTCGGTTCCTATGGCTCATCGCCACAGTCATAGTATTTTTAGGAAGGTGCATCTTCAATCAGCTTCACCTGTAACTGGTTTTTATATATATACTGAAATAGCTTAATTTATGCCAAAAAGCTTGTGAATAAAGAAAGTGTGCCACCCACCTCCCGACTAGCATAGCCATAGCCATAGTAAAAACGGTCTCAGGCCATCAATTTCTACGAGTAAACAGAGACACTCTCTGACACAGCTAATACTTATGAAAAATTATTATATGATAGTGCCATCTAGCACCTCTAGCAGTTACAGTTGGACGCCTCGATGTTTCCATGGTCTATGCGGCGACCTAACACAGCCGAATATTGTTTGCACACAGAACTAAATGTCTCATAAAGAACATCACACACATTTTTATAGGTCGTGTGTTATGGCGCGGGTGTTACTAAATAATTTTGTGTTTAATGTTCTTTTTTGTGTTGTCATCAAATATGTGTCTACGAGACCGCTACGATCGGTTTTGTTACTTTTATTTTAGTGACAAGATATTCAAAAACTTTCTGTTTTAATTATTATCTGGCGTTAATGTGTCACCTGCTTCAGATTCCTTCTGTATTATTTATTGGGTTACGGTAACTCTTTCATACATCCCTGCAGCCTTAGACCTACCTACCTGTCTGGCATATCACATTATCACACTAATATTACAAAGATTAATGTTTAGTTATTTGTCACTGCTTCACGCATAAACGATGGAAGCGCTTTAGATGAAACTTGGCTCACGGGTAGATCATATCCTAGAATAGTACAAAAGATACCTTGTATTACGAGAATGGGGACACATAGTGATGTCGCTTGCAGCAGCTATGTAGTACAATAGAAGACCATTTACGAATCAATGTGCGTATTGAATACGGTACATCACTCTAATACTACCAAAATCATAACTTGACTTTAAGATTTTCCTGATTCAACAACATACAAGACAAGTTGGAAAAACTGTTCATGAAAATTCACCCATTTGTAAAACTACATTTTCATTTGTAACCGATTTCAAATAAAGTTGAACAATTTCTTTCGTTCAGACACTAGATACAGAGAGCAATAAAATGCATACAAACAGGCGTTTAAATTTGATCGCAATGTGTCCAAATATAGATCGACAGTATCAAGATGCTCTCCCAAAATAGCGTTTAATCTTTTATATTGAATGCCTTGTAAAGCTATGTTATGTATGTTTAGCTGTATTCAGCTTAGGGGAGCTTGCTTTAAGAGGATTACGTACAACAATGGGTTTCAAGTGATTTAAAGATTATTTATCCATAAGGGATACAAAATATCTTTGCGAAAATAGGGAGAAGGATGTACTGTTGTATACCCACAGTTCATAGGATTTTAAGCACATCATAAGACGTAAAAGTGATTTTAATATTGAATTGTTGTGTGTTGTTGTGTTAGTGTGTTTACATAAAAAATAAGCGTAAAGTTATTCAAAAATTGCATTTCAAGATCATTCTCTCATAGAAAAATACAAAAGTTTTCAAAATTTTACTAGCAGATACTAACTATAGGTACATCACCATGGGGTATTAAAGTGGCAAAAGTTAACTGCTGACAGTCAATCCACAAAAATCAAGTCCTACCACATCACACTCCTTCTGAGGCCATGAGTGATGCGAAAAAGATCTCCGGGGCCCTGAAGCAATGGCAAAGAAGGAACAGGAGCGGGTTTTTAGTCAGTAAAATTCTGACACTATCTCCCGCTCCGCCCAAGTGCGGGAATTGGATGATTTTCCACCAAAAAAAAAACTACATCACACTAATATTATAAAAATTAAGTTTGTATGTATATTTGTTATTTCTTCACGCTCCAACACCTGAATTTTGGATCTTTGGCACATGGGTTTTTTTGTGTAGGAAAATTATCTGATAACTTGTCCCACACTAGAGTGGAGTGGAGTGGTGGAGTGGTGTGTCAGATTATTTATTAAATAAAGCCACGGGTATTCGAAAACATATGACATCTACCAATCCTCACTGGGCCCACGTGGTGGATTACGGCCTATTCCCTCTCCTAGAGAGGAGCCCTGAGTCCCAATAGTGGGAACATTATAAGGCCGACAAAGCAAAAAAGCAAAACAAAGCCACGGGTTAACTTCAGAAAAGGTTACCCGTGGTATTAGAACGTGCAGGGCTTAGAAGGAACATGGTATGTGTGTTAGTCAGTAACAAGCTTGCTATGAAAATAATTTTTTCATAGCAATCTTTTATAGCTCGTTAGCTCGGTATCATACGAGCCAGAACTCGATGGGGTTATGTGGTTTAACTACCAAGTTCCTATAGCCACCTTCCAGTTCCATCATCAGGTCAGCTCCTTGTCATAATAATTTTGCATTGTCATCTGATTTACACATGCATGCAAAATTTCAGCTCAAATCGGTAACCGGGAAGTGGGTCAAATAAAAATTTAATTTACAAAAGATTACAGACAAACATCGGGACTGATGAAACTAAATAAAAGCTTGTAAAAATCTGTCACATCATCCCGTCCCTCCCAAGAACAAGAGAAGGCATTACATGAGTTCCTACAATTAAAAAATGTTGTATCTTTCAGTGGCACTTTGCTTCCTAAGAACACAATTAGACCATATCCTGGAATAACACAAAGAACCCTTTTTATTCCGAAAGTATGTTCCCTTGGAATGATTGTCTACTTTGACGCGAGCAAAGCAGCTGATAGAAACTAGTGATATTATAAACATAAATGCCTTCAGCTTTTGTTAAACAGTCACGCCTTATCTAAACGGATTTCAACCAAAATCACATGAGATATATTTAGACACAGATACTTGTATCACGACAGTACTTCCATACAATTTCCGTAGCATAATTTCCTGCTGTCATGCGGCCGAAGACAGCAAAGACTAGTTGTGTGTCAAATCTAACTACTTCCAACTAATGAAACCTTCACCAAGTTAGCATATGCCATGAGCCGAGATGGTGGTTTCCAATTAACTATTCGATATTAATTGTTACGGAATTAGGTCGTCGCGTTATAATTTCCCCTGAGTACTGTTTTACTGTAACAGGACACTGAAGGTACCGGTACAGCCCTTATAAAAGAACTTATGTAATTAAACTATGTTATATAACTGCAATTCGAAAATAATACGCGGAAAAAAATATTTCGTTCAATAGTTAATCTGGAAGTCTTTTTTTTTGGTTAGCTTTTTATCTTCCCTCTTATAACATGTTGATTTAATTTATACAACACTAGGTTTTGCCCGCAGCTTCGCCTGTATACATAAAATATAGCTTATGTCACTCAGGAATAAAACAGCTTTCTATCGGTGAAAAAAAATTAGCTATCAGACCAGTACCTCCCAATTCCCATTTCTCCCACTCTATGGTAGAGCGAAAGAGCGTATCAGACTTTTACTGACTAACGGTGTTTTCCACCAGAGATGTCTTAAGCTACGTTGCTATAGATGATAGCGACTGGTGTAGCTATGTGCAGAACAGAGTACCTACAGTAAGACCGCGTTTGTCGCTGAGAGTAGACTAGTAAAAGTAGACTATCGATACATCGCATAGCACGAGCCGCGCATCTTCCTCGCGCAGCTACTTTGAGGCGGTGCATCTTCATAGCACATCTTACTTCATCCTTCATCCATCATCGCAGCCCTAGAACGCAAAGAGCAACTGACATGAGTAGATTTTGGTTTGAAAAAGTTTGATACTCCCTCTCTCTCCACCCTGAGCGAAAAAAGTTGTTCAATTATTTCCTATCCAGCAAAAAAATGGGTGCCAAAATCCGTGCCAAAATCAAATGAAAAACAAAATTGCAATACATAAAAGTCATCTATGCTATCAACAAGTTCAAAGAGACGGTTTGAGAATATAAATATTAGACACCTAGACACCCTTCTTTGCGATGGATGCGAGACACACAGGACTGTTAATTTTGGCGAAACTTGAGGGAGGCCTATGTCTTCCGGCTGAAATGATGATGATGAATTGATGACCTTTTTATAAATTGGACCCATGTTCTTCAATAACCCTTTACATTCTAGGGCCAACGTAACTCATTCATACGTTTTCTGTAATATAACAACCCTCTACTTCAATAGTTTAATATTTTTACAACTTATCATCCCAAAGCAAACATCTCCATTCTAATTCGCGTAGAGGCACGCCCAGTATTATGAGCGAGCTGAGGTATCATTATCTTAATGCTTCAGAGCGGGAATATTCCGTAACCTAATAGGCCGAACAGTGAAACTGAATAAATGATGCGCAAACCCAAGTTCACACTGATAAGCGACGCGGCAGCGGAAGCGTCTCGCTCCAAACTCCACGTAACTTATGCTAGCAACCTACACCAACTACACAAGTTCTATGCAAGATACAAACTAGTACAACAAAACAGTGTTAGTAATTTAGAGGAAGTAAATACGAATGTTGTTGCGACGCAAATATTGTACCAAATTAACGATACTAAATAAACTCGGCAAGTCTGTTTGCCTTTATGAGGAGCATCGCAGCAAATATGTAGCACAAATACCAGTTTTATTTGTAGACAGTAGTTAGATATACTGTAATATGGACACAATGTATTTTAATCATAACTAGGCAGAAGCCTGAACCAAAAGGTTCAGGCAATATTTTTTGCATATTGATTCTCTTATAGCACAAACAGTTTAATACGCTATTATGGGAGTAGTATAATCTGACGTAAAGATATAGAGCATTAGATAAATAAATAAGATAGATACTTGGTGTCCTGAAATACTGGCTAGGATAAAGCCTAGTTTAGGTAGCAGTTTCATTGTGTGAGAAATCGGAGTTGTGATACAATATTCTTTGTAAGTAACAGAGGAACGTTGTTAATTGATAGACATATAGCAATTAAACGTTACCTAAAAATACTGTAATTATTTTATATTAAAAATATTTGATACGTTGCAATAAATATTCACAATCTCTCAGCCCATCACTGCATCCTCAGAGCTAATCATCGGTGTCACCGCTTCGCGATGATCGGCCACATCATGTTATACATCGCCTGCTGGCACAATGTCATGAATTAAACCGATATTTCACGAAAACAGCAAAAATGTCACAACCACAGACCGAGCTTAATTTGATTAATAGACTCAGAAACACACCTGATATAGTTAACTAGAACACGAGGAAAACTTGTGACTTTCGACTACTTTCGCCTTAGTTTACGACTTTGCGTCAATACTTTATACTTTATTGGAAAGATTTCCATACGCAATCTGATTAGGAGTTGAAAAAATATTCGCACGCGAAGTTACGTAAAAGATTTGTTCAAGTATACTGAGCTAGGCATCACGCCAGTCAAGTATGGTACGAGTATACCTGCCCTTATTCCCATGGCCTGTTTGCTCGACCTCGGAGCCAGGCGGTAAATAAGAGGAATTTGTCAGTGCCATCAACATGTTATTTGATTATGTAATCTCAGTATTCTCAGTTCGGGAGCACAGGAGATGCTCTCGGACGGAAACTATAGCCGGAGAATCGTCTACAACTATTTCTTTGTAAGTTGTTCGAAAAATTTTTGTGAAAGATTTTTTCCGTAGACTTTTTGTCTGTATTTTTATAGCTTCAGTTTTATTTTATGATTTCTTAGCACGGGTAAGTACTATCTTATAAAGAGCACGATGAACTGTCAAAAGTTTAGGTATATCTACTACAAACATCGCCGACTTTAGTGATAGCAAAAGAACTATGGCAAAAATATATGGAGAGTGGGCTCTTCTACGAATAAAGATAAAATCACTTGGAATAGACTTGTACTTTAATAAATATTAAGATATACTTAAACTATTTTTTGTGAAAAATCCATGGCGTTATATTGCTTTAAATATTTTAGAAATATATCATTTTAATAACTCTTCCTTTGACTAGTCTTCAGTAAAAAGTGGTTTCGTGTTTTATGCATTTTATTTAGAGCAAAATGCTTCAACAAAAGACAAAAGGCTGTCCAATACGAGCTCGAAGCTGAGATGTGGGCTCTTGACATTGACCTCATTTACCAGCTTAAGGCCACTTTATCCCTCTCAATTTTGTCATAAATTACTGCCATATTGATCCGGAGATAAAAAGAATGGAAAGAGGAAATTCTAAAACCGTTTTAAATGAAAGAGAGTGTATTTCGGCCATTATATATTATTAGTACATTTCAAACGTGCTTTCTATGGACAAACAATCACACTAATATTTTAGATATGATTACTCGTTTAGAGTGTCTATTTATTATTCCTACATGCTAAAATGGCTAAATGGATTTGGATGAAATTGAGCACTCAAGTAGACCATGTCCTAAAAAAGCACATACTTCTTAACCCGAGAGTATCATCATCATCATAATTTCAGCCGAAAGATGTCCACTGTTGGACATAGGCCTCTTCCAACCCGATAGTACAATATATTAAATTATTTCTTGAGTTGCACGCGGGCGTAATTTCTTCCTGAAGCTATTTTCATATAAACAGACATAACCAACGCATAAGAAACAATTTAATTTCTTACATTATCCTTAAGCTGTGGGCTTTAACATTTCACATTTCATACAAGCATTTAATATTCAACAATTGTATCCTGCTTCAAGATTTTACAAGAAAATTAATAATACACTACTCTTACTAGGAAAGCATCTCGGGTATTCTACTCTGTGCCACTTTGCCCGCCTCGTTCGCGACGCGACGGTTCAAATGCTACTGCATTGCACTATATAATAATGTCAACGCTAGTGTTACCTTGTTCCTTGATAGATTATACTGTGTGCACAGTGAATGAATTGATGTGTCTTGGTATTGTGAGAAGGTTCGGGCTTGAGGTTATTGCGTTGAATTGATTTGCGAAAAACAACTCAATTTCCTTTCAAATTCAAATGCTACTGCGTTTTTTGCGAGGTGAAAAATTATCAAACGACTTACACCGCTCTAGATTAAGCGAGAGGGTGAGTCAGACTTTTCCTGACTAAAACCCACTCTACTCTTACTAGGAAATTATCTCGGGTATCCTACTCTGCACCACTTTGCCCGCCTGGTTCGCGACGCGACGGTTCAAATGATACTGCATTAGACTACATAATAATGTCAACGCTAGTGTTAGCATGTTCCTTGATAGATTATACCGCGTGCACAGCGATGAATTGATGTGTCTTGGTACTGTGAGCAGGATCGAGCTTGAGGCGAGCATATACGCTGGTATTTTTTATAGGCAAATTCTGGGGAGGGGGCGTATAATCCAAAACTTACTTAAAAACAACGCAATTTCCTATCTTCTTTTTTTGCGAGGTGATAAATCATTAAATTACTAAACCCGCTCTAGATGGAGCGAGAGGGTGTGTCATACACCCTCTTTTACTGACCAAAACTCACCTGTGTTCCTTCGATTGTCCGTTACGTATCAGGATTACAGTAACTTTACGAACAGTTTTAACTGCACTTAAGACGTGTCCGTGAAGGTGTGGCCCGCTTGGGCTGAACACCACCTTGTCCTCGTGAAGACGATCGGCGGCGGCAACCTCTCGCAAAGGGACCTAGGTTCAAGCCACAGTCCAAGGTAAGAAGGAATGGAATGCATTTGCCTACTTCTCTAAAGCAGTAATGCTAGCGAAGGAGATGGCCGCAGCGTGAACCGCGGTAGGAAACACCTAAGGTCTGACGTCGGGAGTCGCAGGGCGATCCCTGGTCACCTTAGGCGCGGGTTTGCTGACGATGCATTGGGTAGCTCGCCATTATGACCATCTGGTAACCGTACACCGAACCAGTATTATCAACGACATGCAACTTTCCAGGCGCTCTTAAATCGCAAAGGGCAACTGAAGAACACAGGTGTGGTTTTAATCAGTAAAAATTTGGCACGCTCCTTAGAAGAAATCTGACCCTAGAACGGGCGATGTCGCTGAATTTCCCATCAGAAAAAAAAACCTTGAAAAGAATATAAGTGTGATCAGCTCGCAAGTTAACAAGGACATGCAATCTCCTTCGATATCTTTGATCTTGGAACATGAAGAGGTATCAAATACGAATGCTTAGAAACTTAGTGAAGTATTGAGTTTAAAGTGTATTGTCAGAGTTCACTTTGACTCTCTGATTAATAATAACTAGCGTTGACAAACCCCGTATTGATTCAAGTGCCTGTTTACCAAACATAAAAATCGACTCTTCACATTTTAGGACTCATAACTGGCATTTTTTTCGGTATCAGCAACTAATTTGAATTTTAATAGACCGGCATTACACTGCTATAGGAATAAGTAACCTGTCTGCTTTCCCTCAAAACTTTTTACTTTCGTTTCTATCAAAAGACTATACAAATTTGACTCAGCTTGTGTTAAGGTTCACCCGACCTAATGAGGCTTTAATTAATAATAACATCCTTACTAATATTATATAAAGCGAAAGTGAGTTTTTATGTTTATTTGTTTGTTTGTTACGG
Organism: Mythimna lalbum; assembly: GCA_949319445.1. NCBI lineage: Eukaryota > Metazoa > Arthropoda > Insecta > Lepidoptera > Noctuidae > Mythimna > Mythimna lalbum. The sequence goes on along the minus strand of OX439352.1, from coordinate 6,800,207 downwards.
TTTCACGCCTAAATAGCAAAACCGATTTTGATTAATTTTGGTACAGATATAGTTGAGACTCTGGAGACGGTCATAGGCTATTTTTTTAAGGGGGAAAAGGGGGAGACAGGTAAGTCAAGTACAAATATTATTATTAAATTATAGTATATTAATAAACGCGCACGAAGCCGCGGGTAAAAGCTAGTCATCAATAAACGGTACTTATTTTACACCTACGCACATAAGCCTGTAAACAAAGCAGTTTATAAAATAGAAGACTCAGCTTAATTAGGTGTGTGGTGAGAGCAAAGTAAACAAAAATGAAATGGTAGGGAAGTAAAATTTTAGTTCGCCGACCGTACGGACCGACCCTAAGTTGGTGCGTCGTGTTCCATGCAATCCTCAAAAGGGATGTCAGCAAAACTGTTGGGGCTCAGTGAGGCTAAAGTATATTGGAGCCATGGGTTCTGGTATGCAAGGTAAAGAAGGAATATAGAAGTGTGCTTTCATTGAATGAAAGAAAAACATTTTAGGTACGCGAAATGACGCAATCTAAAAAATTGATGATTACCCAATAAAACAAAAGGGAAGTAGAATTTAAACTTATTTAAGAAATAGGAATTCATAAAATAACTTCTCCTGTTTCAGATGCCGCGAGAGGGTTAGATTTTTACCGACTAAAACCTACCTCTATTCTTTTAGTTCAATCCCGCGCAACCCTAGCAAGCATAAGAAAATTTGTACTGGCGTTAGATTTTCTAGCCTTACCCTAGGTATTCTACTAAGGTTAGAGGTCTAACAACCCTTTATAACTGTCAAAGATCAATAGTTTAGCATGCATTCTGAGGCATAGAGGAAACTTGGGACTCAGGCCGCCTCTCTAGGAGAGGGGACAGGCCATAACCTAAGTTGCTTAGCCTTGATCAACTAATGCGGCTATTATTATTATAACCTCAAGTTCTTTAAAAAAAACCGCGCAAATGCAAGTCGGACTCGTGCACTGAGGGTTTCGTACAAACCTACCTATGAAAACAGTTCAATTTCCGAATTGAGTTACAAATATTTTTCCTAATCGCAAAAAAAGTTTATTAAACGGCCGTATCTTTTTTTTTCGCTAACTCAGAAGTTTGATTGACCGCAGATTTGAGTATATATTTTTAATTTCAGCTCAACATCTCCACGCATTTCCGAGATAAATGGTTGTTGACAGACAGATGGACAACAAAGTGTACGGGTTTCCTTTTTTCCCTTTTCAGGTACAGAACCCTAAAAGGCGCGAGCAAAATGTAATTTGTAATCTAAAAATGGAATATGTACTAAAGATTATCGAGATCTCATGCCGTGTGGTCACTTCAGCTGCAAGAAAGTACGTACAGTGACCTACATAGCATACGGATGCGAGTTAGACTTTCGTCCCCACTCCGAGTTGTACCTGATATTTCGCGGACACAATTTTGGCAATGCCCTCGCCGACGTACCGCCATTTGTTGAACGGCTCGCCTTTGTCAAGCCGTATGTCTGGAACAAGCTTGGGAATATATTTATTGGTTTACTCCATCTAGTTCACATGTCGACGGCACTGGCTTGGAGAATGGCAACTGTTTGGTTCTCACCACTTTGTTTCCGACATTGTTGCTCATTGTGACACTTTTTAACCGACTTCTAAAAAAGGAGGAGGTTCTTCAATTCGGATGTTTGTATTTTTTTTTATGTTTGTTCGCGAATAACTTCGTCGCTTGAAAACCGATTTTAATTTTTTTTTTGTTGGAAAGGGTATACTTCCCAAATGGTTTCATATTCACCAAGTTGTGATCTGATGATGGAATCTTGGTGAAATTGAGGGAACTCCTCAAATTCAATTTATTTTTTTAGTGAAGTCGGTTATTTTTTTTATAAAAAGAATTTTTCTTGCAGACGAGCATACAATTTTTAATTGAAAACACAATTTAACCGTAATTCAAGATCCGTACGACCGTATATTTTTAATAAGGTATTTGTTAAACGTAGTTAAACATTCCACCGTTTCCGGGAAAACGTCGACATATTTTACCGGAAGTGCCCGTTTACTATTAATAAAAATACCTTAATTACCAGTTGTTTGTATAGCCGTGTGTAATATCTACTCGTAGCTAGTTGTTCGTTTTTTTTTCATAACTGTATTATGAAACTGTCAAGGTAGATGCTGATTCACAAAGGCACAAAGATGGATTTGATGAGAAAAAAAATTCACCGCAGCCCTGGAACGCAAAAGGCAATTGGAGGGAGGGTTTGAGTGAGTAAATCGCTGATACTCCCTCTCACACTAAAAAAAGGAGATGGGTTCGATAATTTTTGTTTATAATAATAATATTCCAATACCTCCACACAACGCCATGCATCTACTCCCAAACTAAGCAGAGTTTGTGCTATGCATACCAGACAACCGATTAACATACTCATATATTTCTAAATACATTATATATTATAGATAAATTTCATCCAGACACAGAACAAACTATTAAACTAACAAGCCAGTCAATTAATTAACTTTAGGTCAGTAACCATTACAAAATACCCCTGAATTCTTAGTAGTGAACAATTTCAGTAGGCTAGTAAAATATTAGTACCTGTCGGAAGTTAGCCTTAAGCCAATAGCACTTAGATTTTGTGTCGAGTCATTCAAGTTATTAAGTTAAGAAGCCATACTATCTAATACGTTCGCGAGCGTCGCTCGTAATATACTCCAGTACGTTGCTATGAGAAAATTGGTCGCAACAAAGACTTCAGAAACTATATCATTAGAAAATCACAGAAAATATTATAGAGGAGGTAGGTGTGTATATTTTTTACTTCTTCACGCTCGAATACCTGAGAAAATTTGAATTAAATTTGGCACACAGATAAACCATGTTTTGTACCCCTAGCCAAGTTGGTAATCTGCAATAGTTAACGCTAGTAGAAAGCTTTAAATGTACGGTAATGACGTCATCTCAACGCTCAGTCACGTGGTCAGAACAAAAGAATTGGCGGCGAGGTCAACTCGAAGCGTCCGACGGAAGCGAAACGGTTGTAACTTGACTAGAGGAGCTGGAATAGTACGTAAGATACTATTCTCTTATTGTTTTCCCGGAAGCATGTTCTCTTAAAACAATTTTCTATTTTATAAATAGACAATTCTAAAAGAGTAGGCAAATATATGTTAGTCAGTTGCTGTACTCACAATTTTAATGAGAGTTGTTTAATTTATTGTACATATGTTTTGGATGGGTAGCTTAATTACTATTGTTAAACTACTAAATGGTAGGTATGGCCTGGAAAGCTAGAATAAAATAGTACAAGGCTTATCAGGAAAATTTGACGATACCTAATACCTAGCGTTAATATTATCCAATTGTCGATTTGGACTAATTTTTTGACTTAGTTAGTTATGTACTATATTGTATAAATGTATTATATATAATATATGGTTTATTAGTATATCTATTCTTGTATTCGTCTTCTCTCTCTTGTTTATTGCACTTTTCATTATTTTTCTTGGAATAACCCAAAGGTTGACTAGTAGAATAGAATATAATAAACTTTATTGTACACCAAAATATTATCAATTTCACAGAAACTTATATCTATGGGTACAATGGCGATCTTATCGCTGACAGCGATATCTACCCGACAACTTCGGGATGGAGTTTATTTATTTATTTTATTCTTCATGCACAAAAGAGTACAAAGGCGGACTTAATGCCTTAAGGCATTCTCTACCAGTCAACCTTAAGAACTTAAACTAAAAAAGGGGGTAGAAAATGTTTAAGGCTTAATGCCCACCTCTGTATTTTGGTGCGCATAAAGCAATTAATAAATAAAAAAGAATTTTACACAACGGCGAAATAAATAAATAAAATGAAAATGTCAAAATAACTCTCTAAACTCTCTTTTGTACATGAATTTTCAAATCACTGATGATAGACGATAAGTAAATTTTTGGTGTACAATAAAAAAAAAATGAAAACCTAATGCTTACCATAAACAGACTAGCTTGTTCTTTTCCCAATGAGTTGGCATTGCCATTCAACGTAGCAATACTACCATTTTTATGAGCACGTTACCACTGAGCTCAGGTGACAACATTGTGTACAACATTATTTATTAGTTACTCATTCATACGAGTTCTTTGACGCTAAGGAATATTTGATTGTATAAATCAAATATTAAAAGTTTAAATTAAATTAAATATTATGTTAGTTTAGACACGTTAAAATCAAAACATGTAATTATAAAGTCGGAACGCAAACTATGCTTCAATATTCCTAGCTAGAGGTCAATAAGGGATCAGCTCAAATACCCAATATGAAGGCATTATGAGGGTCCTCTATCAACAGAAGATCCTTCACTAAAATCGGTCATAATCAATTGATCCAAGACAGATTTCGGAGGACAACAGACTCCTCTCGCTTGAAGGCTTTTACCTCTGAATGATATATTCACACCCAACGTGATTGTTTTAAAACAATTGAATAGCACTCCTAACAATCGGGCATTCAAATCTGTTCATACTAGAGACCGACCCAAGGTTCGGTTTTGGTTTCGGCCAAAAACACTGATTTCAGCAGCCGACAAAGAGCAGGATCTACTGAAACTGGTTTCTTTGAGCTGATGGTCGTTATAAATGCCAAAAAAATGACTAACTCGTTGGTCTATGTGTTATAATTTTTATGTAACTCGTCGTAAAACAAAATTCCTAAAAGTCATATAACTCTATAAATAAGCATATCGAAATATAGTTAGGAAATTATTTATAAGAAATGATTATGACTATCGTCATTTTAGCTGAAAAAAGTGCAAAATAAGAAATAGGTCTCCCACAAGATTTGTTATAACAGCTACAACTATACGTCTCGCATCCATCGGATTCCCGTGACCGAGGCCTTCTAACGCTACGTCTTTGGACACGTACTTAAACACACAATGTGCCCTGCCCACTGCCACAATGGTTTCAAATTCAAATTCAAATTCAAATTCAAAATCATTTATTTCAAATAGACCAAATGTAGGCACTTTTGAATAGTCAAATGTCAGTCAGTCCAAGAAAAGTGAAGCTAAATTGCACGTTCCAAAGCGTAGATCTCTATGGAGAAGAACGTGCAAGAAACTCCATGGACACTCTTTTAAATCATATTATGTGTTACATATAATGTTTGGTTACATTATTTCATGTTGCTTCTATTATGTGAGCACAATGTAGATAATAAAATTAAAATAAAAAATATATTAAAAGATAAAAACTGAATTAAGCTACTGGCAGTTAAGAGATGACCAGTCTCAACTGACGGCACCCGTTCACGAGCATGACGCGTGCATCAGCCCCACTCAGCTCAACCATTTTCAAGGGAACCGAATGACCCAATACACGCGCCACCAGCAGCGAGACATTTAAGTGAGCATGACAAACTCCTAACTGCCATGCTCGTAATGTCAAAAACAAAAGAATACAAGTCGTAACCCAATAAAAAATGCTTCATGGTACCTCACATTCACAAATAGGAAAAAAAAAAGTGCTTCTACATTAAACAATGCTATGGTTTTCAAAAACAAAAGTAATAAATGATCATAAGTTTAAACTATATTTTCATATTACAAAAAAATAAAAATAATTATAGTTTCCAAGCCAATCAATACACCCTAGTGTGGTAGTGGAGCTGGACCAGCATTGAGCCAAGCATTTTTATCTTGTATATAATCCTCCAACTTATAATATGCCTGCCTGCATAGTGTGCGTTTAATACAAGATTTAAATTTTGTTTCATTGAGTTCTAAAATTTGGGGAGGTATTTTATTATAGCATTTTATTCAAGGTTTATCCTACCTAGTTCATCGTCATCAACATCATCAGCCTTTTTAATATTCCTTCCTACAGCTGGGAAATCCTAGTTCAGGTTATCTAATTATTATTATTTTATACCATTTCTGTTCTAGTTTAAAGCCGCACTTAATGTAAACTTGCACGTTATTCTTCTAAATAAATATACTTCAGTTTGGTGATTCTTCTTTAAGGTTAGTTTTTATATTTACCACTTCAGTTTCGGTCAACGCCGAAACTGGAAGTGGAGCCGAACATTTAGTTGTGGTTTCGGCTTCGGCTTCAAATCGTGTTTCGTTCGGTCACTAGTCCATACTATATTATTAACATGGTCGGGCAGGCATTGTCTTGCGTGCCCACGACAGGTGGAGTCTGATATATGGCGCAGATGTCAGAAAGCCACGCGACTGAGGCACGGTAGATTGTGACCTAGCTCGGTTTTGTGAACCTGCATTTCGTTGGTGGCTGATTAAATCTTGCATATAAAATTAGTTTTCAATTTTGGTTGGTGCAGTTGGTCGGTAAAGTGGTTTGGTTTGGAGTATAGTTTAGAATGTTACCGTGGAAAAGGATTTGGTTAATAGGTTATTTAATAAGCTGTAGGTTCTCCAAATTCTACTTGCAATCCTTTCTTTTACTCATTTTTTTTATTATATGCAAAAGCAACAAAATAGCTAGCAAGCAGATTTTTTTATTTCACATAAGCCTACATGGACACTTATAAAACGTTAGGAGCTAGTGCCCGGTTTCAAATTTGTCGTTTCCTATGGAGTTATCCCCCTCTGGAACGAGTAAGTTTACAGACTTTTACTGACTAAAACAGAGAGTCCAGATTTTTATCTGATAGATGACAATGAGCTGAGAGACCCCACGTGTTAGGTTACATGGGGCTTCAACATAGCTGTTAAATGTGGTTGTGGGATCCAGTACGGATTTTCTCAACTTTTCAGGAAATTCAGACGTGATATTATCTGATGTATGTGAAGCCTGTAGGATTGTTCGAACTAGTTACCGTGGCCCTGGAACGTTACGTTTTTAGTAAGTAAAAGTCTGAGAATCCATCTCGCTCCACAAAGAGAAGGCGAAGTAACTTGATAATATTCCACCAAAAAAAAACGCTTCATACTAAAAAAATTCAACACTAGACAATCAAATGAATCTTCAAACATCCCATTCTTTACTTCTCATAAAGAATACAACGTACTTATACGACCAGATAGCATGATAGATACTCCAACAAACTAACGCAAAAACATTATTTGAAGCAACAACAATATTTCATTGTCATGGAAGGTAACGTTATTAAGGTGCAATCAACAAGAAAAACATTGATTACAGACGAGTCCTTATTACGACAACATTCCCCTACGACAGGTAGAACTATAAGCATTGGCATTCGCTTCAATTACCCACGTATGTTTGGCAAACAACCAGATACTAATATACCGTGTTCTAGCAAACAATTGTTTTGTTTATGTAGTCACTGTGTTATGATATTACTCTACTCCAACTAATGAAATGAGAGGGCGATTCAATGTGATTGGCTTACTATCGCGAGTTTGTGAGTGTTCGAAGAACTTCTGACGATAACAAAGGTATATTTATTAGGGTTGTAAAGGGAATTTTCCTCTTTAATTGTCGAACTTCCGCAAGAAATCTTACCTCCATCACCAGTAGTCGTTTTTGTTAGTTTTTTAGAGACGTTTTCAATAAATTAACTCAATATAAAATTAAAGATGATGCCTTATTTCTTACTACGTTGCGGCCCTGTGATATGAGGTATCTTAGAGGCTATAAATAGAGCCTTTATTATACAAAAAAAAAATGGGTAAGAGGTCATATATTGCAGATAACTTGGAACATTATAAGCCACAAATTCACAGTTTGAAATTTTTCAACTTGGTACCTACTACTAAAGATCTTTTTAGCCACAGAACTCATCAAAAAAGTGGCATAACCACTAAATTATTTCTCGCAGAATATAATTAGTTCTACAAAATATACAAAACAAACATTTATAACAATCAAATACTGATCTTTTTTTACAGGGCAAACTTGACCAAAATTCGCAAGACGTAGAAAGGTTGGAAGGAAAAAGAAAAAGTCTTTAACCAAGCAATAAGATACGAGCATAAAAACATAGTTTCCCAGTTTAAAAAATTTATAACTATATCGATTTATTTTTGTAAAATATTTTTTAATTTTTCCACCTCCGCCTCCGTATAGACTAGCCCTCATAAGCTACATCCCTATCGAGTATGATAGATGGTTGCCCACAGTTGTTGTGTGGACCGTTCCGCTCAACTGATTTGTGATCGGACGCGCCCGTTAGATAACTGATGAGCACGCGGTTTTGTTCGCTAGGTACTTCCGCGCTCATAACATGTTTTTGGGTTTTGTTGTTTCATGTTTTTACATGATATAGCAGAAAATGTTGTCTAAATGATAATGTACTTGCTTTTATTTGATTTATTGGCAAAATACGTGCTCGTAGTCTATAACCCTGGTGGGTTAAAAATTTAAATGAGGTCTGACCATCTGGTGATGGGCAGGTCTCATTTAATTGTTTAATAAGTGTTTTCCTACTGAATGTATACGTAGTGTCATGAATGAAGAGAGATAGTGAAGTCTCACAAAATCCATAACCAATCTATCAGCCGATAAATCCACTAATAAGAATAGACTAGACTAACTACTACTACACTCTACCAACCAGTCATTTAATAAATATTTATTTTTTCTATTTGACTGTATGAATTAAAAATAAAATCTTTTTGTAATTGTAAATTATACAATCCACGAAATAAAGGTACAAACGGAGTAAATTATTAAATGATAAAATTATAATTATTTTACAAGGAGATTTTAAAAACACTTTTACATGTTAATGTTTTTGTCAATTCGCTTATCCCTATTAACAATGTCGGATGTGAAAATTGGCAACTTTACACGAGAGCGAGTCAAAGTATGACATACGTCATTGTTAACTGGCGAATGGGCCACGTCTGACAATGTTAGCGTGGCCCATTTTAAAAACTACACGTAATTTATTTTTTCTTTTTGCTGCTATTAAAAAAAGGGACTTTTTGAGAGTGATTCGTGAAATAAAAAGAAAATGGCAAAAAAACATATCCGACATTGTTAATAGGGACAAGCGAATTCATCATGAACCATGTCGATTAGTATCTGTGTTGATTTTTTCAGAGAAAAGCCACATATTTGTCAAAATTCGTGTACCTCAACTCAGGACTACTAAGAAGCTCAACGTAAGGAATACTCAATACCAAAGAAAGGACAGTTAGGTAGGCCGTATATTATATTTTAATCGCCAAACATAAACAAAATACAATACTATCAGCAAAACAACCTAACCCAGTCCTTTTCCGGCCATATCGCACCATATACGTGTAAAATAAATCCTCTAAGACACCGAGCCGTTACACAGCGTGGGTTGTGCACCGATCTTAAGCCCCGTACAGAATCCGACCGATATAGATACACAGCTTCGTAAGCCGTGTCCCCGATTCAAGGATCGCATGTGTATTCGCGATATATCTGAATGTGAGCATTTTATTTGAATATTTTATTCAATCAGATGCACTCGTGTGCGAGTTTGTATCTGTGTCATTTGTATCCGTTTGGGTTTATGTAGTTTTGATAACGAATCTTACTAATGGTATTAGTTTTAAATATTTATTTTTTTAGTATGTCCTGGCTTTTCACGGTTTGATGTACTAACACCGATATTATTATAATACAGGTCTGCGTACCTAGTTTAGGAGCTCGGGAATTCAACAACAATTTTGACTAATCTGTACAACCTACCTATTTCTCTATGCTATGTTTTTTGCTGTTTTTATGTACAAATTATTAAATCACAACGTTATCTAGTCCCAAACTAAGCAGAGCTTGTAGTATGAATACTAGACAACTGATAAACATACTTAAATATGTATAAATACATACAAATCATAAATTACATCCAGACATAGAACAAATATTCTTGCTCATCACACAAATATTTGTCCTAGGTGGTTATCGAACCCACGATCTTCAGCCTGGTAGTCAGAGCCACTGACCACTAGACTAACATGCCTGTCATAACATATTTTTGATGAAAACTCACTGTTCTTCCGTGGCATGAAGACCTAGTGATTTGTAAAACAGGCAGACAGGACCTTCAAGAATTTATTCTAAAAATGTTAGCGCATTCTATACAACGTGACTCCATAATTATACAATCTCAAACAACGACTTCATTTTTTACTAGACACCCCATTATATACGCCAGTAAGACATTTATAAATCGTATGTACGTCATTGATATACATCAGCAAAAGCTTTTTTTTAAATCGTATGCAATAAACGTAAACGTTTCACATAATTTCACTAGCGATAAGCCATCCAAAATTGAAATATACCACGTCAATCAGATAAACAGTTCCGTGTAAATCCGAACATACACACTAACAAACTTTTCTCGTTATACTATTAGCACAATTTCCGTCAGCACCGTGTAGTTTAGAACTATTTTACACACTGTTATAGGGTTGTTTCTGTTACGATTCTTAAGGCAACATTAGCAGGGTTAGTGCGCCATGCTCTCATAGGATTTAACATGTTTTAAACCTTAATTATGGTGTTGGGAAGTGGATTAAATTAGGGATTTAATATGGTGTTAAATTTTGGCTGGTAAGCTTTAGTTTGAGAATTTAACATTGCTTGATTTAAATAGCTTAAATGAGAGGTTAAATGGATTTAATTTTGACTTCTTTGTATAGACGTATGTATACCTAATCGTCGTTCGAGGGTTTCAATCTGGCCAGATATAACCCCAATATTACAAAGGCGATAATTTGTAGATGTGTGTGTGTATGTTTGTTACTTCTTCCTATTCTAATGGCTGAGCAGACTTCAATGAAATTTGGTTCACGGGTAGACCATGTCCTGGAATAGAACATAGAATACTTTGTAGGTTGTCTTGGGGTAATTTTTTACTCTACTATCTCGTGGACGAAGCGTCTGGTAAAATCTAATTGGGAATAAAAATCTACCAACAAAATTTCCGTGAAAACATTAAGGAACGAAGACAACTGAAAAAAAAAATTGGCTGTGTTACATAACAACAAAACTGTAACAATGAATACAGGATAAAAAAACAAAATTTTAATCATAATCATGGCTTGAAACTCAGCTTAATAACGAGTCCCTAATTCCTTAATCATCAGACCCTTAATCATTCATCCGATTGTACCCTCCAAAAAGTTTATAGCTTCGGATTAAATCGAACATAAAGAAAGCCTGCAAGGAAAGAAAAAAAGTCCGTCACAAACTTGACCTAATTCAAAATTTTAAATATGGAACTAAATATTTTTGTTTTTTTTTTATGTTTCAGATTTCATACTATTAGGAGTTTGTAGCTAAAGGTATTTTTGACCTCCTCGGTAAAGCCGCTTGCTAAGGTCGGCCTTTGAATTGGTGATCAGCTTAATATACCGGAATTCCTTCAAAACACACGTTAAGAGGACCCTTTCCTACTGGTCTATCGTCAATGGCAGCATAATTTAAAAGTTTGTCTTTTCATCCAACGTAATGTTTATAAAAGAGGAAAAGCGAAAAAAGAGAGAGGACGTGAACACTCGGTGGGTCCCGGCTGTCGTATGTAGATCCAAGCATAACTAAAAGCCAGAAAACCTGACACCAAAGAGTATCGTGTCAGTAAACGTTCCTCCACTCCAACGCTCCAGCAGGGAAGTGATACATACTTTTAATTTTAGTGATTAATTTTTTAATTTGTAATTTGTCTTCCGTTTTTATTCTTTTATTTGTTTGACATTTTATATTATTTGACATTGTAATGAAATCATTTATTAACATGTAATTTGAACATTCTGTATAAAATATGACTTGAAAAAAATCCCTTACCAATAAACTACTATGACTATGACTAAGTGATTAATAAATGAAACGTATAATTTGTGCGGACACAATTGCTGGATTGTAGAGGTCAGATAGGTCATTCTATGTGATATTCTGGTATGTAGCTGCATCCGGTTCGTCTGGAAGTCGGCTTGAATATCGTTGTGAAAAGACTAGGCAGACAGTCATTCTATGTTTCTTATAAACTTTTTTTAACTCTTGGGTATTATCCGATTATTCAGGATGGGATACAGCAGGCGATAATAATCGGAAAAGTCCTTGCAGACGACCTCTTTATAAAATATATATAGAGGCTATTAGTAAAACTCTGGCAACCTCTCAGAAATATACTGACATCATATACAACAACTTTTATTCTATGCCTTTTAAAAATGTATCATATTTTAGTTAATCAGATTTTCATACAAAAATATTTAAATTGAACGTTCTAAATGTTACGAAGCCTATGCGACGGAAAAGATAGTATATTAGTGAAGGGGAGCGGTGATCTGGCAACGGGGGTGCTTGATGCGCTTGCATATCGTCGTACAGGCGTAGTTAGATAAAGCAAAATACAGGGAAGAAATGTGTTGGATAGAACAATGAAATCTTGAAGGTTTGTTTTTGGTAAATGTATTATGTACGACCTTTTATGAAAAGTCATAGAAAAAAAGTTGTTACAATAATAATTATCATCATCATCAACGACGCGCAGCTGGGTCGAAGCCTACTGAGGCCAGGGTTATCCGAAAGGAACTCAAGCCCCGGTATGAAGAGGTTAGAAGGAACGGGATGGGTTTTTAGTCAGTAAGAGTTTGACACTATCTCCCGCTCCACTTCATGATCATTTCAGCTGATAGACCACCACTGTTGGACATAGGCCTTTCGCTGCGTATTCCGGTAACAACATAATAATGATAATTTTATTTATTTTCCAAATTTTGATATTGTTTATGATGTTATAATACAGTCCTGCAGAGTTGTTAGTGTTTCACAAATATCTCTGTGATTTGATTAGAAAAAAAAAGTACTAATAAAAAAACTATCATAGCCGTTACCAAAGATATTGCCATTATAAAGAAACGGTGGCCCGTTTGAAACGAGCACAAGAAAATGCTTGCAGCGAATCCCTTTAAGAGGGGAATTAAAGTGTTCCCTTTGACACGGAGTGAGATTGGAAACGGTTGCATTCGTTTGTCGGAGGCTCGTAAATAGAGGTTTGTAAAAACAACTACAAAGAATGTAGCGTGCCGTATACATACATATGTACATACAGAGCGACTAAATTTGATTAGGACTAATACATGGCTTGACTGGCTTTTACTATCTTCTTGAGTCGGATACAATGGAGGAAGATTCAGACAAGAATCATCCTCAATTTCACTTGATTTAGTCGCCATTACAATGATAGAATGATGAAGAGATTTTTTTCAGCCGACAGACTTCCACTGTTGGACATAGGCCTCCCCCAAGTGTCGCCACAATGATCGATCCTGTGCGTCCCGCATCCATCGGATTTCCGCAACCTTCACTAGGTCATTAGTCCACCTTGGAGGAGGCCAGACAAAGCAGTGATACGATCTTGTGGAGAAAGAACATCAGTGAGTCTGTAAAAGTCTGACACGCCTTCTCACTCCGCGCAAGGGTGGGAGGTGTCATTAGATGAATTTCCACGTAAAAAAATGGTACAACCGCTTCATAAAAGAAATTTTATATCAAAGAATACAAACTACTTATTTAAATCTTTATATATTTTAACCCATTAGTGCATAACGTCCGATAAATCGGACGCAAATAAAATTGTTATTTTAGTATAGATAATTATTTTACTGAAGGTTTACCTTCTTAAAATGTTAGTATAATATATTTTCTAACGTGCCAACACTGGTGTTATAAAATGTATTGACGCGCATGCGCGTCAGCTGTCAATTCGCAAAATGGCGGCACGCGGTCAAAATTCTTCGCGGCGAAGGTAAGATTATATTGTGTTTTTATTGAATTTTGTTTAGTGTTAAGGGTAAAAAATTGATGTGTTGATTGGTAAACTATTTTACTATTTATTTTCAATATCATTTATACGTAGCCACTGTTATTTTGAATGATATGCTTGCGAATTTTGTACTGTCCGATATATCGCACGCTATGCACGGCGGCTACTGCATGTGGTGTTTTGTTGAATTGTTACAGGCTGCAAGTTCATGAAATATTATCTGCTTTGGAATGTGAGGAGTATGATAATTCGGAAAATATAATTTATGTGGAGCCCCCAATAGAGAATGCCGATCAGATTACTGACGAAGACAGTGACAAATCTGATGAAGAGCATGGTGCAAACCTAAATCACTTAGGACGAAGACTACTGCAAGCTAGCTGCGAATTGCGACGTTTTCAAGATGATAGCAATTTTTCTACTACATCAACGTCTACAGCCCTCGTTTCAAATGCTCAACGATCGTCGTATGAAAATGCTTTATCAAGTAGCGACAGTGAAGACGAGCAGCCCCTTTCTACTTTCATTTCCCAAAACAAGTCTTCAAGGTCTGCACCCCCAGCTAAAAAGAAAAAGCCTACACACTGGAAAAAAGAGGAACCCGCTTTTACCTGTACTGAATATCATGTACAGCCACCATCAGAAGAGAGTAAAGCATGTCAAAATCCTCTGGAATACTTCAAATTATTTTTTCACAATGATCTAATCAAGCACATAGTCAAACAAACAAACCTGTACGCTTTGCAAAAAAATAAACCTTTGATGGCAACGGAAGATGAGATCTACGTTATTTTAGGAGCGATGCTTTTGTCAGGCTACGTCAAGTTGCCAAAGAAACGATTGTATTTTTGCAAAGATAATGACGTGCCTACAATTCTACAAGATAACATTAGATGCAATCGGTTTGAATTGATTCTGCAACATGTGCATTTGAACGACAATAGCGAGCTTAGTGAATCTACAGATAGATTGCATAAATTACGTCCTATTATTGAAAGCCTAAATGAATCGTTTCAAAAACATTACGGAATGGATGAGCACTATAGCGTAGACGAAAGTATGATCCCATATTATGGAAAACACTACGCCAAACAGTTCATTCGTGGAAAGCCAATTAGGTTTGGTTTCAAAAACTGGGCCATGTGTGCAAGTACCGGATATATGCTAGCTTTTAGTATATATACAGGAAAGAGTACCCAAAAAAAAGATTTTGGAGTAGGTGGCGATGTTGTTCTCAGCCTAATTACATTGAGCAAACTTCCGCCTAACAGTGGTATAAAATTGTATTTTGACAATTATTTTACTTCTTTGAGCCTAATGAGACACCTGAAGGAGCTTGGCTATTATGCTACAGGGACCTTGAGAGCTAATCGCACTGAGAACTGCACGGTCAAAGACGTGAAACTATTCAAGAAGGAGGCCCGAGGTCATTACGATTACCGACTAGCTGATGATGTCTTCGTATGCCGGTGGAATGATAACAATGTTGTCACAGTAGCCACTAATTTTGAAAATCTGTCAATTGCATCAGCAATCCGCTGGTCAAACGAAAAAAAAGCCAAAGTGCAAGTTCCTCAGCCATCACTTATTTCAAATTACAATAAGTATATGGGTGGAGTAGACAAATGCGACCAGGCTGTGGCAAATTTACGAACTCGGATGCGTATAAAGAAGTGGTGGTGGCCCATATTTGCATATTTAGTAGACGTTTCGGTAGTAAACGCCTGGTTACTTGCTCGGAAGAATGGCTGCATAAGAGACACTGAGTCCTTATTCGTTTTTAGACGCTTTATAGCAAGAAGCTTACTTTCCACCCATGGCACACCACCACATCAAGGTCGCAAGCCAGCAAAGCCATTATCTACAATGAGATACGACGGTAAAGATCATTGGCTGATCCCAATACATACTGAACGTCGGTGTGCAAACCAATGTGGAGGGAAAAGTAAATTTCAGTGTCAGAAATGTGATGTAGGCCTTCACCCGAAATGCCACATGGCATACCACGTCGTAAACTAAAACATATTTTTTTTCTGTTGTTTTTAATAGTAAATTTCTTCAAAAAACCCGTACTTTTATTTTAAGCCTTTTTAACATCAATTGTGTCCGCCATGCATAACGTCCGATTTATCGGACGGGCTATAAAATCTGAACTTTCATATAAACTAAATATTTTATGTCAATTAATCGTCAAAGAAACTCTAAATGATAATATATTATAGTGATCATAATGAAAAAGGCGTTAATAAACTTTATGCACTAATGGGTTAAACAGTCTATTAAAAAGACAAAGCCTGCGACACTAATATTTTCCGAATTATGATCACTCAGCCTTTGTTCAAAATATCGTAGCAATTCCGTAGCGTAGCGATTCGAAGCGAGTCTACGATGATAATAAGTATCAGACATGATTTAATTACGCATAGTTTTTTTAAGATATTTTCAAGCTTTTTGAGTTTTATTATAAACTAGCTTTTGCCCGCGCGGCTTCGCTCCCGCTCTTCCCTACTCTACTCTACTCTACCCTACTCTACCCTACTCTACCCTACTCTACCCTACTCTACCCTACTCTACCCTACTCTACCCTACTCTACCCTACTCTACCCTACTCTACCCTACTCTACCCTACTCTACCCTATTCTATCCTACTCTACCCTACTCTACCCTACTCTACCCTACTCTACCCTACTCTACCCTACTCTACCGTATCCTATGTCCGTCACCTGGCTCTAAGCTACCTACCCACCAATTTTCAGCCATTTCTGTACAGCCATTCTTGAGTTATAAGTGTTGTAACAAACACGACTTTCTTTTATATATATAGATGTACCGAGACACGAAAATTTTCCAAGCTAAGTTTGTCTCTAAGCGTTTTGTTGCCTTGAGATTTTAATTCTACGGTCGCAGCACTCAAGCAAACACACGGTTGGTAGCAGAGAATACAATAATAACCACTTGGATCGAACTGGCGGTGACCCTGGAGGTTCCAGCGGTGCATCGTTAGTATTACAGGCACCACTAGAACAGCTTACCGTATAGGCGTCTTTTTTTTTCGATGGGGAAAATCATCTTATGACAAAACCCGCTCTTGGGTGGAGTGGGAGATAGTGTCAGACTCTTACTATCTAAAAACCCCATCCCGTTCCTTCTAGCCCTCATACCGGAGCACGAGCTCCCTTTCGGATGACCCTGGCCTCAGTAGGCTTCGACCCAGCTGGGCCCCTCCTGCTGCTGACAACTCCTTGAGGAGCGCGGGAACAGTGCGCGCCGTCGACGTCTTGGGCTCGGTCCATTACGGGACGATCGGACAGCGAGCTACCCATGGCTCACTGTCCACGAGCCCACCGTATAGGCGTCTGGTAATCGTCCGGACCGGAGCCGAGTCGTCAACGGCGTGGAGTGTTCCACGCGCGCCTCAAGTAGATGTCAGAAAAACCGAAGGTAACCTTTCGAGGACATCTCTCAGATTGTTCAAATACTCAAGCTTGTTGAACTTTGTCACACAAATATTATCTAAAAATAACTCCCGCCCTGACACCCCACGCAGCATTTCCACCATATTTTTTGAGTTTTTCCTGTATAATTGACAATCGCGTACGGTGGACACAAAAGTAAAAATCCCACTGCTTCAATTTGTGAACCCGAATAACAGCGTTCTCGTTTTTTGACTTTGTACAAGCGTCGAACATATTTTTTTTTCTTTTTTACAGCTTTGTATATTTATATGTATGTATCTAAGTATGTATTAACTATTGTACTTGTTTCTCATTTATTAAGTTGCACCGGCCATGTTATGTGTCTGCACCACCCTAAGGTCGACTGGCAGATAATGCCTAAGGCATTAAGTCCGCCTTTGTACAACTCAGGCGCATAAAGCTTTAAATAAATAAATAAATTTCAACATTGCAGCCAAAAGATGTTCACTGCTGGACATAGGCCTCCTCTAAGTGTTGTCACAATGAACGTTCCAATGAATCTCGCATTCATCGGATTTCTGCAACCCTTACTAGAGCAATGGTCTTCCTTACAGGAGGCCTTCCAACACTGTGTCTTTTGGTACGCGATCGCAACTTTGTAATCTTTCAACATAATTCTTTCGCAAGGTTATTTACTAACTAAAAGTGATCAAGGTGATTAACACGCCTTCAATTCCTCGTCAATTTCTTTAAGAATGTGTAACCGTGAAAAAAAATAACAGTCTTCACTATAAAATTGAATCTGATGACGGGTTCCCTCGATTTCGCCAAGATTCCATCATCAGATCCCAAATTGGTGACTACACCACTTACACTTGGTGACCATTTGGGAAGTACACCCTTTCCAACAAAAAAAATATTTTTTCAAATCGGTTGGCATGTCACGAAGTTACGCGCAAACAAACTTAAAAAAAATATACAAACATACGAATTGAGAACCTCCTCCTTTTTTAGAAGTCGGTAAAAAAAATATCTTTTCTTCACTACTGTAACATCAAAGAAAGACAATTTTTTTCTTTTCTCAGTCCTGACAGACGCTATAATACGGCTATAGTGTAGCTTCTTTTGTTACATACAATTTGATTTGCTGTTCTAACTGATAGTATACTAACTCTTTTTCTGCACATGACTAAATTATGTCATACATCATTGACTTTGGCTAAATTGGGAAAAATTAGAACACTTTATTAAAGTACCCTTTAATTATATTTAAGTTACTAAAGGTCGTGAGTTTAAAAATTACACCAACGTTTTTTTTCAAGCAAATGATCACAACAAATATTTTGTACGTAGATATCGTTTACTTTCATCGTAGCCATTCGTAGCAATTTCGTAGCAGCCTCGTAGCGTTTCGTAGCACCTCTACGATGACAAGCTACGCCTGCTACGAGCTATTTGCTTCGCTGCTACGGCTGACAGTAGCACTAAATCTGTGCGGTTACAGCGAAGATTGTATTTCAAATGCATCTCTCAGGTGTTCTCAGTATTTTAAATTGCTTTTGCCTAACACTGAAAAGGTTTTGTACAAACGAATTTGTTTGAAGGAAATTGAAAACATTTTCCAATGTGTTTTCTGTTATATTTTAGAATAAAAATACTACTTTGAATCAATTTAATGTAAAAGGTAAATAATTAATACAAACAATCTAATGGAGGGACCATTAGATTGTTTGCATTAATTGTTAAACCATTAAATTATTTAAAAAGAAGTTATTAGGATATTTGTCTTTTGTCTTAACTAGTTACTGCCCTTGACTTCGCCTGGGTATAAAAAATTTCAAGGAAACGTATTCACGAGATAAAAACTATGATATCCTATGGTCTACCCATGCGCCAAAATTTTATCCAAATCCGTGCGACAGTTTCAGCGCGATAGAATAACAAACATACACACACACTCACAAACATTCACCTACATAAAATTATTATAGTAAGTATTTATTATTATAACAACAATATTTTAGTTTAAGTCACGTTAACATTTTTTACACTACAGGAAAAATCTCGACATAATTTATTGTAAGAATGAGATAAAAATACAATTATGATCAAAAATAAAATATGTACCTACACACAATTTTCTCCGTTATAGTAATAATGATTGAAAGAATCAATAAATGATATATTTAGTTATCCATTAAAGAAAACAAAACAACTACCTTAACTCCGTAATTCTGCTTATAAAGGAAACATCCTGTGATAAATTTTATTAGTAGAAAATATAAGAAATATAATAAATATTATTAAGGGACTCGTACGTGCCTATGCCTATTAATATTTCCATAACTAAATAGTAAAAGATTCCATTGAACAAAAAAAGAGACGATGAGCAATGGGGAGCTCGCCTTCCAGAATGAACCCGAGTCGACGACGGCGCGTAGTGTTTCACACGCACCTCACAGAAATAATAATAATATGTCCACTGTTGGACATAGGCCTCCCCCAAGCGTCGCCACAACGACCAGTCCTGCGCGTCGCGCATCCGTTGGATTCCCGTGACGCTGACCAGGTTATCGGTCCACTTTGTTAGAGGCCTTCCAACATAGCTCGGAAAATCGCCAAACCCAAGATAATGGAAACCAAAGCGAAAAAGGAACATACGAGTGAGTTTTAGTCAGTAAAAGTCTACCTTTCCGCTGTGCGCTAGTAGAGCGGTAAAAATCATTGAATAATAACCCACCTAAAAAAAAAATCTTCTAATTCATAAACTGAACTTAGTGAGGGCAAATTCAAAACTCATATTAAGCGTGTCCTAACCAAAAAAGCATTTTACAAGGTGAAAGACTATGTCGAAGACACGCTTGTTTGGCAATGACTGCCTCTGCACATGTGGCCCCCTGGTAAATCATCAATATTGTGTCTATTAACTGCTCCACTTTTGTTTTAATATACATATATTTATTTTTCCTTTAACGAATTGCTTTTGCAATATTTTTTATTTAGACTTCAACTGCATTCAATTTGTTAGTAATTTATTTTGTTAACAGTTGTAATTATTAAAATTTTTCTGTTGTAATTATTTATATAGCCTCTTTTTGGAATGTGAATATGAGAACACTGTATAATCCACAAACACTTAGATAACTTTCTATTACAACTTACTATATTTTTATTTTATTATGATTAATTTTGTGCTTTTGTGTACAGTGTTGACCGGTCTACACTGTTCTTACATAAATCAATCAATATTGTAATAAACACATTTTTTAAAAGAGTAACCATGGAGTTTCCTGCCGGTTCTTCTCCATAGGAAACGACCAATTTCGAACCGTGCACTAGCTTCTGACGTTTTATAAGTGCCCTTGTAGGCCTATATGAAATAAAATATTTTGACTTTGACTTTGATAAAAGTAAATTCTATTGAAGAAAAACACGCCCACCTGACACCCACAAGCCTCGTTAAGACAGATGTTATCAGTTTTGAGCCGGACGCTATAAAAGCAGAACCCTACACATTTGGTAGAATCCCTTAATCACGTCTGAGAGCAAGCGTCCTGAGAGTGGTGCCTACTAAGGAAGGGTCGGGACCATGACAATGGTATATTACTGGCTTATCCTTAACGCTAAGAAACTGATGGCAATATTGTAAGGGTTAACTTGAAAACTACGTATAGTATAGAACAAGTGTATTTTGGGAATGTAATAGAACCAGTTTCGGTCAGCAACTTTACCTGTGAAGTAGAGCGGAAGAGACGCCCGGGTGTCGCCACTGTGCGCAACGCCCGGAGGACACGGTGGAGCACACCGTCGAGGTGTGCCCTGCCTGGGCGGAGCATCGCCGTGCCCTCGTGGGGGCGATCGGCGGCGGAGACCTCTCGGCGGGCCCTGGTCGAGGCCATGGTCCGGAGCGAGGAGGAATGGCAGGCGGTCGCCTCCTTCTGCGAAGCAGTAATGCTTGCAAAGGAGGAGGCCGACCGCATCAGGCAACGGCGCCCTCGCCGCCGTCGCCGGGATTCCGATCCCGATTTCCGGCCACCTTAGACGCGGGCTCGCGAACGGCGAGCTATGGGTAGCTCGCTGTCCGATCGTCCGGTAATGGACCGAGTCCAAGACGTCGACGGCGCGCACTGTTCCCGCGCGGCTCAAGGAGTTGTCAGCACCAGGAGGGGCCCAGCTGGGTCGAAGCCTACTGGGGACAGGGTTGTCCGAAAGGGAACTCGTGCCCCGGTATGAAGGCTAGAAGGAACGGCGCGGGGTTTTTAGTCAGTGAGAGTCTGACACTGTCTCCCGCTCCACCCAAGAGCGGGTTTTGTCATAAGATGATTTGTAAAAAATAAAATTGTCCCCGGGACAAAAAGTCATCATCATTTCAGCCGATATACGTTCACTGTTGCACATAGGTCTCTCCCAAGTGTCGCCACAACGAACGACCCTGTGCGTCTCGCATCCATCGGTTTCCCGCAACCTTCACCAGGTCATCGGTCTACCTTGTCCACAAAAAGCATAACTTAATATTATTAATGTATTTCCAACTTACAACCATCACTACAGGGTAACCTAATGCGATATAGTATTTTTTTCTACTTAAAGATACATTTATATTAGGTATATTATTGAAATTAGTTCAATAAGGCATTTATTGTAAATTCATTAAGAGAACAACAGAATATCTGCGTGTGGCTATGAGGTTGAGAGCGCGGAGTTATGAGAAATTATGATTCTATGTAACTATTATTCTGGTATATGGTCTACCAGTGTGCTAAATTACATCCTAATCCGTTCAGTCGTTCAATCCTGAAAATTGAACAAACATACATACACACACTCTCACAAACCTTCGCATCTATAATGTTAATGTGATAATACTACCTTATGTCAGTGACTTCACCCGTGTGAAAATAGAAAATTATCACAAAGTATGTACTCGCTAGATAAGAAGTGTTCTATGTGCTTTTCCAGGACATAGTCTACCTGTGTGCCAAATCTCATCCAAATCCCATCAGCCTTTTAATTCATTAATTCATGAATCCCCAAGCGACTACCGGTGGCCGCGCATCTATTGTCTTACTATTGTGTCTCTAATTGACGGTGTCTGAAGGGTTAAACCCCAAGTGAACGCCGGCGTTCGCTCTGTCATTGTCTTTCTATTGTATTTTTAATTGACGGTAATCGAAAGGTAGGAATAACAAACATATACACAGACAAACAAACTGTCACCTATAAATATAAAGGTGAAAGTTTGTATGTGTGATGTCTCCACCAGCTCACAAGAGCCTTTATATCTAATGACCGGTTTTTCATTAGTCAAATTACTTTTAACTGAGAAATAAAAATGGCCATTGTAAGCTTTTGTGTAGAAAAATATGTCAAACAGCCAATTTCATTCTTCAGCTAAAAATTATCTAGGTAACTATTGAATAAACTTTATTGGACACCAAAAAGTAACACAGCTTATACATAAAATTAAATGTATGGGTACAATGGCGGTCTTATCGCTGAAAGCGATATTTTCCAGACAACCTTAGGATGGACAAGAACTTAAAAAATACAAGGGGTAGCCTGTGGTGTACTGCTAACAAATTAACTCCATATAAAACACAATACATAACTATAAATATATATATGTATTATAATATAATATGTTACACAATTTCATTAAAATAGGGAAGAATAAAAGAGTAAAGTAGGGTTGGTGGAAGAAATTAAATTACTTAGAATCAAGATAAGTGGTGGTGGTAAATTGTTTTTAACTAAATTTTTAAAAGAAACTAGTGACTGGGCTTGCCTAATAGGTAATGGCAACGCATTCTACAAACGCACCGCCTGGATTGCAAACTACTTGTCACAAAATTTTGTGAAATATCAGCCTTAAATAACGCTAGCTTTCACGTTGAATGCGCATATCTATGTATGTATGTGGTTGCTACCAGCAGCTTTGCTCGCGTGATAGTAGAAAGTTATCCCAAGGAAACACACTTCTGGTGTAAACAGTATGTTATGTACTATTTCAGGACATGGTCTACTCTTGTATCAAGTTTCATCGAAATCTGTTCAGTCATTTGAGTGTGAAGAAGTAACAAACATTACACACACACTCACAAACTGTTGCCTTTATAATATAATATTGTGATTAATAATTAATTTTAAATAGTATAATAGTGGCTGGCTAGTTTTATTACATCCCCAAAATATAAAAATACCCCTCCTCCATTTTTTCATTGACAATTTATACAGCAGAACAACACTAAACGGATCAGCCAGTTTTTATATATAAGACTAGCGGCTCTTCCAGACTTCGCACGTATAATAAATATAGCCTATGTTACTCTGGGTGAATGTAGCTTTCCAATGGTGAAAAAATGTATGAAATCGGCACCGTAGTTTTTGATACAGTCAAAAACTACGGTGCCGATTTTTTCTTAACAAACATACATAAAGAAATACAAATTTTTCCTCTTTATAATATTAACCCTTCAGATACCGTCAATTAGAGACACAATAGTAAGACAATAGATGCGCGGCCACCGGTGGTCGCTTGGGGATTCATGAATTAGTGTAGAAGAAATAGAAGATTCGTTTGTACCGCACGGTGCATAGTTTACGCTGTGAGATAAGATAATCGCACTAGTGTTATTATTACAAGCGTACCCATGCACATTTAAACAAGAGGATGGTACTGCATATCCTCTCGTCATAAATTCCTTGATGCCTTTTATAAAACCCTGCTTGGTAAAGCCTTATTATGTTAAGAAAGTGGTTTTAGTGAGTACGAGGTTTTGACTTAATTATATCCTACTAATATTATAAATGCGAAAGTTTGTATGTATGGATGGATGTATGGATGGATGTATGGATGGATATATGGATGGATGTATGGATGGATGTATGGACAGATGTATGGACAGATGTATGGATGGATGTATGGATGTTTGTTACTCTTTCACGCAAAAACCACTGAACGGATCTCGATGAAACTTGGTACACGAGTAGACCATATCCCAGAATAACACATAGGATACTTTTTATCCTGGGATTACGCGGGTGAAGCCGCGGGCAAAAGCTAGTTGTTAAATAAAACTGCTCATAAGCTTAGGTTGTTAAAGGAATTTAAAGTAAACATGGAAATTGCTTTTAATGAGTGTAATATTATATAATATTTTTTAGTACAGTAGGTAATTCAATAAAATCTGACCGATAAATGGATTTTTTTACCGACTTCTAAAAAAACGAGGAGGTTCTCAATTCGGAGGTTTGTATTTTTTTTTTAATGTTTGTTCGCGCATAACTTCGTCGCTTGCCAACCGATGTGAAAAAATCTTCTTTTTTTTTGTTGGAACGGGTATACTTCACAAATGGTCCCATAGTCACCAAGTTGGGATCTCATGATGGAATCTTGGCGAAATCGAGGGAACTTGTCAAGTTCAATTAAAATTTTTTGTGAAGTCGGTTATGTTTTTTTTTATAAAAAGGTTTTTTTTTTCAAGTTATTTCCAATTTATGTATACCAAAAATACTTCACTAACTATAATTACAGTAAAACCTAAAATAATAATAAAAACCCCTAAATTAGTTAAAGCTAACTAAAATAGAGCGTTAAAAAACTCTTCTACATAGCATAGCATGTGCTAAAAGACTGAAGGCATTGCCACGCTGTATGGCCCCTCTGTCTAAGGTTAAAGACCGCCTTTTTATGAACTGGTTAAAAATTATAACGAAAACATACATAATAAGCATTAATTATGCGTTTCGAACAACACTATTAATATTTCGGTTGTTATAGTTAACAGCATCAGATGAGATAATCGTACTAGTATTGTTATTTTACTAGTAGATAAGTGATACTTGAGGACGCAACTGCACATCCCCTTAACTTCAATCCCCTTGACGCCTTATAATCTGTCTGGTGAAAGCCATATTTCGTGTTAAGTTTTGTTTGGTATGAGATTTTGATTAAAATATAGCATGAAAATTTGGCACTGTGATGGTACATATCATAACATAATCGGCCTCATAATGTTCTCACTGTTGGGACTCAGGCCTCCTCTCTAGAAGAGGGAATGGGCCGTAATCTACCACGCGGGCCCAGTGCGGGTTGGTGGATGTCACATGTCTTCGAATTTTGTGGTTCTAGTACATGTCGGTTTCCTCACGATGTTTTCCTTCACCGTTATGAGAGCAGTGGTGATGAAATAAATATTTTACTATATACTATGATGGTACATTATACATAATATAATATACATAATCAACCCTATAATGTTCCCACTGCTGGGGTTCTGGACTTCTCTGTAGGGGAAGGAGCGAGCCGTACCAGTCTGCTTTATTGCAATTTGGGGAATTTCAAATGTCAATCTTAAACACGAAACCAAGGAATTCATTATACTGACAGTTACATGAATCATTAAATACATCAAATAGTCTTATAAAATGATTAATGTTACTAGCCCGACTGCCGTAAGAAATTAAGTTTAAAGTAACGTGCTCTGCAGAAAATGTAGGGGCTTTGTAAGTGCGCAGCGATCCAACCTATGAACCTGCAATTTGTAAAGAAAACATCCTCACTTTTATACTGCTTGCTTTTCCGCAAAAAGGCTAATACCATTACACACGTCTGAAGTAAAATAAACAGTCATGGCCTCAAAACACATTAAAAATAATTGAAACGTCAGCGCGCTTTCACTTATTACTATTTCGTATAATCATTCTATAAACTTTCAAATAAGGCTGGCTACAAATCATCAATCAATCATATCAAGCCGGCATACCTCGACTTCATGTTAAGTACCTTCGCGTAACAGCATCGTAAAGGTAAATATCACTTATCAGAGAGTATCGACTCACAACGCGCTCTTCAATTAGACGAGGATCGCAACTTGTAACATTGTATAATATCCGAGTGCTTGTAGCGGCGTGATTGACAGCTTGTTGGCAACCCCGTCGACTGTAACATAAGCTGGCAATATGCTTATGAACAAAATTGAACGCTGCGTATTATTACTTCATTATGACTTGTTGCTAAGTAAATATTGGCGATACTGTTATGTTACACATTTTAACCTCGCAGAATAAACTGCTCGCTGTTATGATTATGTTTATGTTAATGTACCATGGAGTGTGCAATACAATCAACGTTTTACCAATATGTTAGGTCCTCAAAGTTTACAACTCTCGGCTCATAAGAAAGCGATAGCAGAGGAAAGATAACGACGTACAGAAAGGTCGATAGAAACCGATTGGAATGTTTTATGTAATGATTGGGGTGCGTGTCTCGTACACACCTCGCAGATAGATCCGCGGCTTTTTCAATAACAAACGATCACACTGTCCTTCGATTACGTAAACTGATACAGAATTTTAATAAATATTCTGTCAAAAACCAACGAAACTTTGGACGATCGATAAGAAAAACGCTTCTATATAGAAAATTTCCGGCGCTAATGTAATGAGAAGGTGGCCCGAGGAGCGGGTCGCAGTAAACATCACACGGCGCAGTCGCATAAATTGTCTCCGGGTATTAATGCTATCGGAAAAACCATTATTTACTAACGGATTGGGGTACTGTGCGTGTACGTGTTGAGTGTCGGCGCGGACGGTGCGCGCGGTACTTACGAGTCGGGCGGTGTCGCGCGGTGTGGCGCGGCTCGCGGGCTCCGGGGGCCGTCACCTCGGGCACTCCATTGATGAGCTGAGGCGGCAAGCAGCGCGGGCGGGCTCGCATGGGGCGCGCGCGCGGGCCGGCGAGCGCGGGGCGACTGGAGCCGGCGCGCCGCACGTGGCCGCTCAGGTATCAATCAATCGATGCGCGGCGTCGGCGCGGGCGCGTCGCGGGCGCGGCACATTCATGTCGCGCGAACAGCTGACGGCCGAGCCCCGTAAACATGAATCGGGACCCCACCCCGCACCCTGCGCCGCACACCCCTGCGCGCCCCCGTCCTGACCTACTCTGCGCAGGGCGCTGCCGAACGAGAACGGTTACACCACACAACGTTCTACCAAATACGGTGCACTCTTTCAGCGAGAGGGTTTCATAATTAACTTTTCAATAAAGTTGGCAATAACGCAACTGGTTGGCACAAGATATTTTTAAGTTGTGAATCTAAGATAGGAATAGCAGGAATAAAATATTAGACAAAATCTTTATATCCCAACCTAAGCTCTCAAAGTAGGTAGGAATTCATGCCTACTGTCTGAATGGATAATCGGTAATATCCTTCTAGTCAGCAGACACATTTTCACAATTATTTTTATTCCTAAAAATCCTTATCAGCACAGGACTTATAAATGCTCTCACATGTTTGCGTTGAACTCCCTATCATTAGTTCTTTAGGGGCGGGGTGAGCACGGCGCCTGCGTGCAGGATATCGTCCTGAAGCCTGGCACTGCCTCCTCATCCCGCAAGCGAAGCCAGTCCGTCCCCGACCGCTGCGGGGACCGCACGACACTCGATGATGGAGACATGTTCACGAACACGATGGGATGCACGGAATGGAACGGGATACAAGTTTGAATAATCAGATGCCTTATCAAGGCGAAAGTTTGGGTGTTTGGATGGATGAAGGGATTTGCTAGAATGTATCTAACCTGGATTAGCATTTTATAGGGCTTCATTAGCATATAGGTTCTACTTACCATTTAGGATAACGAATAACTTTTTTGTATGTTTGCAACGTTTATAATTATGATACTGTTTGTCATTACATAGATACTATTACCACAAGGTATTACAAACTAATTACGCTTTTTTATGATCGCTAATGTGGATTTTAATTTTCAGGAATCAAAACCTAATCTCAAGGCTTGTCCCAAAAAACAAAACACAAGTACCTAATGGTTGTTTTCATTAAAAAAATTATAACTGATATTTGACGTTTTTTTTCACACATACTTACACACACATCATTTCATTAAAACAAATGAGTAATAAGTACAAGTAGTAGGTATGATTTTCCAAATACAAATCGCAAATAAACCAACTCCTCCACCGCCTCCCCAGCCAAATCTCAATAGAAAGTGAAAACATTCATCATGTGAGATAAACTAGAGTTTTATTTAATGTGTAATTGAATGGTAGCACCTAACGTCGGCGCCCTGGACGCTAGCCAGGAGCAACAGTTCTTTACGACGCTTCGATGCAATTGTAACAATATACTCTTTCTTTCTACGGATAGACTTTGGCAGGGTATCTGAGTAAGGCTAGGTCTTTCAGATCGCGATAAGCGAGGCGCAATTGCAGCGTATATATGCTACCATCATCATCATCATAATTTAAGCCGAACGACATCGATTCCTGGACATAGACCTCCCCCAAGTGTTGCCACAACGACCGATCGTGTACGTCTCGTATCCATCGGATTCCTATGATTCTCACCAGATCATCGGGCCACCTTGTGGATGGACTTTCAACCCTGCATCTTTCGATACACGGTTGCCACTTCAGAATCTTTCGGCCCCGTCGACCATATGTTCTACAAGCTATGTGCCCTGCCAATTGCCACCTTAGCTTAGTGATTTAAGCTACGACGGTAATCTTGTTCTCCTGCACCGAAAAACTTCGAACGTGGGGAGGCCAGTAGGTAGGTAGCGTTTCAATAATTAAAATATAAGTTTTTTTTTTCTTTCTGTTCGTTACCCTCGCATCTCACGAAGTCTTCATCCACCCACCCCGCTAGCAACACTGCCAAGCCTCAGCTCTTTAAATCGTCGTCTTATTCGAACCCGGTCTATTTGGTTAGCGACACTCGTGCCCAAGTCGCTGCAGAATGAAAGCGATACGCGGCATGACAACGCGATTTATGAACAAGAACAAGTTTAAGTGAATCACTTTCAGTTTCAGCGAAAATTTTGGCGATTTAGGTAATTGTTTAATGTGTGGGCAGATCGTGGGCTCGGAAAGAGCTCGTCATTGTTTTAAAGTTTGATAGATGTTTGTTTTCAATTTGATGCAAGTTGAAGCTGTAATGCGAGTACCGTGCCTTCTACATTGGTAATTATCTCTGTTTTTAATTATTTATTTATTTATCTTAGTTAACCAACAATTGTTTACACTATACAACATTAGTTTCAGTATATGCGTAAACCGAAACACGTGTCTAGTATTTTTATATAAAGTACTAGCTCTACCCTACTCTACCCTACTCTACCCTACTCTACCCTACTCTACCCTACTCTACCCTACTCTACCCTACTCTATCCTACACTACCCTAATTTTTTTTTCCATAAGAACCTTCACAATCACAACAAAAAAAAAAACTGCCAAATCGGTCAAGCCGTTTTCATGCCAAGTCGTGACAACGGAAAACGGGGGTCATTTTTATATATATAGATCTAAGAGTATGTCCAAAATTTATCATGGAAAATCACTAAGTTATATAAGGTAAGGTAATTCAAGGTCACCGGGCCATCCAGGCGACTAAGGGGTTGTTTTGTACTTGCACCCAGCTGTTTAATGTCGCTATGAACTTGACTTGTGTTGTGTGTGTATTTTTTTTTTAAATATTACTAAACTTGTAATTTTTTTTAATATTTCGAGAAAAAACATAACATGGTGTAAAAATTATTGGAATCCATTCTGCAGTTACTGTTTCTGAACAAACTATATTCAAATTTTGCATAAACAAAAAATAATATTGTATACATTTCCGATTGAATGACTAGGGTATGTATACCAGAGCAACTATTAATCCCATCGTCAACATCATCGTCGTCGTAATTTTCCTGCTCTTGTCCCGTTTTATTTGGGTATGGTGCAACACGGTTATTTCTTCCACTCTGATCTGTCACCCGTCACGTTATTACTAAGTTACAAGCACAAAAAACGGCTTTATAATAAATATTATTGTTTTAAATGTACAGGCTAATAAATATCTGTCTCATTTTCTCATTTACGGACAACAATATACATGTGCCTACGGCGTAGCAGCTGCTACGCGGGTTTGCTACGGTGTAGCAGACATCTTGTTTCCTAGTTAAAGCACGCGATACGCTACCTACATTTTATATTTTAAGATTAGTTGTACAAGTTGCACAGAGAAACTGACACTCAATTATTGCATAGTATACAAAAGCTTGCCACATATTTTAAAGGAGATGCCTATCGACAGAATAGTCTCCCCCAAAATATATTTATTGCACTTTCAAACTCCTGTTCAGCATTCTCGGTGAACACGCGTCTCGATAGATTTTGTCGCCAATTTCGCTCCGTGTGCGAAAAGCGTTCATGTATGGTATTCGATTTAAATCAGCGACATATTGGAAATTGCTTTATAGTGGATTCTGCGTAATAAAATAAAGATGATATAAAAAAAATATTTATAAAATGGTTTCTAAAAAAAAAATTGATATCGCATTATTAGTTATACTGTCTTTATGATTTAGTAATTTGAAGCCAGTAACAGCAAAGGCTAATTACCTATATTTATATTTATTTTTCAGCTAAAATACTCAAAAAGACTAAATTCAAAAATCCTAGCTAGGGAGCTGATGAGTATAGAGCCAAAGTCTACCTTCAACATGCTGAAAGTCGTTTAACATTGGACACTTTGCCAAACACGCCCATTATTTAAACTGTTTAAGCCCTCGCAACGCTCGCAGATCGCAGAACAAAAGACAACATAAAAAAAACCTATAACATTTTTCTTTAGTTACCAATAAAGACAAAATTCCTATAGCTTTGCCTAACTATCTCACCTGTAAGAAGTGTATATATAAGCACTTATTATTTAGTCTTTATTTATCTCCAACTATTCTACCTTCTAACATGAGCTAAAACTTATAAGTTCAGCATGTCCAAACACCTTTAAATACTTAATTACGGATAAAAAAAACCTGGCTCTTAGAGGCCCTTTTTTTAAATAACTCTCTTGCTCTGGATGAAGCGAGAAAGAGTGTCAAATTTGAACTGACTAAAACCCATCTGTGTTCCGTCAATTGCCCTATGCTATCGAGGGCCTCGATGACTCTTTTGAACAATTCTGCAGCGTGGCAATCATGGGCTGTGACCGGCCCCGTCACCTATAAGAACAGCTTTTTGAGACGTGCGTGGAACACAACGCGCTGTCGATCTGGGCTTGGTCATTATCAGGCGGTGATCCCATTGCCCGTCGCCAGCAAGCTCATGCATACGGTAGCCGCGTAATGCACTGCAACTCAGAACGCCCCAGGGCATCTCCTATGTAGGATGAGAGTGAGAATTGTGTCTACCTTACGCTTCCCGCCACTTTCTTTGCTCGTATTAGCTACTGGTTCGTAGAAAGACGTGACTACTTCAAATGCCTTCTGCCTTCGTATCATAGCCTGAATCAAGACCGGTCGTAAGTAGTCGTCCCCACCGATCTCCTCCACGACGACACGGTGGTGCTCCATCCAAGCGAGGCAGATCTCCACTGTATGCTCGACCGTGTCCTCTCTAGAGACCCGAATGTTTTGTAGTTATTTGATCCGTAATTATATCATTTTTTAGATTAGGTAGTAACGCTAAAATGTCTAAATATTTTATTCTTCTCTCTTGATAAATATTTATTTGACCATTGACTAAAATAATAATTGATTGAGCAACGGATTTTACCGTTTAAAAATGAGATACTATTTTTAAATATCGCTTGACTTAGCGACGGGTGAAAAAACTGGCTTTTAGCCATGAGCGTATTATTCATGTGCTCATTAACAAGCTCGCATTCCTTCGTGCAAGGCAACATGGCGGCATGTTTGTCGTGAAACGCGAATGCCTTTACCTGCATAACTGTTAAAGAACCAACTTATTACAGCGGTCATTAGAAAAATTAAAATGTGGACAAGTGGAATTTCTCCTGTAACGTGGGTGCGTTTGCAAACACAAACAGCAAATTGTGTTAGGTACTATAATTAGATGAATTGGTAGGTAACCTAAAATAACTAAATTTTTACGAAGGTAAGCGCTTTTAAATATTGATCATACCTAGTGTAGGTACCTACCTAGTTTTCTTCTAGTTTCTAGATTGAGTTACAACAGTAAGCAGTTAGATAACGATTTCAGTACTTTCCAAGCAGTCTTCGGTATCTAAATATCGGTCAACAACTAGCAGAAGGACGGGTCCATAAATTTTGAGGACAAACGTGTGTGGAAAAGGGAGAGAGAGGTCGTCGCCCAGCAGTGGGACATAAATAGGCTGTATGTATCACATTTGTATTTCCAAAATATTAACAATCGATCTTCAACGACAGATGAAATGTTTCAGGTCAAATTAGACCTGGTTAAATCTACAAAATCGTTGGGTTAATAAAAGCTTAGATACCACTATTTAAGTTGGTGATCTACGTCTCCATTGGCCTCACCAGTTGATTGGTTCGATCTATCCAAGATAGTAAGTATAGTTAGTAGGTGCTGATTTTTACGAATAATAAGAAAAAAAAAACAATTACCCACATATTATTTATAGAAACATGAGATCACCTTGATGGTAAGATGATTAAGTTAGGCGACTCCGGTCATCCACTTAACATTATAGAATTTTGGCAAATGAGACCTAAAGATAAAAATAAGACAAAAGACAATAAGATAAGAAAAAGAAGAAGAAAAGAAAGAAAAAAGAAAAGATAAGAAAAAGAGAGAGGGAAAGAGAGATAATATAATAATAGGATATTTTGAACTAATATTCAGAAAGGTAACTCTATAATAAGAAAAAGTACCGCAAACAGGTAGGTAATAACTATTCCACTGTGACCGTATAACTTGTAAATTGCATTGAACTTGCAGGAGACTCAGATGGAACTCGTTAGGGTAATTCCATTTAACCATGGGTCGTTACCGATCAACGAATGCGCTACCTAGATAGGTAGATAGAACGGAGTACCACAGAACTACCTACTCGTAGGTAACTAGGGTTTAACTACGAGTAGGTAGTTTTTAGTTCAGCTGGTTGAATACCCTGTATAAAAGCTAGGTTACTGAACACATTAACTTGTTTTTAGATTTGTGCCTAAGGGCGACATTCTTCATATCAACTTGTCAACTTATCTAGTTCTCTTCTAGTTTGTAGACAGAGTTATTTACAATAGGAGGCATATAAGTATCGATTTAGAGATAAATTCTTCGGTACCTATTTTAACCATTAGACCGCTAAACACAGTAAAATGTGTCCAACACGCCACGCTCATTACTACATGACAGATTAAAGAATGAAATCATAGCTTGATTCTTGAGAGCACGCTTTTGCTTTTTTGACGCGGTCAATCTGTGTTGTCGGCACGAGGTAAAGCTCCATAATAAATTAAACACAAAGGAAAACACCCTGTAAAATCAGAATTAAAGGTTACTGTTTAAGGGATACCTACCTGCTCAGGAAGCTGTCCTCGTCCACCTCTGGCCGCAGCATCGACTCCATCACGCCTCGACCGCCTGGCGTTTTTGTACATAACACTGAACATTTTACTTGTCTGTAGCCGATCTATTCGGTAAAAAACTCACTATGAAAACTTATGCAGTTTGGACTTAGAGTGAGCTGTCATTCTAGCTCCCTTAAAGCTTGGAACTGACAGCTCTTAAATTTAACCGAAGTGATTTTACTGGATAGCACTGCACACACAATTATGGATTATCACTACACAAGTACCCACACAGTTGTAGATTGTGACGATCACTGAACTATTAGGACTACTCTACGGATGGGTAGCTTCATAGACGCGTAATCGTCACTACACGCTTGCGTGAAGCTTAGATATAAAACTACGGCTTACTATCTACGGACGCGTAACTTCACACGACGGCACTACGCTTCCGCTTCTTCAACAGAGTTTCATAGTTTCGTATGTAAGCTTCACGCAGTCGTAATACGCGTCTATGAAGCTACGCGTCCGTGGACAGTAGGCTTTAGAGACACTAACACCTACAGGATTCGCACACTCAAACACTTGATCTATCACAGTCAACTTAGGCACAATAACTGACTCAATAACCCGCACTCAAACTCTGACAGCCAGTCACCACCTTCACAGTCAAGGCAAAAAATAACTAACTTAATAACCCTCAAACACTCTAGCTGCTAGAGTCAACAGCCTGTCACCACCTTCACAGTCTAGGCACAATAACTAACTCGATAACCCGAAAGCACTCGAAATAGCTGCTGGACTCAACAGCCTGCCACGATCGACCGTACACGACTGTGTTCTCCACGTAATGAATTAGTAATGACCACCGATGCAAAGCTCGACCGTCAAAAAAATTAAACACTGGCTAAGTGCGTGTCCGGCTCTCTGACTAAGGGTCTGTGGATATTTCGAGGATATTTTCGGTTAAAAGATACGACACCGTTACAGACAGACGGAAGAATAGACAAAATGGAAATGATCTTAGTAAAAATTTCTGGCTTGTACCTATCTTTGGGCTGCAGGATTGTACGAAAGAGACTACGGCCCTGGTACTCAAAGGGCAACTGAAGGAATTCAGGTTTTAGATACGCTCAAATCTTTATCTTTGTTTAACCCTTCAGATACCGTCAATTAGAGACACAATAGTAAGACAATAGATGCGCGGCCACCGGTGGTCGCTTGGGGATTTATGAATTAATTCACCGGTGGCCGCGCATCTATTGTCTTACTATTGTGTCTCTAATTGACGGTATCTGAAGGGTTAAACGCAGTGTATCGAACAAACTTTTTGCATATTTTATAATCTACCCTCAAAACATGTTATATTCAATGTCTAGTTTTGTAATGCGTCTAACAAAATTGATTTACGAGTATGTGTTTTAGTTTTATAATTCTCAAGTAAGTGAATTTATGAAATTCTTATGGGTAAGGGAATAAACGATCTCAAACCTCAAAAGTCCGTCACGCGCTCTCACTCCACCCAGAACGAGCGAAGTTATTAGATGTTTTACCACCTCGAAAAAATGTTTTAGGCATTTTGAGTAGATATCGTGCCAACAGAAGACTAGGTAATACTCTAGTTGAGATCCTAATTTGCTTGATTATCCGCCTCATTAGTGTAGTAGCTTAAACGCTACTACTGAGATGAGGTCCAGCCTTCCATTACCCCTACTGGGGCCAGGGTTATCCGAATGGAACTCAAGCCCCGGTATGAAGAGGCTAGAAGAAACGGGGTGGGTTTTTAGTCAGTAATAGTCTGACACTATCTCCCGCTTCACCCAAGAGCGGGTGTTGTCTTTGGAAGATTTTTACCAAAGTAAAAAACAAGCCTTCCATACCGGGCCGTGTATAGTTTGGGATCTTTTCAGTCTTAACTAGTGGACGGCAATAAGCTTGTCAAACTATTACATGGAGTGAAATTGAAGTGTGTTATAGCTATCTATCACCATTGCCAAATCCTTTCGTAGAATCAAAAGGTGATATTTTTTAACAATCTCACTGCTCTGGCACAGTGAGATTGTTTGAAAGTCTCCGCGACCTTAAAACGTAAAGGGCAACGAAAGGAGCACAGGTGGGACAAACTGTTTTAGTCCAGAGCGACAGAAGTTGCTTGAAGATTTCCTACCCTTTTTTTTCGGTGGGCAAAAATCATCTTACGACAACCCCCGCTCTTGGGTGGAGCGGGAGATAGTGTCAGACTCTTACTGACTAAAAACCCAACCCGTTCCTTCTAGCCTCTTCATACTGGTGCACGAGCTTCCTTTCGGATAACCCTGGCCCCAGTAGGCTTCGACCCAGCTAGGTCCCTCCTGTTGCTGACAAATCCTTGAGGCGCGCGGGAACAGTGCGCGCCGCCGGACGGCGATAAGCTTGTCTGCATGGGGCGAAATGAAAGTGTTTTATAGCTATCTATCACCATTACCGAATCTTTTTGTAGAATCCAAAAGTGATGAGGGATTTGAAAGTCGCGACTCTAGAACGCAAAATGCAACTGAAGGAACACAGATCGGACAGACTGTTTTACACCAGAGCGTGAGAAGTTACTTGACGATTTTCCACCCTCAAATAAAAAACTTCCCATGTAGGAAATAATCATTTAATTCATGAATCCCCAAGCGACCACCGGTGGCCGCGCATCTATTGTCTTACTATTGTGCCTCTAATTGACGGTATCTGAAGGGTTAAGTACACTTAAGACAACCCATATCCACACGACAATCTATTACAAAATTGCAAATGTACACTGACGTAAAAAAACTAGCATTTTCCATGGCTGTTTATTTCCCGTCTTCAGAGCCCTTTCAGCGGCTTGAACGTAACTCCGGTGTAAACATTCCGTGCGGTATCGCTATGCATTAGCGACGCAACAGGTGTTCCATGTCATGACGTGTTCCTCTAATAAACAATTGAACACAGTAACAGGTTGCCATCGTACCTAATGCCTGCATCGCTGGTTAGGGTGCAGTCTTTTGCATTCATTTGCGTTAAGTGAATAAGTGATTTGCATAATTGCGTGTGTGGTGTGTATGGGCCCATTTTGAACAAGGATAGACGAAGTGGGAGTATTATAATAGCGATAATATCTTTGTTTTTACAAATATTGTTTGATATTAGCTTAGATTTTGGCATAAAAACTGTTTTCAATAAACTTACTCGAAAACCCGCGTTTAGGCACACAATTTACTATTTTTTCGCACTAGTGCGGAAAAGTACCGCCACAATGTATTGTATTTATCCTATCAGGCTGGGCGCGCGTCAAATCTTCTTAGGTGTGATAAAAAACGTCGTTTGATACACGTAGAAATGTCACTGCAGCACTTGGCTCTATAAAAGAATTCCGCCTCGGTCGCAATGACAAGCTTTCTACACTTGTAACTAAATGTTTCTAGTGTCCATAATTTATTTGTTACAGATGGGAGCTATCCTCGAGCAGTGGTGGCCGAGTGGTAATGGCCCCGACTTACGAGTTGTAGGTCGCGGGTTCGAACCCAGCCAGGCGCATTACTTTGTGTAATTTATTTCATCACCACTGTTCTCAAAACGGTGAAGGACATCGTGAGGAAACCGGCATGTCCTAGAACCAAAAACTTCGAAGACTTGTGACATCCACCAACCTGCACTGGGCCCGCGTGGAGGATTACGGCCCATTCCCTCTCCTAGAGAGGAGGCCTGAGTCCCAGCAGTGGGAACATTCAAAAGGCTTATGATGATGATTATGATGATGAGCTATCCTCTATGTAAGAACCGAGGGCCCAACTTACCAGTAAAGCGAGTCAGACTTTCACAGAATCAGACTTTTATAATTCTTTGTAAAAGTTCACTAAATCTTAGCAGATTTCCAGAGTTTTAACAAACGGGCCCTCAGCCATACACACACTGACTATTTAATGCCTCTCTAACCTAAGTTCAGCAAGCTTAGGTTCAGTAGCAAATGAACGAGTTATATTTTTTTGTTAGAATAGAATAGAATAGAATAGCATTTATTCGGAGCAAGCTACACAAAATACCACAACATAAAAAATAATAAAAACAACAAGAAAAAAAAGAAAGAGTACAGAAATACAATACAGTTGCATTAAATGTGCCTGAACCGAAAGGGCCACCAACTCAGCAATTGCTGGGCGTCAAACACCCAGCG
This sequence comes from Mythimna lalbum, assembly GCA_949319445.1. Taxonomy (NCBI): domain Eukaryota; kingdom Metazoa; phylum Arthropoda; class Insecta; order Lepidoptera; family Noctuidae; genus Mythimna; species Mythimna lalbum. Next base: position 6,762,590 of record OX439352.1, on the reverse strand, counting down.
CTGATTTTCAGTTTGCACCCCGCAGTGACGCACGGATGAATGGTAAATAAAATATACTTAATATATACATACGACCTATCTAAAAATAACCCATATTTAAATAAATATTTAGTTAGCTTTCTTTATATCCCAAGGCCTCTGCCTTCACCTTCCAGACCTGCCTTTTGGGCGATTTCCGGCCAAGTTTGTCCCTTTTTTAGGTGAAAAATCATCTAATGGCATCTCCCATCCTTTTTTGTCAGACTTTTACTGACACTAAAACGCAATTCTATTCCATTTTTTTGCCTTCGTTCCAGTGCCCCGGGGTTTTTTTTCACATAATCCATGACCCCAGTAAGCTTCGACCCCGCTGGGCCCCTACGATTTTGCTGACATCTCCTTGAGGCGCACGTGTCCACGCTATGCGCCGTCGACGACTTAGGCTGGGTGCGGACGGTTACCGGACGGTCGAACGACGAGTTACACGTTGGTCGCCGTCCACAAGAAAATCGGGATCGAGATCCCAGCGGCTAGGGCGTGAGGGCCGTTCCCTCGCGCGTGTCGCTGCCTCCTTGGCCAAGTTTGACCTATAATATGATCAGAGGCCCTCCCAAGAGCTCTAACCACAATCCATTTTACGACCTTAACTGGACTGTTAAAGGGATGGAGCTATACACCCTAACCATCCACAAGACATCTTTTCAGGAAACGAAAAAGAAAATCAGCCTCACCATGCAAAATTAAAAACTTGATTGGACAGTTTGGATGGAGGCCGATTTTTTTTTCGTTCCCTGAAAAAGTCTTGTGGTTGTTCAGTTTCGTCTACTGAGCAAGCCCTTGAAGTTTGTGGAGGGCTGTCTCTTACATTGTGTATAGTCATGGTAAGGTCCCAGATTGTCACAGCACCATCACCCAAGCCGCCGACAATGATATTCTCCGTCAGGCGTCCAGTGATATCGCCCATCTGTCCAATTGCATTCGTACGTGATTGCAAGTAGCTCCCACTTTAGTCTGACTGTTTTTCCTCAATACTACTTAATTTTTCTACAAAGTAGGTTCTTGTGTGACAACAAATTTTCAATGAAAATCATTCTCAATCATTATAAATGTTTCACATTAACTCGTGTCACACAATGTCGTTAAATTACTAAAACTCAGTTTAGTAGTTTATGATGTTTATACGGAGAATGTGTAAACCGCAAAGGACATAAATGTTACTTTTGATTTAGCTTCAAGTTCGTGACTGCAATAACTGACATTTATGCGGACAGTCAAGAGAAAAATTTAGTTGGTATTACCTTGATGTTGGTGTTGTTGATACTTACATTTAAGAATGATTTCTCATCTAGTCAAAAATTTCATGTAGGTAAACTTACACCTCTGAAGAGTTTCCTAAGATTAATTCATGAATCCCCAAGCGACCACCGGTGGCCGCGCATCTATTGTCTTACTATTGTGTCTCTAATTGACGGTATCTGAAGGGTTAAATGTCAGGCAGTCACTTTTTCAATTGACTGGAACACTGGAACGCATATTAAAAGTTTAAAGATTAGTTCTTAAACTTATATACCTATTTTTTCGAAAGTCTCTGTTACTCATCGCCGACTGGAGGACCAGCATCAGACAGCACACCTGGCAACATTGCTAGCTGAACAGATTTTTTTTTTTAATTCACCGTGAAGCGCACTTTTTTTATTCTTATCAATTATATCTTCTTATTTAATTAGATTCGTGTGTAGGTACTATCACGGTCATTTCTGCCTGGTCACTTAAAAAAAATTTCGCTTGAACCCTGCGGCGCGGCGCCAAACCAAGCCCCTCGAAGATTTCGTTTTGAGTGCATGCAAAAATGAATTTCGCGGTGGTCAGACGGAAGTGTATATGGTATCACATGGACTGTCTTTTAACTTTTCAATCAGACTGAACTATAACAGGGCTTAAAATAAGGGAAAAATAAAATAAAAATCACGAGTACAAAATAACATTTACTTAAACGTAACTTAGTACAAGTGTCAGGTTGCGATATACAAGTGAATCTATTTGGCTAGCGATCCCACGTCAAGGTATGAACATGTTAAACACCTTAAGGTTCCTTTTTGAGTGCACATTTTTTATTTTTCGAACTACTATTTACCCCACATTTTGAACAAAACGTTCGAAAAGGTGATATGTGCCGTTTATGTGGGAAAGGAATTTCATCTCTATAGAGCTTAATATTTTCATTCCTTGACCGTAACTTACTCCTTCACTTCAACTGTAGCTATTAGGCATACCCAACTATCAACTGGCCCCCACTGAAAGAAGCAAAGATATGATTGATCGCATTGAAACAATGTTTTTGTATGATGGATGTAACAACGACTCAGTGCTCCGCATTTAAAGCGTGTTTTTATAGCTATCCAAAGTTCTGCAACATAATTTGCAACACAATTCTATGTTGTTAGGTAAACAAGCCACACATTTAAACTGTATAAAATTTGCTGTTTTGTTGTGTCGCAACAGAAGTTGAACATCTAGAAGCAACAATGTTGTGGAACTTTTGTGTTTAGGTTTTTCTTCAGTGTGGACCAGTTTTAAAGATGGTGGCGCTACGTACGTCTCACTCAACATTGACACAGATTGGCCACTAAAGGTGAGTATAGACTACAACATTTTCTGGAGCATTTCTGTCTAATTTAGCATTCTTACGAATGGTACAATACAGGCAAAAGCTCAGTTTCCTAAGCACTCCCATGTAATGTAACGTTCCTGCGAATGCTCGGCGTTATGCTACGCGTAAATGCTCACAGCGAGTAGCATTTACCAACATTTCGTTGTACCTTGCGTTCATTTTTTTTTTGAAATCGCGGCAACCGCGCATCGCCCGCACTCGTGCCTCGACGAAATGTTACACCAATATGTTCGTAGGTTTGTAACAAAGAGGCGAGCGTGCTCGACGTTTCGTTCGTAAAAGAATGATACACTAGAACATATCATAGAGCGGCTTGTTATTCTGTTACTGTTAGGAAATGTTGTAGTTTATACTCACCTTAAGGCCCCCCGACAACGCAGACTTTTTGTGTGTTTTGCGCATACGAAACGCACGACATCATCGCTACTAACGCGCGCTAGTTGCATTTGCAAGCGCTATAGAAAATATGTCGATGCGCTACTAACGAGTTCCAGCATCGCGACTGTATCGATGCGAACGCGCTACATCGCTATAAAAAGTCGCCGTGGATTAGGGGCCTAAACAATCTCCACGCGTGTGACCTAGAACAACCGCGATATACAGCGTGCTTGAATTATAATACTTACAAAAAAACTAGCGCTACCATCCAGCTTCAATCATAACTTACTATTGAAATTTTGTATACATTATGACTATAATATGCTGTGTCTAAGAATTATTTGTTGAAAATTCGTAATATTATTGGTTATTATAATTCACCGATTTAGAAAACACTTCTTATAATTACCGAAATTACGTACACAATATCGTAATACATTAATTTAGACAAGTTCGACGTTTATTTAATTAAAAGTACCTTATTTTATATTAATATTTAGTACCTTTATTGCAAAAACCAATTAAATGCACCAAGATTTTTGTATTGTTATATTAAAGTAGTATATCGATATTATGTATTTTATATTCGATCAAATCTGTAGATTATTTACTTTTATCGGAAGATATCTTTGTAAATAAGTGTCTTAATTACCGGTTTTACTTGTAGATTCATCTTGATGAGACGAATCGACAGCTATATTAAACTTAATTTGGGTAAAAAATTTCAGATAGTTGGTTTTTGCAATAAGGGTACGATTTAGCAAAACGTGCAAACTGTTCCCCTTTGATATAAAACCAAACAGTTTTCATGATTTGTTAAACCTGTTTTCAATAAACGGAAAACCGCTTAGTGACCAATAAAATGAAAACAATCGCAGTTTTCAATAATTACTAACTACATTTTATCACATTTAAAAACAATATTATTACATGAATTAACTAATGTCTATGGTATCAACATTCGAATACCATCTTCATAAGCACTTACGATGAGAACTCTATGGTCACATCTGAAATGGTAAGACAGATTTTAGTGTTAGATAATAATACCTGATCGGTCGGTATTGTATTGTAACTATTATCTTTCTCAATTTTTGTAAGTGTTTTCAAATATCGCTGTCCCCAGCGAATAATATCGTAATCGACTATTGCGATAGAAGTGCTTTTATGAGGAATTATTGTTCTAGAGGTGCGATTAGGTACACCCTGTGAATTTTCTTCACGTGATTCGTGCTTTTCGAGTTAGACATTTTTTAATGAATTTACCTGTACTATTCGCCTCTAAATAAAAACTTTTTTGTATAACGAATATCATCACAATAGATTAATACTGGCTCCTCACAAATTTCCCATTCCCAGTAAACTGTAATTACAAATTTATTCAACAATCTCGCTATGTAAACCTGTTAAGAAGTTATAATCAAAAAACGGTTTTTTATTTTTTCTGTAAAATTTGGTGTTTTAGTTACGATATTATTCGCTGGGGACGGCGATATACCAAGACGTGTTCTAAAAGAAGCAAAAATTCAAAGCTTTACTCTTTTCAAAGCTTCGTTCTTAATATTATTTATCAATACCGAAAATTTAACACCATACTGTCTCAAAACGACTAACATACCAGTTTATTTTTTCTGAGATCTTGAAAAACAAAATATGTTCGAATCAGTCCGAAAAATTGTGAAAGAACTATCCTTGGTGAAAATGACAAAAAATTCATACATACTACATTTTATACGACATTAGAAAATTTTAATAAACCTACATATTATGTAATAATTAAATGACGCAGTGAATAAATACAAATATTACGGACGTTTATATTTCCCGTTTAACACTCCGTAGTCTACATAATATTAATGTATAAATCACGATACCTAAGGTATTGAAAACCTATTTTTTATTCATGTTCAGTTGTTGACATTTGGTTTAAATGACCGCAACTTATTTCTAAGTTGGCGCCCAGTATCGGCATCGGCAAGAAAAAGGATACTTCGGCATCCCTACATGCAAGCGCACACTGTTGGAAACTATGCCTTGGCATGCATTATTACAGAATGCTGATGGATGATGATGCTCCTTGCCGTTGTGGGCGCCGGGCCTAAGTGTTACCACACCAGTCGATCGGTCGTCGATCTATGCCATCGATCGATGGTAGAACGAATTAGTCGACGTCGATCAACAGTTTTTACCAGACCAATCGATCGATCGTCGATCGATGGTAGAATGCGTCCTCTTGTGAACACATTTCGAAAGAAACACCACAGTTACCACACCAATCGACCAAAGTCGACCGATGTCGATCGATGGTGTCGACCGATATCGATCGATGGTGTCGACCGATATCGATCGATGGTGTCGACCGATGTCGATCGATGGTGTCGATCGACGATCAATCGATTGGTGTGATAACACCCTTAAGCCTTTGATAGTCATACAGGACAACTGTCTTAAGCCGGTGCGTCGGCTCACATCATATTCATAAGTATTTTTCCCAGAAATGTAACTATTAAATGTCAAGATATAGATATTAACGCAAATTTCCTACCTAGAACTGCTAGTCAAACTATGTTATTATTATATTCTATGTATATAGGCAAGAGAAACAAAAACAAAGTGTTGTGCATGGTGCCTGTATTTGTGAGAGAACAAATATGTACTACTAAAGTAAAAAACAGACTTCTGACGCTCGGCGGGATACTAAATGCGCCGAATGTTACCAGTCTGTTGCAAGCTTGGCTTTTTATGAAAAAACATGATGGTCAATTTCGACTGAAATGATAAAGCTGTTTTGTGAAATGTAAAGTAAATTATAAATAGGAGCTTATGAGCAATGGTAAAAAAACTATGCGACGAGTTAGCAAGCTCATTATATTTTTTTTTCTTGATGTACATTCATTGTCACACACACACGATCGTGTTTCAGCAGTTACAAATATTAGTAGTTTAGAAATTGATCGACTTAAGGCTAATTTCTCAATTAAGCTATGAGTTCGAATCTTTTTGCTAAATCAAAATGATAGGTAATAAAGGTTTTTGAGAGATATTTTTGCTAGAAATTAAAGATAGGTTTGCGGTGAAACTGTTGGCACATCTATTTAGATTTTTCCTTTTTTTTAATGTAAATCAGTGCGGTGTATTTTTAGAAATGTTGAAAACTAAGAGTTATTTCTTAAGAACCTTTAACCTCTGGGATACCGCATGTCGTCAAACAGTTCTGATGTAGCTATTTCTGTTAAATACCGCGTATCATTTATATGCAAATGGCCCCGTTATTTATCAACCCAAAACTGTATACACATTCCGATTAGAGGCAAAAACAGTAGAGCTAGGGTACATCTTGTGTTACGAGTGTTTTTCAAATTAAGACTCACACGCGATACGTCAAGTGTGAGCCGGGAAATCGCTTTGATTGCGCGGTTATCAAAAGATTACCAGAATACATTAACCAAATCGATACATTATTGTTATATATAATATGCCCTTAAACTGCTTGTGTCACATTGGTCAGACGAGTGCTTTCGTGTCCTATTCGCCAGGGTCATATGATGCAATTGGGTACTCCATATTGTTTAGCTCTTCAATACGCATAGGTGACAGCAGAGCTGATGAGATGGAGTATTTAGACGTGGATGTGCGACCCTGGCGGAGTAAACGTGAGGGTGTTTTCGGATATATCCGACGGTTCATTCTGACGGTCTGCTCCGACCTTAATGGTAAATCTACTACATTATTCATACAATAACACGGCGCCGTCATAGACAAGAAAATTCATGATAATGTGCTCCGTTCTAGTCCAAACTAGACGGGCAGCCGTAAAGCTAAAACTACATTAGACCGACGCACACATGTAACACGCCTGTTTGTAGAACGACGTCGCGTAGCGTGTAGCTCTACAAGTCTTGTTTCCTTATTAAATGTATGGAGACCGACGCGCCCAGATCGGCGTGTGTGGCACACGTGTGCGCAGTGTACCTCATAAATAAAACCGGACACAATCATGTGTAGTAATACCCCGACTTAGCCTAATTATTATAATAATATAATTGGTTATAAGAATTTCATTTTTGAAAAGATGTCAGATTTGCTTTTTTTGCCATGATACGATTAGTTTATCTCCTGATATAAAATGAATACCGCCCCACCTAAATGGCGACTCAAAAATGTAGTAGGTATTTGAAAATCGAATCAAAAGTCATCATTTACTATTCAATCTTTAACTACCCAATTTTTTGAGTTATTTTTGTTTCAGTGATTTCGCGTGCTTTTGCACGCGAAATCACTGAAACGCACGCTAAAATGATTTAGGATCTTGTAACTGCTGCAGAAACCAACCAATAAACATCAATATTTAAAATTAAAAAAATAATCTTTTAAAATATAGACGCGATAAAGGTAAAAATACACACATTAGTCACGTTACCGCCAAGACACATCAAAAACTATAATTTCGTAGTCCCTAAACGTCAGTCATATTACGACCGGACCAAAAGGACCAACCAATTCAATTAATTCGCCGGTCAGTCAAGGGATTGACCGGCGAATGAGGAGACTTTTTTTTGTTAAGTATAAGTTTTATCATGTAACCAGCCATGTGGACTATAAACAGATTAGATGTAGTCTGGAGGGTTTGTAGGGTGCTGCCCCCTGCAGGGCACGTCCTTCCTTAAGTGTAGTCAGATATAAGTGACTTTTCTGGTCAAAGATGTCACGCAACTTCTTCAGTCACTGAATGGCAAATGCAGCTTTCAGGCAGCAGTCCTGCTAGCTAGTTCGAGTGCTTCTGGAGACGTGGCTTGTAGTTGGCACCTTGGCAGTTATGACGATGATGTAACTATTGTGTGTACTTTTATTCAGGGTACTACCACACTTCACATTAAACAAGACATCTACCTACTAACGACTTAAGTAGCGCACGTAGTGGAGGAGTGCGCCACACTTAATAGTCGAGCGCCCACTCGTTGTCTTGCAAGAACGCGTCCACCACCTCCTTCATGGTGAAGTTCGGGATCAGCTGGTCGGCTGTCAACTTGACGCGAGTCACTGGATCGAAGTGGCCGACACGCTGTAAAAGAAATGTTTTATTAAAGATTTTTTTATTCTACTTTCTTCTTCTTTTTTTTTCTTTTTTTCTTTCTTTCTTTTTTTTATTTTACTTTTTTTTCTTTTTTTTATTTCTTTTTTTTATTTTTTTTTTATCTTAGGAGTAAGTTTTATCATAAAGTCAAAATAAAATCGTATTATTTTTTTCATTCCGAGATTGTGAGGTTCGAAATTCCTAGTGACGAGTGATGACAAAACGTAATGAAAAATAATTAAACCATTCAAGATTATTTTGTAGCTAAAATCTACAATTATCCGGAAAAACTAAATCTGATAAATGATAAAAAAGTAGTTATAATCCCAATTATTTACTGCAGCCGCCAACTTGTTGTTGTCCTGCCACCAACCTAATAAAAGTCAAAATCATTTGAACGGACAGTAATAAAAGGTTTTCAGAAATGTCTTGAATAGAGTATATAGATGAGGCCAGTGTTTTCTGGCTGACTAACCTGAGACAAAATCAGGGGCCTACAAATTAATCTTTTGTGTGCTTGACCCAAGCTTGTAATAATTACCTTCGTAAGCATATTAGTAATAAAAAAGGATGAATTGACTACCCAATTGTGTACATTCTAAGCTTTGTGCGGACATGTTAAGTTTTTACTCTTCAATTCTGTACCGTTTCATTGTTCGTGTGCACAACGCTCTGAATCCATGTGCGTATTTATTGTTTTATAGGCCATGTCCAGCAGTAGTCTTTCGGCTGATATGATGATAATGATTTATTGTTATTACGCAAAGCTGTCCTTGTCGTTATAGTACTCGGCCTTAGTTTTAATTTATAGATATTTTGTTTATCGATGACATCGCGCGAAATCCACAAGAACTGTTCTTGCTAATTTTAAGTTTGGCACTAACACTAACACTATTGATCAAATAAATAAATAGCATAATATCCAGCTTTATGTTTGTACTGCTGGGACTCAGGCCTCTTCTCTATGAGATCCCTCTCATAGAGAAGAGGCCTGAGTCCCAGCCGTAATTCACCACACAGGCCCAGTACAGGTTGGTGTTGAATATCACATGTCTTCGAATTTTTTGTTCTAGAACATGCCGATTTCCTTACTATGTTTCCACAATTACACCAACACCTGCCTAGGTTTGAACCTGCGATGTACGATTTGTGAGTCAGGGCCATTACCACTAGGCCACCATTGCCAAAAGAAGTTGATGGAATCATTACAGCATTGATTTGTTGGATTTATTTCTCATAATAACATTGTTAATTTTCTTGTATGTATTCAAGTATACTAACGTATATATTTTCTATTGTTTACCAATAAGTTGCACCTATCATGTTATATTTCTGCACCACCCAAAGATCGACTGATAGTAATACCTGAGGCATTAAGTCCGCCCTTGTACAGTATATCTTAGGTACTAGTGCATACAGTTTTGATAAATAAATAAAAACAATAAATACCTCCAAGTGTTCTTCTATGTCTTTCTTCTCATAAGTGATGCCACTAGGCGTGATCACCGGCTCGTTCAATATCTCGAAGCTTATCTTGCCGCATAAGTAATCCGGTACATCACGTTTCTGAAGAGGAAACGAATAATATAATATTTATAATATTCCACAACTATCACACAACGCCATCTTGTCCCAAAAACAGCAGCTCGTGCTACGAGTATTAGACAACTGATAAACACACAAAATTATATTTCTAAATACATAGGTACTTATTATAGACAAATTACACCCTGATACAGAACAAATGATCGTGCTCATCACACAAACATTTGTCTTGGGTGTGAATCGAACCCACGACCTCCGACATAGCCTTCAGGGCCACTGACCACTTGACCAACAGGCCAATCATAGTGAATGTAAGCTATGTTCATTAGATAAAAGCAAAAACGTAAATATAGATATGTTTTGAAAACTACGTACCCGTCTCCTTTCGTCCATTTTAGAAAATAATATATTTAATTCACTCCTGTAGTTATTCTGAAAATTGAAAGAACACTATATTAGTTTTAAACATGATTTGAGGGCATACTGTGTGTTCAACAAAAACGTGACCGCTATTATGAAAATGTCTAACTATCACGGTTATTGAAATACAGCCCGATGACAGACAGACGGACAGAGTGATATGGTACTACTATGAACTAATGGAACCCTAAAAAGATGGCGTTTTGGTATCTGTTATCTAAATAATATATGCTAACTGAACTTTTAAAATGTCGCATGTTTTTCATAAGCAATAGGTTCAAAATGCCTTCTTTTTTTGCGTTTGGTATAAAAAGATAGGCACTCGAGTGATTAATTTAATAATATAGAGCTGAACTTACACATTCATCCTCAATTTTAGAAGTCTTAATATTAAGATCATCCTTATTACTTATATCTAGTTTCATAGCTTCTATTCTACGCTGCATATCTTCATTTATTAACCTGTAAAAAATTACAAATATTAGTAAACCCACAAAAATTATTGGATATTCCTGGAAAAAAATGATGCACTCGACGAGTCGAAGCTTCAAAGTCTTGAGCATCGACGCCGAGTTGCTAGCCTGTCGGTTTCCTGTCGTTTACATTTCAGAGTGTGCATTGGAATTGCATAATTTAATCACGCCAAGTCAAATTCCCAGCCGGAGTAGAATTCCCAGCCAGAGTAGAATTCCCAGCTGGAGTCGATGTAGCTACAGGCTAGAGGGTCTTTAAGTTAACAGTGAATAGTTTACTTCTAGGCAAATGTGCCCCATCGTTGACCACATCATCGCTTACCATCAGGTGAGATGGTGATCAAACGCAAGCCTATCAATAACAACAAAAAATCAGAACATAAACTCAAATCAATTGATGCAGCTTACTGTTGAAATTTCATTTAAGGACGCGTTTACGAATCTGAAAAAAATAAGCAGTTTTCGGAGCATTTTGCGGCAAAATGATACAAAACCAAATGTAACTAATAATTACCACAGATAGATTACTCCTTAATCTTCAAATGGTAGCAATTTTTTATTCGAAAATTTTGGTTTATAATATTGTAAAAAATAATTTCCGTTACCTCTTCACACAAATTCGACGACATCGTACTGACTTTAGGGACGTTTTTCTTTTATTTAATAACATAAATTTATGTATTTAAAAATATTTTATGTAAGCAGACATGTTCAACTCAAAAAGGTAGCAAAAAAAACTATCAAAATGTTACAATACGCCACAGAAAAAAAATAAAATTGAGTCTTATTTTTTCACATATTTAGCGGTAACATGTGATTCTTATTGGATTGAAATAAGGGTTATTTTACTGGTCACTGTCTTGATTTATTGCACAAAAAATTGTAATGAAATATTAGTCTGCGCTCGGCCGCCGTCGTGAGTGGACACTGTGACGGTTGCAAGCAGCTCCTCGTATTGGAAAAGATCGCTGTATGAATACAAAATATTTGACCTAATAAACTTGATCCTTCACGCATTCTGCACGGACTACGGACAACCAAGGTAAGATTTTATTCACAGTTTCTATGTACTTACAAATTTCATATTCAATTTCGGACTTGATGGAGTGACCTGAAATGTACTTCGAAGACTGCTACTGGAACTAATATACCAGTAGAGCTAGGTGTGCCGAGTTTGGGCTCGTTTTGTTAGTTATGTCGAGACCTTACCTCCGGACTTGATGGAGAAACCTGCAGGTGTACTTCGAAGACTGCTACTGGAACTAATAGACGAGTAGAGCTAGGTGTGTCGAGTTTGGGCTCGTTTTGTTAGTTATGTTGAGACCTTACCTCCGGACTTGATGGAGAGACCTGCAGGTGTACTTCGAAGACTGCTACTGGAACTATTATACCAGTAGAGCTAGGTGTGCCGAGTTTGGGCTCGTTTTGTTAGTTATGTTGAGACCTTACCTCCGGACTTGATGGAGATACCTGCAGTTGTTCTTCGAAGACTGCTACTGGAACTAATAGACGAGTAGAGCTAGGTGTGTCGAGTTTGGGCTCGTTTTGTTAGTTATGTTGAGACCTTACCTCCGGACTTGATGGAGAGACCTGCAGGTGTACTTCGAAGACTGCTACTGGAACTATTATACCAGTAGAGCTAGGTGTGCCGAGTTTGGGCTCGTTTTGTTAGTTATGTTGAGACCTTACCTCCGGACTTGATGGAGATACCTGCAGGTGTTCTTCGAAGACTGCTACTGGAACTAATAGACGAGTAGAGCTAGGTGTGTCGAGTTTGGGCTCGTTTTGTTAGTTATGTTGAGACCTTACCTCCGGACTTGATGGAGAGACCTGCAGGTGTACTTCGAAGACTGCTACTGGAACTATTATACCAGTAGAGCTAGGTGTGCCGAGTTTGGGCTCGTTTTGTTAGTTATGTTGAGACCTTACCTCCGGACTTGATGGAGATACCTGCAGGTGTTCTTCGAAGACTGCTACTGGAACTAATAGACGAGTAGAGCTAGGTGTGTCGAGTTTGGGCTCGTTTTGTTAGTTATGTTGAGACCTTACCTCCGGACTTGATGGAGATACCTGCAGGTGTTCTTCGAAGACTGCTACTGGAACTATTATACCAGTAGAGCTAGGTGTGCCGAGTTTGGGCTCGTTTTGTTAGTTATGTTGAGACCTTACCTCCGGACTTGATGGAGATACCTGCAGGTGTACTTCGAAGACTGCTACTGGAACTATTATACCAGTAGAGCTAGATGTGCCGAGTTTGGGCTCGTTTTGTTAGTTATGTTGAGACCTTACCTCCGGACTTGATGGAGATACCTGCAGGTGTACTTCGAAGACTGCTACTGGAACTAATAGACGAGTAGACCTAGGTGTGTCGAGTTTGGGCTCGTTTTGTTAGTTATGTTGAGACCTTACCTCCGGACTTGATGGAGAGACCTGCAGGTGTTCTTCGAAGACTGCTACTGGAACTAATAGACGAGTAGAGCTAGATGTGCCGAGTTTGGGCTCGTTTTGTTAGTTATGTTGAGACCTTACCTCTGGACTTGATGGAGATACCTGCAGGTGTACTTCGAAGACTGCTACTGGAACTAATAGACGAGTAGACCTAGGTGTGTCGAGTTTGGGCTCGTTTTGTTAGTTATGTTGAGACTTTACCTCCGGACTTGATGGAGAAACCTGCAGGTGTACTTCGAAGACTGCTACTGGAACTATTATACCAGTAGAGCTAGGTGTGCCGAGTTTGGGCTCGTTTTGTTAGTTATGTTGAGACCTTACCTCCGGACTTGATGGAGATACCTGCAGGTGTACTTCGAAGACTGCTACTGGAACTAATAGACGAGTAGACCTAGGTGTGTCGAGTTTGGGCTCGTTTTGTTAGTTATGTTGAGACCTTACCTCCGGTCTTGATGGAGAGACCTGCAGGTGTACTTCGAAGACTGCTACTGGTACTATTATACCAGTAGAGCTAGGTGTGCCGAGTTTGGGCTCGTTTTGTTAGTTATGTTGAGACCTTACCTCCGGACTTGATGGAGAGACCTGCAGGTCCAGGACCTGGAGGCTGCTATTGAAACTAATAGACGAGTAGAGTTAGCTGATAAGAGTGTGTATAGTTTATACCTTTTATAACACAATTTTTGTTTTAGGTGCCAAGGCCTAAGACGAGATTCAAAAGAAATATGGAACTACGGGAATATTCATCATAATAATATAATTGTCATTGTCATAATAATATAATGAAAAATAAAAATTGATATTTTTTTATGTCTATCGTAAGTTTTATTCATTTCTTTTATCATTTACTAGCTTCGTACGGCATCCTAATTACGTAACACACTTAGAATGGCAATCCATTCCAATTTGACAGATAAACAATATCTATTGGGTTGTTCTTGTTGTCATGCAAACGACTTTTTTTTTATGAAGCAATTAATAATGTTTGGAACCTAATCCTAACCTTGAAAGTAATTGTAAGTACTTATCAGTATTATATGTATGTGCCAAAAACGTATTTTCTTTCTAGTTTTTGAGAACCATTTGATACCAAAAAAAAATTATATAGGTACCTAAAACTTTTTACTTGCTATGTGAATATCAGTGACAGGAAATTAAACATCATCAATTTCAAAATTTTATGAACTTTGCTTGGCCTACCCAAGCAAAGTTCATAAAATTTATGTTGTACTACCCCTGGGGCATGCATAGCTTATCCATTAAAAAATTACAGAATTTTGCAAATCCATCTAAACATACCTACATTAAAAAAAATACTTAATCTAAATTAAGTCGGTTAATTAAATCAATTCATAAACAAAAAAGGTTGCCCGAATTTACTTGCAAGATTAAAGGTACCCCAATAACAACTTTGAGAGAAATGACGGTGTGCCGTGGTATACTGAACACATCTGCGTACCCCTTTAGAGGGTACAGGCATGATCTTATACTGTGTGATTACGCAAACAATGCATACATAATATGCGAAAGCAGCAATTGCGGTTGATTTGCTGGCATTTATTGAAGAGTTCCGTTGTCTGTCTCTGAAACTCTCCAATCCCACAACTCTCCGACCTCATGAGAAGGCCAATTCTCGTAATTAAAAACATTCAAAATCTATTCGCAGTCTCATCTCGGCAACAAACAAATGTCAAACAATTTTCAAAATGTAGGGAAATTAGAGGTATTTTTGACAGATTGAGACAGATTAGACTGTGAACGTTCTTAAAATTACGAGAATTGCCCGTCTGATCTTTACAAGGGACTATTTCGGAATAAACCTCTTTCGAACAAAAAAGAATTTTGCAAATCCGTCTATATTATGACGGAGTTATGCCCTAACATACCTACATAAAAAAATATATAAATATCAGAATTGAGAATATCCTCCTTTTTTGAAGTCGGTTAAAAATACTAAATACAGCAGATAAAATAAGCTTATGTTTTTAATTATTTGTTTTCAAAAAGCTTTCACGCAAATTGTAAATACATATGTACTTTAGCAAGTACTTGGTATCTACTTTTGTTACCATTTCACGTTACGAACTTTTTGAAAAATAATTAAAGTAAACTTAAAAAAAAAAACATGGCAAAAATTAAATAAAAGTAAGCTCAAGTATCAAGTCGTGTCAAGTTACTCATAATTTCGCCGCTTCGCGCATTTCGCTGTGTGTGTGAGCCGTGCACGTGTAGTAGTAAGACTCTATACCTAAAATTGATGCGCGTCAAATCGTAAACGCGTCCTTAATGGATGTCAGTAGTTGACGGTCTGACGCGCTTTTGAGAATTCGTCATATAATTATAGCCATTGTTGATGTCACCTTGTATAAGTTTGTAAGTAAACAATCTAGGGCCGACGACCATCTGAGGCAGTGAAGCGTGCTGTGCACGGAACTGTATCATTGAATATTTCAATGTAAACATGACATTAAGAATACATTAATTTAGTATACTTAGTTAACTAAGGTAGGCGCCAGATAAACGTGGAATAACGGGCATTGACCCTCCTACATTTGCGGCTGAACAGATTTTTATGAAACTTGGTACACGAATAGATACATCACTATGATACTTTTTAAACCAGGCGTATGTTGCCTTGGGATAGTTTTCTACAATCACGCGAACGAAATTGCTCGTAGCAGCTAATGTAGGCGCCAGATAAACGTGGAATAACGGTCATTGACCCTCCTACATTTGTTGACATTCTTAATTTCAAAAATGGAAATAAAAACATAAAGCTGTCTTGAATCGACATGTCCGTGATCCTTTACATGACCTTGTAATGAAAAGCAATTCATTGTTTGTTTTTCGAGTACCTACGCAGAGATATTAGGAAAAGATCAATGTACTTTATTCCACGGTTATCTGGCGCCTTCTATACTTAGTGACTCGCCCGAGCTTCGTACAGGTATTATAAATCTTTTCAATTCTTAGTGTTCATCTACTATACTATGGCATGTATTATTCACCTAAACCTTTCTGATGAATCACTCTGTTTAGTAGTTATTGAGTTTATAATACCTAAGAATGACAAAGGGAAATTAACAGGTGGTGTGACGTGGCTACTTGGAAAAAAAAGACATGAAAATACAATCGTAATTCATTCAATTATTTATAGTTCAGAATAATAATCATATGTTCATAATAATACACGTGGATGGGAGGAGAGGGAGAGGGAGGCCAAAGAAAAGATGGATTGTGTGAAGAGTGATATGAAAGAAAAGGAAGTTAGTGATAGCATGACGAGTGACAGGATAGAATGGAAGAAAAAAACGTGTTGGGCCGACCCCAAATTACACGGGACAAGGATAGGAAGTTGATAGAAGTCCATAATAAATAATGTAATGTATGTTTGTAATATTAGACTACATTTATATTGAAGTGACAAATTTTTCACATTTTATTGAATTATGTTTCAAGGTTAATGTGAAAATCAATACTGGGTTGTGGAGGTCAGCCCCTCCAAATAAAATACTTGTATTCAGTTGCACCTGATTAGACTGGCAAGCTACAAGCTCAGCTGTAGTTGGGAAAACACTAGACAGTTAGAATAAAGGTTAAAGGCAGTAGAGTAGCTACATGATCAACAGCCCTGGGACGAAAAAACTGGGGCCCCCAAAAAATTTGTAGGAAAATCATCAGTCGGATTCTTTTGACTAAAACAATCTGCCAAAATTAGTTTTTTAACCTATTTTGTTTAGATTTCAAATGAGGGAGAATTTTTCATTAGTTGTAATACTAGGTAGTTGGGTTTTGGGGCCCTCTGAGCTTAATGCCGGTTGCAGATCGAAAACTTAACTAAGTTAGTTTAGTTTAGCTCGCATAGCCGACGCAATTTTCCATACTTGTGTGCAGACCGCAAGCTATGCGAACTAAGCTATGGTGAGCTAACTAAAATATGCGAAGCTAAGTTAGTTGTATGCCGATGCGTAGCTTAAAAAACTGCGTAAGTTATGGCAGCTAAACTAACTTAGCTTAGCTCTTGGTCTGCAACCGGCATAAAGGCCCGGGCCACTGCGCCATCTAGCCCTTCGGTGGCTATGCCCACAGAACAGAAAATATAGGTAGAAATGCCCCTAACGTGGCTAAGCACGGGAACCAGTGTCGCCAAACTCACACATTTGCGTATCAAATTGTACATTACACACATAAAAAACAGTAATATGATTGGCTACGAAGCTACGAATTACAAACTTAACTTTTACAATTCATATTCTTATTGCTTTCATAAATTAGGTCTTATTACAACGTAAGAAAGTTGTTATTATTTGACATGACACGAACAATAAAGAAGTTTTAACCAATTTACAACGAGTTCGGCTACTCAACGCTAGATGGCGCTGTAACCAATTTATTCTATTCAGAACGCTAGTGCCTTTGAAATAGATGCCATATTCACCTGCACTAGTATATAATATGTAATAGGCGAATTTAGTCTACTGTTGACACACGGGCGATATCTAAGAGGCACTTCCTCTAGTTTTCTTTATTCCGTGGCTATGCCAGTGTTTAAAGGGTATCTTTAATGTATTTTGTATATATTAAGTATGTGGTATAAGTACTGACCTGTTCAAATAAGACTGCAATTCAATCTCCTGTGATATTCTTTTCTCCTCTTGTAAGTTCCATCGCTTTTTCCTGGCGATACGGATTTGTGCTGCGATGTCGTCGCCGAAGTTGAGCTTCTGTTCACGAGCCAAGTCGTTTGCTGGAGAAAAAACATCATTCTATTGACCAGGGGCCTTGTCATGGCGTGTTAAAACGTCTTGTGCGAGTGAGAAAGAGGGACGGAGCTATAAAGCCTATATAGCTCCATCCATTTTACAGTTTAGTTTAAGCCGTGAAGATCGCGTTAAGGCTGAACTAGTTGCGGGCTCGAAATCACTGATGGGTGAGGCCAAAAAGTCTTCTCATCTGACATTGTGCCCGACAGCAATAATATCAAGTATAATCAATTAGGCTTTGTCGGTACCGACTTCGTTTTGAAAATTTTATACGATTTTTATTACTTTTTTACACCTAAATTTTTGTATAAAATCACCAATAAACAAACTTTGTTGGCTCATAACTTTTTAATGGCATTTATATTTTTGTTTTTCTATCTCGCACGGACAAAATTAATAATACGATAAAACCATATCATGTTTTATTTCTGATGTAGGTACATAGAGGTAGAATGTCAATCTGTGGAATAAAGCCCCCCTCCTCCCCCAATTTGTATGGAAAAAGTATCGACTAGTGCAACCTTAAGAGCGTGTAGGTCTAGATTTCTTTTTTACTAATAATAGGTTCTGTTATGGGGTGCCACGACAGAAAACCTCCACGAGTGCCCGTGGACTGTAGCTCCCTTGCGGACACGTCCCGAGGGAAGACCAGTCTGCGGGACGGTGCACCCTGGGAGGCGGCCATAGACCCCCTTGGGCACTCCTACCCAAGGGCCTCTATGGCCGTCTGCGAATGTTCTGTCAGACGGACCGCTTCAACGCGTGTCCCTCTGCCATGGCAGAGGGCACAGTGGCGAAGCAAGAGCGGGCTCGGTGTGCACTCACACTGCCGCCGGGCAGGCAGGAGGAAGACGTGTTCCTCCTTCTGCCACCGTTAGTCTCGTAGCCCCAGAGATTGTCCAAGGTCATGTTTCTGACTCTTGATGGGGGACGAGGGCCTTGGCTTAACCGCCCGGGCCGCGAGGAAGACAACCTCTATAAAAAATTACCCCAAACCTCCAAGCGGCGGCGCACCGTGAGGGAGGTTGTTAGCTTGACTAATGGGTAGCTAAATTAGTCTCTAGTGCGAACCACGTATTTGAGCCAGTACCTAAAGTATCTACTCGTGGGAACTAAATGGAATCTAAACTTTTTAAAAAACCACGTGAGAGTGATGCGCGGTCGGAGTCCGGCGCGGCATCCAGAAGGAGCTCGGAGGGCTCGGAGAGTGAGGTGGAAGCGGGCGGTTCTGGGAGACACTCTAGTCTCTCCCAGAAGAAGCGCTCCGCTTCTTTTAGAAAGGAGGACGGATCGTCCTGCTCCGAGGGGCGGGCAAAGATCTCCACCAACAGCCGTGGCGCGGGCCGAGTCCGCGGAAGGGGAAGGGGCCTCACGGCTAAGAAATCCGCCGAGCGAGCCAACAGGCTTGCTGCGGAGGGGCGCCAACCCGGCGCGGGCGACTCTGGGAGGGACCTCTCAGAGCCGTCCGGAAGCGAGAGGTGCACCGAGGCGGAGTCAGGTGGGGAGGCGGCAATGCCCTTCAAGGAGCTGGCCGTCACACTGCTGCGTGACGTGGCCCGCCAGCGGGACAAGGCCACGCGGGAGAGGACGATTCGTCGCCACGCCGCATCCCTCCAGGGGGCCCTAGACTCCTCCCTCGAGAAGAGGGTGGCGGAGCTCCGGGTGGAGCTCCGGGCCGAACTCTGTGCGGAGATCCGGGCGGAGCTCGCCAGAGCGCCGAACGGAGGCCACCAGGAGCCCATGGAGGAGGGGCGCGAGCAGGAGCAGGGGCAAAGTCGGCCCCAGCCCCAGCCCCAGCCCGAGCCGGAGAGTCAGCTGCTCACATTGATGCAGCGGGAACTCGCAGCTTTGCAGCAGGGGCTGCAAAAGCAGCAGCTGGAGTTCCAGCAGCGCATCCAGCAGCAGCTGTCTGTCCTGGAGGGCATTGTCCTGCGCCCTCCACTGGCGGCCGCTGGGCCGAAAAAGGCGGCTTCTTATGCCGCTGCCGCGGCCACGGGTACTGCGCCCAAGGCGGGCCCGTCGGGGCAAGCGGGGCGCGGGGCTGCGGCGCCGGAGTTCGCGAGGCCAAGGCCAGAGCTTGCGAGGCCAGCCCCGACGGGCAAGCAGCAGCAGCGGCGTAAAAAGGGTGCGGCGGTGCCTGCCGCTAAACCGGCAGGTTCTCCTGCCGCTGTGGCGACTAGACCGTGCTTGCCACCTCCTCCACCCGAGGAGCCTGGCGCCGAGTGGACGGTGGTCGGTGCCAAAAGGCGGGCGGGCAAGGTTGCTAGGGCGGCCAAAAAGCGCGCGAGGCGGCAGGAGCGCAAGAAGCGGGCCATGGCGGCACGTCTTCGCGCCCCGAATTCCGAGGCTGTAGTAATTACGCTACAGCCTGAAGCGGAAAAGAGAGGCGTGACGTACGATGACGTCATGGAGAAGGCGAAGCAGGCGGTGTTGCCCCACCTTGGCGAGCTCGGAGCCGCTGCGGGCTTCTGCATGAGGCGCACTATCACCGGGGCTCGAATTCTCGAGGTCCCCGGTGCGGCCAGCGGCCCTGCAGCAGATGCCCTGGCCGCAAGGATCAGGGCGTCCCTCAGTGCGGAAGAGGCCCGAGTGTCCAGGCCCACAAAGTGCATCGACATGCGCATCATGGGACTGGACGATTCCGTCAAGGTGGATGAGGTGGTGGCCGCCATCGTCAAAGCGGGTGGGTGCACGACCGAACAGGTTCGGGCGGGCACCATCCATGCTGACAGCACGGGCATGCGAGCCGTTACGGTGAGCTGCCTTGTGCAGGCGGCCAAAGCCATCACCGGGGAGGGCCGACGGCTTTTGGTGGGCTGGGTCTCCGCGCAGGTCAAGCTGCTGGAGCCCAGACCTCTGCGGTGCTTTCGCTGCCACGTGGGGCACCATGTGGGAGCCCACTGCGCCGCGGAGGATCGCAGCGACCGCTGCCACCAGTGTGGCCAGCCCGGTCACAAGGCCGCAGAATGCCGTGCTACGCCGCACTGCTACGCATGTGCGGCGGCCGGCAAGCCGGCTGACCACCGGGCTGGGGGCAGGTCCTGCGACCCACCCGCCAAGGCCAAGGGCAAGGCCCACAGGCCCATCCCCGCCAATGTCCTCGCCGCCGCAGCCGCCTCCTTGGCCGCCGCCGCCATCGCCGCCGCACCCGCCGCCGCGGCAGTGCCCCCTAGGGGGGCTCGGGAGGAGACCGTAATGGAGTGTCAATAACGGCCCCATTACGTCTCCTCCAGGCGAACATCAACCACTGCGCCGCCGCTCAGGATCTGTTGCTCCAGAGCATGGCGCAGTGGTTGATCAATGTCGCCGTAGTCACCGAGCCGTATTTTGCCCTGCCCAGGGGTGACTGGGTTCAGGACCTGGACGGCTCGGTGACCTTAATTACGTCGACCGCCGCCGGTACCCCGCCCCCCGAGTCCGTCACGAGGGGGCGGGGTTGCGTGGCAGCACGGTTCGGGGACATCGTCGTGGTGGGCGTCTACCTGTCCCCGAGCCGATCTCTCGACGAACTCCATGTCTCTCTGTTGGAGCTAAATTCCGTCGTCGCTGGGTTCAGTTCCCTCCCCGTGATCGTTTGCGGGGACTTCAACGCCTGGAACACGGCTTGGGGTTCCCGGTTCACGAACCAGAGGGGTCGGATGGTGGAGGACTGGGCCTTAGAGCTGGGCCTGGTCGTACTGAACCGGGGTTCTGTCCCCACGTTGGTGAGGATGCGGGGTGAGTCGGTGGTGGACATTTCGTTCGCCAGCCCCGCTCTGTCGCCACGTGTCGTCGACTGGCGCGTGATGGAGGAGGTGGAGACGTACTCCGACCACCGGTACATCCGGTTCGACGTCTCCGCCGAAACCTCGGCCGCGCCGGTCCGACAGAGCCCTTGCGGTCCGCGGTGGGCGCTTAAGCAGATGGACCGGGAGCTCCTCCTGGAAGCCGCGACGGTACAGGCCTGGGTGCAAGCACCGGACAGGCCTGTCGACATTGACGTCGAGGCGGAGTGGTTCCAGGAGGCCATGTCGCAAATTTGTGATGCGGCAATGCCCCGTGTCCGTCCAGGACGAGCTAAGCGCCAGGTGTACTGGTGGTCGCCGGAGATCGGCGCCCTGCGCAACGCGTGCAATCACGCGCGACGCCGGTACGCCAGGCACTGCAGGCGCCGCATCCGCCCGCCGGATGCGGAGGCCAGAGAGGCGGAGCTGTATGAGGGATACAGAGAGGCGAAACGCACCCTCTGAACGGAGATAAAGCGGGCCAAACTCGAGGCCCGCAACGTGTGGCTGGGGTCTCTGAACGCGGACCCGTGGGGGCGCCCGTACAAGTTGGTAAGGGATAAGCTTCGCCCCTGGGCTCCGCCGCTGACTCAGAGTCTCCGGCCCCAACTCGTGGAGGGTGTGGTTAGCACTCTGTTCCCTGTGCAGGGGGAACACTCCCCCCCGCCCATGGCTCCGCCTCCGCCAGCGGTGTCTGACACGGACCGCAACAGCGACGACGACGACGATGCTCCAGAAGTGACCGAGGTAGAGTTGAGAGTGGCGGTGCGAAGGCTGAGTGCCAAAAACACCGCCCCAGGACCCGACGGCTTGCCAGGGAAAGCCTGGGTCCTGGCCATGGAGGCTCTCGGGCCTCGACTGAGAGGGCTCTTCAGCGCATGCCTGGAGAGGGGCCAGTTCCCACTTCGCTGGAAGACGGGGAAACTGGTCCTCGTAGCGAAGCCAGGGCGCCCTGCGGACTCTCCGTCCGCATACCGGCCCATTGTGCTGCTCGACGAGGTGGGCAAGCTCTTTGAAAGAGTGATTGCAAACCGCCTCGTCGTGCGGCTAACACGGGTGGGGCCGGACTTGTCGGACGGACAGTTCGGCTTTCGCAGGGCGCGCTCTACAATAGACGCCATCATGCGCGTGCGAGCCCTCACGACAGGGGAAGCGGTGTCCCAGGGTAGGTGTGTCGTGGCAGTGTCCTTGGACATTGCCAACGCCTTCAACTCCCTGCCCTGGAGTACGATCCGGAGGGCACTCCGGTACCACCGGGTGCCCGAATACCTCTGTCTAGTGGTCGAGGCGTACCTGTCAGACAGGTACATTGTCTACCCCGGTCACCAGGGAGACTGGAATCGTCGAGAGATGTCGTGCGGTGTTCCGCAGGGGTCGGTTCTAGGCCCACCCTTGTGGAACATCGGCTACGATTACGTGCTGCGCGGCGACTTCCCTGACGGGGTCAGCGTGGTTTGCTACGCAGACGACACGCTGATCCTAGCGCAGGGAGAGTCGCACCAGGCGGCGGTCGCTCTAGCGACACGCGGGGTTGCGATAGCCGTTGGTAGGATCCAGGAGTTGGGACTCGAGGTGGCGCTGCATAAATCCGAGGCAATGTGCTTCCACGGCCCTCGGAACGCGCCACCATCGGACTCCCAGCTTACGGTAGGAGGAGTTCGCATCGGCGTCGGGTCGACGATGAAGTATCTGGGACTCGTCCTCGACAGCCGGTGGAATTTCGTAGAACATTTCCGACGTCTGGCTCCCAAGCTTCTCCGGGCTGGGGCTGCTCTCAAGCGGCTCCTGCCCAACCTTGGGGGTCCAGACGCCTCCTGCCGGAGGCTCTACGCGGGGATCGTTCGGTCCATGGCCCTCTACGGGGCGCCGGTGTGGGCGCCGTCGCTGGCAAAGCGACCGGCGTCCATACTGAACGCCTGCCAGAGGGTCATGGCAATACGGATGGTGCGGGGTTACCGCACGATCTCCCGCGAAGCGGCGAGCCTTCTGGCTGGCCTACCACCGTGGGATCTGGAGGCAACAGTCCTTGCACACATGCACGACATGCGCGTGGAGATGCAACGCCGGGGTGAAAGTCCACTGCCGCAACATGTCAAGGCATGGCGGACAGAGCTCCGGCGGGATCTCATGGTGAAATGGCGTCAACGGCTATCGCAACCCAGTGCTGGGCACGCCACGATTATGGCGGTAAGTCCCCTCTTTGAGGCGTGGCTGGAAAGACCTCACGGCGTCCTTACCTTCCGCATGACGCAGGTCCTCACCGGACATGGCAAGTTCGGGAGGTTCCTGCATCGGATTCAAGCGGAAGAGACGCCCGGGTGTCGCCACTGTGCGCAACGCCCGGAGGACACGGTGGAGCACACCGTCGAGGTGTGCCCTGCCTGGGCGGAGCATCGCCGTGCCCTCGTGGGGGCGATCGGCGGCGGAGACCTCTCGCGCCGGGCCCTGGTCGAGGCCATGGTCCGGAGCGAGGAGGAATGGCAGGCGGTCGCCTCCTTCTGCGAAGCAGTAATGCTTGCAAAGGAGGAGGCCGACCGCATCAGGCAACGGCGCCCTCGCCGCCGTCGCCGGGATTCCGATCCCGATTTCCGGCCACCGTAGACGCAGGCTCGCGGACGGCGAGCTATGGGTAGCTCGCTGTCCGATCGTCCGATAATGGACCGAGTCTAAGACGTCGACGGCGCGCACTGTTCCCGCGCGCCTCAAGGAGTTGTCAGCAGCAGGAGGGGCCCAGCTGGGTCGAAGCCTACTGGGGACAGGGTTGTCCGAAAGGGAGCTCGTGCCCCGGTATGAAGGCTAGAAGGAACGGCGCGGGGTTTTTAGTCAGTAAGAGTCTGACACTGTCTCCCGCTCCACCCAAGAGCGGGTTTCGTCAAAGATGATTTTCCCCGTCGAGAAAAAAAAAAAAAAAAAAAAGGTTCTGTTATTGCATTAAACATCTTAAAAGTATCTAGTGATTCACATATTGACAATTTAGAGCAGGCACATTATACAATTCTCGGAAATGGCTCTGATATAAACTTTATTTTTGAACAACCAATTTTTGGATTGGGACTTTGCCAATAATCAAGTTACGTGTGCTGCCTGCCGAAATATTGAAAAACAACAAAATTAACAGCTACGTCAGGAAAGCATATCTGAAGCTTCTGAAGAAAATATATTAAACATATTATTATTTATTATATTATTCATTGAATTCAATGAATTTTAAAATGTGGGATATGGTGATTATACTGAAGCTAACAAAACACATTTAATGGGATAAACTCAAATAATATAATCATTTTAATTTTGAGCCGAAAGATGTCCACTGTTGGACATAGGCCCTGCAAGTGACGACCGGTCCTGTGCGTCTCATACTCATCGTATTCTCTCGAACCTGAGAGCTGCGTCTTCTGACACGTGGTCACCACTCGGCCCCAACAACCATCTGTTCTATGCCCACTGCCATTTAAGTCTGGCGATTTTTCGGGCTATGTCGGTAATCTTGGTTTTCCTGTAGATATCTTCGTTTCTATTGCGATTACGCAAGCAAACTCCGTCATGTAAGGCCCTCCTCCTTTTTTCGTATTCCTCAATGCTGAGGGTCGTGACCTCCCTGCTTCATCACTTTAATTTTTATGATGTCCCTCCAGCTATTGACTGGTCTGTTGGTCTAGTGGTGGCCCTAACTGCTATGCCGGAGGTCGTGGGTTTCATTTCCACAACCATATCCCTTTTGCCCTTTGGGTGACTTTAAACCTTCTGATGAGGCCCAAAAAATATACTTGTCATCAAATATAGGCATGATTTTTCATGTTAAGTCTTACAATATGTCACCTTGAATTACGAATTAAAATATTATGATAATTGGATTGAGATTTGAACGGAATCCTTGTGACTAAATATAGCACGAAATTGATTTTGTGATTATGACTATTGATGTTCAAATACTTATTTGGTTTCTAGTAATTTCGGTATTGTTAGCCTAATGACACACCTCATCAATGGTAAATTACTCCAAGCATTACAAATAGGCAGATTACAAGGTACATATATTTACAAAAAAGGTGTTATTTTCAACCATTAATTGTTGGTATTTATAAAACTTGCCGTGTTATTCCATCAATTTTCCTTAGAAACACATTTAGATAAGAAATGCTAGTCCTATTATAGTAACATATAATAATAATGATTAATAACGATTAGTAGGTTGACAGAGTTCAAAGGACTCTAAAATAAAATTATTATACTCTACTCAATACTCACAAATAGATTTTTTTTTGTCTAACCCTTACTGTCCCACAGCTGGGCAAAGGCTTCCCCCAAATCCTACCAAACTTTCTGCTCCTTTGCTATCTCAAATCGAATTTTAATTAATATTAATTGGGGCTCATTTTACCAAAGTCAGTAATTTTTGGGATAAAAGTTACTTAATATTTTAGTTATTATATCAAAGAACTTTTAAATTTATATGAGGATAAGACAAACCTAGCACTGGAGAAGCATTGGACCAGACTTGACCAAGACATAACCACAACCACTCTGTCAAGAGTGAACAACAAAGAAGAGAAGATATTCTTGCTACAAGTTTGTTAAAACGGGTGGTTCTAACAAAATTGTAGCAAAAATATCCTCTCTATAAGCCAAAAACAGACTACCAACCTCGATGCAGATGCTTTATAGCCTCATCATAGCAATCCAGCTCCACCAAGGCCTGACCCAAAAAGAAGTGTCCTTTGACCTGGTTGTTGTCTATGTCCAGAGCTCGTCGACAGTCCTGGCACGTTGCCTCCCACCGCTTCATCTTCAGGTGGCATAGAGCTCGGTTTGTAAAGTATGTTGCTACTGATGGATTTTTTATCTGTAATTGAATGTATCAAATTTAAGTTTATTTCAAGGTAATGTATACTGCATTGGCAATGAACTGATGAATGAATAATGTAAATCAAAGGAAATGTTGAACTAATGTAAGCAGACTACTGAACAAAACATGAATAGAGGTTTTTGATAGAACCAACGTCAAACGTGAGCCTATACATTATAAAAAAAAAATGGAAATCAAAAGATGAAAATTGTTTGAAAACATGTGTTCAAAGAGAAATGTGAAAACATGTTTCACTTGTAATCTAAGTACTGATTACATAGAAAAAATTAGTGAAAGTAGGCCAATTAGACAGCGTTAATATTTACAAATGTATTTTAGCAAAAATTCATAAGTATGCAGATGTATACACTCTCATTTGAGTGGGAAGTAGACTGTGCCTCACTAATTTAATTTTGTATTTAGAAAGATATAATTGCTGTAAAGTGATTGCTCACACACTTGCAAATTAAAAAAAATGCAGGTTGTGAATCTTATATCAATGATTCAAAATTATATGATCTTCCAAAAAGCTATATTAAGGTTATAGTTAGGTTAAATTTAGAGATAGATTGGTGAGCGAGTCATCTTAGGGAGGTTTAAAGTATCAAGTTTAAACCAACTAGAGAGTTATGATTTAATCTAGCTTTATTGTTATTTAACCCTTCAGATACCGTCAATTAGAGACACAATAGTAAGACAATAGATGCGCGGCCACCGGTGGTCGCTTGGGGATTCATGAATTAAAAATCATGTCTGATTGGATTGTGTTCTTCTGTTAGTGTATACCATATCATTGTTGGTATGTAATTGTAGGATTTAATAGCCAGGACAAACAGGTTTGTCATGGCTAATATAATATTTTATGTATCAGGATACACAAAATTTTATATTAGCCTTCCTGGAAAAAACTGCAAATGTAAATGAAATTATTTTATTAATAGAAATGCTTACATTTTCTGTGGAGGATAAAGAAATATAGATTGGCTAATGAATAATAAACACAAAAACGCAAAGGTTATGTACAAAATTACAATATAAGACTAATTTTAAAAACCTTCATCATTTCTGTTTTTGAAATACCTCTATTACATAAACAGTGAATATAAATCTAAAAATTTAAGTCATTCACTAATATAAATGGTTTGATTTAATCAAGTCTTATTAGATTGGAAGGCAAAATTAAAAGGACATGTTTTATTATTACTTTAAAAATTGAAAAAATAAACCTCAAGGATATTTTCCTTTTTAATAGGATATTTCTATTTTATAGAGGGTTTTTCAGGTCTATGAATGTGACCCAAACATATAAAAGTCGATGGCAAGCTCAATCAAAATATCAAAAAACGAAGGTGGAATGACTTGGTTTCCCTTGCTTTGTGTGAAAAGTTTAAAGGAAAATAATATGTGCCAGGGGAAGAGTTTGGTAAAAAATACTCTTTACTCACAATAGCCTTTGTGTAGCAGGCCATAGCATCCTCAAAACGCCTCAGACTAAACAATCTGTTGCCCTGCTCCTTCAGTTCTTTATCCGTAAGGTTCGCCGTGGTATAAGTGTGTTTACTCATTGTTCTTGCTGTATTCTCTCGTCTTCTAAGAAAATTTTGTCACATTTATCATTCTTCAAATCAGGCGATACTGTAGAAAGTTTACGCAACTGTTTTTAAGCAGACACGATAGAAATTATTTGGATTATTTTTTTTCTAGAAAATATGTTTGTCAGCTTTTGACATTTGCCTATTTTTGTTTTTGACAGACGGTGACAGGTATAATTTACACCAAAATCGGATTTTGTTCGGTTGGCGGACATTCTCGTCAACCAAGTAAAACAGTGCTGCCATTTTCTTTTATAAATTAATTTAGCACCTGGC
This sequence comes from Mythimna lalbum, assembly GCA_949319445.1. NCBI lineage: Eukaryota > Metazoa > Arthropoda > Insecta > Lepidoptera > Noctuidae > Mythimna > Mythimna lalbum. Next base: position 6,734,364 of record OX439352.1, on the reverse strand, counting down.
AACATTTCTCATAATGTCACACGGGTTCTTTTTTTGGCGGGATCTCTTCGAGTGAAATTCATTGCTGTCTTTTTAAAATATATTGATTGCAAAATTAGATGAAATGTCTGCGCAACTGGATAATGTGTGGAGTCATTGAAACAGGCGCGATCTTGGTAAAACGTAACTTTTATTGTAGTGTTGACCTATCCTTGGCGAAGTTTGCCGAGAAGGTTTACTTGATACATTTGCTGCTAAATAATACAAAAACATAAGAATGTGTACATTCATATTATAATGGTAGGTAGTTAAATGGATTGTTTAAATAATGTAATCTATATTATTTCGACTGAAGGACTGTCTCCATGGTCAAGAAATAAATTTAAAACAAATATCACACGGTAGTTTCAAGCTTTAGTAAAGTTTTAGAACATAAGTTTCCTTCCTTTGCTGTGAGTTTTTTTTTTGTCCCCATACTAATAAAAATTTGAATTGTCTTCAAGAAGAATTTTTTATTTAATCATTTGTTGACTAAGTATAATGTAACACTGTATTCTACTTGTAAGAATCCCTTACAAATAAACTACTAGAGTCCGTCTACTGAAAGCGTGACCTGAGAAAAGGGGGTTGAAACCCAAAAATTTGAATATGGTATTATTGAAATATTAGGAGAAAAAAGTTTTGGTACTTGAGTATTTTTTTATATATGACGATTGTACGATAGTTGTATAAGAACTTAAAATTGTGTAGATTTATTTATTGGTAGATGTATGGTAAAGGTTAATAATACACAAAATGTTAGTTATTATTCCAAATTTATTTTATCTGTTCTCTAAAATGCCGTATATAATATTCTTTATTTACAATTTGGCATTTTGGCCTTCCGACAAGAATACCAAGAGCACAAAACTGCGATAGTCAAATAAAATAGTCATCATCATTCATACCGTAAAAATATCTAGTGGTCAGTCAACAATGATCAAGATTATAGTGTCACACTAACTTAAAAATCCAAGATCGTGTATAAACATTGTTGTTTTTCTTAGAAAACAACTTCTTTCTCTTCTTGTTATTGTTTAAACTCACTGATGATAGTGTGTAGCAGCTTTCGCACACAACTTTATATTGTTTTACCCATGATAAAGCAGTTATTGTTGATAAATAAATATCTGTTTCAAAAAACTGACAATTGCAATCATAGACTTAGACGTGATTTTGGCGGCAAAATAATGTTGCCACTTTAATTAAAAAAAAAAACTCCAGGTTACGCTTTCATTAGACAGACTCTATGACTATTTCTTAAACTACCAAGTGTGGCCACCAATATTGTAATAGGTTCAAGGAGTGATGAAGATTTAATAAAAGAACGGAACCATGTGCATTTAGTTTATTTCAATAAAGATCCGGCTGACAAAGCCATTACATATAGACAAATGGGTAATATTTAAAATAAAAAATAAAAACATTATGGTGCGCGTTTTTCTACCTGTGCAGTTTTTATATCAAGACCCAAATATGATGGTATTTTTAAAACTTGATAAAGACCTGAAAGATCTCGAGTGAAGATGTTGTAACGCTTCACTGTATTTTTTGGTACCTGTACTAAATTATAATCTGTGATATTTTTTTTTGGCTTGGCGGTAGTCCTGAAAACAACAGAAAGCATCAATAAACCTTTATTTAATTTAAAGTATTAATAACGATTTTTTTTTTGCAAAGTTGGAACATTTCCAACACAAACAAGCACAGCAAACTTACAGACTAACTCTGCGATAACACCCAGAAATACTAATACCATTTGAAAAATATCATGCATCCAATTCTCAAACTGCTTTGTAGTACTACATACCTACCTTTCAGAAGTTTGTCACGAGAATTTAGCTACAACAACTTCAAGTCATTATTAGGTGTTCTAATGAAAAAGGCCCATTAGAAGCTATCTAGCCAAAACGTCGAAAGCTATAGATATATCTCCATACTTTATACGTTAACCAAAAAGTCTGACAGACCTGTCCATCTCAAAAAGTATCCTGTCATACATTACCTACAAATTCTAAAGCAACACGGCTTTGACAACAATATATCTACCGTTACAAACTTAATGGTATTTACGAACTACACATTCTAATTGTTTAGAATGTGGATGTATAAGTTAATATAGAGTTTAAAGAAGCATTCGATATAGGTAGTCACAAAATATTACTGAACAAAATTACGTTCGCAACGGTATTGAAAGCAACATACTGCGCTGCGGTTTCAGTCATGTATTAATAGCCGCTATCAGACTATTTTCTGAGTGGTACACATTACTGGGTACCAGTTTAACAGACCGATTACTACCTCCAGTGTTCCTCAGGGTTCAATTCTTGGTCTATTTTTGTTTTTAATTTACATAAATGATATTGTAATCTACTTTTATATTGGGTATTTTCTTTTGTATGCTGACAATTTCAAAGTTTTAAGGACGCTCGACGATGTCTGTTATCTTCTACAAAATGATTTGAATATAATTATTCAAATAAAATTATTGCCACTTGACATTCCAACTTCGTTTTGTTATACAATCTTCATTAGATTGTAAGTAACTGGCAATTATTTGGTATTCATACACGATTACATACATGGAATAAAAAAAAATTGTTCAGTTTCCTTAACGAAATAAAATAAACCTTAATAGTCCGGTCAATTTAGACATCTGCGGTAACACTAATTCGCACTCTGGAGGAGCGAATTATTGTAATGTAACCCCTATTACTTGGTCTAATTTGACTAGACTATAATTGTCTTCAAAAAACTACGAACTGTGAAGTGATAAAAGCACTTACGTCATTATTGGATCTTTATACATAGGAGGCTGAAGAGGAATCTGCATGGTGACATTCATCAGCGGACAAGGAAAGTGCACGTTGCCCAATGACAATATGCCGCCGGCGTCGCCCTCTTCATTCGTTACCTAGAATATACGAAAAATAAAGTAGCAGGTAAATGGATGGAGAGGGAAAGGGAGGCCAAAGAAAAGATGGATGGATTGTATGAGAAGTGATATGAAAAAAAAAGGGAGTTAGTGATAGTGTGACGAGTGACAGGACAGAATGGAAGAAAAAAACGTGTTGCGCCGACCCCAAATAAAAATGGGACGAAGGCAGGAAGATGATGATGATGAAGATGATGAAAGTAGGCTTGTTCCGACCCACGCTGTCGTTATTTACTACTCAGACCGGTAATATCAATACGTACGCCACAATTTGGCGATATGAACCCTCTTTGAGGAGTGGTACTAAGAGGTGCCATGGCGTCCTCATTTTCCACCTAACACACGCATACCTCAAAGGGATGTTGGCAAAATTGACGGGGCCGGATACGGTCGAAGCCTACCTACGGGATGGTTCGAAACAGTTAGGTACAGAACGCAACTGCAACTGAACGAACACAGGGGCGTTTATTCAATAAAAGTCTAATACTCCCTTCGTTCCACCGAGAGCTTATTAATTAAGAGAGTTTATTTGCATAGCGGTAGCGAAATCCGCATTTGAACAGTAGGATTATTTGTTTTGTGGGATATGTATTTTCTTTTATTTCTTAGTTTCTATTGTACAATGCATTAGATATAGTCTGTAATATTGTACAAGTACATTGTAAATAAATAAATAACCTACTGACCTGTCGACACCTCTTATGTTTCTTGGCATGTGCCAGTATTAAGTTGCACCACTTCCAGATATTCTCGTCTGCTGCACCACGTCTCTCCAGCCTTTCTGATAGGTCCATCATGTTGCGTATAGGTTTCTGAACCTAAATCATAAATCGTATAATTATATACCTATATGGAAAGTGTAATGAAGCTTAGCGTTTTTTTGCAGTTTTCTTTTAGGTAAAGCTCAGTAGGCTTTGCCCTTATCCTCACTACCGTTTGTAATGGTAACAGGAACCGGGACTAAAACAGCTTAGCAAATTAATAAAAGAGTGAGTGTGAAGTCAAAAATTGTTGGTTATATTACCTACCTATCACATAAATGATGAATCTTAGATACTTTCAGAAGAGAAATTCTAAAAACTATCGTTTCAAATAAATTTTTTAATGTACAATTATTTTACAAAAGTTATCTTTTTTATGTTACTACTTATAATATATCCAGTGAATACCTAAGTACCTACGCACGCGCACACAAAAACTCGAGTGACGCAATCAAGGTTAAGAATTTATCAGAATATGTAATTTTTTGACCCAAAATATTATATTCAAGATGTTTTTTAAATAAAAAATTACCTATTTTGTAAAACAGCTGATTTCGATTTAGTAGCCGATTTTGAACATACTACCATCAGGATGTGCATTAATTGAGTTACATGTTGTATAAGTAAGCATAGGTGAAATAAACGAAAAACTTGTGAAACTTAGACGAGTTGGCTTAGCTGGTGTAGCTAAGCCAACCTCGGTGATGTTACTAGTAGCAGTAAGGGTGAGGCCAAATAAGCTTAATTTTGTGAGTCGTGAGTCGAAAAATTTCGGTCGCGTAATTTCTACTACATGCAATTCTTCTGCGGCAGACAATTCATTTTGCGTCGCCGTGTAAATGAAACAGAACTTTTGCATGAAAACAAATGCAGCAGAAATTACACGACCCAAAATTCTGCAACCCACGGCTTGCAAAATTACGCTCGTTTGGCCGCACCCAAAAACTACATAAATAAAACGCTAAAATAAAAACAAAAAGACTTACAATCAAAGGTTTGGTCAGTTTTTCAGAAATAAATTGCCTGTGCGAGTAGACAGCTGAAGATTTGTCTGAAGGTCTAAGGCTGCAGGGCTGCTGCAGACGGAACATGGGCGATGGAACCGCCGCGCTCATGTAAGAGGAGGTCGGAACCCCATGGTCGTTCTGTGTCTCGAACATGTCCAGACTTGTGTCGTGACGGAGCAGCAGCTCCTACAAGAAATGAAAATATCCTTTATAGGCGGATACAGAGTTTGCGAGGCATTCGCCACGCACGGCGCACAGTCAATGTTTCGCAAGCATATGCCTCGCCACAAACATGAAGACAGACATATGAAGCATTCGTTTCGCACGCCATGGCTCGACGCGAGTATATGTTGGTACATATTATATTGTTTTCAACACGCACACTTCAAGCAGAGGCGTTTGCTGTGTGCCTTTCGCGGCGCATGCCTCGCAAAGTCTGTATCCACCTTGACTCGTTGGTCCAATGAGTGAGTTGAGCTAGAACTACATTAGACCGACGCAAAATTAGTTTAACACACCAGCAGGCCTGGCCAAGTTACGACCGTTTCGTTACGATTCTCTTGCGTCGAACGCCTTGAGTTGGCCACGCCTCTAATTCCATTGCTCTGTCGTCATCGCATCGCTGTTACGTGGTGAGAACAAAGAAATCGGAGGCGTGGCAAACTCGAGGCTTTCGACGCAAGAGAATCGAAACGAAACGGTCGTAACTTGGTTAGGGGGCTAATTTGTACATCGAACAACGTCGCGTGGCGTGGAACAACACTAGTTGCCTTAAAAAAATGTATGGAGACCGACATGACCACATCGGCGTGTGTGGCACACGTATACGCATTGTAGTTCTACCTTAACATGAAACGATTACTTATAATACCTTCATAACCCAGTTACTAGGCAAAACGATAGTCTTTGGATAGACTGATGATCACACTTTCTGGCGTTTGCATGACTGACTACTTGTAACGACTACCAATAATCTACAAATTAATGACAACGCTTTTTTTAGTTCTTTTCGAGGCACGGGGTGTCAGTAATATCCTAGATAAACTTATAAGGTACATTATGAACAGGTTGATTCACATTGTTACTTGCCCGGTTTCAAACCCACAACCTCATGTATGAGAGACAGATGGCTTAACCGCTGGGCTGTTACAATACCTAAGACTTATAAATAAGTAAGTATTTTAGTAAGTACACTTTATGGAAAGCCAGCCAGGCAGGCTATTCGTTATTTTTAACTGTACCTACTGTGGGAATGCTCGAAAGAATTACCGCAGCCCCATAGTGCCGGATAAGCTAGCACGGGGCCTGTAGCAAATTCTACCAAGGGCCTAAATCTTTATAAAAGACGCCGAATTAAAACTATTTAAATTATTTTCAAACAGGCCCCGAAGCTCTTAGGTAGCGATGGTGGTAAGAATGCATATGACACAGGTATCTTGACATGTTTTTACGTCCATGCGGGCCCCCAAAACGCGGGGCCCGAAACATTTGCTAATTTTGCTACGTGACTAATCCACCACTGGCCCTGGAACACAAAGGGCAGCTGGAAGACCACAGGGGGGATCTTAGTCAGGTACCTATAAGTCTGACACTCCTACTCGCTTCACCCCGGAATAGGAAGCGGTTATTGGATAATATCTGATTTAAAAAAACAAATAAGTGCACCTCTTGAACCGCCCGATACATAGCACAGTATATAAAAATAGGTAAATAAATCAGTTACGTGTAATCTATCATAATCGGCGTTGATCTTCGTCCTGGCTGCCAGTTCGGCTCGCAATTCGTCCACAAGATACGCCCAGTACTTGTTGACCCTCGCGTAATCTCCGAGTTGCTGACGAGGTAGACACGACATGATCTTCTTTCCGATGGATGACGGTAGCAGCTGCACCTGGAGATACAATGCAATGATGATGACCTCATAGATCATAATCAGAGATCATAAGTGCTATTTTTAACCGTCTCTTTTTTTTCAAGCTGTTCCTAAGGTTAATTAATAAAAGAGTTAGAGTTAGACTTAGAGTCAAGATTTGGGTGAATTTAATGACAAGATACCAATAACATTTTTGTCACCGTCCGGACCGAGCCCAAGTCGCCGACGGCACATGGTGTTCCACGTGCGCCTCGAGGAGATGTCAGCAAACAGTAGGGGCCCAGCAGGGTCGAAGCCTACTGACACTATGGGTTCATTACTGAAAGGAAAACCCTGAAAGCCCCTGCTTTGTCTAGACAATAGTGGGTTTTACTCAGTAAAAGTCTGACACGCCCTACCGTTCCATCCAAGGGCGGGAGATGTCATTGGAAGATTTCCAACCTAAAAACAAAAGTCCGAGCGTATTTTGGATACATACACGTCCGAATTTTACTTGAAAACGTCCTAACACTGAAGAATTACCCCGACCCGATCTCGATAAGTACTTATTTGTTTGTAGGATTTAAGTAATAGCATAGTCAGCCTTTTTTAATGTTACCACTGCTGGGACCCAGGCCTCCTCTCTCTAGGAGAGGGAATGGGCCACAATCCACCACGCGGGCCCAGTGCGAGTTGGTGAATGTCACAGGTCTTCGAATTTTTGGTTCTAAGACATGCCGGTTTCCTCACGATGTTTTCCTTCACCTTTAAGAGCAGTGGTGATGAAATAAATTACACAGTGGCTTTGAACCCGCAACTTACAACTCGTAAGTCAGGGCCGTTACTACTCGGCCACCACTGCTCTTTATGCCTTGAATTTAAGTTATAAAGACTAACAAAGTCCACAGTTTCGGTAATTTCAGGTTTTGGTCGGTTGACTTTCCAGATCTTCCTCTTGGTGCCATCGTTGAAAGTCATCTCCAGTTCCTCCAGTTTCAAATTGTCGCGCATCGATTTTATTGTTCCATTCCACATGGTCAAGTTGGCGTCCAACTGTAAAAAAAAAAAAACAATTACAGAATGAAATAATTTTTTGAAATAGTATGCTTTCTCGTAACTATATATTGTCCTCTCGGCATACCTTTTCATTAGCTAGCCATATTTTTTGGCAAGTCTGTTGTCTCTAGCGTCTGACCCCCGTAAGGATGCCTTTCCATCAGGGGTGTGCTGCGTGGCTATGCATGCGTTTGATATCCACCAATCATATTTATTGGCCTATATGGTTTAGTACTGGGAGAAACGAGTTCAATTAAGCTATATTTTATATATGAGTCGATGCGTAGCTACTATCTATGAACGGTGGTAGCCATGAGTGGTGTACAGTAGACGCACCTTCTTTACAGTCGATACATCACACAGCTCGAGCTGCGCATCTTCCTCGCTCAGCTATCTCGCAGCGTTCCTAACACATTTTTCTCACCCCGCTACATAGCTTAGCACCTGTGGAAGCGATCACACTGGATCACACAGTATCGTAGCCTAGCTAGTACGTTTCCTATGAAAAAGTACTGTTATGACTGAAATAAATGCCTAAACTAGCAGCTTTAACGAGAATTGAGATTGGTCTCCGTATGTACAAATGGATAGAATAGGTAAATAGAGTAGGTGTACCAACCGCTTTTTGTGCCTCTGAAGGCGGCGAAACTTTGATGTCACCTGCACCGCCATCATGATTTTGTGATTCGTCCATTTTGGATTTCTAAAACAAGATAATTACACAGGTTAGGTACCTACGTAAGTAATTAACAACATAGTAAATACTCCATATTTCCATCAGGTGAGATCGCAGTCAAGCACTAGTTTATATCAATTTAAAAAAACTGGCGTCGGACCACACTCGGTGTAGTTTATCTATGATAATTATAATCAAAGGCCTAGTACCTACGTAGGTACGAGTATGTAGAGATAAATATTTATTAAAACACTGGATTCAGGGTTTTAGCTTAATAAAAGGGCACCTACGAATATATTTCCGTGTCTAGCCGCTTCCTATATTTTTATGTAAAGAATATATGTACAAATTTTATAACTGTATCATGAAAAATCACAAAGTTGCTTGTTATGTCAGCAAAAATACCTACATAGACACCGAGCCATCTTGGCGACTGAGGGGTTGTTTGTCACTTGCACACAGCTGTTTGCGGGCACCTCATACCTGCCATGATCTGCCGAGAACTTAGTGTCGGTGGTGTTCAATTTGTGACTTTTTAAATATTTTTGGTAAAAAATATAACATTTTTACACATTGGAATCCATTCAGTTACCTACTGATTCCAAACAAACTAGATTCAGGTTTCACATAAACTAAAGGTAATGTTGTATACGTATGTTGTGTTGTGAGAGCAGTAGTGGCCGAGTGGTAATGGCCCCGACTTACGAGTTGTAGGTCGCAGGTTCGAACCCAGCCAGGCGCATTACTTTGTGTAATTTATTTCATCACCACTGCTCTCAAAACTGTGTAGGGAAACATCGTGAGGAAACCGGCATGTCCTAGAACAAAAAATTCGAAGACATGTGACATCCACCAACCTGCACTGGGCCCGCGTGGTGGATTACGGCCCATTCCCTCTCCTAGAGAGAAGGCCTGAGTCGTAGCAGTGGGAACATTAAAAAGGCTGATGATGATGTTGATGAATGTTGTATACTCGTAGTCGCAGTTATTAGGCCGTCTATTTCATTGTCAGTAATTTGAAAATTGTCTGTGTTGATTGTTTATTAAGGTTATTTAATGGCATACTTGTGGATGAAGCTGTTCGTTGACCACGATGCACTCCTGGATGTTCTGCAGCATCAGGTCACGGTTACGTTCGAACAGTCGCTGTGCGAGTCGCAGCACCTCCCACATGGCTGGTCCACCGGCTACTGTCGCCAGCTCAGATAGCACCAGGGCTTGAGGCTCCTTGAAAGGAATACAAAAACAATGACAATTTAGGCTCATAATAAACTAGTGCGATTCATCATCAACGATTGCATGACTGCTTACCATCAGGTGGGATCGCAGACAAGTACTATAGGTATAGTTTATATCATTTAAAAATAATAGGAAAACTTTGTAGAAACGAAGAATGTTCGAGCTACCGCTTAGATATTATGAACTTTTGAGCTTTAATGGGTTTACCATTTCTTTAAAGGGTTTAGGTATAGGTACTGGTCATAGGCTTGTAAAGCAAGGAACGGTTTCATTAGATCTTCTGAAAATTTTCCGATTTTGAAATACCTAGTATGCTATTAGAACCTCTTAGCAATAGTGTATACCTCTCTGTGTCTTGATAATTTTTTTTAGTTGTCAGATTTGTAATTCAGTGCTTTACTTCCAGCAATTAATTAACTCCTACAAATATTTCAGCTATTTTTAACCGACTTCTAAAAAAGGAGGAGGTTCTCAATTCGGATGTATGTATTTTTTTTTAATGTTTGTTCGCGCATAACTTCGTCGTTTGTCAACCGATTTGAAAAAGAGAGAAATCCTCAGATTCAATTCACTATCTTAGTGAAGTCGGTTATTTTTTTTAAATGGTTTTTTTTATTTATAGACTATACAACATTATTTTAAGTTTATGTGAAACCTGAATATAGTTTGTTCAGAATTAGTAAATTAATAGATTCCAATAGTCTTTACAACATGTTATATATTTTTCCAAAAATGTTTAAAAAGGTCACAAGTCACACACACCACCGACACTCAGGGCAGGTCATAGCGGGTATTAGGTGCCAGCAAATAGCTGTGTGCAAGTTCAAAACCCCTCAGTCGCCTGGACGGCCCAGTGACTATGTATTTTTGCTGGCATAACAAACTTATAACGTTGTAATTTTTCATGATGCAGTTATGAAATTTTAGATATAGATTCTTTACATAAAAATATTAGACACGTGTTTGGGGTTTCGCATATACTAAAACTAATATTGTGTATTTTAACCCTTCAGATACCGTCAATTAGAGACACAATAGTAAGACAATAGATGCGCGGCCACCGGTGGTCGCTTGGGGATTCATGAATTAAGCATGTTGTGACGTACCGGTTCAAGTGAATGAAACCAAATACGGTCGTTTTTCATAACTTGAGCAAGAGTCTGCGGTGGCATGGCAGTTCTGTTGTGATCCATCGGCGCCTGGTCGTAGCTGGTATATACGTGGCGTCTGCAATAAAAATGTTCATGTTAGAAACTATATCTCGTAGGTACTAGACTGTCTCGGTGGTGTAGGCATAGATAGGTGGTGGAAGCCATTACTACAATTGAGCATGAGAACCTGGGATTCAGTGGCGTAGCTACTAAGGGGCTAGGCGGGGCAGTGCCCCGGGGCCCACAAGCTCGGGCCCCCCCCAAAACCTGATTAACAAACCGCTTATTGAATGAACGAAAAATGTTACGAAAAATATTGCAAATGATAGTGATAGTGAATAAGATAATGTGACCACTGCAGTATCGGTTGAAAAGCATACTCATGAAGATTCGGTAACAAGCTGTGAAAGATATCGTTGCCGATCAAATTAACAACGACGATGTCTCCATATCATTGTGTGCATGTTAATGATAAATCTTCTTATAACTTAGGATTTATATTTATTATATAGTATAGATAAAGTAGCGTTGCATTTGAAAAATATGTATATAAATATTTTTTTTAATATAAACAAAAAAAGCCTAAATAATTTAGGGGCCCCAGTTGTTTTTGCCACCGGGCCCTTGGTCACCTAGCTACGCCGCTGCTGGGATTGTTTCCTGGTTAGATCAAAGTGCTATTGGGTTTTCCAAGCGTCCAAGCCGAGATACATTTACGTACAAACACTCTTACATTATTATGACATTATTACATAATCATATTTCTCGAAATATATTTTATTTCCTGTGGCGCAATTGGTCCAAAGGGCTCTTAAAAAATAGTACTAGTTTGTAACTAACTCGCTCACAGACATTACAGCATCCTTGGGCCGACAGTTCCACATAGACTTGAGGAGCAGAGACAATGCCCAGGCGCTCTGGACGTCGTGGACCAAAGCCAGGAGATATTTCTTCTTGTTCGCGTAAGAGATGCGGGCGAACCAGTACTTGGTGGCTAATAGGTGCTTGCCGAATGTTAGTGCCTCTTTCGAACTGTCGAGAACCCCTGTTATAAACAAAATCAGGGTGAAAATGCAGATTTTTTAAAAACAAAAGTGATTTTAATTACATTTCGGAATCGATAATTATTTATATCATGAACAATCTATCCATTTTCACGTAGTTTGGAAACCCATTATTTTTTTTTATCCATTAATAATCTAAACAAGATCAGTGGTGGCCCGGTAGTTACGGCCCCGACTTAAGAGTTGTAGGTTGCGGGTTCAAACCCAGCCACGCACATTATGTAATTTATTTGATCGCCATAGCTCTCAAAACGGTGAAGGAAAACATCGTGAGGGAACGGATATGTTCTAGAACCAAACATTTCGAAAGCTTGTGATATCCACCAATTCGCACTGGCCTCACGTGGTGGATTACGGCCCATTCCCTCTTTTAGAGAGGAGGCCTGAGTCTCAGTAGTGGGAACTTTATAAAGCAGGATTATGTATGTATGTAATAGTCTAAAAGATACCTGTTATTACAAACTCTGACTCACTTAATGAGTAACAATAATGATAAACATACCGCAAGTCATGTCAGATAAAATCAAATCGTTGATAAGGTGCATCTGCTTTGTTAGTTCCGCAAATGAAGTCATTCTAATAGATTTTATGGGTTTCAAAATGTGCCTTAATACAAATATAGAACATTCGCCTATTTAGGTACAAAAAAAACCTTTTATATGCCTAGAAAGAGTAGGTATAATAATAAGAGGGAAATATGTTTGCCTTAAAACTGTCACCATATGTCACTGCCAAAATAGAGTTTTTTTTATTTAAGTATTATGTGGCATCTTCTATTGTCTGAAACTACCTATTGATTAATTATAAAAAATCTTAAGTTTATATAGTGTAGGTATGCTAAAAATAACTGGTATCCATAAATTATGCTGTTCATTGTAAGCAATTTACTTGCCGGCTGCAACAACAGGGTCAAGATTACGACGATCACTACGCAGTTCGTATGGCTATGTATGATGTTCCAGTTACGAATGTCCGGCGCACTCTGTCAGTCAGAAGCTGCCATGACGCGCGTGGACACGCGGATCCCATCACAAACCGTATCAGTCAAATCAAGTGCGAAAAGTGCAACTTTCTGTAGATTCATCTCTGTCGTAACGTTTGCAGCGTTCGTCGCTGTTGCATACTTCTTTATCAGAAGACCTAATGACTCATTAGGCGATCCCTCTGATCAATATACTATTAAAAACATCCCTAGAGTCTACACCCGGTTGGAAGGTGACGTGGACCCCGAAGAAAGGGATGTGTTTCAAGGGTTCCGTACGTCGTTCCTGCCACCTGAAGAGATAGTGCTAGCTCCTTCGGATGCGAAATCCAAACGAGAATATTACGAGGGTAATGTGACCAGTGATATTCTAATATGGGGCTCTTCGGACAAGCAGCATGCAACACCGACCAGGGTCAAGCGAATGAGCCATTTCAGGTTCACTTCACAAGACTATGAGTAAGTTGTTTTTATTTTATCAAAAAGCTTTCTTTGCCATTATAATATACTACACAGTTGTAGATACTGCAACAGCCAAAGTTTTTTATAAAATACGTCAACCTAGGAAAATGTATCTCCTACTTTTAGCAAAGAAAGACCTAATCGGATGCATAAAGACGAGGGTAGTGAGGACAGTCGTGAAGATAATGAAAGTGAGAGTGAAGCTGAAGAGGAATACGAGAATTCAGACTCTAGTGATCAATACGACGACGAAGATAGAGATATTGAGAGGTACATAAGCACTAATTCTACATTAAGTTCCTTACCACACTATTTGTACTAGCTTATAATAACAAGGCGAATATAAAGAAAAGGCAAGGTACTCAACCAAGCGCTTTTCACGTTTTAGGTAGTATCTAAAGAGCTTGCGAAGTCTTTATTTTATTTCAACCTTTGTTTTATTACTTTACCCTGCTGTTTTTATTTTTGTGAAATTATTATACATCTATTAATAATTTAATAACCAGGATATACTAGCGGCGTCTTTACAAGCTTCAAACATTTTACAATAGCTGGCCCGTGATGAAAAAAGATCTTTGTATAAATATTCGGCTTAGAAATCTGCTTTGAAACATAAAATGATCAAATCTGAGACAAAGATTACTGTTAGGCGTCTGCCACACAAATTGTTCATAATAATGGTTGATTGAATAGCATAGTTCGTCCGGAGATGCACGTGGACAGAGGCCCATTAGATGACGTTGTGGAGCAGGTCCGTGGTCAACCCGAACTGGAAGAGGCCGAAATGATATCGTCCGCACACATATACAAACCATCCACTTCTTACGCAGGTACGTCATATAGAAGCAGTTTTTTTGTAAAGAAAAAAAGATTGACTCATCGTTTTCCTACCCTAACCACAATTAATTTAGAGTCGTTTCAGTATATTTTCTTTTCCCGTACAGCTTTTTTTCACTGTCCTGTCATCTTTATGGTCCTTTATCGCTTACGTTTCATTCATCTATTTTTTTTTGTCTTCCTCTACCTTTTTCAACATTCTCATCCATATTCAAACTTTACAAATTCTTGTTCAAACTCTAGTGGTTGTTCTTTGAATTAAAGAGACATAGTCAATCTTGGACGGGATTTTTATTCCTAGTCAGACTTCTTCTTTATCAGCTCAGACAATCAAATGACCACTTGGTTTAATTCTAGTTCCTCGTCTCTCACAGGTAATTCTAGAACCATTAAATAATTTTCCTGTCCATTCAATGATAGAGAGCTAAATCAATTCGATAATAGTTTGTACGTTCTGTTACGAATTATCCAATTGACTCTTGTCGAAAACGAGCCAAGGTTAGTCGAACGACAACGTGCCAGTGTACTTTGATTATGTAGGACCTAACTTGAACATCGCGAGTTCAGAGATATTAAACCTAATAGTTTCCATTTAGGTATTCACGCATTCTGGAAGGGTCAAGGTGACAGAGATCAGATCAGAAATACACAAGCAAATATAATGAAACAATACATGGATGCCGAGGCAGACCCGTGTCACGACTTTTATCAGTATGCTTGTGGGAACTGGGCTGCACTCAATCCCATCCCGGCTGATAAAGCAGGGTTTGTTATTGGAATTTTATCACATTTTTACGTGTTCATTCGAGAAGAAAGCAAAATACTGAATTAAATTCGTACATTATTTTCAGCTATGACACCTTTGAAATGCTACGAGAAAATTTAGACACCGTCCTAAAAGAATTATTAGAATTTAAAACTAAGGATAAAATACCCTGCAAGTATCCAGGATCTAATTTAGATTTAGAAGATAATTTCTTACTGAAGTTGAAACTTCCATGCGAGGAGACGAAGCCACCGCTTCTTTTTGAAACATCGGACACAGGGGAATCTTATACAAAAGATTTATATAATAACACCGCAGCTAAAGAATTCCGATATAGTACTGCCGATAAGGAAAAAACGCAAATAGTCTACCGCATTCGTAGATATTTAAATAAAAAATCAAAACAAGTATTGAAACCAATTTCTAAAATAAAAAGGTACCTTTCTCGTAATCATAAAATTAAGAAGGAAAGAGTGAAAAGATTTACAATTAAATCTGACGCAGGATCTCAAAATAAAATAATTAGAAGAAAATATATAATTAAATCTAAAGAAATACGGAAAGGAAGGAGATTAATGGCATATAAGACAAGATATAAAAGACGAAGAGAAAAAGAGCCGACATTAATGAGGGGACAAAAGATGAGGCAGACGATAACAACGTCAGCTAAAACGAGAGTTCCTTCAGAAAATGAAGTACACAAACCCAGATATAAAAGACGGAAAGAAAGAGAAACCTCAATAATAGTGGGAAAAAAGACAATGCACCCAGCAACATTAGCTAAAACGTTGACGAAAGTGTCCTCAGGAGACGATCTGTCCAACGGTGATGCCGCTCTAAAAGCACGATTCCTCTTTAAATCTTGCATGAATTATGATATCCTAGAAAAGCGTGCTCATCAACCACTCGTGGATTTATTAGACCTTCTCGGTGGCTGGCCAATCTTAAAGCCCACCTGGAATTCGAGTAAATTTGATTGGCTGGAATTAATGGCAAAACTGAGGTTATACAATAACGATATCCTTATATCAGAATGGGTCGGACCTGATATTAAGAACTCAGATGAATTTGTTATTCAATTTGACCAAACGAGCTTGGGTAGCATCATTTTTATTTCTTGTTTTGTAGTAGTATTATACTTCTTGTTACGTTTCAGAATAAATGATAATTGTGCAATTGCAGGATTACCAACTCGAGATTATTTCTTACAAGACTCAAATAAAGTGTACTTGACTGCTTATAAAAATTACTTGATGAAAATTGCAATATTACTGGGAGGTGATCCTGATCACGTCAAAAAAAGTGCAGATGAACTTATTGATTTTGAAATAAAGTAAGACTTCCATATCCTTATCAAATGCATAAAAAATAGTCTCATAAAACATTAAACAACTTTTAAATATTTATGTGTTTATTATTTTAGATTTTATTAGTATAAATGACACTAATTTCGATTCTAAATATAATTTATTTATGAACACTCAACACGTAGGTATTAATAAACAAATAGCGATCATTAGATGTTAACCATTGGGTTAAAAAAACTACACCACCATGAAAATGTCTTGTTAATGTAACAAGAAATTTAAATAAATACACATGACAAGAAAATCAGTTGTTATTTTCAACTATTCCAGATTAGCAAAGATTACATCAGCGCCAGAAGACAGGAGGAATGTATCTGAACTGTACCGAAGGATGCCACTAGGAAAGTTGGAGGAGTTGGTGCCAGAAGTGAAATGGACTCGATATCTGTGCATCGTGATGAACAGGACCGTCCACTCCAATGAAACTGTTGTCTTATTTGCTCTTTGTTATGTTAGGGTAAGTAGTTCCTTAATATTGAATGACTAATACTTTATCTAGAATTAGACAATGATGTGGGTTCCGAGCTTGTTGTGACTGAACATATTATACATTATTTCGACAAACTAATTGGGCGTGATTAAAACCAAAAAAGCTTATCTTACTATATATATAAAAAATTGAACTCTCTCTTTGTCTGTTTAAGTGTATATGTCAATTATACCTCATTGCCTGGCACACGTGTAAACCATGGCAAAAATAATTCTCTTAAAGACAATACTTTTTAAATCGAAGAATGAATCATACATTTCCTTACCCTTAACTCACTCTAACATGCTCTCATTGGCAGCACTTAGTTCAATTGATTCATGACACTGACCCGAGCATTTTGGCAAATTACCTGCTCTGGAGATTTGTAAGACACAGAGTGAACAACCTCGATGACAGATTTCAATCGGCGAAACAACAGTGAGTAAATCTTTATTGTGACTTCAATATAACTTGGAAAGTTTTTGTACAGACAGTGTCATAAACGGGTTATCCCCTTTTCCAAGGTATTTAAGCGCCGCACACGAGCCACCGGCCCCAACCACAAAACGCCGCCACCGGCATATTTCCTGTAGGTCTCATACATTTTTATGGACTCGCCACACACGGTTGCACGCTATAAAACGCCGCTGCTCGCTTCTTGTGGCCCATACTGGCCACTAAACGCCAATACGAAACGCTCTCACACGTCATTCGCGCGTTTAAACCAACTGCTGCAGACAGAGTCCATTATACTACTGCGTTAAAAAAGTAACAGGCACTGGCCACAAGTGGCTTGTAGCCGCTTCTAGCTTCTCGTGACGGCATTTGTGGCTGTGCTATGTGACCCATGTGCGGCGACACTTAATGTGAGAGGGATACCCAATTGATGCACTGTCTGTACCAGTTTTAAACTGTTTTCGACAACCTGACTGTATCAGAAGTAACCAATTTGATCATGTTTCAGATTCTATTTCATCCTATTTGGACGAGAGCAAGCGCCACCAAGATGGAAAAACTGTGTTTCGCAAGTCAACTCCAACATGGGGATGGCATTGGGTTCCATGTTCGTCAGGAAATACTTCGATGAAATGAGCAAAAATGACACATTATACATGACAAGGGAAATACAGCAGTCATTTAGAGAACTACTCCATATGACAGACTGGATTGATGATAAGACGAAGAAGCTTGCAGCACATAAAGTTGATGCTATGATGCTGAGGATAGGGTATCCCGATTTCATTTTGAACAAAAAAGAGTTGGACGATAGATATAAAGAAGTGAAGATACATCCAGACAAATATTTCGAGAACATTTTGAATATACTCCAGCATTTAACAAAGATGGAGCAATCACGGTAAGTTAAATATACATTGAATAAATAAATTGAGTCTCTACCGTAGGTTGCACAGAAAGTTCATTGCAGTTTTGTATCAAATGTCTAGTTGATGTAACGTGTTGCTAGTTCAGTGTGGCAATTCATCTCTAAACCAGTAATACAGGTGATCAAGAAACCAGATACATTTCCATGTTAGTAATACTCTACCAGTGTATCGTGCACACTTGCATATAAGAGTATATTAGCACTGCCTCAATCTGCTTTAAAATCAGTATGTGTAACGACAAAGCAGGCAATTTTAATAAATGGTTTTTCTTAAATGTTTCTTCTAAATCCAGTCCTATGGATGCGCTATCATTTTGATCTATGTTTTCCGTCGAAGAAGAAGAAGAAGTCCCTTCTTAGAGCTCATACATATGAGCGGCATATTGCTAATGGCAGAGGTAACTGCAGCCATTGGCTTTTAGTGTCATTTAACACACACGAGGGCTGCCGCTGATCTTCGTAGTTGGAATGTCATGATGGCCACGGACGTGTTGACAGCTGACGCGTGCATGTTGACGGCAATGGCCGCCTCGTGTTGTTGGTTGCAGTTACCTCCGCCATTGGCAACATGCCTCTCGTGGGCATCAGGTCTTATTTGCAAGTAATGCAGGTGTTTTCACGATTATAAATTATTAGCCTTTTTTTAAGAATCGGTCAGCCGGTCAACAAAACCCTTTGGAACACCGCCCCAGCCGTGGTCAATGCTTACTACAGCCGTAATAAGAACCAGATCATGTTCCCCGCTGGCATCCTGCAGCCTCCCTTCTATCACAGACACTTCCCTAGGTCTCTGAACTACGGTGGCATTGGAGTTGTTATAGGTAAAGTATATCATATTCCAAACTTAAGTGGTAATGGACAGGGTACATTGGTCGCAGAACAGATGACTGTTGGAGCCGAAACGTTCTGGAGTGGCGACCGCGTACCGGAAGACGCAGCTTTCGAAGGCCTCCGACTCCGAGATGGACCGATGACCTGGTGAATGTTGCGGAAATCCGATGGATGCGGGACGCATAGGATCGTTAATTGTGGTGACACTTGAGGGAAGCCTACGTCTAACAGTGGACCTCTATCGGCTGAAATGATGATCATATTCAGTATCTTTTTGAGTTTCAGAGCATTGACGGTGAAACCTTTATTTTTAGTCTACAGGGCAACTTTGAACTCTTTGGCAATAATATATGTAGAGAGTGCAATGAATATGTTTCAGCACTGGAAACTGTTTTTAAATTTCATAGTATTGTCAACTAATTAAAACCCAGGTTTTGCTAGAAGTTATTTCGAATGAGTCATGTACTGTCTAGTTAAACCTTCTATGATTACGGTTTTTGATAATAGCAAATATTGAGCGCGAACGTAGGGACCTTTTTCTGCTGCACCCGTTCTCGTACTTTTAATAGAAATTATGTGGGGAGGAAATGATTACCTATACCTATCTCTAGCAAAAAAGTAAGTCACTTCCTCAAAGTTATCACATAATCTCTAAATTCTTCAGCATCCTTTTTTCTTTTTTGAAAACAGTGCTTCCTGTTCCCTTTCCAGGTCACGAGATAACCCACGGCTTCGACGACAAAGGCCGTCTATTTGACTGCGACGGCAACCTCCACCGCTGGTGGTCAGATTCAGCGATAGAGGCGTTTCATCGACGCGCGCAGTGCTTGATCGATCAGTACGGGCGGTATGTGGTGCCTGAGGTCAATATGAAGCTGGATGGTGTTAATACTCAGGTCAATCTTGGCTTTTACCTTTGATAACGTTAACTTCCATTGCTCGTGGTCAGACTCAGTGATAGAAGCCTTCCATCGACACACGCAGAAATGAATCGATCAGTTCAGGCGGTATATGGTGGTTGAGGTCAATTTAAAACTGGATGGTGTTAATACCGAGGTCTGTCATGGGTTTAGACCTTTGATAACGTCAGCCTTCATCGCTGGTGGTCGGACTCAGCGATAGAGGTCTTTCATCACCGCGCCCATTCTCTGATCGAACAGTACTGGCGCTTTGCGGAGCCAGAAATCAATGTAAAGTTAGTTGGTGGGTGTTAGTTAATACTCGGAGAGTTTTGGTTTCGGGTTTTAAGCCACACCATATTGCATTAGACCACAGGTTTTTCGCTACCGATCCTGGTGCATTGAGGCAATGCGTTTACTTCCGAAAGCGCAAAGCGCCTTCCTAAAACGCAAAGGCATAAAATAATCATAGGTGTGTTTTCCGTCAGTAAAAGTGTGAAACGCCCTCCTGCTCCAATTTAGAGCGGGAGCAGTCATTAGATGATTTCCTACCTTTTAAAAAAACTATTTTATATGGACGAATGCGTGCTACGGGTCTATGGGTGCCTATCCTACTGTCAAAATGATGCAAAAAAGGCTAAAAAGCTACACTTTTATTATTACAATAAAATATGTACTTACTGAATATTTAATGAAAACTTTGTCGCACTCTATTAATTATTCCTGTAACATAAATGTATTCAAAAACATGTACCTATACTCACTAGCACATCAATTGTTGTATTGTACTTTTTTATGTTATTTACTCCGACAATGATAATTTTTTATTTTGCAGGGTGAGAACATAGCAGACAACGGTGGAGTGAAGCAGGCGTTTCGCGCGTACCTGCACTGGGTACAACGACATGGCGTCAAGGGAGAGACGCTACCTGGACTCAATCATACTCATACGCAGCTATTCTTCCTCAACTTTGCACAGGTTAGACCAGATCTAAGTAATTTAAAATTTTAACCCATTCTTTAGGGGAACCAAAACGTTATCATCATTTCAACCGATAGACGTCCACTGTTAGACATAGGCCTCCCCAAGTGTCGCCACAATGAACGATCCTGTGCGTTCCGCATCCATCCAAAACGTTATAGTAGGTTTAAGACTGGCAAGGATCATAGTAAACTCAAAAATAGAAAAGTTTCAAAAGCTAAGCAAGAAACAGCTGCTCATGTATTTGTATTTAGATAAGATAATAATAGGTAAGTAATTTATTTCATCACCACTATTTGTTCTCAAAACGATAAAGAAGGAAAACATCGTGAAGAAACCGGAATGTCCTAGAACCAAAAATTCGAGGACATGTGACATTTACCAACCCGTACTTACCCGCGTGGTGGGTTATAGTCCATTCCCTCTCCTAGAAAAAAGGCCTGAGGCCCATTGTGGGAACATTAAAAAATGCTGATAATGCTATGCTTATTATGCATTGTATCGTATCTCCAGGTGTGGTGCGGTGCAATGCGGCCGGAAGCGATGCGCAACAAGCTGAAGACTGCCGTGCACTCGCCGGGCCGCTTCCGCGTCATCGGCACGCTGTCCAACTCGCATGACTTCGCGCGCGAGTTCCGCTGCCCACCCGGCTCGCCCATGAACCCCACACACAAATGTACTGTTTGGTGACACTCGCTGTTTGTCCTAAAACATGGATAACACCAAATAGATAGTTCCATGGCAGTGATGTTTTACAAAGTTTTCTAGATAAGAATACAAGCTGCCCCGGCAAACGTTCTCCCATATAAATTATCAAAGAAAAAAAATGAAGGCCCCACCCTTCGGAGAGTAAAAAATAACCTACAACCTATTCTCAGAACTACCAAATATTTTACAAAAATCTATATATCCCGATGTATAGTCATTGATCCCGATCAAAGCCAAGGTGGGCCACTAGTTATGTATCTGTAGCACAAAAATGTATGTAGGTACTATAAACTCCCCTTATTGCGATGAATGCTACGCGCTATGATGACGGCAGACAGTGTCCGAACAAGCTACAGTGTTATCAACTAGCTTATAAATATGTATTATCCCGTTGCAAAATGAAGGGCTCTCTCCCCTTTCTTTGCAATTCTTTTTTGTTCGAGTTGAGCTCATTCTGACATCTTCACCTTGATATCGTCTAGTGTTTGAAGGGTCCTATTCAGTGGTTTCTTTAGCCCATTTTATCGTCTTAGCCCATACCCTTTTTAGCTTAGAGTACCTATATTCTAGATACCGAGTGAGTGTTATCTTTTTTTTTATTTCAATTAAACTAGTGCTTGACTGCGAACCCACCTGATGGTAAGCAGTGAATTGATGCAATCGTTGATGGTGAGGCGCACTAGTTTTCTTCTTTTTAATCTTTTTTCTTACCTGAATTTTTGTTGTCAATGTATTAATTTCAATTTTCATCTAATATTGCTCATTCCCACTTAGTCACGTTAAGTATGTATATCTAACCGCTGCGCTGGCAACCCACGCCAGGCAAACGATGGCATATCATTTTTTTTTCTACCTATACTTCCGTGTTTCGGTTGTTCATATTTATGAGTACTTTCACTCCGAAAATAAATAAAAAAATCTAATGAATAAAAAGTATCACTCTATAAGAACAGATACAACCCATATGCACAAAACGTTTTAGGAACACATGATACATTGTGCGTAGGTACAGCTAAGCAGTCAAATTCCCTACCAGTACCTACCCCTAGCCAAGTTGCTAATCTGCAATAGTTAACGCTAGTAGAAAGCTTCAAAATGTACGGGAACGACGTCCTCTCAACGTTCAGTCACGTGGTCAGAACGAAAGAATTGGCGGCAAGGTCAACTCGAAACGTTCGACGCAAGCGAAACTATTGTAACTTGGCTAGAGGGACTGAGTCTGTGTTTCCTGATAGCTACAACCAGACGGTGTTTAAGTCAAGAGTAAGTTATTTCTTGGCAAGCGTAAACCAACGTCGACCACATCATCGCTTATTCAGGTGAGATAGAGGTCAGACTGGTCAGGCACGCGCCTAAAATACATAATTGCGTCATCTGGGAATTAAACTTTGAACATTGAAGCAGTAATGCAAAGTCATTGTGCCAACATTATTGATTGAGTCCACTCATGCTACATAAAATGATTTCTATTATCACGTAATTGCTATTTACGGTAGCTAGTAAAATGACGTTTACTTGTAAGCTGGTTAAAAATAGCGCTTTAAATTATATATTTTTTTCTAAAATCATCATAATTTGAACCAGAGGCTCAAGGTCTACCAAGAGCTCTAACTCTAAGGCCTACTGTACACAGACGCCTAGCTTCATAGACGCGTTTTCATCATTATACACTTGGTGTACGCTTGTTCACAGCTTACAATACAAAACTATGAAACTCAGTAAACGAAGCTGCAACAACACGACGGCACGACGATGCCGCTACGTTGACATAGTTTAGAAGCCAAGCGGTATAATGACGAAAACGCGTCTATAAAGCTATTAGGCCTTACGAGATCCAATTTACGACTTGAAACTGAACTGTTAAAGGTATGGAGCTATAGGTATAGCCAGGCGCGGTCCGAAGAGGGAGTCACAGGGTATATGACCCCCAAAATCATAAAGTCAAATTGAAAAATCTTAAAATGTAAATGGAGCCCAGCAGGGTCGAAGTCTACTAGGGCTATGTGTTGTGTGCCCTTCCCGCTCGACCCAAGAGCAAACGAAGGCAATGGATAATATCCCAACTAAAAATAAGAACCTATACCCAATGTGTGTGGCAAATTTGACCTTATTGTCAAATTTACCCAATATGTCTGGTAAATCGGACATATTGATGACCCCCTCCAAAATTTAAAGCTGGGACCGCGCCTGTTTCTAGCTTCATACCTCCTTATTGCACGCACGCTTCTCATTTTATCACGTCATAAACAGCCTTGAGCGCAGCACTAGCCGCAGCGTCGTACATAGAATTTACAACCCAATGTAAAGGTATATTGGATTGTTAATCTAATGTACGTATTTGGATTTCGTTGCTATGGCCAGCGCTGCGCTTAAGGCTGTTTTCTTTAGAGTATAGCACACCAGGACATAGAGTCGATGTTTTTTTGTCGATCACGAGGTCAAAGTCTCTTCTAAATCCCACACTATTATGTATGAATAGGTAATTATAAGATGATAAAAATGATGATTCATGTTCATGACACGAAATAATATCGATATGTTAATAAAGACTAGATATAGTGTTGACTAGGTATCTACCAATGTCGATTGTGATATTAATATTTTTAGTGATTTGTATTTTGTTACTAAAGTTTAGTATTAATTTTAGTGTATGTACTATGTTGTATATTTTCTAGGTCAGTCTTTATTTGTAAGCACTTTTATGGTATTAGGTTTTAGCTTTTTGATTAAAAAGATTTCAATATCATATAGTTTTTTTTTTTCTCTTAACCTATGGATTCCAGAATACAGGAATACTTATTATTTGCTGCATGGTTAATCGAAAAAGACGTCCACAGCTGGTCTCCCCTTAATGTATAATAGTATATTATGTAGGTAAGTACTCTATGCCCCAAGGTTCGCCACATCAACTTGTACAAAAGTCGTTTTGCGTTATGGTCTCCGCATTATGCTGAGCGTTCGGCCATTTTGCTCGGAAGTGGCGCATTCTGTTCATTAAATGTATAATTTGTAAATACTTTTTGGCCTTCCTGGCAAATAAAATGCTTTTCTTTCTTTCTGAATAATTAAATCTAAAAAATAAAAATAAAAAACCGAATTGAGATCCTCCTCCCTTTTTTGGAAGTCGGTTTAAAAAAACCAGGTAAGAGCCAGTCTGTCTTTTCGCACTGAGGGTTCCACAACTCCATACTTTCCTGAAAATTAGGTCATGACAAACAACAATGTGATCCTATAAGGGTTCCGTTTTTACCGACTTAAGAAGGAATCGTGTTTTAGGTGGGATGGGGTTTTTAGAGGTGGAAAATCATCAAATACTCATCACCTTCAAGACAACAAAATTTATAGGCATAGGTTGTTATTAATCTCACTGGAGTAGAGGCTAAACATAAGCGGTCCCAACATATTGCCCTGTGAACGCCGTGTTGATCACAGTTTTATACGCAGGTAGTGTTGCGTGTTCGTACCTCTGATGCTGTGGTCATTAAGGTAGTTCTCGGCTTGTTTGACATTATTGTTAGGGACTTCTAAGTTCTACAAGGTTTGATTAGCGTACCAGATCTCTGTTCGTTGATGGAGTCGAAAGTCTTACTGAGGTCATTTTTTTTTTTAATTCGGTAGGTATTTGTATTTTTAAAAGTTTGTTCGTCACCGTAACAAGGATCTACTTTGTTATGGTGACGGATAAGCCGTAAACGTATAAGTTGAAATACATATTCTTCAACTCGAAACGTATTAAAAGAACTATCGCACTTAGTTTCGGAAAATAGGGATATACTTATTATTTACATGCTGAAGATAACTTTTTGTAACCATACAACGTACTTACAATCTAAAACTGAGCTGCAATTACAGAATAAAAGACGATTAATTAAGCTGAATTCCTGGGCTATCTTGTTTTTCTTACTAGACAGATAATATACGAGTATGAGCGCAAACAAGCTTGCGATACGAGTACCTGACTTACTGCTACGATTTGCTCAAACTAGAAACAGCATGCATAAACTTTATTATCACCGCAGGTAGATTGAGTAGGTATTCTGAGTGATGCAACACAGTGTTATCATAAATGACTAGAATGTTATCAGCAGTGATCGGAATAGGTAGGGCTATTTAGGTTTATTGACCGCAAACATTGATGTTAATATGGATATT
Organism: Mythimna lalbum; assembly: GCA_949319445.1. Lineage (NCBI taxonomy): Eukaryota > Metazoa > Arthropoda > Insecta > Lepidoptera > Noctuidae > Mythimna > Mythimna lalbum. The sequence goes on along the minus strand of OX439352.1, from coordinate 6,708,766 downwards.
CCACGGGATTCCGGCTGATACTACGGGATTTAATTGAATTTCATTCTTTTTGTCATTAGGTATAAAAAAAAATATTTAAGCCAATAAGCGCATGATATGCGACGTTGTAAATTTTACGTCAACGGCACGCTATAAAACTATTTGCCAAGCGCGCGATATTGCCGCTTTGTTGAGACACGTACAGATACCGGCAGATAATGTTTTTATTTTCTGAGGAACGAATAATTTGTATGGATTAATGTTTTTGTACAACTTCAGAATAAAATAATTTTTTAAATGATTGTTGATTCTTGAAGAAGAAATTGTTACGTAAAAAATATATTATATGGTTTAATAAATCAAGTTTATCTATTTATTATACTACCCTTAACCCCGTCCTTCTTATATTTACCCGTCAGAAAGGAAGTGTAATCTTTCATTAGTCCCGAAGGCAAGAATAGTTTTTTATAACAAGAATACTTTAAAACCAAAACCCGGTACTCGGGGAATATCCATATTATTCTAACCGATCTCTGGTTATCAGTCAAACAATACGCAAGTCATGTAGCTGCTTCACAATACTGGGAATATCAAGAAGATTTTTAGTTATCGTCCACAGTCAGTTTGAGCTTGTCAGTTCAAGAGAGGACACCATGGTTAAAGCACGGAAATATGTGGTCGTTAATGAATTCAAGGGTTTACCCAAACGTGAGGATTTTGAAATTGTAGAGTTTGAGTTACCACCGCTCAAGAACGGAGAGATCCTCGTCAAAGTCGAATGGGTGAGTGTGGACCCATACTTGCGGTTTCATAGTTCACCTGAGAGATACGACCAGCTTGGCTTCCAGGTCGGTTTAGTGCAAGAATCGAAGGACCCCGACTACCCGGTCGGAACAAGAGTCGTCTCCCATCTGGGCTGGTGTGATTATTGCATTCTCGATGCTAAGGTACCCGACAAGGACGCTGGGCATATTTATAAGGTGCCAAACATGAATGGATTGTCAAATTCTTTGGCAATTGGTGCTGTCGGAATGCCAGGCGCTACTGCTTACTTTGGTTTCCTGGAACACTGCAAACCCAAAGCTGGCGAAACAGTGGTGGTGACAGGCGCTGCTGGGGCAGTGGGCTCTATCGTTGGCCAGATTGCGAAGATCAAGGGCTGCAAGGTCATTGGGTTTGCTGGCTCTGATGATAAAGTGAAGTGGCTGGAATCCATCGGTTTCGACAAGGCTATAAACTACAAGACTGCTGATGTCTTAGCTGCTTTAAAGGAAGCTGCTCCTGAAGGTGTTGACTGTTACTACGATAACGTTGGAGGTGAGCTCAGTAGTGTGATTATGAGCCAAATGAATATGTATGGACGTGTTGCCGTCATTGGCAGCATCAGCTCTTACCACGCGGACCCAAATAATGCGCCAAAAGTAAGCATCTTGCAGCCGACCATATTGTTTAAACGATTAAGTATTAGAGGTTACGTAGTTTGGGAACATCGAGACCAATTTCCAGAAGCATTTGATCAGATTCTTAAATGGATTCACAGGGGACAGTTAAAGCCACGAGAACACATCACTGAAGGGTTTGACAAGATTCCTGATGCTTTTATAGGAATGCTGTTGGGTGAAAATATCGGCAAAGCTGTGGTAAAATTGTAAATGTAATATTATTTATTGTGTATGCAATGGTTGCGGCTAAAAAGATGAAGAGAATCGAAGTCAAGATATTACACGATTTGCATTACGATTTGGATTATTATAATTTTTAAAGGTTTTGGTTATAAAATCATAATTATTTATGACATATTTTTTAGTATTTTCAAATATTTTTGTATGCGTGTTTTAAAAATATTTAAAAATGATAAAAACATGTGAATAAGATGAGTAAACTATAAATTAATGATACATAATTATATACTAATTTAAAATAGTTATATTTATTTAATGTAATTAATAATTTGAACACACTATTAGATCTCATATCACTGCATTGTTTTCAAAAACACCAAAAGAATACCTAGCAAGAATATTGATATACCTACGCAAGTCAATGTAATTTTTTTTAATTGAATTAAAATTATTTTACGTCATATTAATTAATATAATAAACGAGTGACGTATTTTGTGTAAGAAATTACATAGTTTAACAAATACGTTAGCTGTTTTATTTATACTCCTTGACCATGTTTACCAACGTACACTTCTGGACACATCTATTGGCCCACCTTAGAGTTTAAGTTTCGATGGCCCCTACCGAAATATGATTGCTAGATTGAACAAAAACTGTTGATGCAGTTTTAAACCTGATACATTTTACCATCTTTTTCGATCGTATTGTTTTAAATTTGAATTCAGAATACCATACGACATGGAGCTACGCCTAACAAGTCGGATATGCGCCTTGTTAAAGGCAATTGATTTTTGAATAAAAAACATGTTTTATCAAATAAAGGTTTAATTTAATAACGCGTGTTGCCTCCATGTGCATCTACCACAGCTCTCATACGATAAAGCATTGAGTTTATCAACTGCTCTATGAAATTTTGAGGGATCATCTCCCATTCCTCTTCTATGGCAGTTTTCAACTCCTGCATCGTCTGGGCAACTGGCTGACGAGCCCTAACACGTCTTTTTAGCTCGTCCCACATGTGCTCAATGGGGTTCATGTCTTGGCTTCTGGCTGGCCAGTCCATAACTGTGATGTTCACATCCCGAAGATATTCCCTGACGATGCCGGCCACATGGGCTCTTGCATTATCATGCATACAAAGGAAATTTGGGCCCACAAAGTCCGCGAATGCTATCACGTGAGGTTCTAAGCACTCACGAATGTACCTTTCAGCATTTAATGTTGGCAGCCGTGGTCCTGTAACAACCTCAAGTTGAGTTTTGCCGCTCGCGGATATACCGCCCCAGACAGTCCATGAGCCACCGCCATAAGCAACCCTCTCTTCAAAGCAGCATTGTGCGAAACGCTCTCCCTTACGTCGGTAGACCTTCTTCCTTCCATCATTGCCATGTAACACAATTTTAGACTCATCAGAAAAGAGTACACGGCTCCAATCTTGCTGTGTCCAATTTAAATGACTGCGTGCGAAATGAAGGCGCGCTGTTCGGTGGGCTCGCGTTAGTTTGGGCCCATTAGCTGGCTTGTGTGGTATCATATCGCGTTCTTTTAACCTTCTCCGAACAGTTCGAGCGCTCACAGGTACTCCGTGGAAGTCGCGAATTTGGCTTTGTATCTCAATGGAGGTAAGGTGACGATTTCTCAAGCTGGTCGTCACGATGAATCGATCCTGCCTTTCAGTTGTGACCCGAGATCGTGGCCTTCCTTGGCGACGAACAAAGCCGCCAGTCTCTAGGTACCTCCGATAAACATTTCGGACCGCAGATCGACTTAAATTAAGTTGAGCACTCACGTTTCTTTGGCTGTGTCCGGCCTGAATAAGTGCCACAGCTTGGGCGGCGACTTTAGGTGAAGTATCCATAGATTATTGATAGAACCTCACCTTAATGTTAAGAATAAGTAATGTTTGTTGCAAAAACAAAGATATCAATCACTTTTTCAAGAATTAAATCCAAGTAAACCAATAAAACCAAGTTTTCTTAGTATTCGATTGTTTGATATCAACAAACAGGCTCCAAATTGTCTTTTGTTTCTTTAAATTCTGTGTTCGAAATTCAAAAAAAGACTATTGAATGAAATTGTGAATGTGCCAGGTTCAAAACTGCATAAAAACTTTTTGCTCGACCTAATATAAAATTTTAGCTAGGACCAAACGAAACTGAAAATACAAGGTGGGCCAATAGATGTGTCCAGAAGTGTATATTTAACCTAGTAGATGGGTACCTTTTTAACCTAAAAGTGTTAGTGGAATAATCCTTACTAATATTATAAAAGCGAAAGTGAGTTTGTTTGTTACGTCTTCACGCCTAAATGGCAAAACTGATTTTGATGAAATTTGGTGCACGGATAGACCTTGTCCTGGAATAGAACATAGAATACTTTTTATCCCGGAAATACGAGTATGTTCCCTTGGGATAATTTTCACACGGGCGAAGCCGCTGTGAGCAGCTAGTAGGTATTCTAAAGTCTGACTAAAAAGTCAAACGACTTGAGTAGTTCGAGCAAAGTTAATAATTATAATCTTTCGCTTCATCAGATTTGTTTACGATAAACGGAATACGCTAGACAATTGACGTCATTTATTATCCCTCAGAAATGTTAATAAAAATAAGGGTACAGTGCGTTTCACTTAAGACGTTCCTTTGCCGTAATGTTGGCAATACGGAAAAACCAGGGTTGCAATATTTTTAGCAATTAAATTACTTAATATTAGGGAGATTAACTTATATTTTGTTACTTTTAACAATTGCGTTTTTTTTTGTTTTTCTTTTTACTATTCTTGAATAAAGTATACGTTGGGCTCCATTTCGATTGTCTTGCAATTCTTTCAAATACCGAAAACGCCATGCCACAATATCGTATCTCTCTATAACAACGTCCTTTTAGACCTGCTTTTTTTAAATAAAGTCCCATTCCTCTCATAATTCTCCAAAAAGTGCTGCAACTACCGTTAAAATCGATTTCGTTGCGCATTTCGGGGAAAAAATTTGGTAGAGTAGGCATCTCTTTCCTTTTTCCCGTTCTTTGTTGTGTAGACAGACAGGGGAGCCAACATTACGCCAAAGGAACGTCTTAAGTGAAACGCACTGTAATCAATATATGATATAAAAAACTATAGGTTTAGAAAATATGAAAAAAATCTCAAAAGTAGAACTTTATAAAAAATATTTAGGAAAATTATTTTGTACTTAAAGGGTTAAACAGTTTTTGAAATATTGTACAAGACAGAAATAAGACCCGCTGAGCTGGGCTTCGTTGAGTGAATGAACATAATAAGAACACGCAAATTACTTTTAATTTTTTATTACTTAATTAAAAAGTATCATTCAAAAAGTTCATGTAAATAAAAGAACAAAATATTAACAAAAAAATTTGTTTCATACAAAACTATCAGCAACATTGGAGGCAGTATCGACACGGCAAGATACGAAGACTTTCAAAAACACTACGAATTGGCACCTAATACAGTTGCTTAGTTACAAATAAAAAAATAAATGAGCAACTCTTAGTTGCCCGTCGTAAAGGAAATCACACTATATTTAAGAAGGACAACATAGCAATCTATCCCACATAAGTTAATCTAATAAAAAAGAGATTGAAGTAAAATGATAACACATAGCGTAATTAACTAATGGAATCATAAATATATTATAACTAATAAATATAGTTGCGCACTTCGATGCTCTGCACGTCTTCGTTGCTCCAAAGAGTTTGGATTTCGTACTCCGAGTCGCGAGACATGATGCCGTGTTGACGTCGCTCCCACCGCGCGCGGATCAGACGAGCGATCTCGAGCCACAGTCGCGCCTCCAATACTGTGGTAAGGCAACACCAAGAATTAAACAGAATAGTATGGAAGAAAGTTCAGAGTATACGTGTAGATGGATGAAGAGGGAGAGGAAGGCCGAAGAAAAGATGGATGGATTGTGTGAAGAGTGATATTATATGTGATATATATGGGATAAGGGCAGGAAGAAGAAGAGTATGGAAGTAAAAGTCGTTTCTTAGCGATAATATACCTAATTTCATTTAGTTATGTACGGACGCCGCTGCATCTAATAAGAATTAGTAGATGCAGCAGCTTCCGGCTTAGTGGAGTCAATCTTGGTAACCTTGTTTTTTCTCCTTTTCGTTTCGCTAGTAAACTCGTTAAACGGGTTGTCCAGTAGGTGGCTACGTCAATAGCCGCGTCGACGGTACTCATCAAATCCTCCAAGTGTAGGTGTATGGGCACTTGGGGCATTCTAATGTGTGGCTTATGTTTTGAACAGGAGCAAACATAAACTTTCTTGGAAACCTTGTGAAGGCCAGGAGGACAGCTTCGTATACCCATTTCAAATACTTACAAAGCAATGTTGCTATGCTCAGGTAGGAAAGGTTATTATCATCAAACGACAAGTTTCAGCTTTGTCTTAGGAACAATGAGTGGGCAATCGATAGTCATCATATATCATGAAAAAAACTTACAGAACAGGAAAGAGAAGGCGGTAAGGAACAGTGGGTTAATGTTGCCGTTGACGACAGCCATGGTGTAGAGAAGTGCCCCGGCAGTGGGCGCCTGGCGGAGGAACAGACCGCGCAGGGTCGCGCCCAGCCATGGCAGGAACAGGTACTCGCTCAAAGGAGATCGCTGGAAAGTAATAATATAATAATAAATAGAAATCTAAACTTAAACGCAGCAGTATACTGATCTGAGGGCCGAGTGCGAGATTTGACTCTCTGATTAGTTAAGAGACGGGTCCAGGCGAACAATTTTACTTTGAACGTCATGGTAACCCACCAGATCGACGAACGTCATAAATGTGTCGATCGCGTTAACGTAGAACAAACTCACACTAAAAACTCCCGAGTACGAAATTACTTACACTTAATTAAAGGATCCAATACCAACGCTGAATTATGCTATTTTTAATTCTGAAAAAAATGAACAGTTCCTAGGGAGTCTAATCCATCGGAGCAAAGCTGCAGGAATAAGCTACTATCAGATAACATATTAAGTTAAGTATATCAAAGTTTATATGAATACTTATATCAAGTCGTATGGCCGTCCACGGGTGACGGGATCCACATGAAGTCAGAGAGGGGGGGGGAGCGCGATGAACTGTGCAAGTAACCAGGCCTAAGCTGGTTGCAAGGTGTCTGGTTTTAGGAAGGCGGTGATAATATTATAGGGATAATATTATAGGGTAGGGTAGAGTAGGTTAGAGTAGGTAGGGTAGAGTAGGGTAGAGTAGGGTAGCGTAGGGTAGAGCAGGGTAGAGTTGGATATAGTAGGGTGGAGTAGGGAAGAGCGAGAGCGAAGCGGCGCGGGCAAAAGCTAGTAGAAATATAAATACATCTAGGCGTATGGCAGACCACTTCGCCGCCCTTCAAAACGGGAGTATATCCATGAATTAAATGATTATTGAATATTTTTTTAAAGTGGTAAATCATCCAATGACTTCTGTTTCCTCACGATGTTTTCCTTCACCTTTTGAGAGCAGTGTTGATGAAATAAATTACACAAAGTAATGCGCCTGGCTGGGTTTGAACCCGAGACCTACAACTCTTAAAGCCGAGTGGTAACGGCCCCCGTTACCACTCGGCCACCACTGCTTTAATTATGGCGTGCCCAATGTTTATTGAAGGATACGATTTTAATTAGTTTTTAAATGTCGTTTTAAAATCATAATACACAATAATTATTTCTTATCAAGGCACAATTTCTATCGAACTATTTTCCTACATAATGGACAATTAATCTAGAAAATAAAACGACAGAAACAATGAAAAAGTCGATGTTTTTGTCACGAAACCAGAAATTAAATAGATACGTACCTAATTCTTATAAAAAATCTCATCATGAGATGCGTTGCAAGACAAATTTTCTAGACATAAATGAAGTGTCAAAATATTCTTCACATCCCTATTCTTCGCGTTTCATATACACACTGAATAAATTCTGAAGTTTGTTTTCCATGCGAGTAAAACCGCATAAACCAGTAGTATAGCAGTCTAGAGACTTGATTGAAAATGTCAATGCGGACAGGGCGCTAATAGCGAGTCTGTGTCTATCGGTCTATAGGTTGCCAATCAAGCACACTTTGTACACGGATATCTAAGCAGGTAAGTACAAAATAAATTATTTATTTGTAGTTATTAGAAAAATAATTAAAATATACTAAATGATAATTTCCATTAGGTTGTCCTAGAGCTACCCAATACTTACATTATGTCAAATAAAGTACGACAGTAGATTTTTTAGCTGAAAGGGTCCGCTTTCAGTTTTGTCGACTGTACCTATATACCCTAAGACGTGAACCGATTATTCTCAGTAACAAATATTTGGATTTTCAGATAAGAATAAATTATGGTGAAAGCACGCAAATATATCGTGATAAATCATTTTGAAGGAACCCCAAAAAAAACTGACTTCCAAATCGTTAAATACGATCTGCCTTCGTTAAAAGATCAGGAAATCCTAGTGAAGGTGGAGTGGATAAGCGTGGACCCATACCTTGGAGCAGTCAGCAAGAACTACAAATTACCATACGAACAGTTCGGTTACCAAGTCGGAATTGTTAAAGAGTCAAAAAACAAGAATTACCCAGTCGACACTCGAGTGGTATCACACCAAGGTTGGTGTGACTACTGCGTAATGAATCCTGACATAGTAATAAGAAGCCATAAGTTTGGTATCCCACATAAAATTGCCTACAAATTGCCAGATGAGTTACAAGGTTTACCTGCATCTTTGGGCATTGGGGCCGTCGGCTTCCCAGGTGCTGCTGCATACTTTGGCCTCCTCGAAGTTTGTAAACCTCGACTTGGGGCAATAGTGGTGGTCACGAACGCTGCTGGCGCCATCGGCTCCATAGTTGGACAAATAGCAAAGATCAAGGGTTGCACAGTGATAGGATTCACGGGCAGTGAATGCAAAGTGCGGTGGTTAACAAAAGAACTCGGCTTCGATCATGCTTTTAACTATAAAACTGTAAATGTTACTCAAGTCTTGAAAGGAGCTGCTCCAAACGGCGTCGACTGCTTCTTTGATAATGTCGGTGGGGAATTAAGTTATGCCATCATGAAAGAGATGAAGCAACAGGGTAGGGTTGCTATTTGCGGGTGTACTAGTGCTCATAATCAAAGTCGCACTGATAATTGCCGGCGAAAAGTGATACAACCAACGATTCTGGTGAATCAGCTCAGAGTTGAAGGGTTCCTAGCCTTCCGATGGATTATTCGGTGGCCCGAAGCGTTTGAAGCGCTGGCAACATGGATTAAGAATGGGGATATAAAGGTGAAAGAACACGTCACCGAAGGATTTGACAATGTTGTGGACGCATTCCTGGGCATGCTTGCGGGTGAACATTCCGGAAAGGCAGTGGTCAAGGTATCGTAAATAATGCATCGACTGAACATTGGGTGATGGTTTTTAATATCTAATTATAGTTTAACCCTTCTGATACCGTCAATTAGAGACACAATAGTAAGACAATAGATGCGCGGCCACCGGTGGTCGCTTGGGGATTCATGAATTAATGTACACGGTAAAAATAAGTGCTAAATGACCCACCTTATACTTATCATAATTCTATTGTACACCCACCTAATTGAACGTTGTAAGTCGAGAGTACTTGAGTGTTTGTATGTACAAGACACTCTCGTTATCTTCGTTTCAGTTTTCTCCTAAGTTAAAAGTACTGAGCAATTATTTATTATTTTTATTGTGTTTTTGCGTTCAATGTTGAGTGGGCTTTACTGTCCTTCTCATAGGTCTCAGTCTCATAGGTACAATTTTTTTTTAATGTTACCATGAAGTTTCTTGCCGGTGTTCTCCATAGGAAACGACCAATTGGAACCGTACACTAGCTTCTAACATAAGTGTATATACAATGTGTAACAAAAAGGGTATATACATCAAAAAGCCCTGAAGTTTACTGGTGGTATAGAATCTCTACACAAAGTTTCAGCTCAAAATAAATTACTCAAAGAATTGATACCAAATTCTTGGTATCCTTGGTATCGTATGATTCTCGAATTCAAATCATAACAAACGTGTTACAACACTACGAGGGTCAATAACATTCCACGTCACTTGCTAATACTAATAAAGACTTCTTCTGTAAATCTGATCGCCTAGTACCTCTCTTCCTAATTCTACCTAATTTCGATACGCGCGGCGCGTGTGTGAATGAAACGCTCTGTTTGCCTAGTACCTGCCTACTTAAAATTTTGCCTCAAAAAAGCAGAAGGTCACGCGAGGCAAAATATCTGCAGGTGTCAGTTCCTGGATGCGACGGAAGACTTCATTCTGCAACACTCGCCATACCTACTTGCATATGGTTAGAGGTATACCTACAGCGCTTATGCAGCTCGCCGAGTGCGCTAGTACCTACGTGGGTTATTTTCAAAATGCTCCAGTAGCTCTAGTGTTTGGGCGACCCCCTAAACCAGAAGCGTGGAACCAGTTTGTTGCAGACGATGTACCTTTCAGTAGCTGGTCTATGTTACAAAGTACTCTGTGAATGTGAACCTACCTACTATCCGATGGAAGCCCGCCACCGTAGACACTGTCGGCGCTCAGCTCCTTCTAGGTACCCGCGATAAATCGAGGACGATAAAGTTCGCGAGCAGCTCGCACATTACCGGCCGTCCTCTCTTCCGACACACAACATCATCTCATAATATTCACTATTACTTAACACCATCACCATAGAAATGCCATCACACACGATTATCACAACTGCAATAAAATAATGTTTAAAATCCAAATCACAAACACCGGAACGGCATGCGACTGCATCGTATGATTATTGGTCATCCACTAATGCAAAATTATATTTATTTATTTACCTAAATTTGACTTTCGGCGCGTACAAAGATGCCGCCAATACCGCCAAAGAGAGTAGCCGAACGGACGACGACAACATTGCCATCTCTCTCACATTAAACACGCAGGCGGCGCGTGCGAATGGGACAAAACTATTTTATCGTGTTCAATAACATTTGAGTTTCTCAAAGGAATTTTTTTAGGGATCTGTGAACCGTTTTTTTAAATTATCAATAACAATTCTCGTTTCTTATGGACTCCTAGTACTTTCGCATGTTTTTCATTTATTTTAAAATGATAAATTAAGACTAAACTGTGCTACTACTGGTAATGTTTTTGTAGAAAAGGCAAAAAGTTACGCAAAGACCTAATTGTGCGCAAACGTAGTTTTTTTTTAGAAATAAGCGCGAAAGATTTGTTGATTTGTTTATAATCTCGGGGTAAAATTAAACTCACACGCATTCACGCGGCATCGTGAATGTGCACACTACATCTAAATAATTAATTTCTTGTTAACTAAGTAGGTACATATCCTATGTATAGCAACCGACATAAAAAGAATTAGGTACGTAAGAAAATTCATCTCGACCCTGCAAAAAGTGACAACTTATTGAAGTCCTCTAATTAAATTAAATTCAAGAACGGAACCCACTGGGAGTTTATTTGTACCAGGAGGCACATAAGTTGCTTAGAGATGATATTTGGGTTCATTTTAACAGATATGAAATCCTTATTCGCAGCGTCTAACGCTCGTTCGTACAACGTTCGTTTAGATTTTACGTAGGTACCTACTTCGTTAAAATTTTTCGTAAACTAAGTATTTGTTACTATCCTATCTACGTAAAACAATAAAAAAGTATGTAGATATTTCTTATTGTTTCACGTAAACACCAAATAGGTACCTAATTATTCCATATCCTTATCGAATATCGAATACCGTTATCTACTTAGTCTCCTCTAAAAGCGGCGTGAGTCGCACGAAAAATAATATGCGCTGCGCGCTAACGAACACGGCCCTACGCGGCGCGCAGGTTTTTCGATGTCCAACGCACGCACTCGCTCTAGTTTTTGGCTTGGTTTGTTGTACACAAACATAATCTTAGTCTTTGTAGGAAAAACTTATTTCTTCTTAAAACAATTTTTCTTAAAAAAAATGTTAGAAAAAATAAACATGCGGAACCCTTTATCCACTGTTTGGAGAAATACCAGGAGTAAGAGGTTTGTTTTTAGTCATAAACAGTTCAATGACACCGATCAGCTGACTTTTTGCTAGTGATGTATTGGTTTCAGTTTGAAATGTTCGGTTTCTGGTATCGTATGTATGGAATAATTCACAACTTCCTACCATGTAAACATAAGGTTAGAAAACCCTTTCCGTATCGTTTGTTATCTTATCAAGAGGCCGTGCACTTGGTATGTATACCCCCTTTTTGTTACACGTTGTATATGATAAAATGTTATATCAAAAAAAAGTAGGTGAAACTACCATATTATTTATATACTTTGACTTAAAATTAAATTGTTATCAAGAATTTGAACCTTTTTTTTAAATAAAATTTTAATATGGCGTAAGGCAGCAAAAAAAAATATTCAACCACAAAAGTACTATGTTTTTTTTATTTACTTTTTTGCCATCTACTATTTTTAGAGATAACAATTTCGAAAGTACATTTGATAAAAAAAAGATGGTAACCCTAAGTGCAATTTAGCTAATATATTTGATTTGCTGTAGGTACATGGATCTCATTCCAAAATAATTTTGAGAATTGAGATTCATCTTCGTGCGTTTGTCCTATATTACTTGGGTGCGGTACAACACGTCCTCCATTTAATATACCTAATTCCATTCTATCCAATTTCATTCTATGAGAATTAAGACTGTTGTTTATCTATTGGAAAAGGACGATTGATTTTATAACATTGTAGATTTTGTATAGGTACAACTAATTGCATATTATAATCAGTTATATTTACGCATGCGTTATCGTAATCACTATAACGATGCATCCGTTATGCGTATCAGTATCGTAGATCCGTAACAGAGACATGGACGTACCTAAGATGGAGTAGAGGAGATAGCCCACCTGCCCCACCCTGCTCAAGATTACCTACAAAACGTATAAAAAAGTAACAAAAACCACCGTGTCCTCCGGTGGTCTGCATAAAGGTATGATTCCGAACTCGGCAACAAGCAGCAGTGTTGTTGCCGCAGTGCTGCCACACTGCCTACATTGCTGCCGCGACATTGCTGCCTAGCTCGGAATATAATCTCATATAAGCTTATAGAAATTGTATGGGGACCAGTATTGTCGCGGCAGCACTGCTGCGTGCAGCGTGGCATACCTAGGTATGAATCCGAACCACGCTGCACGCAGCAGTGCTGCCGCGACACTACTGGTCCCCATACAATTTCTATAAGCTTATATGAGATTACATTCCGAGCTAGGCAGCAATGTCGCGGCAGCAATGTAGGCAGTGTGGCAATGTGTGGCAGCACTGCGGCAACAACACTGCTGCTTGCTGCTGATTTCGGAATCATACCTTTATGATGACATCTGGGAGATTCTTCCTCCGAAACAGGAACCCTCCGAACTTACAATGTCCGGTAAAGAACTGCGGAAGGTGAGGATGCCGTAACGCCTCTCCTCGCGAGGCAAATAGAGTTGTCCTTAGTGGCTCAGTAGTCAGTACATACTAACGCAGAATACTAATTAGGTTCACTCTTAGCTAATTTACCTACAATAGATACTCTTTTCATCTTTTGTCAGACGGAACTGCTGTAAGGCCTCAGCTTGACCAAAAACGGCGACTCTTATCATCTATCTGCTAATTAATTCAAATATGATTTAGTCGTGTTATGTAAAATACATACTTCCCCAAAGTTAAAAATATCTTAAACAGGTTCTCAATATCGCTTTCTAACACGACTAGACGTTGCACAGACATTTATGTACATAAATAAACAACCATACCACATCTACATGCGGTCATACGATCAATCTTATAAATTGTGTAGGTTCAGTGGTATACTACATAATAAATTGATGATAAACTATTACATCCTATGCATCCTCTACAGAATAATGTTTTATACATGGACTTTAAACCGTCAAACTTATAGTTCTTTATCAATACAATCATCGCCCCATTCGGCAGTATCGCTAGACTCCACGCCGAACTACACACTACAACACAGTACACACTATCTGCACGCTACGAGTGTGAATAGGTAAGAATGATATTGACTTTCAACGCCCCGCGTGACACACAATGACGATAGCACTATTGACCGACTATATACTGCCGCGCTTGTTTATAAACTCAGTCACTTGAAGCGTCTCGCGAACGATACACAGATCACAATGGTGAAGGCAAGGAAATACGTCGTTAAAAATACCTTCAAAGGATTACCTAAACGAGAAGATTACGAAATTGTGGAATACGAATTACCGGCGCTCAAGAATGGAGAGATCCTCGTTAAAGTAGAGTGGGTGAGTGTGGACCCATACCTGCGGGCGTACAACGCGCGTTACCCAACTCCCTATGACCAGTTTAGCTACCAGGTTGGATTAGTTGAAGATTCAAAAGATCCCAGATTCCCGGTCGGTACCAGGGTCGTCTCCCACAAAGGTTGGTGTGACTACAGCATCATTGATACAAATGACACCAAAAGTGACGCCGGAAAGGTTTACAAATTACCAAACCTGAAAGGTTTATCAAATTCTTTGGGAGTCGGTGCTGTTGGCATGCCTGGAGCTACCGCGTACTTCGGACTTCTAGAAATTTGCAAGCCTAAAGCCGGCGAAACAGTGGTAGTGACTGGCGCTGCTGGAGCTGTGGGCTCCCTCGTTGGCCAGATTGCTAAAATCAAGGGCTGCAAAGTTATCGGATTCGCTGGTACAGATGATAAAGTGAAGTGGCTTGAAGAAATCGGTTTCGACAAGGCGATCAACTACAAGACTGCTGATGTCGCGGCAGCTCTGAAAGCAGCTGCTCCCAAGGGAGTGGATTGTTACTTTGACAATGTTGGCGGAGAGCTCAGCTCGACGATTATCAACCAAATGAACGACAACGGAAGGGTTTCAGTTTGCGGCTCCATCAGTGCATACAATGATTCTAATTTGCCCAAGGCAACCATCCTACAACCTTCTATAGTATTCCACCAATTGAAAATTGAAGGATTCCTAGTATGGAGATGGCTGGACCGCCAACCGGAAGCGTTTGCTGAAATCGTCAAGTGGATTCACAGTGGACAGTTAAAGCCTAGGGAACACATTACTGAAGGTTTCGAAAATATCTTCGATGCTTTTATAGGTATGTTGAATGGTGAAAATACTGGAAAAGCTGTTGTTAAATTGTAAGTTTATATTAGGTTATATTGTGCTTATTGTTTCCTCTCCAAAATTAAAAGTTATTATTAATTTGTTGAAAACTATCTCATTTTATTTGCTCCTTCTCTAGAACCCACTAGTATTTTAATCTATTTGTATATCTACATACCTAGATATAACTTGATTGTACACCAAAACCAGTTATACAACTCATGCACCTACCTAAGTACCTACATCAACTCAAATATTTGGGTAAAATGGCGGTCTTATCACTAGCAGCAATATCTATCAGACCACCTTTATATTATGAACTAAACCAACTTAAAACATAATAAGGGTCGTTGCTTGCGGTGTATCTATTACTAGAGAGGTAAGACAAAATTTTAGATTAAAAATATATACCTATCTACATGATGTAAAATTATATACTTAGCTATATAAAATTCAGTGCATAAATTACATATTTCTACTAAAAGTAAAAACCTATAGAAACATTACCACGTTCGAAGAGTTCCATATAAGAAGACTGCTAATTAATATAACGAGGCTGTCGGACGCCTCCACACACCACTTCACACCTGTAAAACATGACAAAGTCTAAAATATAACTTTAATATTTTATAGCTACTTAACTGCATAAGTACCTACTTTAAAGATTTGGTAAGCATTTATTATACTTAGCTTACAAAACTAGTATATAGGTACTCATTTCGTATGCAAATAATTTACTTATACATAATTCAGCTGGTAATTTTATACTGTTTATTTAAAAAACGTTGTCCCACACTAGGAATTACTGTAGTATCGTGGGAGCGTTCAGAAGCACAAACTCACATACAATTATCAATTCAATAAATTGAGAATTAATAGTATGCGAGTTTTTAGAGAAAATTCATACCTATCACAAGACAGCCAGACCAGGAACACCAAATAAATTGGTAAAGTATTCAGGACCTGAATACTTTACCAATACCAGACCAGACCAACCCACCAGGTCCAGGACCAAGTGCATTCAGGACCTTTTTTTTACTCGTACTTTACTTTATGGTAAGTACCTACCTTAAATTCAGATAGGTACTTACCATTACCATTTCATCCGTTATGTGTAAGAAATGTAAGACTAGCCTAAGGCTCGTTTAGCGTCATTTTCATTGTAATAAATTGACTGACATCATTCTATTTTTAGAATGATAACAGTGTCCTGTGGTAGACTGCTGCGACTCTGGGTCCGTGAACTCACACAAGGTTGGGTATTAAACGAATAGGTAGGTACCATTGTTAGTATTTTATTTAACATTCATTACGTGAGCTCACTACATAAGTAGAGGTGTTACATAACATCCAAAGTTCATAAAAACACGTCTATCCTGTTATCATATCGAATATCATGGAAAAAAATCAATAAAGCGAATTATTTATCAAACACTCACGCGTCACGTCGATATCGTCGATGTATAGCTTATCTTCCCTGCTCATCAGCATGTAGTGCAAATCATTAAGGAGTGGTTCGTCGTCCAGGGTCACCACTTCGAATTTGACGTTACACGCGACGCCTAATAGGAGGCACACACCGGCTAGGAAGGTCGCAGAAAGCGTTGCCCTTGAGGCTTTCTCATTAAGCTTCTCCGCTTGAGTGAAGGTCTTCCTCCTCAGATACTGGTAGCTTGTGTCCACGTAGTCGATCAAAGCTCCTAATATCGGCACCTTAGAGTTGGAGTAAGTCATGTGCTTCGGCAACACGTTCGGCGGGTCCGCGCCGCTAGCCATGCTAACAGCTGAATTTAATTTGTACGAAACAAAAATTTCTAAAAACTTTCTTGTAGGATACTTCTTAATTTGACAGCCGTCATTTCCTTTTCTTTTTATGACGGGGTGTGAAGTTTGTTGGAAGGAATGAGTTTTTTATGAAAATTTATCTGAGACCCACTTGCTACAGGGCGAGTTGCTAAGACGTATTCCGGAGTTTGAAATCTCATACCCGCGGGAAAATGAGAAGTAGCCTAAGTTACTCCTTGTAACATCAACTAAACATCCGTGAGTGAAAGTCCCGTCAAACTCAGTCTAGACCTTTCGGAGATTAGCCGGAACAAACGGACAAAAAATTCATTTTTGTTAAATGTAATGAATATAATTTCATCTGCATTTAACAATACAAAAAATATTTTGATATTACAAACAGACACTTCAAATCTGGATGAACGTGAGATGAGGGAGCTGCATTACATTACAGCGACGTTTTTCAATCCGACGCGCCAACTTTTAATTCGGTGTTTTAATGGCTTCAAAATATAGATAAGGATAATCAATAATAGACCATGGTATATCAAAATTATTAATTTAATTGTAATTAAAGTCTGAAATGACGATATATTACAACGTCAATTATCAAGAACTTAAATACAGGCTTAACATATTATTACTTTCAAGTTGTTATCTACTAACCTACCTTAGATACCTACTTCCCAATTCGACGATAGCCATCAATTTCATCGATATTTTTTGTTGATAAACAACACGCACAAAAAGTGTAATAATTTTGATTTAAGTATATTGGTTATCTTCAATTAACAGTTGCTGAGGAAAAACTTAAATTTTATATAATTAATGGATTTTATTCATAATAAAGATTAAGATGTTATTAATTTTTTTATCTCGGTGAAAAAAAACGCACGATTACAAAGCACTTTTGAAGTAGCGTTATCGTTTATCGCAATACACACCAAGGTGAAATTCGGTTTCATGAATAAAATTGCAGCGAAATAAACCAACATCGGCTATTAGTTTTATCTGGTTGTAAAAAAGACAAATCGTAGTTTAGAAAGAGACAGCCACACAGCCCGGTACGAGTAAGCGAGATATGGAAGCTTTGCAGAATAAATATTCGCTAAAACTCGATAAGTCGAAATGTATAGTGGGATATCATCAAATGACTCTTGCTTTAGGTGAAGTGAAGCCTAACACTTCCTAATGTCAGACTTTTGCTGAATAAAAAAACGGCGTTGCGCCACCGGTACATGGACATTCCACCTACACGCACAAAACGTTTCGGAAACACATTAATTGTGCGTGCAGCTAAGGAGTGGAATCTGTGTTTCCTGATAGCTACAACCCGGAAATCTTTAAGTCGAGAGTGAATAGGTTTCTTCTAGGTAAGCGCGTTCCATCGTCGACCGCATCGTCGCTTACCATCAGGTGAGATGGCGGTCAAGCGCGAGCCTATCAACAATAAAATAAAAAGCCCATCAGTGTTGGTTCATTAACCCTTTGCATCACAGGGTCGCGATAACGATTTAAAACAATATCGCAACCCTGCCATCTCTGCTATCCTGCTGACAGCTCTTAGGGCGTGCATAGTCACCGCACCATTGACGCGGGCTTGATTCTTACCCATTATTCGTCGTCCGCAAGTTCGCGCCACGTGGATTGTAATCTGGATAGTGAATTGTTTGCTTATCATTTTTTGTCACTTATCACTACCCAATAACAGCAGTGGAGATACAATGTGCTGATGCGATTCCGCGTACGTTGCTAAGCTAAAATCTATAAAAATTAAAAAGTATTACTTGCTGTCGTTAGATATAAACGTGACTTTAAGATTAAAAGGCCAGGGAAACCCGTGGATTTAATTTTTTTTAGAGTTTATTACATTTTGCAGGTCCATGTACCGTGTGTTGTTTGTGATTAAAATATGTTTGACGACCGTAATACGTATTTATTGACGAAATTAAAACCATTAATACAACCCTCTCAGTTCGTCATTTGATGGCTATGATTAAATTGTTATTCCGGTCATTATGGTGTCACTTGGGTGAGACATATGTCCAACAGGGTCGTCTTTCGGCTGAAATAATGATGATGATGAATTCCGTAAATAAACACAGTATGACACAGACTTGCAATAAGAAAAAAAACTTAAGAAAATTGATTTTCGCGAGTTACAGCATCTTCCTAATATTGAAAGTTGTCTATGTATGCATGACTGGCCTGTTGGTCAAGTGGTTACTGACCCTGACTGCTATGCCGGAGGTCGTGGGTTCGATTCCCACCCAGGACAAAAGTTTGTGTGATGAACATGATCATTAGTTTTGTGTCTGGGTGTGATTTTATCTATATTCAGTATCAGTTTTCTAGTACTCATAACACAAGCTCTGCTTAGTTTGGGACTAGATGGCGTTGTGTGACAGTTGTGGAATATTATTGCAAAAGCATAACCGGGATCACTATTGGTGTGTACTACGCTATACAATGGTTATCTTATTGGGTTGGTAATTAGGTACTAAACAATTCAGTCTGTCACAATGCCGCATAACACTCACAACGTTCGTCAGACAATAATATTTTAATAAATTGCTTAAACAAGGGAAGTTTTACTAAATGATCTTATCTACATTGTATAATTTTACCTTTTAACCACCTACGTCGAATATAATATCTGAATTAGTCACGCGTTTATTCCGCCAGGGTCGCACACCCACGACCAAATACCCCATCTCCTCAGCTCTTCTATCACCTATGAGAATAAAAGAGCTAAACGAGATGGATTACCCAGTCGCAAACACACGACACTGGCGAATAGGACACAAAAACACTTGTTGGACCAATCCGACGCAAGCGAGGGCTAACATACCCAGGTACAATACGGTCAAAATATCTTGACCGCTCCGAACTTCGAACAATTGGCTGCGCAGTAATTATTTTTAGGAATCATAAGGCGAATGTGTATTGCTTTTTCAAGTATGCGCGTTAGTTCGGAACGCCAACTTCAGAGTAACCTACATCTTTGACCGTACAATTAACTTTTTTCAACAAGTCTTCTATATCTAATAACAGTCATGTACCAAGTTTCTATACCGAAAATAATTGCTAAATTAATGTGATTGGTAGATTAAATCACCAACAGTCAATAATTACGTTTAATTTGAACCCGTCGGCTTTTCGGAAACTGGGTGCATGATCACAAAATTCAATTAGATTACTACCTTTATTTAGTAACATGAATGAAGCTAAACTTTACCACATAGATTCTCTGATTTTCAGTCAAATTTTAACAAAATACCAACATCAAATAACATTTTACAGATACATCTCACTGGAAGTAGATTATTAAAACTCTAGGGGACAAAAGTGCCCCTCTCAATAAAGTTGAAAATTGTCTGACAAACTTAAAAGACTTACAAATATACATCATGTGTTAGGCTGCCTGTCCATTTAAGAGAGTAGCGGAAGGCAGGATGAGCAATGTGATTAGGAATAAGGGTGCATTTTCACTAACGGCGGATTTAAGAGGAGCGACCCTTGAATTGACCAATCACATTGCTCAAAATCTCCACTCTACCACTCTGATGTAAGTAGAGTGCAGTAGAGCTGAGCGGAATTTTTAATAATATAGTATGAACACGCGGCCCCGAGTCGGACAGAACGGTGACGAGCAGACTGGTGTCAAGAGGAGAGGGAGGCTCAACTCCTCGCCCCGCTCCGCATCAATGACTTCCAGTCATAATACTAGACTGCAGAATTAATTTCTCTCATACTATATTGAGCTGAATAATTAAGTTACTATACTTTCCAACGTGTCTATGGATAGGAACACTCCGCTACACAGCTGTTCTGCTTTCTTTTCACAGCTTACTCGCTCAAATGGATAGGGAGCTTTAGTGTCGTCATAAAAACGAACTGTTACACTTAGACAGTAGATTCACTTAAACATTTGACCATCACGCTTTGTACACAAGATTACATTATTTGGGCCTCGACGCGTCTCTATAATAAAATAATTTAGTGTTAGATTAATTTATCTTTGAGCCATATAAGTATATTTCGCTAGCAAATTGTCCCACCCATTTCGGACCTAGTCGAGAAGAACTATCTCTTGTATAGGACTTTCGATTCAAGAGCTAGAAGGATCCTCTGACCTGTCGGGTGTTGCGTCTGCTCCGGACCACTGATAGTTTATTTCGAATTTATTTTATTTATAATATTTTCGATGATTTATGCTGGGTTATGAATTTTACTTACTATGTGGTGACCGTGGTGATATGAATGTTGCAACAAAACCACCCAACTAGAGCCATTTGAATTTTGTTTTTTTTTTAATCATTTTAGTTTAGATTAGGCTGGCAGGAGCATGAGCAATCATATTCAAATAGTATTTCATCATATTCTAGACGCAACTATTATTCGTCATAATAGTTGCGTCTAGAATATACTGTGAAAAAAAGTTTTATTTATATTCTCCTGATAAGATAATTAATATTAGTTTGTTGGATCTTCAATAAAAAAATCAACTATGTGAAACATCAGGTGGCCGGAATAAGACATATTATTGACTCATTTTTCAAAAAATTACTGCATAAAACCATGTTTGAGCATCAACTAACAGGCTCAAAGAATTTTACAGTCCATTTAATTCGATTTTTGAAATAATTTACAACTGCGTCGAGGCCCTTAAGGATTAGTAAAAGTGTGTTGGTATGCGGTATTCACGTGTTCACCCTCTTAGCGGCTGAGGAGTCCGCTTCTCCTTCGCTGGCCTTCCTCTTCCGTTTGATAAGATGTGAGATGTCGGAAGCTGCAGGCTTGGGCGCGGAAGAACTGGAACTTGATGAACTAGCGATGCCACCGCTGGAAGATGACGAGCCTTCGCCGTTAGCGGAGCAAAGAGTTTCACGTACTCGTTTTATTGTCTGTGGAAATGGTAAAGAGGTTTTACAGTGACTTCAGTTATTTTACCTCAGATTTCGCATTATTGGCAAAGTTTGCCATTGGTTTGGTGTCGAAGGTAAAATAACTGTTTCTAGGCTGTAATATTACTTGGCTTGCCTAATGACATGTCAATCAAAATTTATTAGTAACTCAATGTTTTTCTTCACTTATATTTACTTGACTGTGGCATAATCAAAAGGAGGGTTAGCGATTTTAGTAAGCTGTATGTATCTAAAATCCTGCAATTCATAACAAACATGGGAATAAATATTGTTTCTCTTTATACTTCTACAATCTCTTGATATTGGATCAATTGATGAATATTTTGAATACATAATGTCAGAATGTATGAAATTCTGTGAGATGAATGCATGACTGTGTCTACATTTATTAAATAAGTCTATCTACCCCTAAAGTCCTGCGCGACATGCAACTTGTCTGTGTTAATTTTAATGTTCTATTATTGTTTTATATTTTTTTGTTTTGTCCTTTGTATGTTCTATGTGTGTTTAAATAGTGTAATTGGCTTTGGCCGTTCTATTTTAATTATATTAAATAAAATTAGATAGTTCTGACTTTTACGAAATCAAGATATTGAGTTCAGCAGAAGGCATTGCCGTGTTCGCTTACTGGGCCAGGCAAGAAATTTAACTTGAAAAAGAAAACCAGTTTTCACATAGACAAGCTAAGAAAAAAAATTGTTTTTTCTTATAGAAAGAAAGAAAGAAAGAAAAAGTGTTTATTTGCGCCCAACATGACGCATATCCCAAAAATAAATAAAAATAACAAAATACCAATATAACACCAATATATATATTGACTACCTGTCTTATGCCTTTCGACTGTCCGTAAAAATTTCAGAAAAACATTAAAAGTGTGAGGGAAATGAACAATTTGGTTCAATTAAACGCAGACCTTTTCTAAAGTGAAGCACTGGGGTCCACTTGACAGTTGGGAAGTTAATCAATTTATCTTCCTAAAGGCTATCTAAGAACTGCTTCCATGTATTTGATCATGATATTCTCTCTAAACATTGTAAATAAATGACAAGACTTGATTTAAGTTGTGTCAGGTCAACAGATAGGAAACTGAAAAAGTTTTGAAAACACAAAAAAAAAACCATGAATATAACATCAATGGCCATGATCATAACAATAATTAAGCAACAAACAAACCACATGGCCATTCATGTATTGGGTTCTATCTGAAATAACACACAGGGTACAATTTTGAACAAATTTATTTCGAAATGTTGCTAAACACAATATAAAAATGGCCTTGTGGTAGATGTTGGCTTAAAACTAAGATGAATAAGATCAAATTTAATCAGTACATTGAGCTTATGACTATGAGTATATACGTATAATTAATGCTGCTGAAAAAAGCTGCCAGTCTAGCCTAATGAGATTCCAGTCTCGTCAATTAAAAATTACTATCAGTCTAAATATGTTTATATATGGATTATGATTCAGGCATTTTGATATACAGCCTATAAATACACATTCACAAATTGTGACAATACACGATTACAATATCACAATTCAAATCAATACAGTCTTAAAATTACAATGATTAATTAACAACTTTCAGTCCTTTCAGTCAAAAATGGATAAAATTCATCTATTCCTTCGTAATCTTTCTCCAATCACAATTTCAACAATAGTAAAAGCAAGGCACACATTCATTCCAAAAGTTTAAAAAAATAATACTGAACATTATTAGTAACAGTCAAATATTAAAATTAACAATCACATACGGTGGCATGGATTTAGTAATTTGGCACATAATAAATTTAGGAACAAATTCTTTTTGTAACAAATATCACAATGTCATGGAATGTCAACATTCGACCTACACTTAAAAGCAAAGCTTATTATTTCACAAAAGTATATTTTAAGATTTTTTTAAGGTAAGCTACTCAAATTGTACTTTATGTTTCGACTTTATTAGTCTGCAACAGATTTAATTAAAAAAGCCTTTTGCAACAAAACGAAATGTCATCAAAACTTAAGCATGACATTCCAGTTGACAATGTGTCCTCTCCTTAATAATCATATTACGAAGCATCTTCCTAGTAACCTCAATGCAATCGCAGGGTCTTACCTCAGCCTTATAGTCCATCATATCCTGAATCTTCTCCTGAATTTCAGGCAAGAGTTCCTTCAACTCCTTAATTTCACCTTCGACAGAATAGAATGGGTCTGCAGTGGTGAATTTCTTGACGGTGGCGTCGTCGACAACGGCAGCAGGGTTCTCCAATGTCTTGATGCGTGTTTCCAGAATGTTGGCTGCATTCTTGAAGTGTGTGATCGCGTCTTCGAAGTTTGATGCCAGAGAATTAGCCAGACCTGTAAGACAAAAGTAAATGAATGTACCGAAACTTGAATGATAATTCAATGCATATTTATTTTAAAACATGCTACTATTAATTAATTAATCAATAATTTTTATTGTCTTACCAATTTGATAATGAGTCTCAGCAATACGCCTGTCGTCACTACGGTACAATTCCTTCTGGAGATCCAGGCAGCTCTCTGAAATTCACAGAAAATATAATGTAAAGAAACACTTTCAAAAAAGAAAAAATCATACTGTTTGGACAACTTAAGTCCTTAGAAAAATGAAGACCTCAATAAAGACTTTTGGGTCATGAACACATCACCTCTTGTCACATCAAATTGACATTCAATTCAATCTTTTTTATATAAAAGGAGAAACCTACTGACATATCAATGCACAGCGGAAACTCCATTTTTGCAGTTTCCTTTAGTGAGCTCTAAGAGGGGATTTTTCTAAAATTCACCCCCTAAATGGATGAGGTGGAGATTCAAAGTTTGTATCTTTACATAAATGTAGCCGAATCCGCTGACAAAAGCTAGTAGTATAATATGAAGAAAAGAATGTGAATGTGTGTTAGTTCTCATCTCCATTATATTTCTGGCGTAATTACCTAGATTATATTGTATATGTTTAGATTTGGGTATTGGAGGATATTATAGTGGTAATAATGGTATTTACGCATATCAATGACCGCCTTGTCGTAGGTCTCGCTCTCCAGCGCCACCTCGCCCAGCGCGAGATGCACGTCGGCCAGCAGGGCACGGGCTGCATCGCCGCCGCAGTCTTGCACGCGACGGTACAGGATGCTGCGGGCTAAGTCTAGAGAGAGAAACAAATAATATTATTAACTTTTTTTATAAGTAAGACCAGCACTGGATTTGTCTCATAAACTGATTGCCTATGAAATTTTTTTAAGTCCTTGGAACTAGACTTTGTTATAAACACAACATACCCTTAGTTCCGAATTACATCAAAAGCGATTATATCGCGAATCCGACCAAATTTAACAATCACAAACTGTGTGACTGTTGAATACTACTTGTGACGTTGCGCGTTGGTCGGATTCGCGATATAATCGCTTTTGACGCCATTCGGAACTCGGGGTTAGACACATACGGGAGTGTCTGCACTTGGGACACATTCTGACTTGTGATCTAAGTCAGATATTGGGGACACTGTGATTACTTTATGCCTCACTATATTCTGTTGTGGAGACGGCCGGTGCAGAACGCGAGGACCATACTTGCCCAACTCACACGCCGCCACTCGACTTTCAGACGCAGTCCGCTATAGCCACTACTCAAATTATCATCATTGATAAATTTATCATTAGGTATAACACAGTGCACTTTTTAGTTGAAGTCCTGTAAATACGTATCCGTACGTCGTTTGTTTTACATAAATACTGTTAAAGCTTTATATATTTGTATATTTGAACCTGGAACAATATGTATGCTAAAGTTCCCTAACCTAACTTTTAACCCCTAACCCCTAACCTCCCCCCCTAACCTAACTCTATGAAAAAAAAAAAAAGACTTCTTTCTTTGTTTTACCAACTTCAAAACAGGAAAAGGTTATAATTATGATATCTTTTAAGGATTAAATTCTTCATTTCATCTTTCACATTGTAAAATTATAACTTTTTATAATGGTAGTAGAACTTACCAAGCATTTCCCACGCTAGCTGCAAGTTATCAACGTCATCTTCAGCCTCAGCATCAACGTTCATAGCAGATTCGTCATGATCACCATTAGTGGTTCCCTGTTAATATAGAAAAAATTATAACAAAACCATAACTTGAGGTCTGATGCTGTCACTCAGTCATAGGCATCTAAAATAGGGAATAATATGTATGTAATTCAAATAAGGATCAAATATTTTATTTAAAGAAATTTACTTCAGAACTTCAGCCTTGAAACTATTAAAAAATGCAAAATAACTATGTAAAATTTGTTTTTTTTTTTTTTGTTTTTAAAAAAGAAAAGTTTCTTGTACCATGCACTAGCTTTTGATATTTTATAAGTCTATAGAATTTGTGAAATAAAATATAAATGTAAGACAAAAGGTAGCTTATCAAATCACTAGTACAATGCGTTCCAAATGAGAATAGGATTGATTGCATGATGTGACGTCACGATTAATTCATGAATCCCCAAGCGACCACCGGTGGCCGCGCATCTATTGTCTTACTATTGTGTCTCTAATTGACGGTATCTGAAGGGTTAACGAGGAAAGAAATTTTGAAACTTTAATTATTTTACAAATTTAATTTATTTATGAACTGTGAACGAAAAAAGTTCAATCAGAATTCAGTTCTTCAATTTTACTCATCTCCAAGTTCCTCAATTTTGACCAAATTTTTTAGATTTGACAGTAAATCGTGACGTCACAACAAAAAATCGATCCTATTCTAATTTGGAATGCACAATAGATCTAATATTTCACAAAAAAAAAATACATGCTCATTAGAGGCAGTTAATGCAACATGACATTCTGTACCAAAGACAACACTGGTGGGTAAAAATCATCTCAAACAATGGCTTCTAAATGAAAACTTAGTCAATAATAACAAAAGAACACATTTAAAATAACTCTCTTTATATAAATAGTATAAATAAAGCCATGCAATAAGTTTTTTAGTAAGTAGGGAAAATTTGAAAATAGATAAGTATTTCCTGAGATAGTTAATCTCAGGATATATACTAATCGATTCCTAAACAAACAATTTTAAGATGATGCAAAAAACTCACAGGTTCCTCATTTTCTTCAGCTGCAGTACTGCTGCCGGGCTCATCTTCCTTAGTGGTAGACTCAGGTTCTACTTTCTCTACATCTCCATTCTCTTTCTTTTCTTCTTCTGGTTCAGCCTCAGCTTCCGCTTCTGCCTCACCATTCTCACAGTTTTCTCCATTCTCTTCTTGTTCTAAAGAAAACATTAATTTAGATTTTATAATATTTTAAATTTAGAATTGAGAAAATTTTGTCTATTGACCTTGCAAGCAGCTCATAAAAATAGCTAATAGACTCAGCTTTAATTTAGAAGAGACGTCACACCTATGTTATTTCATAGGTGTGAAGTTGCATTAAGAAATTATAATAATTGCTTGTTTGCTCATTATGGACGTCAACTTCCAATATATCACATGCACCAATACATAGTGATACCAATGTGACACATACTTATTTTTAATCCTTGCATTACTGATGTTTGACATACCATCATTATCCTCTTCTTCCTCATCAGCATTGCCTGACCCTGGCACACCATCTCCAAGAACACCACTTTCTTCTCTTGACAAGCCAAGTAGTGCCTTTCCATACCTATGAAGTAAAAGAAAAAAAATGCATCAATTAAAATAAAGTACCTACTTAAAAGTTGCTATGTTGATTTATCTTTGTTTTTAAATTGTAGATAAGAATATCTTTGCAAATTCCTTTTTAATCATTGGAATTTAATGTTATAAAAATTTATTTTAATTCATGAATCCCAAAGCGAATGCCGGCGTTCACGCACCTATTGTCTTACTATTGTGTCTTTAATAACCACAATTGAAAATTAAAATTTAGTGCTAAATAAATGTACATGTTTTGATAAGAATCATTTATTTAGCACACAGATACACATAGTGAAGAAAGAAGTACTTATGTAGAAATGTTTATTAAAATAATACAACATGGCTGGCTAATGGCTGCACCAAATAGGTCAGTTCAGCATAATGCCAGACTAATATGCAGCTGTTGCTTAACCCTTCAGATACTGTCAATTAGAAACACAATAGTAAGACAATAGATGCGCGGCCACCGGTGGTCGCTTGGGGATTCATGAATTAATGCTGGTTTTCAAGTGGACCTTACTTATGAATGTACAGATGTAAATTTCTCAGTTCTATGGACTACCAAAAAAAAGCAAATAAAAAGACATCACAATAGAGAGCTGGAAGTTTACTTCACAGGTACTAATCTAACAGACACATCTATACATTATTGATTGATTAACAAACTTCACTAAAACACTCGGCGTTATTGATTAAATATCATTATAATGTAACTTACCACAAGTAAGCCTCAGCACATTGATCTGCAGTGTCTCCGTGCTCTTTAGCGAGGCCCTCACAGGCTTCAGCAAGAGAGCTGGCCGCTGCACTAAAATCTCTCACAGCCAGATGTCTGCGGCCCGCAGCAAGCAGCTCTGTTGGGGATGATGTTGACACTTCGGATGCCTCAGTCATCTGAAGACAAAGACAACAATCTTATTTTTATATTGAAGGTATTAATGGTTATTGTCTTTATTATTTTACCTCTTTCTTTTGAATTAGTACCTATGAAACTAGTTAGAATAAAAAGTCCAGACAAAAGATTAGTTCTGTTAGTGCATTGATTTAGGTCAGAATGGTTTAGAAAGATGAATCTAGAAAATAATAAGAAATTTTATGCAAAAGCCCACTACTAATTGTCCAGTACAAGTTACTGTTTTATTTTACGAACTTTGCGATAGAACAGTGTGAGAACTCAATACGGCTAACGAGTATTCAAGTCGTATGGTGTGTGAGCGCCAATTTATTAGATGAATGTCAATTACAGGGCATTGCGTCCTACTTTTTACCGCAATAAAGCCGTTTTACGATAGATACTAACGAAACACTTGCGGTGAAAGAGACAATAACTTTCTTTTCTTCATTTCCACGATGTAACGGTCAGCGGTAATATAACAATACCTACATCAATAAATACAATAGGCAACTAACAAATTCCACGTGGAAGGGCCGAAAATGTCTCTCAAAACGAAAATATTTTGTAGAAACTACATAAATATTGAAGAATTACAATCGAAATGATAAAATATTACCATGAACACTGAAGATTTAGTGCAAGAACCCCGCCAAAATGTTGGATTCCGCAATCGATGAGTAACGAACGTGAAAGTTTATAACAAGGTAAATACTTACTTTGGTGGTTTTTTTTGAGTAATAGTAGAATTTCAATACAAAACTATTAGTAAATTCAATGCAAAAACTAATAAAACTTAGAATTATGCACGCGTGTCGCCGATTCCGTTTACTTGCTTGCCGTTTTTAAAACAGATTAAAAAATAACCAATGAACTTAACTGACGCATGACAACTGAAACGTCAACGAAATGTCAATATCTATATGACAGTAGTCCATAGCATTCGTTTCTCTATGGGCGTCTGTCGCGCGCAAATTCGAAAAAGCCAAGTCCATACCCGCGACTTTTTAAAAACAATTTCCATGAAAATTAATGCCTTCGTATTATTTATATATTTAAACTACTAACTATCTTCTTTCCACGGGCTAGAGCAGTTGTTGCAGGTGTACAAAACTTCAAATGGTGCAAATATAACAACCTTATTGGGAGACTGGGTCACGGGGTCCGAGCGTTGATTGAGTTTCTCCAGTCCTGACATCAGCAAGCATCAGTTCATTGACCCTACATGACCATAGAACCGAACTTTTTCCAGTCAAAAGTCTTTTATTTTAGTTACCTATTGCCTACTTGAGAACTTTTGTCATCGACAATGATGTGGACGAATTTTCAGAATCTCAATGGGTTTTCCCCTCCCCATGTTATCTCACTTGTTGCTATATTTTTGTAGGAATAATAGTTTGTCTATTGGTACTTTGTAATTTATTTATTTGTATCTCTAATTTATAAGTAACAGTTTTTTACCCAACTACAACAGTAAAAAAAATCTTTTACTTTTAGAACAAACGACACGTACCAAATAAGAACCAAAAAAAGAATTCGTATTATTATTCGATTTCGATTAGTGGAACTGATAATATTATCATTCGTTTATTTCAGATACATTATAGTCGTCCATATTTATTAAAATACTAGCTTTTGCCCGCGGCTTCACCCGCGTACATAATCCCAGGATAAAAAGTATCCTATGTGTTATTCTGGTCTACTCGTGTACCAAGTTTCATCGAGATCCGTTCAGTAGTTTTTGCCTGAAAGAGTAACAAACATCCATACATCCATCCATACTTACAAACTTTCGCATTTATAATATTAGTAGGATAGTAGGATGAATGTCTATAGTTTTGTTAACAAAACTTAATATTATGTTGGTAACTAAGACGGCCTATTTTTTTTTGGTGGTTAAAAAACATTCATATGACATACCCGCCCTTGGGCGGAGCGGGAAATAGTGTCAAACAGTTACTGACTAAAATACTCACCCTTTCCTTCTTGCCTTTAGTACCGGGACCGAGCTTCCCTTTCGGATAACCCTGGCCCCAGTAGGCTTCGACCCGGCTGGGCCCCTGCTACTGCTGAGTGCTGACACTCCTTGAGGCGCGAGGGAACAGTGCACGCCGTAGACGACTTGGGTTCGGTCCGGACAGTTACCCGACGGTTGGATAGCGAGATACCCCTTGCTCGCCGTCCGCAAGCCCGCGCTCATGGTGGCCGGAAATGGGGATCGGAATCCCGGTGGCGGCTGAGGCACTGAGAGCGCTCCATTGCTAGCATTACTACTTCGCAGAAGGAGGCGACCGCCTGCCACTCCTCCTCGCTCCTGACCATGGCCTGTACCAAGGCCCGGCGCGAGAGATCGCCGCCACCGATCGCCCCCACGAGGGCACAATCCTTACTTAACCCTTCAGATACCGTCAATTAGAGACACAATAGTAAGACAATAGATGCGCGGCCACCGGTGGTCGCTTGGGGATTCATGAATTAATATTATAAAAGCGAAAGTGAGTTTGTTTGTTACATCTTTACGCCTAAATGGCAAAACCAATTTTGATAAAATTTGGTACCTACACGGAATAAACCGTGTCCTGGAATAGGACACAGGATACTTTTTATCCCGGAAGAATGTTCCCTTGGGATAATTTTCTGCTATCACGCGGGCGAAGCCGCTGGGAGCAACTAGTTAAAAATAATAGGAAAAAAGGTAAATTTTTATTTTCTTCAACGTAATACAAGAATAATAAACTTATCTTTCTTTTAATTAATTTATGTTTGTTGTTGAAAATTAGGTACCTACTGTAATTTTTACAAGAATTAATATTTTACATCTATTATAAGTAGGCACTTAGGTATATCCAATTAATAACGGTGCAGCTTGCATCATGTAATGACACAGGGTGGGTAACTATCGACTTTTCCCCCGCCCCACCCAAAGCGGTCACCCGCCCAATCAAACTTTAGTAATGTTTGCGTATTATCGAGACGCATATCGATAGAGTGACGTAATAATATTTACATTTCTATTATTTATAATTTAGTTTAAATTCCTGGTTAAAAGAAAATCAGAATAAGACCAGGGTGCCTACAATTTAATATCTCTACCCGCAAGCAAAATATTTTCTTGTAAAATGGCAGCAAGAAAGAAATAATTAATCAAAATCCTTTTGCCATAAAATTTCGAGAGTACCTATTAGCGATTTTTCTATTGTAAGCATTGTATTATATATGGGATAGTTAAATTCATCCAGATTGCGTTTAGTATCTAATAAGGATGACCGCCCTAGAAACAGGATATCATATCGCGTATCTAACGATTCTGTTTGGCTAGAGCCCTGCCTTCACATCCAAAATCGTATAAATACATGCGGCACTATCAGCTAGTAGTTTGAGAGCTGGTCAATAGATAAATATCAAGCTTGTGATTCATTCCTTAAACTAGAGTAATTATAACGGAGCTAATTTATCTCGGAGCATTTAGCTAGGTTTTACTTTAATTTGCGGCAAAGGGTAGATACCTTCCTAAACATCACGATCCCTAGATACGATGATACAGAGAATTTACTGACAGTGCTAAAATAATTTTTTGTTATATTTTTATAAAATTTTGACGTAGTTTAAGTATCTTGTTATTTAAGAAACTAGAAGTTAAGATTTGGTAATAATATAATAGTTTAAGACAACTTGCCTACATTACAGATTTTTTACACATTTGTATTGTACTATAAAATCATTTTGATTATTTGTTAATTTTCAATTATTTTAGCTCTTCTCGCCTGAAACACAGGAAATTAGCCTAGTTCTGGCATGAAAGACTCATAATTAAAGATTTATATTTAAGAGTTTATTAATTTATCCCGTAAAGAATTTTGAATAAAATATTATTATTATACTTACTTTTCAATGAACACAAATGAAACACCGTAAAATAGGTACTACTACCAAAATCTTTATAGGAAATAGATACCTTGTCCACTTGACTGATGTATATAAAACCCCATTAGAACCTTTCATTCAAATGTCCAGCTATAATCAACGCAATCAAGCTTCTACGCACCTAAATATCCACCTAAGTACGAGTACCAATCGGACACAATCACAGTTTACTAGCTATCGATAAAACAGTTTTCCCTAGCGCCAGCACTACGGACCGCTTCATTTTCCCACTTTCCCTCAGTTTGTCTGCAACGGGTGGACCGGCAGCTCGTGCTCACGTGCGGCCTCCTTCGCGAACCTATTACAACCCTTTATTGACATACCTACCACGCGAGATCGGAATACAAAGTTTGTCGATACCATTTAAAAAATGTGACAAAAGACTTAAATATTTTTCATGCGAGGTGGTGTGAACCCCAATAAGTAAGTTTGGTTTTATTTGTTTATTAGTAATTTTTTTGTGTTACGTTTGCCATAACTAAGGGTGAAAGCTTACAAATATTTACCATGCCTTTTTGTAGTTACCTATTGCATGTCTTTGTTAGATTTCCGCCTAAACTTTTTTTTTATGGCCCTTACAACAAATTGGTGTTGTGGTAGGTAATCTATACAAATATCTCCTAGATTAAGGTCGTTCAGTGAACCCATACGATTTATTAGGGCTATGTAGATAGTAAACTATTCACACAGTAGGTACAACTAATTACTTTTGCCTTTACGGAACTTTTTAAATTGATACTCGTACTGAAACCGATTTCAATCGTTATATTCCTCTACTATTATCATTATCGCCCCACTGTATCACCATGTGATAGTTAATTACTCGAGTGACCTTTACTGAAGGTTTATATAGGTATAAGTGCTTGCCTGCTGTAAGTACCTGGGGTGTATACTTGGCTTTTGTGTTACTACTCATTTAGATACTTACTAAGTACCTTTCACGAATATCGGCATAGTAAGCGAAATCCTAGTCGTCACGAAAATTAAGTTTTAGTAACGAAGTACAATTTTACTAATCACGAGAATTTTACTAAGACAAAAGACAATTGATCAGATACTTCAGGTAGTTTTAACTTTCAGTTTTCATTCTCCATTATCTAGGTACATCTACATACACATATTTATTATATGTTATCTCTTTTTTGTATTTTTGTGTGTACATAAATTATAAAATAAATAAATAAATACACTAGTATTTAAAGATGTAAAGTTTTTTATGTTTTTTTTTTGTTTGTAATCTATAATATAATATTATATAGTAATCTCTGGAAGTCCTGGTCCGATTGCAAATTTTTTTCCACCGATAGAAAGCTGCTTTATTTCTGGGTGACATAGGCTATAATTTATGTACGCAGGCAAAGCCGCGGGCAAAAGCTAGTGTGAAACAAAGTCACTTTTTGCGCCTACTTAAGTATCCGCTAACTCTTAAAACATGTTACGGATTTTAAAGCGATTTTCCGAAACGAAGTCTAAGGTGTATATTTTTCACCCGTGCAAAGCTGTGCTGGGTCACTAATCGATACTTATATTATATTATAAAGAGGTAAAGTCGGTTTTTTTGTTTGGAGGAGGTAATCTATGGAAGTACTGGTCCGATTGCTAAATTTTTTTCGCCAATAGAAAGCTGCTTTATTCCTGAGTGACATAGGCTATATTTTATGTACGCGAGCAAAGCCACGGACAAAAAGTAGTAAAATATAAATTGTGCCGATCTAATGTCCCATGTGTTTCTTAGCTATGTCGGGTGATCACCATCAACGACCCGGCAGGGAATCGACCGCTATTAAAATACAGCAATTTCATAAACCCAAAAGTGTTTTGCAACAGGCTGTTTAAACGCGCCCTAATCAAACTTAGAACGATAAAAAATAAGGAGGCTGTTGGCCACGGCCCACGGCCCACGGCCCACGATCACTAAGGCAAAACAATCAAAAAGTTTTTATTCATTTGTCTGAACCTGTTTGCCGGAATACCAAACTGAAACTTTTAAAGGCAATTATTTAAGTTTTTTGTGCTTTAGAAGAAGCTTTTTCGTCGAATGGAGGTATTTATGTTGGATTTAACGATAGTTTTCTGCACTAGGCGGTCAGTTTAGTAAATGTAATATAATGAAAATGGAAGAAGTCACAGGCTCCTGAAATACAGGCTCCAAGCCTAGCTCAGGACCCAGGGTTTCACTTATTTGTACATGTCTTACAACAGTAAATAACAATTATTATTATTTCCTTTATTCATCATAAACACCAATTTTTATTTTTAAATATTTTTTAAACAAAGTCATACAAAAAAAAAAACATTTAAAATTATAAAAAATATTAGCTCATCGGAAACAGGGCCCAAATTAATGGTGGTCAGGGCTCCTGAAGTCCTGAGAGAGGAACCACCGGACAACACGCGCCGTGTCCAGAAGTACTGCTTTCTGGATCAAGCTCTATTACCTACTATTATTATTAGTTTCGTTAAAAATAATTTCCAATATTATATATATTTATTTTATAGTTATTGTACACAGGAAGAAGATAGAGTATTTTAAAAATTGTACAAAGGCTTATTGTGATTGTTATTATTATTTGTAACAAAGAAGCAAACCTTGTGAGAGGATCCAACTGTCGATTAAGCTCGCCTATATAATTTTATCAGCTATCTTGATTAAAATTTTTTTTTTACTTTGTGTACCTTAAAAATAAGAGCACGAGTCAGTACAAATATGCTAAAAGTAAGTCCCATTTAGAAGCTGTCTAAAGCTGACTTACCTATTTATTTATCTAATTATTTAATGTTTCACGCACTCAAGAGTACAAAGGTGGACTTCATTTAATGCCTTAAGCATTTTCTTCCAGTCAACCTTTGAGTAATAAGGAGAAAAATAGTGGTAGGTGCAATAATAGAGAGAGAAAAAAGCGAATACAAGAATAGATATACTAATATACCATAGAATAAATATACTAATAAATCATAGCATGAATATAATACAATTATACAATATATAGGATTTTTTTTTGCTATGGGGATAATCATCGTATGACAAAACCCGCTCTTGGGTGGAGCGGGAGATAGTGTCAAACTCTTACTGACTAAAAACCCCACCCCGTTCCTTCTAGCCTTCATACCGGGGCTCGAGTTTCCTTTCGGATAACCCTGGCCCCAGTAGGCTTTTTTTTACGGTGGCTAAAAATCTTCTTATGACAACCCCCGCTCTTGGGTGGAACGGGAGATAGTGTCAGAGTCTTACTGACTAAAAACCCACCCCACTCCTTCTAGCCTCTTCAAACCGGAGCACGAGCTCCCTTTCAGACAACCCTGTCCCCAGTAAGCTTCGACCCAGTTGGGCCCCTCCTGCTGCTGACAACTCCTTGAGGCGCGCGGGAACAGTGCGCGCCGTCGACGTCTTGGACTCGGTCCATTACCGGACGATTGGACAGCGAGCTACCCATGGCTCGCCGTCTGCGACCCCACGTCTACAGTGGCGGTGGCCGGAAATCGGGATCGGAATCCCGGCGGCGGCGGCGAGGACGCCGTTGCCTGATGCGGTCGGCCTCGTCCTTTGCAAGCATTACTGCTTCGCAGAAGGAGGCGACCGCCTGCCATTCCTCCTCGCTCCGGACCATGGCCTCGACCAGGGCTCGGCGCGAGAGGTCTCCGCCGCCGATCGCCCCCACGAGGGCACGGCGATGCTCCGCCCAGGCAGGGCACACCTCGACGGTGTGCTCCACCGTGTCCTCCGGGCGTTGCGCACAGTGGCGACACCCGGGCGTCTCTTCCGCCTGAATCCGATGCAGGAACCTCCCGAACTTGCCATGTCCGGTGAGGACCTGCGTCATGCGGAAGGTAAGGACGCCGTGAGGTCTTTCCAGCCACGCCTCAAAGAGGGGACTTACCGCCATAATCGTGGCGTGCCCAGCACTGGGTTGCGATATATAGGGCGAATATATAGGGTGACTGGCAATTAGTGTACGATACTTAAACATGTGATCCGAAATCGCGAATAAAATTCAGCTGTTCAGTACATTAGGCAAACATAAATGTACTAAACAGCAGATATTTTTTCGCGATTTCAGGTTTGTTCTCATAGTAAAAGTTGTTGGTTATCTTGAGCACAATCACGTGTTTGTATTGTACACTAATTACCAGTTACCCTATATACTCAAATTAATACACTACATACAAAACTAAAATGGTCAAACAATTGGTCTAAATCAACAATAAAAAAACAATAAGAAAATGGCCTATTAGTCTTATATAAATATGGATACTCGTATGTAAGTATCAAAGCCCAAAGAAAATTGAAAATTTACGTCATAACTCCAGTATGAGGTCAGAATTTGTATCTGTTTATGTAAACTAGATAACGATACAATAAACAGGGATGCAAACCACAAATTGCGAACATCAACCATACATTTCACAAAGCTGTGTTATGTTTTAATACCTGAATGGGTAGGTACTGGTAAACGAGGCCGTTAAATTTTATGAGTCAATTTATTAGGGTTTGGACACAGGATGGGGTAAAAGAAAGGAAAAGCATAGCTTTATGCTACTCTTTAAAACAAAAACCGGCTGGGTAATAAATAGAAAGAAAGAAAGAAGAAAGAAAGAAACACGTTTATTTGGCACACAGGTATGTACCTACACACAATGAGATAACACTATAATTATGGTATACAAACTTAAACCTAGAATACATCTACATTGTATGTCTCACGGCTGCGCCAAATAGGTCCAGTTCAGCATGATGCCAGGCCACTACGTAGCAGTTGCCTGACGCTGGTTTTCAACTGAACCTTGCTATGAGTCTACGGATGCTAATCAGTTGTGTAAATGGATAAACATTTTAGGTTGAAACCGAAATAATTGTTGAGCACAGTTCGTCTGTGTGTCTCTATCATCAATTCATCACCTTCTTGCCCTTGTCATAATTATGTTACTTGGAGTCCGCGCAGCACGTTTTTTTTTTTTCATTCATTCCGTCTTCCGTCCGTCAACCGTCACGCCATCACGCAAAAACTCAATCTGCCTAACTTTTTCCAACTATGTCGGTGTCATCTTCCAACCTAGCCGGATTCAGCTGACTAGGCATTAGGCACCGACCTGACTTGCTCCTTTTCTTACATATAATTTCTCACACAAGTCATCTACCTTTCCTTTGCCCTTCCTCGCCCTTTTCACCCATCCACATTTATATTCATAACTCTTTTAGTTACCTACTTCGTCTGCATCATCATCTGGTTTATTTGCCCCTTGAATCTATCTATCTACTAGTTACGTACATACATAAATCTTAAGGAACCTTTTCTCTAATACGAGAAAGTAATCAGTGTTAGCTTGCTTGGCGTGACTTGCCTAACATGCAGCTAAAAAAAAATTGTATAAAATCATTTCGCATTGAGCGAAAGAGAAATAAAAATGTTTTTGGGCATTTCGGGTATAAAGTTCTCTTAGCCTGGGACGGCCAATCGGGTAAAATATAATACAATACTTGCAAAGAAAGGGAAAATAAATAACCCGAAACGAATACACTTGACCATTTCTCCCCTTTATAGGCATGTTTTGGCGTTAGGGAGAGGGACGAATATTTCGTGGGCGTGCCAAGAATACCAAAATCAGCACTTCGAAATAAGTAGGTTATGAATGTAGGAGATTAATTTGGCTTGGTTGACCGTGATTACCCGAGTCACAAAGCTGGGCCAATTCATCAGACTTATTTTCACTTATCAGACCTAAAAGTATCTAGCATTCTTCTTGGTCTAGGCTGGTCTAGGCACGCTAAATTATAAAATAAGTATTAAAATTCTGGTCGTGCCTTTGCATGTATGAATTATTTGGTATTTTCTGAAGTGTAAACGCGTTTGTCACACGCAAATATATGGGATTAGTGTGAATATTTCCAACGAGCTTTGTATTCAACATGCGGCTTTATTCGTGTAGACGGCTCATACACTCGGTGTTGGTTTTGTGAGCTTATTGAATTTTTTTTTACTGTTATCTTTTGATTTTTTTTTATCTTGTAGTTATATACTGCTGCAGTGAACTTTTTTGCACTTTAAAAATCTACGTAAACATAATTTTGCAACACTTCATTTGAATATAATTTCTGTTGAATTAATAATAAACTGGATTGAAACTCTCGAATCGTGGGGTCCGAGTGCTCACAAATTATTTAAAGAACTTTCGAAACGCCTCGTTGACACTTCACGTGACCCACGGGCTGGCTTTTACTTCGGTCAAAGGATAAGCATTGCCATTCAGCGTGGCAATGCCGCCAGTCTTTTTGGGTACATTACCAGTCGACAGCGATGCGGAGGAATTTTTCGACGCCTTATTTTAAATTGCCATTTTTTTTTTAGTTCTTTAGGGTTTTATTTTTATATTTTAAGTTAGTTTTAATTAAATTAAGTTAGTTTTAATATCTTTCCTTTGTAATTACTCTTAAGATTTTATGTAACCATTTTACCAAATTTTACCCTGAATATAATAACTATAATGACGGTGAAACACTTCCAAATGCTGTCTCAATTATTTTACCAAATGGAAGACCACTCGCTGATTTTGTATACCGCATTTAGCTAAAACTTCGGTTCTCCAGTAGGTACTTTAGTCTCACAAACTGGCGATTTCCGAGGCTCGGCCAGTTTACGACTACTATTCCGACCTTTGTCCCCACACGACTCTAACATCTCACCCGGAGCGATAAACAGCCGGTTTATTATGACAATTTCCTTTGTTGACAACGAAATGAGTAAATGCAGATCCATCTGGAGGCCAAAGACGAGTTGATATGTGTAATATTGTATGCTAGGGAAGTTACCGAGGGTATTTAGCGAGAAGGCGAAGGTGAACAAGAAAAATCGACTTATATTGGTAATTAGGGGTTAATGTATACGTAAAAGAAACCGATAACATGTCGCAATAATAACACCGCCTCCGCGTTAAAAATTCATTAAAATTCAACGCGTTGAGTTACGTGCACTAAAAATTTAACAGTGGAATTGTGGAGTGTTAAATTACAAGGATTCGTGTGGGCAAGTTTTCGACTCTTCTGGTTGCGGCTTTGTCATCTAACCGGCAATTTCTCAGGAGCAATTTCTTAGAATAGGGTAGTTTCCTGGGTCAAAATAACTACATTTTATTTAGTCCGTGTTTTAGATTATAAAAAAATATTGGACACGTATTTTTTCTTTTTTAGATTAAACAAAAAATAACAAAGATACAGCTCATTAAAGTTACGTGTGACGTCACCCCGTGCGAAAAAATGTAGCACGGTGTGACGTTACACGTAACTTTAATGGGCTATAATAATAATAATAATTTAACTTTTATTTCAGACCAAGTCCATAGTGTTAGTAGTAACAAAAGCTTAATATGTAAAGTTAGCAGGTACATAATTACAAATAAAACAATTGAAAAAAATTAAATAAAATTGGATTGAAATTGAATTTGAATTAAATTAAACACAATAATAAATCGAAATAAATTAAATTAGAATAAAATTAACTAAGTCATAGACAATAACACTTAAAATTTTGAATGGAGTTGTAACCACCTCTGTACCATCGGGGAGTCTATATCTTTGTCATTTTTGGTTTAATTTACAAATAAAAAAATACGTGTCCCTTATTTTTGAATAATCTAAAAGACGGACTAATTATATTTTTTTAGGCAACTAGCCCATTGAAACTTAAGGAGAAACAGACTAACTATCGCACAATCGAAACTACTTACTGGGACTAGAAGCGAGGAGTGAAATTTTGCACAAAACTTCCTTTTATGACGATCCGCCGATGTACTAAGAGAGGATTTTCCAAAATTCACTCCCTAAGGGGATGAAATCGAAGTCCAAAGTTTGCGAAGCCGCTGGCAGATCCTAGTTTTCAATATTAACTGAACTTAATTCGAAGTTTTAACATTAATTTGATGAACCTTCATTACGGAGACCTCGGTTACACCACTGTATTCGCCTTAACGCGGACGCGGTTTCAAAGGTGTAACTAAAGGCTCCTTGCCTTTGGTTACACCTTGAATCCGCATCCGCCAGTTGCGGAGGTGAATGCGAAATTCAATTAAAATTACAACCATTTTACATACTTATACCTTTATGATTTACAGTTCTTTGTGATTTTTATAATAGCTCAAAAGCTAAAGTTAAATTTATTCATAGCTGATGACGTATTGTTATGTTACCTGCCACTTGCCAGGCAGGAGTTAATTACCGTGCGTACTTGAAATGCTATGACTCATCACTAAAAGAAAATCCAGCCTTACCTATAAGAACGGAGAGTTCAGGAGATCTCAGTCTTCAATTATTTTTGTTCTGGTATGTAACTATGTCTTTATGTTTTTTGTCCTCAGGTGAGGAGTATAGTCTCCTCGGCGACCAGATGATCAGTTTCAGTGTTATAGGGAGCGAGGAAAGGCCACAAAAATTGCTCCCCACGGCAGTCCAGCGCGTGCGTACATCGCCTACCACAAGCTCGGGGCAGGCATGGAGGCCCAGACCACCACGCCGCAAACCGAGTGCGAATGTGGTGTACACCCTTCAGTGTTCTACCTGCTGGCCACCTTGCTCCTCACCAGGTTCGTTTTATTATTCTTAACTTTTTTTTCTTCTCTCTTTTGTGATAGATGGTCTCCTAGTACTAGTCAGGTTGCTTTGATTTTTGTGTGATATCAAATCAATATATTTTTAACCGACTTCCAAAGCAGAAGGAGGTATTCAAGTCGTCTGAATTTTGTTTTTTTATGTCTTGTTCAGCGATATCTTCACCAAATGTGATGATTCTTTTTTGTTTCAAAGACTGTGTCTGCCGGGTGGTGCCATTTTATCCCAGATTATCTAAAAAACTTTGAAGGTAGAGCATGGAACACTTCAATAAATGATAGCAAATCTTCCGGGTTTGTTAACAAAACATCACGCCAGTACGCTCTGATAGAGACCGCTGACGTGTTTAAGTTCACACTGGTATACCCTCATTTCACCAATTATGTTTAAAGTCCATGTAATTGAGTTTATTAATTCGCTCATAAGTTTTTGTTTTATGGGCTGATCTTGGTGATTCTCTTTGTGTTTGGTTATGTTATAACTCCAAAAAAATCCTATTTATTACATTTTATTTGAACAGAGGTTTTTCGGCATAGGCAGGCACCTATGCCGAAAAAATATGTAAATTGAGTAATAATGTTTTTTTTAATTCCTATTGGTATATTACCAGAAAACTTTCGGAAGTTGGTATTCTAAAACGATTAACAATCGACTCCTTTAATAAAGCTGACGCTAAATAGCCCTTGATAGACAGAAGTGATTAAAAAGACAAACGGCCTAAATCCTGTATTTTCAAAAAACTAAAGAGTGTAGCAAGACTCGAAAAACTGTAGAGTCTAGTAAGATTCTATTGTTTTCAGAATACCAGTAGGTTGTATTTTGTTTCATCGTCTTCAGTCGCACTGAATGCATATTAAGTTACAGTTTTTATAATAAGGCATTATGAGCTTTTATCTTTTATAAAACCTGATCCAAAACAGCTGCATGCTTTCAGTGAAATTATTGTGGATGAGGGACGCCTGTTGTAAGTGTATTACAATCGATCAATCATATCTTGAGACTTTCCATCAAACTCTGAGACAATACAAATCTACCTAAGTACCAAGAAATCCATAGAGCCGGTTTCTAAATTAAAACTCTGGAAAACGTTTACCCTAATTTATTACCAAAGTCTGACAGGTTTTCAGAGTACAAGTATATATTGAATATTTATGTAGCTATTATACCTACATGGATAATCACTTAGGACGACTAAAGGAATTCAGGTAGGTTTATATCAGTAAATGTCTGACACTCCCTCTCGCTCGAACTAGAGTGAAAAGTCATTTGATTGATTTGGAAAAAGGGTACAAAAATATAATACAGAAATCGGGCTTTTGACCTGGTTTTTGTAGTCAAGAACGTGTTAAAACAAACTTTAATGAAATAGTAATATCATTTTGTATGCTTACTTACCTAGTAATTATATTGGTAGATATAAGGTGTACATACAATCAGTCGAATTATAGCTCTATTGTGGAACGCACGTCTTTTAGGTAAGTATTCTACAACGCCCGAATATTACCTACTTACACATTTATTTGCGTAAAATGTGGTGATCCAAAAAGTGTTATTATAACTGCAAAGTGTATGCGTAAGTGCAAAGGACACTTTCGAAGTGTATGTAGGTATGCTTACGTTTAAATCAGGGGATCGCAGTCAAGCATTAGCTTACATGAATAAAAAAAAAATGTTAACATTCAAACGTTTATACGAGTATTTATTATCAGCAATAATTACTCAATTTAAAATTCTTAGTACAGAAATCGGTGATTAGTTATTTAAAAGCAACAACATTTCACTTTGCCGTATTCGAGGGCCAAGCAGGTTATATCTCATTATTATAAAGCTTTCTGAGCATTTCATTAGCTCGTAGATTCTCGTCGTACCCATCTCAAGTTTACGGTCTAATGTTAGGTATTCCTAAGTTATTGGGAACCCTCCTTAATGGAAGTACTGCAATATATTATAATAGAAACAGTCTGGTAGACACGCAATGTTCTTTAGTATACGTTTGTACGGAATACAAACGTTTGGAATATTTAAAAAATGTTAATTTTGCCATCTAACCAAAAACACGGAAATTTGTTAAACAAATATTTTTACCTAAATTCTCCCAAGCGAATTTGTCTAACTCAGCTTTTACCGAGGTTCTACTTTGAATTGCAAATACTATTTACCTACCTACATATGTTGGGTCTATTCTACAAACAACACACATTCATTGACAAAAAGGTAGGTAGTAAACCTTCAAAGGCTCCATAACATTGAAATTATTTGAATGTAAAGGCAGTCGCATGATCCGAACCAATTTGATTTAGATCTCTTTCGGATTGGCCCATAAAAATGTGTTTATCGAATATCAACATCGTTCCAGCGACATTTATTATTGTCGGTGCCAGATCGCACAATAATACTAGGCTATAAATATTGTCAAAGTCCGGAACATGAGCTAATTGTAAAATATTGCTCAAGAGTATTCATCTTTTTACAAACGCCGCGCTAAAATTGCCACTCGACGCCGCTGCCTCAGAAAATTTAATATTGCTCATAAAACTTCAGAGGACGAAGAAAAACGAGTTTTCCGTTTTTCCGTTTGTTTAAGGGAAGTTAAATCTTCGAAAGGAGCTAAAAGCTTAAATCGACTGATAAAATTGAACTTAGAAACACGCGACCCTGTTCGCTTTTCATGAAAGCGGATTTCACGTGAACGTTCGTAAACCCTGTAAAGTCTCTGTAATTGATTGTAACGACGGTTTTGATTCGACGAACACATGGATGGTAGGTATTTAAATGATATTTAATTTACAAATAGGTTTAAAAAAAACTCTTTTACACGT
This sequence comes from Mythimna lalbum, assembly GCA_949319445.1. Taxonomy (NCBI): domain Eukaryota; kingdom Metazoa; phylum Arthropoda; class Insecta; order Lepidoptera; family Noctuidae; genus Mythimna; species Mythimna lalbum. Next base: position 6,665,415 of record OX439352.1, on the reverse strand, counting down.
CAGTTTTTTTTTCGTCAGTTTAATTATTTAAACCTCAAACGAGCGCTATCATTGTCTTTCAATTTCTTTAATTGACGGAATTCGAAAGGTACAGGATGAGGCTGGTGTTTCCTGGCTGACTACCCTTTTCCCCATTTACTTACTCATTTAGTAATCTAACCCCCGATTTTTTATTCAAGCTTTTGAAGTTGAAACTTTACTTTAACCTGAAAACCTGTAAAAAATTGGCATTAAAGAAGGGTCTGACACGTGCTACTCATGTCAAAAACCCGCCCTAAATCATTTTTCTTTTCGCTCTTTATTGTGGTGTGTCATAAAAATTAATGATAAAAAAAGACGTGTGGCACTCGGAGACTGCCGCGGTAAAGCTATTGCATAGCATTTTTTATCAACTTTTAATTCTTTATTAGGTGATCATTATTTGTGATTGAAGTTGACAAGTTGCCATGACAACCATTTAGTGGGGGTGTTAGGTTTTTTTCGTTACGGAATTTCTGGATTCGGTCTCCACGCTCAAGGCCCGCGATAGAAGCTATGCAATAGCTTAAAAATTATTGTTATGGTCACTGAATGTAGTCTAACAACACTATTTGTACGAAGAAAATGTTTGTGATGAACTTTCACACTTAATAATTATAAATAAGACTTACAAAATAGGTATAAAACTCTCCTAGACCATAAATTATGTATACTTACAGACTGTTAAAAACTGTTGACATCTCTTGTCACGCTTTGAAAATCATAAAATTCATGAAAGTTCCATTTTATATGTCAGCCACTGTTTCACTGGTATAAATCAAACACCCTGTACTTAAATGTCTCTCATTTATAATAAATGAACACATTGTATCACCACCGTAGCGAACTGTTTATTTTGTAAATGGGATTTCTCTCTCACAGCTCGTGAGATTTCTATTTACGAGATGGAACTTCTTGGACCCTTCCTACGGTAGGTAAATACCACCTAACCAAATACCTCAGCGAGTGTTACCTACCTGTACAATCAGGTTTTGATTTTTCAGTGAAGTTGGAAATAAAAATATGATTACCTACTCATATTTTATTTAGTGAATACATACAATACCTAATACTTTAAATATCTTAGTGTAAAATTTTCACCATTAACAGTTTTATTTTATTTATTTAAGGTCAACCTACATACTAAAGATTTAGCAGTATACTTACATTTTCTATGGGTGATGCGAAAGAGATTCCAGGGCCCGGCGCCCATTGTCAGACATTTACTGACTAAAAAGGTTTCATTGTTCCTGTTCCGTGTCAAAAAAGGAATAGGAGTGGGTTTTTATTCAGTAAATGTCTGACACTATCTCCCGCCCCGCCCAAGAGTGGGGGATATCATTAGATAATTTTCCCACCTAAAAAAAAGTATGCTTGCATTTTATGGATACTGTAGCCTGCCACGTCCTTTTATATTTCAATAAATATTTTGTCCTTTTCTTGATAGTGGTAACATTAACGACTATTCATGAAAACTTTGCAGACAGTTGACTAAATTAAAATACGAAAACTGATTTCAAATAAAATTTTGTTGCTTACAAAGTTGCTGGTATTTGTAAAACCGCAGCTCTATCTGTGTTTAATTTATTCTAAGTTTGTTTTAAACATTCGTCGGTCCGGTTTCTATTTCGTACCCACATTCAGTACTTAACCGAGATAAAGTTCTCGCATTGTTACCTTACATTGTATTAAGAGCCGGTTATAGTTACATAGTATTTTGCGGGTACTGGTCCGGGTCTATGTCGACTTGGCGGTCCGGAAAAAAATAATACTAAAACTATTCAAGATTAAAGTTTTTGTTAGACCCTTTTTTAAAAAAGGCTTATTATTTTATGTAACTTTCAAATATTTCCGTGACGTAATCTCGAAGATATACACTTTTAAAATCGTAAGTTGCGGTGCGGTCAGAATCGTATTTTTTATCTACTAATTTAAATCATGTTTTCATTTTTACCTAGCGGTTGGTCATTTGATCGATTTAAATAAACTATTTTTTCATGGAGTTCTCTTTTATACATATTTGTGATTTTCTAGAGGTTCAAAAAAGTTCAAAATAGTACAACCTCGCCTTAACATAACCTTTTCACGCCTAAACGGCTTACGACATACATTCTAGAGGAACAATCGTAGCATTCAAAGACTTTCCCTTTACATTTACGAGAACTATAAAGCCAATGCCTATTTACATACATTTGGTGCCCACTCTTCCGCAATAGAACAAATGGACCGACATAATCGTAAACTTCATTTATCCAATAAACTTGTTAAGGAAGAAGAAAAATATTGTAAGAAAAACTTCTGTTTCGATATTAAAGAAAAGAATATGGAACTGGTTAATAAAGCGGTCTACGGTCAATAAGATGGAAGCATAACTGTTAGTAATTCGGAAAAACTTTTCCTATAGCAGTAAGTATTGTTTCGTCCTATGAAGGTCACAGGGCTGTTTGTGGTATATGTCACGCAATATTAATATCTACTATTACTACTTCTATATCCATGCGACTAATTAGGTGTATATTTTATGTATATTCGTATCATATTAATACTTTAGGGATGAAACGTTGTGAGTGTATGGTTGTTACTTCTTCGCGCTCAAACGGTTACATGGACTTTGATGAAACTTAGTAGGCAGGTAGAATATATTCCCTTGGGACAATTTTTTACCATCACGTTACTTTTTAAAATGAATGTTATGTATTAATTATTATTATTTTTCCTATGTTTTTTCGTATTTTTTATTTTGTTCCGATACCTACATAATATAGTTTACTACTATACCTAATATATATTTTATTTAGTCTCCGTAAGTATGACCGTGGCATCACCGCGGGCCCTAACAGAATACCAGCGCTGCGTTATTTATTTTTATAGATATCGCAGCATATGCTGAGTTAGGTGCCTTTTTGACCTTGCACAAATTCTTCTGTGTTTATTGTACCTATTTTTTAATTTATATTTTTAATATGTGTGAGGTTCGAATAAACGGTTTTTCTTTCTTCTTTCTTTAAAAGAATTAGACTAGTGTTTTGACTGCAAGCCCACCTGATTGTAAGCAGTGATGCAATGGTAAAAAAAATTGTGTCTCACTCTGGGGTCTAATCAAAACTACGCGATCAAAACCCTACGATTTTGATACAATACCATCATACTACGAGAATAAACGTAGTAAAGAAATCGCGGTATACAGTTTAGTCGTAAAACCGCTCGAAGGAGGGCCGGGTCACAACATAGCAACATACCTACTTAAATAAAGTAACATTGGAGGTAGGTACTGTTAAAAAGAACTATTGGTACTTATGTATGTGTCTACAATAGCAAATTGTTTAGGTGTGTACTACCACAAGCCACTACGCAACATTTGACATATTGAACGATAAAAATGGTCCTATGGGAATATTCGACCTCAGTGGAAGAATACACAATATTTAGGTTCTTTTTACAAGCTTTTATTTAGCTTCACCTGTCCCGATGTTTGTCTATCATCAAATCTTGCAAATTAAATTTACCGATTGAGCTGAAATTTTGCATGCATGTATAAATCAGATGGCAATTCAAAATTATTATGACAAAGAGCTGATCTAATGATGGAACCGGAAGGTGGCTATAGGAATTTGGTAGTTAAACGACACAACCCCATCGAGTTTGGGCTCGTATGATTCGTCTTGACGAGAATTAATTATATAGGTATACCGAGCTATAAAAGCTTGCTATGAAAAAATGATTTTCATTAAAAGCTTGTTCCCTTTCGATTATTTCGGCCAGGATTTCGAAAGCTTCATAAGAAACAGAACCAAATATAAGAATTCTAACGAAATCACCGAAGCAAAATACTTTTTCTACGAAAATAAAAGTGACACAAAACAAAAGAATGAGCTAAATCCTTGTGTCAGAGATAATATCCAGGCAAGAGTAAATGCGTAGATACGAGATACCTACTCTGTACTCGCAACATATAGAGACAATCCGATTCTGCAGTAAAATAACGTTTTGTTTGGTAATATTATGGGACACACAAGAACGCAATGTAAACAGGATGGAACAAAAGAAGTGAAAATATCGCAAACACCAAATCGACAGTATCAACATATCGTCCGAGCGTGCCTACTAATGAAACTCGACGAAACGTTATATGGAAATTAAATGTTATTTTTAGATTATAATACTCATAGTGCAGGTCTAATATTCGCGCTTTCCGTGGCATGAGGGTATTTATTATATCCTGATCTTCTAAACGTCAAACTACCTGTGAAAAGTTCTTAATGAAAAACTTCTCTCTGCCTGACCTATGAATCAGACCCCGGATGCCCCTACTTAGTAGGGGTAATTTCACCCTACGTTCTCCGTTCGTCGTGGTTAATTAATTATCCAAAATTAACCCTTAAACCGAAAGGTTCAGGAGTGGTAACCACGTATGGGAAGTCGCAGTTTTGAAAGGTCTCCCGTAACGTGGACCGTCGAACTGGTGGGGATCGCGGGAACCCGATGGATGTGGGACGGACAAAACTGGTCGTTGTGTCGACACTTGGGGAATCCTATGTCCAGCAGTGGACGTATTTTGGGTGAAATTATGATGACCCTTTAAGCGAGTTGGTATCGATCTACGCTGACCAAGTCGTGAGCAAAGTGCCAGTTATTTTATACGATACTAAGTAAGCGTCAGAACATAATCTTGACAAGTCGATTAAATATGTAGTAAGTTAACATCATTTATTAGTCCATGCACTGCTAACCTTATTTCCATTCTGAAAACGTTTTCAACTAGCAACTGAAAACTGAATCGAAATTAAACTGTTTAAGAGTGGGAACCCAACTCGCCTCAACTGTACCCCTAGCCAATTTGCTAATCTGCAATAGTTAACGCTAGTAGAAAGCTTCAAATGTAGGGGAATGACGTCATCTGAACGCTCAGTCACGTAGTCAGAGCAAAAAAAATCATTTCATTCGAAGCGTTCGATGCAAGCGAAACGGTTGTAACTTGGCTAGGTGGGCTGTACTTGGATGCGTTTGATGCAAAGAGAATTAGACGACCCTTTGAGTTTTACTTCAATTTTCTGCTCACATTCCTGCATCTAAATAAAAAATCAGTTAACCAAGCAAAAACATACCTGCATAATATTCCTGTAACATTATTTTTATGTCAGCCATAACGGTTTTCACTTGCGGTAGAGCATTTCATAAAATCGATATCGGTTTATGAGAATTTAAAGGTCGTCATTTGCATGTTCCCACCCAGTCAGTGAACGGTAAATGGATTCATTTCCTTCAATTGCCTTGTACAAATTGCTTGGCAAAGATAAGTGGCTTGAACGTGTCATGCTTTTCCTTCGCAGTCTGCCTAGAAACACGATATTTTATTATTCTGTAAGAACTTATTTCAATGTTCAAGTAAAAGTTTCGTAATTAATGTTACAAGCTCCTTTGTATCTTAAGTTTGTTTTAAATTATTCAGGCATTGGAAAGTCCTTGATAATTATAACAAAGCCCTTATAAGATACTTTTGTAATCTTCTAATGCTTTTACAATAAGTTGCCGAGAGTCACATTGTAGTCTTTATGGTTCATAAGTAGTAGGTACTTTTCTAGCATTTTGACGTCTTACCATAGAATCGAAAATATCTTATTGGTTCTTACATTATGTGAAATAAAGAATAGTAAGTATACCTATATTGTTACATACTATTATTTTTTAAATAATATAAACAAACTATAAAACATAGTCACCGCGTCTGTCTATATGATTACCATAAACTTAAAAATTACTGAAATAGTTTTTTATGCGGTTTTCACCGATAGTCTTTTTACAGAGTGATTTAAAAGCCAAGAATTTCAAAGATTTCTTGTATTAACCTGTTTGAAGCTGAGGCGTAATGCTAGCTATTTATTTATTTTGTTTTGTTAGGGTGGCTAGTGATAGTAGAGCCATTTACATGTCTCCACATATTATAAGTAATAATGATTATTGAAGCAATGACAAAAGTAATAAGAAAGTTTAAAAAATCAAATAAACAAAAACTCTTTTTGATTTTAATGTCAATAGAATTGAACTTACAGCTCAGTAGTTATCCTGTAAGCAGATAATTGCTACAAACCAAATTGTTATCGGTAGCCGAGCCGCGAGCCGGTGTCAATGACAAACAAAATGGATCTGCATAAACAAAGCCACCGGGTAATCCAACCATTAGCATATTGTGTTCGAAGCAGAGACCATTACTAAGCATTTATAATTCACTAGTTGTCCCCCGCGTATTCACCTGCGTCTTCGGTTACATACAGCTCCGTTCCCGTGGGTCGTAGCGTCATGTTGTACTAGATTCTGCCAGAGGCTTCGCCCGCGTGCAGATAGAAAATGGTCCTAAGGGAATGTACTCCTGTGATAAAAAGTAAATTTCCTATGTATTATTCCAAGACACTGCGTGCCAAACTTCTTTAAAATCGACATACTTTCACCTTTATAATATTAGTGTATGGGCTATAAATCAAACAAACGAACAATCTCTTCAGCTTTATAATATTATAAATGTCCGATTCCCAAGGAAGACATTTAAGGTGGTGCATCGTGACTCACATTTTCACTGTTTTTCATACAACCGCTCATAACTGATTATGACGTTATTATACATTTTTCATTAGATATTTTGGAAACACAGTATCTTGTGGATATTATCTAGGTTTCTAAAGAAACCATTTTCTAAATTTGTAAAACTAATCCAGTAAAAACCTCTGAAAATGTCTTATTTTGTATGAACTTTGACACTTCATAATTTGCCTAAAAATTAAAAAAGTCAACAAAGTAATCCTCTATAGACCTTGCAAATTTTATTAAGGTTTAAAAAAACAGCTATTTCCTGGAGCAAGTTTTGTGAAATTTTCGAGTAAATTTCGGAATTACCGAATACTAACAGAGTTTACAGGCGTTATCTCTCTTTTATTGCGTTGCCTTTTCGTCAAACATCGAGTTGGATTGCATTAAATGAAGTAACAAGCTTTTAAACCATTTTCAATACGATAGGCGAGTGGAAAAGGACCCTCTTAAGTCGTCCCGCCATCTCCTTCTTGGTCTGCCGCGACCCCGTCGTGCGATGTCAGGGCACCGATTTTGCGTTTTATTGGCCCACCGCTCAAAAGAAGAAGAAGAGAGAAAGAAGATTGAAAAGAAGCGACTCGAATCCAGGAACATTGGAAGGAGTGGAGGCAGGCCTTTGCCCAGCAGTGGGACAGTATGGGCTAGTAATAATGATAATAACTCTGTCTGTGTGTGTCTGTTATGCTTTCACGGTTAAAAACTACTGAACCGATTTTAATGAAAATTTGGTACGGAGGAAGCTTGATCTCTAAGGCTCATAGACTTGTTTTAACTGTCTTTGACTTCGACTGCAATAACCAACATTCACGCGGACAAAATCGGTGGCCGAAGCTAGTGTAGTATAAAGACGTTTAAGTACCGACAATAAAACTTGACAGGGACTCGAATTAATACCGTATTGTCCATAATGTAATAGGCTCTTGTTACAGTAACAGATTGTTATATATACAATGAATTGTCCCGTATCCTCTTCACAATCCTTAGGTACATGAATAGGGAATGACACCCTTTGTGAACTTATCTAACCTTCATGAAACGATTACGTAACTCGAGGAGACCATTATCTTTCTTTTAAACGGGTGATTGGAATTAAATGAGTTTTCTTATCTTAAGAGTTTTCTGTATTTCTTTCGCTAAAGCTTGGTTTGATTTTTCTGATTGTTTAAACTCTTTTAACTTTTTAAATTATTAAGGCTGTGCTTCATCTGGCTGCACCATATCGCACTTTCTTAATAATAACAATAACAATTATATAAAGTCGTGTCAGCCAATGGCTTAATAGCAAAGAACCTTGACCAATACCTTAGGACTTAGGAGGCTTTTTTTTTTTTTTTTTTTTTCTGTCGACGGGGAAAATCATCATTGACGAAACCCGCTCTTGGGTGGAGCGGGAGACAGTGTCAGAGTCTTACTGACTAAAAACCCCGCGCCGTTCCTTCTAGCCTTCATACCGGGGCTCTAGTTTCCTTTCGGATAACCCCGACCCCGGTAGGCTTCGACCCCGATGGGCCCCTCCTGTTGCTGACAACTCCTTGAGGCGCGCGGGAACAGTGCGCGCCGTCGACGCCTTGGCTCGGTCCGGACAGTTACCGGACGATCGGACAGCGAGCTACCCATGGCTCGCCGTCCGCGAGCCCGCGTCTACGGTGGCTGGAAATCGGGATCGGAATCCCGGCGGCGGCGGTGGGGGCGCCGTTGCCTGATGCGGTCTGCCTCCTCCTTTGCTAGCATTACTGCTTCGCAGAAGGAGGCGACCGCCTGCCACTCCTCCTCGCTCCGGACCATGGCCTGAACCAAGGCCCGGCGCGAGAGGTCTCCGCCGCCGATCACCCCCACGAGGACACGGCGTTGCTCCGCCCAAGCAGGGCACACCTCAACTGTGTGCTCCACCGTGTCCTCCGGGCGTTCCGCACAGTGGCGGCACCCGGGCGTCTCTTCCGCTCGAATCCGATGCAGGAGCCTCCCGAACTTGCCATGTCCGGTGAGGACCTGCGTCATGCGGAAGGTAAGGACGCCGTGAGGTCTTTCCAGCCACGCCTCAAAGAGGGGACTTACCGCCATAATTGTGGCGTGCCCAGCACTGGGTTGCGATAGTCGCTGACGCCATTTCACCGTGAGATCCCGCCGGAGCTCTGTCCGCCATACCTCGACCTGTCGCGGTAGTGGACTTTCACCCCGGCGTTGCATCTCCACGCGCTTATCGTGCATGTGTGCAAGGACTGTTGCCTCCAGATCCCACGGTGGTAGGCCAGCCAGAAGGCTCGCCGCTTCGCGGGAGATCGTGCGGTAACCCCGCACCATCCGTATTGCCATGACCCTCTGGCAGGCGTTCAGTATGGACGCCGGTCGCTTTGCCAGCGACGGCGCCCACACCGGCGCCCCGTAGAGGGCCATGGACCGAACGATCCCCGCGTAGAGCCTCCGGCAGGAGGCGTCTGGACCCCCAAGGTTGAGGACTTAGGAGGCTCGCGTTAAGCGATTGGATCAAGGGTTTCATTCCGAAAGTGGTACTCTTGGACATGGTCTCCTGGACCTCGTATAGTTAGGAGGTTGCATTTTCTGGAGCCCTGACAGCCGGTAGCTTGCACCCTGTTCCCAGTACTGGTGGGATATTTTATTTTTTAAACATTTAAAACAGTAATTAATATGTTTGTAAACGAAATAAAGGAAATAATAATAATCAAGCACTTTCCTATGCATTTATCTTTGTCTGTCACTTAGGACCGTCATTTACATTACATCACATTACAGACACACTCACAGCGAGAAAGAGAGCGAAAGTGCGACTGCATGCCGCGGTATTAATGGACGGGGCTTTCGGCAGCACATTTTCTTTCTCAGTATCAAAAAAAGTATAGAAGCATGGGAAAATGTGATTCGGTGTGCCCAGGTTTAGCTCAAGCCTTGTTGATAGGTTCGCTTTTCACCACCAGCCTTAGTAGTGGTCCTACCATAATATGAACCATCACCTGATGGCAATCGATAATGTGGTCGGTGTTCTAGTAGCTACGTTTTCCCAGAAGTAACCTGTTCTTTGTTATCGAGGGGAAATCTTCAAAAGACGCCTGGACTTTGGGAGGGAGTGTGTTTTTCTTTTGTTTATGTGCAATAAGCATTAATAAATAAATAAAAATCCTCGACACTCTTTAATTCATGAATCCCCAAGCGACACCCGGTGGCCGCGCATCTATTGTCTTACTATTGTGTCTCTAATTGACGGTATCTGAAGGGTTAAAGTCCACCCTGGAACCTTCTATGTACAAGGCTTGTTAGGACATCCCTGAGGAAACTATAAAGGGGTCTTCCCTGAGCCTAACGAGTCCTCTGAGTGATCACATACCACGTTATTACTCAGAGGACTGTGCCACTGTCATTTCTAAAGACAGATTCCCCACTCTTAGAACTTGCAACCCTGGAGTTCCACGTGCCTTAATAGGAATTAAGTATTAGAATAACATATATATTTTAAACTTTAAGACTCGTAGGTGGTAGCTGTCAAGAAACAGCCTCTGAAAAGGGCTTCCTTCCAGATGTAAGCTCAATGTTTTCCCTGAAAGTTTTAGATATGCTTACGTATCGGTGGGATGTCCATCAATTATATCGGTAGCGCAATGCAGCACGTTTAATTTTCCGATGATGGAACGGGCTTAGCGGAATGAAACTATGCAATTCCGACTTTCACTAATCTTAATGGATCGTTTGTTGGTGAAAATGTTAGTAGATGCCTAACCTTGAGAAGTCAACCTTGGTAGTTAGGTGGTATGCTGATAACAGAAAACTTAATGGAAAAGACGATAAACTGTTAGTGGTTTAAATAGCACAGTTTAATTCCGCTAAGTCCGTTCCATCATCGAACCCGCACAAAACGTTCAGGAATCACAGTGTGGTAAAGCTAAGGAGTGGACTTCCCTGTTAGAGTCGGTGATTCCTGATAGCTACAACCTAAGGATCTTTGAGTCTAGTATATAGATTATTTCAATCTGCTGAATCTTGTCCCAATTTTGTTGGTGTTGACTACAATCGCACGCACCTGGATATCAATATTTTACATAGTGCAACGGCCTATCTACCTCCACAACCTAACTTAGGCACACTATCTCTTGACAAGACTGGGTCACGATCCCGAGCTTCTGAATCTGCGTAATGGCTAACAATTGTCAAAGGTCTACAAAATAATGACCGCTGGGACCAACGTCTTAACTTAATATGCTTTTCAAGACACAAAAGATCTTCTGTATCCCAAGGTCACCCATCTACAGACTGATCTCGGCAAGCGTTACTTTACCTTGGAGATAGACCCGTCCAGCTGTTGCTTTTTTACCGACTTCCCAAAAAGGAGGAGGTACTACGTTCGGCTGTTTGTATGTTTTTTTTTTTTTTTTTTTTTTGTATGTTTGTTCGTCGAATACTCCGCCAAATGTGGACGGATTTTCAAAATTCTTTTTTTGTTCGAAAGTAGATAGTTCTGAGGTGGTCCCATTATCACCAAATTAGGATCTGATGATGGGATCTTGGAGAAATCGAGGGCAACCTTCAAATTTTATAGGCTCACTTATTGATTTTCGCATATTTTATGAAGTATCTTGTGTGTTTGCGTATGGTCGTCACCATCTCAGGTAGCTGGGCTGATGATGGAAGGTACAACTCCTTAACAGTAAGAAGTTACTCGAACAGGCAAGGACTGTTTTAGTAAATTGTTTTGATGTTTGATAGGGCATTTGCCACATTTGGTCTCATGATCATCAAGTCATGACCTGATGCTGCAGTCAGGATAGTCTGCAGAGTACCTAAGTCCTCGACAACAAACAGCAGATATATCGAGTTTAGGCTCATTGAAAACGGCTCGATGTGTGGATAAACGTACTGCTAATAAAGAACACCGAATTACATAGAGACCTGATGCTGAAGCTGGCTTCAGCATCAGGTCTCTCATGCTCCTGGGAGCATCAGAAAAAGTACAAACCTTGAAATTACAGCACCGTAGTCGTGTTTGGGCTCATTTTAAACAGGACTAAATTTTAAGTTCATTGCAATGTTGACATAAATCTGGCCTGATGCTACAGCCGGGATTATCAGCATCTAATCTAATCTATCTATATATCTAATCATCTAGTCTAATGACTGATTGATAGATTTACCTTTCGGCTTCGTCATCAGATCAGTTATATATCCTTTCCCTCTCCAGCATCTAGTCTAATGACTGTTTGAAAGAAGAGGGGGAGAGGATATATCGAACTGATCTGATGATGAAGCCGAAAGGTAAATTAATGTAATCTAACCGTGTTTGGGATTATTAGAACCGTTATGAGATGCGCTCTGACTATAAGGTATTTAAGTTTGACTGAGGGGTACTTTTTAGTGGTGGTACCATAACTAAAAAGTGTAAAATAAAAAAAACTTTTTACAAAAAAAATATAACCGACTTCAATGATAAAAAACACTGAAAAGTATCAAATAACTTTAATTTTGGAAGTCGGTGTTAAATAACGAAGAGGCTAAACTATTATAGAAACACCGACTTCCAAAATTAAAGTTATTTGATACTTTTCAGTGTTTTTTATCATTGAAGTCGGTTATATTTTTTTTGTAAAAAGTTTTTTTTTCTAACAACGAGTTCTTCAAAGTTATCACCCTTGAATTTATATATGTCGTGGCCAGATCTAAGAAATTGATCACTTGATAATATGACCAGATAGTTTAAACGTTAACGTTTGATGTTATATCAATCCTCATTTGGCTATATAATTGATGTAGGATTTCTATAATAATGAAAGGTCTAATGAAAGTAGGTCAGACGAGGACTGACATATCATCAAACTTTAACGTTTAAAACGATCTGGCCAGTTTTACTTGGCCATATCATGAAATGCAATTTTATGATTTGGCCACGACATATACGAGTATGTATGTAGAGAGAATAAATATTGGCGAACAACTACATCATTTTTGTTTATTATGAGTAAATACCGAAACTCATACTCTTTTAAATACCAAATATAAACGTATTCGTAAACTTGAGTATTTATTTTACGGTCCGGGCTTTCCCGAAATGCTCTCAGCGTGAAACTTTAGTGCTTTTACGTGTTACGTCTGTAGTCCGATGTATTATTAAATTTTATGTGGTTAACGGCCATTCTGAATCGAATCCATTTTCTCCCCTGTTTATAGAGACTTCACCAGAACCATTTTCTAGGATTTTATTCCTAAACACTAGATTATGCTAGGCTTTACTCGCATGGATCCCGTTTTCACCGACTTAGGGGTTGATTTTCGAAAAAACCTTTCTTATTTCTCGCCTACGTCTTAAAACCACACTTGTGAAAATATGGAGCGTTCTAGATCCATAGATTTAGGCTGAGCATAGATGAGGCCTTCTCTTTTTAGATATACCTATAGAACAGTTGTGTTACAAAAGCAACTTTATGAAGGTTGTTTTTGAATATGCATTCGGACTTTACTTTTTCATAGAACAACAATGCTTCTGTTTGAATGACGTGTCGATCGCCCACGTTATAGAAACAACACTGAAAACTGGTATGAACGCGGCGCTTTTCCTTTTATTTGTTGGAAACTATACCTATTGTGTGACTAACAAAAGTGGCGTCGCAAAATTGTACATAGAAACTATTGCTATTGAGGCAAGGCGACATGAAATAATATTGAATAGCTACGATTCTACTTCTTTTGTGGTGCGAAATCGTCAAATAACTTCTGGGTGGAGCGGGAAGATCCCCATTCCAGATCCCATGGTGGTAGACCAGCAAGAAGGCTCGCCGCTTTTCGGGAGATCGTGCGGTATCCATATTGCCATGACCCTCTGGCAGGCGTTCAGTTGGGCCGCCGGTCGCTTTTGCAGTGACCGACGGTGCCCACACTGGCGCCCCGTAAAAGGCCATGGACCGAACGATCCCCGCATAAAGCCTCCGGCAGGAGGCGTCTGGACCCCCAAGGTTGGGCAGAAGCCGCTTGAAAGCAGCCCCAGTCCGGTTCAGTTTGGGAGCCAGACGTCGGAAATGCTCCACGAAATTCCACCGACTGTCGAGGACGATTCCCAGGTACTTCATCGTCGACCCGACGCCGATGTGAACTCCTCCCACCGTTAATTGGGAACCCGATGGTGGCGCGTTCCGAGGGCCATGAAAACACATAGCCTCGGATTTGTGCAGCGCCACCTCGAGTCCCAACTCCTGGATCCTGTCAACGACTATCGCAACCCCGCGTGTTGCTAGAGCGACCGCCGCCTATTGAGTGAAGTTCAGAGACTGTTTTAATTATTCGCAATACGCAGTTTTATATTAATATTATTTGTTATTATATTTTTATATCTCAACTGTCTACAAATCTTGATGATAAGGCTGCCAAATGCAACAAAAACTTTGGAATGCGTTACATCCGTATCCTAAAGGAACTCAAAGTCACTAAATCTAACACACTAAATGCTTTCGTGAAGATTATACCAATATAAAAAAAAAAACAATTCAAGTTTACCTACGTCCCCGCTCGTTTATTTGAAACCCAATATAAAAGTAACTGAGCGTAATATAAACCCATCTAGAGTCTAGACGATTCCTTTGACGTGGAGGCCGTCCAATCTCGCCCCATTCCCTTTGTGATTTTAATCACACCGATGTCCTAAAAGCGACAGATTGTATGTACCTACTATGTGTATGTGTTTGATACTCCTTAACGCTTAAACGGCTGCATAAATTTGGATGAAACTTTAAAGCTATATAACTTATATATCAGAATATATAATACAGGCTATTTGACGGCATGGTTAGCACCTTGGTTGAGCGATTGGTTGCTGCGATGTGGGTCGAGGTTTCGATACCGAAAAAAAAAACTTTTTACAAAAAAAATATAACCGACTTCAATGATAAAAAACACTGAAAAGTATCAAATAACTTTAATTTTGGAAGTCGGTGTTTCTTTAATAGTTTAGTCTCTTCGTTATTTAACACCGACTTCCAAAATTAAAGTTATTTGATACTTTTCAGTGTTTTTTATCATTGAAGTCGGTTATATTTTTTTTGTAAAAAGTTTTTTTTATTTTACACTTTTTAGTTACGGTACCACCACTAAAAAGTACCCCTCAGTCAAACTTAAATACCTTATAGTCAGAGCGCATCTCATAACGGTTCTAATAATCCCAAACACGGTTAGATTACATTAATTTACCTTTCGGCTTCATCATCAGATCAGTTCGATATATCCTCTCCCCCTCTTCTTTCAAACAGTCATTAAACTAGATGCTGATAATCCCGGCTGTAGCATCAGGCCAGATTTATGTCAACATTGCAATGAACTTAAAATTTAGTCCTGTTTAAAATGAGCCCAAACACGACTACGGTGCTGTAATTTCAAGGTTTGTACTTTTCCTGATGCTCCTGGCTTCAGCATCAGGTCTCTATGTACTTCGGTGTTCTTTATTAGCAGTACGTTTATCCACACATCGAGCCGTTTTCAATGAGCCTAAACTCGATATATCTGCTGTTTGTTGT
The DNA here is from genome assembly GCA_949319445.1 of Mythimna lalbum. Taxonomy (NCBI): domain Eukaryota; kingdom Metazoa; phylum Arthropoda; class Insecta; order Lepidoptera; family Noctuidae; genus Mythimna; species Mythimna lalbum. The sequence goes on along the minus strand of OX439352.1, from coordinate 6,650,314 downwards.
CGAGGACTTAGGTACTCTGCAGACTATCTTGACTGCAGCATCAGGTCATGACTTGATGATCATGAGACCAAATGTGGCAAATGCCCTATCAAACATCAAAACAATTTACTAAAACAGTCCTTGCCTGTTCGAGTAACTTCTTACTGTTAAGGAGTTGTACCTTCCATCATCAGCCCAGCTACCTGAGATGGTGACGACCATACGCAAATACACAAGATACTTCATAAAATATGCGAAAATCAATAAGTGAGCCTATAAAATTTGAAGGTTGTCCTCGATTTCTCCAAGATCCCATCATCAGATCCTAATTTGGTGATAATGGGACCACCTCAGAGCTATCTACTTTCGAACAAAAAAAGAATTTTGGAAATCCGTCCACATTTGGGGGAGTATTCGACGAACAAACATACAAACAGCCGAACGTAGTACCTCCTCCTTTTTGGGAAGTCGTTAAAAATATTTATATAATCAACAGATAAGGGCTTACTTCAAATGTATAGGATGGCATCATCTCAACGGGAAGTCACGTGGTTAGAACAAAGGATTCGGAGGCGTTACCGGCTGTTGAAAGAGATTCGAAATGAAACGGTCGTAACTTGGTTAGGCCTGCAGATCTGGGTGACTTGTGTATGTGAGTTTACAAGTTTGTAAGCGTATACACGATATAAGAATAATTCCTAGTGTGTGGCAACGTTTTTTTCTATTATTTTAATATTATGGGGGAAGGACTTATACCCTGAAGGTTAACCCGTTAGCAAAAGCTAGATTGAAGTAAAACTCTTTGTCTTCTTGCTGTGTATATTTCAGGAGTAACGAGATAAACCGAAATAATCCTTAATCGAATGATTCAAAGGAAATGTTCTAAGGGTGCTTTTCTATGACTTTTTCAATATTACTTAAAGGTGAGCGACATTTTCTGAGCCCTTTGCGTCGTTCAGGTCTTTGTAAATAAGGTCACGAACTGATTACCGTGGTGGGTCACGTAATCTGACGAAGATTCGGGCGAGTTTTATTATTCGCCCTTACTACAGCTACGTCGTACCAGGGCCGTAACTAGGGCAGGGCTAGCAGTACTCAGGCACAGGGCGGACGCCCTGGAGGGGCGAAGAAAAGTTCAAACCACCTCTGGCCTCTCATGATACGTGGTAAAATATCGGGCGAGAGGGATGCAGTTATATACACTCTATTATATATATAGCTCCATCCCTTTTTCAATTCAGTTTAGGTCGTCAAATGGATTGCCTTAAGAACTCGTGGTAGGGTCTCAATCTCAGTGCCAAGTTTTGGATCATGCTTGCTCGTATCTTACGTTTTATAATACCTATTATTTATTGGGTATTATATGATTGTAGGTAGATGCGCCCTACCAGGATACCGATTCTGTAGTTCCTCTGATGTGGGTCCAGCTCCCACAAGACAAAATAATTGGTGATGTGTTTGATGCATCTTGTTCTATGTATTATTTAATACGTGATCATTTTTCTTTTTATCTTTCAAGCCGAGTAAGATTAAAACTTTTTTTTGGGGACCAGTCACAAAAGCTTGCACTGGGCGTTTAAAAGGCTAATTACGGCACTGCATTGAACTACGTCAATACCTTCGCGTTCAAAAGAACGCAACGTTACACTTATATTTTAAAAGAAAAATCTTCGTTAAAAAAATGGAATATGGTAATGTAATTAATACAATTCAAATAATGTTATTCAGGACGTGTTCTCTCAGTCGATAATAATGTAGCGATGAATCATTGAACATTATGAATATTATTATCATATACGTCATTCCGAAGTTATGTGCAGTGAGCCTCAAAGAGATGAAAGTAAAATTGGAGGGGCCCAGTAGAGGCGATGCCTGCTAGAGGTTTTTTTAAAGTGAGAATTCATCTAACGGCTTTTCCCGCGGAGCGAGAGGTTGTTAGACTTTTATTGACCAAAAACCACTCTTATGTTCCTTCACTTGCAAGCCAAGAGGACATGGTAGTGTTCAGCCCAAGCGGGGCACACCTCCGCCGTGTGCTTCACTGTGATGCCTAGCTGCTAACTCAAACAGGAACTGAAAGACACAGGTTGATTTTAGTCAGTAAAAGTCGTTTTAGTCAGAAAACGTACGATACGAGAGGGTCGTATTCTAGAGCGGGTCAGTTATTGAATGATTTCCCACATCAAAAAAGAATAAATGTGCAGTGACCTTTTCTTCCATAATTTATGTGACATTCAATGTCCAAAACTTTCGCTAGTGTACCACATATAGTTCTATTGGTGTCCTTTACGTGCGAATCCTCAGAGTTAGAGACATTGGGGCCATTTGGCACGTCCGCGGCTGAAATTGGCAAGAATAACTTAATGTAGAGAATAATCGTGATGTATTGAGGCAGGACTCCAGACCAGACGCTTTGGCGCCTCGCCCGACAATCGATGGAGCACCCATCTCCCCCACCAGTTAACTGAATAGACATTATACGTAGAGTGAAATAAGTTTCTAACTCGCACGATTTAGAACATTTTATGGCTTTATCCGCACTCGATTATTTGTAAAGTAAAAAGTTCTGACTTTGCTGTAAACATGACTATAAAAAGAGGGTGTCAGAAGTTTGACTGATATATAAAGCTGTCTGTTGCACCGTAGCTATTAAACGGATGAATCGATTCGGACGCGGTTTCTTTTATTTAAAAGTAGGTTTTTGGTTTTTAGAAATATTTGATCTAAATCGGTTAAGGGAGGGAGGTTGAATGAAAGTGGGAATGAAAAACCGAATGTTTGTATAGTATATGGCCGAGAGGGGTATCAAATGAAAGGGTATACAATGTCCTTCCCTCTGTAGGTTGGGGTGTTTTCGATTTTTTTAATTTAAGTTTTATAATTATCTTATCGACACATTTGAATTTTCGAAAACCAAAACCTACTTTATTTTTAAAAAAATATACGTCAATGCCACTGTAAAAGACAATTGCTTGCTCAAGGCACGTAAAAAGTATCTTTATTTCTTGAGCTTAGTTGCCTACAATGTCCAAACTGCGAAGCGTAGAAGCGTTTATAGCGAAATCACGAAATGTACATTTTCTACCTCGAAGCATTGTGCCCTAGAGTAACGTTCTACCAATCGTCAAACAGAACACTGCTACAAGTGCTACATATACAAATACGCTCTGGTATCTGCATTTTAAAGTTTTCATGCAGTTTGTGAGATCTGCCCTCCTTGCCAACTTACAACCGTTACGCTTGCGTCGAACGTTTCGAGTTGACTTTTTTTTTTTTTTTTTTTTTTTTTTTCTCTCGACGGGGAAAATCATCATTGACGAAACCCGCTCTTGGGTGGAGCGGGAGACAGTGTCAGAGTCTTACTGACTAAAAACCCCGCGCCGTTCCTTCTAGCCTTCATACCGGGGCTCTAGTTTCCTTTCGGATAACCCCGACCCCGGTAGGCTTCGACCCAGATGGGCCCCTCCTGGAGTTGACCTTGACGCCAATTCTTTTGTTCTGACCACGTGACTGAGCGTTGAGATGACGTCATTCCCTTACATTTGAAGCTTTCTGCTAGCGTTAACTATTGCAGATTAGCAACTTGGCTAGGGGTACAGTTAGGCTATAGACACTTGATGGCACAACCGGTGCATTGGTTGAACGATTGGCTGCTGCGCTGCGTGTTGCAAGTTCAATTTCCAAATGGAACAAATATTTTGTATGTATTATCTATAGATAGTTGTTCCGGGTCTGGGAGTCTTGTATATATGTGAGTTTACATGTTTGTGAATGATCCCATGATGCCTGAGTAATTCTTAGCATGGGGCAACGTTGAATTAGAAAAAGAAAACAAATAGTTTGTCAGTTTTCGTATGAACAACCACAACAACACAACTTACACAACACTTGTGCTAAAACTTAGGGGTATTTAAGTCAAGAGTGAATCACCTCTTTGAGGCGTGGCCGGAAAGACCTCACGGCGGCCTTACCTTCCGCGTGACGCAGGTCCTCACCGGACATGGCACGTTCATCATTCATCATCATTTCAGCCGATAGACGTCCACTGTTGGACATAGGCCTCCCCTAAGTGTCGCCACAACGATCGATCCTGCGCGTCTCGCATCCATCGGTTTCCCGCAACCTTCACCAGGTCATCGGTCCACCTTGCAGGAGGCCTTCCGACGCTGCGTCTTCCAGTACGAGGTCGCCACTCCAGAACCTTTCGGCCCCAACGGCCATCTGTTCTGCGAGCAATGTGCCCTGCCCATTGCCACTTAAGTTTGGCGATTCTTCGGGCTATGTCGGCAACCTTGGTTCTCCTGCGGATATCTTCATTTCTGATTCGATCCCGCAAGGAAACTCCGAGCATAGCCCTTTCCATTGCCCTCTGGGTGACTTTGAGCCTTCTGATGAGGCCCATTGTGAGCGACCACGTTTCGGCACCATATGTCATCACTGGCAACACGCACTGGTCATAGACTTTCGTCTTGAGACACTGTGGTATATTGGACGAGAAGATACCGCGCAGTCTCCCGAACGCCGCCCAGCCGAGTCGGATTCGACGGTTGACCTCTTTCTCGAAATTAGCTCTACCCAACTGGATTGTCTGTCCGAGGTAGACGTAATCGTCCACTACTTCGAGTATAGAGTCTCCGATCTTGATAGGAGTAGGCGCTACATGGTTGTTTATCATGACTTTAGTTTTGTCCATGTTCATTTTAAGACCCACTCTTTCGGAAGCTCTACTGAGGTCATTGAGCATTGTGCTGAGCTCCTCCGTAGTCTCGGCCATGACTACTATGTCGTCGGCAAACCGAAGGTGAGTGATGTACTCGCCATTAACATTGATGCCTAGTCCACTCCAGTTCAGAACCTTGAAGACATCCTCCATTGCGGCCGTGAACAGTTTCGGAGAAATGACGTCTCCCTGCCTCACGCCCCGCTGCAGGAGGATAGGTTTCGAGGTCGTTGGCACGTTCGGGAGGTTCCTATAACGGATTCAAGCGGAAGAGACGCCCGGGTGTCGCCACTGTGCGGAACGCCCTGAGGACACGGTGGAGCACCCAGTCGAGGTGTGCCCTGCTTGGGCGGAGCATCGCCGTGCCCTCGTGGGGGCGATCGGTGGGTGGAGACCTTTCGCGTTAGGGCTTGGTTGAGGCCATGGTCCGGAGCGAGGAGGAGTGGCAGGCGGTCGCCTCCTTCTGTGAAGCAGTAATGCTAGCAAAGGAGGATGCCGACCGGGCAACAGCGACCTCACCGCCGCCGCCGGAATTCCAATCCCGATTTCCGGCCACCGGAGACGCGGGCTCGCGGACGGCGAGCCATGGATAGCTCGCTGTCCGGCCGTCCGGTAACTGTCCGAACCGAGCACAGGACGTAGACGGCGCGAACTGTTCCCGCGCGCCTCAAGGAGTTGTCAGCAACAGGAGGGGCTCAGCTGGGTCGAAGCCTACGGGGCCAGGGTTATCCGAAAGGAAACTCGAGCCCCGTTATGAAGAGGCTAGAAGGAACGGGGTGGGTTTTTAGTCAGTAAGAGTCTGACACTATCTCCCGCTCTATCCAAGAGCGGGGGTTGTCATTGGATGATTTTTGCCCACCGTAAAAAAGAAAAAAAAAGTCAAGAGTGAATAAGTTACTTCTAGGCAAGCGTGCTCCATCGTCGACCACATCATTGCTTACCATCAGGTGAGATAGTGGTCAAACGCGAGCCTATCAATAATAAAAAAAGACTGAATCAGTTTAATTTTAGTTTAATTTAACTAAATCTTCTATAAAACATTTATTTTGCCTTTTTATTTGAACGAATCTAGAGACTCCTGGATCCCATCCCCAAGATATGAAATAAACAAAAAATATCCTAAAATCAATTTAAGGTGAAATGGAAAAATATATTCAAATCCAGTGGACGGAATTGCCGTGCCGCAGTGATTTCTGTTTACGTGGCATTAAATTGGCCGTCGGGAGAGGCGGGTATTCCTGCACGAAAAAGGTATTCGTTCACTTTGTTTTCACGAGTTTTACGAGCCTAGTTCACCTGCATAAATCAGAGAAACTTTGACAACAAAAGCTCTAGCTACATTGAAACGGTAGCGGAAAACATTGTTTCAGTTTCATTTGTGTATATATTTCGAGGTAACACAGGCAAAAGGAACCCCTTTCACGTTTCGAATGAAGTTTATCGGGCCCACGTAAGTCGAAATCTCGGCTTTCTAACTAAATTTTCATTGTATTCTTGTTGAATGAGTACGTGGAATCTGAATAGGCAAATGTATTTTAGACCTCAACCTTCTCTTGTTTCTTTATGAAACGCAGTGGGATCCGCGGCCTCTGTAGGCACGGGCTTGCAAACGACAAGCGTCCAACCCCGGACGGTTGGACGGCGAGGAGGGAGCCCGAGTGGTCGACGGCGTGTTCCATTCTCTTCTCAATAAGATGTTAAAAAAAAACCGTAAGGACCCAGCAGGCCGATGTCCACTATGGCCACGAGGAATTCCTTAAAAGAAACCCTGTGGACACTGTTATGATTTTATCAGTAAAAGTCTGACACGTCCTCTCTCTAAACCCTTTCTAATCTCACCGCTGACTACAAAAACTAAAGGTAGAACTAGCATACTTGTGCTACACACGCCGATTTGGACACGTCGGTCTCCATACATTTTTTTATGGAAACTACATTTCATACACGCCGCACGCCATCCTTCTTCCTTAGATAATATAAACAGTTCGTTTTAAATGACTATCGAATTCATATATTATGCATCCCTCCCCCTACATTCCACTCTCTCCGGAACATGTTAATCGATAAGCAAACACTGTCACTACAGGCAATCAGAACTCGACAGTCTGACACCGATCTAATCTCAGGTTATTGGTATCCACCAGTAATATCCGTCGCGGAGGTGAAATGGCTCCCCCGCCTCCTCTTTACTTGATCTGTCTCGCGCTTCAGATATTTTGCGCGTCGAATCGACTACAAATAATTGCTGTGAGAAAATCTTTAAAATTGAACTCGTTAAAAAAATAAACGGCCCGTTTTGACATTTAAGTAAAACACTAGAATGTAACTTAATGAAACTGAAAGATACAATAAAATTAGAGGTACGGCGTAATAGTAGCCATGTTAGCTAGTTTAGTAGTAATACACTACACCGGAAAAGCCGCTAAGTAGTCAAAATATAAATTGCAAAACTTGCGTTCTATTTTTTGACAACTTTAGGTATACGTTAAATGCGCAAAACCGGAAATTAGTTTGTTCAGAATAACGAGCAGAATCAATTAAAACACTTTTTAATATAAGTTACATTTTTCAAAAAAATCTTTATTAAAAACTTCGACCTGTCTATCTATGAATAGGTCTAGCCATCACGTCCGCAAACCCGCTGAAATAGGTAAACAAACACAAATGGTTAAATTCCAATAAAATTTTCTCATACACGGGATAATAAAAGGTCTTATTTCAATGCAGGTATGAATTTTAAACAAACTAAATCTGCTCATAAAACCTTTGTTTTTTTTTTTTAATAATTGTTTTTCTCACATAATTACGTCAATCGAACTAAAAATCATTTGGGGTGTCTGAGGTTTATCCAATTTACCGTTACACGTTGTATAAGTCATACATTTTTAATTTTGATCGCACATCGACCCTTACGCGTGCTCTTAACGTGATCCGTTTGACGATTAAACTGTGTGAATGGATGTCTGATACCAATAAATTACATTCTTATGTGAACTTGTCAATATTTATGAATGTATGTATGTATGTAGTACAGGTTGGAGTAGGTACTGCGATATCAAAGAAGATCACATTAGAATCGAGCCTTTAAGCATTAAGGCTGGTCGATTGATTATACTTGTACGTTTAAAGAGTGTACAAAAGAACATGATTTAAATTTGTTTGGAAATAATTGAATAATTGTTTAAGTCCTTCAGTTTAGTAACTAGTATATTGAAAATATAAGTATCAAAGTTTATTTTTACACACACCAGAAATAGGTACCCTCCTGAAACCTAAGCCCCCCGACATTACAGTACTTACAGAAAGACTACCGCGAAAAGTTTCTCAAGAAGACTTTATAACTTTTTCATACGACCTCTCTGCACAAAAATATCACAAGGAAAATAATGCCCTTATTACAAAATCAAATATATTTCCGCTAACAAATTCCTTGTCTTGAATATTTCTTTTATTATTCAGGAAATGGCCTCAATATTTCAATTCTGAACATTAGTGAATATTATATCGTTTATGTATTTCATGGAGCTATGAATAAAAACGTAAGTGTTCATTCTTTCCCGCGGTTTCTCCGAGCCATGATGCTTATTAAGATAACAGTAACTTTCACTGACGGTTACATAAACAAAGTTTACGGCCCTTAAGGAGCCTCGCCCACGGTGACTTTTTGTAGCGATGCTATCGCGCGTTTCGTAAACGCACGACAGCATCGCTACTAACGCGCGTTAGTTGCATTTGCAAGCGCTATAGAAAAAATGCCAACGCGCTACAGCATTGCAACTGTATCGATGAGAACGCGCGACAGGATCGCGATTGTCGCGAAGTCACCGTGGGCGAAGGCCCTAAGTCGTAAAAAAATAATCTTTCTTGTTATTTTTTTTTATATAAAGTCCCGACCCTCCTGATGGCGGGTAGTTATGTAGCTACTATCACTCCAAGATAATTATTTATCTTACTAGCACTTTGCCTGCGACTTCGTTCGCAAGAAAGTTTTCATAAAACCTTTTTAAGTGGTTTTGAGAAATTAATGACAGTATTTATTATTTCTTTCGATTATAATTATGCCAAGTTTCAAGTTAATTAACCCAAAAAATAATTACCCTGCTTACTACTATCTTTAAAACCTACTAAATTGTTCTATTGGAGGCAATCTAACCTATATTATTTACAGTTACAAAATAATGTGATTTTGCATACAAACTAAATTCCTCTTTATCACCCCCTAAAGATTAAATATCCAGAACCCCTTCTTAGTGCACACTTACGTCATAAAAGGAACTTCTATACAAAATTTCACGATCCTAGTCGCAGTAGATTCGGCACTACGTTAATAAGTTAGTCAGTCAGTTTCTCCTTTTGTATATAAACTAGCTTCTACCAGCGGCTTCGCCCGCATGAAATTAGATTTCCCCATACAAACCTTGTACAAATTTTCACAATCCTAGTCCCAGTAATTTCGGCTGTGCGTTGATATATCAGTCAGTCAGTTTCGCCTTTTATATACATATAGATAATGTCGTCACAGCCCAAGGACTTACTCGACTTTTCTACACGATAAAAGAAAAAAATAATAAGCGTTGTTCTTTTGGTGTGAAATGTTTTTATATTTAGAAACAAATTACAATTTTCCTTGAAAAAGTCCAAGTTCATTCTGAAATAATATTATTGTTCTGTTGATACGTGCTCAAGCGACAAAAAGAAATAATATTTCATTCTGTATTCTGTATTTTGACCTACACAGGCTGACAAGTCTCCTGTGTCTACTCACACAATGGTGAAAGAAAATATAATAAGCCTTTCAACATGGCTATGCTGACAACACGTTAGGTAGGTACTTGTATCTTATGATTTATTTTGTTTTGTTTTTTTTTTTTTTTATTTGATATAAACTAGTATTTGACTGCGATCCCACCTGATGGTAAGCAGTGATGCAATCGTTGATGGTGAGGCGCACTAGTTTATTAAGAGCCTATTCACTCTAGCCTTGAAGACGCTTAAATTGTAATCGGACGGGAATACCGCAGCTGGCAAATTGTTCCAGTCACTCGATGTACGCGGTATAAACGACGAAGCGAAACGCTTAGTCCGGACCGTAGAGGTTTCAACAACGTAAGGGTGGATACTCGCGTCGTACGTCGGTTTGTATGTATAAAAGGATCCCAGTTTTTACTGGTTTCTGTCGTCTGTGTATTGTCCCTAATTGTTTTTTGGTCTCGACCGCGACTCGCCCAAGCTTAGCACGGTATTATGGTTTGGCTTTCTTTAAAATTATTATACACATTAACCTGTCAAAACACCACCACCATATTTTTTTCATAAATCCTCTAAATATTATGGTAAAAACTTTATCAAAATTTACCGGGTCTTAGTTTCGTGTGGTATAGTTTAGAAAAACAACGCTCTCATGCATACTGTCAAGAAAACGAATGTTTTTAGACGTAAAATAAAGCTTCGTTACTGACTTCAAATCCCTAGTTTCTCCAACAGATTTAATTAAAATCACATTCACATTACATAACCTATACTTATTTGGTGAAATAATTAATCTTCGTTACATGTTAGACAATTGATGTGCAGACGCCTCACGATCCTAGATAATCGGGCTATTTAATTCCCTCCACGTAGACATGTAATCTCGTCTGCGTATGGTAGCTGTGAAATGTGCCAGGTAATGCTGACTTTGATAGTTCGCAGTTCTAGGGACATAAAACATAGCCCTCAGTGGTTTTTTTCAGTGTTTTAATTTTACTTTGTACCTCTGTGATCATATATGTAGCTTTTCAATTAATTCGTCATCATCATCATTTCAGCCGATAGACGTCCACTGTTGGACATACGCCTCCCCCAAGTGTCGCCACAATGAACGATTCTGTGCGTCCCGTCCGTCAAATTATTATAAAAAATAAATTAAAAACATACCCCATAAAAATATTTCAGTAAAAGATACAATACGAGTTCTTAATTTATATAAATATTTTGTGCACACCTGACACATCCTGTACTTGCCTGTGCCTATCAGTACATACTCAGTGAATAAAAGTGGCGCAAGAGGGCTTATCACTGATGATCTTTCAGACTGTTGACGCTCCCCCGCACTCTGGGCTTCATGAATGCTACTCGTTTTTTAATGATAGCATTAAACTTTATGCTACCATTAGAAAGCGAGTAACATCCTAAAGGTATACAACGCAAACAAAGTTCAGTATAACAATGTCTTCCAGATCAGGCTCCCACCAACAAACGCAACCATTATTGATGCACTATATTTTCAAGGGAGTCTCAACATCAACAACATGTACTTTATATACCAATGTTAAGTGGCAAGTGTTTCCAAAGAAGCTACGCAAAGCGGAGTGGTTTAAACTACCCTCCGTTTCGTGCCTTCCACACCACACCCTGCTCGACCACTGAGCAGAGTGCTTATATATATTTGAAAGTCCGCTCAGCTCCACGCCACTCTACTTGTACTGTTTCTACTGATACGAGTGGAGATTTCGAGCACTGTGATTAGCCAATTCACCATCTGCTCCTCTCCATTGTACTCAGCTCCGTGTCAGACGAAACACATCCTTATTATACGAGGTGTTCCGCAATTAAAATGAGTTATGGTCCCGAATTGAAATAAGTTATGGTCACAAAGATTTTGATAACAAAACTCTATCGTTGCTTGTCATAGTAAATTCGTAATAGGTGTATATCGTTCCGAAAATTCCAAATTTCCAATTAAAAGATTAGCGGCACACCACTGGTTATCAACGGAAAAGTTCAGTTTCTTGAGTACATTTTCTGGTACATCTCTCAAAACTTATGACAGCGGTTTTCATTTTCCTTTGCGATACAGCGGGTACGTCGTAACGCTGGAAATTTCTTATGTAAGAGTGCCAGCCAAGTTTAAAGAAACTTTGAGCTCAAGGAACTTCGATACGGCATTTACGATCGAAGCGCTATCGGGTTTTACTGCCTGTGCATATGGTCGTATCGTACTTTCTACGATTGTACAGTCAGCAATTTTAAAGCCTAATAAGCCATGAAAGGGGTTTCTAAAATGTTACTTCTGGATCATTAATATTCTTATTTCATTTCGAGTGAGTATATCGACCTGTTTAAAATATTTAAATATTCTCTGACAATATGCGTCTCCAAAATATAAACAGGTTAGCAGAATTATAGTTTATTAAACATTTCCATAATGCAATTTTCAGAATAAAACTTTGATTTCAATGAAGGAAAACTATACTTGTATTTATCATAAAGAGATGTAACTCAAAAAAGACTTTTTTGTTTCTATATTAAGGTTCAATTTCCAAATATCCTCCTTTTGAGTCAGATCTTATGATTACGTGCTTCCTTCCTGTCTTTAATTAATTTACGTATTTTAATTTTTTTGAGGTTATAAATCATCAAATAACTCCTCCCACTCTGAGTGAGCGAGAGGGTGTGTCAGTTATCCTCTGTGTTCCAACTTCCAGGGCCATGGTTAATCTTTCCAATAATCCCGCTGCTCTGGACTTTACAGTGGCTAGCAGCTTTCTTTGTTCCGTTAAACACACAAAGCAAGATGGACGGGGCACGTTATTTTCTGAAACTTTGTTCCATTACAGACGTTCGGTTCAGAAACAAAAATCCGCGTTAATGGACGAGGAAAGTTAATCCTCTGTATCATTTGAAACGTCCGTTTCGGCAGAATCGTGGAATCCAAGCTAACTAATCATGTAGGCTACTGCAGGCATAGTTACTACTGCAGGCATAGTTACGACTGCAGGGATGTTCCACTGCACTAAAACTTGAAGCTTGTCATGCCAAAAAACGTTAATTCTAATTACAGACACTGTTGAATTGTCAAAATGGTGGCTAACTTGGTGTGGCCACACGGGCCTCAAAAAAACGCCGCTTCAAGCTTTTTCAGTCGGCCTTTTTTCGTGGCTCATGTGCTGCAGTGCCGCCACAAAAAAACGCTTGAAGCCGCTCCAAGCTTCTCCGGCCACAAACTAACGCGCGCGTCAGCTTTTTTTGCGGTGGCTTCTAGCTTTTTTTTGTGGTCGCTTTTATCGTTTTTTTGTGGCGGCACCGCCGCACACGAGTTACAAAACAAGGCCGTCTCAAAAAGAAGCTTGAAGCGGTGTTTTTTGAGGCCCGTGTGTGTACAGTTCTAGACACTTTTGAATTATCAAAATGGTGGCTAACTTAACTGTCACTGTAGCTAACTCTTCAATCTATGAAACTTACACTACACTTGCTCTCACTCCAAAGTTATAATATTCTCATTACAATGCTCGTAGACAATAATTGAAACGTCTGAAATAAAGCTCACTCAATTCTGTAAGACATACAACTTTAAGAAGATACTTGTTCTACTTTTCACTGAGCTGTGGTAACTTTTAATTGGTTTTCTTTCACTATTTAATGTACTATCTATTCACTCGCTAGCAATTCTTTCTCGAGAATCCTTACTAATATTATAAAAGCAAAAGTGAGTTTGTTTGTTTGTTTGTTACGTCTTCACGCCTAAATGGCAAAACCGATTTTGATGAAACTTGGTACACAGATAGACCATGTCCTGGAATAGGACATAGGATACATCTTATCCCGGAAGTAGGTTCCCTTGGGATAATTTTCTGCTATCACGCTAGTTAAAATTTAACGATAAGTATCTCTGATATGGAGTCTAAGAAAAAACTTCTTTCTATTTAAGTCTTCGCTTCAAAACATAATTTTTGTTTTTGCGAATATGCTAAGGGGTCGCGGCGGTCTATGAAGGAGATGGCGGGACAACGACGTGCTTGTAAAATCTGATTTAGTGTAATTACTTAACGCGTTGCTTGACATCGCGACATTTCAAATTTAAACCAGTGTTTTTTTTAGTTGGTAAATCATAGAAAGAAAGAAAAAGAGTTTATTTGCGTCCAACATGACGCATATCCTAAAAATAAATAAATGTAACAAGTAACAATATCATACTTAAAACTATCAGCTAGATAGAATATGCGTCACATCAGTGCAAAACGGCCAGTGCTCAGCATAATGCTGGGGCTCCATCATCCAATGTCTTTTCCCGCTCTAGGGCGGATTGGGAGGAAGTGTCAGACTTTTACTGACTAAAACGCACTCATATGTTCCTTCTTTGCCTTAGTTCCGCCTCGGGGTTCTCTGCCGCACAACCCATGGCCCCAGTAGGCTTCGACTCTCTAGGCCTCTACGGTTTTGCTGAATACTCGGGCTCGATCCGGACCGGCACCAAAAGGCCGGAGAAAACCAGTGCGGTGAATGGTTTAAGTTGTTAAATCTCTATTCAGAGAATGTGGAATGATCTTATTACACTTTTAATTACCCTTTTTTTTGCAAGTTTTAGACATTCCGATGCAAGAAAAAACGGATTGTTGCCAAATTTAAAGATTAACGGTTTCGGCTCATTAGACAGTATTATTAGTCGTTCTATCTCACCAAGACGGCTCTTGAATACGAGTGTAGGTTAATTTGTCCCTGTGTGCGTAAACTCTTCGTACTCGGTGTCATAGATGGCTCACACACATTCGAGACCAACTCGCCTTCTTGAAACAGAATATCTTTACCTGTATAATACTTACTTCACTGGACTAGATTAGGTAGGTATCCTAGTATACAAGTTCCTACCTACATAAGTAAGTCCGGTTTTGAATCCGGCTAATAACACCGTAATTTGTGCGGAAGCCAACCGTCAACGAAACTACATAAATCAATTAATTCTGATTTACTCAGATAGCCAGCCAGCTCTTAACGCCTTGAACTCGAATACAATAAATTCGAAACTGGTAAAAGACTGCGTTAACAAACTAAATGACCTGGGGCAAAGGAATAAAGTTATTCTGAGATGGGTACCGGGTCATTCTGGAATTACTGGCAATGAAAAAGCCGACGAACTTGCAAGGACTGGGGCTCAGGGTCATCAGATAGGACCAGAACCTTTCTGTGGTATCTCAAAGAACCAGGCCATGCAGACCCTTAAGGGCAACCTATTTGGCGATTCAAAAAAGCACTGGTTGTTACAACCAGGACTGCTACACGCCAAATCTCTTATAGAAGGCTACTCACAAAAACGAACTGCCGAGCTTCTTGAGCTTAGCAGGACGAACATCTGTGCGATAGCCCGCGCCTTAACCGGCCACTGCAAATTAAACAGGCACCTTTTTCACATGAAACTGAGTGACACTGATGTTTGCAGGTACTGTAATCAGGAGAGGGAGACGCCTAAGCACCTGTTGTGTGAATGTGGGCCCCTTATCCACAAACGGAGTATCCATCTGGGTCGACACATTATTCGCCCGGAGGAGATTAAAACTCTCAAAGCTAGGAGTATTCTAGACTTCCTGGAAGCCTCCCGGCTAAAAGAGTTACTCTAACAAGGTGGCGAGTCACAATAGATCTTTTAGGTCGCAGTGACTACATCTCCTACACTATGGGAGATGCATAGCCCCTTTTCTTCAAAAAATAATAATAATAATAACACCGTAATTTAAATGTCTCTAAAAATCAAGTCAAAGATATCCACGAAAGTATCCTTACATATTACAATTATTATTATTATTGCTGGAAGAAATTTCTTTGTGAATTAAGCAATACCTTTGTACAAAGTTTTATAATAATTTTGTTCTTCTGTATATTTATGTGTAGTTGTGTACATAAATTATAAAATCAATAAATAAATATGTATTTATAACAACGTCCGCAACTGCATCTTTCTGTCTCTAGTACCTACCTACATACTTTGCATAGTCGGCCTTATAATGTTCCCACTGCTGGGACTCAGGCCTCCTCTCTAGGGGAGGGAATGGGTCGTAATCCGCAACGCAGGCCCAGTGCGGGTTGGTGAATGACTCAAAAACAACTAAAGGAATTTTCAGGCAGATTTCACCAATAGAGCATCTATGTATATCTACATATGGGTTTCAATAAAGTATTGAGTCTTGAGTATTGAGAGTGATTCCTGAGAAAAGTTTATAAGCATAATATATAGGAATTATCCTCATAAACTTTTCTTTGCCTAATCATACTAGAGAAAAAATGAGAATAAAAGTGATTTGTAATACCCATGCAAAGCTGAGACACGTTACTAGTATATCATATACAAAACACAAAACACATTAAAACTAGAACTAACATTTTGGAAATAACAATAGCAATTTAAAAGCGATGATATTATCTATAATGGCAACCAAGTTACAGACGATACTGAATAAAATATCGAGTAATATCTACAGAATACAATATTGAACATTCAGTATGGTAAATGTAGTAATATATACTAATTTATTAATGAATTCTAGTAACTAATGCAATTAGTTAACAGTCACTTCGAATTAATCAATGAATTATAGTCTTAGCGACCCGTCCCAGCCTCACAAGGGTGCGGGTGTTCTTTGTTTATTTTATGGTGTACAATAAAGAATATATCTATGTACTTATCTATTTTATTTTTATTTATTTATGTACACACAAACACTTAAAAAAGAAAAGAACAAATAAGAATAGAAAAGTACAAAGGATCTGCTTATCTCTAATGAAATTTCTTCCAGCAGACCTGTGACAACTACATACATAATATATCTTTGAAATTCGGTTTTTTCTCTACAAAACTACTAAAAATCATTCTGTCTACTTGTGAAATCCGCATGAAAACTGGTCAATAGTTTTTGAATATATCGTCAAGAAACAGATAGGTAGAGACTTTGTTTTACAATATTTAAGGATTTTACTAAAATTAAACACAATTTGTATGTTTAGATCTATATCATCATCATGATTTTAGCCAAAAGACGTCCACTGTTGGACATAGGCCTCCCCCAAGTGTCGCTATAATGACCGGTCTTGTGCGTCTCACATCCATCGAATTGCCGCGACCCTCACCAAGTAAACGAGCCACCTTGTGGGAGGCTTTCTAACGCTGCATCTTCCGGTACATGTTCACTACTCCAGAACCCTTCGTCGCCATCGACCGTCAATTCTGCGAGCAATCTGTCTTGGTTCTCCTGCGGTTATCTTCATTTCTGATGTCTATGTACCGCGCTTCAATAGCAGAACGGATATGTACGAGTACGTTTGGGACATGACTAGACTGGATTAGAAGGACTATAATGTTTTTTATTCCGGTAGAACAAGAATGTTTTATAAAGATACACTAATTAGTAATAGAACGATTTAGACGAAATGTTGATATTCAGGTAGATTATGTCCGGGAGATATTATTCCAGGGAGTACATTCCGTTGGTATAATTTTCTACTTTCACGCAAGCGCAACCGCTGCCAAATACTAGTAAACAATAACAAAAATAAAGCCATAAATTAACTAAAGCCTAAAAAACATAAATGTAGATATTTCAATTATAACCAAAGTAATTAAAGCTGCAAATATTTAGTCTATAACGGTGGGATCTCGTGCGAATAATTAACAAAACTAATTACTCCAAATTAAATTGATCGATGCTTGGTTAGCTATCAATTTCGGCTTTGAAGGCTTTAATAGTTATATTATTCAGTTCAATTATAGATGGGTTGACGTGTTGGCTATCACGATAATGGGTAATTAATGGTTATAATGACTTAATTTGACCCATTGTTTGATGACAGCGCGAGTTTGATGGCACTACAGATATGTTATCACACTAATAGTATAAAGGTTTTTTTTTCTGTCGACGGGGAAAATTATCATTGACGAAACCCGCTCTTGGGTGGAGCGGGAGACAGTGTCAGAGTCTTACTGACTAAAAACCCTGCGCCGTTCCTTCTAGCCTTCATACCGGGGCTCTAGTTTCCTTTCGGATAACCCCGACCCCGGTAGGCTTTGACCCAGATGTTGCTGACAACTCCTTGAGGCGCGCGGGAACAGTGCGCGCCGTCGACGCCTTGGCTCGGTCCGGACAGTTACCGGACGATCGGACAGCGAGCTACCCATAGTTCGCTGTCCACGAGCCCGCGTCTACGGTGGCTGGAAAACGGGGCTGGAACCCCGGCGGTGGCGGCGGTGAGGGCGCCGTTGAATAGTATAAAGGTGGACTAATTACCGCGTAGTCAGTGGCGTAGCTAGTCCCAAACCCGGGCCCATATCAAAGTTATCGAGGTTTTTTTTCTACACCATAGGCCCTACTAACCACGGAGCTACTAACACAGAGAGAATTGAAGTTCGGCGTTAACGTGTTACGAATTTTTACACACTTCGGGGCCCCTGTAGCTTGGGGGCCCTATATCATTGATACGGCTGATACACGCCCGTGCCGCGTACGTAGAAGGACTCGAACAATTTGCCTGCTGCAGTCTTCCCAGCCGATTATAATTGGAATGTCTTCAAGACAAGAGTAAATAGGCACATAAACTAGTGGCATCACCATCACCATTACAAGCAGGTGGGATCGCAGTCAATAACAATAAAAAAGGCTATATTTTGTTTGTACGTTTGTTGTTATTACTTCTTCAAGTTCAAACGGATGAACGGATTTGGATGAAATTTGATAGTCGGGTAGACCCTGTTCTGGAGTAGCACTTTACTTTTTATACCGGGAGTATGTAACGTCGAGATAATTTTCCACTTTTACGCGGGCGAAGCCAGTGGCAGAATCTAGTACCTACATACTTTGCATAGTAGGCCTTATAATGTTCCCACTGCTGGAACTCAGGCCTCCTCTCTAGGGAAGGGAATGGGTCGTAATCCACAACGCGGGCCCAGTGCAGGTTGGTGAATGACACAAAAACAATTTGGTTCATATAATTCTTTGTTTTTCGTTGTCATATTGTCATCACCCTTCAACATAACTTATATTATACTTATTTACGTATTATACGAGTATATGGTTATATTTATATGCAAAGAAAAAAATACAAAACTAATTCTGGAGTATTGCCAAATAAAACTTTATTATATTCACAAGAGCCATCCGTGAAAAATTGCGTTCGACATTTCCCTTTGGAGGCTTTTATCAACTTTTATCTGTCACACTCGCTTTTTGCCGTCAATTGCGATGCAGTATAAAAGCGTAAAGGCGGATACAGACTAACGAAATGTAACACGCAACGAAAGAATTTGCCGTCCACATTGTCGCAATGTAACAAGCATTGTAACAGAATTCCCATAGAACGCCTTGCGAGTCCGAACCGTGCACACTTCGCGCACGAATAGAGCATTCCGCAATCCGCCATTTGCCTGTTTTTTCACCGAATTCAAGTCTATAGGTACTGCGGAACGTACGTCGGAAACAGATGCCAATAGGCACCTTCCTACAAAGTGCACTATGTCCACACTTATGAAATGTTCCTTGCATGTTGCGTTACAACAGTCTGTACCCGCCTTAAAGTGTCGACCCATACACATACAAAACTACTCGTATGTACCAACTCATAACTTTGCCTAGAAAGAGCAATGGTTGAGATAAAACGTTGTTTATGACGTATAGGCTGTCTGTCTTGGAGAATATATTGCTTTAAGCCTTCTTTGAATAAACTTTACACGATAAAAATCTTGGTGAATATACATATCTCGTTTTATAAATACACTCTTGGTATATTACTGTAGGGAATGGAGATTTTAACCCTTCAGATACCGTCAATTAGAGACACAATAGTAAGACAATAGATGCGCGGCCACCGGTGGTCGCTTGGGGATTCATGAATTAAAAAGGTTTATTCACATAAAATATTGAATCGTTTACTCCTAACGGCTGAAAGAAGGAAAGTAAGATAAGGTTTTAGTCAGTAAAAGTCTGAGACGCTCTCCCACTCCTTAAAGTGGGAGACATTGGATGATTTCCTACCAAAAAAAAAGCCGACCTAATCTTGACAATCTTTTATTTCAGAAATAAAAAATTGGTGATATTCCTCATTCGAATTTTGAATTCAGTATAATGAAAGAAGATCTCTACAGTACTATACTATCAAAGTACATACATATAGAATATACCGTCATTTGAATCTAACCTACCGCGCGTTACGCGTTACCGCACCCATGGGGGCGCCCGTACAAATTGGTACGGGACAAGCTCCGCCCCTGGGCTCCGCCGCTGACTCAGAGTCTCCGGCCCCAACTCGTGGAGGGTGTTGTTGGCACTCTGTTCCCTGCGCGGGGGGAACACTCCCCCCCGCCCATGGCTCCGCCTCCGCCAGCGGTGTCTGACGCGGACCGCAACAGCGACGACGATGACAATGTTCTAGAAGTGACCGAGGTAGAGTTGAGAGTGGCGGTGCGAAGGCTGAGTGCCAAAAACACCGCCCCAGGACCCGACGGCTTGCCAGGGAAAGCCTGGGTCCTGGCCATGGAGGCTCTCGGGCCTCGACTGAGAGGGCTCTTCAGCGCATGCCTGGAGAGGGGCCAGTTCCCACTTCGCTGGAAGACGGGGAAACTGGTCCTCGTAGCGAAGCCAGGGCGCCCTGCGGACTCTCCGTCCGCATACCGGCCCATTGTGCTGCTCGACGAGGTGGGCAAGCTCTTTGAAAGAGTAATTGCAAACCGCCTCGTCGTGTGGCTAACACGGGTAGGGCCGGACTTGTCGGACGGACAGTTCGGCTTTCGCAGGGCGCGCTCTACCATAGACGCCATCATGCGCGTGCGAGCCCTCACGACAGGGGAAGCGGTGTCTCAGGGTAGGGGTGTCGTGGCAGTGTCCTTGGACATTGCCAACGCCTTCAACTCCCTGCCCTGGAGTACGATCCGGAGGGCACTCCGGTACCACCGGGTGCCCGAATACCTCTGTCTAGTGGTCGAGGCGTACCTGTCAGACAGGTACATTGTCTACCCCGGTCACCAGGGAGACTGGAAACGTCGAGAGATGTCGTGCGGTGTTCCGCAGGGGTCGGTTCTAGGCCCACCCTTGTGGAACATCGGCTACGATTACGTGCTGCGCGGCGACTTCCCTGACGGGGTCAGCGTGGTTTGCTACGCAGACGACACGCTGATCCTAGCGCAGGGAGAGTCGCACCAGGCGGCGGTCGCTCTAGCGACACGCGGGGTTGCGATAGCCGTTGGTAGGATCCAGGAGTTGGGACTCGAGGTGGCGCTGCATAAATCCGAGGCAATGTGCTTCCACGGCCCTCGGAACGCGCCACCATCGGACTCCCAGCTTACGGTAGGAGGAGTTCGCATCGGTGTCGGGTCGATGATGAAGTACCTGGGACTCGTTCTCGACAGCCGATGGAATTTCGGAGAACACTTCCGACGTTTGGCTCCCAAACTCAACCGGGCCGGGGCTGCTCTCAAGCGGCTCCTGCCCAACCTTGGGGGTCCAGACGCCTCCTGCCGGAGGCTCTACGCAGGGATCGTTCGGTCCATGGCCCTCTACGGGGCGCCGGTGTGGGCGCCGTCGCTGGCAAAGCGACCGGCGTCCATACTGAACGCCTGCCAGAGGGTCATGGCAATACGGATGGTGCGGGGTTACCGCACGATCTCCCGCGAAGCGGCGAGCCTTCTGGCTGGCCTACCACCGTGGGATCTGGAGGCAACAGTCCTTGCACACATGCACGACATGCGCGTGGAGATGCAACGCCGGGGTGAAAGTCCACTGCCGCAACATGTCAAGGCATGGCGGACAGAGCTCCGGCGGGATCTCATGGTGAAATGGCGTCAACGGCTATCGCAACCCAGTGCTGGGCACGCCACGATTATGGCGGTAAGTCCCCTCTTTGAGGCGTGGCTGGAAAGACCTCACGGCGTCCTTACCTTCCGCATGACGCAGGTCCTCACCGGACATGGCAAGTTCGGGAGGTTCCTGCATCGGATTCAAGCGGAAGAGACGCCCGGGTGTCGCCACTGTGCGCAACGCCCGGAGGACACGGTGGAGCACACCGTCGAGGTGTGCCCTGCCTGGGCGGAGCATCGCCGTGCCCTCGTGGGGGCGATCGGCGGCGGAGACCTCTCGCGCCGGGCCCTGGTCGAGGCCATGGTCCGGAGCGAGGAGGAATGGCAGGCGGTCGCCTCCTTCTGCGAAGCAGTAATGCTTGCAAAGGAGGAGGCCGACCGCATCAGGCAACGGCGCCCTCGCCGCCGCCGCCGGGATTCCGATCCCGATTTCCGGCCACCGTAGACGCGGACTCGCGGACGGCGAGCCACGGGTAGCTCGCTGTCCGATCGTCCGGTAATGGACCGAGTCCAAGACGTCGACGGCGCGCACTGTTCCCGCGCGCCTCAAGGAGTTGTCAGCAGCAGGAGGGGCCCAGCTGGGTCGAAGCCTACTGGGGACAGGGTTGTCCGAAAGGGAGCTCGTGCCCCGGTATGAAGGCTAGAAGGAACGGCGCGGGGTTTTTAGTCAGTAAGAGTCTGACACTGTCTCCCGCTCCACCCAAGAGCGGGTTTCGTCAAAGATGATTTTCCCCGTCGACAAAAAAAAAAAAAAAATCCCACACAGTGTGAGCAATTTCATTCGGCAGTTGAAAAATTACAGCATCATTCGTATCATCTATCTTCCAGACTCCCATCTGCTCTCGTCGCAGAACTCGCGATACTTTTTGCAAGATGCTATAATAGTGATTGAAGACGGAGCGTGTGCTGAGCTCTAAGCGATTCTGAAGCGATGCAGTGAAAAGAATAATGCATCACTCATGTCCCAGCCATTTTTATCTAGACGGTTCTTTCAATCTTGAAAAATTTTGTGTTTGTATAATGAAATTGTGGCGTGCGGGAATGTTCAATAGAGTTACCGTGGCTCTGGAAGGTCAAGAACAACTGAAGGGACACAGGTGGATTTAGTCAGTAAAAGTCAGACACGCCTTCTCGCTCCACCCAGAGCAGAAGGCGTGACTTTTGTGTTTTAATTTTTGTATTTTTTTAAATTTTCACATCTAAAAAAATTTGTAAAACAAGGAACGGAAGATGTAAATGATGATTTGCTTAAAAAGGGGGTACTATTGAGATGGAGACTAATATACTATGTTAGAAATGTTATGCCGACTCAAATAAATATGGATAAGAGAATGATTGTAATTCAGCAACTTTGTTTAACACATTCGGACCAGCAACATCCTATGACGTCAATTTTATACAATGTGTTGTTAACACAACGTCTAATTACGACCAATAAAAATATGTCATTATTTGCACTACGTCTCATAACACCAAGCTGCCTAAACTTTTCCTCACAACACTTGCAAATATCTAGAGCTGCTTAATAGTTGTTTAGAACATTTATCAAGATCGTTTAGAAAAGGTAAGGACATTACAGAAAATACAAAACACAAAGAAACCAATAAATACCTAATTTAGAAAAAAATAACGTATTAAAATTCGAAGTTAATCTAAAGATCCACTTCAAAGCAACCCGTTTTAAAAAACGGCAATTTCATAGGTAAAGACCTATTAGTGTGAGAAAATATTGTGTCGTAATGGGCGCACCTCACGAGAACGGCGCCGGGCGTGTTAAAAATCTTTTAACATAAACAACATATTCTCTGGATAATAAGCCTCTTGAGAGGGCTCTTACCCGCTAAACGATGTACAGATATATATACAATTTACACCTCCCCGGGCTCAATCGATCGGTCGGGCAAATGTAGGTCCTGTAACAGACTTTTTCTGCCTAGTTGTCAGTTATTCAGGTCAGGATTTAATACGTGGCTGATTAATGGGTATGTGGGCTTGATTTACGAGAGGATAATGTATGTTACGGTAACACGGATATTCAATGTGTAAAAATGTGTCCCTTTTACTAAGAGAGACCTTGCCCTATATAAGGCCAAAAAATTGTATTAAGTAAGATAAGATTTTATATTTCAGTTTGTTAGCTAAAATAGTGAGAGAGCAGTGGTGGCCGAGTGGTAATGGCCCCGACTTATGAGTTGTAGGTCGCAGGTTCGAACCCAGCCAAGCATTACTTTGTGTAATTTATTTCATCACCACTGCTCTCAAAACGATGAAGGAAAACATCGTGAAGAAACCGGCATGTCCTAGAACCAAAAATTCGAAGACATGTGACATCCAGCAACACGCACTGGGCCTGCCTAGCGAGGAGGCCTGAGTCCCAACAGTGGGAACATTAAAAAGGCTGATAATGATCTAAATTAGTGATCTAGAATTCTAGAAAAGTGTAGAATAAACTTTATTGTTTTGATTTGACCTATTATGAGTTACCGAACTTAATCTGACATTGTTATTATTTATCTGACATTGTATTAATTATTGAATTGAATCTGACATTTTATTATTAACGTATTTTTCAAAACCTGACATTGTATTAATGTAACTAAATTTGACATTTTGTAAATTATCGAACAGAATCTGACATTGTTATTATATAGTTACCTGACTTTGTACTAAATCTGAATTTATAATATTATTCTTTTTTTTTCAACTTTAACTTTTTTTAAACTGTAAACTGTATTTTTTACTATGGGTTTTCTAGCCTGAAATAAATGAAATTATTATTATTATTATTATTATTGTTCACCAAAATTGTAACAATTTTACAGAAACTTAAATCATGGGTAAAGTAGTTCAAAAATAAAAGCCCCTTTTTAACATTTGTATTTTGACTCCAGCAGCTTGTTACCAGACCTCTAATTATTATTTTATTGTTTCTTTCAGTTACGTTCCAAGTTACATTCTAGGGTCTTTTTAAAATGTCAATGGCCTTTGATTTTTGGTCAACTTTACCCTTTTGGTCAATTTTCTGTTTGAAAAACACGCGTATTTCCTGGAACAAGTTTTGTCAAATTTTAGAGTTAATCATGGAATTACCGTAAGCCGACACAGTTTTCAGGCATTATCTCTCTTTTTTAGCGTTGTTGTTTGTCGCGTTGGATTTTTATTTTTTTACGGTGGGCAAAAATTATCTAATGACAATCCCCGCTCTTGGGTGGAGCGGGAGATAGTGTCAGACTCTTACTGACTAAAAACTCACCCTGACTGTTGCTGACAAATCCTTGAGGCGCGCGGGAACAGTGCGCGCCGTCGACGTCTTGGGCTCGGTCCGGACAGTTACCGTACGGTCGGACAACGAGCTACCCATAGCTCGCCGTCCGCGAGCCCGCGTCTACGGTGGCCGGAAATAGGGATCGGAATACCGGCGGCGGCGGCATCGCGTTGGATTGCGTTAAATGAAGCAAAAAGCTTTTAAATCATGCTTGACGATGACGATAGTCGAGAGGGGAAAGGCCACTTTAATAAATAATATTGGTATAAATAAAAGCTTGAATTTTTAATATGAGTTGTCGTTGCCAACAGCTGCTCGACGGCGATGCTGTGCGCGGCCATCATGACAGAGCACTGGGAGCACGTGGTGTGGGAGCACGCCGCTCTGGCCGCGCTCGCCAACGCCTCCAACACGGCGCTGCAGTGGCTGCTCGACGAGAAAGTCGCCAAGGTAAAACAAAAAACAAAAACTAATATTCATAAGAGATTAAGCATTGCCATACAACGTGGCAATGCCGCCAGCCTTTTGGGCACACTTCCAGTCGACAACGATGCGGAGGAGTTTTTCGACGTCATATTTAGCTAGGCCTTTAGTGTATATATTATTTTTAATTATTTAAGTTTATTTTACACTTTAATTAGTTCCAAATGTAAAATTTACCAAAATAAATATTCTGAATTATTAAATACTAGGCTTTTGCCCGCGGCAATTCTATGTGTTATTCTGCGATATGGTCTACTCGTGTACCAAGTTTCATCGAGATCCGTTCAGTAGTTTTTGCGTGAAAGAGTAACAAACATCCATACATCCATCCATACATACAAACTTTCGCATTTATAATATTAGTAGGATTCATAAAAAACGCAAGATAAATGAAGTCCAAGATTTAAAAAAAATCTTTTATTATTTTATAAAATTACTTCCTTTTGGAATAATATCGGGCTATCGGGTAAAAAGTAGACGCCACCAGTGTTTCCTATCTGACCACTCTGGAAAATAACAAATTCAAAGGTCTTTTTTTAATCTTGATTTTTACTCGGTTTCGTTATGAAGACCACGCAGATTACAATCTGATATGGGCTTGAACCTTGGACTGAGCCTCATTTTGTGGAAGTAGTCAACAAAAAAAGGAAAAACATAATCTTTCATTGCTTACCACAAAATGAGATAGTGGCCAAAAGCGATCATATCTTTATTCAAAGAAAACTCTAGGGTAGAAAAGGACCAGGCACTGCAAAAACATACTTCTGTACATCTTTACACTAGTTTTAAAAGTTTTGCACATCGGTTTAGATTACAAAATAACAAAAACTAACAAAGTTTCAAGTTAGAACCGCAGTTTCTTAGTGCGGCTACGGATTGCTACGAAGTGTAGCTCGTAGCGTTACGAAGCGTAGCACGTAGCGCTACGAGTTTTATTCGTAGCACCTTACGTGGCGACACTTTATAGCTACGCCAGACTTTAAAGTTTTAATACGTTTTAAGTCCAATCTGAAATTCTAGACCAGCTTTCCAGGACCAATTTAGAAAAGGAGGAAAATATCAGCTTTCGCTAGCGTTCTTTCTAGCTTTAGCTAGCTACGGAAGACGCTACTTTAACGGAATGGTGTTGAATAAATGCGATCAGCTTCGTTGAAAATTATTACGCTTCCCAAAATCTCGGTTTCTAAAATATCTTATAATAGTCTAGTGATGCGGTTGGTTACAGAAAATTCATTCAACTAATCACCGTTTGACAATTCTAACTCTTAATAGTTTTTTTTTTTTATTTATTGCAAAAAATCCATATTGATAAATAATAAATGATGTTAGTTTAACGTTATAAATACTACTTTGACACGACCATATTTCCGTTAATATAAACTAGATGATGCCGTAATGAGGACAAAAAATTATGTATAAGTGCATTAAAACCACTACAATCATGGATTCAGTACAAGATTCTAGACCCTGTCAGAATTACATATACTGGGAATTACATAGTGTATGTTTGTGCGTCGATATCTGAGACACGGTGTATAGACTAAATTAACTTACTAGATATTTATATCATTATTTATTGACTATTATGTTATCATTTGTTAACTATTATGTAATTTGAAATATCTATATATGTCTTGTAAGAATCCCTTATCAATAAACTACTATTACTACTATGACTATGACTATTAAAATATAATAAAAGTCAATATCTTCATCATCATCATTTCAGCCGACAGACATCCACTGTTGAACTATATTCAACAAGCCAACAAGTTTATTAAAAGTCAATATAGGGTCATAGAATTACAATCAAATAAAAAATAAATATAAAACTATTTACACTAGACCTATTTTCTTATAGATAGTTTCAATCAATATAATCATAAGATAATAAAAAATATCTAACGATGCTACAAAAAATCCTCACGATCACAATAATAATGGTAATCTAGTATGACAAAAATATTCCCAACAAAAACAGTACATTTACCCACAAGGTCAAAGAACTGGTGACGCCACTAAATTGCTGAAGTTTAAATTGATGTTGTATGCTCCTTGGAAGTTGGCGGTTCATATTATGGTTGCATTATTAATCGGGTTAACAGTTGACAATGGCGGCAAGTTCCCACGGACGACGCCTCACATCACTGATGTTATTTCCCACGTGGCTGAGTTGCGGTAACAGGAATTGTTTGCGGTAGGTAAAGGTTAGCTGGCGAAGGCATATATTAAGGAAATTAATTCCACCAAGTTCGTTCCATCATAGAGCCACTAGACGATACATGAAAAAAGAAAAAAATACATTTATTTGAGACACGTACAGGACAAAAAACAATCCTTACTAATATTATAAAAGTGAAAGTGAGTTTGTTTGTTTGTTACGTCTTCGCGCCTAAATGGCAAAACCGATTTTTATGAAACTTGGTCCACGGATAGACCATGTCCTGGAATAGGACATAGGATACTTTTTATCCCGGAAGTAT
Source organism: Mythimna lalbum (assembly GCA_949319445.1). Classification (NCBI taxonomy): domain Eukaryota; kingdom Metazoa; phylum Arthropoda; class Insecta; order Lepidoptera; family Noctuidae; genus Mythimna; species Mythimna lalbum. Next base: position 6,622,796 of record OX439352.1, on the reverse strand, counting down.
GTTCCATTGAGATAAGTTTCTGCTATCAAGCGGGCGAAGCCGCTGGGAGCAGCTAGTAAAATATAAAGTAACTACTTAATCTATAAATACTTAACTTAAAATAAAAAAATAAAAGAAAACTATATTAAAAGATAGAAATAAAAGACCTGGAATAGGAGACCAAAAAGGCTCCTATCACAGCACATGCTACAATATTTAACAAAACAATAAAATAACGCAGCGCTAGTATTCTGATAGGGCCTAGTGATGCCACGGAACACAGAGACGGATAAGATAATATATCTAGATAATAAAAATTCATAGCATAACATTCCACCCACACGTACATAGCGTTTTGAGAATGCATTATGCGAACAACTAAGGAGTGGAATTCCCGGTCGGAGTCTGTGTTCCCGATAGCTACAACCTAAGTCTTTAAATCAAGAGTGAATAGGTTATTTCTAGGCTAGCGTGTTCTATTGTCGACCATCTCATCGGTTACCATCAGGTGAGATAGTGGAAAACGAGGGCTTAGTTAGTTAGTTAGCCCATTTATGTCCCACTGCTGGGCGAAGGCCTCCCTTTCCCTTTTTCACACACGTCTATCTTCGGCCATTGCGGGCTTATCATCTACTGTATGATTCCTTTGTTCTGTGTTATCAATAATTAAAAATAAACACTGAAAGATGAACCAAATATATTTCTTTTTTAGTGTAGTAAACGCTTAGTTAAGATACCAATGTAAATGTACCTATTTCTAAACTATTTATATTTTGTGATGAGAAATTATGCTTCTTGCAGTTGACAGTACCTACATAGTAGGATTGCATTATTAATCGAGATACTAGTTGACAATGGCGGAAAGTTTCCGCAGACGATGCCTCACATCGCTAATGTTATTTCCCACGTGGCTGAGTTGCGGTAATAGGGATTGTTTGTAGGTAGGTGTAACTGATAACTAGCGGCAGGACATATATACTGACGGTCGTTAAAGTTTTATACTCATTTTGAACATTTTTGAGCCTCTGGAAATCCACAAATATAAAAGAGAACATGTTGAAAAAATCATCATCATCTTCCTGCCCTTATCCCGTTTTATTTCTGGTCGGCGCAACACGTTTTTTTCTTCCATTCTGTCCTGTCACTCGTCACGATATCACTAACTCCCTTTTCTTTCATATCACTTATCACACAATCCATCCATCTTTTCTTTGGCCTCTCTATCCCCCGCCGTCCATCCATATGTAAACTCATAACTTTTTTAGCAACATGCGTTTCGTCCGTCCTTTTCACAAAAGAGAACATGTTGAAAAAATATTTTATTAAAATTGATATGACCAATGACTAAGATTTAAATAGACAATATTATCTAAATTAAATCTCAATTATACTGCCACTGAAAAAAAACTAATGGTTTAACTCTTCAGATACCGTCAATTAGAGACACAATAGTAAGACAATAGATGCGCGGCCACCGGTGGTCGCTTGGGGATTCATGAATTAACCAAATAACACTTTGTTAAACCCGGGATCGAAACTGGGACCCCGCACACAGCAGTCGCACTTGCGACCGCGAGGCGAACAAGCCTTTAGCTCCTCTTGATCCTTTACCAAGTGTTCAATGCTTGGACTACAGGCATTGAGTTATAATCATCATCATTTCAGTCAAAAGACTTCCACTGTTGGACATAGGCCTCCTCCAAATGTCACCACATCGATCGTAAGCTGGTATGACTAGGTACAAAAATCTCGGTGGCATATCACATACAAATACAAGCTGTTGATTAATAGCAACTTGACATCGCCAGATAAATGGAAGTACTACCCCACGATATCGTGTCGTTATCGTTATCGCCTAACGTGAAAACCTCCTATCCCTGTAGTACATAAGTATATATTCCCTAAATGGGTAGGTAGAGGTAAATAGCAAAGTACACGAATCATCATCATCATATCAGCCGAAAGACGTCCACTGTTGGACATAGGCCTCCCCCAAGCGTCGCCACGACGACTGGTCCTGTGCGTCACGCTGGGGACGAAAGTTCACTAATGTCTCTACTTAAACCTATAAATTGCGTAAATTATAACCGTTCTTTTTCAAACAATATCTTAAATGTGCTTCGCGAATAATCTGTCTGCTACAGATTTAGCTCTTCAACGTGAAAATTCAATTAAAATCTGGATAAATGTTGGAAGTTATGAGAGCTGGAAAAACTAATGGAAGTCACGACAAAGCCTACAAAGCGTACTAGATACTTTTTTGTTTAATTAATCTACACTAATAAAATATAAATAAATAAAGTTTTTTTTGTTGTTTTTATGATTTTTTTTGTTAGTTGCGAGGTAATCTCTGGAAGTACTGGTCCGATTGCTAAAATTGTTTGATTTGATTGATTCCTGAGTGACATAGACTATATTTTTTGTACGCGGGCGAAGCTCCGGGCAAAAGCCATACAGTTTATTATAAAAGACAGACAGAGTTACTTTATATTGATAATATTAGTATGGATTTTCGATGGTAGTTAAACCGTCGCCACATTAGTAGATTGATTTGCTAATTGTGTCAATGTGGACATGACCCTCTTAAGTGTGGATTTATATAATCCAGTAAAGAATAATCTATAACATTCAAGTTGTATTATACTCGTACTAAAGTAGATATAATCAAAGATGAAACGCAGAAGTTTTGCGCAGATAGTTTATAGACTTCAGTGGGTCACAGAATTCTTTAAATTAGGTCAGGAGAGTCGGCTATCTGGGACCCGCATTCTCTTTATTCCGTTCTATGCATCTTCGTCAGAGGCAGGTCATAACGTTTGTATTTTTCCTGTGACATTCAAAGAATCGTTAGCTCTGTGGTTCTTTTCTTACATGATCTTCTACACCAATATAATAAATTGGTAAAGTTTGTTTTTTTTGTTTGTAGGAGGTTATCTCTGGAAGTACTGGTCCGATTGCGAAATTTTTTTCACCAATAGAAAGCTGCTTTATTTTTGAGTAACTTAATAACTTAACTTAGTAACTTAGCTATTTTATGTGCGCGGGGCAAGCTGCAGGCAAAAGCTAGTAATATATATAAGTTGACCTAAACATGCTCCGAAATAATTGTTTGGGATTTTTACGGCACTCGGTCTGTATGTAGAGTGTAGAGTTTTTCTGTAATCACATTTATTTGCTTAAATAAACAAAATAAGTAAAAATTTTTAAAATTTCTTCTTCTTCTTCTTCTTCTTATACATATAAAAATCAATTGCTGTTTGTTAGTCTCGGCCAAACTAAAAGCGCTATAACCGATTTTAATGATTTTTGTTCGCTTTAATAGTATTGGTATGGTTAAAATGGAAAAAAAATAGGAGAACAAATAGTTGATAATTTAAAAATTGATTGAAAGGTGAGAAGTAATATCACAGGGTTCATAAATTCCCTGCTTTCATAAGATCACGTTTCAGATTGAAAATTCAAACAACCTTACTTTACTATAAATACAACCTAGGTACAAGATTTTGCACAAAACACTGAACAAAATACCTAAGGCTTGGGATAATTTTAATCTGTAAAACAAACTTCAGCAGAACTTTTATGTTGCTCTTACATAATAAATAGAAAAGTTCTCGTTACATTAATATTGAAGATACATTATTCTAATTTTCGCCATCTTTTTATCTGCCGTCCTTGAATTTATTGGCACGAGTGAAATATTTTTTCCTTTTTATCGTTAACGGAGCGATAAATTATTATCCTTAATTCTGTAGACTTAAACAAAAGTAATATTTTTTAACGTGAAAACTTTACCTTGAAAAGTCGAAAATCAGATTTGGGATTACTTTTATTGTAAATGAAAATTCTTGAATTAATATCATACAAGTTTACTAATTAAAGTCTGAAGACCAATAAGGCTGATTTTTTTTATCGTCCTCATTCTTTCAATCGAAAGTCGTCCACTGTTGGACATAGGTCATGCGTTTCACATGCGTCAGATTCTGCAACGCTCATCAGATCATTGGTCCACGTTATGGGAGGCCTTCTAACCCTGCGTTTTCCGTTCGTTGCGTACGCGGTTCTGCGAGTAATTTACCCTGCCCACTGACCCTTAAGCTTGCCGAATCTTCAGCTCTATGTCTGTAACCTTGGTTCCCCTGCGATATTTCTTTGATAGAAAGAAAGAAAGAACAAATTATTTAGCAACAGTCACCAGTACTTCCAGCCAAGTTGCTAATCTGCAATAGTTAACGCTAGTAGAAAGCATAAAATGTACGGGAATGACGTCACCTCAACGCTCAGTCACATGGTTAGAACAAAAGAATTCGACGCGTCGAAGCGTTCGAGACAAACGAAACGGTTATAACTTAGTTAGGGGGGCAGGTCACACACAAAATAGATAAAAAGTAACAATGATTTTAAAAAAAACATGGTTGTGTGTCACAGGACTGCGTCAAAAAGGCTCATTTCAGCAATGTTGCCAGACAAATACATATATAAAAAAGAGCTACTTACAAACCCAATACACAAAGGTAATTTTATCCAGCTCACCAAGAGCCTGGAAACTTGGTATCGCAATAGCAACATGTAATAATGTAAGCATATTTGCAACCCCTCTATTAGTAGTGTAAAACTTTCTCAGTCACCTTGACGGATTTTTATTTCTCACGCGATGTGGGTTAAATAGGTCCATTAAGTCGCGAAATATTTTTTGTCGAATTAACTACACCAACATGTTTATGGATGAAATAAAAATATGTTTCAGGCTACTGAATTAATCTGTATAAAAAATTACGTCGAAAAATTAGGTCACCGAATTTACGCCTCCGACGAACTTGCTCTAACTAAAAGTATATACACAGAGTATATAGCGTACATAGATTTGGTATTCTGGAGTGGAAACCTAAAACTAGGCAACGGATCAAGTGTCGAGCATTATGTCAGAAAAGAGAGGAAATTTTTTAGGAACACTATTTTTTTTTTGTTGATAGTCATCCAAATGACATCCCCCGCCCTTGGGCGGATCGGGAGATAGTGCCTTTCATACCGGGGCTGAGCTACCTTTCGGCCCGGCTGGGCTCCTGCTGAACACTATTTAATTTTGCTTAACCTTGGTTCCCAAAGCTTGGTTCTCTAAGCCTGAACAAGGTGGACTGACGACCTGGTGAGAATCGCGGGAATGCGATGGATGCGAGATGCACAGTATTGGTCCTTGTAGCGATGCTTGGGGGAGGCCTTTGTCCAACAGTGGACGTCTTTCGACTGAAATGATGACGGCTCTTCTGAAGAATTCAGGCCTAGGATATCGGTTGAAGAGTCAGGTTATATTTCACTTCCTTTATATACTTAGATGAATTGAAACCTTTGCCTCCCAACAACTCGCAAATAATAGATTGCTCGTCATACATCGATATACGAGTATATGTACCACAGGTTGGTATGATAAGCAAAATTTAGAAGATTGGATGTACAATATCCCATCTTAAGCGAATATCCTAAACTCATGTAACCACACTTCAGAAACGGCACAATGTATCACTGTCTCTTGCAAAATTCTCTTAAGAAATTCGCGGCACATCACATGTAATATGTATGTACAATACAGCGTGGTGACACTTGAAATTAATTTATTCTCCCTCGAGTCACACAACGCGTATACACAATGACAATTACTTACCGTAATAAATTCGGCCACTTTCATTATCTCAACTTCTAATTAAGGACAGGCTAGTTGACCCCAATATCTCTTTTATTTTATGTGAACCTTCGTATCGAATAACTTCACGGCTTCCTCATCAGCATCATATCGGCCTAAAGACGTCCACTATTGGACATAGACCTCCCCCAAACGTCGCCACAACGACCGGTCCTGTGCCTCACGCATCCATCGGATTCCCGCGACCCTGACCAGGTCATCGGTCCACCTTGTTGGAGGCCTTCCAACGCTGCGTCCGGTACGTGGTCACCACTCCAGAACCTTTCGTCCCCATCGACCATCTGTTCTACGTGCAATGTACCCTGCCGGTTACCACTTAAGGTGGTGCATCATGACTCACATTTTCACTGTTTTTCATACAACCGCTCATAACTGATTATGAGGTTATTACACACTTTTCATTAGATATTTTGGAAACACAGTATCTTCTGGATATTATCTAGGTTTCTAAAGAAACCAATTTCTAAATTTGTGTAAAACTAATCCAGTAAAAACCTCTGAAAATCTCCTATTTTGTATGAACTTTGACACTTCATAATTTGCCTAAAAATTAAAAAAGTCAAAAAAGTGATCCTCTAGAGACCTTGCAAATTTTATTAAGATTCTAAATGATGACAACTTTTTTCAAAAACTTTTAAGGGTTTAAAAAAACAGCTATTTCCTGGAGCAAGTTTTGTGAAATTTTCGAGTAAATCTCGGAATTACCGAATACTAACAGAGTTTCCAGGCGTTATCTCTCTTTTTTTGCGTTGCCTTTTCGTCAAACATCGCGTTGGATTGCATTAATTCATGAATCCCCAAGCGAACACCGGTGGCCGCGCATCTATTGTCTTACTATTGTGTCTCTAATTGACGGTATCTGAAGGGTTAAATGAAGAAACAAGCTTTTAAACCATTTTCGATGTTTACGATAAGCGAGTGGAGAAGGACCCTCTTAAGTTTGGCGATTCTCCGAGCTATGTCGGCAACCTTGGTTCTCCTGCGGATATCTTCCTACTATACTTTTAAGCTGTTATTAGTGCTTCTGGCACGATTCGCCCGTATAATATCTTTAAAATGTTATGATGTTCCTTTAATACTCTAATGACGCCATGTTAGAAGCTTGTAAAACGCTTTGTAAGATAAATGTCTCAAAGATGGCTAGCGCTTAAACTTAAGCTACTTTTAAGTTTAAATTCTGCTAAAATGTTCCAGCTTTAGCTGCTCTAGACAAGTGAAATAGTTTGCTAAAAGGAAATTTATGGAGATGTTGTGATCCTGTGAAGGTGTGTACCAGTATATTACCTTTCTGAATTCCACAACCCAGTAACTCTGTAGCACGATATCCCTTAGTAAGACAAGATATCTCTTGACCATCGACATCTAACTATCCGCATGGTGAACATTGCCTTTAAAGCCTTTTTCATATTTCCATAAAATCGTGAGTGACGTCGATCCTATCAATACTATATAACGTTAAAAGAATGTCCTTTTCATGATTCCATTTTCACACCAACCCTTTTTCCCGGAAAATCAATCCGATATAATGGGTGACAATTTTATTCATATCGTCGATTCCCATTGTGTCGTGAATCGTATCAATCATGTCGATCAGAACAATGTGGAGGCTACTGACGTGACTTTATTAACATCGAATCTAACAAAAAGCTGAGTCGATTCAGAAAACAATGAAAAGTTCATTGAAATCAAAATATTGAGGCAAACAGCCTTTGTGGTTTCGACGATACCATTTATTTATTTATTTATTTATTTATTAAAACTTCATGCATGGCTCCGAAACGTGGTCGCTTACAATGGGCCTTATAAGAAGACTTAAAGTCACTCAAAGGGCGATGGAAAGGGCTATGCTCGGAGTTTCCTTGCGTGATCACATCAGAAATGAAGATATCCGCAGGAGAACCAAGGTTGCCGACGTAGCTTGAAGAGTCGCCATACTTAAGTTGCAATGGGCAGGGCACATTGCACGCAGAACAGATGGTCGATGGGGATGAAAGGTTCTGGAGTGGCGACCACGTACCGGAAGACGCAGCGTTGGAAGGCCTCCAGCAAGGTGGACCGACGACCCGGTTAGGGTCGCGGGAACACAGGGTGACGCACAGGACCGGTCGTTGTGGCGACCCTTGAGGGAGGCCTATGTCCAGCAGTGGACGTCTTTCGGCTGATATGATGATGATGATGATTTTTTTTGTGTACAAAACTACCCGAACTTCCAAAATAATATTTCAGACTACAGAGTGCTGTGTCAATCCACACTAATATTATAAATGGGAAAGTGTGTGTGTCTGTTTGTCCGTCTTTCACGGCAAAACGGAGTGATGAATTGACATGATCTTTTAAGTGGAGATAGTTGAAGAGATGGAGTGTGACATAGGCTACTTTTTGTCTTTTTCTCACCTCCGTGTTACCCCGAATTTAACGAGAGCGATGCAGCGGGCAAAAGCTAGTACATTTTAAAATCAAACACCTTTCAGTTCAACGTTTGCTTAATAAAACAGGTTGGTAAGTTACGTTTAGGGTTCGTCAGTGGTTAAAATGTCAAAGTTAAAACATTTTAAACTACACCAGAGTCACCTTGAACGTGGGTTGGGCACGCCACGATTATGGCGGTAAGTCCCCTCTTTGAGGCGTGGCTGGAAAGACCTCACGGCGTCCTTACCTTCCGCATGACGCAGGTCCTCACCGGACATGGCAAGTTCGGGAGGTACCTGCATCGGATTCAAGCGGAAGAGACGCCCGGGTGTCGCCACTGTGCGCAACGCCCGGAGGACACGGTGGAGCACACCGTTGAGGTGTGCCCTGCCTGGGCGGAGCATCGCCGTGCCCTCGTGGGGGCGATCGGCGGCGGAGACCTCTCGCGCCGGGCCCTGGTCGAGGCCATGGTCCGGAGTGAGGAGGAATGGCAGGCGGTCGCCTCCTTCTGCGAAGCAGTAATGCTTGCAAAGGAGGAGGCCGACCGTATCAGGCAACGGCGCCCTCGCCGCCGTCGCCGGGATTCCGATCCCGATTTCCGGCCACCGTAGACGCGGGCTCGCGGACGGCGAGCCATGGATAGCTCGCTGTCCGATCGTCCGGTAATGGACCGAGTCCAAGACGTCGACGGCGCGCACTGTTCCCGCGCGCCTCAAGGAGTTGTCAGCAGCAGGAGGGGCCCAGCTGGGTCGAAGCCTACTGGGGACAGGGTTGTCCGAAAGGGAGCTCGTGCCCCGGTATGAAGGCTAGAAGGAACGGCGCGGGGTTTTTAGTCAGTAAGAGTCTGACACTGTCTCCCGCTCCACCCAAGAGCGGGTTTCGTCAAAGATGATTTTCCCCGTCGAGAAAAAAAAAAAAAAAAACCTTGAACGTGGGTGTTTTGACGCGAGTTGCCGGCTTGAGGGTTCACGATTTGTGTCTAATTTTGCAGACCTAGATCGATTCATTAACGGCTTACACCGTTTTGCCTTAAGCTTCGATAAATACTCGTTCATTTTAGTTAGGACTTAGACATGAAGGATGGTAGGGCTGGGAATGCGGGCGTTGTTACTTACTTTTTTTCTGGAGAACACTTTGACTAGTAGGAATACAATGTAGTTGATTGATGGATGAATATTTGGCTATATCTTTCGTAGGGGCTTTCGCTTGATGGGACTGGGGGATTTTTCAAAAGAATGACTGTGCCCATGGAACGTAAAGGGCAACTGAAGGAACAGAGATGTGTTTTAGTAATAAAAATTCTGCCACTCTTTTCGCTCCATCCAGAGCGGGAGTTATTTGAATATTTTCCACCTCAAAAAAGACTAGTAACAAAATTTTGCTTAGATTTTTTCTATTTCACATTATTATGCTTATTATTAATATATACTTCATTGTACACCTCATAATTTGGACAGGACAAACATTACAAAAACTAACACACAATAGCTTACATAATTTTTAGAAGACACAATCGGTGAACAGATTTTATAATAAAAAACACTTTACGAAGCAACTTCCTCACTAGACGTTAAATCTATGTACCGAAATCTTTAAAGAAAACCAATTTAAAAAGTAGCTCGACATCATGAAATATCTTTCGGCAAGAGTCTCAATTTAAAACTAATATAGACGCTATTAGCCTGGACTCTGGACGACTTCGACCCCAACTCTTCAACCCACACCTTCCGTAAATAAGACCCAACATTTGATCAAACATTCACAATATGCTCGCGGATTTCTTGTCAACGTCATTGTATGACGTCATCAAGGTTCAACGTACGTTCGTGATTACCCACGTATCTGCGTAACTGGAACAGAGGGGTCAGAATAGCTCTATAACATAAACTAGAATAGAATAAACTTTAGTATACACCAAAACAGTAACAAAACTTTTGAAATAACTAACTAGCCCCACACACGGGCCGCAAAAAAACGCCGTCACAAAAAAAACGCTATAAGTGACCACAAAAAAAAGCTAATAGGCGCCGCACAAAACAGCTGAAGCGCGCGACACCTTGTGTCCGGAGAAGCTTGAAGCCACTTTCAGCGTTTTTTTGTAGCGGCACCGCTGCACACGAGCCACAAAAAAGGCCGCCTCAAAAAGTGTTTGTGGACCGTGTGCGGGGACAGAAAAAAACGTTTGAAGCCGCTTCACCTTTATTGTGCGGCGCCTTTTAGCTTTTTTTGTGGCCACTTATAGCGTTTTTTTTTGTGACGTCGTTTTTTTGAGGCCCGTGTGCGGAGCCAGTTAGATATTTCAAAAGTTTTGTTACTGTTTTGGTGTATATTAAAGTTTATGTGCGGCTGTTTCTAGCTTTTTTGTGGCCGTTTCAGGTGCTCGAGTGCGGGGACGCTTTACGGCGTAACCACCGCACACGAGCCATAAAAAAAGGCCGCCACAAAAAAAAGCGTGAAGCAGCGTTTTTTTGAGGCCCGTGTGCATGGACACTTACATCTATGGGTACAATGGCGGTCTCATCGCTAACAGCGATAACTACCAGACACCCACCACTACTACTAGCACTACTAGCTTCCCATTTTATACTTTACTAAAGAATATAAGTACTTTTATTACAATAAAACTCCTCAGGTACTAAACTTAATGTAGCGTACTGTAGATTCAACATTGTAACTGAAATTAGGTCAGGTACTCATTGTTGAAAATTAAACAAAAGCATAGTTTAGTGCGCACCTAATATGCATTTTAATCAACGCGGTTTTAAACGGTACGGGAAAGTCCTTAGGTAACTGCTATTTATCTTTAAGATAAGAAAACAAATTAAAAGATATGCAACCCTCTTTAGAGGTTTTTTTTTTGTCGACGGGGAAAATCATCTTTTACAAAACCCGCTCTTGGGTGGAGCGGGAGATAGTGTCAGTATCTTACTAACTAAAAACCCCGCGCCGTTCCTTCTAACCTTCATACCGGGGCACGAGCTCCCTTTCGGACAACCCTGTCCCCAGTAGGACCCTCTTTAGGGGTCAGTGAGAGACATTTTATAGAGGATGTGAGAGCTCCGACTAAAAGAATTGGCGTCCTACCGTCTGGTAACTGTCCGGACCGAGCCCAAGTCGTCGACGCCGCGTAGTGTTCTACGCACGCCTCTAGGAGTTGTCAGCAACCAGACCCAGCAGGGTCGAAGCCTACTGGGGCCATGGGTGATGTAAAAGAGATCCCGGAACCCTGGAACGCTAGCAAAGAAGGAACAGAAGTGATTTAGAAGGATTTTAAAAAAAATATTTATATACGATTTCAAGTCATATCCGCCAACTTCAACAAGAATCATAGAAGTTAGTATGTTTTTGATGGGCATTAATCAAGGAATCATAGCGACTGAGTCGATATTAATCCTTTGAAATATGGGCCTTAGGCATAAGAACAACCCAAGACTGGAATTTTTCAAAGCCGTGAATTATTTTGTAAGAATTACCACAGTCCTAGAACGCAAGGGACAACTGAAGGAACACGAGTGAATTTTAGTCAGTAACAGTCTGACACTCCCACTGGCATGTGCAAATATAAATTCGACTGAAATTGTAAATATTTCCTCCGCCATTTCGTTGGAATAAGCACCAACTTTTACATATGGCTACAAAAATTTTCTCCAACTGTCTTGGATGTAAAAAATTCGGCCTCTCTTAAGTTTTACATAATATGAATTCAGAACATAACGACACCTCTTTTCGTTTTATCTTTTCTGCTGCCAGAACAAGATTCTCGCCGGCATACAAATATGATAATAACACAAATTGAGTGTAGGTAGAGTTCATACAACATTCAATAGAAATTGGACGTGTAGGTGGAAAATTTATTTATATATGATCTTGTTTGAAAAGTTTACCCTAGACGTGATTAAATTGAAAATCTAGAGAAAGTGTGAGATTATAAATAGATGAAGGTGTCCCAGTTTCATTATACAATCAGACGAAAATAAAGTAATTCGCTTTTTTCAATTTAATGCTTGACCTGTCTACTAACACCTGGTAAGTAGACAGGTCAAGCATTAAATGTGAAAACAGAGATGAAAATGCCAAGGCAATATAAACTTTATTAGTATACGACATTATTTTTAGTATTAGGTATATCCGAAACCTAAATATAGTTGGTTCGTGAACAGAATCGATTCCAATTTACACCATGTTATACTTTTCCTAAAAAAGTTTTTAAAAAAGGTCACAAATTGGACACCACCGATACTAAGTAAAACACAAGTCACGGCAGGTCATAGCGGGCATGAGGCACCAGTGCACAGCTGGGTGCGGAAGTAGAACCACCCCTCAGTCTCCCGGGTGGCCCAGTGACTATGTATTTAGGTCGCCCACCAGGTAGGTACCATAACGGGCTTACAACTTTGTGATTTTTCATAATACAGTTTTGAAATTTTGAAGATACATAGATTCTTTACATAAAAATATTAGATAAGTGTCTCAAGTTTTGCATATACTAAAAATAAGATTGTATTCAAACCGATACCGTTTTGTGAATCTCGTATCCATCGGATTTCCACGACGGTCACCAGGTCTTCGAACCACCTCGTGGGAGACCTCCGCCTGCGGCGCGGCGAGCCTCTGTCCTGCAGTGGATATCTTTTGGCTAAAATTGTCATGATGATGACTAGATATTGTAAAGTCTGTCTAAAAACGACTTGCGAATTTTGTATAATATTTAATCATTTAAAAATACTTATATTTGATACTTTTCGTAAGGATCTTCTATTAGTTAACGATGATCAAGATCTCTTAATCAACATTGATTATTGAACCAGGGTTGACTACATCAGATTTCATTTTACTCTAATAATTACGCAAGTTGTTTGACTTTTTAGACAGACTACATGCTGTACCTACCCAAAAAAAAGACCTTATTTTCAATGTCACTACAATTAGGTAATACAATATTTTAGAAGCATACATTGGTTCAGTGTGCGAAAATTATATAGGTAGGTACATAAACGTAGGTACTTAGATACTTACTTTCGCACCCTGTTATGAACATATAATTAATTATTCTTGACAGGATTTGATTTAGGTGTACAATAACGGAAAAAAAACATAAATATTACCGAAACGACGATGAAGAAAAATGGAAATATTAATTACCTGTCTTGTGTTCTCCGAGCAACATTTCTTTCAATAAAGAAAATGGAGGGAAACTTTAATTAACGTAAAAAATATTTACTAGGTATATGGAGGACCTAGTTATGTCATTGAGTAGATACCTAAAATGTATATCATGGCGTGGAAGAAACATTTAGATACCTACAAGCTAGTTAGAAAGAAAGAAAGAATTACCGCAACCCAGGAGCACAAAGGGCAACTGAAGGAAGACAGTTTTTTTTTAATCATTGGATTATTTCCGCTCTAAGGCGGAACGAGAGGGCGTATCAGTCTTTTACTGGCTAAAACCTCTCCTATGTTCTTCTGTCTTGCGTTCCAGGAATCGGGTCGGACTGGGTTCGGGCTTCGGTCGTGGTGGAGTTATTGGACGTTTTCCCAATTCAAAAAAGAAAGGAACAAAGTAGTTGTACTGTCATTATTTTTCTATATCTAGGTATTATAATGCCGTTGTAATTTATTTCCCTTATCGTTTTGTATCAGCACCCACAAGGGACTTCACCCGTGAAAAATGTTCCAAGGAAATATACTCCCGGGATATAAAGTATCCTATGTACTATTTCAGGATATGGTCGTTCCGTGTGCATATCCTTCAGCTATTTGAGTGTTAAGGATATTAACAACATACATATAAACTTTCACATTTATAATTTTAGTGTGATTTTGGGGTTATTAGTGTGGCACATGGGCCACAAAAAAGCCGCCACAAAAAAGCTGAAGCGCGCGACAGCTTTTGGCCGTAGAAGCTTGAAGCGGCGTCTAGCTTTTTTTGTGCGAAAACGAGCCACAAAAAAGGCCGCCACAAAAAAGCTTGAAGCAGCTTTATTTTGTTACCCGTGTGCGGCGATAAGTGTGAACGAACGACAATTTACTTGTTCATCATCATTTCAGCCGAAAGACGTCCTCTACTGGACATACGCCTTTCCCCAAGCGTCGCCACAATGTCAGGTCCTGTGCGTCTCGCATTCATCGGATTCCCGCGACCCTCCGTCCGCGTCCTTCTTTTGTTTTTGGGTTTAGGGGTTTACGTATACCTTTTTATTTATTATAATGTCCTTTTATCAAAAACAAAGCTACAATTATAAAAACTCGAGAGTTCTTTTGTTTCCAGTTTCAAGATTATGTCTGTTGTATGTCTTTGTATTCCATAATGTGAAATGTTTTTCTTTTTTTCTGGTAGCTTAAGTGGATTTGCTACTAAATATTTTTTTATGAAGGAAGTAAGGAATTCTTTTTCCTGTACTAAATCATATCTCTGCGCAGGGAACGATTTTCGCCGGCGGCATTTGCAAGGATTGCTTTTTATTATTGCCATTATATTTAATGTCTCTATGACTATAAGTCTCCATAATATTTTATCGCAAGACCAGAGGAAAACAAGCGGTTTTCCTAACAAACTGATGAACTTCCCTACAAACTTTGTTCCTTTGTGTTACCCAGATTAATTTAGAATATTTCAGACTTCGAAAACTAGCGGTTTAGACTGTACCTTGTGTACCAGTTAAAATGCTCGTATTTGACCACTGTCTCACATAATGGTAAGCGATGATGTGATTGACGATGCAGCAGGCTTCGTCATCATCATCATCATCATATTAGCCGAAAGATCTGCACTGTTGGAGATAGGCCTCCCCAAGCGTCGCCACAACGACCGGTCCTGTGCGTCATGCATCCATCGGAGCACGCTTACATAGAAGTAACCTAACCCTAAGTTGTAGCTACGCTGAACACTGACTCCACCATTCCATATTCAGATTCTTTTCGACAATAGGTAGTTTGTAATCTTTTCCGTTTATTGCTCTTTCTATTAAAGAACATCGCATCAAAATCTGTTACGTGATGTAAGAGGAGCAAGCAGAGAAACATGCATGCGGAAAGCGACTTTGTTTTATACATTGTCAGTTGAAACTGATCATCTCAAATCTGACAGCGCGGTCAACTAATCAGATGATCAAATCAAAGTACAACTTTGAGCAACTAAACTGATACTTGACAAGAGCTTTGACAGCTGATTAGTTAATTTTGATTTTCATCAGCGTCTCGGAAACTCGGTGTTGCTCGGGGCTGCCAGTGGCTTATTTTAATTTCTATAATTTTTTAATGGTTTTTTTTCTTTCTTTATTTTCATTGTTTTCACATAATAGAACCGACAAAACGATATGTTACTGAGATATTTGTATTTTAAAACATGATATGAATGTGCAATCAGCATTATTTTTCTGCCTGACTTCTTGATAATTCAAAAGAATCTGTAAATAGTTTATTTGTTTAAAAAAATGCTTTGATTTAATTCGATACTATGTATAGATAAACCAACAATTCCAAAACCATTTCTACCATTTAGATACAGAACACTAAAAACTTTCAGAGACCAAACCACTAACTAGGCTACTTAATTATACGGACAAAATTGACCCCACAAGCCTGCTAGCCAAGCCGGGTTAGTTAGTTCTAATTCCTAATGTAATGCAACAGAGCCAACATGGTCGTTAATCCCTTGCGGTTTACCCGGCTCGAATATCTTATGTGACTGGAAGTAGAATGTGGATGGCCAAACGTAATTGGACCGTGGATTGTGACTTGTATTGCTGAGTGGGAATTGCGTTTGTGAATTGTGATATGCTTGCTAAGTGAGATCAGCCTATGTAATCGTTGACAGAAGTGAAGATGAGAATTTGTTGTTATAGTAGAAAAGGACTTTGTAACTCGTTTTTAACCTAACTCGTAAAAATGAAGCTGTTGAAATTCCGCACATGGTTAGCATTTTGATGTCTATTAGCATATTTACCTACAGCCCTCATGTACTGAACAAGGGAACCTCAGTCACATTGAGTATCCGGCGGGTCTATAAAACCCCAATTCGTTTCGTTTGCAGCGGCCTATTTGAGTGCGCAACCGATTTAGTGCTTTCCATACATACCACTGCAATTCACGTTCAGGCGAGAGACGTTCTCAAAATAAAAAAATAAAAAATTTGTTTGAAAGAATAGTAAATCATAAAGTTTTTAAAAGCACAACTAACGTGAAGTGGCACTGGCAGTCCGGTAATTTAAAGTAAGGGCGATGACGTAGATTGATGAAATTGGTGTAAGTAAGTTATAAACTGCAGCGGCTGAATCTTCAAAGAAATGCGTACTTTTTCTGCCGCGACGTGATTAAACGTTGTGTCAATTAGCGTTGTTTTTTTTAATTTTACGTATTTTAACGCTGCTCCGCTAAAAGTGTCACATTCTTGCAATTTGTAAGATTCTTATATATGTATTTATATAATACTAATATAATAATCCACAAGTATCACACAATGCCGTCTAGTCGCAAGCTAAGCAGAGCTTGTGTTATGGGTACTAGACAACTGATAAACATATTTATATATTTCTAAACACATACATATCACTACATAGTATAAAACAAAGTCGCTATCCGCCGTCTGTCTGTCCCTATGTATACTTAGATCTTTAAAACTATGCAACGGATTTTGATGCGGTTTTTTTTAATAGATAGAGTGATTCTTAAGGAAGGTTTTTATGTATAATACATGCATAGTATAATAGAGAAACACTGATAAATTTAGAGGTTTCTAATGTGATGTCGTAAATAAGCACGGTTTTTTTGCGCTTATATTGCAAACGCTGGCTGTACCCTACGAGATAGACCAAAATACACACACACACACAACAGTACACACATACTACAGTATTGTCCACCTTTAAAAGTTCAACAAAAAAGTCCGCGATGGTATATGTCTATCTCTTAGGGATAACCCACAATAACCATTTTTTATCCTTTACTAAAAAATGGTTATTTACGAAGTGATTTTAAACAATACAGCATTAATCCTTATCCAATTAAGTACTTTAAATAAATTGTGAAATTATTATAGATCAATATGTTTTTTACAGCATGTAATTTAAGTGAATATTTCCGAAGATATTACAAAGTAGTTGTTGCGGCGCCGCGCCTATAAATAGCGCGTTGATGGCCGCGCTTCGTCCTTCCTTCAGGCCTCGCCGCCGAGGCCCGCCGCAACAATCTCGTAAATGTCCTCCCCGACTTTTGCTCGAGCCAGCCCGCGCCGCTGAGCTGTAGCTTTAAATTCCACAAATAATAATAAACATTATTTTGCTCGATCCAGCCCGTCCCTTTGCTGCCCACCCCCAGCGACGCCCTATGCCTGCGACCAGCGAGAGGCAACTCAAAAAAAAAAAACGCGCTTCGTCCTATAGCACTTCATGATTTGCAGCGATCGCACGCGTTTATCGGAGCTCTCTAGCGAGGAAAATATCAATCCCTACTAATATTACAAATGCGAAAGTAACTCTGTCTGTCTGTCTGTTACGCTTTCACGCAAAAACTACTGAACGGATTTAGATCAAATTTGGTAGGTAGGTAGAAGAGACACCGGAAAAACACATAGGCTACCTATAATTCCACTGCTGAGCACGGGTCTCTGCCCGCGCGATATAAACTGTAATCCACGCGGGCGAAGCCGCGGGCGGAAAGCTAGTTATAGATAAATGTGTAATTATTATTGTATTAGTAACCAGACACAGAACAAATGATTATGCTCATCACACAAACATTTATCCTGAGTGGGAATCGAACCTACAACCTCCGGCATAGCAGTCAGGGTCACTAACCACTAGACCACCAGGCCAGTCAATACAGGATATATACCTGTTTAATACAGTAGTATTCCATTCAATTGTGGTATTAAGTCATTCACTGTCCCAATTCAAAATACCCAACGCTATCGTTGCCGTAAAACTTGAAATCTCTGTAGGCGCTTCTCGCAGTTAAAATCTGCCCCCAGAGAGTACAGTGTAGATTGAAACATCTGCCACAGCTCTGAACTCCGGAAATGTTACAACTAAAACTAGGTCAATTCAACAAATCGTTTTGGTTCAAAATATAGCTTGTCACGTGAGCATTTTTAAGGCTTCGAGTTCGATAGTAAGGCAAACATGCTTAGAAGATGACGACTCTCTACAGTACATAACAAAGAAACGATGGTAGACTGTGTGAAGAAAATATCCTGAAGGGTTTTTTTATGGTGGGGAAAATCATCCAATGACAATCCCCGCTCGTGTCAGACTCTTACTGACTAAAAACCCACCCCACTCCTTCGTGCCTTCTTACCGGGGCTCGAGCTCCCTTTCGGATAACCCTGGCTCCAGTAGGCTTCGACCCGGTTGGACCCCTGCTGTTGCTGACAACTCCTTGAGGCGCGCGGGGACAGTGCTCGCCGTCGACGACTTGGGCTTGGTCCGGACAGTTACCGGATGTTCGGACAGTGAGCTACCCAATGCTCGCCTTCCGCTAGCCCAAATCCTAAAGGGTGAGATAATGACTAATAGAGAAGTCAAGAAGCAAGACTTATCAAAGAAACGATAGATAGACTATTTGAAGTATAATAAATGTCCTAGAGGACTAGATAACGACTAATAGAGAGGTCTTTGGAAATTTTATCAAAATTGAAGAACTCGGAGATAAGTAAAATTGAAGAACTGGATTCAAATTAAACTTTTTTCGTTCAAAGTTTGTAAATAAATTAAATTTATCGTAAATTAATTAAAGTTTAAAAAATTATTTCCTCGATTTGACAGTAAATCGTGACGTCACAACATGGCCGTCGATCCTATTCTCATTTGGAACGCATAGTACTTTACGGTGCCCACACATCTGTGCCAGCGTTGTGGCCCTAATTCCCATACAACAGCACTTTACAAGATGAGAAACAAAATCCCAAAACACGCATACACAAAGAAAATAAGTACAACCTACCCAACGTAATAATTTCCCATAAGTAATGACACAATAATACCCCATAATAGCAGCCGACCGCAAATAAACCCAGTGTATACGAAGGTGTTTTTCTTTCATTTATAATTCATACTTAAATAAAAAGTTACGGGCAGTCTGTGGGATTTCGTTTATATTCGGTGTGGCATAACTTGACTCGCGTAACAAGATGACTGACGCTTATGGAAGGCTACGGTGCCCGTAAAAATGTCTGCTGTACGTCAAGTGTTTGTATACGCGGGGTTCATACAAAGAATAAACAGTAATTTCTTTCTGTTGCGTATGTTGACAAAACAAATCTACCGTGCTACTCTTTTACAAACAAAATGTTGCTTGACATATAGAAACACATTTTTATTTATCAAAAAGATAAGACCATCCGTAAAATCATGTTATTTTTGGACCTAGTCTGAGACATTCTAAATAACAAATATAGTGTCCATGGTCTGGAGTTTCTTGCACGTTCTTCTCCATAGAAATCTACCTAAGCTTTGGAACGTGCAATTTAGCTTCACTTTTTTTGACTGACCGACATTTTGACAACCAAATGTAAATTGATTTAATTGAAATAAACGTTTTGATTTCGGAATCTTTTGTCTTTGCCTGAGTACAGGAGGTGAAGTAGACCGTTTGATGTGATGACGGAACCACTGCCGGAGCTGCGAGATTTTTCGAAAGAGCCGCGACAATGGACTACAAATAGCAATTGAACGAAGATTGGCTTTATTCAGTAAAAGTCTGACACTCCCTCTCGCCCTAAATATATACAGCGGGAGAAGTTATTTGAAACTTAATCACTTGAAAAATCTGTGATGACGGAAAAGTGGTATGTCCAAGATTGAACTTTTTCACCTGAAGTAATGATGATAAACAGAAATTAAAAGCAACTATTAAAATTTTGATTACTAAAGATTAGGCTTACTAAAGCTAGGTATTCAGAAATCAGAAACTTTATTTCAAATATACCAATAACAGGCAGTTATGCATTGCCAAAATGACGGTCAGTCAAAAAAAGTAAAGCTAAGTTGCGTGTAACCAAAGTACGAATCAATTCTTTCGGTTAGGATTTATCGACAACTCAAGGTGGCCAGTCACTATTTGTCTTGATGTGATTGAACGCGAAAGCCTGTTCTGACCATCTATCACCATCAATTCGCACTTTGTTCAACATCTGCTATATCGGAAGAGATTAGGATCAACTGAAATTTTATATCAGTCAACCTTTCGATAGTGTAATTGCATTGTGACAAACTTGACATGTTTTTTTGAAGCTAGAAATGTTATTTAGAATGCAAAAAAGTATCTATTTGATAATAGATTTAGTTTGTACTAGTTCTCTTCTTTTTTTAGGATTAAAAAGCAAAGTACAAACAAAATAGTTATTATTGAAATATACCTATAATATAAAAATATATCTACTATCACAAATATACATATATCTACATACATACCTATAGTAGAATAAATATCGGAATAATACATACTTGATTAAGCCTGGTTGTTTTTTAGTCTGGGTAAGATTTATTGTTTGAGAACTCAGGTATCTACTTTTACACCCCTCACCCCAACGCCCCGGGTGTCGGCAGTCATAAAGCGACTCCTGGCCACCGTAGGCGCGGGCTTGTAAACAACGAGCAAGGGCTGTCCAGCTGTCCGGTAAGGACTAAACTCGGCTCAACGCGTCAAAGAGATGTCAGCAAGATTGACGGGTTAGGACCAATGCCTAGGGCTGCAGATTGTTCGAAAGACTTACCGTAGCTATCGCAAAGGGCAACTGAAGCTGGTGGGTTTTAGTCAGTAAAAGTCTGATACTACGTCTCGCATCATCCACAGCGGAAGAAGTAGTTTGATGATTTTCTACGTATAAAAGATATTTATGAGATACTTACACATCATTATAGTCTAGCCTTTTCCAAATTTCGTTGGAGTTAGCGTCCTAGTCCGTTAGTTAGCTATTGAATAGATACCGCATATTTTATGGAGCGACTTCCTATCTGATCTCTTGCGTATTACGAAATCCATCCGGTAGGATTGGTTGTAACTCATTCTGGCTTCGGACGGCCCGCCTTTCATAGATATCTTGGCATTTTACCATTGCCAAGATATTTTAAAATCTATAAATAAAGTACTATTTTCTTTGTTTTACTTATTTATGTATGTTAGCTACCCGCAACTTCGTTTGCGTGAAATTTAAGAACATTACTCTCCTTTGTTGTGGCAATCGTGTAAGAAATGGGATCCATTTCGGAGAAGTCCCCCCACCGGGATTTGGAGACACCCCGGGTCAGTCCCGTTCCCGCGGAAAATGTAGGTAATTTAAGGTAATGATTATAGTGCATCATGCTTATCGGCAAAGGTTTGAAGAATGCCATTGAAGCTAACCTATATAATTTTGACATTTTCCGTTTTACACCCCTAAACAGACAGATATGCGTATTAAGAAGAAATACACATTACATTTCGGGGAGTGTGCACTGGAATTACACAATCTAATTCCGCCAAGCCCGTTCCTTCATCGGACCACAAGACTTACGGCGTTGCGCCACCGGTACATAGTGGACATCCCACCCATACGCACAAAGGGCCAAGCTAAGGAGTGGAATACAATACCGGAGTCGGTGTTTCTTGTTAACTACACTACAACTTAGGGGTCTTTAGTGAAGAGTGAATAGGTTACTTCTAAGCAAGCGTGCCCCATCGTCGACCACATCATCGCTTACCATCAGGTGAGATGGTGGTCAAACGCAAGCCTATCAAAAATAACAAAAAACAACAACTACTTTCCTAGATTACTTTTCTTGATTATAGGTGACATAATCACCTATAATCATTTCTGGGTCAAAAAGATTTCTGTAAGTAAGACGTAAGTTTCCCTACCAACTCTTCCAATCATATATAATTAGGTAGTACGTGATCAGCCGAAAGAAGTGCTGCCTTTTATTACTAGTTACAATACATTACCTTTACCAATATCTTTGTTGGCTAACATAATATTATCTTTACTTTACTATATAATACTAGCTTTTGTCAGTGGCTTCGCTCGCATGGTTGAAGAAAATTATGCCAAGAGTACATACTGTCGGGTTTATAGATACGTGCTTATTTTTACGGTGGGCAAAAATCATCTTATGACAACCCCCGCTCTTGGGTGGAGCGGGAGATAGTGTCAGACTCTTACTGACTAAAAGCTCACCCCGTTCCTTCTAGCCTCTTCATACTCGAGTTTCCTTTCGGATAACCCTGGCCCCAGTAGGCTTCGACCCAGCAGGGCCCCTCCTGTTTTATAGATATGTGCTATTACAGGACATTGTCTACCCTTGTGCCTCATCCATGCTATAATTGTGACAATAAGTCCCCTCTTTGAGGAGTAGGTAGAAAGACGTCAGAAGGTTCCAAAAGAAAAACCCGAGTTCCCGGAACGCAAGGAAAATAGGAGTGGGTTTCAGCCAGTAAAAGTCTGACACGCCGCGGTCCACCGGTCACTAGAGCAGAAGCAATTTAAAAAAAAAATGTGCCTCATCCCAACCAATCCGTTCAGCCGTCATAAAGAAGTAACAAACGTACACACAAACAAAATTTCACCTTTTTATAGCTAGTGTGATCTCAAAGAACTTACACGCCAATCCGCGGCACGTGTTTCAAACCCTGGGGTGCGCTGTGTTTAATCCACATCACTTTCAAAGTACATTTCTGATTCGAAATCCTTTGAGAAAGGCTTATACACGCGTCTAGTATTTTTATGTAAATAATCATAATATGTACTTTCATAACTGTATCATGAATAAAAAACTTTTTACAAAAAAAAAATTAAACCGAAAAGTACAAAATAATTTTAATTTCGGAAGGCGGTGTTTCTATAATAGATACCTAATTTTGTCTCTTCGTTATTTAACACCGACTTCCGAAATTTAAATTATTTTGTACTTTTTGAAGCCGGTTTAATTTTTTTTTGTAAAAAGTTTTTTATACTTACTCTTCAGCTAAACATAAATTACCTTATAGCCAGAGTGCATCTCCTAACGATTTTAATAATCCCAAATACGGTTATATTACATGAATTTACCTTCCGGCTTTATCACCAGATCAGTTTGATACATCCCCTCCCCCTTTTCTATCAGTCAGTCATCGACTACACGTATAAACAAAGCAATTTTACTTGTTACGACAATTCTGCTGATTCTATGAGGAGTTCTGTTCCATATCTTCGAAGTTCATGATCAGATCATAACAATATTTCTATGGGACCAACTTGGAAGCATAACCTTTCAATCAAAAAAATTTATATTATATATATATATATTTTCAAAATCGGTCCACAATTGACCGAAATATCGGTGAACATACATACAAAACAACAAAAAAAAACATACATTCAGCCGAACATAGAACCTCCTCCTTTTCGAAGTCGGTTAATAATGTTGTATAAGTATCTTGGGTACCGAATACATATTATAAACGACTTTTAAATAAACCACTTTTTAACCGACTTCAAAAAAGAAGAAAGTTATCATTTCGGTAGTTTCTCTACCTCTGATCAAAAAAAAACTTTAAGTACTTATTTATAGAATAGAATAAATTTTATTGTAGGTACACCTCACCTCAAGTTAACGGCGCTCCTTCTATGTTCTGAGTGTGATCACCGAGGTGGTTTTAGTGAAGTAAAAATCCCACACTCCCCGGACTTTTCCCCAAAGTCCGGGCGCCTTTTGAAAGTTTCCCCTCGAAAACAAAAAAAAAGGTACACCTCAAAACTTTTTACACTAATGTAAATCTACTATGGGTGCAATGTCGGTCTTATAAAACAAAGAATAAGAATATTTTATAAGTAAAATGTCAGTGATTAAATTATGATTGTAACTTAATTTTCTAATTGGGGCGTGCATTAATCGAGATAGATCTAGGTCATAATGGATAGGTAGAAGCCATGACCTTAACTAATACGTGGCCTTAACCTTGTTGTTGTGCATGCAACGTCACCTGACAACAGCTTTTCCGCCATTGATTCCACTCTCTTCCAGTGGCGTAACTGCAGCCCTTCGGTAGTTACGCCACTGGAAGCTTTCTACAAACGTTAACTATTGCAGATTAGCAACTTGGCTAAGGGTACTGGTCAAGTTGATAATCTGCAACCGTTAACGCTAGTAGAAACCTTCAAATGTACGGGAATGACGTCATCTTAACGCTCACGTGGTCAGAACATTAAAGAATTGGCGGCAAGGTCAACTCGAAGCGTTCGATGCAAGCGAAACGGTTGTAACTTGGCTAGGGGGGCTAGTTTTTTTTTGCCCCAGGGTCCCTTGTTCTCCTAGCTACGCTACTGCTCTGTTCAACTCTAAAGCCTCTCATTAGCGAGCTGTAACCGTAACTTATGTGATGCAGTAACGAGGTTCTAGTGTGTGCGCATTTTACAATTACGGCTCACAACGTCGCCGGAACGCTTCCACCGAGCGTACTCATTTTGCGAGCTGTAACTGTAACCAAACAGATACAGTAACGAGGTTCTTGTGTACGGGGAGTAACGAACGAGGAGACCTGCTTTGCCCTCAGTTTTGTTTTGTTACTCCACGATGTCGGACAAAGTGTCTCTCGCCTGTGCAGCATACGACGACATTGACGTCCACGAGCGCACTGCGAGCGCCCTTTGATTCGCGGCAAAAACCGACAATCGTCGGCTCGCTGCGAGTCGCTCGTGTAGCGTTCGTCGCAAGCTCGCGAACCACGTACACATTATGTTTTTGGTAACAGTAACGGTTACAGTTACGTGCAACGTTACGGGTTTAGAAATGAGTACGTTTTAAACGTCGGCTCGCTGCAGGTTTACGAACCACGTACACGCTATGTTTTTTTGGTTACAGTACATGCAACGGCTACAGTTACGGCTCGCTAGTGAGTACCCGGCTTAAGTGATTATCCATATAGCTACATAAATAATTACAAGACACAATAGGGAACAAGCGGGGCGTACTCATTATTGTAAATGTTCTTGTTGAATTAATTATTGGCTAGCTTTAATAGGCATTGAGTCGCCTTTTCATTAGCGAAGTAGGAATGGCTACGTCGGCGGAATAGAATTGCCAATTTCATTGCATTAAATGGAATATTTGCTTAACCGACACAAACTTAGGTACGCCATTTTCTCATAGGGCTGAGTGGAATGGCTACATTTTATATATCAGTAATCTGCATTTTTGTATTATTATGTTATATTATTACTAGCTGACCCGGCAAACTTTGTTTTGCCTTATAAATTATTTTTTGCTATAAATAAATAGGGGTTGGTGATAAAAAAGTAAAAATTTAGGGTTGTATGTATTTTTTAATGCCCCATTATAAAAAAATAAAAACAAAAAAAAATGTCCAAAAATAAAAATAAAAAATTTGAGGGTAAACAACCCTTATCACTTAGGGGTATGGAAAATAGATAGTAGCCGATTCTCAGACCTACTAAATACGCATATAAAATTTGGTAAAAATCGGTAAAGCCGTTTCGGAGGAGTACGGTAACTAACATTGTGACATGGAAATTTTATTTATTAGATATTTGATCAAATCTTTAGATTATTTACCTTTTGCCGAAGCCATCTTGGTAAAAAAGTGTCTTAGCTAATAACCAGTAACTTGCAAATTAACTTAATTTGGGTAAAAGTGTGGATAGTTTGCTTTTGCAATAAGGGTACGTTATGAGGTTCGCACTTGACCACTATCTGACATAATGGTACACTGATGACTGTCAGGTCAGATATGATGTGGCCGACAATGGAGCACGCTTGCCTTGTAGGTAAGTACATAGTAACTTTTCACTCGTAACTTCAATAATGCAGAAAACATGTAATCCTTACTAATATTATAAAAGCGAAAGTGAGTTTGTTTGTTCGTTTGTTTGTTTGTTACGTCTTCACGCCTAAATGGCAAAACCAATTTTGATGAATTTTGGTACAGAGATAGTTGGAACCCTGGAGACGGCCATAGGCAAAATTAAAAAAAAAATACGAAAACGGGGAGAAAGAGTAAAGTATATTAATAAATGCGGGCAAAGCCGCGGTTAAAAGCTAGTATTTTGTAATAAAATACTTTCAAAAAGTTCACAATGTCTCGTTTTAAAACTCTGAATATAGAAATTTAAGGTTTTAATCCAGTTATAACATGGCAGAGAGTTAATTAGTTCTTGGCACGTAAAAGTGAACTTTAATTCAGTGATATACGATCTAAAATAACATGCGATGTAGGCTCACGATCGTAATTAGAATCCGTAGGAACCCCTTTGCCTGTTAGGCGGCTCTCGTGTATTTTTTGGCTGTGTAATTTTGTTTCTACACTCGTCTATATCGACCTAAAAGTTATTTAATGAAAAGTATACCTAAGTATACGTTTTTGTTTCTGATTTTTGATAATACCAGCCACATGGGGTAATACCTAAGGCAAAGCATCGTGGACAGCGAGCCATGGGTAGCTCGCTGTCCGATCGTCCGGTAACTGTCCGGACCGAGCCAAGGCGTCGACGGCGCGCACAGTTCCCGCGCGCCTCAAGGAGTTGTCAGCAACAGGAGGGGCCCATCTGGGTCGAAGCCTACCGGGGCTGGGGTTATCCGAAAGGAAACTAGAGCCCCGGTATGAAGGCTAGAAGGAACGGCGCGGGGTTTTTAGTCAGTAAGAGTCTGACACTATCTCCCGCTCCACCCTCTTGGGTGGAGCGGGAGATAGCGGGTTTTGTCGATGATGATTTTCCCCGTCGCCAAAAAAAAAAAGGCAAAGCAAAGCTTGCCTAGGTCTGTGGATGGGTTACTAACCTATCCATTTTCACATAATAATATATGAAAATGGATATGTATATATATAGAAATTCCTCCATGCCTCGGTATGCACGTTAAGACATTGTCTCGCCTGTCATTTGCATTTTCGCTGAACTGGACCTTTTTTGGCGCTAACATAAGATATACAATGTTAGTATGTATTTTTTTTTTGTGTTTATAGTAAGTTTTTGATGTGTACAATGTTTTGTGCACCAAAATAAATATTTTTCTTTCTCTTTGAAAATCTTTAACAGTCGATACAGGTAGAAATTAGGAAATCTGCACACGGCTTTCCTGTCTTGCCCAGAGGCAAAACAAGAAAGCCTCGTCCCTCTCGCCGCATGAGGTTGCATTCTTTAATCTGTGCTCCC
The DNA here is from genome assembly GCA_949319445.1 of Mythimna lalbum. Taxonomy (NCBI): domain Eukaryota; kingdom Metazoa; phylum Arthropoda; class Insecta; order Lepidoptera; family Noctuidae; genus Mythimna; species Mythimna lalbum. The sequence goes on along the minus strand of OX439352.1, from coordinate 6,595,596 downwards.
GCTCTCTTTCCTGCTCTAATAAATCAATTATTCTAAATTACAAAAAGAAATAGAGGGTTAGGAAAGTGCTATTCGGTGCGGGCAGATGTAACTCAACCCTCAAACGGCCATCTGTACTCTAGCAAACTACACTGCATTCTTATTCATAATTACCTAAATGCATTAGTCCAAACTCCACCGGATTACTCCAAGCCTAGTCCGTTGATTACCAGACAGACATCTAATGTCAAAACTACCCACAGCTAGCCTAATTACACACTACGATACAATTTAGACACGAGACTTCATAAACAAACTAATTTAATTAGCGTATACCATTTGTTAATTGGTTTTACTTCGGCCCCAGTTATTATAATTCAATTGGGAGTTACACGCTTTTCGCTTGCCAAATTAATGGAAACGTTTAACAGTTTAAGTTCAAATTAGATCAACTAATGCTGGAATGGTAATGTGATCACGATTAGTATCTTTTTGGAGTAGGTACTGTGAGGTAATTACTTAATTTGAATTTAATAATTAGGTTATTTTTGAGGTGGAAAATCATCTAATGACTTGAGAATGGTGACCGCATCCCATTCTTTTTCGCTTCGGACCATAGCCTGAGCCAGGGCCGCCGCTCGCCTTCACGACGCCAGAGCAGTGCGCCGCCGCCGCCCAGTTGTGTGATTTAAGGTTATAGCACAATATATTGGCACCGCAACTGCACAGCGCAATGACGTTGTTTCGCTGGCGACTCGGAGTCAGCGCGTAATAAGCATGCGGTCGGCGCGCTGGAGTGCGATTCTGTAAGACTTCATTCTAAATTTCGCATCTGAATCCGCCGTGAGTTTCTTGATTGGCATTCTGAAACTCGGTTGATAATTCGAATCTACACTAGCGCTGCTCTTGCGAGCGTGTTTGCGAGTTGAACTAAATTGACCGCGGAATTTTGACAGATAAAGTATGAGATGACGTAAGAAGTGGCATTCTATAAGGTAATTCCGCCGTCACTTCGACGCTCACTTCGTACTCGAACCCGATTCAAAGTGTCAAATTAAAAGCATCTATTTTACGAGTGAAAATAGAAGAAATCATAGTTAAATAGTGTTTAAATAAAGTTTTTAAACACACTTTAAACCAAGGTTCGTCGCACATTTTAAGTGGTTTGCTTTAAGGAATGATAAGTGGTTCTAACATATAAAAAAGCACTGCTAACCTTAGTCCACTGTTTGTATGTTTTGATAGTGCCACTTATACTGTTTAGGCATAAACTCTACCAGTTTCAACCTGAGCCGACGATCGGTGAGAGGAACGTGTTTCATTTGGACTGAAACGTTGTTGTTGTTTTAGAAAACAAAATTAACACTTCTTTTATTAATATTATTTTTGAACTTTACAACCAGAAATATAAAACCACTTCATGATTATTTCACAATTATTTTTGGCACTGAACGATCAAAAAACAAACAAAACGTAAACTAAACAAAACAACACAACGCACTACGCATTATACAACTTCAACGCATAAATATTGTCCACAGATTACTAATGATATTATCTGTCAGTCATTTTTTTAGTAAGGTAAGCATAGATTATATTCACGGCACGAACTTAGACTTTTCTGTTTTTTTTTTACTTATTAGCTGCCTCAAATTCCTATAAATAAGATATTTTAGTTTAAACATCCATAATAGCTAAAATTCTGTGTCAAAAACTGGTAAAATAAAAAACCGATAAATCTCAACTTACATTTAGTTGAGTGTGGTAATCACTAGTACAGTATTGGTCGCTTCGGAGCTCACTTCACTTCGCAAGTGCCTAGGTGATGCTTACAGAATGCAAAATCAAGGTCGTTTTGAACCTTAAGTGAAGTGAGAGTGAGTATCGAAGTGAAATGCGAGTTGTTGTCTGAATTTTACAGAATCGACGTACTGTAAGCACATTGTCCGCTCGCTTGCAGCACGCGGGCTGCGAATCCGTGGTGCCGGTATAATGTGCCATGACCATGACATAGTATTTAGTTCAAACATATTTGTAAGATATTTAGTTTTTTTTTTTATTATTTATAGGTACTAGTGCTTGACTGCGATCCCACCTGATGGTAAGCAGTGGTGCAATCGTTCCTGGTCAATTGCACTAATTTATTATTTAACTATGTTGGATCGGCTTCCATTGTAGCGATTCTATTCAATTCAGAAAAGAGTGTCCATGGAGTTTCTTGCAAATTCTTCTCCATAGAGATCTACGCTTATTTTCTGACTGAATGACTTCTTGACATTTCAAAAGTGAAACTTATATGGTTTTTATCCATGTTCAGTACCAACACTGTTATCATTACAGGGAGCTTGCCACTTTAAAGTCCAGTCATTACCTCGGATCGATCATATGACCACACAAATTAGTGTCTGGAAAACTGTCTTTTAATTACCCTGCTACTTATTCGAATAGCCTTCTAACTTATCTAGTTAAATTGATAAAAGGCTTCTATGTAAAAGTTACGGAAAAATGTTTTTCACAAAGCAACTCTAGCTTCCATTAATTTTCTTGATTCAATGTCAAGTTTCCGCCCTGATCGTTCCGCCTCGGCAAGCCCTTGACGCCCAAGCGATCAATCACATCAAAAACACGACGATTTTCTTTAAATCGATGTTTAATGACAGGGTCCTCGATATAATATTCGAGCCTAATTTGCTGTGATTTCTTTGAGCGATGGAAATTTTTATTTAAAAGGTCAGGTAAAGGGTTCAGAGGTTACTCAGACGTAGGTGTCTAAAGGTTCAGGAAAATCAGATCTCAAAATGGTAAAAAAACAAAAAAACAAAAAATCGAAACGTGTTGCGGCGACCCCAAATAAAACGGGACAAGGGCAGGAAGATGATGATGATGATGATGACCCGCACTGGGCCCGCGTGGTGGATTACGGCCCATTCCTTTCCTAGAGAGGAAGCCTGAGTCCCAGCAGTGGAAACATTAAACTGATTATGCTATGCTAGGTGTCTAAAAGGGTAGGGGGGGGGGATATTATAGGAAGAGTTCTGTACAGTCTACTCAAGGATGTGCCCCAACAGACGTTGCACAGTTCCAGAGTGGTCTGTTAGGAAATAACGGGGCCCAATCTATGTGCTGATGGAAATCATCGAGGTGGTACAAGTGACGTAAAAATCTCGTAGACCCCGGACTTTGAAAGCCAACCCTCGAAAACAAAAGAAGTCTTTAATATAATATTCGAGTATAATTTTCCGTAATTTCATTGTGCGATGAAAACTTCTGCTTGAAAGGTTAAATAAAGGATAAGGGGTTAGTAACTAAATTAGTTGACTTATCAAATCTTATTGGGTCCCAATTTACAAAGTGGAGATGGAGATAATGCCTTAGGTATTGTATAGAACGGAGATAATGAAAAAGGTTTATTCACGAAGCTATTATAGTGCGGAAAGGACGAACGTCCTTGTCCACCAATAAAAATTCTAGCAAAACTCAATATAAAAGCAACTTTGACACCGTGTCACCAACGTCTGCCCCTGGATCACGCCTTTTATTACCACATATTGATATTGGCATATGGCAGGCGGGTCAAGGCTGCAAGCTAGCGAATAAAACAGTGCTGTAATCAGGTGAGCATTGCCTTGGAGACTGCACCTAAAGTTTGCACGCGACGCGCGACGCAGCGCTGCGGCGCCCCGGCGAGATTATTGAATGTATATAGTAGGAATACGGATTTTTAAAATATATCATTAAACAAGCTTTTAATGAAAATATTTTTTTTTTTCATAACAAGCTTTTATAGCTGTATACTTATATAATTAATACACATTAAGACGAATCATACGAACCCAAACTCAATGGGATTGTGTCGTTTAACTACCAAGTTCCTATAGCCAACTTCCGGTTCAAAAAACAGATCAGCTCCTTGCCATAATAATTTTGCATTGTCATCTGATTTAGACATGTGTGCAAAATAACAGCGCAAACGGTAACCGTGAAGTGGGTCAAATTTAATTTTCAAGATTTGATGACAGACAAACATCGGAACAGGTCCGATTATGATTATGATTTTTAGAAGTTTATGTTTTATGAACGGATTTAGATGGGCATACGGTAGGCCATGTGCTGGTATAGCATTTAGGATATTTTTATCCCGGAAGTTTTCTTGGGGCAATTTTCTACTTTACACAGGCGAATCCACTGGAAGCAGTTGATTGTTTTATAATACGTAAAACTAGGTATGTAAGGGATAATACCTACCACTTCTAAGTAGGAAATTAAGAAAGTATTAAGTCTCTTGCTAAGTATTTTCCGAACAATCCGAGCCGACCGCGCATTAACGAGTTCGACATCGAATTATAAGCTTCTTACGACTTAAATGCGACTTATTTTGTTTACAGCTAGAAGTAATATCATAACTAAAATATTTTGAATGTACCTATAAGAATTTGATAGGCTTCCTGGCATGTCAAATGAATTATGGATGACAAGTTAAGACGATTGGGTAGGTACAAGTAGTTTATGGGGATTCTGTGTAACCTTCTATTAATCGTAAACATCGAAAATGGTTTAAAAGCTTGTTACTTCATCTAACGCAAAGCAACGCGATGTTTGACGAAAAGGCAACACAAAAAAAGAGAGATAACGCCTGAAAACTCTGTTAATATTCGGTAACTCCGAGATTTCCTCGAATATTTCACAAAACTTGCTCCAGGAAATAGCTGTTCGTTATAAACCCTTAAAAGTTTTTGAAAAAAGTTGTCGTCATTTAGAATCTTAATAAAATTTGCAAAGCTTCTATAGTTTTACTTTTTTGACTTTTTTAATTTTTAGGCAAATTATGAAGTGTCAAAGATCATACAAAATAGGAGATTTTCAGAGGTCTTTACTGGATTTGTTTTACACAAATTTAGAAATTGAATTCTATAGAAGCCTAGATAATATCCACAAGATACCGTGTTTCCAAAATATCTAATGAAAAATGTGTAATAACGTCATAATCAGTTATGAGCGGTTGTATGAAAAACAGTAAAAATGTGTGTCGTGATGCACCACCTTAACTATTCAATCGTGATAATTAGAGACACAAAAGAAAGACAATGGAAGCGCGAACGTCGGCGTTCGCTCGGGGTTTAATGAATTAATAATACTTCGGGGATAATAAGTATGCTATGCCCTATTTTAGGACATGAGCTACCCGTACGCCGCGGGAAAATCATCATTGACAAAACCCGCTCTTGGGTGGAGCGGAAGATAGTGAGTGTTTTTAGTCAGACTCTTACTGACTAAAAACCCCGCGCCGTTCCTTCTAGCCTTCATACTGGGGCTCTAGTTTCCTTTCGGATAACCCCGACCCCGGTAGGCTTCGACCCAGATGGGCCCCTCCTGTTGCTGACAACTCCTTGAGGCGCGCGGCAACAGTGCGCGCCGTCGACGCCTTGGCTCGGTCCCACAGTGGCGGCACTCGGGCGTCTCTTCCGCTCGAATCCGATGCAGGAACCTCCCGAACTTGCCATGTCCGGTGAGGACCTGCGTCATGCGGAAGGTAAGGACGCCGTGAGGTCTTTCCAGCCACACCTCAAAGAGGGGACTTACCGCCATAATTGTGGCGTGCCCAGCACTGGGTTGCGATAGTCGCTGACGTCATTTCACCGTGAGATCCCGCCGGAGCTCTGTCCGCCATACCTCGACCTGTCGCGGTAGTGGACTTTCACCCCGGCGTTGCATCTCCACGCGCGTATCGTGCATGTGTGCAAGGACTGTTGCCTCCAGATCCCACGGTGGTAGGCCAGCCAGAAGGCTCGCCGCTTCGGGGGAGATCGTGAGGTGACCCCGCACCATTCGTATTGCCATGACCCTCTGGCAGGCGTTCAGTATGGCCGCCGGTCGCCTCTGCAGCGACGGCGCCCATACCGGCGCCCCGTAGAGGGCCATGGACCGAACGATCCCCGCGTAGAGCCTCCGGCAGGAGGCGTCTGGACCCCCAAGGTTGGGCAGGAGCCACTTGAGAGCAGCCCCAGCCCGGTTGAGTTTGGGAGCCAAACGTCGGAAATGTTCTCCGAAATTTCATCGGCTGTCGAGAACGAGTCCCAGGTACTTCATCGTCGACCCGACGCCGATGCGAACTGTTCCTACCGTAAGTTGGGAGTCTGATGGTGGCGCATTCCGAGGGCCGTGGAACAACATAGCCTCGGATTTGTGCAGCGCCACCTCGAGTCACAACTCCTGGATCCTATCAACGACTATCGCAACCCCGCGTGTCGCTAGAGCGACCGCCCCGTACGCCACTTGCTTGAACAGCATGAAGAAATAACAAAAATACGAAAGCAATAAAATTGTTTTTCGCTTTATAATAAGCATTAGTATGTACGTAAGTATTAGTATGAACACACTACTAATATACATATTATAAAAGCAAAATAGGCGCGAAAATGGGCGCGTGCCTCTTTTCGCAATAAACTCAAAAACTACTGAACAGATTTTAATGCGGTTTTCACCATTTGATTCATGACGAAGATTATATGCATTTATTAAAAACTGAAAAAAAGTCTTGAGGAAGGTTGTTCAGTTTCGTCTACTGAGCAAACCCTTAAAGTTTGTTGAGAGCTGTCGCTTACACCTTGTATATACAAGTAGGCAATTTAAAAGGTCACATACCTATTTTAATCTGCCTTTTAATCGGTAATTTTGCGCATTAGCTCCAATTATGCGATTATGTGTAAGTAAATATTAAATAGGTATACTTAGCAAACGTTGTTTCAAAAATTAAGCCTTGTGAGTGAAAGAGATGGAGATAGTGTTATTTCTTGTTGATTTTTGTGTCCGAAAAATTTATTTATTTTTTATCCTTAATAGCTCCGTCTCTCTTTCACATCGGATTCGCGATGATCTTTGGACGTCGCTCGTAGTTTGGCTCCTGATCTGATTAGGTACAATATTTTTTCAATGATAGATCCTCCAATTCCATACCCAACGTAAATCTAAGGTTTAAGGTAGATACTCAATTTATTTTCTTTTTTCAGATCGAAGATACAAGTCATCGAAAAGGAGGGGGTGGGGGGACCTTTTTAGTTCCGATGAATGGCGGTATATGGACTATGTGCGTGTCTCTTGAAGGTAACTCTTCAAATACTTTACAAACTACAGGGCCAAATTAGCTGGCTAAACTTCATAGATTTGATAGGAATCGATAATAAATTGATAAATAAAAAAACATACATTCAGCCGAACATAGAACCTCCTCCTTTTCGAAGTCGGTTAAAAATAAACTTAACTACGGGACTTTTTTAATCAGTAGACATCAGACATATCCTCTCGCACCCTAGAGAGGTATAGAAGTAATTACATGATTTCCCAACTTTAAAAAAAGTGGATTCTGGGACGTAATACGATATATCGATAACCGTCACGACTATGAAGTCTCGCCAGCTAATTGAATATAGCCTTGTATACTTATTTTATACTTTAAAAACTTATAAGGGACTTTCTATTTAATATACATTTTTGTTTCCAGAGGAAGAGGTCTCGATACTGTCCAGGGCTGGTTTCCCCTCGCAGCCGGTATGCACAAATTATTTAGCGAACAGTGAAGATGAGGAACCCCGAGCTGATTGGCAGCACCGTAAGTTTGTTTTGAAAATATCCTATTTTTAGGGTTCCATACCTAAAGGGTAAAGCGGGACCTTGTTACTAAGACTTCGCTGTCCGTCCGTCCGTCTGTCGGTCCCTCTGTCACCAGGATGTATCTCATGAACCATTCTTATATTCTTTATTGTACTCATTTTTACAATTTATAAACAACAAGACAGCTGATGAAAATCTAATTTTGGGTAAACTCGCCTGTGTAAGGCGAGTTTAACCCAAAATTAGATTTCTTACAGCAAACCTTAATATCTTTACAAGAAATTTTATATACCACCATAATAGCAAGACTGCTGTCACAGATGATGTATTATAACAACAAATACTAAAACCTGAGTTAATAAATATAATAATTGGGGCTCTCATACAACAAACGTGATTTTTTTGCTGCTTTTTATCGGATATACAGCACCATTCGTGCGCAAGTCAGACTTACACTTGGCCGATTTTTTAAGCAATTTGGTACTTTTTTTCTCATAAAAACGAAAACCTTGCCCAGCACTCGCAAATAATGAAAAAAAAATCTTATTTAACATTCAAACGAGCAGTAAACGCTCCATAAAACTGTCATAATTATCCTTTCACAATAATAAAAACCAGTGTTCATTATGAAAACTAGATGTTAAAATATTCAACGGCGATAAGTCAAGGTATGCATAAACAGCGCCCTTTTCATCCCTCGCTGATTCAACCTTGGAGAACCGTTTGCTTTCGCTAAGTTCATTCATCAGCGTGTTTTGAAACAGAAAAAGTACTGAAGAAAACACATTTGCAAATTGTATTTTATCTGGTTTGATGCTCGTGGAAAGTCGAAGGAATAAGAGATATCTATTAATTTTGAGAGGTACCGTCGTACGCAGTTTTTAAATTTTTCCAGTTTATAAAGTTTATTAATTTTTTTTTCTTTATTTTTTTGGACACCATATAAAAAAAATTCAGGACAAACATTTGTTAAAAATAACTGTACAATGAGCGGTCTTATCGCACAGAGCAATTCCAAAAAATAAAGTAGTTTCCAAATATCTATCTATCCGCTCCCACGTAGTGCCATCTATTGACACAATTTCAAACCAAACAGACTGTTCGAAGTACTTAGATGTCAGGAAAAGCGTAAGGGCCCGGCAGGGTTAAAGCCTACTGGGGCCATGGGTTCGCTTCTGAATGGAAAACCCGGGGCCCAGGAATGCAAGGCAAACATGGAACATAGGAGTGGGTTTTAGTCAGTAACACAAGAGCGGGAGAAGTCGTTGGATGATTTCCTACCTAAAAAAAAAAATATAAGGTACCGACAGATTTACTGTAAAAATCTAAAAACAACTCTTGTGAAATCAGTAAAATTAGTTACGTCTAAAAGAAATAAGGTTGTACCAAAGTAATTCGATAAAAGAGCCTCTATCATCAAAGCCAGAAGTGGTCGGCGTTCGTTGAATGTTTAATGAGCGTTTTCAGCACAGAAATATTTCGCTGTAAATTCCATATTTCTGTCCTATATTCAAACTAAAAATTAATGAAGCTGCGATATTTTTAGCTAGTAAGAGAAGTTTATATTTGCTGCAGTGGCGTTAATTAAAGAGGCCGCTTGTGGAGCCTTAGACGTGGGTCCGTAAATATTTGAATAATATGGTATTTTCGTACCTCTACACAGGGGCGTAGCGTGAACTAGTTTAGACGTGGGCGAAGGCGCATCAGGGAGGCTTTTTTCTCTAAAACGAGACAGCCACTGTCGCAACCCAGCGTTCGACCACATCGTTGCTTACTGTCAGGTGGAAAATTGGTCAAAAGAGAACCTATCTATTATAAATAAAAAACCTTGTTCTTTAAGAAGCGAGGGCTTACGCGAGGCCCCTTTGGGTGCGCTTTCGACCCAACAAGGAGTTGCCAGCAACTGCAGGGGCCAGGGTTAGCTCCGAAAGGTAGCTCAGCCCACAGCACGAAAGGCAACGAAGGAACAGGAGAGGGTTTCTAGTCAGTAATAGTCTGACACTATCTCTCGCTCCGCCCAAGAGCGGGGTATGTCATTAGATAAATATTCCCACCGAAAAAAAGGCCCCTTTGGGTGCGAGGCCCCACACACTCACGCCTCTACAAAGGTACGTGCCGGGTTCGAGATATCTATTAATTGAATTTCAGTAGGTACAAATATTTAAAATTAGGTGACCCGTGCCATTTTTGCTGGGTGTCAAAAATTTTTAGCGTATTTTTTTTTATTAATCGCAGTCAAATATAAACTATGTTACTTCACTCAGGAAAATGTAGCTTTCTACTTTTACAAGAATTTCCAAATCAGTGGTATGTGTAGATAAAATGGCCTATTAATAAATTGATGGCTGTTTAAATTATGTTTTGCTTTCAAGGTAGTTTGAGATTTTACTAGGAATAGGTGGGCGCTATTTCCTAGAAGAACCTCATTGTGTGTTGTGTTATGACTTGAGCACATTGAACCCGGTTTTTCGACTACCTATCTGGTATTCCCAGTGTGCTGAAATACCTATTCGACCTTGCCATTTCCTACCCTTAGAGAGTCACAGAGTTCGCAGGCTTGCGCACGGCGAGCGATAGACAGCTCGCCATCCGACCGGTAACCATCCAGACTGAGCCCAAGTCGTCGACGGCGCGTAGTTTTCTACGCGCGTCAAGGAGATCTCAGTAAACCGTAGGGGCCCCATAAGGTCGAAGCCTACTGGGGCAAAAGGTTCGCTTCTGAAAGAAAAACCCGACCCTGCTGAAATGAAAGGTAACTAAGGAACTAGGAGTGGGTTTAGTTAGCAAAAGTTAACAAAAGGGCGAGAGATGTCATTGAATAATTTCCCACCTTAAAAACAGGTACTTAGTCACTGAGTTGTCACTGAGTTAGTGGCTTTTCCAAGACCAATAAGCCTCTGAAAGATTGAATCAGCCTAATCTAAAGGCTCTTTTTTAGTTTTATATTAACTAAAATGTTAACTTTCCTTCCAGGTATGCAGAATCTATCCATATCATGCGCCCTAGTCTGCCTCATAGTGCTGGGCAGCGCGGCTTTGGTGGGAGCGTTCGGGATCTGCAAGCATCAGATCAGCGCTGTACTTATTACTGGCGTCATGTACCTTTTAGCTGGTATGTATTAATATTTGGTGTGACGACATTGACTAGTCGCCTTCCTGATTTTTTATCCCCATTCAAAATTCAAGTAGAAGTCACGTCTCTGATTTGTAGATATAATCAAAGAATATATACTTGACGTAACACTTTATAAAATGGAAAAATCTAATTGTTCGATGTCACATTTTAAAAATAAAAGCAATTCAACATGCAGGTATCCTTACTCTTATAAAATGAATATTCATTCATCTATATCTTCTATACTTATAATAAATCTGTAGAGAGGTCAATTCTGTACATGAAATATATTTCCAAAATAACTATCAGGGGGTGATTAGTGATCGATACTGATGCCAAAAATGCAAACAGTAAAATTTTTATCTGTCTGTATGTTTGTCTGTCTGTCTGTCTGTATGTTCGTTATAGAAACAAAAACTACTAGACGGATTTTAACGAAACTTGGTACAATCATTCTTCATACTCCTGGACAGGTTATAGTATACTTTTCATCACGCTACGATCAATAGGAACAGAGCAGTGAAGGGAAATGTTGGGGAAACGGAAGAAATTACTCCATTTTTTAAGCTTCCGTCGCGTTTGCAGTCTTAATGGTTAAAGCTACACAAAAATCATGTATAACAGAAATGTTCTCCTTAAAATTATATAAAAAATATCCCACGACAGCATATGTCTATCTTTTATGGTTGACTCACAATAACACGTGTAACTCAGTGGAAGGGAGATATCTGGAACGTCTCGAATCGTCTCACGCATCACGTTGTTTTCCAGTCCCCGGGCTCTTAGAATTTGACATCAGACGTTTCAGATCTTTGATTTTGACGACCCCGTTGTCGCTGGCATAAGTAACAGGATCCGCGTACGAAGTCGCTGGCAGAAGCTAGTCGATAATATTAATTCATATATTTTATCTGTGACAGTTTTTCTTCTCTCAATATTGCAAGCAAAAAACAACACCCACAGATCGATTCCCCAACTGTGCTACGGATTAGATTTTTAAATTGGATACTAATCCTACCATCTGCATCAGTATCAGTCAGTTCTCAGAGTTGATCGTCAATTGGTTTTCTTGAGCTTACTTTTCCATTTAGGTAAAGTCCTAGCCATAGGAAATATTTAATATCCTCGTACAGATTATAAATTTCTTTTTTCATTATGTATTTTTATACGAATTAGACGCTTTCGTAGAAAGTTTTCCCTCTCCTAGAGAAGAGGCCCGAGTCCCAGCAGTGGGAACGTTAAAAAAAAGGCTAATGATGATTTTTATACGCCGGTTACAGACACGAGTAAACATCTGTTCTATCTTTCTATCAGAAATCAGCCCCTCTAGCCAAGTTACAACCGTTTCGCTTGCGTCGAACTCTTCGAGTTGGCTACGCCCCCAATTCTTTTGTTCTGACCATGTGACTGAGTGTTGAAATGACGTCATTCCCATACATTTGAAGCTTTCTACTAGCGTTAACGATTGCAGATTAGCAACTTGGCTAGGGGTACTGGTCCTTTTCCTCTAATTTTATAATTGTGGTAATAAAAACTCTCTTTCTCTTCCAGGTCTATTCGCCATGTTCACATTAATGATAATCCACTTCAAGCGGGTGCAGCGTGTATCCGCTCGCGGGTCTTCTCACGCCGACGGCACAGGAGACGGAGTAGTGGGCCCAAGAGGACCCGCACTGTCGCTCCTGTCGGCAAGAGAGTTCTCTACCGCATGGTCACTCGAGCTTGGCTGGGGAGGAGTCGCCCTCGCAACGACAACCTCCCTCCTCTGGATACTACTCTCAAAAATCATGAGATACAACCCTATATCCGCTATGCTATTGTTAATCTAACTTGTGACACATAAACCATCTGAAATCTTCCCTTTTCATACAAATAAACTAGTCAATTACCAATTTTAAGGTTTTGAAATGTTGGTTAGCAGCCGTAGCCGTGCAGGGAAGATCTCATTTGATGTTTATTTAAGAAAATAGTAACTATTAAGGACAATCAACAGAGATATCATTTGCTACCTCCTCCAACGCTTTGTAGAAAATTATACCTATTTCAGACCCGTTTCGCGATCTTTTCAAATTCTCTACGAACATTACTTTGTCTCCAACGTTACGCTTTGAATTTGAATAAGCTTTAGATAATCGCCGAGCTTGCTGCCGTCCATTGCTATGAATGTTATTATTATACTTCTCCTTTCTATGATTATACTTTCTATACTTGTATTACACGACCTACCTAATATTGCTATCGACTTTAAAATTATACAATGTTACTACGAACTTCTAGATAAACGTTTTAAATATTGTAGGTACTCGCTCCACCTGTTCTACAGAAATACAAATTAGACGCTTTCGTAGTCAGTTTTCTCTAAGTACAGTAAATTAAATTCTGATGACTTAGCGATCGAGATTTGTGAGCTCCCGGCCTAATGTTTAATTAAATATTTCAATATCTCACTGTTGGTAGTTATAGACACACAAATAAACAAAAAATAGTTTCCGATATTAAAACGGTAATTTTAAAGCTACTAAATATTATTTTAAAAATAATATTAGTGTTTTAAAAAGTTATGGTGCTTTGAGTATCAAAATATTATGACAGTTCCCGGCACGTAAGTTGGCAAGAGTCGTTAGATGCGCTGAAATCGTTTTTAGATCTATTTGGTGGTCAAGCGGGACGCGGGGTATGGCGGGGGGGGGCGCCGAGCCGAGCGCGCGGTTGCTGCGTTAGTCGACCTTTGGCCCCCGCACAAGTGCATGCGCGAATTTATCCCCACTACGTCAAAATATTGCCAACTTACATGGCGTGTACTGTATCAAATTTAATTGAGTAGCTATCTAGTAAATTATTAATAAAAATAAGTTTAATTTTGTGTTAGACATCAGTATACAAAATATAAAACTGGAATCAAGCAAACTAGCCGAAGAAACTAGCATTTACTTACGCACATTTTCTTGTATAAGAGTTTGGAATTATTTATGTTTAAATATAAATAAATAATTATTATGCATATTAGGCTAAGAGTTAGTTACCAAAAGCGATAAGTTGTAATATGCCCGAAATATTAGTACTTATTATTAGTAGATAGAGAGTGAGGCTATCCCTTGAAATGGTTTGCAGTCACCGAGTTGCAAGTCCAATGATAGAGAAAAGTTACCAACATACATTTATACCTACATACAAACAAAGCATGTCAGTGTGTGTCATCGTTTACTCATTAAAAGTAGAAAAACAAAATGAAGAGTAAAGAAAGAGACAGACATTTTTGCTTTATCAAATCAAGAAAAAAATATTAGGAGTAATAAATCACTTTTACGTAAAAAGCGATTAATTTTTTACGTAGTTGTGACATCACAGGAAATTTTAACGCAATGAAAAAATGCGGGTTCAACATTTTTAGTCATCTACCCAATTTTGACTATGGCTATGTTACACGAAACTTGTGGTCAGCGCACATTGCGCAGGCACGAATATATATCACTAGACCTCTCGCCCACTGCGACTTTTTATGGCGATGCTGTCGCGCATTTCCTAAGCGCGCGAGAGCGTCGTCACTAACGCGCGTTAATCGCATTTACAAGCGCTCTAGAAAAGATGCCAACGCGCTGCAAACGCGCTACAGAATCGCGATTGTATCGATACGAACGCGCTACAGCATCGCTACTCGCCGTGGGCGAGAGGCCTTAGTTAGGGCACCTCAACCCGCTGCCGACGCAACGATATAGTGCTCTGTGTTTGCAGTATATAAATGAACCCTTTAACCTTGAGTCGGATTGGTCCAACCAGTTTTCGTGTGCTATAACGCCATTGTCGTGTGTTTGCGACTGGGTACTCCATTTCGTTTAGCTCTTCAATCCCTATAGGTGAAAGAGCTGACAAGATGGAGTATTTGGTCGGAGATGTGCGAACATGGCCGAATAAATCCGAATGTTATTCGGATATATCCGATCCGGTTAAAAGGTTAATCTGAAATTAAGATATGTAAACAAAAATGTAAGAGGGGCATGGAAATATTTAGTATAATATTGAAGTTTATTTAAGAAAAATTCTACTTACGTATATGTATGTATAAGCAATGCAGTTGCTGATATAAAATATTACAACTATGCTTTAAAGCACATTTTGTAAAGGAGCATCGTTCTCATTGTGATGTTCGTTCGTTCGGTGTTTTTGTTAAATTGTTCTTTTATACTTTGAATGCATAAAGCAATATATTTATTTTGTTTATATAATGTTGTTTCATTTTTACGCTCTTCTCACAGTAGCATATAGCTAGGCCAGTGACGAAGGTTCCATACAACTCGATTCCCACCGGCTTCCCTTCAGAAGTTTAGAAGAACACAACCACTCTCTACCGTAATTGAGAAATGGCACAATCAGTAATTATAAAACTACAAAGAAACATTACAAAACGCCTACACTAAGTACACTATGGACATTAAATCAACAAAATTTGCTTTTCAACAACATATTGCTATAAGATAACCCGCCGGCGCAATCGGGTTACAAAGCTTTGCAATTTATACGTCATGACGTCACATAAAGGTCAAAAAACCTGCACGGTTTTTTTTCGTGTTATTTGATAGAGTTGTATTGAATAGGCTTAAAAACTACTAGACTGTTTTTAAAAATTCTTTCACCATTCGAAAGCTATATTATCCAGGAGTAACATAGGCAAAATTTTATTTTGGAAAAAAATAGCGTTCCGTAAGATATTTGGGTTTTTCGGACACAAGGTGTAAAAAATCAACCAGAAAAGTTACTTATTTTGCGTACGCTGCCTAAACTTTAAACGATGGAACCATAAAATGTTTTAATTAATTGTAGATCTTATAAATATCTACAAAAAATTCAGCGAAACAGTATACCTATCTATGTCGAGTGAGGCACAACAACCATTTTTTTATCTAATCATCTTGAATTTTTTTTGGATTACATTTGAACGCATATATTTTACTCATGCTATTGACCCTTATCAAAATAAATTATTTCATCACTAAGTACAGTTTATGTAGATAATATTTGGTCTTTGAATGATTAAAATTGGCCGTTTGGTTTTGAAGTTATGGAGCAATTAAAATATTACGATTTATGCTGCACGGCCCAAGTGTCACCAAGGCGGGGTTCGGGAGTGCGCGTGCGGGAGGTGAGTTTAGATCTATGAGTAAGGTCGTGCGCGAAGTCTAATAATTTTCGTGCGATTTTTTTTAGATTTCGTTCTTAAAACTACACCTACACAAAAGTTCTTCTCAGAGCTGGTTTTTTTAAACATTTTCATATATCCCTTTACAATAAATATCAAAATGCGTAATGCTCAAAAACAAGACCGATTATCTGACCTAGCCATTCTTTCTATATAAAAATGTTCTTTACAAAAAAAATTAAGAATCTTCCCGGCTTTTATGATAATGTCTTAGCGCACTTTGTAAGAAAGAATAGACGAATAGCTTTAGAGTATAAGTAGTATTATTAGTACCTACTTAGTCGATTAAGTTTTGTTTAATTTACATCATCATTTCACCACAAACGCCTTTTATCAAAGCCACTTCTATTATGCTTGCAAGACACTGTTTCAATATCTCAGTGCTTACACGTATAGTAAAAGTGGACTGAAGATACATCTGCCTATACAAGACTGAAGCCAGGATGCCAATCACAGATTTTCGGTAAGGACTCAAGACTGCGTGCCCGCGCTCGGAGTAGGCAAACATTTTTTTTTTGCTCCGGCTTACCTCTTCTAAATATATCACGCTTCGCCACTGCTAGGCATACACCATACATTTATTTAGAACATGTTCATACTTGGCAAAATTAAATAAACGTTTAGTTCGCGATATTGTTGTGCTAGTATGTTACAAAGTACTCTGTGCACAGTAGGCCTTCTACTATCTGCGGACGCATAGCTTCATAGACGCGTATTCGTCATTTTACCCTTTTTTTAGGTAGGAAAATAATCCAATGAAATCCCCCGCTCTTGAGCGGAGTGGGAGATAGTTTCAAATTTTTACTGACTAAAAACCCACTCCTGTTTCCTTGTTGACGTTCGTTCCGGGGCCGAACCTTCCTCTCAGAATCGAATTCTTGGCCCTAGCAGGCTTCGACCCTGCTGGGCCCCTACGGTTTGAAAACTCCTTGAGGCGCTCGTGGAACAATTATCCTTGACGTACGCCTGCGTGAAGCTTACCTACATACAAAACTATGAAACTCGGTTGTCAAAGCGGCATTAAGCTGCCGCTTTAACGACTTTAATGAAGAATACGCGTCTATGATTCTACGCGTCCAAGGACAGTATGCCATAAAGATTAAATAAATAAAACCAAAAATCATAAATAAAGCCATAATATGATATCAATAAAAAAGTTATTTAAAAAAAACAATATTTATTTTCATAATAACAGCTTAAACTATATTTACAAAACGTTATATCTCCGAAAATATGTATGACTATAAAACAAGTCATTTTTATATATTTGTTTTTATCAAACAAAGCTTAACCTAGATATCCTTATTTATCGAAACCGTAATAAAAACATTCACATTCCAGTCTTTCAAAGTAACCCATTGAATATGCACTGAGCATTTGAAAATGACATAATGACATAATTCGTCGGTAAACGACTATAACACAATATAGATAGGTGCAGAAGTCAATCTCATGTATGTATTTCACTTTTCAAACATACGCTCGGCGATCGCGCTGGGATCAGCGCATGGCGCCGAACTGTTCGAGTGCGATCGGGCGCGGTGATATAATAAATAGTAAAAATATTACAGGGCAAAAAATCATCTTCTATTTCTCGGCGCGAGGCCGGTTCTGTGTTACGTTAAAACAAACCATCGAAATACAAGCAAACATGGTAAGTAGATGTTTGCTGAACCAATTATTGTTAGCTTAAAAAACGATAATTTACCATTTAATGTGGTGTCTATGTGTGCGTTGCTCGAGCGCGCTTTGTATGTAGATTGACTTCTGTACTATCTATTATGTGACAATAGGGTTCAATTTCTTTAAACGTTCATACATTTTTAATGTAAAATAGTCTTTACTGCATTACTTAATCATCGTCCTTTAGTAATTGGTCTTCGATGTCGAAGTCTTCGGCCTTGCGTTTCTTTGGACGCGGTCGCTTGCCAGTTACCATCTCCATTTTCACCTTTTTGGATTGTTTTTTCTTTTCTTTTAGTTGGAGTTTCCTCTTGGCTGCCTTTTCGGGATTGTTTACTTTTTCTTGTAGGAGTAACTGGAAAATAATATAAGATTTAGTACAGAGTGAAAAGAAATTAATTCTTTGTAGAAGGAACTTTACTACACTACGGGTAGGCATCCTTGGAGTTTCTTGAACTTCTTTCTCCATAGAGATCTACCTACGCTATAGAATGTGCAAATCATATTTTTTGTGATTGACGGACCTTAACAATTCAAAATTACCTATAAACGGTTTGATTAAAATAAATGCTTAGAGTTTCGAGATTGTTTGAGATGCCTTCATGTCGGTTAAAACTCAAACAATTTATTAAAAACCATTTCTGTGACTGTCAATACCTGCAAATACTTTCTTTTCTCTTCTTCTTTGATTGGTATCAAGATTTTGTACAGAACGCAACTGTTCGGAATGTCTTCTTTATAAAAGAAATTAATAGACTTAAAATTACTTATAGTCCAGATTTAAAATTATAGTCCCGTATCAATACACATTTCAACGCCAGGGGAACTTGCTACAGACTATAATGCAAAAAAAGAGTGCTCCAACCAACCTTTTTCCTCTCAGCCCTCTTGATATTCAGCTTCATCTGTGCGGCCGCAACGAGTTTGCTGTACTCTATCTCCCCGATCTTCCTCCGCAGCTTCTTGCCGAGGCGTCCCGCCAGCTGCTTGGCGACCGTCGCCGCGCTCGCCGCGTCTCCGGTGGAGAGCTCTCGGACTATCGGCGGGAGGATCACGTCCACTATTTTATTTACGTCTTCATCTTCTAAAGAACTGAGGACGTGCGTCCACATTGTGAATATTGATGTTCTCTGTGGAATAAAAATAAAAAGGTAACTTTAGATGGATAAAACAGCGTAATCGAAGTTTATCAAGATTTGATTGTTAGTACTCCTAGCCAAGTTGCTAATCTGCAATAGTTACCGCTAGTAGAAAGCTTCAATTGAACGGGAATGACGTCGTCTCAACACTCGGTCATGTGGTCAGAACAAAAGAATTGGCGGCAAGGCTAACTGGAAGCATTCAACGCAAGCGAAACGGTTGTAACTTGGCTAAAGGGGCTAGGTCTCGGGCCGAAGGCTGCGGGCCTAGAACGCAAAAGGCAACTGAAGGAACACAGGTGGGTATTAAATCTAATACTTCCTCATATTCCATCCAGAGTGAGAGAAGTTATTTGATAATTTACTACCTCCTCCTCTCCTGGCGTCGGATTGGCCCAACGTGGTCCGAGCGTTTTCTTGTCATATTCGCCAGGGTCTTAAATTTGCGACTGAGTACTCCGTCTCTTTTAGCTCTTCAATCCCTATAGGTGACAGACGAGCTTGAAATGGAATAATTGGTCGCGGATCCGCGACCGTAGCGGATAAAAACGCACGCGTTTATCAGATATATCACGTACGTAGGCGGATAAAAGTTTTAGAAACATTAGAATATCCAGATACTCACAATATCCATATTACTAGGCGCCCTAGCGACTTCCACGTTGATAGCTCTCCTCAGTTTGAACAGGATCCATCGGATGTTCATCCTGCTCCCTCCTTCAGCATCTTCGCCTTCTGCCTGGCTCTTCTTGTCCAGTTTGAAGCTTGACATCGAGTGCACCAGTTTCAATATCACGAATAATACTGCTGTCGTCTAGAAAAAAAAAAACAAAATTAGTAACTGTTAACAGTAAAAGAACTAGCTTTTGACGTCGGCTATGCCCGCATGAAAGTAGAAAATCATCCTAGAGTAACATACTCCTGAAATAAAAACAAGTATTCTTTTTGCCATTTCAGCACAATATTTCTCGTTTGCGCGAGGTTTTCATATCCACATAGTAATAATGGGAATTTTAGAAACGAATACATTGCCCAGACATTTTCGAACTTGTTAACTTTTATTTTTGCTATTCAATCGACCAATGACAATTTTTGATTATATCGACCAATTAAAATTTTTGCACTGCCATCCTTTCAGCTGTGTATTTTAATAATAATAAAATATCCTCGTCATTCACCTCGCCACTCGCCTCGCCATTAGCTTTGTCATTCGACGAAACATTTATACACAAAGTGCGCGAGGCGAATAGCGAGCAAGCGCGCGAATATATATATGCGTTTGTGATTAGTTGCCGCCTGTATCGTAATACAGAAAGTAAGCAGCCAATTCATGACAGTTAAGATAGTAAAATTTAAAAATAAACCTCACCTGTTCAACCATTTCCTTCGCAGCTCCAGTAGTATACTGCGCACATAAATCCAACACAAGACTCCTGAGCACATCCTCCGTATCATCATATATGAACCCTCTTTCACTTTCCACCTTCTTCTTCATTACACCATCTAATTCCTCTGCATTAACGACTGATAACAGCTGCCCCAGTATCTTAGCAGACTTCAATCTCACCCAGGAATGAGGGTAAGCAAGCAACGCTTTACATTGCTGCGCTATCTCGTCAAACTCAGTCACGTACTTCTTATTAGTTAAACTCGACGCACAATGGAACGTAATCTTCTCTACAAGATTTAGTATCTGTATTAAACTGTGGTCTTTTTCCTTCTGTTTTTCTTCATCAGTCTTGTCCTCGGATACTTCTAGTTTTATTTTGACGAATCTTCCTTCAGTGATGTCGTTGCTGAGTAAAAGGATTTTGCTGCTGACTAGAGAAAGGACGGTGTTGAGTCGGTTCTTGAAGTCGTCTTGTTCTACGTTTACGAAGCGGGTGCTTAGTTGCGCGGCTAGTTCGAAATGTACTGGCTGTGGAGATGGAGGCAAAGTTTTAATAGATAAACTTAACCTATTAAGGTACATGTTATTCTTCATAGTGCACTATAGCGCTAACGTTAGACTGTTCGTGTCGAACAGTCAAAATTAGATGAGACAAAAACTTGCCAAGTTCAATAAAGTGAAATGTCTGAATATAGCAAAAAAAAAAACACTTAGCGAGAACGACTTATTTAACTCTTAAATAAATTTATTGGTATCAATTTTTCCTCTATCCTATATGTAAGATGTGTTAATGTTTATTGATTGGCAGTAACTTAGGGGTCTACTGTATTTTTAATGTTAAATCACGGATCATAAAAGTTTTTGCATTTCATTTCTTCAAATTTTCACCCTATAGCATAGTAAGGTGCCTTATAGCAAGGAACCATCCGCAACATACGTCACACATTAACGGGGCAGGTGGTCGAAAAAATGTGAACTAAATCATGAACCCCTGTATCGTAATTAACCCTTCAGATACCGTCAATTAGAGACACAATAGTAAGACAATAGATGCGCGGCCACCGGTGGTCGCTTGGGGATTCATGAATTAACGGCTAACTATAAATCATCGCTGGCTGGCCTGTTGGTCTAGTGGTTAGTGGCCCTAACTGCTATGCCGGAGGTCGTGGGTTCGATTCCCACCCAGGACAAATGTCTGTGTGATGAGCATGATCATTTGTTCTGTGTTTGGGTGTTATTTATCTATAATATGTATGTATTTAGAAATATATAAGTATGTTTATCAGTTGTCTAGTACCCATAACACAAGCTCTGCTTAGCTTGGGACTAGGTGACGTTGTGTGATAGTTGTGGAAAATTATTATATTATTATATAGGATAAAACCTACCTGATTATCTTGGAAGAACGTCATCACCAGGTCGAAGAGTTTGTTTCTCTCCTGCAAAGGGAATCTCTTCAGCATGGCTTCTATACAGCCAGCGGCGGAGGCGCGGCATTCGGGCGCGCTGTCGTTCAGCATACATGCGCCTAGCGCTAGTAGGAGGTGGGCACCGTGCTTTGATAGTTGTACCTAAAATACCAGAAAAAAAAAAAAACTAGTTAGACGTAAAATAAAAGATATTTTCTTTATGTCTAAAGAAAACTCTTCCAGCATACTTGCGAAAGTAGAGTTGAAAAAACGCATCGCAAGAACTTGCGAATTGATTCGCATCGCACATTGTATAGTCACCTGAACAGATGCGTTGTCGTACGAAATCATACCACAACAATTCGCACAGGTTTCTGCAATGCGGCGTCGTATCGCATTGCAAGTTT
This sequence comes from Mythimna lalbum, assembly GCA_949319445.1. Taxonomy (NCBI): domain Eukaryota; kingdom Metazoa; phylum Arthropoda; class Insecta; order Lepidoptera; family Noctuidae; genus Mythimna; species Mythimna lalbum. The sequence goes on along the minus strand of OX439352.1, from coordinate 6,573,673 downwards.
CTGTGATGCGGCATCGTATCGCATCGCATATAAAAATAAGGCAGTCAAATTGTAGAACAAACAAGAAATACACAAAATACAACTTACAACAAGTAACTTATTGATGATCATCTCTAGGAACTTGAGTGAAGATTCTCTGCCGTGCTGCAGTTCATAGTTGAGTTGTGACACGAAGAAGTCTATGTACCTCTCCAAGCGCTTGCCTGGAGAGTAGTGCGTTAGGTAGTTGACGAATATCACACGAGCTTCCTCCCTGAAAGAATAACGTTCTGTTAAACATACTTATTGCGAACATTCACATACTGTGACTAATTCAAACTCAATGTTTGCCGGTGTGCTATGGAGCGCAGGGGTAGTTTCCAAGGTCAAAATAACTACATTTTATTTAGTCCGTATTTTAGATTATAAAAAAAATATTGGACACGTATTTTTTTTAATTTTTCGATTAATCAAAAAATAACAAAGGTATAGCCCATTACGCGTGACGTCAATGCGCACTTTTTCGGGTGCATTTTTAATGTATCGCGTCGTAGTAATGACTCCGTAGAACGTCTCGTAGTGCAGGGCAAAGTTGAGAGCACCAGGCCACGTGGTAGACCACCAATGAGCTGGACAGACCAGATCAAGGCCGCAACTAAATACTCGGTTTATGAATGTACCCGGAAAGCTGCAGTCCGCGATGAATGGCACCGCATTACAAAGATAATCACTCATTGTGATTCACATTGATGGCCACAACCACTCTGACAAGAGTGTACAGACTCAGAAGAATCATAAAAACAAAAAGATCACCGAAAATCCTAACAAACGCATTCTGTGAGTTCTGTATTCTTATCTTGGCCACACAACATACATTAAAGCTACTTACCGAGATCTAGCCGACTCGCTCAGTATACATATCCTGGACACTTTCTCCATAACTTCGTGCAGCTCATTGGATACTAGTCTAGCTTCTAATATGGCTTTCAACAGAGAGAACGAGTTAGATTGCTTCTCGTCATGTTGGCAATCTTCCTCTGCATATAGAAGTAAGGTTTTTAGTTGATCTTCTTCGAGTTTATAGTATTTTACGTTTCGTACTAGTACTGTTACGGCCTGGAAATAAAATAAGCACGCGTTTTAATGTATGAGCACCAGTTATCAAGCTGTAGAAGCAGTCACCTCCTGCGAGTGAAGGAGATGGCAGAAAGCGTAAAGGAGAGGCATTCTTCTCGCTCCAACCACCGCAAGTGACCGCAGGCGCCGGTATGCGGACGGCGAGTCATGGGTAGCTTGCCGTCCAATAAAGACCAGGCCCAGGTTGAGATGAAATTGATGGATTATTCGGAAGACTTCAAAAGGGTTAAAAGAAGCCTTTGGAAACAAAGAACACCAATAGGTAAACAGTGAGGTTTTATTCGGTAAAAGTCTGTGCCCCCTCTCGCTCCGTCTAAAACGATACACGTGGGAGCGTGACTAGATAAGAGAACTGGCGTGCAGCACCCATTTGTAATATTACACAAAACATAGGCATTCAATCTTATATTAGTTTTATATAAAAACCAATAAGAGTTTAATTGATTTTTAAGGCTTATTATCTACAATCAGACTTGGGCATAAAGCATTAAAAAAAAAATTTACCTTAAAAGCGGTCCTCACTAAATGGAAGTTATCGTTCTGCTTGCTAATTTCAAAAGTGGCGTACTTATGCAGCGTCAAAAATATCGTCTTAACAATATCTTTTACCATCTCTTCTAACGTTGGCGTGCTAACTCTGATCGTCCACAACGTAGCTATACACTTCATGGCGACCGTCGAAACTTTTACATGTTCACTCTTCAATGCATCGACAAGTAAAGGTACTAGAGGGTCTACAAACGCCCGACAGTCCATTCTCGGCACTTTCTCTCTTTTCAAAATCACATACAGAATATTTAAACTGAATTCTACTAAAACGTGAGCATTGGCTTTCCCGGAAGTTTTAACATTCTTAGCTTGAGACTCCTTGTTACGTTTCGGCGTTTCTGGAATCAGGAAGCAATCTGGTTTTGCTCTAAGCATTATCTCTCTTTGCTTTTCTGTTATTTGTCTCTTTGGAGCACCTAATACGAATTCTGGTATGCTCTCAGACGCAACTCCATGCAGAAATATGAATAGAGACTCAATATCTATAAACTTATTTGTTACTAGTCCACTTGTTATATGCATTAGTGCTTCCTGAACTTTCAATACTATTTTTTTTGAATGATGCTTTTGGAGAACCTCTTTGAATGGCACAATGAGATTAATAAGACATTGCTCTGTTATATTCTGGGACACTATCATTAGTGTGACATAACTTTTCTTGCTGGGTTTTGCTTCTGGTGTCTTATAGTGTAGCTTATCCACTTCTTTCTCTTCTGATAATGCTCCAAAGAGGTCGTTGGTGCAAACATCGAGTATGTAGTCAAGATTTTCGTCCAGATCTCCAGGTTTGAATTCAGCTTTCAAAGCGTCTAGTACTGTGTGTATTGTGGCAACTAAGACATGGACTTGGTAGCCTCTGGTTAGTAATAAAGTCAAGTGTTCCAACAGAACTCCTAAGTATGAAGTTCCTATAGTTAGCATGATCTTCTTGACGATGTCTCGCGCAGTAATTCTCACTTGTTTCAAAGGTGATTTTAAGAACGAGCAGAGTTTAATGATGATACTAGAAAAAACAAGACAACGAAATTATAGTTGAGATATGTATTTAGAAATTTTCTGTGCTCTGCCACACTGGAAGCGCGGGCGCGGCGCGGCATTGAAAACATAAGAACTTCATTTCAGTGTCCATAGTGGGCACGCGGGTGCGGAAAGAGGCGTGGGCTGCTCAACACTGGTCGCGCGGGCAACTCATGCTATAGTTCGTTCATACAAATGGCATGTGCGGGCGGCGAGCGGCAACCCTGTCCCTGCACCCGTGTCGTGCCCGGTACTGCGCTGCCATTGTGGCCAAGCAAATCGTATACGTTTCCGCACCCGCACCGCTCAACGCACCACACTGCCAGTGTGGCCAAGCAAATCGTATACGTTTCCGCACCCGCACCGCTCAACGCACCGCGCTGCCAGTGTCGCCAATCAAATCGTACACGTTTTCGCACCCGCACCGCTCAACGCACCGCGCTGCCAGTGTCGCCAAGCAAATCGTACACGTTTCCGCACCCGCACCGCTCAACGCACCACACTGCCAGTGTAGCCAAGCAAATCGTACACATTTCCGCACCCGCACCACTGAACGCACCGCGCTGCCAGTGTGGGCGATCACTTTTAACTTCACAGCAGATTGAGATAAGTACTTTGAGAAAAAGATATTTGGAACATTAATCTGAAAGAGTATACTAATTTATATGTTCTTACCCAGGCAACTGATGTTTGAGCAGATCTCCCGGCAATCTCTGCAACAACTTGACAAGCGCCAGAGCTATTGGCACCCGAAGCATGTCTTCCTCCTGACGATCGAAGCCGGTTTTACGTCGATTCACCTTGTGGGACTCTTCGTGTTCCGTCATTTTTCCAATGGCACTAGAGAAATAGAGAAATGCAAAACATTTTTTGATATTTTTATTGATGGAACATTAAATTATCTTGGTAGGAATCCAGCTTACCGATTTAGTTGTGGTAGCAATCCAGCCGACAAAGATTTGACAATTCTTTTAGCTACTGAAGGGGATACGTTTGTTACTCTTTCAAATGCAGGAACATTAGTAATTTCTTTACTTGGTTCTTCATCCGCTGCTTCCTCGTCTGCAGCTTTTAGTTCACTTTCTTCATCTAATTCCAAATTTTCTTTAATTTCCGATTCATCTACTTTATCACCATCTTCTGTTATCTCTTTATTTTCTATGTTTTCTTTGTTTTCTGCCTTTGCTTTGTTCATTTTAAACTTGTGCACATTTGTAATCAGAGCTTTTGGCAGTTCAATATTCTTTACTTTTGAGAAATCAAAATGGAATGCGTCAATGATTCCTACTAATATTCGAGTCAACTGTTTTTGGTGTTCAGAGGAATGTCGCATTTTATTCAAGTAAAGTTTGAGTATAACTTCGTAATGGTACCAGGGTAGCAACCTACAGCAAGTAGATACGACTTCTATACACGCGTCGATCAAAGTGTTTTTATCTGTATACTTATCATCACAAATGTACATAGATGCAAGAGGTAGAATAAAGTTCGTCAAAGTCCTAGGAGTAGGACATTTTGTCATCTTTCTAGCTACTTTGCAGAATTTCAAAAGTGCTCTCACTCGTCTGTGCATTTGTAGGTGGCACATGTTATCAAAGAAATCCACTTCTCTGTCTTCTTTATTTATGAAATGAGCTAAATCTGATATAACTACGTCAGCATCGGGGCATTCTCTTGCTAGTTCTCCAAGCAAGTTGATGCATTCATTTCTCAACAATTCGTTTTTAGTATCTCTTATTCCAGTAGAAATAAGTGACAGAACAGTGTCTCTAACAAGAAACTGGCCATCAGTTGTTGATCTGTACTTCATGAGAAGTTTTGGCAAAATACGTTTTAAACACAACCCGGCACTGTCCCGCAAACCAATATCTTTCTCAGTACGAATGAAATAGAAGCAATTGTTTACAATTAGTATTGCCAGGTCTACATCAATTTCATCCTTTTCCAGCAACTGATATATTTGTTTGTACGCGTCTATTCTTCGGTCAAAGTCTGGCTGTTCAATCCATCTTTTGTTATAAGCATTCATTTCAGCAACCATGTTAGCCATTCTTGTAAGGACATCTTTGTTCTTCGGCGCACTTTCAGCTATTGACGTCAGTAATTTCATCAATAGTTTTCTAACTTCTACAGGACCGACTTTGTTGAACAAAACGGCTATGTTCTTTATGTATATTTGTGGGTTAGTACTGTGTCCTAGTAAATTTATGATTGTGTTCACAGCATGCTCCATGTTTTCTTCCGCCATATTCATACATACTTTTTTGACAAGTATTGGTAGTAGTAAATTTAGTAGCTCGTCACATAGCTCCGGTGACGCCACTAATTCTGTGATTCTTGATAGAATCAGCAAATCTCTCTTGTTGACCGTGTTGGACTTGGCAGAATTTGCCATTCGCCTTTTCATGACTTCGAGTATGCTAGGTATATGTGGTACTAGAATTTTGCTTCCGAAATTGATACCGGTTACATTTTGAGGAGCCTCGACTGGTAAAACATTAAACGATTCTATTCTAGGAATTTCTTTATCTTCTTCATCTTCTGTTAGAGTTATTAACTTTTCTATCATGTCTAGGATCATATTGACAACACTAGGACTTGTTTTAGGAGCTAGCAGAAGTTTGAAGATAGCTGGGAGTGGACTGATAGAATCTTTTTCTGAGCAAGTGATCAGCAATATGTAGTAGCGAGGATTCTGACACCACGCATTTAGAAGTCTTAGCAGTGCCGTTGGGCTATGGATACCTTCAATGTGTAACTTAGGCATCAAAGGCCAAATCAATGTCTCATACATGACAAACAACTCGTCTTTATTCCAAGGATATTTGGTGAACTGTTCAAATAACTTCCTTGTTGTACCTAATGCTAGTGTGCGGAGGTTTTTCATAACCTTTACATACCCAACATGTACCTTATCTCCTTGACTTAGAACAACAGCTACAGTAGAACAAATTGCAAAATATATGTTAAAGAGCTGAGACAACAACTCCTCATTCATACACCCTCCGAAATATTCCCTAACCACTTCAAATAAATTCAGAACACTGTGAAGTTTTCCAGGACTAGTAACAGATTTTAAGTCAATATCTGAGACAATCTTTTCATATATTTCACGAGGTTTCATATCCAAGTACTGTTTGTAGTATGAGAATGCCATTTCAATGAACATTTTAATTTCGTTCTCATTACAACCGGCCAAATATCGCATGACTAGTGAACGACGGTTCTGACCACCCCCTTTCTTCTCCGCTACAAGTTTCGACGTCATCTTCCCATAAAGTATTCTCAATATTATTGGCACTACATGTTCTCTATCTTCAAGCTGAATACTTTTGGCATCTTCAGTTATTTTAAACAGAGTCAGTTCATCTTTGAACTTTTTCTCGTCTACTAAGTTGCATAAATTGCTCTTGTATTGAGTCACATTTTTGTTCTTATAGTTTAGCACACAATCTAAAGCATATTTCTGCAAGCCTGGATTTTTATGCTTCAAAAATTCCATGTAGATTTCCCAGAAAACTGGTTCTTTATGCAAAGCTCTTGGATTCTTAAACTGAGATAGGACTTGCATTATGTTAATAAGAGTTTTAAATACTATCTTTCCTGAAACTGTTTCTTTTTCATCCTCTATTTCTTCAATGATTTTCTCAACAGTCTCTTTACCCTCTTCTGGTTTCTCTTCATCAATTTCCATCTTATTTTCCCTCACTTCCATATCGATTTTCAGTGCATTCATACTATCATTCCTTCTGTATTCTTCTTCAATGAAATTCAAGAATAATACAACTACATCGCGATTCCTCGCTTCACAAACTTGAATACAATTCGTCATAACCTTCAAAATTAAATTCCTATAGTTGTATAAATCTGGTCTCTCAGTGATATTATTGTAATCAGAGTATAACTTTTGAAGGATTTCGAAATTGGTATCGATTTCATCATTAAAATGGAACTGTTTGAGATTTTTCTTCGCATTAACAAATGAGGATTCAAGTGCACTATAAAACGTGGGCCAGAAGTCGTCAACACTTAGGGCATTTCCGTAACCAGCAATGAATTCAGTCACGGGTTCCCAAAGCAGCTTGAAGTTGACATATAAGACACCTAACATGTAATTCAATGCAAAGAGATGGAACTCTGTATCCTTAGCCAGGGCATACTGACTTGTGTTGAAGGTCATTTTCTGCAGCATGTTCAGCTGAGCTCTGTACTCTTGGATAGATGGCTTTATGGACTCCACTCCATAACATCTGCTGAAGATTGAAAACTTCTCAACAGTACCCCCCACCTCAACTGTTTTATTTAATTCCTCCACATTTTCAAATAACTTGTAAATGTGGGTAGTCAGCAGACGAACCTAAAAACAATAATTTTTTGTAATTAAATTATTAGCCTGTTTGTGTAAATTAACAATGTAGAAGACTTGTGCGAAATACTTACTATATGAAAAGGTGAAGATACATTTGTTTTCAGATATGTATCAACCAGCGATAAATATGGATAAGTCAATCCATGTTCGTGTTCATATGCCGTCAAATATAGATCAAGAAGTTGTAGAGAGCAAAGGTAATTAGGATCTGCAGCACATGGCAATACCACAGGCAACAATGTATCAATATCACAAATGTCCTTCAGTTTCTTACAGCTTGATATGTGGATAGCACTCTCAAATGCAAGTGACAACATGAATAGAACTTTTCTAGCACACCTTGATAATGCAGTTGTGTCACAATGAAACTTATTCTCTTTCAGCTGATTCTCTAAATTATAACTCTTCAATATATCCAACAGTTTTGATATCAACTGACCTAACATTTTCACACAATAGTTTACATCAATTTTCTCTATGTGCGGCAAGCAGAACAAAACATTCGTAAGTTTAACTGGGTTCTCCACATACTTTTCTATATCTTCAGATAAAACATTTTTGAAATGTTCCATAAAGTTTGGCAAATTCTTTCCAAAGTCTAAGGGATATTTCACCCACTCAAATAACTTTATGCCATTCATAGACAAAGGTGATTTCTTCAAGCATATTTTAGTCAGTGTACCCATTGCTTCATTATCGAAGTCAGATTGTATAACAAACTTTATGAAAGGAGGTAGTATGTGCATATCAAATTGTGAATACTCAATGACATTCTGCACAAAATTGATGAGTATATTTGGGAATGGCAGAGGCAGTAGTACTTTGATGATGATACCAGCATGTTCTTGAGATAAGGATACATTTGGTGAGAGGAGTAGCACAGCACCAATCTGTGCACAAACTTCTAGAACAGTTTCAGAAGACTGTTCACAAATAACTTTAATCAGCAGTAGCACAAACTGTGGAGGGTTTGTTAGGTACTTTCCTTGCTGGTGTTCTATCACTTGGCCTGCAAGTCTGAGAATATATTCTAACCCTTTACTTTCTTCACCATCTTCCTTCAAAATTTCTTCAGTAAACTTTAGGATACTTGCCCAAAAGACATCATACTCTTTGTGTGAAATACTTTGTAGACTGTCCTCTATTGTTTGTGTCAGCACATTGAACAGTAGTTCTTGGTGGTCCTTATTATCTTTTAAGTATTGGAGCAGTAGAGGCAGGAATGTTTCTATGCAGCTGTGGAATTTATCAGTTACACCTCGCAGTATTTCAAATATAAGATGACCACAGCCAGTGATTGCCTGGAAAAAGACATGATAAACAATTTACAGAAATGCTTAACACTGCTGCTGCAACTGAGTACAGGTTATTTTAAAACTATTTGTGTCAAAAAGTAACTTTATTCAAAGTCACAAATAACAAGAATAATTTAAATTCATTCAAATTTTAGAAATTAGAAAGCTTTCAAAACTGGTGGAAGGGGAATCTATCAAGTAACAGAAAAAGGGTATAATAATAGCACCATTAGATTATGCATGTAAAAGAGATAGCAAGATATTCCCACCCACTCTTGCTCATACAGATATTTTGATATGGGTATTTTTTCTAGTGAAGACCAAACAGGTATCTCAAATATTTTACAAATACTTACATCATCATTAGTCTGCAAATAGTTGAGTATAAGATTCACAAACTTTTTCTTATCCCTGATGTCTCTAGCAACAAATGCAAAACTCTCAGCAGCAAAATTATTTATGTACTGTGGCTGGGATTCACTCAGTAAAGGGATAATCCTCTTTAGCACAACAGCAATGTCTTTTTTGAGGTAAGGTTTGAGTACTTTGAACAAGAACGCTAAACACACTAGTGTCCATTCCAGTCTTTCAGCATCTTTGGTGTTTAGCAACTTTATGAGGATGTCTAAAAATCGTGGGAAGTATGGGTAGAAGTCTTCTCTTAGATCCTTAGCTACTGATACAAGGATTCTGAAAGGGAATATAAGTGTTAGAACTGTGGAAGATGGCAATGAGGTTCTAATCATTCAATCTGAGCAAAAAGTTTATTATAGTGATATTTTTTAATAGGGTTACAATAATCTATTAATGGTCTAGTTGGCTAGATTGATCAACAGACATCCAAAGACCCAGACATTTATATTTATGTTATGCTAGTAACCCATACCGGCTTTGCAACTTATTTTCAGGTATATTTTGACTTGAAATTACAACAAACACAAAAGTTGCCTCAGTCATGAAGCAATGCTCAATTAGACACATGGTCATTAATTCATGAATCCCCAAGCGACCACCGGTGGCCGCGCATCTATTGTCTTACTATTGTGTTTCTAATTGACGGTATCTGAAGGGTTAATTTTCGTTTTTTGTTGTTGTTTCGTTACAGAAGTATGATAGACAAACTTACTCCAGCAATGGTTGTAAACACAACTGATCTTCTAAGTTCAAATATTTCTCCAGTATCTCAACCACTTCATCTTTCTTGTGCAGAAGTTGTGGCACAGTTATGATACCAAAGACTTCTTTCCTAAATTTTTTAAAGTTTTCAGTCAAATTAAGCACATGCCATTTTTGTAGTGCCACAAAGAAATGAGTTTCGTTTTCTTCAGGCTGCTGTGAGTAGGCATGTTCAATGTGGTATAGAGCAGCATGGCGGATGTCGATAGCATTGATTCGCTCAGCAAAAGGTACAAACTGAAAGAAAATATTTCATAATTTAAAATACAAGCAGGATCTTTGTGTAAAAGTGAAGTAAAACCAAACTGTCAACTTGAATCTAGTTGAAAACAGTGCATCAAAAACTAGGTATGCCAAAATGATCACAATATCATCATACATTTAATTCTGTGTTATGGGCATTGTTATAAGTCACTTTATAAAGAGTTTAAAAGTAGTAAATGATAATGGAAGTAATTATAGACAATTTATACATATTCTTACATACTATTTACAACAGAAATTAAACAATTTTTGAAAACAATTCGCACTTAACCTAAAACACCAACATAAAATATATAATGTAAGGACTTACACGAAATGTATTTGTGGTCTTATGTTTAATGGGTTTACTCTTCATTTTGAGTATATTTATTCACTAACTCATTTACTATAAATTACTATGGAACTTGTGAAATAAATCCACATGCCGACGAATGAACAAAGTCAAACACACATGACAATATTGACATTTGACATTTGACATTAGTGATGGGCGTCGGGCAAGGGAGGCGAACTAATATCCTCGGGATCTGAAAGTTGATATTTTCGACGTTAGCTTGCCAACACCAACAGTCGTACCGAATTACCGTTAACGCATACATGAACATCATACATTCATAAATAATATATCTGGCATTCTGGCGGTTTGTTGACGCACTTACAGCGCTGATATTGTAATTCGGAACGTGGGGTATAGTATAACTGAGTGACTCAAGTTAAACAACAAACGAGTAAAATCTAGTTATTTTTACCTTCAACTCAAGTTGCTTCGGACTCGGCAACTCAGTGAGTGGTTCATCTGACGGTTAAAATCAAAACGACGTGAGTCAAGTCAACTCGGTACAAGGAGTTGATCGATGGTTTCGCATTTATTTTATGGAGACACTTGAAACTGACTGCAATCACCGCGTACATTTTTGTGTGATCGAATAGCAGCGAGCATTATTCGGTAAGTAGATTATTTGTTGTTATTGTAAAGTTGTCATTTGCTGTGCTACCTTAATAACTGATATACCACCTGGAAATAAACGCATGGCATGGAAGTTATTCTCAAAAAATAACGACAAAATAGTTTTTTGTAAATTATTGCCGAGTTACTATTACTATGAATCCGATTAAGTTCCGTTCTAGTTGAATTGATCTGACTCGAGAGTTTATTACCCATCGGCATTAAGTCGAATTGAAACGAGTTGCAGCTCTAGTCAACTCTATTCCAACTCAAATTGTGGAAAATGTGAGTCGGCCCATCACTATTTGACATTGACAATTGATACTTCAACTGTTGCCAAAGGGTGTTTTTTTTTTAACTTATTTCTTGACCAATGGATCAATGGATACAAAGTTTTTCAGTTCATCAATTGGAGTGTTAGAGATTTCTGCCAGAGATACTCTGTGTACAAAGTAGCTGGTTAGCACCTATCTGTCAAAACACCAAATCACCAGCTGACTGATAAGGTATTTTGTTTTTTCATAATAAATTTGTTATCACTTTTTGTAAAAAAGGACATTCAATTTCAAAAAAAATACAATATTTGCATTATTTAACATTTTTTGTAGATAAGTTTACACAATGCTCGCACGGTTTGTAAATTCTTTGCCAACCGGCATATCACAGCAAATCACGAAGTGGTATTTTCAAGGTATTGTTACTTCATTTTAATTTTGGACTTCTTATGGATGACAATTGCATTTTTAGAACAGAACTCTATTCGTATAAACGATAACACCCGTCCTGCTTTAAAAACAAAAGGGACTACCAAGAAAAATACTGTTGTCAGCTTAAATGAAAATCACATTTTTCTTTTATTTCGTCATTTATTTCTCGTCTTGTATTATTGAAGCACAGGACAGAGTGAAAAAATTAAAGTTACTAAAGATTGGTAATAAACCTAATTGAACTTAATTACCAAACTATTTGAGTAGAGCCATAATAAAACCAATAAATGAAACCTAATAAAAGGTTCTTATTTATCTTATTTGCCTTGATGAATAAACATCTGTAAGTGACAGTAGACATTGTTTTACAAATCTTTGATAACTAGTACCTGTCTAAATGTGGCTCCTTCCTGCTTACCTTCTTTCACTCTCGCTTTGTTATATTTAATTTATTAGACCCCAAGCGAAGCCGGCATTCACTCTCATTGTCTTTCTATTTTGTCTCTAATAATGGTATTCGAAAGGTTGATCTACTAAGATTAGGCCTCAAGTCAGGTCAGTAAGGGTTTACGGTGAACCTATGATTGCCTAATCTCAGACAAGAAAATCTATCAGCTAATTCCTATTTTGTGTAAGCTTGTTTTCTACGCCGTTTTTTAAACTGACAAATGGTTTCAGGGATAGTGAGTTGTCCTGCTAGTCGGTTTGGGTGCTTCGACAGTCTTAGCTTATAGTTCTCTCCATGAGTGTCTATTTCTTGTTTAACTGTTCAACAAGAAATAGACACTCATGGAGTAACATGCCCATGTTCAGAATTTCATGGACCTCTGTTGTCTTTATAAACCTAGGTGCATTTGATATCTGTTTCAATATGTAGTTTTGAACACTCTGTATAACCATTATGTTGGAGGCGCTGGTATGTAAGCTTGTAAAAAATAAATATTCTTTCATAAATAGTAACTATCAGAAATATACAATAAGATTTCAAATCAAATTTAAATTACCTTGAAGATCCAGTTAGGTAAAATATTGAGGCAAGTTGAGTTATAAAAAAAATGTTTCAGCCCAAACGCGGAACCAACGAGGAGCACACAGCTACATGGAGTCTAATCAATACCAGAACATGGATGTGCAGATACTGCCAGCTCTTCAGGATAACTACATGTACCTGCTTATCGATAAAGCCACAAATAAGGCTGCTGTCATAGACCCAGTGGAACCTGGCACGGTGTTGCAAGCTGTACAAGAAAGTAATGTCCGTCTTACTACAGTTTTGACTACCCATCATCACTGGTGAGTTCTTATTCATTTGGTGTCTCTAATCTAGGTACTCTAATATTATAGAGAGGTAGTTTGTTTTTCTTTGTTTGTAGTATGTAATCTCTGAAAGTACTGGTCCAAGGGCAAAAATTTTTTCACTGATAGAATGCTGCTTTATTCCAGAGTAACATAAGCTATAATTTATGTATGTAGGTGAAGCTGCGGGCAAAAGTTAGTTTTACAAAATTAAATGTTTGCAGTCAAATTAGAACATGTGTCCTGTAAGCTTAAAAACTCCACCTCATGAGTAAGTCACACATTAAACACTTATATTCCTGTACAACATACTGAACACAAGCTAGCAAGGTAACCTACATACCCAGTAGGCCAATGGGACCGATACATTCTATAGTGTTGGCTGCGTACTGGAAGATGCAGTGTTAGAATTTGGAAAGGCCTTGGCAAGCTGAGCTGATAAACTGCCATAGCTGCAGATCAATCAGTTTATAGGACTGCAGCGGCACCTCAATGAGGCCTATGTCCAGCTGAGATGGCCTTCAACTAAAATGATGCAGATGAGTTGCCATTAAACACAAAAAATAATTGAAGTATTCCTGTTCTTCCAGGGATCACGCTGGTGGGAATGAATCTCTAGTCAAGCAGGTCCCAGGCCTTGAAGTTTATGGAGGAGATGACCGCATAGGTGCTTTAACAAAAAAAGTGGAACACAACAATGTACTAAACTTAGGGAACTTGTTGATCCAATGCCTGTTCACTCCCTGCCACACTAAAGGGCATGTGTGTTACTTAGTGTCTTCCCCACAGGAGGGATCACAGTGTGTGGTGTTTACAGGTAAAGAAAAATACATTTGTATGAGCACATGTAACTTTTATTACTGTAGTTCCTAGAGGCGCAGTATCAGCAGCAGCTGGCGGTGCTACTTTATACAAGTTAGGATGTAGCACTCATATTTTGTATATTGCCATATTTTTTTAGTACCATTAAAAGGGTTGTCCCCTACTCTGTCTCCCATTCTGATCGGTATTACCATACCTAGTTGATAGCTAATCTATTTAGTTTCACCTGTCCCGATGTTTGTCTGAAATGCATGCATGTGTAAATCAAATGACAATGCAAAATTATTACGACATAGAGCTGATCTGATGATGGAACCAGAATGTGGCTATAAGAACTTCGTAGTTAAACGACTCATCCCCATCGAGTTTAGGCTCGTATGATTCGTCTTGACGAGTATTAATTATATAGGTATACCGAGCTATAAAAGCTTGCTATGAAAAAATGATTTTCATTAAAAACTTGTTTACAAGCATTGTTCATACACAGCTATTGACCATATTACTGTGATTACTATTCCAGGTGACACCTTATTCATAGCTGGTTGTGGAAAATTCTTCGAAGGCACTCCTGATGAGATGTTCAATGCAATGTCAATTCTAAGCAGACTTCCAAACGAAACTAAGGTGTATTGTGGTCATGAGTATACGCTGTCAAATCTCAAATTCGCAGCTCACGTCGACCCAAACAATGCAGAAATAGCAAAAAAGTTTGCTTGGGCACAGCAGAGGCGGGAACGGGGGTTGCCTACAGTGAGTAGTCTTGTTTTAGCATCATTTTAGCGTAATTGTGGATTGTAAATGTCACAATATTACTGCCACAAATAAAATGTGGCAGTAACATATGGTCACCACATTTTGATGTTTTAATTATAGAATTTGAAATGTGACGTCACAAGACCTACGATTCCTTCCTCCCTGTGTCACACAATATCACACTTCGTCGACCACTGCCCATCTCCTGATGATGTGTAACCATATTTTGTGGATGGCCCCCCTAATACACAAACAAGTTTCATTGCTCATCATAAATTTACTGAATGAAAAATGGAGCAGTTTTTATGCTGGCTACAGAGTGTTGTAACCTAACATGCAAATTAACATGAAAGGAGAATTTGATAAGAGTGGACGTAACGCGCGCTCGAACCGAGCATGTTCCTACTCACAGTTGAAATGATCTGTTAGCGCGCGTAGTGTGCACGGCTCGAACGCGCAAGTAGTATGGGAATTCTGTTACATTGCATGATACAATGCGATAATGTGAAGCAAATTCTTTCTTTGCGTGTTATATTGCATGTTATGTTACAGCAATCTGTACCCGGCTTTAGCAGTATCGATTATACAAAATCCTCATTTCTCTCACAGGTGCCTTCAACAATAGGTGAAGAGAAGATGTACAATCCATTTATGAGGGTGAGCGAGCGTGAGATCATGAGGCATGCAAATTCGCTGGCTCCCATTGAAACCATGAAGATTATTCGCCTGGAGAAAGATGTGTGGCATGCATAATTTTTTTTTTCTTTTTTCATTTTTTTATTATAATAGATGCATAGATTTAAATAGTAAAGAAAGGGCTGTCCGAACGTTGGTTTATGCACATTCACAATAGAACTATTATTACGACCATTCTTGACCGCGTTATGAGATCGCTTCGGTGTAATCGTGCCAAATTGTGGCGTCAGAAAAACGCGCGTTTCGCCCTGTCCTCTAATATGTTAGCGAATGAATGTGTACAATTGGTTTTACCTCAGGTAAACAAGATACTGATTTAGGTTAATTACCTGGTATAGCATTCCAGACTAATCCTTTTTAAGGGATGGTTTAAAATATCGAAGTTATTACAAACACAAACCAAAACAGTCTCTTGTTTTATTTATTTTATTCTGGTATTCAAATAGTTAATTATAAAATTATATTATTTTATTCTGGTATTGAATTAATTATTATATTATATTATTTAATTTTGGGACTTGGAAATAAAGCCATTTTCTTGTCTATCTATGGAGACAAGCTGTTCTCCTAAATCATCCAGCAGATTTTGATGCGGTTGCGACCAATATTTTACAGAATTTATTCCAGGTTTATTTATGTTTGATGTTTTAGCAAGTTGCCAAGATTGAACCCGTGCGAAGCATGGTTGGGTCGCTGGAACATTAAAATAATATACCTTAACGACTCACCCGTGCGAACTGTTTTCGGGTCGCTAGATAATATTATAATAATTCAGAAAATTCGGTCGTCACGTATGTAGATTGCATTTATTGGTGTTTTACAAAAAAAAAAACTCGATTTTCATGTTTGTCTGAGACTATGATGTTCTTTTAAAACAATCTACTATTTTGGACTTTATTCCTTAATATGTACATAATACAATAAGCTAACTTGAAATAAATCTCTGGTATTTAGGAATGATTCTAATTTATTTATGTTTTAAGTTTTATATTGTGGTATAAAATTGGAATTTATAATAAAAATTATTATCCATCAAACAAATTTGTTTTATTAAAGTACCTACGCTTTTTTTTTCTTAAAATATAACTTTATCTTTTGATAGTAGTAGTCGAAGTAGAGTCCAGACTTTTCATTCTGACTTCTCATAATGAAAAATGAACTGTTAATAATTGAACATGAGAATAGTTATTAATATTTAGATTTTATTTTTGCTGGGAAAAATAAAGGAATGTCGGAAAATTTAGAAACAAAGTGGTTTTTAATAGGTGGGGCAAATCATCACTTGTACTCTAGGGTGGAGCGCAAAGGATTGTCCAGACTTACTGACTAAGACCTACTTCTATGTTCCTTCTTACACTGCTTGCCCACATCAGACTTTTTGTTGGACAGATAGTCGGGCCGATTGTGTATATTTGTGACAGTGTTCTTTATTTCTGGCCAACTTTTGGTACGACATGTGTGTTGCACTATTTCAGTGTGTTCTATTTTTCTCCTACAAAAAAAAATGTTCACCAATTGTCGGACATGAGCGAGCAGCCTGCCTTAGCCTTGCATTTCTCAACCAGGGGCTTTCAGAAGCAAACCCATAGCCCTACGGTTTTGCAAGACTCTTCCTTGAGCATGTGGAACACTGCATGCCGTTGACTCGGAATCGGTATGGATGGTTAAATAATAATGGAAGTGATTTATTTGATTTGGGAAAGTAAAACCATTTCCTTCTTACAAAATACTGTTTAATAGTTAACCTAATTTTAAAGCTGATGATCACAAGAAAATTAAGTGCTATTATTGGCTGGTCTCTGTGATTGTCATTGATCCTTCTTTATATAGGCTGACATTTGTTCTGCATACTTTTCTTTTGATCTCTCAAACATTGCAACGTATACCTAGAACAACACAATGTGATTTTAGAAGAGGAGATGGAAAATCAAATAGGGGTTGTGAAAGACTACATAGGTATTTAATTTATTCCCCAACGAACTCTCCCATTATCTTACTATTTGTCTCTAATTGCGGTATTCCAAAGGTAATGTGTTTTAGGGATCTCCCAATATCTTACCCTTTTTTCCTCATTATTTAGTGATCTCCAGCGTGAAGCTAGTTGTCTGGTGACCTCCTGTTTCGAAGGCTCTGACCCCAACTCTGAATTAGCTTCAGCTACAACCAGAGGCCGCTGCTCTTGGCAAAATTGGAAGAATGCATTGCAAGGCTTTTTGGGAGCATTTGGATCTCTTTCAGGCTAAAAATAAAACATTCATATATCAAAAAGTAGTCCAATTTCTAGAAAGGCGTGTTAACGAAAACATTATTTGTAAAAATGTTTTTAAGTACTTTATCTGCTTTGCTTTTTCTTTTAGGTCCAGGTTTCTTGACACCAGTCGCATTCTGCTTTTCCGTTTGCTTGGAGACAGTTTGCGCTTTCCCAACAGCGCGGGGTGGTCGTACTATCACCTCGGGTTTTGATTCAACCTCCAAACATGCAGTTCTGAACTGATCGCCATGCCTATCCAATCTGTCCACCAACAATTTAATGTCCTTCCGGTAACGCTTGGTTATTTTTTTCGCTTCATGTATTCTGCAACAATGTTAAACGCTAGCTCACTCACCAATACCGTTTATCAACAGAAAACAAGCTCAAAACACACACCTATTGATAATTCTTTCGTTATCCTGTTGCAAGACTTCACATCGTTCCAACAACAATTGGTATTTTCGCCTATAAACTTCTTCTTCAGATGGTAAACTAACCATATCATCTGAGTCGTCAGAAATATTCGAGTTAATCTGTTGGACTGTCATTTTAATTTATTTCACAGCTTCAAAGTTCAACGCGATCAAATTTCTTTTTATTTAGCTGTCGGCTGTCAACTGGTTTTCATTATCTTAATGTTGGCACTCTTGCTAAAAGTTCTATTGCACGAAACAAAAACAATTACCAATGGAATGGACGAATTTTTTGATGCCCTATAAGTTCCTTTTGTTTTTTACTCGTTTGTATATATTTTTTCTTTAAGTTTGTATATATACATATTAGTTTATAATATTTAATAATTAAGATGTATATATGTATGTTAATAAAAACTTATGTTTAGTAAAAAAAAAAAATTACCAATGACTGTAATTCTTGCATACAGATCAATGTTGCCATTCTCTTAAGGTAAAGATTTTAGCTTATTATGTTTTATTTAGTTTTTTATTGATTACGAATAAATCACTGAAAACTAAAATGATTCCTAAAATCTACAATTGTGAGCTGGTTAACTCTGTTATTGACTACAATAATTTCTGATCCTAAAAAAATTTTATTACCGACAGAAAATACCATTTTTTTGCACTTTCAACATTTTAAATGGTTTCTGCACCGCGCGCAGACTGCAAAACCGGAAATACGCTAGTGGCGGGGGGATTAGGCGCGGTAAATTACCTTCGCGCGAAATGCGATTTTCCGACCGACTCCGTGTCGATTCGACAGCGATTGTGCGCATCGTGATTTGTGCAGGTTCTGAAGAAAATTACATCGATCGTCCATAAACACTGCTGTCGGCTGGTTCAGTGTGAGCTCTGTTGTACTATGCATATCAATTAACTTGAAAACATGATAAAAGATAGAGTCAAATATTGTAATAGTTTAGTTTTTACTATTGAAAATATACGTGTAGAATGTTGAGTGAAGTGAATTTCGTTTATTGACGAAAGGAAAAACAAAGCACCACAAATGAATCCGAAGAATAGCAATGAGATGGATACCAGTGCTATCAAAGCGAACTATGTTTATTTGTTTCATATTATTATTTCTATTATATTTATTCTATGCTTTGAATTCTTGTTTAGTTGACGAAAACAAGGTGAGTACCATCAAGTACAGGTTATTTTTTTAACTTTAATTTACTTAATTAATATAGTTAATATGTACATACAAACTTAAAATAATAATATGTACAAACGAGTAAAACTTAACTTTAATTAAAATGGTTAGTCCAATTTATTCAGGAGCGATAAAAATATTTTTCTTTTAATATGGTTTTTAATGTTTACTTATACATATTCCTACATGTAAATATTTTAGTATATTTTCTTTTACTAATACGGTATGTCCTACAAATAAAAAAAAAAACGAGGTAAAGTATCTAAAATACTGTATTTATATTTCAGTTTACAATAAAATACATAGTATTGAAGCAGCATATTTCGAAGTACAGGGCAGCAAGCGTGCGTTTCGCTTCGCTTCTAGGATTTAACGTTGACGAAAACTACGAATACAGGCGACTGAAGCAGAACCAAGTTCCGGTGAAGAGGCTACCCGATGCACTTATCATAGGCGTCAAGAAATGTGGGACGAGGGCATTGCTCGAGTTCTTGAGGTCGGTTGGAGTGGGTTGCTGTAATACAGATTAGCTGTAAGGCTTCTCATTCATTTATTTTCCAGAGTGTGCGATATCGTAGATAAAACTCGTATAAGAATTATTTGCTCTGCCATTGCTAATTTTAAAAAGATGTAGTGGAGATATACGGCATTTCCGCAGTAAAATTAAAAAAATGGCAATTATTTAATTTCTTCATTTTCATAAAACCCAGCGTCCACTTAACCCAACTTATATCGTTAATATCGTGATAATTATTTTGTTTTGTGATTTTAGATTACATCCAGATGTCAGAGCTGCGGGGTCAGAGGTCCATTTCTTTGACAAATTCTATCACAAAGGCTTCGAATGGTATAGGTAAGTTATTTATTAAACACTAGTTTCTACCACCGGCTTCACCCGAGTGAAAGTAGAAAATTATCTCCAGGGAGAATATTCCCGGGATAAAATGATCATATGTGCTATTCCAAGACATAGTCTACTGTGTGCTATGTTTGATCCAAAACCATTCCGTCATTTGTGCATGATGGAGTAACGAACTTTCACATACATACACCAAACTTTCGACTTAGTGTAGATATATTAGCGTGATATAAAAAATAGTTACATATCTTTCTTTAACAATAAAAACACAGAATAATAAACATTTTTTGTAGTATATGAATTCGAATAAACTACAAAAGTCAATTAACATTGAGAGTGTTCAAGAAATTATTTGGTTGGATAGGTATAGAGAAGTAATTAACATAGTACGAATCCTTAAAGCCTATTTTGCTATAGCACAGCATAGTCGACCTTATAAAGTTCCCACTGTTAGGACTCAGGCCTCCTCTATAGGAGAGGGAATGGGCTGTAATCCACCACGCGGGCCTTGTGCGGGTTGCTGGATGTCTCAAGTTTTCGATTTTTTGGTTTCCTCACGATGTTTTCCTACACCGTTTTTAGAGCAGTGGTGATGAATTATTTTACACAAACTAATGCGCCTGGCTGGGGGTGAACCCACTACCTACAACTCGTAATAGTATATAGTCGGGGCCGTAACTTTACTACTCGACCACCACTGCTCTAATCGGCGCCTAGTCGGCTATTTTAGTGAATTTAACTTTCAGGGATAAAATGCCACCAACCCTTGAAGGCCAGATTACGATGGAGAAGACCCCTTCATACTGGGTGACGCGGTCAGCCCCGAGACGTGTTTACGCTATGAATCCTAGTGTCAAACTGCTGGCAGTCGTCCGGGATCCTGTCACCCGAGCTATCAGCGATTATACGCAGTCTGCTAGGTAATTATGGTTACTTTTCTCATTGTCATCCCCAGCCACTTCACTACTCCTTAAAGAAAAGCCGGGCACAGTCCTCTCATTACAATGCGTTCAAAATAAGAATAGGATCGATTGCCATGTTGTGACGTCACGTCATCCTGTCAAATCACAAAGAAATTGGACAAAATCAACTCAGAGATGAGCAATATTGAGGAACTGGATTCTAATTAAACTTTTTTCGTTCACAGTCCGTTAATAATTACGTTTGCTCATTATAATGATTCGACTGACCTGGTCTAGTGGTGGCCCTGACTGCTATGCCGGAGGTCGTGGGTTCGATTCCCACCCAGGACAAATGTTTAAATGTGATTAGCATTTGTTCTGTGTCTGGGTGTAATTTATCTATAATATGTATGTATTTAGAAATATATAATTATGTTTATCAGTTGTCTAGTACCCATAACACAAGCTCTGCTTAGCTTGGGACTAGACGGCGTTGTGTGATAGTTGTGGAATATAAAAAAACTTCGATTTGACAGTATGACGTGACGTCACAACATGGCAATCGATCCTGTTCTTATTTGGAACGCATAGTATATCTGGATTAGTACAGAGCCGGGAGGAGCTCTGGACTACCACGAGCTCTTAACGCGATGGAGCAATACAGGGTCTATCCCTGTTTCTCGATCGCACGTTTGACATTTTGCAACGTCATGGTAAGGCCCCAGGATTTACTTGCTATGTTAAAAATGTCGTTCGCCCATCTCATTACCAGACCACGAACATTCCTTCTACCAGTCCTATTATATCTACTTCTAGTTTGGGACAAATGGTAAAAATTGCATAAATATTAAGTAGGTATGTCACAACTTATCGACTTTTTCCGTCAGGGTCTTAATTTCACCGTCCGTTTCAGTAAAAGACCATCGCTCCCTCGTTTCGAAGACTTGGCTCTGGTGAACAGTTCAGCAGTTTGGGGCGGAGCTCCCTCCGTGGTGGACGCTTCCTGGCCTCCCGTCCGTCTGGGAGTTTATGCGAGGCCGTTGAGACGATGGTTGAGACGGTTCCCAAGGTCCAGGTTACTGCTGATTAGTGGAGAGAGACTAGTCGCTGATCCTGCTGCTGAAATGGCTAGAGTGCAGGTAAAAATGATTTAAATTTTTGGAGTTTCAAAAGTATCTTTGACAACTTGGGAGCTGGTGCAAACCGGATTTAAGATGCAGCTTGCTAGTATTACAAATGACTGAATGTAACAAAAAAATAATAGACATAGGTACCTACATAAGTATACTAGCTTTTGCCCACGACTTCGCTTGCGTGGAAGTAGAAAATATATAGCCTAGGTATATTATTGTCACTTAGTGATAATCGTACATCATTGTACTGGTGAAAGAATCTTGAAAATCTGTCCAGTAGTTTTTGAGATTATTTATTACAAAGCTCTTTACAATATTATATCCGGCTAGTTCATGCGATAGGCGAGGTTGATTGCATTTCCCTATTTTTTTTTACTGTGCTATACTAAAAATCTCAATTTTTTTACAGGAATTCCTAGACCTGAAACGGGTGATAACAGAAAAGCATTTCTACTTCAATTCCACCAAAGGTTTCCCTTGCCTCTTGAAATCTGAAAGTCGGTCTACGCCTCACTGTCTTGGCAAGACTAAGGGGCGTAGCCACCCACACATAGATCCTAAAACTTTAGAAAGACTGAAAGACTTCTACAGGCCATTCAACGAGAGATTTTACCAGTTGGCTGGGATGAACTTCGGATGGCCTTGAATTGTTGTGATTTTGAACATTTGGTATACGGTTTGAGGAAGAACATTATCACAAAATAGATAGGTTCAGAAGACAATCTCATGTATGTACTTCACTTTTTATACCTACGCTCGGTGGACGCACACTAATGAGCGTTTGAGCCAGAACTGTTCGACGAGCGGGCTGAGGCGCTCCGAGATATCGTGTCCGTGAGCGGTCTAAATGTGCGTTGCTCGAGTGCGCTCTGTATGCAATGTAGATAGACTTCTGTAGCTATATATTTTGTGGCATTATTTTGTACGATTAAAACTTTTAAACGCCAACGTCGGGTATATTCGACAAACACTCTCACGTTTATTTCGCCAGTTAGCTCTTTTGTCACCTATGGGGATTGAAGAACTAAACGAGATGGAGTACCCAGTCGCAAACACACGACTGGCGAATGGGACGCGAAAACTCTCGTCGGACTATTTCGACGCGGGCGGTTCAAGGGTACTTTATGTGCAATATAAATTGTGAGCGAATGCTCTTTATGTATTTCGAGCAAATCTCGGATGATATCAGTATTAGATAATTTAATATTATAACTACTTACTATTTATATTTTTGCGCTCTATATTCTCTAAGTAAATTGTTATTTTGTCTCTATTTACTTGAACGTAAATCTCCTACTTCCTATCAAACTATGTGATATAGTTAATTTAACTAAGAGTTCTGTTACATTTTATTGTTATGTTTGCAAATTCAAAAATGATAAAGTAAAATAAAATGATCGAATCCATTCCATTAAATTAACCAGAGATCTTACAAACAAAAATAAAACTATAAAAAACATTTTAGCTTATTCGAATAAATTTTATTCAAAACTGTATTTATGAGGGTAGTTGCTTCCTAGTTGGCATTCCTAACTAAAGTGTTCCATTTAATATCATTTATGATCTCTTCATAATTTATACGATTATGGAGTTATATCATTACTTATAACATAATTAGCGTGCTGAAATTAGGTAAAAAATATTAGACATTTCATGTTGTACTCATACAAGAGAGTTTTTGGACAATTGAAATGCAGTACCTTTACAAATGAAAGTGGGGTAATACAAAGTCATATTTTACTGCTAAAATTAAAATGTTTACTCTGTTTGAGTAACAGATCATATGGCTGACATGTTAGTCGAAAAACACGAGCCAACTAATAATAACTCTTCATATGGGTCGCCGGGTCGCACCAATTAAAACTATTTGCATTCAAAACTGCTATTAGTAAAAGAGAATATTTCGACGGGTGCAAAGTAAAAAAAGTTATCTGCAATTTTGAGATTTTCTATCATCTTTATTGAATTAGTAACAATAAGCAGTTGCAGGTAATTTTTTTTTTTCAAAAATATTATTATAAAGAAAACTATTATTTCTTTGTTTTTGACACTTGAAAGGTTTCTCATGTCTTAGAATATATTTTTTTTATTAAATTACTGCAACTATCAGAAATTCGCAAAATTGCAGATAACTTTTTTTACTTTACACCCGTCGATTTTATGTTACCTAAATTCTGGAATTTCTCATAAAAATATAAAATTTATTTAGTCTAAAACAGCAGGTTTTATTTTTCCAAATAAT
This sequence comes from Mythimna lalbum, assembly GCA_949319445.1. Classification (NCBI taxonomy): domain Eukaryota; kingdom Metazoa; phylum Arthropoda; class Insecta; order Lepidoptera; family Noctuidae; genus Mythimna; species Mythimna lalbum. The sequence continues at coordinate 6,549,666 of OX439352.1, read as the reverse complement.
TAAGTCTTGCCATTAATATATTGAACACGAAGGTTGTGTAATATGAACGAATGAGAGATAGTGTATAGATTTACGTGCCATATAATGTAGGTAAATAATTTATAATTAGATACAATTTTGTACACAAAGACCTTTTGATAGACTCCTCTCTACTCATAAGTTGTAGTCTTTGGCTGATGTCGTATCTTTGACCTTCTATTAACTGTTCATATTTTATGCGCAAAATACAGACTCTCATTTTCTAACCGACTTCATTACAAAGAGAGGTTATGTATTTGATACATTCCACTTAAAACATTTGTTGAATTTTGCGTTTTTTGAATGAATAAATACGCTTTTAGTTATTAACAAAACAGTCGAAATAATTGTGGAGTTATGCAAACATTTGTTTCTTAGTTTGAGAGTAGAGAGAAGACTAGAGAAATAGGTAATGCAATGTAGCGTTAGTTTTAGATATATCTGCACTAAGCCCTCCGAATCACTTGTGCCATGTAGTCGCTTAGTAGAATAGATAGCTAATTATATAATAATAAGGCTGTTTTAAAATTTATTTAAATAAAATACACATACAACATATTGATGGTTGTTTTATTTAGCAATAAATAAATATTTTTTTACATATCAGACTTTCCGTCGATTTTAATTTAGGTGTTTTCAAGGCTTGAGTGAGGCGCCAAAGAAACTTGCGTCCCACCATCAGCGACTTTATCACTGCTTACCATCAGGTGGGATCGCGGTCAAGCACTAGTATATATTATTTAAAAAAAATTGTATGGCGCCAGACTTGGTACTTAGGACAATGAATATTGTCCGATATATTTTATTTATGACAAGGAGGCAGACTATGAGGGCCATTACTACGTTATCAAATTTTTATTCAGGAATATGTGACAGTGATTATTTCAATAAATAAGTAATTTTTTCCAAGTAAAAAAGAATTTATACAAATATAATAATATAGGCCACCGATGCTTACAAGCGACAAACGTAATCGGCTGCTGTATGATTATAATGTGCTACATTATAATCTGATATAGAAAATAGGTAAAAATATTGAAAACAAAAATGCCGTTTTTTCCGTATATCTTTTTTAATTGAACCAAGCTTGATTTATTTATAGTATTCATTCACTAGCACATAAAATACATAGCAATTAAAAGGCTTATGGTAGAGAGCATACTTTGTACACGCAGCCCTTGGCGTTTAAAGGGTAAAGAATGGGCTGAGCCATAAAAAGGATTGCTAAAATTTAATTTAACACAGAATAAAATATATAAACGCTAAATGTAGTTCATTCAGGTTTTTAAGGTAAGCAGTGGTGCCATTGTTGATGGTGAGGCGCACTAGGTTATATTTTTCATTAAATTTTTTGTCAATTCAAAATCAAAATTATTTCTTAGAAAATAAAGTTGCCTTTTTTGTTTTGGTATTAGTAAAACACAAGCCGTTTATATTATTTTAAGTACATTACTAATGTCTCGGTGTGTTAAGTCTTAAGTACTTATAGCTTATACATTTTGACGTCCCCGGGCAATAATTCGGTAATTGCAAAAGTTATTTTTGCCGACTTTATTACTGGACAATAAGTCGGTAATCGAAAAACATTTTTTTCGTGATTACCGATTTATTGCCCGGGGTTTCCGATAAACTTAATAAATAAGTGGAAGCGAAGCATAGACACAATAAAAACGCAACTACACCAGACTTGGTAGGAAAAAATAAAATATTTTTAGAATATTTTATAATAGTTCTTACATATTGAAAATGTTCTATACATGACATCTTTTATACATAATATATACATTGAACTTACCATAAACAATGTAAACGTTACACAACATCGTTATTTGGAACATTAATTGGCAAGTCTATGGGATTCATTTGTAAATAGGAAATGGATCCGATACTGACGATAGCGAAAACGATTGGCACGTTATCGTCGTATTTTGAATGGAGAGACATCACATGCGCCGCCGATGGGAACCCTGACGATTCACTGAAAAATAGACAACATACATTAAAACGTTAATAAAATACTATTAAGGCGATTGTTACGGGTTGTTCGTGGCCATTTTCCCGCTTGGCCGATTTTTCAGTCCCCAGTTAAACAATGAGATAGCCTTTATTCAATGGATATCAAGATTTTCAGTTTTTCAATGGTCAGATAGTAGTCAACTGTCGAATAAAGCCCCTAAACACATTCACTTTAAAAATTAATATAGAACAATAAAATCAACGACCTTACAGCTACTAGACGTCTAATAACAGGCGACACATGTCAACACATATGACTTATAGATCTGATAACCAACCAATCAGAACGCAGTACAGATCTCGCTTCTCCGTACCAATCAGGACGCAGTACCCCGCTCCCCGTACCTCACCTAGTTGACAGAATTGTTTTGGTGCACTAGTTCAAGCATGAGGCGTCTACGCTGAATATAATGCAATAACTAAAATTCAACTTACTCAAGACAAATAATTCTGAAATGCGGTTTCGGTGGATTCCTTTTCCTAAAGTTTTGTACATTTCTGTTGTACACATCAAAATCTATTCTTAGACTAGTTTCAATCTTTATTTCTTTATTGTTCTCTATGATTCTTAATTTCTCGAGTACTGAAGGCATATCTGAGCTATCTTCGAAATCTATGAGTGGTTTTAATCCTGAGTTACACAGTTCTACATCAGCTAGAATTCTGGCCTGTTCCCTTTTAAATGCAATATTTGTTTCCTCTAAATACCTCAGAAAGGATATTTTTGTTTCCGACCAATTTTGAAATTGGTCGTTTTTATACTCGTATAGAAACTGCTCTTTAGCACTAAACTCAAGGCGGGATTTCAACAATCTTTTAGGAACAACTTCTGCTCTGCCGAAGTCATTTTCATTTGGTAACCAACCTTCAGTGAAAGTTTTAACTATAGTGTCACTGTATTTATTACTATTTCCCTCTTCAGGACCGGGATCGGCTTTACTGGGATCGGAAACATCATCGTCTTTACTCGTCCCCGGATTGTTGAGACACTGCAGTCTCTCTTTACGACGTTTCAGAATATTGAACGGGTTTCTCAGTTTTTTCGGCCGAACTTTTGGCTGTTCCTCGACTACACAATCAGATTCTGAACTAGAGTCAAGTGTTATACATCGTCTATCGATTATTTCATAATTGACATCATCTAAATAAATATCAGCATTATAAGATTTGTTAAACGTTTTGATTGCCTTAGAGAAAGCTCTTCTATGACTAGCTGTAGCATTATCGTTAGCTTCGAGGTCTCTTAGTCTCAATGCTAATTGTTTAAGTCTGTACAGATTTTCATCAAACTTGTCATCATCATCTTTTTCTAGTCTAGGTTTTTTACTTTTAGTTTCTTCATCATCATCCAGATCTATGGTTTCTACAATCTTTTCTTCATTAACCACATCGAAAGTCTGCGTTAGTCTTAATCTAGTTTTATATCTCAAATTGTATGAGTGTAATAGACTGTGCAGGGTTTGAAGATTACCCATATCAGTATTTCCAGCGATAAGACTTTGTTTCAATCGCGAAGCTAAATTTCTTATACCATGAAAATGTGCAAATTTTCCACTTCTTATTCTTTTTCTAGCGTTATAACTCATATTGAGATTATTCGGAGGAAAGCTGAAACAAGGCGGCCTGAAGAACGAATGAAGAGGTGCCCTCTGATGGTACTGGACGCGGGTTTGGAAAAACATTAATTGATAAAAGTTAAGATTATTTTGCGGACGCCAAAATCCGTATGGTCGGAAATGATGGAACCTTGGAAAGTTAAATCGTGGATGAGGGTTGAAGTTTGGATTCTGAGAGTATTCAGTACTGAGTACGTCCGAGCTACTTCTAATTCTTCTTATGTTAGTTCCATTGACTTCGTCGGAACTTGTGTAAGCCGGTGATTCGGATGACACCGACCTGATAGTTCTCATTTTAATATTTTGTAGGTTCAATGTGTAGGTTCCTTTGTTGACAAATATATTTTTCGGTATGAATTGTTGTTCTGGTACATTGACGGTGGCCACACGTTCGTTAGAGAAATCAGGAATATTTTCGAAATACTTCTCAATGTTTTGTGAGTTACTGGGTTTTAGTTGCCTATTTGTTAGTTTCTCTATTTTTCTCAAATAACTGTATGGATCACCTTTGCTAAAGTAAACTTTTTGTGTCACATTCTCTGTTGATGTGCTAATGTTTGTGTAACTTGGATCATTGTTGTTTGGTAGTTTTTCTAAACATTTTGTGGTATCTTCAATTGTTTGGGTGCCTGTAAGAAAAATAATAATGTAAATTAAAATTCATGTGATAATGTTTTCTTTTTGGGACCAAGTGATTTTTGACAGACGAAAAGAAAATGGAAAGCATTTTCACAGTGTTATACTTTTCAATAACAAGGAGTTAGTGGAGGTCGTGGTAGTGCCGTTAGGGGGGGGCAAGATGGGGCGACAAATTTAGGGGTGCGCCAAAATCTGGAGTTGGAGTCTCCTGCCTCCCCTGGTACAAACCCTCAAAACTGTATCTACGATCTGTGCATATGCATATTTTTTAGATGGATTTTTTGAAGGTTTTACACTGCGCTTATATTACGCTTACGATCGGTGCGATACTTCCACCTGGGCGCCACAATATTTTCGGCCGGGGTGTCAGTGGCCCTTACGACGCACTAGGTCGTGGGCTACGTACGCCAATTTGAGAGCGTCGGTCTCCATTATATATGACAACTAGACTTGTAGAGCAGTCCGCTACGAACTGCCGTGCGCGCGATTGATTTTTCTGCCATCTGTGAAGCCTCGTTCCGCTGGTCGTGTTTCTTGTGTATCGTGTTCCTGAACGTTGTGACTGTATATTGTGTGTCTCCTTGTCTTTTCATCTTCTCCTTCTGTGTTGTTGTGTGGACTTAGCAAAGTAAACAGTGAGTACTTTTTAGCAGCGAATTTTTTATTTCCGCGCACCCGCACTCACCGCCTACCCACATAAACTTTTCTCCAAAAGCTACATCAGATCCACGCCACGCGACGTGACTCTACGTACAAAGCAGGCGTGGCCCACGTGTGCGTCGGTCTGGTGTGACCTCTCCACGGTGGAGCATACAGTTGAGGTGTGCCCTGCTTGGGCGGAGCAACGCCGTGCCCTCGTGGGGGCGATCGGCGGCGGAGACCTCTCGCGCCGGGCCTTGGTTCAGGCCATGGTCCGGAGCGAGGAGGAGTGGCAGGCGGTCGCCTCCTTCTGCGAAGCAGTAATGCTAGCAAAGGAGGAGGCAGACCGCATCAGGCAACGGCGCCCCCGCCGCCGCCGCCAGGATTCTGATCCAGATTTCCAGCCACCGTAGACGCGGGCTCGCGGACGGTGAGCCATGGGTAGCTCGCTGTCCGATCGTCCGGTAACTGTCCGGACCGAGCCAAGGCGTCGACGGCGCGCACTGTTCCCGCGCGCCTCAAGGAGTTGTCAGCAACAGGAGGGGCCCATCTGGGTCGAAGCCTACCGGGGTCGGGGTTATCCGAAAGGAAACTAGAGCCCCGGTATGAAGGCTAGAAGGAACGGCGCGGGGTTTTTAGTCAGTAAGACTCTGACACTGTCTCCCGCTCCACCCAAGAGCGGGTTTCGTCAATGATGATTTTCCCCGTCGACAGAAAAAAAAAACCTCTTTAAGGTGGTGCATCACGGTACACATTTTCACTGTTTTTCATACAACCGCTCATAACTGATTATGACGTTATTACACATTTTTCATTAGATATTTTGGAAACACAGTATCTTGTGGATATTATCTAGGTTTCTAAAGAAACCAATTTCTAAATTTGTGTAAAACTAATCCAGTAAAAACCTCTGAAAATGTCCTATTTTGTATGAAATTTGACACTTCATAATTTGCCTAAAAAGTCAAAAAAGTAATTCTCTAGAGACCTGGCAAATTTTATTAAGATTCTAAATGACGACAACTTATTCCAAAAACTTTTAAGGGTTTAAAAAAAAAACAGCTATTTCCTGGAGCAAGTTTTGTGAAATTTTCGAGTAAATCTCGGAATTACCGAATACTAACAGAGTTTCCAGGCGTTATCTCTCTTTTTTTGCGTTGCCTTTTCGTCAAACATCGCGTTGGATTGCATTAAACGAAGTAACAAGCTTTTAAACCATTTTCGATAAGCGAGTGGAGAAGGACCCTCTTAAGAGTATTTCTATATATCTATCCCAGCATAGTATAAAACAATGTTGCTATCCACATATATAGAAAGACATACTTTCTGTTTATCCGCTAACGTCTCCTAAACCATGCAACCGATACGGCTTTTAGTTAGCAAGAGCGATTAACGAGTAAGGTTTGTGCGATGCCAGGATGGTGGCAATAAATAATTTATAATTACCGGCATCCAATGGAATATCAGATGTTATCATACTATTTTGATCCTCGCCCGGGGCTGCTACAATACTATTAGATATATGACCGCTTTCTTCCACTGAAACATTGCCTGGAACACAACAATAATATATGGTTTAAAGATTCTCAGTGTTTTCTTTGATAACTTCTTCACAACTAACATTTTCTATACCTGGTTCTTGACTTTCAGTGCTTATCTCCATACTTTCTGATGTATTTTCGACTTCTTTGTTTATTTCATTCATGTTGGAAGATACTTCTTGGATAGACTCAATTTCATCTTTAACATCAGCTGTCTTCAATTCAGTATTGTCATCAACTTCCATTATATTTGGAGACTCATTCTCTTTAGCTACGCTATTTTCAACATTGATTTGTTCAGCCATTTCTTCTTTATCCTTAACCTCACATTTTTCAACAATGTTCCCATTTACTTCACTGTCTTTTCCTTCTTCTTGATTAGCCATTTTTTCTTGTTCATTTCCATTATCTTCAGTAGTCATTGGTGAACCATTTTCAGGTTTATGAACAATGTCAGCTTTTGGAGTATCATCAATTTCAGAATTAGAAACTGTTTCGACTATTGTGGTGTTGACACTTTTTGCATCACTGACTGTGTTTTCTTCTAACATTAAACCAGGTTCAACTTTCTCAGATTCAGCAACTGTGTTGACTATTGCAGAATCTTCATTTACTGTGGCAACTGTTGGTGGGCCAACATTTTCAGAATTATCTAAAGGTAATTCAACTTTATCAGTATTGTTTACTGTAGTTACAGTTGCTGGTGAACTAAATTGTTTAGGTTCATCATCTGTAGTTGTGAGCGGATTACCATGAGCTTCAACTTTGTTACCTTTTGGGCTGCAAGTTGTTTTCTCATCATTGATTTTTGAGCCTGTATGTCTAAACACTCTGTAGCCCAGTCTACTGAGGGATGCATATACTTTGTATTGTACCATAGATGTTGATGAACTAAGTAGTAGAGAGTATGCTTTTTGTAATGATACCGTAACTTCATTGTGTGTTAGTAACAGGCAGTTCTGAAAATAGAATTTGATTGTTATTGCACTAAATTGTACTTTGATCTATTGGTGTGCAATTTGCCCTCTTAAACTTAAAAGATAAAGAGCCATCTCTTCTCGATCCATTTATCATATTGTGTTTTTGATCCCAAAAGAGTGTTATTTGCGCCTTGAAAAACCTGAGAGGCCTAATCGTTTTTGGCGAGAGGTGGGCTGGTTGGAATAAGCCCAGCAAAGGTTTTGGCTGCCAAAAGAATAAGGAGGACAGGAGAATGATTATGATAATTGTAGAAATGACTTACAACTTCCATTAAAAATAAGGCTTCTTCAGGACGAAGATACAATTTCTTCCCAACATTGTGGCCAAGGTACTGCCAATGTCCACCAGCCTTCTGAGTGACCTCAGCAAGCATCAGGTGATCACGCCACTCTGCATGACTTAGTGTGCCACTGCAATTAGAATTACATTTTGATAACATAGAACAAGGTTTATGATGGCAGACCTCCTTAGTAGTCCTGAGTTGAGCTACATGAATACTGAGAAATTCTTGCTCTAACTGGACAGGTCCACTAAAATCTGTGTGGTTCCTCAAAAGACCATCTCGGACATCAATCTGCTTGGTTCTCATATGGCCATTACATCTTTTATTTCTTAGTTCCTTTTGTACAACGCATTAGTTTAGGCTTACAAATAATTGTAAATAAATAAATGTGTGCAGTATGGATTTTAAAGGGACTTGGACTTTTGAGTTTGCCTCAATTAGTTTTAGATTGTTTGTCGTTTTTTTTATGCACATTCCCTTATGACAAAGAAATCAATCTGGCCAGGAATTTTGTTGGTATCCATAAGTCATTCCTTTCAATCAGTAGGTATACCTACATAAAAAAAAAAACAACAATCTACCACTGTGTACTGCCCTCCTCACCATATCATTAATGAGAAAATGACACTCTTCCAACAGGTTGCAAGGAAAGGCTTTTTTAAGGTCGGAAAACAACCATTGACGTCTCCTGCTCTAAGTCGGAGCAGGAGAACATGTCAGACTTTGTCAATGCTGCTCAAAATAGAAGATAATATCAAGACTTGCATGTGAGAAATTTAATTAATTTGGTATGCATGAATGAACGGAGCCTCCCTGAGCGGTGAAACAAGTATTGTACAGCGATTCTTAACACCCAGCGCACCCTAGACAGCTAGCACTCAGTAATGCAGAGTCTTGCTGACTAATTCTATCCCCACAATCTCTCAAACGTAAACCCTCATCGATTTTATTTCATTTAACCCCAAGCGAATGCCGACGTTCACTCTCTCATTGTCTTCTTATTGTGTCTCTAATTTCGGTATTGGTAAGATTAATACAAAGGGCAGCACAATCAAGTACACCATAATCAATTTTCATACCATTTCTCGATCCTCTCCACTTCAATCAAGTACTTGCGTGCCTCTAAGGCGGCTTGTATCTGCTTCTGTTCCAACCAGGAGCCATTAGGTAGAACATCTTTCAAGCCAACCTCGGGCAGGGATGCATCTATCTTGGTTATGCCTTTTGCTACGAGAGCATCACCTCTGAAAATTAATAAGATGACATCAATCTAAAATGATTTGAAAATGACCAACAGTTCTAGTATTTAGGATATAAGTATATATTGTTGGTAACTGAAGGAGAGTCGACATCCTAAAGTCACTACATCAGGAGGTGACCGATGGTAGTTTATAAAAAGAGGCCTAGGCAAATCAATCAATCAATCAATCAATCATTTTATTTGCATAATATGGGTTTACAAAGATGTTAGCACAGGTACAGTTTCACCATATTCAGCTTGTTTTTGCATGCAAATGTATAATATAAATGTCAGTTATGGTATTATGTTCATGTCATTAAAATATATATATACATTCATAAAAGTCAATCAAAATAGAGAATAAAAATTGATTATAACAAATTAAAAGTCAGACTGTATAAATTCCAAATTAAATACATCATAATATATATATGCACATGTTTGAGTTATTATTATTTAATTAATTATTTTAATTGCATTACATTTTGTCATTGAAATACTCCTTAACCGAATAATAAGCCTTATCTACAAGAAAATCCCGAAGTTTATTTTTAAAGTGGTTGATATTATTTGAACTGCGTATGATTGAGGGTAGTTTATATTTGGGCCCATGCAAACAAAGCTTTTAGTAAGGAGCGCGGTTTTACGAGGTGGAACGTACAATTTATCTGCATGACGCTTTCTGTTACGATACTCAAACAGTTCCAGATTAGAGTGAATAAATAGTGCTGTCTCATAAATGTAAATACTCGGCAGTGTTAATAGTTTTAATCTCTTAAAATGAGGCTTATATGAGTCTGTTTGAATTAAGCTACATATCGCTCTTACACATCTTTTTTGTGCCCTGAATGCACTTTCCAAATCAGTGGAGTTGCCCCAAAAAATAACACCGTATCGAAGAGTAGACGATACGTAACCATGGTAAGCAGTTACCAAGGTTGTAATATCCAAGATTTTACTAAGGCCACGTAAAGCAAACGAATAACTGTTCAATTTGTTACTTATATGCTCTATTTGTTTTCTTCTTATTTAAAAGCTACCTCTCTTGCTGGCTAAGGGCGGCGTTTGGGACAGACATACTACTTGATTGGGTTGGGTTATGTTTTTGTTTGTGAGGGCACCGATTTACCAACTTTGCTTTTATAAACTTTATTTGATCGATAGTTAGTGTTTCTTTTCATATTTTTGTAATTTTGTAACAGTGCAAATTTATGGAAATTAAAGATTGTTATTTTTTTAATCGGATTCACTTCTGATCCCTAAAAATACTATTATTAAAAAAAAAAAATACTTATAGAAATTGAAAAAACAAAATACCTGTAGTACTACTGTATTTCTTATAAAAAATTAGCTTTCTTGAATTGTTAAAATGAAACCAGTGACAACCAATGTTTGTCAAGTAAAAGTATGATGAAATATGGCTATGACTGTGTAAAATTGCAAAATGGATAAAAGTAATTCCTCTTTAACCCTAAAATCAGTTTTTCAAAAACTAAAGTAAATTTTATTTCAGCTAATCAGTTCAGTCAATTAGTTTTTTAATGATTTTCTGGGTAGTAACAGCTGATCTGCAGGTTTGTGAATTTGTTACTAAACAGCCTAATAAAATAAAAAGGCATCACTGTTTCTGTTTGAAAATTATGGTGATTTCTTCGGAGATTTTTTTTTAAATTTCTGACTGCACTACAATAAGGGAAACTTAGCGAATTCCTATGTACTGTGTTTGTAAATTATGGCCATTGAATATCGAATAATACAATTAACAAGGATCAAGTTTTACTTACGACAATACTCTAGGCTTCTCCATAGTGTATTTGTACTCGTGTATATTTAAACGCTTACATTTGTTCATAATTACCCGAAAACATTAACAGTCGCATATTTTACTTATCGTCAAATTGTTATTGACGTTTAATGAAACTGTCAGTGTCCGCTTTTCCATATAGATTTCACAAGAAAAAAGTAATTCCCCGACTAAGCGAAGTGGCAGTATATCGTTCACGTATGAAAAAACGAGAAAAAATATTATAAATGCAATTAATATTATAACGTGCTGTTCTGGAACGCGAGAATTGACATAATGCAGGTGTTGCCAAACCCAGAAACTTTTCTACAGTGTATACTTTAAACAAGACTAAAATGAAGGTGAAATGCAACGATTAATGCATATTACAATGTTGAAAGCTTTTTAAACATCTTAAAACCTTTTGTTACAATTTATCCAAGTAAATACCGCAGAAATATAGCTGTGCTTGTGTTTTGCTACAAAATAATTTGTTGGTTGGCAACAAGCCCAAATTAAAATGAATTTTTCGGTTCATCGATAGATGTCGCGGTGAGTCAAGAATAAGCATCAGAATTTAATTAAAAAAGCTTTCCTGTGACTAAAAAAGTACGCAATAAGATTAGTTTTCCTGTACAGTTCAGTATTACAGGTAAACCGGAGCGTGAATGTTGCACAACCGTGCAGGTTTCCACACAAGTTTACACAGGTGTAACCACGAAAGGGTGTAACTGTACAGACAAACCTGTCAGGTATACCTAGCATGTATGGCCTTACCTTAAGTAAGTAGGTACCTAGGATGTAGCATACCAACGTCTAAACAATCGTGACGGCCCAGTGGTTAAGGCAACCGCCTCTCATGCATGAGGTTGCAGGTTCAGAACCGGGCAAGTACCAATGTGAATTTTTCAATTCATATAATATGTGCCTACTTTTCTAAGTTTATCTAGGATATTACTTACTACTTTACTGACACCCCGTGCTTCGGAACGCACGTAAACTTAAAGCACTTGGTCCCAGTTGTCATTCATAGATAGATCTTTGACAGTCGTTACAGGAAGTCATAACTAAAGATTTAATTTTAATTAGTCATTTAAGAATGCTTATAATGCTTACAACATTAACCATGTTATACAATATTTGTATGCCCAGTAAGGCAACACATAGTGAGACGTTATTTTTTAAATTAACACCATGTACCTCATACAAACCTATGTGTAACAATAACAAATAAATATATTTGACTTTGACTTTGACTTTGACACCAGAAAGTCTGACCATCAGTCTATTCAAGGAGTATAGTGTTTGAGTAGGTGTAAATGTTCTAATTCATAATCCTATTGAAAGCATTGCTTTTTGTTGCAGAATTTAAACTTTGGAAACTTCTCATGTAGGTAGGTACAGTTATGATTTTGTACATTCGGTCTTATAGGAACATAGGACCTTCATAAAATTATAAATCAAATATTTAAAACTCAGGTAGGTATATGAGATTATAAAAGACTCTCATTTCCTTCCTCATTTTTTTCCATCGTAGCTAATTCAATAACCCAAAACGGGTTTCAAAATCAGTACAGATTGCAGTTAAATGGAATGGAAAGCTCTGTAAATTAATCAACGTTCAATTGCTGTGAACAATTTAATTGAAAACTGTTCACACTAATAATAACTAAAAGGGAACGTGAACTCAATTCCCAGCGCCGTTTACTATCACAGTTCATCAACTAAAATGTATTATGTATCTGCATTGATGCAGCAGCGCAGCTCGACAATCGCGGACTGCAAAAACAATTAACCAGAACAACACCACCCAAAGATGTACGGCGCGACAACCCCACTCGTAGAGTCAAGTTCGCTGACTTTTTAATTTAGTTGGGTAACAACAACACAACCGTAGCGTAAGCTACGAAGTTGTAGACTCGCGTAGTAGCTACGTTGTAACGTAGCACGTCAGTAGCATGCCTAACGCGTATCGATTAGTCTCCCGGAATTACCCGACGACAGACGATCCTGGCCGAACGCTTCCGACTTCACCCGAGATCTACGTCCATACATAGCGGAAGTAATGAAATGTACAGAAAGATATGAACCGGAAAAATTGTCGCTCTCTTTTTCTTTACGTCGCGTCTTATCCGGATCCCTAAAAAGGCTTCCTTTGTCGGTTTTCCCTTTCAGCGCATTTCGCCTTCGGGCTGTAACGAATGGATATTTATATCAAACATGACAGAGGAGTGACGACAGTATATTTAAATTCTATAAGTCATTTAGGTACACTTTTTGAAACTGGTAGGTAAAAATGTTAAAGTAGTAATGGTCTTTAGGAGGTAGGCAGAAACTTTTGTTTTAAAGTAAGTACCTACCTGCCGTAAAATTAAAAATTTTCTTTCATACTTATAACAAACAAAAACACCCTATTATAACTGCGACAGCTACCCAAGTTCTTTAATGGAAAAGCGTCATTAAAATTGTAGATAATTGGCTGTATGGTGAGAGCCTAGTCGGGATGTCGCCGGGAAGTTCCCGTCGCGTTACGACCACAGTCGCCGAGGGCTGGAGGCGATTTAACGTATTGTAATGTGAGTTTATACGACGTTCCTCCCCCTCGGCCCGACGCCTTGCAGCTAATACCATAGCTCAATGGTAGTCGCCTGCAGTTCACGCACGCTAAGGCCCGGCCGGCATCGATTTAAAGAATTTAAAATTTTGAACTTCAATATTCGAATCGAAACCGAACCTTCTGTTTACAGGCGATCGAAAGGCGGGGATGGGGTGGCGCACCCCAAATACGTACCATGTTATTTATGGTATATTTTGACGTGCTCGTTCGCTGCTAACTTCAAGTCGCGTAGGATAATGGGGTGATGGATAGTGTTATCGGTCGCTATTCATGGTGTTCCGCGTTCAACTCGTGCATTTATTATTACAGTGTATTGTGGAAAACCCGATTTTAACTGGTAATATGGTGAACAGTGTTGTTTCAGTGATTTAATAGGTTGTAGCCGTTAGCGACCGGCATTTCTCTCAATGCGGATTTTACAACTGGATAAGCTGAAACTATTACCTTACAGTTTCCTATTTTTGTTCTTGAGTAAAATTGTAGTGGTCTTGTGGTTAAAGTGAGGTGTGAAGAAATTATTTTTCTAGTCCTAAATATTGAACATTATCATAGAAGTCATTAAGGTAAGTTTTAACCTAGTCCTCAAAAAAGCTTTCGGTATAAGTACTTATTCAAAAAATATTCATACATAAATATCATGTCGCTTAAACTTTAACCAAAAACAATTTTTTAATGTATTTTTATACAGCTTTTTTCAAATTAAAATGAATAATTATGTGTTTGTTTACTATTTCAAGTGTCGTTGTAAAGAACACAGTGTATTTTCTGCGAACTGTGTATAACGCCATCTGTGGGTAGAATTTTTCAACTAGAGTTAGTTCACGCTCCTGACGACCTTAGTGGCGCCAAAGTGTCAGCCGGCGACACGCCTGCAGTCACGCGGCGTTGACGCGCGTCGCAACATGTTTGCGTGGGTGTAGATCGCATCGTGATAAACAATTTATGTGTTTTCTTCCTTATCAACTAATCAAAGTAGTGTACACAAGTTATCTTGCGGGTTGCTAGTACAACATAATTGGATCATCGAATGTTTACAAAAGTGTGTATAGTGGAGTTCTTGTTAGTGTTTTGTATGTGTGAGTGTTTTGTTGTTGCCGATACCGAGGGCAGGATTTTGGCCGTGCAGTGAAGGTCTAGGGCCGGCATGAGGAAAATAAACGGTGAGGACACGAATATTCAAGATGCTTTCAAGCATGCTTGCAGCGCATGAGCTCAAACAACTGTTTTAATAAACACAGATAAGAGTCATGTGAAAATGTCACCGGGTTGTACCCGACGATAACGATATTCCACATAAAGATGAAAGAAAACATGAATATTTAGACGAAATAAGAATTTAATTTTTAAAGTTTATCGTAGAAGATTGTCGTTCGCAGCCATTATGTCAGGAACATGGGGTGCTTGTAATTTAATAGGGGACCGGTGTACCTCCGTAATAATAATAGCTGTAGGGTTCGCACTTTTGCCCTTGAATTTATAATCACGGAAACATTAACTTCTACAACTACATAATTTTAAATTACTTATGACCATAACAAGAATAGTACTTACCTAATACACAAGGAATGTGAACGAAGAAAAACTTGAAGCTTTAATAAAAAAAAGTTTAAGTATCTGTCTCGAAATAGAATTGCACAAGAGACGGAGAAACGACCGAAAATCATTAACCGTAGCGGATCCCATACAAATGGTCCATAAACGTAATCCGACAATGTTTGATGGGTTGCCGGCCGGGCGGCCGTCGATGGCGAAACCGGCATTCTATGACTCTCCCTAGACAAAAGTTGCGTGCGACATCGAGATAATTTGAGAATCGAGAACATTTAACAAACTTTATTTATGAATAATCAAACGGTTCCTCAGACTTCAAATTCTTAAAGCAAGATGCTTAATATCACAACTTCATCGGTCAAGGTCGCAACACAAAGATCGTTAAAAGATCATCCACCGAGGACAAAGCGGATGATGTAATAGCTCGAAGCCTTAAAGGAAACCAACGACCATTGAGCTATTCACTTAATAATCCCTGCAGAATCAAATTTAAATTTTCATACATAATTTACAGTTTCCATTTTGTGAATGTGACACATTGTGAGGTCTGCGTTAGACGCGCAGCGAGATTTATCGTTTAATGATTGCGACACAGACGGCGCAGAACATCTATTTGTTTTAATAACATGCTACAACGAAGATACATTTATGTTATATGACATCTTGATGGTCTGGAGTCGTTCAGACAGAGTTACAAAGGCAGTTCCTACTGATGTGATAGCTAATTAAACTGTATCCATCAAACTTTACCTGCCAATAAACAGGAATTCGTACGAAGTTAATTACATCTCCTCGACCTTATGGTAACGTGGTGCGAACATCAAAGTTTTACGAGTTCCAGGAAAGATGGAGCTGTGGGGGTCATTAGCCCAAGCTTAGTTAATATGCTTGCACGTACCGGCACAAAATCAAATAAACAGTCGCTTTCATCTCCGGTTTATCGGCGATGCACTTGGTAGCCTTGCACTTTATGTGTGTGAACAACTGTTCACTCCCAGCGAACATTACTCAGACATGCGAGGTTGCCGACTCAATTGCAATTCATATCGATTATTTAATTTGCATTGCCTGCCGACCATAAAAATGTGCACTTCACTGGCATTTCCCCAGGGCTTGATTAAAGTTTTAATTCCTTTAATTGTTGAGCAATTAGGTGTCTTGTTTACCTTTAATGAGCAGGGGTTAACTTCTTAAAGTAATAAAGCTTCACTGGCTTGCTGGCATTCCAAGTAAGATTGCTATTGCGTTACGTATTTCTTAGCGCAGATGTGAGGAATGTGAGTATCTGTGTATTGTCTCCAGAGGGTACCTACTTCATTCAAGTCCATTGTTTGTTATTCATTAGCTCATAAAACAATTTCTAGCAATCATACGTCTAATAACCGATAATGCCTCTATTGATTTTGCCAGTGGCTCGGAACAGCACTCCAATATTGACAATGAGCGGTAGTTTAGACGCCACTACGTGCTTTGGGAGTTGATGAGAATGGTACGTGACTCCCAGTTCATTGCTCCAGTTTTTTGCCACTTGATCTTGTGAATGAGTTTGCAGACCTTGGCTCGAAGACAAGGATCTTAGGCGGCAGGATTTATAGCTACAAAAACACTTTACGAGTGCTCGGACAAACTCTGTGCATAGCTACTCACTACCTACTTATTCAGCGAAATAAACGTTTTAGTGGCACTACAGCAGAGCCGAGCTCGGGCCCCGCATTATAATACAATTGGCATTATGGCGGAACGATCATGAAACGTTGATGAGTTTGTGTGATAACGTTGTCAAAACGAGTTATCACTTTCAACGACACGTAAATTGTTCCGTGTGAAATCAATGAGTGTAACTAGCCGCGTTAGTGCGGCATCGACGCCATGAATGCTGATTTTCAATAGCATCACATTAGGAGTAGTTGTGGTGGCGCTGCGCGTGATTGCCATGTTGATTGAGATCACACGTATGTTACAAATTGTCGCTCCAGTTCGCATGTGACGGGAATACGCGCAACTTATGCACAGAAACTTCATAGTAACCAGCTTATTAAAGGCTTCGTTTGATTTCTCGCGACGGTATCGCTTTTGTACGGTTTTAATATTGTGTGTTACCCGTTAATGAAGATACCGTTATTTACATCCTCAATCTAGAGCGCAGGTAAACGAGTCTACTTGGCTCGTTTACCTCGAGAGGGTGGTGTGATATATTCAGGGCCCATTTAAATATTCCCAAGGGTGATAAGGGGAAGGGATGTGCGCCGGTTAATCAAGTAACGTGATCCATTTATCTGGAGCACTCTTGATATGGTGCCGGTGAACTTTGGAATATTGTAGGCTCATTTTGGGGTTGAGATTGAAAACGAATGCTGAGATATCGGGTCAGTTTCATCGTATCCTGATGTAGATAGTGGCATTGATTTTCAGTGAAACTAAGCGGAACTTGATACCGCGCGCAGTTTATACGAGGCTAGTCACATTCGCATTACCATCTGGCTTTACTCTCACATTGTTGCTCAGGTACAAGACTTTTAATAGCTTAATTAACGAGTGGAAAGTTTTCTAACAAATGACCAGACCAGATCACCAGACCCAGTTATCGTGTGTCCGCACGAGTGCTACAGGTATTGAGATATTTCCTTTATTTCTTGTCGTAATTAGGTTCTTACGATCCGGACTCGACGATTTCTATGCAGTCTGCTTACTCATTGACATTGAATTTATAAACTTGTTTTATTTGTCAATGTTGTCTATGATTTACTATCCAAGTGTGGACTATTCTTTTTAAATTATCTGATTTATGTGGGACGGCTTGAGCATAAAATTTTCTTATCGAATAATATTATATGAATTTTGTTTTGTACTGTTACAACAAAATGTCTGTTTTTATGTTTTGGTATAAATCATCGGTCTTCTCGTTTGTTCAAATGACGTTAAACAAGAAGGCATGCGTTTTAGCATTATGGTTTTTCCAATGATTTAAACTAGTGCTTGACTACATAACGATGTACACTCAGATATAAGACATCAGGTAGATTCTACTTGATGGTATGCATATATGCAATCATTGATAGTAAAGCGTACTAGTTTATTAAAACCCTATTCCTTTAAGCCTTGAAGACACCAAACTTATAATCGGACGGAAAGACCGTAGCAGGCAATTTGTTGCAGTCCTTCGATGTACGCGGTATAAACGACGTGGCGAAACGTTTAGCCCGGACCGTAGAGGTGTTAACAATGTAAGCTATGCCAACTAAGTAGTGTCACAGGTCATATTATATGTAGACAGTGTCATGCGATCATTGATACCGAATGATAAAACGTTCAAGATGCAACACCAGAATATCACGTGGTTCATCTCTTTATTCTCTGTGGTGAGACATTGTCAAATGACTCCTCTCACTCTGGGTAAAGAGAGAGGAGTATCAGAGTTTGACTGATTATTAACATATGTTCCTTCAGTGCCTCAGCGCTCCAGGGTCATGGTAATTCGGTAAACGATTTGAATTATAATATCAATATCGATGATAAGAGAGTTCTAGTAGCTGGTATAACTACTAAATTAGTTATCACCTCTTTAGCATTTTCCCAACTATATCGATACAAATAAAACGCGATAAGGGTAGAAAGATGATGATGTTGATGATCGGAGTCGACTTCAAGTCTAACCGGATGCGACTGAATGCCAGCATTTTACAGCAACTGCCTATCAGACCTCCACAACCTAGTAACTGGACAACACGTTACTCCTTGGATGGACTGATGGCCAGACTTTCTAGCATATCCCTACCGGTAAAGACTGTCTAAGATCTACCAATGATAACCGGGACCAACGGCTTTACGTGCTTTGGGTGACAATAATATCCTACATTATAAACTTAGAAAAGTACATATGAATTGAAAAGTTCACATTGGTGTCTCAGAACCGCATGAGAGGCGGGTGCCTAAATTACTGGGTCATCAATTCACGACACTGCTGGTAATTTACTAAGTTAAACATGATTGGTAAATCATTTGCTGTCAATAAAATATTAAGGATTCCTTAGCAATGCAAATTCCCTCGAAGAGAAGACCAGATAAATTTTATTGGTATGATTTCTCTAGTATCTTGGCAATATCGATTGAATTCCATTGATCGCATTGCAGTGAAATTGGAAACAGACGTGTACAGTGGCTCGAATGTATGCAGCGTGCTCGGTTTTACTGCATTCGATCTATTTACGGGTTTATGAACGTCGATAAACTTGCGGCGCGTTGAACCGTGGCTGCTCGGTGCACCCGTCAGCCTACTGCCCAATAGATACGTCTGCATACAAATTGACTCGTGATACTATCACGGCCAATAGAACAATCAATGTACTCGATTAAAATTTACCCTTGCCTTCGTGTTAATTGTTTTGTGGTTGTTTCTTGTTTTCTTCTTTGAAGGTTGTTTTTCTAAACTACCATACCCTATTCGCGATAAGATTAGACATATAAAGGAACCTTTTTTAATGTCTTTTCAACCGATTTAAATTCTATTTCGTAAGCCAAAAGATGGCATTAATAGAAGTGGTTACAATACCAGCTATTTACTGCAGCCGCCATTTGTCATGCCATCATCGAAATAAAAGTAAAAATCGTTTGAACGGACACTAATAAAAGGTTTTCATAAATGTCTAATGTTATTTTGAACAGAGTATCAATTTAAATTTTTGGACAACATTAAATTATTCTTAGCCAATAAACTAAACTTTAGAAAATACGGATGAGGTTTCATTATTTCCCCCTTCTTTAAGAAATTGGATTTTAAAATGTAGGCTGCTTTCCCAAGTTCGTCTTACTCGATTTTTGATCTCCTGTGCGGAATACAAAACAGCGAAAGAAACTATTTTTTTTCGCAATGCAGTCAAAGTTATAGCAAACTTTATGTTAATTCAATTTGCGTTAAAGGTGAAAGTTGAATGCAAATTCAGGGTACAAGTCTGCGACCAGCAGTATCGATCTTCCGCGATCCAGCGCTGATGTTGTAACTGGTTATAAAATTCACAGTAAAGAAGGGCACTTAAATCTCGTGCCGAAATGGCCGCCTACATTGACCTTTAGAAAATTGAAAGGTATAAACTTTGTTCGGTCCATGATCCCGATTCCTGTAGGAATGCGGCAATCGGCACAGGCGTTAAAATTAGTACGTTAATCGTTAAAACCTTAACTCTCTAACTCTGTTACCAGTTTACACTACGAGTTATCGCGTCGAATTCCTTAGCATAATGTAAGTCGTTCATCGGCCCAGGAAATGACGTCATTGCACGGCCTCACACACGCTTCCTGCACGTCTTCTCGACCTTCACCTAAAAGCCTTAGAACAATACTTTTGTCTCTTTTGTTTAGTGCTTTGATTTAGAGCTTGTCTTGTTTGCGTTTTGTGGTGGAGATGCTAGTTTGATTACTGTTTGCATCTTAAAGAGATGCTGGTGTGGTATACCTAGTTTCAACTATAGCTTTTAAAGCATAATATAAAAACTTTTCTTGTTGTTTGTATCATCAGTATTAACCTCTATTGCTGGCAATATCGCTGTTTCATTGTGCTAAAGCCAATACTGCCAATCCCCTTGCTATTGACTGAATCATTTGTCAATTTTTGTCTAAAGAACAACATTGCATAATACATAAAATATCTTCTGAATTTACAAGATACTTAATATTCAACGTAATGAGATATTTCAAGTCATCAATCCTCTTCAAACAAGACACCCACGCATCGCTTCAAGTTGAAATATTTAGCAGATCTCGATATGCCATTATGTTGCTTACCGCAAAAATCAATGTCACTTGGAACAAAGACGCCATAGTTCACAGTCTAGCCTTAGGGCATCCTTCGGGTCATGTTCGACAAATAAATAAACATTTTGTATGACTTTCTTCGCTGATTAAGCGTAGGTCGTGAGTCACGAGGTTGTCTAAAGCCATCTTGCTACCGAGTTCACAATGCGATGTTTGGTTCCCGACTCTAACAGTATGTTTGGGATTTCGACAAGGAAATGTCCGTTGTTAGACGACTTTGACTTCATAATATTTCATTGAGAGACGAGCATTGCAGTCAACTTTGTCTTGTCCGACATGTTTGCATAAATATGGCAGTGCTACTGTTTAGTAGCCGTACTTGGTAGGTAATGCATATACAATTTTGTGCCGCTCTCTCTTCTCTTAGCGCTGTGTGCGGTTTTAGAATCTATTGACAGTGTTGACTGTATTCAAATCAAATGGAAGAGAAATAGGACATTACATTGAGGCCGAGTATCTTGTGTCCTAAATATAACATGATGCAACCCATGCTGAAGTTGGTGTCTTTGTACAACCAAATAGGATTACGTTATTTACAAAAGAGAAGCTTCTGTGAACTGAATGATCGATATCCTACTTTCTGAAGTAGATGGTAAAAACAGCTTCAGAGTTCATGCTTTTAGTTTAAATAATCACTATTGATCCCATGTAAGGAGGAGAGATGAAACGCATGTTTTAAAAGAGTGGATGGATGTAGAAGGAGAGGGAAGCCAAAGAACTGAAGAACTGGATGGATTGTGTGAAGAGTTATATGAAAGAAAAGGGAATTAGTGATAGCATTACGGGTATCAGAAAGGAAGAAGAACACGTGTCGAACTGACCTCATTTAACATGGAACGAGGGCAGAAAGATGGTGATCCTGATAAAAAAAAACTACGACGATCAATTACACAAGTTTAGATCTTGAACAATAATGACCAGAACTACAACTCTAGTAGAAACTTGTAATCCTAGGAAATATCGTTTGTTTTCTACGTAATAATACCGACTACGCGTTTACTATAACAGGTTTAGCGGGCCTTTGTTGACAAACTCACTCCAGCCAGGTGCAAGGATCGCCACAGACCACGCTCACATTTACCTATTAGAAATAACATTATCGTACTTTGTTGCATTATAGCTACTATGTGGAGAAAAGCTTGGTTTATGGCTTGTACCAAGTTCTCTAACAAATTATGTATCGTTTTCAAAGCTAATGTAGAACTTAGTAACTCTCTAAGCATGAACGAGTGTTCGATCACTTTTTGGAACAAATCTGTCTGAATTAAGTGACGTGTCTTTTTAGGAATCTTATTTTGCTGTCGACACAGGTGTGATGGAAGCATCAATAGGTTATTTACCTGGATGAACCATAAATCTGAAAAAAGAAAATTTCCGTAAAGGCTATATTTATTAGACAGCGTGTCTCTAGTTCGGTTTTAAGCATGCTTTTCCATAATTTTGAGATTTTCAATAGTGGTGCTATCACCTTTATCACCTTATTCCAGCCTGTTTTAGAGGTAATTTAATGATATAGAAGCTAATTTTGATACGCACCTCATCTCCTATTGTCCAAAATTTGTATGTGATACTAATTTGGCATTCGCAACCAGCAGACTGAACGCGAGTCGCTTGTCCGTGTAATTGCTTACCGCGCCATGTCTGTCGCACGCGGGCGAATTTTGTAACATGTACTATTATTAAATTACCATAATAACACCATGATAGCGGAGTAATGAGATACAATATTATAAATGGTGGGACATGTTGTCGGGATCTAGTGGGACTTGACCAGCAAGGGCTGTTTGGTAAAGTGGGTTTAATGGAAAGGATGATTGAAGCAAAGCGAATGGTTGAGGAAATAAAATCAAATCGGATGCAAAGATCTATGCTCTAGAATATATGCCGCCACCAGTAAGCGATCTCAGATTTCCTTCTCTGTATTCATGTAGACTAGAAAAGAGAAATGCTGCTAAGCAAGCGTGCTTCATCGTCGACCACATCATCGCTTACCATCAGGTGAGATAATGATCAAACGGGAGCCTATAAGTAATAAACAAAAAATTGTATATGGACGACTCCTTCAGCACAGGTCCACAGTTTCAATGATAATGAGAGAGAGCGAGCTTGTCATGTTTATTTCAAACGACAGCCCACGTGGTACTGAGCTCGCGACGGTGGGAATCGCGACACAGCCCCACTCACATACCCGCACCATTCTTCACTATACAACTCCACAAATCCATTGTTTTGCTATCTTAATAACCTATGGATCCTTACATTATTAATGGCGGCATTTCGATGCCATGTTCCACGTTTCGTAACATTATAATCTTAGAACTTTACCGGAAAATCTGAAGATTAAATCCTTGTTATGTGAAGAAAGTCTATAAAGATATTACTCAACTGTTCATATTTTATCTACTTAGTAATATTTGAGTTTAAATAACAAATTCGGCACTGGTAGTTGATCTCATTATTTTAATCCACACGCTATGAGCTGAAAGAGTGTTATTAATCAAATCTATTTCGATGTGTGGAAATAGATATGAAGTAATGTAGAGTGATCTTGCCCAATCAGTTTTAGAGAGACCGCTGACAAATAAGAATTTATCTTAATGATTTTTTTTAAACCAGGACTCTGATTAAAGAACTGATATTGTGATATGTCAGTAAAAGTCACAAAGTTTACAAATTTTAGTTCGCTCCCGGTGCTATTAATTTTATTGATTAAGGAGGAAATATGTAAAGAGAACTTGGCCAACTGGTAGATTATCAAATAGACACATAGTTAATTAGATATCTGAATTGTCTCCAGTAGTTTCATATTACAAGCTTCAGGATTTTTCTTCGTTCAGTAACATCTTAATGTTCACATCTCTTGCTTGTCTACACCGTCAATTTGCCGATTTGGCGTGGCATTTTTTGAAGCATCTTTAGTTAATATCCATAAAGTTTATTTTTCAAGTTGAAAGGGAAGGGACCACAGCGGAGTCATTCAAAGTACAAGTCAATGAGACAATGGTATGCCCCACAGTTCAAGATCACGACCGCGCGGTGCACGGTGGCGCGCCGTCATCGTTGTCTTACGTAAAGGCACAGGAAACTTTACATTCAGCCTGTTATGAAAGTTCGCGTAGGAGCCACTTGATAGGCTGTATGGCCACTGACCTTTGCCCTTTTATTTGGAATAAGGTACAGACAAACTTATAATTTAAGGATTTCCGCATAACTTTTGTCGTGCTGTTTCTTCGTTACATTTTGCAGACGCACTACAATACCAATGAATATTCAATGAGGGTTTTCTAAAATGGCGTTCACCAGGTGGCAGCACTAAGTCTTCAGCTTCAGGCATCAGTCTGTCAAATGTTAATGACATTTGTTAAATTGCCGTCAACGTCAAGTTTTCAAAAGTAGAAAAGAAAAGACCTCCCGGCCACAAAATAGATAGGTATTCCGGCTAAGTGGCGCCAATTAGATGGTGGTGTGAATTCTCCTGAAAACCCTTGTTTTAAATATTTAAGTAGTCACTAGAATTTATTAGCAAATAGCAGCTAACACTTTGATGAAATTTGTGTCTACGAAATTACGGTGCGAAACTTCGCTAGACAAGAAATGTTATAAATTATTACTTTTTATCACACGAATAAATCATTGTAAGTACTAACTTTCTTCAAAAGAGTCTCTTAAAAGTGTAATAACAAAGTTAAACCAAGTTGATACAAAAAGTATCAAGCTACTGATAAATTATCAACAGCTACTCTGTCTACAGACTAAAAAACTTATCTTTGGCCTCTCGAAAAAGGTTAAGTGTTAAAAGTTTGGCCAGCCAAAAGAAGTATTACGTCATTCCAATGTAATTGTTCCTTTCGAACAAAAGAAATCGAAAGTACCAAGATTAAATCGATACAATTTAATAATTATCAAAAAAAAGAACAATGGGATCTTGTTACAGCGACGTCATCCGGTCATTGAAAGAGTTGTTTCTAAATAGATTATCGTTACTGTCGACCAATGTCAACGAGACCTAACGAGAAGCGTCAAAAGTGACGTTAAATAATCTTGATACTTGTAGATTATGTCACAGGTAACTTCGCTTCGTGAAAGTACTTTCGAGAGTAGCTTGGGTAAGAAGAAAATTGGAGCGATGAAAACTGGAGCGAAAACAATTATGATTTCTATGGTTATGGTGAATGCGTTGAGAATGTGTAGGAAAATCTATATTAGTTTCAGTAGACGAACTGCGGGGAGGTAACTGAGGAAATATTGGTCTTTCTTTTTTTTGAGGAGGGGGAAATCATGCCAAACTAATCACCAAATAAATTACCATGCATTAAATTACAATTATTATTATTACTTATTCTTGCTGTACCAAATAAATTATTTTTCATTCTTTCTTTTCTTTCTATCTGTCCTCCCACTAGAGTGGTTTGACATACGCTCCAAGAGGACGGTGCGGGAGCGTATGTCCGACCTTTACTAACTTAAACCAGGTTTCTCTTTCGGAACCCTACCTATGGTCCCAGTAGGCTTCGGCCCTGCTGGGTCCCGAAGGAACATAGAGGGTTTTAGTCACTAAAAGTCTGACACGTCTTCTCCTTCCACTCAGAGCGGCAGCTGTAGAAATTAAAAGAAGAAAACCCTTCTTCGAAGAGCCATGATTCCGCGAAGCTCAGAAGGCTGTCAATACAAAGTTACACGTCATTATCGCTCACGGAGACTTGTTAAATTGAATGTTGCCGAGGTTTTACAGCCGGATGCAATTTGCACTTTTATCCGTGCTTGTACCTACGTGTAAGTTGTCACTTTCGAGTCGTGACTCACGAAGACAACGCGCTTTCGTTGCCTCCATCTAATGCTAGGGTCACTTTGCTGTCATAAATCGCGAATAGTTAGCATTTAATATTCTCGCACCCGTGTCTTAAGGTACAAATCGTATCGTTAGCACTACTTGTGGTTAGGGTTACCGTGTCTCAGGATTTGTCCTGAGATTTCAGGATTTTTGGACTCTTCCGTGTTGCTGGATTTAGCAAATATCTCTAGACTTTCTACACGTGTTGGTTTCGACTGTTAGTGCGGAGAGTACTTGTGATAAAATAAATAAATTTGATGTAAACACAAGATTTTTAGGATTTTCCATAAAATACAGCTTACAGCTAAAAGCTAAAGAAACCAAAAAAAAATTTTCTTCGGTAGAGTTGGGTACTTTTGCTTTGATTGCGATGTGCAACACGTGAGCGAAAGTGCATAAAAAAATGATAATATTGCGACTTTTTTAAACTGTGGAGTATGTTTGAGAGAAGCATCTCCAACTGTAAAAAAAACTCAAGATTTTTCAATGATTTTCATTAATAAATCTTCAAGGCTTCAGTCGTTTTCTCCGCACTTTGGTTTTTTGATCTGGTAACCCTACTTGTGGTTCCGTTACTTGATGTATTGTGCAAGTGCTCTAATTAATAGCAATCTGTGAATGTTCGCATCAATATTCATGTTGCTGATGTAATATTTAGTGCGCTTGTATTTGTGTATGCGTGTATGAAATGTTTGGTACATAATAATGTTGTACTTTATTATGAGATGATCTAGTTCATTGAAAAATCACTTGCGCAGTGGTAATTAATGTTATTGAGGTTTCATATGTATTAAGGATGCGAGACTGGCGCTCGTTGGCTTTGTATCGTTTTTTTTGGTCTTGGTGTCTTATCTTAGTGGCGACAAGCCAATCCTAACAACGCAGGAACAAGGAGAGAAAAACACACAATTCAATCATTCCAACAGCTGTCGTTTGATTATATAGTTACTAGCCGTAATATACATATATTCTGAGACATGACTATATGCGGTAGTGATGCGGAGGGATGAGGAATATCTATGAGAATAATTTTGAGTATGAATAAGATAAGACTAAACTAATAAAATAAATAAAGTACCTACTAACACTTAATAATCTTTATAAATTTCGTAAGCTCCCGTTACAGTGCTTAGGTACTTAGTTTTACATGATTTATCTTTCAAAACCGATTTGTTTTCAGTTCAAAAGTTGTAACGACCAATTATTTCGGTCACGATTTTATCGAGTCGATGTTTGTCCTCTGAATGCCAAGTTATAAAACTTTCCTAATCAGTAATTTCTTTGCTCGGAGTGCGAAATAAGAGTTTTCCGTAAATAATTTTCATCGAAATTCTATCTTTGACTTCGTAATCATTTCGTCGCCGTTATAATGTGACACCAGTTCGCCGGGAATAAGGTTCGATGTCCCGACGAGGGACAGTCGAAATCCGTAAAGTACTTAATGTTTTCAATTCCGTATAATCGGTTTAGAATTTCCGGAGTTCCGCGTCAGTAATTGGATTGGACGAAGTTGGCCGCTCCTGGGGTGAATTTTTCAACGGTTTTAACCGCAATGCTTACTTAGAAATCAATGGTAGGCAGATTGCGTGTAATCAGTGTTTGTATTTATTTGGTTTTCATTCAAATTCTTTTGGAAATAGCTGGTAGGTTACGCTCCTGAGATATAAGGCAAGGTCATCTTCGAAACAAAAACATGGAGTAGATAATACACTCATTAAAGCCGAAGTTTATTGAGAAATTTCATTTCACGTTTTGCCGAGGAGTTTGTTTTGTCTTAGATCTACTTGTTGTACCTACCAAATATAGCGATGATTTTTCATATTTAAATTTTAATACTTATTGCTTAAAATATTTAATTGGAACAAATATTTGTATGGCTTGAAGATAGTTGTTCCAGGTTCGGTGTATTGTGTATGTATGTGTACTTACGGGTTTGTGAACGCATCTACGATGCACGATACAGGAGTAATTTAAATTCAAATTTCCGGGGCAAAGTTAAAAAAAAAAATTGCCAAGAAGTACAGTAAATTCTAAAAAATTGGCCATGGTGGCATTGTATCATCTTCCATGAACATTGAACTAGAAGCCAGATAGACTCGCGTTTTACCACTATCTCACCTGATGGTAAGCGATTATGTGGCCATTTCTTCACTATTGACTTAAAGACCCTTACTTAATACATTAATTCATGAATCCCCAAGCGACCACCGGTGGCCGCGCATCTATTGTCTTACTATTGTGTCTCTAATTGACGGTATCTGAAGGGTTAAACCCCAAGCAAACCGCGTTCGCGCTGTCACTGTCTTTCTATTGTGTCTCTAATTGACGGTATTCGAAAGGTCTAACTGCGTATTGGCATAAACATCGTCGTTCGATAAATAAAAAATACGAAATGTCTGTTTATAAAATTTGTCGCGGCTTTTACAGAGCAAGAAGACTGCAAACAAATAGCTCATACAAAGATTATTGCCGGTTCGCAAGCAAGGAGTGTGTATTAGACTCGTTCAATACACATTTATGGTTCAACACCGTCATATTTCTCGCCAGACGACGCTTTTTTATAAAGTCACACCCACTTTGCACAAGTTTTAATATAGTAGGGGGAGCAGATGGTGAAAACCTTTTACCTATTCTGGCTCGCTCACACATCACAAGGGTAGGCCTAATGTGTACGTCGCGGAGCGTTGTACGACAAAATGTCGAGAGCTCTTTACATAAACGTTTAAGAGGAACGTTTTTCATGATTTCGTCCCACCTACGATTAGTTGCGGATGTTATGATCGAATTTCTGGATTTTATTAAAGTTTTGGCAGCGTTTTTTGATGTTACAAAGAACATTTTCATTGTTCAAAAATTAAGAAAAGAAGTAAATGTAGGTACTGCGGAATTGTTCGATAGAGTTACTGCGGCTAAGAATGCGAAAGGGCAACTGAAGGAAAACATTGTCATCTCCCTCTCGCAATGATTTCCTACCTCAAAAAAAGGAACGAAATTATTTAATTTACTAAAGTAAACGAAATTGAAAACAATACCATTTTGGATCACTTTCGATGAAACAAACATTCATGTAATGTGTAAAAAACTAAAATGTGTGCTTGTCTAAAAAAGATAAAAAAAAAACGCCAATGAAACTAAGGCTAAGGCCCTATGTATTTTTTTTTAATAACCCGTCCTGTCCCACTGCTGGGCAAAGGCCTCTCTTAACTTCTTCAAGTATTCTTTTCTTGAGCTAAATCAAACCAGTTCCCGCGGTCGTCTTGCCACTTCTTCCTAGGTCGACCTCGGCGGCGTCGTCCATCTTCAGGTACCCACATTGTGCAAACTGTTGGCCCTATGTAATAACTGAAAAAATCGCCACAGCTAAATAAGATCTGGCAAGCAAACATTACGAGCAAGACCATAGAACTTCTAAATCTTTTCAACACTACCGAAATGTTGGACAGAAACGGTGTAGCTAATCTCGCGTCCTCGATACCTATACTTGCCGCTGAATATGCTTGAACCGCGGCTCGTGACCTTTAGCTTGACATTCAGCACCTAACCCAGCTCAGTTTATAGGCTCGTAACATTGACAATGGTCTATACTTCTATAGAATAGTATAGATGTTAAACCATGTCTCTAACTGGGCCTGAAACCGAGTACTTTATGAGCTATGGGTGCTTTGTTAGTGTGAAATATAGGCTCGAGTAACGGTCGAGTCGGATATGAATTGTAAAGTAAGAGGCCGTTTTGTGCCACCTGAAATTATGAAGATATAAGCGGCCGCCGCCTTGATTCCGATCCCGATTTCCGGCCATTGTAGGCGCGGGCTTGCGGACGGCGAGCAACGGGTAGCTCGCTGTCCGACCGTCCGGTAACTGTCCGGACCGAGCCAAAGTCGGCGGCGCGCATTGTTCCCGCGCGCCTCAAGGCATTGTCAGCAACAGCAGAGACCCAGCTGGGTCGAAGCCTACTGGGGCCAGGGTTGGCTCCGAAAGATAGCTCATCTCCGGTGTGAAGGAACGGGGTGGGTCTTTAGTTAGTAAAAGTCTGACACTAAAAAGATATAGGTGGGTAGTTTGTCTTTTTTTTAAAGGGAAGTCATCAGATGACTTTTCTCGCTCTGGGTCGAGTAGCAGGAAGTGTCAGACTTTTACTGACTAAAATTCAGGCTGTTTTTTTTTATTATGTATACGCTCGCGTTTGACCACCAACTCATCTGATGGTAAGCGATGAAGTAGTCGACGATGGAGCACGCTTGCCTAGAATTATCCTATTACTCTTGAATTAAAGACCCCTAAGTTGTAGCTATCAGAAAACTTATATTCAGTTGCTTTTTGCGAGGGCCACAGGAACTCTTTCGAACAATTCGCAGTCATATGTAGTTTGTTTTAGGGCTTGAATTGCCGCAAACAATGAAGAGAATCGCAGTCAGTTTATAATGCATATGGTTGAATGATCAATACCAACTAATAGTACATTATGATATAAGTGTGTAATGTTAGTGATAACCGTTGAGGCGGTATTTAAACCCGAGCCATGGCGAGGGTCTTAAGAGAGCCGAGAACGGTAATCATTATTTACTCACGTGTATCATACGACGTTTTTCAATTCACTTGTGAATAAAATAACTGTAAAACTAGTAAACTTTTGTGGCGGTAAAAATCTGTTTTCATATCACCTGCGCCTATCCTGATACGATAAATGTCATAAAATTATGGCGGTGGAGAGGTTGAACAATAATGTTTTTACACGCACTAGTGCGTAATGGTAATCAAAATGTCACAGTTTGGTAACAAGCGCCATTATATACCTAAGTGCAGTGCAATAAGAGTCACTTTATGAGCAAGTATATTGAAAAAGATTTTCAACAAACTCCTGGAAGTTTTCAAGAATCACAAGAAAAGTTTGCTCCAAAAACTTACCGTTTCTATGAATGAAAACATTTGGGTCTAGTTGTCACTACTCGTAGTGAGGAGCTTCACACTCGCGAAGATATTGTTATCGATTGGTCGCAGGAAACGGAAACGTCGCGAGAAACGTTAAGGGAGCCGTTTGTGGCTGTCGTTCGTTCACCTCGCGATCGCGACACTTTGTGTAGACGCGATGTGTGATCATGTCCTTGTTTGTCTGTCAGGTTTAGTACGTGAATTTCAGTTTGGATAGGAATTGTAGCTAAAGTGTCCCTATGTTTTAAGGGGTGTACAGTGTAAAGTACTACCACAGAATTTACAGTAACCTCTAAAAAAGCATGTGTCGCCGAAGACATCGCAGGAAAAGCGCTTTTGGCCTATAGCGCTAAAATTTATTAGCTTTATTATATTTTAAAGCAAAAATACTTGAAAACGTTTTCGAAAAATCTGAAACAAGTGCCCAAATCACGCAGTTTTTCAACCATTATGGATTTTTAGGGTTTTCAGGGGTGTAAACTACTCTCAAGGAATCGAACAACATAAAAAAAAATCGTAGATACATGCGTGTTTACAATGATTGATGTTGATTTTGACTGGCCTACCTAGTCTGTAACAAAATCGTCTCCGGATATTAAAAGATGTCCTACACGTGTTAAAGAGTATTGATATCTTAATATAAGTATTCCTTGAAGCTGAATATACAAATCTACCAGTAGATTAATCAACTTTGCAGCACATCTTGGACGGACGCACCTAAACTCAATAGGGGTTAACTTCGTCTGTTCGAGGTTATTATAAATTTAAGCTTACTTAGTCCCCAAGAGAAGATAGTTACGCCTACTGCAAAGTCTGGAAAGTTTTGATGTACTTAACACGACCCTTTTACACGGATCCATATTGTAGCCCGTCTTACCACCCAAACTAACCCTTACTCCTCACTAGCAGCCAAAGCTTTGAAATATTACCACGTAATTATAGTTGGTGATAACCTTCACAGGGCCGATTGTACAGGACTCCTGGTAGCACGTTTGAAATATTCAGAAGTATCCCAACTTAATTAGGCCGGGTACTTTTGCACAGGAACAGAATTTATGACTGGAGGGGAAGGACGTCAGGCGAAAGTCATGGCCGATACAACCCGACCGAATTGAGTGAGAGCTGTAATGTATGTAAGGGCTCGGCAATAAGCGTTCTCCCTTCTTGACCGGGCGGAGTTACTGGCGCCATGCCGTCTAGTGCTGACCGCACCTGCCTCCTGCGTATCGATTTTTGGGACTCCCTCATGTGAATTCGTGTAATTACAATTGAACGAACACGCAAACGTTTCAAATTCGTGCGAATGAAATTTAATTAATATGAACAAGGGCAGGTGTTAGTAGTGTTATGCTAATTGTTTCAGATATCACTGAAGCACGACTACGTTACCGTTATTCCACTTGTTACAGCGTTCGTAATGCTGAATTTAATTATTTTCCTTTTATTATACCTCGATTAGAGAGTTGAATAGGTACTTTCACAGAATGTCCCACTTCTAATTAAGTACCAGCTGTCTTGGAGCGACGGGATAGTAAAATTTTCCTTTTCTTAGTTTACTGACACTAAAGTTGAAAGTCTTAAATTTAATTTTACTAGACGTTCGTGCTATAAAGCAACTGAAAAGTCAATTTAAAAAATAAAACAGACTATCTATATTTTTTATTGACCCGAGGAAATGTCCAGTCAGGTCATTTATCGACATCGTATAGATGTTTCCCAACACTAATTAAGGGCGAATGTTCTCTGGGCTGAGTTATACGGTCTTGAGTGACGGCTGCCCAGCAAAGACTATTCCCTATTTAATCATGATTGTTACGTTACTCGCCGAGAAGGCTTATGGTTTTTGCGTTTTTGTTGTCATTCATTCTAATGTCTGGTTTAATCATAAACAATGTCTATATTTAGATCTTTCGTGACCTGCAAAGGACTAAGAATAAGTGATATTAGAAAAAATAGGGATATTTTTGATATTTGGTTTCGTTTTTCTTCTTATTATGTTTTATTTTGTGTATAATTGTGCTTGGGTGTATCCTTTCTGTTTCAACAAATAAATGATTTTTCTATGTAGATACATCCATCTTATCAATGATTGTCGAAAAAAATATTGGTGCTTAAATTTTTTTTTACTAAGAATTTAAAATTCTTATTAGCTGCTGTGTTTTTAGATTTCTAACACTGATATTGCCAGGAATCTGTAGGAGCCTTCATACAGTCATAATTCCTGGCCTGTAAGAAATTTATTCAACCGAAACACAGCAGAAGAAAAAAGAAACCAACGTTCATTCACGTTCATGACACTGACAACTAAAATGCGTGTTGCCAACAAATTTTTTATTTCGTTCAAAAATTCCAAAGACTTTTTAGACACACTCTCGTTTACTTGAACATATGTTAAGTGGTCACCCTAACGAAGCCGGCTCTGCAAATATTGAGCGAAACCTCGCTTATTTGTATGTAGCAAGCTTGTAGCAAGACCGATCCTTCGAACCAATATGGACGTCACATATCGACTGTATAATTGACAAGTTTTGCTGACATTTTAAATCCTCGATTTGGCCTTTGACAAGCGATTAGGCGTTGTTAAAACCTGTCAGAAATTTTCACGACAGTAAAATGGCGGTCCACGTTACTGAGACATCAAATCAGGATGACTGTCAAACAGGACGTTAGTCTAAAGACAACAAGAAAAATATTTTGATCTTTTCAATCTGGGGACTGTTGTGTTGCACCCCAAATTTTTTTTTTCTTTAGCCAGCATTGCGTCCAACATGAAGTATCTAGGTAGGTACCTACTATGAGGGTTGCAAATAAGTCTAGGGGTGAGGCTTTTTTGCGAGTAGTTTTAGCATTTATTCCCATAAATTACCTTTTTATTAGATACTAGCATTTACCCGCGGCTTCGCCCGCGTTTATTAATATACTTTACTCTTTCTCCCCCTTTTCTCACTTAAAAAAAAACCTATGTCCGTCTCCAGGGTGCAACTATCTCTGTACCAAAATTCATCAAAATTGGTTTTGCCATTTAGGCGTGAAGACGTAACAAACAAACAAACTCACTTTCGCTTTTATAATATTAGTAAGGATTATAAAATTCATTTTAAAATTAGAATTTGTGTTTTGTCTTATTTGGCACGTTCTAACTAAACACTCTGAGGAGGTACCGATGATAGAGGATCTATTCCACAGAACAGAAAATATAGGTAGAAGTGCCCCTAACGTGGCTAAGCACGGGAACCAGTGTCGCCAAACTCACACATTTGCGTATCAAATTGTACATTACACACATAAAAAAACAGTAATATGATTGGCTACGAAGCTACGAATTACAAACTTAACTTTTACAAATCATATTCTTATTGCTTTCATAAATTAGGTCTTATTACAACGTAAGAAAGTTGTTATTATTTGACATGACACGAACAATAAAGAAGTTTTAACCAATTTACAACGAGTTCGGCTACTCAACGCTAGATGGCGCTGTAACCAATTTATTCTATTCAGAACGCTAGTATCTTTGAAATAGATGCCATATTCACCTGCACATGTGATAGGCGAATCTCGCCTGCTGTTGACACACGCGCGATATCTAAGAGGCACTTCCTATACAATACAGTCGATAGGTACTTATTAAATGTATGTAAGTATTGCAAACATTGTGATTATTAACTCAATATCAAAAGAGTATTAAACTTTTTAGTTTTTTTTAAATAAAATATGGTTAAGTTTTTATCCCAATCGAGATAACATCAAACAATGCCTAACCTAAAAAAAATGCGACTTAGCGCAACAAAACCGCGTAGACAACAATCGAATTTATTTTTAATGTGTCTGAGAACTCTTTTGTGTATGAAAAAAAGTTTGAAGAGTAAAACGACGAAAAAATCAGCACGCGTTCACTTTCAAACAATGGTTTGCGTGGAGCTCAATGTTTGCTATAAGATTAGTCTGTTTGTGTTTCTCATGCGATCCACTCGGTCAACCGATGTGTCCCTAGCCTGTAACGTTGTACAAAGTTCGTACTGACACGTGGAGACAAAGAGATGTTGGTATAGATGAAATATTTGTCAAGCACTGTGATTATTTTGGGGTGCGCAATAAAGTTACTAATATTATTAAGGCGAAAGTTTGTATTATATGTGTGTGTGTATGTATGCTAATCCTTCACGCCTATATGTCAGAGCGGAGTTGTGTGTTTGGCACACGGGTAGAACTTGTCTATGAATAGCATTTACGGAGTACTGCTAATACTAGCTGATTCGCTAAAGTCGATTGAGAAACAAGCCAAGAAGATCATCGGCAAAGTTGCATTCGTTTCAGCATAGGCTGAGTTAGGCGCCTTTTTGACCTTACACAAATTTTAAGGTTATCTTTCTTTTTTTTCATACTAAATTGTATGGTATTTTCTTTATTGTATCGTAATTCTTCTGTTTTTAAATTTAAATGTTTATGTGAGGTATAAATAAACGTTTTTCTTCTTCTTCTTTGTCGATTGATACACAACTCATCGGCGTGAATTAGTGGTCAAGTACGGATTTAATGAAAAACAAGCTTTTAATGAAAATCATTTTTTCACAAGCTTTTATAACTCGGTATACCTAAATAATTAATACTCATCTCGAGTATTAATTATTTAGTCACTCGTCATCGAGCCTAAACTCGATGGGGTTGTGTCGTTTAACTACCAAGTTCCTATAGCCACCTTTCAATTCCATCATCAGATCAGCTCCATGTCATAATAATTTTGCATTGTCACCTGATTTACACATGCATGCAAAATTTCAGCTCAATCGGTAACCGGGAAATGAGTCAAATTTAATTTACAAAATTTGATGACTGACAAACATCGGGACACGTGAAACTAAATAAAAGCATGTAATAAAATAGCACATACTGGCGTGGCTGTCATTCCAGGAAGCATGTTCCCTTGGGTTTTCTAATTTCACGCGGGTGAAGTCGCTGGCTGAAATTAGTAATAAGTAGACGACACCAATAAAGTCGATTGTTCCAGTAACTGTTACTATAGTTAGTTCTTTCTATAGGTCCTTTTTCCAAAGGATGATTAAAGTTATATTTTTTATTAAAAAAGCTATCAAGACTTTTTAGAAGTTATCGAATTTAAATGGTGCTGTAAATTGCTTATCAAAGCTCGATTGGACGTACTTAATATAATTATATAGCCTATGTCAATCAGGAATAAAGCACCTTTCTATCGGTAAAAAACTGCTACAAAAAAAAAAAAACAACAGAGCAACGGAAAAACAAACTTTTCTATAATATAAAAAATAATGAAGTGTAGATGTAGGTGACCTTTCCAATTACTTTTGTTTTTTTTCAAACTTCATAACAGTGACCGTTTGTCTCACATTTGTTTTTTTAAGAAATTAGTAATATCCTAATAGTAATAGGACTACTATTAATTAGCATATGTATATGATGGTCATCGACGCACGCTCATCGGTATTGATATATCAACTACGCAGTACGCACGTACACATAAACACGTTACTGACGCGTTAAATTTTATCAAGAATTTAATTATAATTGGTAATTTTTTATATTAAAATAATTTGTGACAATTTTAGGATAAAAAAACTATCTATTTTAAAATATTTGAAATTAATTCAGTAGCTGATTCTGTCCAAAGTACTTTTCGCTTGCGTTTATTGATACATGTAAATATGTATATGTAAGTACCCCTTCCTTGTAGTTATCACTCTTGACAGAGTGGTCGTGGTCATCACTTCTGTGGCGGCGTGTTGTGAAGCTTGCCACCAACACCAGTGGTGGCACAACACGCCGCCACTCCTCTTTGATGGCCGCCCTCCTCGTGTAATCATGCAGTGATGATGAGCCATTTACTGCCACTTTTATCTGGTCAGTCCACCTCATAGGCGTTTTATCTACCCGTCACACTTACCTACCTACCTACTCGTCATTGACACATTTCTGTGACAAGTGCTGTTTAATAAAGAAGACAAATAAGAAAAAAACTTACAAAATTGTCGATTGTTGTTTATTAATTTTTATTAAATAGGTCCTTGATTATTTATTACATTCCAGAGCTTTACTTACGATTGGCAAGTCAAGTCTCCGGCCTTCATCTCCTCACTACAAACTGCGCGCTGTCCTCACGCGACATCTTATTAATGGGCGACAACTTTATCCCCAGCATCTCGCACCGGGACCTGTTTGACACGATTGGTATCTCCTGACACCTGCAAGTAGCTGGTGGCGAAGTATGTAGCTCATCTCAACAGGAGGTGGAGGCACACTTGCTTACTGTCCGTTGCAGGAATTTGTATGATACCAGTTTTGAATGTTGTGGAAATTGGTTAGTTTTTAGGGTTCCGTACCTCGAAAGGAAAAGGCGGAACCCTTATAGGATCACTTTGTTGTCAGTCCGTCTGTTGATCAAGAACCATTATCTTGGGAATGCGTGGAGGTATCGAGTTGAAATCAACCATATTCTCAGGTCTGCGGTCCCTTGAAATTGTGAAAAAAATGTAGCTTCTCAGTTAGCGAAAAAAAAATTTGACACTCTCGAGGAAATCAAAATTCATAGTGTACTTCCCGTTGATCCAGAATCCTGAAAGGCGTAAAGCAAGGTCTTAAAGCACAAGTTTAGGAATAAATCTGAAAACTGTTTTGTTGTTACGTATCGATTTTTTTTTGCTTATTTACATAGGTAAGTTTGTATGGAACCCTCAGGGCGCGAGTCCGACTCGCACTTGCCCAGTTTTTTTAAACTTGTTTCGAAAAAGGATCATTATATTCACACGCATGGATCAAAATTAACACCTGGTGGTGTTAATTTCCATCCAGATCCATCTATATTCATAATATAATGTCAAAGTAACCGTGTCTCTCTGTATGTTGCCTTTGCACGCTTTAACGACTAGCGATGCATGCGCAACTCAGTACCCGTTTATAGACTATAACTTAGATCATACATAAGATACTTTCCGACCGATGAAAAAAGGATAGAGTTCTCATTATCCTGGTAGCATTATTTAATTGAGCTAATAAAATACTTTTCATGTGAGAGAAGCTAGTTTATCCAGGGTTATTTGTAAAACACTAACAACCTTGCAGTACTGTATTACTAACATCATAAACAACAACTTTTGTTCTATGACTTTTTACAAAACATAATTCATTTACCAAAAACAAACCTTTAAGATTTCGTTATACTATCTACCTAACACATTTTAACTCTGTATTTTGTTATAGCTACCTACATATGTATGATACGAAGCAAGCGCATCAAGCACACCCGACCAATCCCACTCCTTTCTGCTATTGTACTATCGCTTACTTCGCATCGTTTTCGTAACATTTAGAACGTTCAATTTAATTATTTTCATTTTTCTGATGAACTAAAATATGTTAAATTTTTAAAAGTCATAGAACAAAAGGTGTGTTGTTTATGATGTTAGTTACATAGTACTGAGAGGTTGCCAGTGTTATACAAATAACCCTGTATAAATAAGTAAATTCATAAAACTGGTTTTTGTTCCAAGTTTGAATAATTACAAAATTGTTCCAAGGTGAAAGACGAAAAGAGACCGAGACAGCACCTTCCTGAAAAGATTGATAGCCAAAAAGAGCAGCTGTCAATAATATGATGAAGCTTATTATTTAATTTATTTTTTCATAAGGAAGATTTAAGGAATTCTCGTTACAAATATTGGCAAATCGTTATTTTAGTAAGTACACCTGTTGTTGTTATTTCCCCGAATGCTTGTGTCCACACATAATTATTGTCATCGGAATCAATGCCATCTGTCCGGGAGCCCATTTTGTTTTGCACATGGCGTGTCCACCGGTACTTCTGAAAGGCGATCGGTATCTGCTGACACCTGCGTTGACTCCATTTTGTTTGATTCGTTCTTGTTTTTCAGAAAGTTCGCAGTTTTTGCAATTAGCGGTACTAATTATTGTTCAAAGAACTTGTTTTTACAAGGAAAAACTTGTTGTATGAATGAAAGTAACGGTTTTTTGCTCTTGTGTATGTTCTTTGATACAGCGAAAGATAAGGCTTGCTGTAACAATTTTTTTTTTGTGATTGGGTTTCGAAGTGCAATCCAGAACACGATTATGCTAAAGGTGAGAAAAGGTTTTTGAACAGTTACGCTGTCTCCCGCTACAGGAGCGATAGATGTCTGACTTTTCAAACCACTTAGCTGTTCCTTCTGTTGTCCTTTGCTTTCTACGGCTGCAGTAACTCTTTCGAACAATCCAGTAACCCTAGTAAACATCGGCTCTAGTAGGCCCCGTCACTTATGCTGACCTCTCATTGAGGTAAACGGATGTAGCATTGTAGCTTAATACTAGAATTTTAAAAGGAGCGGCTGCCTATCTTCGACCGCATTCCAGTGACTGGGTTTATACTCTTTGGCAAGACTGTATTCAATTTTTTTGACATCTCACTGTAGAGACTGTTAAGGACCTACAAGTGACAGCTGGGGCTAGTGCCTTAAAGTGTTTTCTGAGGAACCGATCGTGCCAGTATTTGAGGCATCTCAAGTAGTTGTCAGCAAACCGTAGTGGCCCAGCAGAGTCGAAGCCCACTGGGGCCAAGAGTCTGCTTCTGAAAGAAAGATTCGGCCCCGGTACGAAAGGCAACGAAGGAACAGGAGTGGGTTTTTAGTCAGGAAAAGGCTAACATTATCTTTCACTCCGCCCAAGAGTGCGGAGATGTCATTGAATGATTTTCCAACCTTAGAAAAAAAGGATTTTACAGTTACTATGAAACATTATCTTATCAATGAAGGATTGTTGGCTAGAATTGTCCCTGTAATCTGAAATTTCATCTCCAACCGCGCCCTCATCAGAGAACCACCGCATAGCAT
Source organism: Mythimna lalbum (assembly GCA_949319445.1). Taxonomy (NCBI): domain Eukaryota; kingdom Metazoa; phylum Arthropoda; class Insecta; order Lepidoptera; family Noctuidae; genus Mythimna; species Mythimna lalbum. The sequence continues at coordinate 6,510,322 of OX439352.1, read as the reverse complement.
GTTTAATTCAGAGTATGCAAAATTAATTACAGAGACTTAACTCAAGTAACTCTCCGAGTTTCTGTAGTTCATTGTTAGCGCCAAAAAGCTTATTTTCCGCCTCCTAGGCTTTATTCTCTTGAAGATATTTTAGTAGGACGTCAAACAAAGCGCAGACTACTAATGTGAGTATTATGTAGATGTCTCAGTGCGTTCATTTAGAGGACTTGCTGTAATTTCTGGTTTTAGTCAATATCGCGCTTTCATCTTTCACCGTAATTATAGAACCTGTTTTAAAAGTCTGTGAGCGTTCTTGGAAACAAATAGAACGAATACTTTCCTCGTTTTGTGAGCGCATAGCGACCCTTCAGTTCTGCGAAGATCGCGTTGTCGTGACAGTTGAGGCGACCGCTTCCAAATATGGTAAGACGACGTCTGCGCACGTCGATAGATCCACTGACTCTGTTTCAGTACTCAGACCGCAACTTTTCGCATTAAGGTCCTCAAAGACAGGCGCGACATGACCACGACGTGACAATATTTTTTCTATCGGTTATAGAACATAGCAGTAGCATTATCAGCCTTATAACTGTTCCCACTGCTGCGACACAGGCCTCCTCTATAGCAGAGGGAATGGGCCGTAATCCACCAAGCGGGACCAGTATGGGTTGGTGGATTACGGCCCATTCTTAGTACCCGGAAAAGGTTATAGAACAATTTTACCAATACAAGGATAGCGTGCCTCCCACAAGGTGGACCGATGATCTGGTGAGGGTCGCGGAAATCCGATAGACGCGAGACGCACGGGATCGGTCATTGAAGCGACAATTGAGGGGGCTGAAATGATAATGAGGATGAAGGAGCGTATTAAAAAAATACTAATAAAAATATTGTCACATCGTTGTCACGTTTAAACTTTTGACACAATCTCTAGAACTGTTTCAACAGTCTTGACATAGCGATCGATCGTTTTCGGTCGACAACAATTTAATCCAAGTTCTTAACTTTCGACTTGGTTAGAAATTGCTGACAGAGTAGACAGTAACGAAAATATTGTGACAAGTTGACAACGGTCAAACAACAGACGTTTTGAAGTTTAGTATTTAGCATTTATACTTTTTTTTTTAATTCTCGCGTTTGACCACCATCTCACCTGATGGTAAGCGATGATGTGGTCGACGATGGAGCACGCTTACCTAAAAGTAACCTATACTTTCCTACAGATGGGAAAAAGCCTCCCCTAAATTCTTCAGGTATACTTTTCTTGAGCTACTATGAACCAACCCTTATGGAAGGCGTCTAGGTCGACTCTTCATTCTCAGTTTAGAAGTTAGGCTATAAATAGAATATAATTGGTTGTAAATATATGAACGATCGCCAACATATTTATTAAGTAGGTATAGCAATGTTGATATTTGGATAAGTGCATGAATAATATATATACGTACGTATTTCATATTTTGTGTAAACCAAACATAAATATTATGTACATAGCTGTTTTATTTCTTGTATAAGTTTATTGCACTTATTTAATAGTATATATTAATTTTATAAATGCATTCATATTATTTTAAATGTCCTATTAATGTCCATACATGTCTACTCTTCGTTTTGAATATGGTTAAAAACCTTATCAGTGAAAATCTAGATAACTTTTATTGACTGAAGTCCGCCTGTGTCCTTCAGTTGCCCTTGGCGTTTCAGTACTTCGTTATCCCTTTCAGAAATTCCCCGTGGCCGTAGTGGACACGGGTACATGACTTGCGCGTACGCATCTGCGCGGGCGCAGGCACAGTTACCGTATCAGTGTCGTGTCGCTTTAAAAAATATAGTCTAGCGGAAAATCTAGATCAGGTTCGACCTAGTTTATAGCCTTACATTGTAGAAATACTATCGGAGGCTAGTTAACAATGTTACATTAAATGGTACAAATTGGAACACTTGTTTTGTTTTAGATCTAAGTTTAGACTTTAGACATTATCTTTGTAAGTACTTATTTTATTTATGCTTAAGATAATATGGGTGGTCTGGTCTGACTATAAGTAGACTGCTTTGAAATTAATGATAGTTAAATGTAGTTAGGCAGAATACATTCGTATCCCATTTGAATCGCGTCCAATCTCCCTAGCCAAGTTACAACCGTTTCGCTTGCGTCGAACGCTTTGAGTTCAACACGCCCCCGATTCTTTTGTTCTGACCACGTGACTGAGCGTTAAGATGACATCATTCCCGTATATTTGAAGTTTTCTACTAGCGTTAACGATTGCAGATTATCAACTTGGCTAGGGGTACAGCTGTGGTTGGTATGTAGCGAAATGGAATGGGAATCGGTCACCTTCTTCAGCAATGCAGTAATACGAGCAAAAGAGGCAACTGAAATCTTGAGGCAGAGGCAAGCCTAACGACCCGGTCCCCGCCGGAGACGCTCCGGGCACAAAATAGATAGGTACAGAAGACAATCTCACGTATTTGACTTCTGTACCTATATATTTTGTGCTTCGGGCGTTGGGTGTCGCAGGTCGACCCCCGGTTAACGCGGGCGAGAGCTTTCACACGGCGAGTAATGGATAGCTCGCCGTCCGGTGCTTTACGGTACGTCCAGCGTTCTGGTACCGTGGTCATTATTTCGAACAATCTCGCAGGCCTATGGATTGTTGTCCAGTCTCTCACAAAGACGAGATCTGTGTCTTATGAACAAAAATGTTATATATAAACTGATTATGTTATAGATAGCGTTTGATAATATAGATGAAGTCTTTCTTCTGAATCGTTACAGCTGACTGGCTTCTATTGCGCGGTTGTCGCTACTTGCTCACAAGGAAATAAACTCCCGGTACTAATTTTACACCACCTTTTTACACCACCTGCTCGATAATGTCGTTTTATACGTCATATAAACCTCACTTAAAGCAAGTCATTATTTTCTAGGGAGATAATGTAGTATGGCCGATCCCTAGGGAATAATGAGATTTGAATTTAGAACATCAAAAATCGTCAAAATTGCGAATTAAAATGTACTTACTACGTACGCCTATAACTTAACAAACAGATGAACAGATAGAGTGGTTTTCACGTTTATAATTTTAGTTTGGATCTTAGGTCGCTTCAAGCTTCTTTTTAAGGCGGCCATTTTTGTGGCCCGTGTGCGGCGGTGCCACCACAAAAAAACGCTTGAAGCCGCTTCAAGCTTCTCCGGCCACAAGCTGTCGCGCGCTGCAGCTGTTTTTTTTTGTGGCCGAGTCTAGCGTTTTTTTTGGGGCGGCGTTTTTTGAGTCTCGTATGCGGGGACAGTAACGAAATTACTGCAGTCTTCTAACGTCCTATTTCTGCCGTGTTATCATAGAGAGATAAGTTTGACACGCATAATCTCTCCTGACACGACGCGCTTATGAAAACAGACCGTACTATTTTATGGCAGACGATAGCACGGCTGTAGTTCGACGTATGCCTAAGTTGCTAAAGTATCAATCATTTATTTATTTACTAGTTTTTGCCATCTTTTTTTTAGTGGGAAAATACCCAATTACTTCTCCCGCTTTTGGACGGAGTGAGAGAATTCCACTCAGACGCACACAGGCGGATTTTTTAAAATTCCTGGCCAAAACCCCAATGTACGAAGTCGGTCATAATAGTCACGTGACGTAATTTTTTGAAACTTAATGATTTCTTGCATCCAATGACAGCTCGCATAATATTTTAAACGAACGTTTTCATGACTACCCACTATTGCAAAGTATAGACTTCTAAACAAAAACTGAATGTTGCTTAAAATTGAGTTTATTGAAAAAATATATTGTCGTATTTCGAACGTGTTAAGTGTAACTTTTACCATGGATTGTGAAGCTGGAGGTATGTATCTAAGTATTCAAATTAAATTCACTATTGTTTTTAGTTTGTTTGTTTACAAAAATAATTAAAATAATTTGCAATATAAATTTTACGTAATGATTGCTTTTGGTATGCTCTAAAGTTGCAAATTCATTAGAATCAGACTATCTTGTAAAGATTATAATAAAGATATACATCTTAGCTGGCTATGGGTGTTAATTTTAGTTGCTAATATGTGCTACTCTGCTTTTCGTTGGACAATTAGCAATGTGAAGTAAGAAACACGAAAAATGTTTTATTTTATTTCTTCTTTATTTTTAGGTTCATCTTCTCAGAATGTCGTCATATGTCGTCAACAATTAGTTGAATATTATAGGAACTGCAATTTGAAAGATAATAATGAAAAATTTAAAAATCTTGTATATAAAGTAAAAAGTTTTTTAGGTGATGATTTAACAGATTTTAGAAAAACTGAAGACTTACGTGCACTACTAGATCTTTCCGTACGTAAGTCTTCAGTTTTTCTGCGTTTTGATCGATCACTGCTCTCAGAGAAATTTTTAGAAAGTCTTCCACCAACTTGCTTAGAAACATGTTTCTTAACAACAAAACAGATACCATTATTAAGCCAAATAAATTCTTTTTTATTAATTCATGAATCCCCAAGCGACCACCGGTGGCCGCGCATCTATTGTCTTACTATTGTGTCTCTAATTGACGGTATCTGAAGGGTTAAAATAGGCATTGTTTCTTTTAGCAGAAGTCCACTTCTGCTTATATTCGAATATGAACTTAGATAATATTTGTTTTGCTCCATCTGTTAAATCATCCTCAACACCTAAAAAACTTTTTACTTTATATACAAGGTTTTTAAATTTTTCATTATTACCTTTCAAACTGCAGTTCCTATAATATTCAACTAATTGTTGACGACATATGACGACATTCTGAGAAGATGAACCTAAAAATAAAGAAGAAATAAAATAAAACATTTTTCGTGTTTCTTACTTCACATTGCTAATTGTCCAACGAAAAGCAGAGTAGCACATATTAGCAACTAAAATTAACACCCATAGCCAGCTAAGATGTATATCTTTATTATAATCTTTACAAGATAGTCTGATTCTAATGAATTTGCAACTTTAGAGCATACCAAAAGCAATCATTACGTAAAATTTATATTGCAAATTACTTTAATTATTTTTGTAAACAAACAAACTAAAAACAATAGTGAATTTAATTTGAATACTTAGATACATACCTCCAGCTTCACATTCCATGGTAAAAGTTACACTTAACACGTTCGAAATACGACAATATATTTTTTCAATAAACTCAATTTTAAGCAACATTCAGTTTTTGTTTAGAAGTCTATACTTTGCAATAGTGGGTAGTCATGAAAACGTTCGTTTAAAATATTATGCGTGCTGTCATTGGATGCAAGGAATCATTAAGTTTCAAAAAATTACGTCACGTGACTATTATGACCGACTTCGTACATTGGGGTTTTGGCCAGGAATTTTAAAAAATCCGCCTGTGTGAGACGGTGCGTGAATTCCACGCGCGCCTCAAGATGTCAGCAATACGTAAGTGCCCAGCAGAGCCAAAGCCTAATGGGGACTTCTAAAAGGAACACCCGGGGCCTTAGAACGCACGGCAAGAAAGAAACATAGGAGTGGATTTAGTCAGTAAAAGTCTGACTCGCCCTCTTTTCCTCCCTAGAGCGGAAGAAGTTAACTTACGATTCCCTAACCGGCTTCGTCTATCTTACTGATATCTCTTTGAGACGCAACCGGGACTTGATCCTTCCTTACAGTACAGACGGAAGACGAGCTACCCATTGCTCGCCGTCCGCAAGCTCACGCTTACAGGATAATTGGAGGAATCAGAGGCCAACGCCAAAATATATGTAGATATTCCGCATTATACTCGTATTCCAAATTCCACAAGCGTGCATCGATTTCGTTACTCTCTCTTTTCAATTAATTGATAATTTTATCGATGCAACGCAATTAACTGAATTAACCTTATCCTCGTTTTAATTTTATCTGTGTTTGGCTTACGATTTTATTCACACATCACAGTTGTCGGCATTCTCTTTACTTCTGTGACCCTCAGTTCTGTTGCAAGATTACGAGAAAGCACCCGTGGATCTTGTATCCAGGCACCCATTTTTTTTTGTCTTTGGGAAAATCATCTAATGACAACCCTCGCTCTTGGGCGGAGCGGGAGATAGTGTCAGATTTTTACTGATTAAAAGCCCATCCCGTTCCTTCTAGCCTTCATACCGGGGCTCGAGCTCTCTTTCGGATAACCCTGGCCCCAGTACGCTTCGACCCGGCTGGGCCCACCTGGACAAACCCTTGAGGCGCGCGGGAACAGTGCGCGCCGTCGACGTCTTGGGCTCGGTCCGGAGTTCCGGACAGTCACCGGACGGGCGGCCGGACAGCGAGCCAGTGTCCAGGCACCCATTAAATTCAATGAAACGTTAAACATTTATTTCGAAAACATATTTATGTCGTTAATAACTTCTTTGTGTTGAAAAATTAATGGTCAATATAATATAAGTGATAATTAAACTTCAACGGGTATAATGGAAGCTGTCGATGCCCCATTACGGCTAGTTGTCCATGATTGATGTCCGACCAATGTCCCACGGTATTAATTTCCCTCAACCAACTGATTCAATTCAAAGAAACTGTTGAAATCATTCATTTTTAAACTTTATATTTACGTTACTAAGGTACAAAGTTGAATGTAGCGTGGTCTTACCTAGTTAACCCATGTTTAAATGGAATTTTTCAAGTATTTTAAAAATATTTTTCTGTATAGTACTTAACTGTAAGTGGAATGTAGTGGGAACTTTAAGTGTAAATGCGTAAATTGTTATTGATATGGATTTTCGAAACTTCATCTTAAAGTTAACGGTTCATGCTTGTTAAGACTGTAATGATAATGTGCGAAGTATAATTAATTGATGATTTATTATAGTGGACATCAGCCACTGCTTTGTTATTTCCCCGATAATAATTTACAACAACAAAATCAACAGCTCGGTGACAAAAACTTTTATTCCTATGGCAACACTAACAAGCATGACGAAACGTAACTGTCAAAGTGTAAAACGTTTAGCTACTAATGTGACTAACGAACGCTAAAATCTGTTCTAAGAAAGAAGCTACAGGTTTTAAACCTGACCTACTAAGCCGAAAAATAAATACAACACACCCAAAATCCCCTCATGTCAGACTTATAACACGTATTATGGTGTATGATGTGTACAAAACAGATATTTCAAATCGTGCGTGCATTGTTTGTGCGAAAACACTGTCTCGTTTGCAACTTCGTCACGCAATTTTCCCCCTTTTGCGTAAAAATAACGGAGCATGCGACGTGTGGTACCGGTGTTGCCATACTTCCCATCGTACACGTCATCACAGTGACGTGTTACCCGTTCATATAAAAATTTACGACTGTACCTCACATGTTAATATGTCTGCTGATGGCGTTGCCTTGTATAAAAGGGAAGGTATTTTGTGTATCGCTAACAACCGTACTGAACGGGGATGTTCGTGTTTCACCGTTTTGTTTGTTGCGTCGACTAGCTGACTTGAATTTCGAACCGTTTTATTTTGTGCCAGTATTAGAAATTGGCAACTTTTTTATAGGAGCTTCTTTCAAAATATTTACGACTTGGATACTTGGTGTTTAATCCATAAGGCAGAAATTGGCACAAGAAATCGTATTTGGCATGAAAAGGCGACTTGACATGATTGGAAAAAGGTTTGCGAATTTTCAGCTGACAAGTTCGGTTTTAAGCCAAGTTGCAGAACGAAAAGTTGGTTAAAGTTTAGAGAAAAGTCTATGCATTTTAAAAGCAAGATATCGTCGGTTTACTGTTGGAGAGTAAGTTTAAAACAGCCATGAAAAGGAATAGGCTATTGTTGCGCAAGTTGGTTGACGATAACAGTCGTCAATATCTTTACATAGTTTAATTTTATCTTAACTCATTTGCAATATTTCAAAGATATTGGCTTGCCTCTTCGACAACTTGCTCCAAATTCTTCTTTCCAACTTCAAACCAAACATGCTGGTACAAATGAAACTGCGAGCTGAGCGAAAAAGATGAATGAAAACATCAATCAAGAGCGTACCTAGTTCAACCGAGGTGCACCGCTATCGCCATTGAATGGAATTGGAACCGAACGACTTGTGAATTGAACGTGATTGAAGCCAGATGAACCGAGATCATTACGTACTGTTGGTCTAGTGCGGTGTGCTGCATTGATACAGTTTGATTGGTCGTCGCTTTGTGATACTCACTGTGGAATTCAGATACTGAAAACTGTATTATCTGTTATGTAGACGGCTCCCCTATCTATCGTTACTGTCATTTCTTAGGAATACTGATAATTGAAATCTATTTCACAATAATTCAAATTTATCATTTCATCTGTGGTTTATGAAATCTTTCGTCATTCCATAGATTCGGTCTTTGTTGGTACCATTTCTGTAGATATCAGATATACAAAAACAAAATGTCCATGATTTTATGGAAAGCGAAACCATATTCATTTGTAAACTTTTTTCCAGATTAAAAGAAACGCTTTCGTCGGATTAACTACAAACACCTCTGCAACAGAATAAAACCTCGCTTCAGCCATTAAGAGGCCTTATAATGCCTGTCACGTCGTCCTATGCTTCAAGTATAACAGTACTTCAACACAAGTTTCTACTATAAATAAGGCTTTTACGACCAATGCTCACTTGGTCTGAGGGTCCTGAGGCGTCTGCGCGTCGTCCATACTCTGTATTCTCGCTTCCGCATCTCGCATTATCGAGAGAGCTTTACCAAAACGGTGTTAGCATTCTCGCAGCGGTGTTTTTGTGGTTGTCTGTAGGTGCACTTATAATGTGCCATGCATTATGTATGTTTTGTCCGTTTGTTACTTGACACTGTGAGAATTGAACGCGATTATTGTGCGGAGATTGTCGCTGGTTAATATGGTTGGCTGGTTTTATTGTTTTAGATATAAATTGGGTGTTTGTTTTTGGAATGAGGATTTCATATTTTTCTTGTTGTTTATGGCCTACCATAAATATAGATTAATGGCGGTAAGTAAACCCTACCGTGATCTAGGTGTTTTAATTTCGCATTGGTTTCTCAATTAATATGTACTATACCTACTCGTTTGAAAGAATGACTAGTTTTTATAGTCAGCAAGTTAGCTGTCTGCCTAAATGAATCCAGATCGACTTGATTGTATTAGTACGACTGAATGATATTCAGACTCTTTCAGCGTTTGGCCTGGTTCTCAATATATTAATTGTAGAACTGTCTACAACGAGTGAATAGATACCTACATATATGAAGTTTCTTTGACTAGATACCCAGACTCAAGTAGACTCGAACAATTTAATCTATTGTACAAGCGAAAGTCCTATGCCATACGTATAGTCGATCTTGTGAATTAGTGCTTTTGGGGACAAGACCTATAAAAGCGACCCAAGACACAAGCGTTCTCTGTTTGTTCGCATAAAAAAGAAAGAGATTCACGATAATATAACGTTATTTATTGCGAAATATTGCATTCGACATAAGAATAATAGAGAAAAATAAAATGCATATATATTTCGCAGGGAAATGAGGAAATCAGAGATTTCACGAAATCCCTAGGGGTATCACGAAATCCCGGTAGATATCGAATATTCTTGTTTATTACGTCTTCTTACTAAAAGTATCTAGTGATATGACAAAATGCTAAGTTCGTGTTGTGTGAAATCCCTGATATCCTCATTTCCCTGCGACATATATATTATTTTAAATCAAGTGCTTCTACATTAACAGATATTTTTTCGGCAGCCAAGTACATCTATATATATAAAAATGACCCCCGTTTTCCGTTGTCACGACTTGGCATGAAAACGGCTTGACCGATTTGGCTGATTTTTTTTTTGTTGTGATTGTTATTGTGAGGAGAAGGTTCTTATGGAAAAAAAAATTAGGGTAGAGTAGGGTAGAGTAGGGTAGAGTAGGGTAGAGTAGGGTAGAGTAGGGTAGAGTAGGGTAGAGTAGGGTAGAGTAGGGTAGAGTAGGGTAGAGTAGGGTAGAGTAGGGTAGAGTAGGGTAGAGTAGGGTAGAGTAGGATAGAGTAGGGTAGTGTAGGGTAGAGTAGGATAGAGTAGGGTAGAGTAGGGTAGGGTAGGGTAGAGTAGGGTAGGGTAGGGTAGAGTAGGGTAGAGTAGGGTAGAGTAGAGTAGGGTAGAGTAGGGTAGAGTAGGGCAGAGTTGGGTATAGTAGTGAGGAGTAGAGACGAGCGGGAGCGAAGCCGCGCGGGCAAAAGCTAGTACTTAAATAAATTTGGCCACTTTTTTGGACTATTCGTGAAGCTATTTAGGTAGGTATCTCTTCTACTTAAAGACCAACTGATGCGAGGCGGTTAACAAAGCTGGGCGTGCTCATCGGCTGATTGACTGACTGACTGACTGACTGTAACTGGCTTCACAGAATGAAACGTGGCCAATGAGCAACTTTGCCTTTTTGGCACAGCCGTGAGGTGCACAATTGCACATGATGATATTGTATTTTTTAATGATTGTTACTTTTTTTTGTGTACGTGGTGACTGTCGCTAAATAAATAATTAACTTTTTTCTTTACGTCGAATGCATGAATCAAATGCATTGATTATGTGATTCAGTTTCCAAGTTTGTTTTCTAAAGATGAAAGGACTATGAATAACTGTTCTTTCTAGATCGTTTTCATAAAATTTTCGAGCTTTTTCTACTTAAAATTTTGCGTTCTACTTTGTATTTTCTAAGGCGCTGGTAAAAAAGTTGACCGAAAGAAAATAAAGCGTATTTTGCGGTTTGCCAGAAAACTTTATCTAGGGCATTCGCCGACTGTTACTGAAATAGAATTTCTTCTATATACTAACTTTCCACCCGTATAAGTTCTTACCACGATGCGAAAGAACTATGTATGTGGGCCAAACTGGGTTACTGGGCGGTATCTCTACAGAGTGTTTATTGTTAAAGCCGTGGCACATTTTCAGAGCCCGCATACATCAATTAACTTTCAATAAAATAGCGATATATGAGCTGTCGATGCTTCTCAAACTTTAGCAGATCATATTTCCAATTCTTGTTTTGAGTTTTTAACCAACATAAAATAAGGAGGAGGATCTAATTTCATAGGAATCTTTATTTGTATATTCCCTGATTACCCAGAGGTCAGGACCGATTTGGATTATTTTTGAAAGGATACGTTTAAAAGGTAGGCTTCCTAGGTTGTCCCATGATCATCAGGTCAGGATCTGATGATGATGGAGGGGACTCTTTATTAGATTTTATAACTTGTAATGGTTAATTCTATAGACACCTTATTGTAGAACTTCGAAAGTATTTAGGTTTAGCTGAGGGTACCCCTACAACCAAAAAGTGTAAAATAAAAAACTTTTTGTTAACTACAAACAAGTTCCAAAAAAAAAGTTGAATTACCAAACTGGAAACACCGACTTCAGAAATCAAATTGTTGTATTGAAATTGGTTGTATTTTTGTCTATAGCTATCTTTAAGGAGTTTTATCGGCTATGGCCTATTTGGTTCGTCTCAGATCGTAATGGTGTGCCTTGTAACTGGTAAAAGGGGACATGCATAATTTACTTTAAGGATTTGGGGTAGTCAAAAGGGCAAGAGACCCAAGAAGCCAGACTTGAATAACTTAATTCAGATTTTCTCAACCAAGTTTCGTTTAGCATAATAGAATTATTGTTAGCGTAAAAAGACCCAAAAAGCCTAACAGATAGACTAATAAGCATATTTTGTAATCAGACTTATAATGTTCCCACTGCTTGCACTCAGCACTCCTCTCTAGGACAGGGAATGGGCCGTACCGGCCGTAATACGCCATGCGGGCCCAGTGCGGATTGGTGGATGTCACATCTTCGAGTTTTTGGGTCCAGAACATGCCGATTTCATCACGATGTTTTCCATCACCATTTTGGTATGAAATAAATTACATAAGGTAATGCGTCTAGCTGGGTTTGCACGCACCTGTGATCTATAGCTCGTAAGTCGGGTTTATTTTTATTTTATTGTATACTATTCGGCCACCAACGCTTTCAGACAGATAAAATAGATTAGTAAAGTCTACGAAAATATTGATGATACGATATTTTTTAAAGTCACATATGACAATGTGACTTTATCGAATCAGTTCATGGCTTCTCCTGTCAAATTAGCCACCATTATCTTGTACATCGTGTCAATTTATCCAATTACAACAGAACATGTTTTACCGAACAACATTAAATCTAGATACATGCGCGTTTGCGATTTTGATGTCGATTGTGACTGGCCTAGAACTAGTAACGAATTTCTTTTTATATTGTTGATAGGTTTGCGCTTGACCGCTATCTCACCTGATGGAAAGCGACGATGTGGTCGACGATGGAATACGCTTACCTAGAACCTATTCACTCTTGACTTAAAGATTCCCGGGTTGTAGCCATCAGGAAACATAGACTCCAGCAGGGAATTCTTTAGCTGTACGCACAATGAATGTGTTCTCAAAACATTTTGTGCGTATAGGGTTGTCTACCATGTACCGGTGGCGCCTCGGAAGTAACGTAATAAATAAATATCTAATTAATACAGCTAATATATCTGCATTATCGTCTTGCGGCCAGCGAATCGGTTACGGTGCCAGTAGCTTCTCATGTTTCTCGTAAAGAACGCTCCATCTATAACTCCTGTCCGACTGATTTCAACCCGTTTCCTTCACTTGACAGAACACAACTTTCTCGAACGATTAACATCTAATACATGCTGGTTTTCTTTAATTAATGGTTTCTGCAAGTGTCTATCGCTGTTTTTGTAAAATGCAGTACTTCATTTGTTATTTACTCACCTGTTTTGGACTGGATTCTTTCGAGTTTAGAACATTTTTCAAATTGTAAATGTTTTTTTTTTCAAATTCCTGATTTTGATTGTGCTTTAGTGGTATGCGAAACAGAGTATTAAGTCCCGCAAACTTCCGTCGAAAAAGGAGGATCCTCCGACTAGACGTGTGTTGTGTCTGGTCCAGGCAACTGCCCGATAGTAGAATTTGAGCTGTTGTTTATGTTCATATAGGATTTTGAATTTTAATTTCTAAGTGGCGATATAGATGTCGCTACTATGCTGTCTCGTAATAGTATTGATGCTGGTGAAAGATATGGTTTTATGGTAAGAAATTCAATTCACTACACATATCATTTGAGTGATTATAGATGCTCAAATCCTCACACTAATAAATTCTGAATTCATTTCCACCAAGTCGTAAAACTGACGTTACTTTAGCCTTACTACCATTAAACATCGTCTAGATTTGTGTCTGATTCTGTACCGCTGTATGTATCAGTAATATTAGCGTTAATATTTCAATTAGCTTCCTAGAATCGTGTCGTTTAATTACTAGTTTTATGTCTTTATAGTTTTTCATGGCTCTCAATGATAGATGTTTGTAAGCATTAAAATGTCTGGAAGTTATAGTTAATGTTTCCTGTGAATTTGCGAAGACTGTTGTGAGACATATACCTTTAGATGATGGAACGGTTCTTTGCTTTGATGTTAATAAATGATCACTTTGAACTGTTATAACTTTGGATTAACTTGGGATTACATGAAGTTTATCATCATCATCATCTTTTCAACCGAAAGACATCCCCAGTTAAATATAGGCATCCTTCAACTAACTACAAAAATAAAGATTATGTTTAAGGCTTATTATTTCTATTCCGTAGTATCCAATACATTTCTTTGGATTTTGTATTTTCACTAATATCGCTGTCTCTCTGTATGAGTCACAATAGATCTTTTAGGTCGCAGTGACTACATCTCCTACACTACGGGAGATGCATAGCCCCTTATCTTCAAAAAAACATCGCTGTTATCTCTGTAAATCTTAAGTCGATTCGAATTTAACACTCCTCAAAGTGTGCAGGACATCTAATCTAATGACAGCGTTAGTGGACGATATTGTCGTGGCTGTATCACTCTCTGCCTCATCGACACGCTAAGGTAAAGAACTTCTGCTGTTTTTTTTTACAGGTAATTCTTTAAAAAAATCTTATCTGAATAGGTACTGCAACACTCCTGTGCTAGGATCTTACCATCATCATCTTTCTGCCCTTGTCTCGTTATTTGAGGTCGGCGCAACACGTTTTTTTCTTCCATTCTGTCCTGTCACTCGTCATGCTATCACTATCTCCCTTTTCTTTCTTATCACTCTTCAAACAATCCATCCATCTTTTCTTTGGCCTACCTCTCTCCATCCATCCATGCTAGGATCATAACATTGCTTTCAAATCACTACGTCTTAGAAACTGACATACACCCGGTATTAACAGTTTAGCTTTATGCCTTTCGTTAGAATTTTAAGAGGACCTTAATCTCAAGTGCCTCTTGACTTTAGTCTCAACTGAAGTATGTCGTTCAAGTAGGGACCTAGTGTGCTCAATCTATTCAATTCATGATTGATTCTCATCATTCTTCGAATATAGCCGGAGTTTGTTTCCTGATAGCTGCTCTATAACCTTAGGGTCTTTAAGTCAAGAGTGAATAGGTTACTGCTAGGCAAGTGTCAGGTCATCGTCGACCACATCGTCGCTTACCATCAAGTGACCACTGTGGTCAACGAGGATCATATTACCCAGGCACTAGGTCGTGGAAGCCAGATAGCCCTTATAATTTGAAACTAGATATTAGACTTACAAACCAAACACTAATTGCAGAAGCACCATCAAGATTTATTGAATGCTTTACGACAGACATGTTCTCTCAAAGTTTGAGAGCCGTTGCGTTATCGAGTGCTCGATCGGAATGATTGATCAACTCACGCGCAGCCGCCAGTGTGGTCCTACCGTGACGCAATACTTCACGGAGATGGGAATGTTGCCAGCTGATGCTGCTTCAATTCTAATGATCTGTTGTGATTTTTACGACGTCGGTGAATGCTTTAATCACGATTTTGCATCTGTATTTTGCGAGTTGCCAGATAAAAAAAAATTAAGTACTACTTTCTTGTAGTGTTACTTGTTGTAGTGTCTTGTGTGTGTCTTGTACTTGTAGTGCTACTTACCTTTTTTAACTTGTGTGTCTTAGCCTTTCAATCGTGATAATAAGAGACACAATAGTAAGACAATGGGTGTGCGACTTGTTCCGTGTTCGATTGAGGTTTAATGAATTAATGATGATTTCAATTCACTTTAAATATTGATTACTTCGATACTGTTTTAATAATAGAAATTAATTCAATTACTTTTCCCGCCAAGGGTGGAGCCGGAGGGCGTGTCAGACTTTTGCTGACTAAAACCAGACTTATGTTCCTTCTTTGCCTTTTTTTCCCGGGACCCCGGGATTCCTTTTCGGTAGTTAACCCATGGCCCCAGTTGGCTTCGGCCATGCTGGGCGTATGGTTAGCTGGCATCTCTTGGTGCGCGTAGAATAATATGTGCCGTCAACGAGTCGAGCTCGGTCCGGACGGTTACCGGACGGTCTCGGACGGCGAGATACCCATTGCTCGTCGTAAGTTAAAGTGTTGGCAAATAAAATATAATATTTGTTTAGAAAAAAAGAGAATAATCCACTTGAGACACCCCCACTATATTCCCGAACAATTTATTTCTTTCCGCTTGTCGTCATAAAAAACTTTGTACGTATCATAGACGTTCGATAACTTTCCTTCTATTTCAATAAAACGCTCCGTCAATAGAGTTGCGAGGCGTTTTAGTTACATAACAACTTTAGAGTAGTCCTTCCCGAAATGACTCGCACGCACTCCACGTCATTTCTTTTAGAGATCGTTAAGTGTTGTTTTTTAAATAGGTTGGTCAAGTCTGGATTAAAATTGGGGCAGATGTCAAAATAAACAAGCTTTTAATGAAAATAATTTTTTCATAGTAAGCTTTTCTAGCTCGGTATACATAAATATAATTAAAACTCGTTAGGACGAATCATACGAGCCCAAACTCGATGGGGTTGTGTCGTTTAACTACGAAGTTCCTATAGCCTTCCAGTTCCATCAACGGATCAGCTCCATGTCATAATAATTTTGCATTGTCAGCTGATTTACATATGCATGCAAAATTTCAGCTTAATCGGTATCCAAGAAGTGGGTCAAATTTAATTTACAAGATTTGATGACAGACAAACATCGGGACAGGTGAAACTAAAATCTTGCAAACGTTCCCGCAGCCTTAGATGGCATCGGCCCTAGTGTGATTTGAACGTTTTATCACACTCGGTATGGTGATGCGAATGATGTAATAATGTAAATTTTCGGTAATTAATAATGATTTAATCAGGCGCTAAACGGGACGCGTCTACCCCTGAAATCCAGGACGTCCCGCGCAAATCGCACCTTTTATTTTGTTTTTATTTTCGTTGGCAAAATCATCCAATGACAACCTCTTGGGTGGAGCGGGAGATAGTGTCAGACTCTTACTGACTAAAAACCCACCCCGTTCCTTCTAGTCTCTTCATACCGGGGCTTGAGCTTCCTTTCGGATAACCCTGGCTCCAGTAGACTTCGACCCAGCTGGGCCCCTGCTGTCAGCCCCTGCTAAAGTCAAAGTCAAAGTCAAAATATTTTATTTCACATAGGCCTACAAGGGCACTTATAAAACGTCAGAAGCTAGTGCACGGTTCCAAATTGGTCGTTTCCTATGGAGAAGAACCGGCAAGAAACTTCATGGTTACTCTTTTAAAAAATGTGTAAAAAATCGGGACGTCCCGCGCAAATCGCACCTGGCAACACTATTTGTAAACGATGTTTTATTCGATTTATGTGCACGCCGCGTTCCCTTTATATACTTAAATGGCCGTAGTTTCAAAGAAACTATTTACATGTGTGTGCGGTCAAGGGTCCAGAGTTCCCCATCTGTTAGTTATTCTGGGCCCGAACAAACCACAACTGTTATTAACTTTATAAGTTGAACGCTTATTTGATGTCATTATGTAGGTTTACTTGTGTGATATTGAAAAGGGGAGCGTTCCGATTTAATCGATGATAGAAATTCAAGTGCGGTAGGATTGAATTTCGATTATAGTAAATAACTAGCTTTTGGCCGCGGCTTCGCCCGTGTACATAAATATTGCCTATGGCACTCTGGAATAAAGCAGCTATCTATAGGTGAAAATATTTAGCAATCGGGCCAGTACTTTCAGAGATTACCTTCTACAAACAAAACACAAAAAAACTTTATTATATTAACCTTTCGAATACCGTAATTAGAAACACAATAGAAAAACAATGAGAGAGCGAACGCGTTTGCTTAGGGCTTAATGAATAAAGTATAGAAAAAAAAAATAACTGCTATCATGCTTCTGTAGTGCCTTAGGTAAGTTTGCAGAAGCTCAGACTGACAGTTTCGCTGCGGTTAGGGGCAAGCGAGCAGCATCCTTGTTGCGCAGAGCGCGTGCCAGTACCAACAGCCACGGGCCACCTGAGTGTCATTTCCAGTAAACTGGATTGTCTTATTATATGATTCACATGTTCCTCTAAATGCTGTGAATGCTGTTTACTAAGATAGTTGTTAAGTATTTTTGTTACTAACATTTTGGTGTATTTAATTATTTATATGTGTTTACTAATATAGTTTTATATTATGATACTAACAAATTCGTATATTTATGGAACTTAATTCTGAAATAAAAAGACATCATCATCATCATCATTTCAGCCGAAAGACGTCCACTGTTGGACATAGGCCTCCCCCAAGTACCGCCACAATGAACGGTCCTGTGGGTCTCGCATCCATCGGATTCCCGCAACCCTTACCAGGTCATCCACCCACCTTGTAGGAGGCCTTCCATAAAAAGACATAAAATGATTATTTCATTATGTCTGGTTCACTGTTTTGTACTCAGACATTGTACCGGCAACGAAGCAGTCAAAAACTGCTAACAATTTTACACATTTCCGATTAAAGTTTCCGA
Organism: Mythimna lalbum; assembly: GCA_949319445.1. Classification (NCBI taxonomy): domain Eukaryota; kingdom Metazoa; phylum Arthropoda; class Insecta; order Lepidoptera; family Noctuidae; genus Mythimna; species Mythimna lalbum. The sequence continues at coordinate 6,492,537 of OX439352.1, read as the reverse complement.
CCGTTCAAAAAGCTGTACCCAGCGAAATTATTAAACAACACAACTTTTATGGAAAAAAGAATACCTTGTCACCGTCGATTCAATTTCGGGGAATAAGCTGCACTACAAAATGGTTTTGTGCGAAAATTGTAAAATTCGATGCGTGACACTACACAGGAGTCACGTTGTGATACTGGGAAAAAAGTGTTGTTGGAGTGGGCCGTTCGGTGTTGCCAGATTTACTGGCTGATAGTTTCCCAGTAGTGCCAGTGACGGTGGCGGGATTAGTTCAACGGTCGTCTGTCGTTGTTCGATTGAATCGCGCTCGAATTTGTTGCTTTAAATCTTGTCGAAGCGTGGAGTTGTGATCTTTTCAGATGTTAGCCAAATTAGTTTTGGTTTTTTATTAGCTGCAAGTTAATAGTTGCCTTTTAACTATTTTTGGAAGTTTTTATTTCTGCCGAGTGGAGCGTTCTTGAGACAAGCGGTGCAGTTAATTAAGCCGTTTGTTTTTAATAAACCAACGAATATAGGTAGTTTTAGGTTTAAAGATATTTATTTCTCCAAAAAGATTCAGTCACTTGAACTATTTTCCTTAGACTAAATTAATTAAAGTTTCAAATAAAGAAACCCTAATTAAAATTCTTCAAACAAATTAATGTCGTCTCAAACAATTACATTTCACAAAAATACACGAAACAAATGATAGTAACACAAAAAGATTGTCACAGTCTATTTAACATTAAAGTTCGTTACAAAAAGGGAGCTCGAGGCAAATTTAAATTTATTATTCCATCGTAATTTATCCAGTCTCCGTCTAGACTAGCTAATGCGTGTGTATTCAGCGGACAAAGAGTTACCCCTGAGTTAATAAGGAACCTGTACCGCGCAGCGTGACCTACACACAAAGGGAAGTTTACTCTATGAATGACGTCATAGGTACGGTACGCTGCTCATTGTTGCCAGCGTAAAAATATATTCTCAGTAGGGTTGGCAATTTTTTTTTTTACAAGAAATTAAGTATTTTTTTATTTGAGAACCATATTAAACAGTATTTTAGAAAAATTATCAGTACTTGTACTACTTTGACTTTATAATACATACTTTTCTTACACAACTTATTAATTTACAATCTTATTAAAAAACTTCATACTCTTCACCACAATAGAAAACTAAAATTAAAATGAAGGAGGAGATAATTCGATTATTTCTTAAACTCAATTAAAAAAATTGTGTGAGTGCCTAAATCTAACACTTACGAGTATAATGTTAAGAATTTTGATGTTGAAAACAGTATTTTCTATACTTTATTTTTGTTCAACAGTAAAGAGTATAATGTAGCGAAAAAAAACCTTTTTATAAAAAAAATAAACGACATCACAAAAAAATTGAATTGAATTAGAGGAGTTCCCTTGATTTCGCCAAGATTTCATCATCAGATCCCAACTTGGACTATGGTATTATTTGGGAAGTATACCCTTTCCAACAAAAATTTTTTTTTTCAAATCGGTTGGCAAGCGACGAAGTTATGCGCGAACAAACATTAAAAAAAAAACATCCGAATTGAGAACCTCCTCCTTTTTTAGAAGTCGGTTAAAACAGTATACTTAATACGGTTTTTAACAGTATAGTTGGCAACCCTAATTCCCGTAACCAGAGCGGAAAATATCATTATTATTTTTGTTTATTGCATTTTTGTTTCGCCCAGGGAATGATGGGAAGGGACAGTCCGTTTTGGAATCTTTTTCGCCTAATTCCCTTTTTTTTCTATTAAATTTTATTAGGCAAGTAATTTTCTTGATATCTTCATGCAATATTCATTTTGTGTTTTTCTCTTTGAAAAATATTTTAACGTTGTTTTTATCTGCGACGTTACATTAAACTTGATATTATTCCTATATTAAATATGGGACCGAGTGGCATACTTCTTAAAGATCTTTAATATTCATCATACAATACAGTAAATAAATATTCGAAACAGAATATATTATAAGGGTTTTCTGAAGAATTTAATATGTTGTTTGAGTACTTTTATAGAGAGAATAAAAACATCTGATCAAACAAATATCACACATAACTCAAGCACTTTAACCGTCGATCAAGAAATTTTATAAAATAATATTTAAAGGCATGTTAATCTGTTTAAATAAATCTATGCTAAGTATACTTTATCTGTTAACGTGTGAAGCTACCATATATTTTGGCTTTTTAAAACATGATTTATAAATCGTTAAGTATCGATAACTGTTTAATATGAAATAGTTATTACCATTCGTGCGTCGTCACATCGTGTTAAGGGTTAGGCACTCCAGAAGCATTGAGCATTCGAGCATTTCTATTGTTAAGGAAGGTTTCAATTGAAAAGGGTCGGAGGAAGGAGAATTTTTCGGCTCAGCAAAAAGCACACAGCAAAGGAGAACATTCAGATATTTTTGTATTTTGAAACTCATGTTGCACTCAGAAGTATAACTTGTCAAGCGAAAAAATATCGTTTGTTTTTTATACACATGAGTACCAAATGTTCGACGCTTAAATGATCTTTTTTTCTAAGATTCACTAGAATGCTCGTTACTCCTTTTTTGTTTTAAGTGAGATGCCCTTATAAATAAAATATGTGGTCCCGTGACAGACGTCCTGTCCCTGACCTCCTCAAATAATCCATAAATCGGTCCAGAAGTTTAAGAGGAGTTAGGTGACAAACACATGTACAAAATAAATTATATGTATAAAGACTAGCGTTCCCGGCAGAAGTTCTCCTGCCCGAAGGTTTATCGTAAAAGAAAATTGAGACCCTGTTTGCAGCCTTATCTACCGGGTATTTGGGGTCCAAACCGTGCAGGGACTCATTCAAATATATATATAAACACAAAATATCATTCAAATTGGTCAAGCCGTTTAGGAGGAGTTAGGTGACGAACATACGTACAGAAGAACTATTTAAATAAAGATAGATAAAATGCTCAATGCTTATAATAAGCGAATGCTCAAGTGTAGGTATCATCGCCTTAACACGTCGGTTTGTCATTATACCCCACGCTCATGTTACTGCAAGTGTGGTCTGAGGTTTAAACAGATATTTATTTTTTTATTACGTATTTTTAATATGTGTTTTGAAATCAATACTTGTGTGTTTAGTTTTTTAATGCGATGGAGTTGGTTTACTTGGTGTGTAATTTAGGGATCCTTTAGAAAGTGGAGATTAAATCGCTAAAATAACTAAATGAACGGTCCTGTGAGTGGATTCCCGCAATCTTTACCAGGTCATCGGTCCACCTTGTAGGAGGCCTTCCAACGCTGCGTCTTTCGGTTAACGTTGTTACATTAAATGTCGTAACTAGTAATATTAAAACTTTCAATCGTGGTAATTAGAGACACAATAGTTAACTAATTAAGACACCGCATTATAATTTAAGAGACCTAGCCCTAGACGAATGGCGTTGCACCACCGGTAAATGGTGGATATCCTACCTATGTGTACAAAACATGAGTGGAATTCCCTATTGTAGTATCTGTATCCTCATAGCTACAACCACAGAAAAGATGAAACAGGTAAGAAAGGAAATACTTTCCGACTTGTACTACAACGAGTGTTCCCGCTTGACTCCCACCCTTTAACTCCACTACAGGCAATAAAACAATACGAACGCGTATTACGCAATTAATAGACAACGCATACTTAGATCTCAAGTTTGCTATTGGTAGTTGCACTATGAGCATTGCTCTACTTTGTGGCACGCCTGGACAAGGTCATTCTAACCTCTATTATCTGGTCTGTGGCTACAACCTAGGGGTCTATATGTAAAAAGTGAATAGGATATCTATAAAAATATAAGAAGATACAATTTTTGAAATCTGTATTTTCATTAGCTCACTTTCTTACTCATTACATTAGGTAGATGATTTCTTATTATTTTATATTAAGCCTTATATCTCTTCGAACTTTTTCAATTTATTCGATCACTCATGACCATGAGTTATGATCACGACAGACACTAAATTAGGTTTATTTTTTCATATTAATATTTGCATATCTGCACAACCCAGAAAGCGATAAATCACATTTTTTACACACGAAAAAGGTATGCAATCATGAAGTTATCGCCATCTTTCTTAAGGTTCTTGCTCCCATTTAGTGCCGTAAAACAGTGGCTAATAGTGGGTAATAGTGGCTTTCTGAAGCCTACTCCTCGGTTATGGTTGGTTAATAAACTTGAACAAAAGAAATATAGTGTTTTATAAAACATTATCAACATATAATACGTACTAGCTTCTGCCCGCGACTTCGTCCGCGGAAAATTTCTTGTTTTAAAATAAGATTACACTCGATTAGACGATGCGCACGTTCAGCGCTAGATTCCTGAGCACGGGCCTGTGATGTTATGGCATTTTGCCTAGCGAGCCGCTGCGAGCGCTCAGCGCTAGTCTCCCTATCCCTTGTCTCAGAGACATGCTGCCTTAAATGAGATAGACGCTGCGCACGTTCAGCGCTAGATTCCCGAGCACGGGCCTGCGATGTTATGACATTTTGCCTACCAAGCCGCCGCGAGCGTTTAGCGCTAGTCTCCCTATCCCTTGTCTCAGAGACATGCTGCCTTAACTCAGATAGACGGTGCGCACGTTCAGCGCTAGTTCCTCGAGCACGGGCCCGCGATGTCCTCACATTTTGGCTAGCGAGGCGCTGTGAGCGCTCGGAGCTAGATTCTCTAGCGCGTGCTTGCGAAATATATTCTCTATTTCTCGAGAGGCGCTGCTCATTTTCAGGGGCAGATTCTTCCGTACGGCGTACTCGAGCGGCTCTTGTCTGTGATGTCTGCCGGGACAGTTGAGATTTCCTTTTAGACATGCTCTCAACAAACTACGCACAGACTTGAAAACAATTATGAACAAAAGGAGAGCGACTCGAACACCGTCCGCCTTTACAAAACAAAACAATCGTAATATCGAATAACTCGTATCGATTATTACGATAGAACGAAGTACGAAACTACGAACATACAAAAACGTACAACGAAATTACGATATTTTCGATTATGGCATTAAGTCCGCCTTTGTACAACTTTGTGCATAAAGATTTAAATAAATAAATAAATAAACAACAACCATACGAACGAAACAACCGAAACCAATAAGCAACTGACAGAAGAACTCCAACTAACGACAACGTGGGCATAATAATTCGAGAGGGTCATCAATCCACAGAAAGTCTTAACACCGCGATTCAGAAAAATTACGTAATTGCAGAACGCCATCTATGGGAAAAAAGGTGAAACGTTGGGCACGCCACAATTATGGCGGTAAGTCCCCTCTTTGAGGCGTGGCTGGAAAGGCCTCACGGCGTCCTTACCTTCCGTATGACACAGGTCCTCACCGAACATGGCAAGTTCGGGAGGTTCCTGCACCGAATTAAAGCGGAAGAGACGCCCGAGTGTCGCCACTGTGCGGAACGCCCGGAGGACACGGTGGAGCACACAGTCGAGGTGTGCCCTGCCTGGGCAGAGCATCGCCGTGCCCTCGTGGGGGCGATCGGCGGCGGACACCTCTCGCGGCGGGCTCTGGTTGAGGCCATGGTCCTTAGCGAGGAGGAATGGCAGGCGGTCGCCTCCTTCTGCGAAGCAGTAATGCTAGCAAAGGCGGAGGCAGACCGCATCAGGCAACGGCGCCCCCGCCGCCGCCGCCGGGATTCCGATCCCGATTTCCGGCCACCGTAGACGCGGGCTCGCGGACGGCGAGCCATGGGTAGCTTGCTGTCCGATCGTCCGGTAATGGACCGAGCCCAAGACGTCAACGGCGCGCACTGTTCCCGCGCGCCTCAAGAAGTTGTCAGCAACAGCAGAGGCCCAGCTGGGTCGAAGCCTACCGGGTCCAGGGTTATCCGAAAGGGAACTCGTGCCCGTTTGCTGGTTTGAAGGCTAGAAGGAACGGGGTGGGTTTTTAGTCAGTAAGAGTCTGACACTATCTCTCGCTCCACCCAAGGGCGGTTGTCATAAGATGATTTTTGCCCACCATAAAAAAAAATAGGTAAAACATCTGCACAATGAAAGTTACGCTAGGGGCATTTTGCGTTTTAGTAATTTTATATTATCTTCGAAACTGTATGACCAATTGCTATGCTGTAAATGGCACATCTTATCTGTATAATGTTCTTGTGATACTGAAATAATTTATTGTCATAAGAATTAATATTTTGTTGCTCAAATAATCAACCAAACGTAAGTATGCCGAAAAAAAATATTTTTAATGCAATAAAAGAAGTATAAAAGATGAAATATAAAAGATAGAGATATGGTACCGCGGACTTTTTTGTAGAAATAATTAAGACGAACCAGGTAGCCATACATTGTTTTTAATTTTAAGCAACTGTTTAGGCAGCGCACGCAAATAATTCTATTTTATGAGGTATTTTTTTCCGACTTGCTAGACAAAAGTTGTGATAGCTCGGTTAATATACATGCTATAGAAACAATTTATAGCCTATAGCACTCAGGAATAATGTAGCTTTCTGCCAGTAAAAAAAATTTTAGAATTGGATTATTAGTTCCAGAGATTACCCCCTACATACAAACTTACAAACTTACAAACTTACAAACTTACAAACTTACAAACTTACAAACTTACAAATTTTACCTCTTTATAATATTAGTATAGATTAGTCATATTTTTGCCAAAAAAAAAGATTTTTAATAACATGATATTTTTTCACTTGTTTTCCCTACTATTTTCAAACGGTTTTCATCTTTAGAAAAAAAGGTTACACAAAAAAATTGGTGCACCAATTTTTTGTTTAAATGTTTTTCAAAGCGTACGTAGCAAAATATATGTAAATCAAACAATTTTTTGCAAAGAAAATAGTTTTAAATGTTAGCGGAGCTCAATACGGCAGTGCGAATACGCGTGCATTTAACTCCGCCCAGATGTTCAAAGGACTATACGCCTTAATATTTTATTTTTATTTTAGCACCAGCTAACACCGTTTTGTTACATTAAATTATGGGATGTCAGCGTTCAATTATCACCTAAATGTATCGATATTTTGTTACGTTATAAATATTTTAACATAAAATTAATGCGAGTTGCCATCCAATTTGTCATCTGGGAACATAAAAAGGTTCTTAATACCTCTGTGGGTTGTTAATCTAAAGTTATGATGACGTACCAATGGAGAGCACTTCGTTTCAATGTTAGATATCAATTGGTTTCAATGGCATTCATATTAAAATAAGCTATTTATTAAGCTTACTTGTTTGCGGGTTTTGAAATGATAATGAAGTCTAGTTTCTCTTTTCTATTGCTGGACTGGAGGAATAGTCTGCAAGTGTCAGTGATTATGGTTTATTGGAGAAGTAGTGACCAGTCTCAGCTTTGCACGGGTGTTACAAGCCTTGTACTTTTTTTTTTTTGGTTGGGCAAATATCATCCAATGACAACCCCCTCTTGGGTGGAGCGGGAGATAGTGTCAGACTCTTACTGACTAAAAACCCTCCCCGTTCCTTCTAGCCATCATACCGGGGCTCGAGTTCCTTTCGGATAACCCTGGCCCCAGTAGGCTTCGACCCAACTGGGCCCCTCCTGTTGCTGACAACTCCTTGAGGCCCGCGGGAACAGTGCGCGCTGAAGCCTACACCTAAAACTTCCTAATTAATCATTCTTTCAATTCCGTCCAGTAGTTGTCGGCAACAGACAAGCAGATGCGATGGGGGACTTTGTTTCCAAGTGAAAGAATTAGGATGTAAGGATAATAAACTGTATTGCTCTCAAACGGGCACAAAACCTAGACCACGGACTGCTACTGAGAATTTCTAGGTAGGAAAACCCAAATAAAATTTTGCTTGACCCGAGAATAAAACTTAGGACCTCGGGTTCAGTACCTAGTATAACGCTTGCAACCGCTACACCAACGAGGCAAACCATATTACTGCAAATTATAATAGAAAACAGCAGGAGACCCTCATGCTACACCCAGATCAAATTCCACTTTCCAACTGTACTAGAGTTTCAATAAAATACAGTCTATTTTCCTTAGTAACGTTTAAATATTATTAACAACAGTAGCAAGGGAAAACTGTGAATAATTTTCTAATCTGTGTAAATCTGTTGAGACTGTCTGTAGTCAGGGATGTGATAGAAACTATCGGATATCCGAAATAAAAATACATCTGTATTTGTAACCGTAATCGAAACTGATATAAGTTCCGGATAGTTCCGGATAAAGGTGAAGTCTAAATGATAGGTTACGATAGTGCTTTCTTTGTTTGGGGGCAAACAAAGAAAATCATAATAGATGATAGGTCTTTATTGTACACCATAAATTTAATTTCAGTAGGAGTTTAAAATTAATAGGGTGTAACAATGGGCGGTCTTATCACTAAAAGCGGGTTTTTACAGACAGTCTTAGGATGGATTTAACAGAGGTGGAGTTAAAGATGCGCGGTAAACATTATAATCTCGACTACAAATAAAAATCAAATCTTACTTATACCTTTTATTTTTATAATTTCAATATTCCAATATTCACAGCCGATATATTCTAGCGGATATTCCGAAATAATTTAATATCCGAAACTGGTATAATACTATCCGCATCCGGATCTGTAATTTCAAATCCACACATCCCTGGTCAGCAGGACTGGTTGCACTATAAACTGGCTTCCTAACCCATTTTGTGATAATTGTGAATTTATTTGCATCTTTTATACATCTAAGTAGGAGTTCCGTTTCGATTAATTTGTTCGAAAAAGTGATAATGGATTTTCTCCCGGAGTCAGTGGTGTGCGTTATCGAAGACTGAGAGAGCTTGTAGCGCGATGATTGATACTTTCAAGATTAGTCGAGTCGCTTTGAAAGCTTGAACAAAGTTTATGGATACAGATTTTAGACAAGAATTACGAGGAATTACTGATGTCTTCGCTATGTAAGTAGGTACGGGAGGTTCTGCGATATTGTTTAGAGAGTTGCCGCGGCCGTGGAACGCAAAGGGTTTCTGAAGGAACAAATGTGGGTTTTAGTAAGTTAAACTGACACGCCCTCTTACTCCATCCAGAGTGGAAGGATTTTACTTTGTTGAAGTGGGAAATCATTAAATAAATCTTTTTAATGATCGATTTCCACCTCAAAAAAAGGTCGAGTAGTTAGAAAGTTATACGGTTTTGCGACTTGATTTTTTTTTAGAAAACTAACGGAAATAGTTTTTTGTACAAATGATTTATTGTGAATAGTTTTTTGTACAAATGATTTATTGTGAAATAGTTTTTTATACAAATACTTTATTGTGAAATAGTTTCTATATAAAATACTTTAGGTAATTGATTTGAAGATTAATGTTTTGATGTCAGTAATGTCAGCCTGCAATCTGAAATGCTTAATTACTGGGTTGTCATGTCAACACGATCTTACAAAGCAAAGACTTAATAGTTCTTCCATTTTGTTTCAGGTCAGTATGTTGCGAAAAACTAACGAAAATGGCTCAGAATAAAAATAGGAGAAGTAATATTTTGCTTCATCGGTAAGTATTTTTTATGGTAATCACCTTTTTATTCACTGGAGCGTATCTTTAGATGGCAGTAGACATTTTTTTATGAAGTTTCAAACCAATTGGAATACAAAGAAATAGTCGAACCACTTCGATCGATTAAAAAAAACCCTGTGTCATTGTGCGAAGTGTTACTAAGAAATAGTTTTTGTCGGTATTTCTCGTCCGGTATAAGTTTCTATTCTAGGTACACTTGATTTGACCTACGTTTAAACTCAGTTTCTGAAAAGAGTTTTTATTTAAGTTTTAAGAATTGATGGTTTTGATCGAACAGCTTCCTTATTTGCTATGATTCTTTGTTGAAATGTAGTTTATTTATAAGTATAATGCTGGTGTCACGCTGTGAATGTTCATTTTAGTTTCTTAAAAATCGAAACGGTTGAGTGGGTGAGGAATTAATTTACATGTGTTACTCATTTGCAAGTAGGTAAAGTTATGAGTTACATGTGGATGGATGGAGGGGGAGAGGGAGGCCAAAGAAAATATGAATGGATTGTGTGAGAAGTGATATGAAAGAAAAGGGAGTTAATGATAGCGTGACAAGTGACAGGACAGAATGGAAGAAAAAAACGTGTTGTACTGACCCCAAATAAAACGGGACAAGGGCAGGAAGATGATGATGACTCATTTGCAAGTAGGTCTAATGTCTTTGGCAACTACAGGACAGTGCGGGTAACAGCTGTCAGCTGTCAGATTCATACAATGCATTGTAAAAAATGTAGCTAGATAGGTAGCTCCCTATCCTTTTCACTCATCTTTAAGATGCATATTTTCGTCCTGCTGTCATTCTACCCTTGCTATGTACAAAATAGGCCAAGTGCGAGTTGGACTTGCGAACGAAGGGTTCAGTAACGTCCGTAGCAAAAAACGGCTCCCCCTATGTATGAAAGGTCCCTCCAATTTTATTCTGTTTAGTTTTAGTATTTGTTTTTACAGCGGCAACAGAAATGCATGCTATATGAAAATTTCAACTGTCACTTCATGAGATACCTACAGCCTGGTGACAGATGGATAGACAGACAGACAGAGGGACGGACAGCAGAGTCTTAGTAATAGGGTCACGTTTTACCTTTTGGATACGGAACGCTAAAGAGACAGCAATTTTACGGTCAATAGACAAAAAGGCTGCGATCACAAACAGTCTTGATCAGACTGGTATGTAAATAACATGTTTCTCCAAATCGGTCACATAATTAATTATTGATAAACATGAATCAATATTAAAAGATGAGCCGAATTAAACACTTAATATATCACCGCTGACCCGGACAACCTCATCGAAGGTATTTAATTTACATAAAATGATCATAATTAGCAATCATCAATCTTCCACCGTCATCACCTCAATCAATATTTTTATATTGATAGTGCTGCCCTCTATTAGTCAAATATAGACGTAAAGCAGGTAATTGTTGCGGAAAGTTTTAAGTATGGATGTGTAAATTATTTCATCACTAATGCTCTCAAAATAGTGACGGAAAACTTTGTGAGGGCATGTCCTAGAACCAGAAATTCGAAGACATGTGACATCCAACAATCTATGTTGGGCCCGCGTGTTATATACGGCCCAATGACTTTCAGAGAGAGGAGGCCTGAGTGGGCCCAGTGGGAATGTTCTAAGGCTGATTATACTTATGTTTAGTTTGTGATGAATGTAGGAGTTGAGGAAGTCCAAACGTTCTCGACAACGAGCAACGTGGCGTTCAGTCACTGGTAGGCGATTGCCATACGTCCAAGTATCGTTCGCGTCACGCATGTGAATCCCATACATTTTGATGAGCATTAACAGTTATTACTGATAAAATATCATTTCTTCTAAATCCTTTTAATATTATTCATCGCTAGAGATGAACTGGCTAGTCGGAAAAATTCGACTATAAGGCCCCATTGATAATTCTGCGATCACAAAGTTCTGACTAGTTAGTACGTAGCGAGTTTCTGGAAAACAGGAAATAGGTACAGGCAGATAGATGCCATTAGTGTTTTTTTAAGAATTTATAAAATAAGAATATAATGAATACAAATTAATCTACTAGTCGGGAAAGCCGACTATTTGGACACTTTTATAGTGTGACTACTCGACGATTCGGCTATGTCCCATCTCTATTAATTATTACCAATCAATCTTCAATCGATTACTCTTTTTCACATCAATATTTTCCTATCGATAGTTCAGCCACCCAGCTAATTAGAAGCGTAACTTGGGTCGTCTTGGAACACTCGTTGGTTTGACAAATGTGTCAATTGCCAGCACCGGATGTTGGGTCAAGCCCTGTCGGACAAATCGCGTGTGTCAGCCCTGACGGCCGCTCGTTTGTGACCGTGGAGGGATATCGTTTGTACTAGAATTTGTGATAGGGTTGACACTTTCTAAGAGAACTAGATAATGTGTCTTATAGAGAGGCAAGTGTAATTTGTAGGTAACTACACCGCTCAGGCGTAATCACGTGATTGGTGACATTATGTTATGGTGGTGCTACCATGCTTTTTTGTTATTATTTTTTTATGTGAAATAAACTAGCGCTTGATTGTAATCTGACAAGCAGTGATGCAGTCGTTGATGGAGAAGCGCACTAGTTTATTAAGAGCCTATTCACTCTAGCCTTGAAGACACCTATAAAAATTATAATTGAACGGGAATACCGCAGCAGGCAAAGGTTTGTATAGTGTCAAAATAAATTGGTTTTACTTGAATTTTACCCAGAATTTTGCCCTTTTTTCTATCTTTTAGTATTCTTTAAAAATAGGTTTCAATTGTACACTACAACTTTTAAATTATGTCGTGGCTTTCTTCAAATAGTGCATAACGTTAAAAGAGTCTGGGCTAGTTCCAAATCTCATTATCGATGCAAGTCACTTAGTCAGAATACTTAGAACGCGGAATAACAAGGAAAAATATGTCTTTCGCAGAATTCAAGAGAAACTCTCGAGTGTTAGGTATAATGAAATCGTTTGCTCATTGCTGTCAGTTTGTTCGTACGGTCATGCTCAAAGTATTCGGAACATACATACATTGGACAAATGACATTCTTCAATTTAATGTCAATTGTTCATTAGCCATCATCACCTCGATCGTATTACACGTCAGTAAGTACTTGACATCATGGCTATGTTCTCCTTTATGGGAAGCTGAAAGCTAGGAGTAATAATTTGTTGCATAAACAGAAGAATCTTCTGTTTTCGGATTTTGTTAAGAATGATATGAAAGAGAAGGAAGGTAAATAGAACGGATTAAAAGTGGAAAATGAATTGCTCAGACCCCAAGCAATATGATCCAATCCCGCAAGCGCGGGAACCCGCATCTTTTCTGCGGGATCGGAAATGCGGGATTACTCATGCGGGATCCTGCACGTCTGCGGGATTGAAGCTTTTGATAAGAAAATTGGATTCCGAGGACCTGCCGCCGTTTAGATTATATTTATTAGACCCTTAGAAAATTCGAAATGAAAAATTAAATTTTTATTTTATTTTATTTTTAGTATTTATTGTTATAGTGTTAACAGAAATACATAATCGATTGTGAAAATTTCAACTGTCTAGCTATCGCGTTTCTTGAGATACAGTCTGGTGACAGACCGACGGACAGACAGCGAAGTCTTAGTAACAGGGTCCCGTTTTTACCCTTTGGGTACGGACGGAACCCTAAAAAAGTACCTATTCTTAAATGTATTAAAGAAGAGGCACTTTTCTAGGGTTTAAAATGTGTTTTTTTTGGTCATTTGTAGTGTTGTCAAAAGTGTTTGACAGCCCTACAAATTCCATCATCAGGGCTGTCAGGGTGTTTACGGCCAGTTTATTACGAGACGGATGTGTCAAATGGAGGGTTCCTCAGTTCACACGATTATGAGGACCCAGCCGATGACCAGTATATCAACGAATTTTGTGTAACTCACGAATTGTCACCCCTACGGAACGAATTGATATTAATTATGAGTCGTTAGTGATTTGTGCTTAGGAATTAGGATGTTATGGTCGGCTGTTGAAATTGTATATCATTTATTGGAATAGGTTTTCATGTCACTATATACCTATAACATTAACACCACTTTATTGGTATGTGGGATATTGTCAAGGGAATTTTTTATTAAAAAAATATATGATGGCGGCATTCCTTCCAATTTTGGCACTGCCAGAAATTCCTTATATAGCTAGTTGTACAAGAAGTGTCAATTTATTTGATTGCACATGAATCTACGTCGAATTATGAAACATCAGAAGTTAATTCACTTAACTGTCCTTTTCGTAGCATATTTGGCAAGTCTTTTCAATTGCACTCCGGCTGAAGAAAGTATGAAATTAACATAACAGGTTGGTCTTAGTTTTCACTGAATGTTTCATTCTTGAAAGCGAATAAGCATGAAAAACATTACCCGAGGCAATAACAGTATCCTAATGTTGATTCCACCACATTACCTTTAAACAAATGTTTATATTTTCATTAAAACCGTATCGAATCAAGCATGCTTATCTGCTTTGCACCATAACGCATTCTTGCTTAGTTTACATACATAGTCCAATATATCTTGACATTTCAGGGTGGCGCTACTTATTAAGGTCATGTGTCAGATTCAGTACATAAAGTTTAGTTCCGCTTTTCGCCGTATATCTCAAGTTAAACTGGCCTCTGTAAATAAACCCGTATCACTCAGCAACGGTGTTGTTCGTAATTGATCCCTTTATACACCATTTCGCTTCCTTACTAACACTTTCGAATTTCCAATTGATATCGAACTCTGTGGAGCTTGAAATAAAGTTTAGATTTTGATGCAGGGGTTGGATTTTTTTGAGAACTTTTACTATTGAATTTCTATGGGATCCTAGTACATTATAGCTTAATGTTCTAGTACGTTAAGAGCGTTATTCTCTTAACGTGCTTGTAGGGAATGGTTATGGGAATACTCAGAAATAGAAAGTTCCCTAAAAGGATTTTTAAGTTGGACACGCAACTTGAACATAGTCAATTGATCGACTCTTTATGATCCACTTAAAAAGTATTTGATTGTTTATGGTTATTATTATGATTGTATTAGCTGAAAAAGTTGTTTGAAAAGGTTGGTATATTGTTGGAAAAGTACGAGAAATGGTTGTAGGTACTAAATTTAGGTAAATAAATTTAGGAAAGGAAATAGAACATTACCATTAAATTATAGGCCGTTGTAAAACCAATCTGGCCAAATGGAGCCTCCATGGCCCATCTCTAACACAGTGCCAGTGTGGAGCCGCTACATCAGCACAACACCTGCACTTTTCAGGATTTATGCGAGGCCATTAACAGTCCTATACAGTTTGCTAAACACTGGTTAGAAAAATATTAATTGTAGTACATTGACACGAAAAAAAGAAGGAGCTATTAGGACGAAAATGCACTTACAAGCGGCTTGTTTCGTGCTTTCTGTCATTTAATACGTTCGACTCACTTCTCTACTCGGCAGGTAACTCGCTAGGCAAGCCGTTTGCCATTCATGACATACCCCGCTCTTGGGCGGTACGGGAAATCCTGTCAGACTTTTACTGACAAAAAACCCACGATTTCCTTCGTTGCCTTTGGTACCGGGGCCGAAACTTCCTTTTAGAAGCAAATCCTTGGCCCCAGTAGGTTTCGACCCTTTTTTTTGCGATGGCGAAAATCATCGTATGACAAAACCCCTTCTTGGGTGGAGCAGGAGATAGTGTCAGACTCTTACTGACTAAAAACCCCACCCCGTTCCTTCTAGCCTTCATACCGGGGCACGAGCTCCCTTTCGGACAACCCTGTTCCCAGTAGGCTTCGACCCAGCTGGGCCCCTCCTGCTGCTGACAACTCCTTTGAGGCGCGCGGGAACTGTGCGCGCCGTCGACGTCTTGGACTCGGTCCATTACCAGACGATCGGACAGCGAGCTACCCATGACTCGCCGTCTGCGAGCCCGCGTCTACGGTGGCCGGAAATCGGGATCGGAATCCCGGCGACGGCGGCGAGGGCGCCGTTGCCTGATGCGGTCGGCCTCCTCCTTTGCCTAGCATTACTGCTTCGCAGAAGGAGGCGACCGCCTGCCATTCCTCCTCGCTCTGGACCAGACAGGAGACAGGTTTCGACCCTGCTAGGCCCCTACAGTTTGCAGAAAACTACTTAAGACGCGCGTCGAACAATATGAGCTGTTGACGGTTTGGACTCGGTCCGGACGGTTACTGGACGGCAATCTACCCAATGCTCGCCATCAGCAAGCCCGCGTCTGCGGTGGATGGAAATCGGGAACAGAATTCTGGTAGCGGCAGGGGCGTGAGCGCCGTTGCCTCACGCGTGCGACCTCCTCCTTTGCTAGCATTTAGACATAACACATAAAGGCCCGTCCAGACAGCTGAACTAGACACATTAGTTCTTCGATACAGTCGATTCACTAATCATATGAATTGATCGATGTTGTTCTATCATTATGTCAATGGCCTAACCATCGTTATTGTCAGCATAATAACACCATACATTAGAATGGAAGTATGGAACGTGTGCACAGACCGCGACGAAATAACATGAGCAATTGAGCATTATAGTCAAGTAAAGTGTATTTTTCTTTGCGTGTTGGTAAACAAATATGGCGCGATGTAACGGTTTTGATGAAATTTTTTTTTAAGCGTTTTTGCAAGATACGGCTTCGAGTTTCGCTGTTCTGTCTTCTATAAAGTATATGAAGAAGTAAAAAGATTTTTGTATGTGTGGTTTTTTATGCCATAGAGTAGCAAACATGGAAGTGACGGCACATTTGAGAGTAAGGCCGAGACTCCACCAAAGCGGAGACGAGACAAGCGGAGAGGCGAAGTGTTTTAAACAACCAATAGAATTGTGTTATTGACACATCTCCTCTCCGCTCAGCTTCAGTGGGGATCGCTGTGCGGAGATGTGTAATAGGTATTTATGTATGGCGCGATGGAAGCGGAGATGTGAGCTGTGTGGGGACGATGCACAGCGAACGACGAAAACTCACACATCTCACTTTGGCGGAGTACCTTGAGCTGAAAAACATCTCTTCTCGCACAACACACCGTACTCATCTCTGCTTTGGTGGAGTCCCGGCCTTAATTATAATCACGGCCTATGTACCTTGTTTGATTTTTTGTTTGAAGCTGTCTAAGCTGTAACACCGTGGAATGGAATGACCTTAGAAGAATACTATGTTACCAGCCTAAACTGCAAAACTCTGACACGAAGAGTGGAAAACGTTGTTTGTTGATTTATCACTATGAAAAAAAGAAGAATACCATAAAAAACACCACACTTACAATACGATATACCTGCTTTGATCAAAACATGTTCGGTTATAATTCGATAAATTGACACGGTGGTATACAAGATAATGGTGGCTAATTTGACAGGAGAAGTCATGTGGGTGATTCAATAAAGTCGTATATGACAGCAAAATATCGTACCTTCAATATGGTCGTAGCTTTGTCACGAGAGTCTGTTTTGTGGTTTTTTTGTATATGTGATATTTAGTTTAAGGTTAATGCTTTACAGTAGCATAGCATAGTCAGACTTATAATGTTCCTACTGTTGGGACTCGGCCTCCTCTCTAGGAGAGGTGAGCAGTGGTGGCCGAGAAGTAACAGCCTCAACTTACGAGTTGTAGGTCACGGGTTCAATCAAACCCAGCCAGATGTAATTTATTTCATCACCACTGCTCTCAAAACGGTGAAGGAAAACATCGTGAGGAAACCGGCATGTCCTAGAATAAAAAAATACGAAGACATGTGACATTCACCAACCCGCACTGGACCCGCGTGGTGAATTACGGCCCATTAACTCTCCTAGAGAGGAGGCCTGAGTCCCAACAGTGGGAACATTATGCTATGCTATGCTTTACAGTAGCCTATCTCACTGCGTCACATATATTCGTTTCAGCAGATTCTGAACTAAATCCTATAACATTGTAAAAAGAGACTAAGAGTTTCGCCTCGTCGTTTATACCGCGTAAGTCAACGGTCTGACTTACGCGGTATAAACGACGACAGGACAATTTGCCTGCTGTGCTCTTCCCGTTAATTAAATACAGGTGTCTTTCAAGGATAGACTGAATAGGCTCTAGAAAAACTAGTGCGCCTCACCATGAACGATTACATTAGGTAATGCTTACCAAAAATATCGCAGTCAAGCACTAGTTTATATTAATTATAAAAAAAGGAGAAAGAAAAAAATTAGGTAAAGAGCATGCAACTATAAACCAAAGATTTTAGAGATATAATATATGTCATGTCTTGGGGGAGGCCTTTGCCCAGCAGTGGAACACTAACGTCTAGTTAAAAAAAAATACATGTCTCATATTATAGGTAACCATATCCTAATCCTTTCTTTCCTTATCTTTTCTTTCTTTTCCTTTCTTTATCCTTTTGCGTTAACCATAACGCAAAAGATTTCATGGTGTTCCTGTCGCTATCACATCAAACACTTAAGTATTCACGGCACAAATCCGCCATATCGGTGAATATTTGTAAATAACAATGGCCCATTACAGCCTTTGTAATATAAAGTCTCTGATGTTATAGCCTATAAATCTGTCAATATTATCGTATATCTTATTCAACATATTATGTGTCAATATCGTCATTTACTCTCTTGTAACTACAAAATATTGTGACGTCCACAAATCATAAGATTCGTTGGTTAGTTAGTAGATAGTATTTTTGTTAGACAAAGCCTAATGTACTTATCGTGATTTTAATTATTTATTCGTATATTGATTTTAATTGTGACTTCTATTTGTATTAAGTGTTTATTATTAATTGATACTGGAAAATAAATTAAATTATTATTATAAAGCACAGAAGTAAAAGCTTCTTGCCTTTTAAGTGTAGAAACCGGAAACCGAAGTTTTGAAGTTTGGGGTACCATAGAGTTTACGCTGACAGGCCCAAAGCAACGATTATGTCAAACTGTTTTTTTTAATCTTTAAAAAAAAATCAGTTATGAGTTTTGACAGATCAATATCATTAGAACATTTTCTACTGTGATGATTGTTGATATTTTATAACTGAGTAAATAAAAGAGAACAAAATCTCCAAATGACCCATACATAACTCTCCCATCAATATTAACCCCAATCATAAAGAAATACTTACTTAAATGATCCTCATTAACTGAAATACTCGCGTAAATTAATTTATCATGCAAATGCAACTCCATGCCCTCGTTCTTCTTGCATTACGTATGATAGTAAGTAAATGCGAGGTCGTTATCATGCATTGTTTATTATCTTTGTATTTAATACAATGTCTGTATGTTTGTGCTTCGGATAATAGAGATTTGCATAAAACATTAAACTTGTAACAAGATTTCGCTGAGAACAGCTTTATATAAGAAATCGGTTCGGTGTGTCTTCTATTGTAGATTACGTAGGATAATTTTTTTTTTTTATTATTTAAGATTGTATTGTAAAATCTTAACAACAGTAAGTATTTGATAGATAGATGAATGTATTCTTTATTGTACACGAAAATTAAAAATTACATTAGGAATTATATCTATGCAACAATAATGGAATCCTTAATATCAACAAGTAACTATTGCAAAAAACTTAGAGAAAGTTGGATAGATCCTTTGTTATTTCCTTCTTTCTTATATCTATGGTTATTTCCGTTATAACTAAAGGCGAAAATTTAAATATTTGTTTGTTATTTCTGTACGCTCGAACGTCTGAATGGATTTCGATGAAACTTGGTACACGGGTACACCGTGTCTTCTAATAGCTTTTTATCCAGGAAGTATGTTTCCTTGGAATGATTTACAACTCTCATACGGACGAAGCCACTGAAAGCAGCAACTTCGTCTTTGGAAATTGATTCGTTCGACTATTAATTCTTTAACCACAAGCTCCTCAAAACCTACTGCCAGGGATTTTCAGGTTCTCTAAGAGGATATCATATAGTAGGTATAAATAGGGGTGAGTACCCTCTCTGAGGAGTGGCTGGAAAGACGTCACAGCGTCCACATCTTTCGCATGACGTAGGTCCTCACCAGACGTGGTAAGTTTGGGATGTTCCTGGACCTGATTCGTGCGGAAGAAACGCCCGGTTGTCACCATTATATTGACCGCCGGACACGGTGAAGCATACGGTGGATGTGTGCCCCATTTGGGAAGAACACCGCCGTGTTTTCGTTGGGGTGGTTGATGGCAGTGATCTTTCGCGCTAGGTCCTGGTACAGACTATGGTCCGAAGTGAGGAGAAATGGCAGGCGGTCATCTATTTCTGAGACGCAGTAAAGCTTACTTTTAACTTTTTGCGCATTATAAAACTCGTGATACTAGCTCCTTTATAGCAAAGCGTAGCATAATCAGTCTATTAATTTTCCCACTGCTGGGACTCAGGTCTTCACTCTAGGAGAGGGAATGGGCTGTAATCCACCACGAGGGCCTGATGTGGGTTGGTGAATGTCGCATGTCTTCGAATTTTTGCCGGTTTGCTCACGATGTTTTCCTTTACCGTTACCACTCGGCCATTACTGCTCTTAAAATAACTTACAAAAGGGGGTAACCAGATGATGACGCTGTCCGCACTTAATATCTACTAATTAGCTACAACGTAAACACATTACCCTTCGTTTGATCTTCGCCGTAATAGGGTAAAAACGGGCTTTAGTATACTTTGTCCCAAATGCACATATTTATGAGAAAGCTCAAGTCGTGAGACCTCATCAAGTTTTGCATTTTGTAGTAAAACACAACTGTTATATCGGCTTAATTACAAGTTGTTGATTAGGTAATATGTACTTAATATCAATGATAATAGAGCTCATAATTATGTACTATTAGGAACTAAGTTACTATGCTGTTAATCAAACACATTTTATGTATTCGCTAATAAATCACAATTTCTAAGGTTTTATTAACATTTTTATGTATTTTTTGGACTTTTCTTTGGTTAGAAAATATATTAACTTATTATCTACTATTTTGTAAACATATAGTATAATTAGCCTTATTCTGTTCCCACTACTGAGACTCAAGCCTCTTCTCCAGGAGAGGGGTTTTTTTAATTTTATTTTTTTTATGGTGGGCGAAAATCATCATCAGACAACCCCCGCTCTTTAGAAGTTTGGTTGGGTCGTAATCCATAACGCCCGGTACGAATTGGTGGAAGATCAACAACCCCAACTTTGAATTTTCGGTTTTTGCTGGTTTTCCTATAATGTTTTCCGAAGTGGTAGATAAGAGCAAGAAACGTTCAAAATTCGCCCAGATTTTGGGGATAAGTCCGGGGAGGTTGGGATTTTTACCTCACTTAAACCACCCCGGTGATCACCATCAGTTCATAGAATAGAAGAGCAATAGACATATCAACTGTTAGTTTCAACTTTCAACAAATTGTCATACCTAGGTACTATAAGATGACAATCCAAAATAAAATCCAATTGGTAATACAAGAAAATACGAAGTAACGTCTCCACAGATCTTTAAAATGGACTTAAAAACTTATACAAGTTCATACCCCGGACGTGCTCGCACGTAGTTTTCCGCAAATGGAGGCTGAGACTGTCTTCCTACTAGAAAACATATTTGTATCACTTTTCTCCCTCTAATGCATGATGCGATCTTAAGTGTGTGAAAGGGATAGCGTTAGTGCAGTAGAGTTAGGTACTACTTGTAATGCAAGTGTCGTTGTTGCAATTTTGTGTTTCTTTGTTGCAAACAATTATTACCTACATGTGCTGTATATGACCGGTCGTTTTTATAATAAAACTAGCTTTTACCCGCAGCTTCGCACGTGTAGATAAAATATAGCCATGTCACTCAGGAATAAAGCAGCTTTCTATCGCTAAAAAAATATTCCCAAAAAAACTAGTATTTTCAGAGATTACCTCCTACAAACAATAGTACATTGTTACACTAGGGGTGAAAGTTACTTATTTCGTCCCGAGAAGAAGTTGGCGGCCGAGCGTAGCGAGGTCGCTAATTCGAGGGACTAAATAAGTAACTTTAACCCCGAGGTAAGCATTGTGCTTTTCATTACGAATACAAGAAGATAGACCTAGTTTTTTTTTTTAAATAATTTGTCAGCTGTTAGTTGAAAGTAAAACTCCCTAGGGATGAAAAGTGTGATACTTTTCAGCCCGCTCTACAGGCAAGTTTAGACCCACTTTCAGAGTATGAGTAATGAAAAAACATATTAGTGTAGTGTAGATAAATAAGAAATTCCTTATTAGGTAGAAAGTTATGATGACAAAGCTAGTTTAGTTTATTGTATAAAAAAGAAAAGCTGGTTTTCGTGCATCGTGATTTGTGAGTGCAAATGTATAAAGGGTAATTTAGAAACTGATAACTGAAAGCAAGACAAAAATGTAATGTAACCGTGATTAAATATAGTGACAAAAAAACAAAGCCTGTATCAAAAAGTTTAGGTTTAATAAAATCATGACGGCTCCACAGTTTTTGTCAAACACAATGACGAGAAGAGAACGACACCCCGTACAGTGGATCACGAAAGTGTTAACTGTAATATGCTCAGCTGTGTGTCAGTGAAACCTATGTCGTGACCTCACGAGCTGTCATTCACACTCTGTACCGAGATAGTGTAACGATAACATTTTTAGTTCAGACTCAAGTTTGGAGCATGAGCGATTTTGAGCTTGGCGGTACTTTTGTCAGTATCTTTTCAATATTTTCTCTCTTTTGTTATATTCTCATTGACAAGCCTTTTGAATTCACTGAAGATTCGATGTTGTCAAAGTTGATTGGTTTAATCAGGTATACTTAACTACTATTGTTTCTTAAAAGAAAGAAAAACATTTTATTGGCGGAAAATGACGCTAGCTTAGGACTAACTTCTATAATATTGACACATTCTTTTGTGATTTTATTCAACCAATCACCGGTTTGACTACAGGTATATTGAATAATTAAATATACAAAATGAGAATCACCACGTTGCACTCAAAAATGGGAATCATAGACGTAGGAAAAAATGCTGCCAGACTAAATTGGATTGGGCAGGTCACGTCACCCGCATGCAAATTGACCGCTGGGCAAGAGGCTGCACAAAGTGGGTGTCTGAGGATGGACAACGCCGCCGAGGCCGACCTGGGAAGAGTTGGCGAGACGACCTAGACGCCTGCCGCAAGTGTTGGTTCGGGAAAAGATTACTTGGTAGGATTTGAGGGATTCCTTTGTCCAGGTGTGGAAAAGACAGACCGAAGAAAAGAACAGGTCTTATTATAATTCTACCACTTGCGGCTTTTTTATAGGTGGGAAATTTTTACTGACTCCATTCCTATATTTATTTTTTGACTTCGTTCCAGGGCGCCGGAGTTCACTTTCATATAACCCATGGCACTAATAGGCTTCGACCCTCTTTGGCCTCGGCCCCTACAGTATTATCCATTTGTGGCTTGAATGACCTAAAATGCACTACGTTTATTACACACAAATTCCACTACATCTTCTCAATTGTGCCACAATTCACGCCATAAGGGAGTTCCAAGGATAATTTGCGATTTGATTTGCGTCGCGTACCTCTTACCACTTTCATATAGAAAACCGTGATACAATTCTTCAACATGTTATGAGAAAAGGAAAAATATATAATATTCTGTATTGAATACGACCACCTGTAAGTCCTGTAACAAAGGTATGTACGTGTCCCTTTCTTTCATATACGGATTCTTCAAACTATATGAGATGTTGGCTCCGCATCCGTGCTCATATTGTTCCGTTTTTAGATCAAGCCAGGCTAGGATTCTATTGCTTTTGTGTTGCCTGTAATGAAAACGTGACGCAGAGAAAAAAAAGAGACGAGCGGGAAATATTTTTGAAAACGGAATAATCACATGACATAAGCACAGTTTGAGTATGGAATTAATAAGTCCGTTACAAGTAGAATTCATCTAGTCCATATCAATTTACGAAGTATTTGTGATGTTGCTAGGTTTTTCAATATCATAAGAGACCATATATTTGCTGCTTGAAATTGTAAAATGCCATCGTAAACCCAGTAGCATTATAGTCTAGAAGGTCGTGAACAAATCTAACAAACAGTAATCGATAGAAATAAACTCTAAAGCAGCTACCTCGTATTTCTACACATAATTAGCTATAAACCAAAGTGCTAATATACTAAACTGATTACAGAAGAGATACCATTCTTGTTGGACGCCATTTACATTAATATTTGTGGTTTACGAATCACTTTACTTGGGTATTTAATGCGTACGCTATTATTTAGACGTATCGTTATCAAGTATTTATTATTAATTATATTATTAAGTAAATACTCCTAACAAAGGCTTTGACCGAAAATTGTCTTTAGGGAATTTACTTCTATCAGGAGCGTATCGTGGACTAATTTAGACGTAGGCGAAGGTACATCATAGAGGCCTTTTTCTTTAATAAATTCGAAAACGAGACGGCGACTGTCGCAACCCAGTGTTCGACCACATCGTCGCTTGCCAACTGGTGAAATAATAGTCAATGGCGAGCCTTTCAATTATAAAAAAGCCCCTCTCTATAAAAAAGTATCTCTCTATCCTATGGCCTGTTTCAGGATATATTCTACCTATTTGAGCGTCTTCACACTCAAATAGGTAGACTAAAAACAATCATACATACACACACATACACACTATCTTCCACATTTATGATAATACTGTGATTATATCAATGATTTGTCATAGTTAAGAGCAGCATTTCTCTAAAGTGTACAGATTTTGTTGAGACCTTATATTTTCACAAGTCAGACACCATTTTATTGGACAAAATTTGAGAACGTAGCCAAAATGTGTTGAATTGAGGCTAAGCCGGGATTACAATAACGCTACAGGAAGCTTTGGATCCAGTTCCGATGGAATTTCGAACTGGAATTCTATTTTTGTCTGCGTGGAAACCAGAGCCATACCTACCATCCGACTCGTTCCTATAGTCTGGGTTTTATGGGTGATTCTTTGAAACCGAGAGAACGTCTCATTCATCTGGCCTAGCTTTCGTACCTATCTATTTTGTGTCGTAAGCCATTGGGCGCAAATGAGCGCCTTTGATACATTTACTGATCGGGAATAACTAATACGCGAATAAAAATATCAAGAAAAAACTTGGCCAGACGAATGAGACACCCTCTCAGTTTCAAAGAATCAATAAAAAAAAAAAGAATCATTGTTTGGTCAAACAATTGAAGGGTTAAGTGGACAAAGATATTATCTGACAAAATTAAAAAATGCGACTTTCTTGCATGAACGTAGGTTTTAACTGATGGTAAATTGACTCATGGATTTAAAACACTTAATTCTTATAGTTACAGATGCTAGCAAAGGTTTTAACTGTCAATCAAGTATATATTTCAGATTTAAAATGTGGTAACAGCAGAAATATTACCAAAGAATCGTAATAGTAGTTAACACCTTTGTCCACTTACCCCTTCGTATTTTTAATTTTTTCCTTGTCAACGTAAAATATTTAGCACACCACAGTCCACACCTAAAGGAAATACCTGATACATATCCGTCCATAATCAGACCACAGCATAAATAAAATATAGATATTAATATTCGATGCAAAATACGTGTCCAGAACAGCGTTAAACTGGGTAGCGTAGTAACTTTCCTATAACGAAGCGTGTCCGACAATTGGTCCCACTCCTGCTACGACCAGCTTTCCTATCCGTATCGAAATAACTTAAGTACACCATAAAATATAACTACAGTGTTTATTTTCATTTAAAGTTAAACTTTCTATTTAGAACAGGATGATCATAAAAAATGTAACCCATTGATTGCTTGTCAACGCGCGAATTGTGAAAGTCAACAGGAATAAGGATTAGTCTCGTTTCGTTCTTATTAAGTTTTCACTTCGATTCGGTATTTTTATTGATTTTTGAGAAGATATCGATAACAGGTGGTATATCTTCACGCGTTCCGATTTGCGACAACATCGCGAGCGCGTCCATAAGACGTCCATCAACGATTTGTTAACGCGCTAACAGCAACGTTATCGTGAATCGGAATGCGGAGTACATGTTCCCAAAAACTATCGTCTACTTTTCAGGTGCCACAGTAGGCGCGAGTGATTGGTGGTGCTGGTGGTGGAATCCACATACAATGCGTTCCAAATAAGAATTGGATCGATTGCCATGTTATGACGTTACGTCATATTGTCAAAATTTAAAAACTGGATTCTGATTAAACTTTTTCGTTTTTCGTTCACAGTTCGTAAATAAATTAAATTTTTAAAATTTCTTGTTTTGCTCACCCTATAAATTGTTCGATTTACAGTACCTATGACGTGAAGTCACAACATGACAATCGATCAATCATTTTATTTGCATAAAATGGGTTTACAAAGATGTTTGCACAGGTACAGTTCGATCCTTTTATTTGGAATGCATTGTATAATTTGGCACTGTCCTATTTAAATTTCGAAGGCAATCCTGTAATATTCCCTTTAAGCGCTAAACCATAGAGGAATAATAATATTACCTAATTCAATTCGCTGTTCGAGTTACCAAGATACAACTCCCAAAACGCCACTCAGATTTCAGACCCAAGAACTACAATTACTGTATCCAAGAAACAGCTGGCCTCCTTCATTCCCAGGTCTTCAATATAAACTGTAGCCTAAACCAAAACATGGCGAAGTTCTAATTTATAGTTGTTGAATGTTTTGCCGCCTTTGTTCGCAAATGTTTGCGCCATTACTTAGTATGCCGCGGCCACAATGATCGCTAACTTTACGAAATATTAAGTGGTTTACACTGGTCCAGCGTTTGTATTTTGCTCTAAATTCCTTAAGCAGTGTCTTCAAAGATTAGTAAAGATGCATTATTATTCTTCCTTTCTTTCTTCTTAAATTTCTTACTGCCAGTGGTTCCGCCCGCATGAAAGTAGCTTTCTCTATACAAACTTCATGTCCCCGTTACATCCCTTTAGGGGTTAAATTTTTACTGAACTGATTTTCATGTGTTCATTTCAGTCGATTTACGTCCACTGTTGTACACAGACCTCCCCCAAGTGTCATCGGTCCACCAGGCTTTCCGATGCTGCGTATTCCGGTTCGGTAATAGACAGAGTGATTCATACAAATTCCTTTAACATAATAATAACATGAAATATGGGTTTACTGTTGGTGCATTTCCTAGAACGCAAAGAGCTACTGAAGGACAAAGGGGTGGTTTTAGTTCACAGAACAAAGTAATCAAACATCTACCATTCTTCTGTTCTGTGTTTTAGTTAATAAAAGTCTCCCTCTTCGCTCCTCCCTAAAGCCGGAGAACATTAGATGGATACCCATTTAAAAAAAACTGTTGGTACATCACTGCCTAACTCTTTGGTAAATAGAGAGAATGTTATTATTTATTATTTAACCATTTATGTACACACAATAATAAAAGAACAGAAGAAGGAAACAGAAGAATAGGACAAAGGTGATGCTTATTTCTAACGAAATCTCTTCCAGCATACGTGTACCTGCGAAGGGAAATTTGGAGAAAATAGTGATGTAGACACTGTGTGTAAAAGGAAAATTGTTATTATTTTAATACAGAAAAAATGTAATCATAAATGAAAGGAATTTTTATTGATTACGTCTTTCAATGGATAAGTTTTATTTACAGATCTATTCAATGGTGTTTATGTTCTATTCAAAGGAATTCTAAAACCATAAAATAAAGACAAAACAAAGTTCAGAATTGAATATGGTGCGGTACGGCTGCTTCTCAAGTGGATGAAGTTTTTAAAACCGATTTCAAAAAAGAGGTTCTATTCGACGTATGTAAGTATTTATTTTTATTTCGATACCTCTAACGAATAAAGTCGTAACATATTATTATACGTACAGTAAACTTGTAGTATGAAAATGTAAATTAATAATACTATTAGGTTAAGTTTTCTATGGGTCTATGCCACCCGAAATAAAGTTATTATTATTATTATTACTATTTCTATTTACGTCTAGCGTCTGGTGCTGTAATCTTAAACTGTATTAATTACATAATGCTAACACATCGTTTTTTTTTTAAAGTGATATAAACTAGTGCTTGACTGCGATCCCACAAAGACAGTAGTGATGTAATCGTTGATGGTGAGGCGCACTAGTTTATTAAGAGCCTCTTCACTCTAGCATTAAATACATCTAAATTATAATCGGACGGGAAGACCTCAGCAGACAATTTGTTCCAATCCATCGATGTACGCGGTACCTATAAAGGGTTAAAAGATTTTCACAAATTATTTACATAATAAAAAATTACAAAAACGTTTTTCCTGATAAAATGCAATTATTGTCTTACGACCTTATGCGTGGGAGGTGTCGATTTATTTATTTTCATCACCGATTTTTTTATGTTTACTTTAAAAAACTCTACTGGTTTAATGTCTTCTGATTTCAATAGAGGTTTCAAGATTGTACAACTGAAATTAATCTTACTGTAAATTCCACTTACAAAGGCGAATAGAATTCGCCATTATCCAAGGGTTACCTTGATGGATTACTACGATTAATCTCGAGCCCACAATGAGATTCAGTAGGCATAAATCAGTAATGTGCTTAATGTATTCAATAAACGCAGTGGTACCGTGTAAACCATTCGACTTAGTAGTAAGTTGTGGCTACTGATCTAACGTGCGGTCTTGCTGAGACGAAGTTTACAAATAAACTTTGAATTAAACTAAATTAATTATATTTTTCATTAGCAAATATGCGGCGTTGAAAAAATCAAATACTTTTTTTATATGTTGAAAAAAGAAATTTACATTTTTTAAATGCTTTAATGATTGCTTGCTTGCTTGCTTTTCCAATAAAGCCGGTCCGGTATACATCAGTACGATGGTTTCAAAGTTTACATTGGACATCGGTACTATCATTTTGTGTTTTACGTTTAAAAACGCCAGAAGCTAGTGCCGTCAGTAATCCCTAAACCGCTTGCGAACCCAGGTTGGCCGCTGTAAAAGCAATCTGGCCAAATGGGGCTTCCTCGACCCATCTCTAGCACAGTGCCAGTGTGGTGCCTCTCCACAGGACATGCGCCACCTGCTATGCTGCCCATCCTGCATTACCACCTGCAGTTTTCAAGATCTATATGAGGCCAACAATAGAGCCGTACAGGTTGCTAAATATTGGTCAGAGAAAGTATAGTTTGAGAACATCGACACGAAAAGAAGACGAAGAAGTAATTGTATCGAGTCCTAAGTGTTTTTTTTTAATATCTCTGTGCATGAGAAATATTATTATGTACTTCTTAGCTGGCATGGCAAAGTACAGAAATCATCCAGACATAGGCCAGGGGGCAGGGACCCAATAACACTACAGTGGTGGGTAGTGTTATTAACCCTTCAGATACCGTCAATTAGAGACACAATAGTAAGACAATAGATGCGCGGCCACCGGTGGTCGCTTGGGGATTCATGAATTAAGTACTGCTGAACATGAGGGTTTAGTAATAGCGTATGCTATCACCAGATCGACCAGGCAGTTATCATTAAATAAGTCAATGAGCAGTTAATTATAGAATTTAACTGTCTTACTTTTGGTTACTTTGTTGTAGAAAACACTGGGTAGTAATCGGATACTAACGTGGGCATTTGTAATGTGTTAAAAAGCTTGACAAACCGTATTGCCGTTGGTTTATCTGCTATATTCATAATCATGCCAGTTGGTTTCTAACTACAGCGAAATTATGTTCTTATTTTTCGAAACAGACTTAAAAATAAATTAATAATTTAAGCTAAACACTAATATTTCCATAATATACATCATCATCTTTTCGACTGATATACGTCCACTGTTGGACATAGACTTCCCCCAAGCGTCGCCACAACAAACGATCCTTTGCGTCTTGCATCTATCGGTTTCCCGCAACATTCACCAGGTCATCAGTCCACCTTGTTGGAGGCCTTCTAACGTCTTCCGGTAAGCGGTCGCCACTCCAGCACCTTTCGGCCCCAACGGCCATCTGTTCTAATATTCTTATATGCCGCAATAATGTCCCGCTAACCGGGGGTTGTCCTTGTTTGGGTGCACTAGCATAGCTCGTAAAGGGATAATCGTCGGTGGGTACCAGGTTCCAGGCTTTTGCATATTGAATCCAGCTCCTCGTACGCCTTTCAAAAATCCAGGATCCCGGGGTCCTGAGATAAATAAATACTTAAAAGTTATAAAGATTTCTTATCCTTCGTGTCAATAGACGATGATACCAATACTTTTTTCGGTTCCTGTCCTTCACTATTTCCACGATATCGTCACAGGCAACCTTTAGCAAATAACTTCTTCCGCTCTAGGTTAAAGCGAGAGGTAGTGTATGACAAACTTTTACAGTCTAAAACTTACCACTGTTCCTTCAGTTGCCCTTTGCATTGCCACGGTAGCTCTTCCGAATCCGTACAAACCTGCAGTTCTAAACGGACATAATATACAGCAGATTAAATAAAAAAATGTAGATACATTTATTTCTAGATAGGAAACACGGTAACAAGACAGGAAATTAAACAAACGCGAGCAAAGCCGTTTGTAGGTGTGTATGTATTCGTTTGATTTACTATCCGCGTTGTGGAGACCAATGAATATGTAGGTATTGGTTATAAAACGGTTCCGCTATTCGATATTAATTGTTTTTTTATCAATGTCTACGCGACTTGTATTTAGTTAAACTACTGATTTTTTGCTTCAATTTTATATTGATATAAATAATTAATACTAATGTTACACTCCTCCGCCACAAAATATATGTATAGGTACAGAAGTCGATCTACATACAAAGCGCGCTCGAGCAACGCATACAGAGACACTGCTCACGGACACGATATCTCGGAGCGCCTCGGCCCGCTCGTTAATCAGTTCCGGCTCAAACGCTCATTAGTGTGCGTCCACCGAGCGTAGGTATAAAAAGTGAAGTACATACAAGAGATTGTGTTCTGTACCTATCTATTTTGTACCTCCGCCGTTTTTATAATGAATAATTTAAACAACACATATTTTATAATTTTACTTTACTTATTCTTTAATTTTAATTTTACTAGCTGCTACCAGCGGCTTCGCTTTTGTGATAGTAGAAAATAATTCTAAGATAACATACTCCAAGGCCGAAATCCCGACTTGACTGGTCTGTTGGTCTAGTGGTTAGTTAGTGGCCCTGACTGCTATGCCGGAGATCGTGGGGTCGATTCCCACCCTGGACAAATGTTTATGTGATGAGCATGATCATTTGTTCTGTGTCTGGGTGTAAGTTATTTATAATATATGTATGTTTATCAGTTGTCTAGTACCCATAACACAAGCTCTGCTTAGCTTGGGACTAGACAGCGTTGTGTGATAGTTGTGGAATATTATTATATTATTAATCATATGTGTTACTCCAGGGCATGGTCTACCGGTGTACAAAGATTCATTGAAATCCATTCAGCTGCTGAGCGGGAAAAAGTAACAAACACACACACACACACACACCACAAAAATTACCTTTATAATATAAATACCATATACCTGCCTGTGATGTGATTGTCATGCTTATATTTTAGTTCTTGTTACTTTTTATAATTAATTGTTAGTTTTCATCAAGTACCTATATGTATTTCAATGCCCTGTTTTTAATTTATTTGCGACTAGCTGCTCCCAGCGGCATCGCCCGCGTGATAGCAGGAAATTTATCCTAAGGGAACATACTTCCGGGATAAAAAGTACCCTGTGTCCTATTCCAGGACATGGTCTATCCGTGTACCAAGTTTCATCAAAATCGGTTTTGCCATTTAGGCGTGAAGACGTACTCACTTCGCTTTTATAATATTAGTAATGATTTTAATTTTGCTAGCATAAATTGTTGAAATTGTTTTTGCGCATGCTGTGGTCTAATGTAAGCGAAGGAGTAAACCAACAAAAAACCCTTAAACAGTTATTATAGGATATTTATTGTTTGCATCCTTTGTTAGAGATCCTAAATAAATAATAATAAAGTCCCAGCGTTAAAACGACATGTTTTTTATATAATGTAAATTATCTTAGATACTAACTGGGTGACACTGGGTGTTGGGTGTAGAGTTGGACCAATAAAAATTTAACTTTTATTTTGGTGTAACAATTAATTTATAGTCTAAATAGTAAATATTTTAATGAAGTTTATGATTGTTACAGGTAAGTTTGTAAAGTGTGATCTTTTGAGCGACTTGCTCACCGATAGGAAGGTAGGTACATCTTTTTCAATGTCGGGAGAAACCTTCAAATGGCGCCTGACCTTTCTGGAAGGAGTGTGGGATTTTCGCCCCACTAAAACCATCCTGGTGATCACCATCAGTACATGGAACTCCCGCGACTTCTACTTGAAGACCACCCCAGAGCCCTGTCAGGCGTTGTACCTGTGTAAAACGACCATCATGGCATATCCTTGGGAAGACGAAAAAGCTACACATACACCTATCTCTTTTTTGTGTCTAAACAATCGCTGACTCTCGGGGCACTTTTATGCCAGAAAATGTGCCCCCGAGATCAGAGCCATGGTATAAAACTAGACTTATAGAACGATTTATAGAAAGTATAACTATAATGTCACATTTTAGATCTTCTCTAAGTTAGAGAGATATGTTAATGGTTGTAATGATTTTAATTGTGTTAATACATACATATCATTATCGCAAATAATCTTTCTAATTCTTGTTTATTAACCAAAGCAATAAGAACCTGCCATACAATGTTAAATTCCCCTAAATTGTTTCATTAGGGTACCTATTTAAAAAAAAAAAACTAATAATGAAATTCTTTTTATATTTACTAGGGTTACTTTTATCTATGCTAAGTTTTAAATAGGTAGATACATACTAATATGGCCCAAAAAATAAAATTTTATATACAAACGAATTTTCACCTTTTCACCCTTTTAAAAGTTGAATTTTCAAAAACCTTTTCTTGGTGCTCGTCTAAAGTTTTGTGCAATATTTCACGTTTTTAGTTCTAGTAGTTACCGCTGTGCGTTAGTAGGTATGTCGGTCAGTTTCTCCTTTTATATACAGAAACAAATTTGATAAGGTATAGATTTTACGGGTTACCTTGGTGCATTCACCTTCATCAATTCAACGATATACAGTAGGTGGATATTCCCAACAGGATATATCAAATACGGAACTCGTTACAATAAATTGCATCATAAACTATAAACAAAAGTTTTACTACTTTTACACAATGAGCATTCGTCAATCACAGTCCGCAACCGTTATCGTCGGCGGTGTCCATGGGTCAACTAATTACCAATCTTATTGGTTTGTAATTAAGTTATTATTTCTTTGGCCTCTGTGTGAGCCTTCCTTCAAATGACCTGTTATGATATATTGTTCCTGAATGGAATAAAATAATGTTGTCGCTGGTGGCGAGGTCGGCCGGTCGATGACTGCGTGACCTTGCCCTTTGCGTAATTTATGGAAATGGGAAAGGCAGAGATCGTACCGAGTTTTCTTTTTATTAGGGTTTCATACCCAAAGAGTAAAAACTGTTCCACACGTAGTGTTCCACGCGCGTTCCAAGGAGATGTCAGCAACCGTAGGGGCCCAGCACGACCTATTGGGGCCATTAGTGATGCGAAAGAGAAACCCGGGGCTCTGAAACGAAAGAACAGGAGTGGGTTTTTAGTCTGTAAAAGTCTGATACGTTCATCTCCCGTCCGGCCAAGGGCGGAAGATGTCATTGATGTCTTGATTTTACCACCTTAATAAAACGGTAATTAAAAATGAGACCCTGTTGCTATGACTCCGCTGTCTGTTTGTCTGTCCCCAGGCTTTATCTCATGAACCATGATAGCTAAACAGTTACACAGTTACATGCAACAATGTCGCATTGTCAAACAAAAACAATACAACGAATAGCGAGTATCCACCCTTACGTTGTTGAAACCTTTACGATTTGGACCAAGCATTTCACCTCGTCGTTAATACGGCGTATATCGAAGGACTGGAACAGTTTGCCTGCGGCGGTCTTCCCGCCCGATTATAATTTAGGTGCCTTCAAGGCTAGAGTAAATAGATTTTTAATAAACTAGTGCACCTCACCATCAACGATTGCATCTCTGTTTACCACCAGGTCGCAGTCAAACTCTAGTTTATATCAATTAAAAAAAATAAAGTATTGTAACAAACTTTATTTAAGAAGTCAAGCACTACTTAGTTTATACCAATAAAAAGAATAAGTAAAACACACAACATAATTCTATAACAATTTCTATGAAAAAGTGTTATCGTAACATTATTACATTGTCGTATCGTATCAATCAGTGGCAGCTTTTAGGATGTTTAAAGCGAAGCAATGAATATTTTCGAACCATTGAATTACAAATAACATTCCTAATTGAGTTATATTTGTAATAAAGTACCGCCAAAGTGGGCCCAATTAATTAATTCACTATCGACCCATAACGAGAATTATTTGTATTGGCAGCCCTACAATAATTATTAATAGTGTAACTATTATATCGATAAACGCCTTGTAAGGGAAATTGCCCTTTTACTGTACACCAGCCTTTCTGGCGTCATCGGAATACAATGACAAATATAGTAAAGTAGTCGTGGCCCAAAGGTAACGCATGGAGTTTCTTGCCGGTTCTTCTCCATAGGAAACGACCATTTTGGAACCGTGCACTAGCTTCTGACGTTTTATAAGTGCCCATGTAGGCCTATGTGAAGTAAAATATTTTGACTTTGAATTTCAACGGCCTCAATTTACAAGTCGTAGGTCACTCGAAAATTTGAAGACAAAATACCAGCTCAGACAGTAATCTGCATGGTTCTCATATGATTTGACCATTACATGTTTCCTGTATGAACTTTAAAAGAGACTTTGACCCCTGAGTTTGTTTCGGTGTTTCTTCTCAGGGTAATCAGCTAGGAAACACCGACATCATCTAGTTTAATCTGACGAAAAAATTGACGTGTAAAAGTGTTTTTAAAAACCTATTTGCAAAATAATCATCACTTTATTATTCGTCAAAAATCGGCCTCTCCATACAAATTGTCCAATCAAGTTTATAATTTTGTATGGTGAAGCCGTTTTTTTTTTCATAAATCTTGTGGCTGGTCGACGAAATTGAACACAATTTTGTCTACCGAGCAAGCCCTTAAAGTTTTCGGAGGGCTGTCCCTTACACCTTGTAGATTAATAATATACATAACTATTTTAAATGACTTTGTTAGTAAATATGATATAAAACTATGTTATGATATTAACAGCATTTCTAGTCACAGGCGTGGCGGTTCCATATTCTATAGTACAACCGGAACTCAATAACCTACGATTGCTTTACAACTAACAATAGTTATCGGTTAAACCTTATCAAAATTCGACGTTCAGGAATGCATTATCTTTTGTAAATCTACATTATCATATTATCATTCATACTTTGCTATCAAGGATTGTCATAGATCTCGAAAACATTCGCCAAAATGTTTGTGGTCCTCGTGATAAATCTCACGTACGCAAGAAATATTTGGTGCGAGACGTCATGGAGCCGAGGCCTGACGTCATTATAGCGTTTGCTTAGACATCTAGATAAGTGATTACCTTGTAAGGCCGCACTAGGCAATGAGTTATGTCCGTGCCTAGAAATGTACTTTGAAAAGAATCGTATCGTTGCTTGTTATGATATGATTTATTTTTAATTTTTTTTACTTATGGTTCTTTTAGCTTTTATACACTAGTATGGGTACAATAAATTTTCAATTCAGTTAAAAATATTATATTCAATTAATTTATTTCCTATACCTCTAAAAAGAAGACAACCAAGTTGTCACTTAATCACCATCTCCTTCGTGCTCTGCCGCGACCACGCAATTTCTGGATATCAATTTTATGATTTACATGCCCACCACTCAATCGACATGCAGTTAACAGTCATGCACAGCTTATCTAGGTATAACCTCCACGGCTTAGATTCAAGTGTCCAAATCCACTGATATAATCCCAATCCGGCTCGAATGACCAAAATGTTGGAGAATTTTAGGAATTCTTCAAGGAAACTCAAAATTGCTTATAGCTCAAATGTATTGTCCTGAATGATGTACAAAGATGGAGTGCGATGACGTAAATGCCATTCTGCCCCCGTTAGTAAAAAAGACGCATTTGACATTTTTTCCAGATTTTAGTTTTAAACATTGCCGGAATCTGGAAAAAAATGCGCATCTGCCTGTATTTTTAATATTTTGCTAACACTCTCCAGTGCGGTTTTAACACAAGTAAAAACGCCCGATTTCCCGTTTCATTCATTAAAACCTTTTTTATCCGTTTTTAGTTATTGTTAGATACGTCTTTTTAACTATCAGGGGCAGCATTGATCTGCTCAGTAAAAACGAGCAGGCGTTTGATGCGTCGAAGACAAGCTCGAACAAGTCTACATACACCTTTACTAAAACTAATCTTTAATTACTAACTATAAATAACACAATAGCACCAATCAAATTTTACTGCGACAATCGACGAGGCTACCACAAAACTATCTACTGGAATACATACTTTATAGGAGTATGATTGTATATCCATAAAGTAATGAACTTTGCAAACGGATACCAGCGGTGTCAAATTAAGAATGTTCCAGACTTCAGTAGACTTCTAGGAGCTTGATATTGAAACAATAGGTAATTAGTGATTCAGGTAACGATCAGTTAGCTGCTTGCACGTACGCAAACATTGGGGCACGCCATAATCAAGGCGGTGAGTTCCCTCTTTGAGGAGTGACTGGAGAGGCATCACGACGTCCTCACCTTCAGCATGATGCAGGTCCTTTTTTATTATTATTGTTTATCATTATTTTCCTTACCGGATATGTAAGTTTGGGAGCTTCTTGTATCGGATACAGGTGGAAGAAAACCAGACCTTAGTTCAGACTATGGCCCGTAGTGAGGAGGAATGGCAGGCAGCTGCTTCTGTAAAGCAGTAGCGAAGGTGGAGGCCGCATGCGTGACGGAATGAAAATCGTCACGCCACAACCGCCGGGACCACGGCCCCGACTACTAGCCACGGGCTGCGGGCTTGCGGACGTCGACTAATATGGAAACATTCAAATAACTTCTCCAGCTCTGGGTGAAACGAGAGCGTTAGACTTTTACTGACTAAATTCCACCTTTGTTCCTACAGTTGTACTTTGCGTTCTGTGATTACAGAAAATCATTCGAATTATATCGCAGCAAACACAACATTGTTTGCAACCCCCATCACCGATCACATCGTTGTTTTCTATTAGGTTATCGCGCGAGCCTATCAACAATAAAAAAAAATTGATCGAATATGCAAAACCTAGCATAATCAACCCTATAATGTTCCCACTGCTGGGACGCAGGCCTGTATTACGGTCCATTCCCTCTCCTAGAGACGACTCTAGGAGAGGGAATGGACCGAAATCCAGCACGCGGGCCTAGTGCGGATTGGTGAATGTCACATGTCTCATGTGTTAAGCATGATTTTTTTATTCTAAGACATGCTTAAATCCTTACGTTTAAGTTTTCTTTCACCGTTTCGAGAGCAGTAGTGATGAAATAAATTACACAAAGTACTCGTAATGTGCCTAATTAGGTTTGAAACCGTGACCTATTTACTTGTATGTCGGGGCCGTTACCTTAGGGCCACCATTGCTCCTGCAAAAATTATTCTTATTTAATTGTTTCGATGATAAATATAATAGTACTACGTAATACTATAAATAAACACTGGTCTCATTTCCGCTGATAAATAAATTAAGGCCAATTAATAAAAATGCAAAAGGTGTGTAAATTATTTATTTTGGTTGCACTTTATTTTATCGTGTTGATAAAAATGTGACAGATAAAATGTTTCTTTTTGTAATTGGTTGCCTAGTCAACATAAATATGATACTAGTATTGCCAAGAAATCCAGTTAAACTAGCTTTTACTAGCGGCTTCGCCGTAAAAGTGGTAAATTATCCCAAGGGAACATACCCCTGTATTCCAGGAGGAATCTGTAGCGTGATGGAGTGACAAACATAGGTACACACACAACACATGCCTAAATATATAGTACTTGTAAACATTCGCCTATGATCGTGATAATCAAGCTATCTTCACTACTATAACTATCTTGTCTTCAAAGGTCTTTCTCAGAACTTTCTTTTATTCATTGTTACATCCATAGATTACAACCACAAGCCAATAAAGATTTTCTGAAAAGTTAACCTGTAGTCCTGTAACGCGTGCAACTGAAGGTGAAAATCTGCTCCCAGACCGTGGGAAGATACTGGATGATTTCCCGCTATAAAAAAGCCACAAGCAAATACAGTACATAGAATAAACTGAATCCTCAAGATTCTCGGCATTACAAAACCAGAAAACGCTTATGACGACACCCTAGAAATAACTAGGCTGACGTACTGCATCATCGCAAAACGGCTAGAATAAATAGTGATATTTAGCTAACCTATTACAATAGTACGGCTAGCAGAGTGTCCCCCGGAGCGAGCAATTTGCACAAAAAGCGAAGTTGTGCGATTGCCACACCAGTTGACTGTGATCCGTGAGATGTACTCGCGGATCATGCTTTGTTATTGCTTACTTTGTAATTTTATTGCTCGGAAGGGTGGAAATAGCGCGAATAGCACAGTGACAACTGGGTAACTTGACTAGAATCCCAGTTATTTCCTTTGGTATTTTATCCTGAATGATATGGGTCATCAGCTTTTCAGCCGAAAGACGATCACAGCTGATAAAAGCCTGCGTAAAAAAAGTCACTATGAATCAGGAACGCAAAGAACAACTTGTGGAACATCAATCTCAATCAGTCAGTCCATTTTTGTTTTTAAATCTCATATTCTATTATAGTTACTCGATGACCTGGCAAACGTAGTTCTAATATATAAATTGGCAAAGAAAAAAGTGGGGTTTATCCCTATGGGATCTTACCAAATATTATATAAAAAAAACATACAAATCGGTCAAGCCGTATGAAGGCTAGAAGGAACGGCGCGGGGTTTTTTAGTCAGTAAGACTCTGACACTGTCTCCCGCTCCACCCAAGAGCGGGTTTCGTCAATGATGATTTTCCCCGTCGGTCAAGCAATTGTTATCAAACTCCTCCGAAATGGCTGTGACACGAGATTTCTATATATTAGGTACAAAACAAAATTACCTTTTACCTAATAAATAACGTGCACCACTTGCTTGATCGCAGTACGAAACCTCTCGAAATTTGATTTGGCAAAGAACTACTAAATAGATCATTTTCAAAATCTTGGCAAGTAACTTCCAGTAACTATGTGTGGTCTTCTCTACGAACCTACGAATCTATGCACAGGCCATAGACCACCCATCACTTCCCGTTACGGTCGCAAGTGATGGCACGGTACCAGGAAGACAGAGAGCAGCAGCCACCTGCGTACTAATCAGATGTTAGTGCGGCCGCAAATCCGCCTGCCGACGCGTCATTATGGCAATGCTCGGGATATTCATCGGCCGCCATAATGGTTATCTTTCCATCTATGGGGAGTCCCATGCTTTGGACATTTATGGGTTCGTTGGTATGAAGAGGTGTTTAGATTCTTAAACGTAATGCCAACTTTTGCGTGGAATTTAAATACACAGTTCATTGTGCAAATAGGTTTTCAAAAAACACTTTTACACGTCAATTTAAACTAGATGAGGTTGGTGTTTCCCTTTGAAGAAGAACCACAGAAACAAACTCGGTGATCAAAGTCTCTTTTAAAGTATATACAGCAAAAATGTATTGGACTAAACAAGAGAAGAACCACACGGATTTGAGTGGACCTGTTCAGTCAGCGCAAGCATTTTTCAGTATTCGTATAGTTCAACTCTGGACTAGTAAGGAGCTCAACTCGTTCGAAGTTTGGCAAGCAGTTCTACACTACACGTTTGTGTAATGGTGCTTGTTAACCTTCCCTAACATCTTGTCAATCGATGTAAAGGATAAATGGAGGAACACAGGAATATTTTATTCAGCAAAAATCTGACATTCACTTTCGCTTTAAAAAGAGCAGGAGTTTTTTTGGCGAAATCCCACGTCAAAAAAGAGGAGTAAGTGCATTTAACCAGAGAATTATACACATTTAGGAATAATGATGGATTTATATTACTAAAAGACTTCTGAGTATACATGTAGATAGATGGAGAGGAGAGGCCAACGAAAAGATGGATGAAATCTGTGAGGATTGCTATGAAAGAAAAGGGAGTTAGTGGTAATGTGACGGGTGACAGGATAGAATGGAAGAAACGAAAAACGTGTTGCGCCGAGCTCCAAGTGATATAGGATAAGGGCTGGAAGAAGACGAAGATGGTTGTAAGTCAAAAATACATGGCCTACCGAAATGTCTTGTGATCAAACCAAACATTCCTGACTATTCAATATCGCTTTCGACATAATGTCATCTGTCTTAAAGCCCATGGGACACTGGTCTTAAAATAACTCAATAACGATCGTGTCATATTCTGTCTTAATAACCAAATTAGTCTTCAAGAATACCTTCACTTTCTGTTTTAAAACTAATTGCATTGCTTATTTAAATCGTACACCGCCTGGGGTGAATCTATTTGTAGTTGTCACACTTAAATCTTTGTTTTAATTGCCTCGTACCAACCATAAGTTATGGTA
This sequence comes from Mythimna lalbum, assembly GCA_949319445.1. Classification (NCBI taxonomy): domain Eukaryota; kingdom Metazoa; phylum Arthropoda; class Insecta; order Lepidoptera; family Noctuidae; genus Mythimna; species Mythimna lalbum. The sequence continues at coordinate 6,452,517 of OX439352.1, read as the reverse complement.
TAGTTCAATTTCTATAAGATTGTTATATGAGCAGTCTTAATAGAATCTTGGGTTCACAAGTTTATGGAAAGATCATCTGATTCTTGAGTAATTGTTTAAATAGGTAGTTATTTTATGGGTCGCAATTGTTTATTCACAATCGCAAATAGAATGATTTTTTTAAATCTGTTCAATATTAAGTCAGTTAGAAACCTTTCAAATTTGGTAGAAAGGGTGGCTCAAATAACAGAATAAGGCAACTTGCCCACGTCCGATAATCGGTGACCAATTTTTTGTAGGAGAAAAATAGAACCTGATGTTGGACGAAATAGTGCAACGCACACGTCCTACAAAAAGTCGGTCAGAAATACAGAACAATGTTACAAATATACAAAATCGGCCTGATTATCTGTCCTAAAAAAAGTCTGACGTGGGCGGGCAGTGTAAGGATTCGCATACTGAAATGTGAGGTTACCGTCATTCGGTTACGTGTGTATAAAATAGATAGCAAGATGTTCCTACCACGCCTCCACTCTTTCTTATAACAAATTTTGCTCATTTCTGCTTCAGTTAATGATTTTTGATAAAATTAGTTTTTAGTGTTAAGTACTAACTTGTTTTTTTTTTTTGTAAGTAATGTATAAAAATAGGGGCAAGTACCCAATTGGCTTTTTCGATTATCATAAACCTAAGGTACGCTCATTTTAAATTTAGTCAACTGTAAAAAAAACTTGCAATGTTTGTAAGTATAGTATATGTTTGTTTATACAAATCTTGTGGGTGAATTGGAAGACAGTACCAGTATACCCTTAACGTAAGTGGCAGTGGGCAGAACATAGTGCTCGCTGAGAATTATGGTTCATAGCGGCGAAAAATTCTGTAGTGGTGACCACGTACCGGTAGACGGAGCATTGAACCGCTGAAATTTTACAGATATGTTCAGTTTAGATGACAATTCATGTTTAGCTTAGTGGCGTCTAAAATCCAATATGTAAAAAGTAACTATTTCGCCATCTTCACGATTCCACCTCCTGAAGATGGCGAACTAGTTATTTTTTTACGCACCTCTAATCTTCATGATGTGGATATCATTTAAAAGTGTTTTTTTTGAGAAGGATACGAAAAAATAACCTAGGTCACGATGAATCCAATAAATGCAATTTTGAAAAGCTTGTTATAAAATGCTTTATTTAAATATTATCTTTTTTAACAGTTAACATTTTTTACTGGCACTTGTTTTAGTAATATTTTACTCGACCTCAATACCTACAATCCCCTTCAAACTAATAAAACATACCGCAGACCAATTTTGGCTGCCCGTACATTTGTCCATAGCGGACAAATCGCCCCCTAATGGTCGCGTCGTGATAGAGCACTGTTACGTCACACCAATCGACTGATAATACAGCCGATTTATCGATTCATTTGCAACATAATCGAGTATAAACGTTTACCGATCAACCACTAATTCTGTTATCGTTGGCGTAATGTTGTAACATCTTTGAAACCGTTTGAAATGCACGTTTATTTCAATTAACATCTCAATTTATGTTAAGAACTATTGCAATGCATACCATAGAGTTTTATTCTTTGATCTGTATGATTTAATCTTTAGAATTAACAATATAATATACATAACATAATCAGCTTTTTAATGTTACCACTGCTGGAATTCAGGCGCCCTCTGTAAGAGAGGGAATGGGCCTTGATCCACCACGCAGGTCCAGTGCGGGTTGGTAAATTTCACATGTCTTCGAATTTCTGGTTCTAGGACATGCCGGTTTCCTCATGATGTTTTTTTCATCGTTTTGAGAGCAGTGGTGATGAAATAAATTACACAAAGTAATGTGCCTGGCTGGGTTTAAACCCGCAATCTACAACTAGTAAGTCGGGGCTGTTACCACTCGGCCATTACTGCTCTCAGTCGGGGTCGGTGCCGTTATCACTGGAATTAACAATATCTGGAATCAAATTGATAAAAAGTAGATATGGGATGATAACACTACGTATTCAGAAAGTTAAAACAAAAACTTTAAGACCATCGCAGAATGCAATCTAATTCATATTCAAATCGCGTTTAAACACGCCAAATAAATTCAGTCCCCAAGCAAAACAAATCTGTAGCAATAAAGCATCCGAAAATAAATTACTCGCTACATTAGATGAAGATTATAAACAAAACTTAAATCGCACCTGAACCCGAGAACCGAGATTAAAATGAGGGGGCAAAAGAAGCTAGGGAACTCCGTTTCTGGTCCTATGGGACTCAGCCACCATGAGGCCCACTGGGTCCACAGAACTTGCTGATCAAAGCTAACGAGATTTATAACCAAGACGATATATAAACCAAATGTACGGAAGAGCTGGCCGGAGTAAAATCGTGAAATTCAGAAAGAGTTAAAATTGGGCTTCAAATGAAACGCTTTGAGATTTGTAGAGACATGGTAATAAAATTATTTGTTGGACGTTAGTCTGGTGGGATGTTACAATTTGTTGGTTTCCTATGTTTTGTGTGAGATTAACGACCGTGTCATTGGTGCTAAGGTTGGTATGGAAATTTCTGTATTATTTGTAGCAGTGGGTTCCTTTGTTGATCTATTTTCTAAGAACTCTTATAAAAGTTTTATACTCGACGTTATTACTATTGTCGTTTTCATTAGTATTCTCCAATGTCTTCGACCTCTTATGAAAAATCTTACCCTTCTTTTGGTTTATATTCAATCATTCCTTTTGAATTTAGTTGAAGGTTAAATTTAACTACTAGCTCTCAATCCAAAGCATTCCATAAAATTGTTTCCTCATTTTATATCACTTCACAAGCGCCACATCCTCCAGCATTTTTATTAAAAATTCTTCAGAGTTCCAACGCAAAATAATCTGGTGAAAAATGCGAAACTGTTTTAGATGTGCATGAGATTAAATCTGGCTTTTACGTTATAATAATTTACCAAAGTAATGTAATTATGGGTGGAAGTGGAGCAGAAGGCACTCACGAAGATGCTATAAATAATTTTGCGAGGCGTCGCGACGCCACAGACCCCATAGTATTTATTAAACTATGACCAAGTTCGAGTGGACTCGATGAAAGGAGGTTTAAAACAAAACCCCTTGAAAGGAAACTTATGCTGTGATCCCAATATACCCTTCCCGAGTTTCTATTATATTTTCAAGAGCGTCTTTGGGTTGCCTTTGTTATAAATTTTTCGGCCAAGTATTTTTATGTCAATTGGTATTTTGTGCTTTTTTCTCTAAAGTCTTATACTGCACACGGATGAGAAGATTTTATATGGCTATAAAAAGTAATTGTTTGTATACAGGTTTCTTTATATTTCACGTAAGTGTTACACATGCATTATCTCATTTATTTATTAAAAATATTTGACTCAATTCCTATAATACTTTGGCTATATTACGCTCTGATTTTATGCATGAATGATGCAATGTATAAAATCACAATTCACAAATGTTTTCAAAACATCGAGTGGTGGCGGCGTTTGAAATGAGATTAGCGCTAACTGGGAGTCAAAACTTTACTTCGAAACATCAACTGTTATAGTTGATATTTCGGAACTAGAGTTTAGACTGCAAGTTAGTAACAATTATAACTTAATTTGTAGGCCATGTCAACTGAATCGTCGACACATAATTAGCAATTGTAATTCAATACATTTACATAGTAAGATGATTGATTCATGTCGCGACTTGTTACAAGATTCCCATTCCCTGAGCTATAACTGTACTTTGGGAATTCAATGCAATGAATAGGAATCTTGCATAAGTACATTTCTATATGTATGTAGTTACTTTTTTAGGCATTTTATATTTTTGCTGTTTTTCTTTGCAGCAAAAAATACGAAGATTTTTTTACAAATACTTGTTCACCCAGATAGATTTGTTTTTCTTTTTCAAAAATATTTCAGTTTAGCAAGCAGATTGTTTCCAAATAGAAGAAATAAACTTCAGAGCATTGTCGGAAAATGTGAGACCCCCGAGGGAAATCAGAATAACCGCGTAACAACGAGTGGCTATCGGTCTGTCGTAAATCACAAAACCTAAACGTAGATTTGAAATGGACTCCGAAAATATTCGCTTCGTCATAAGTGAAACTAGAAACGATGATGGAAAACAATAAATTGCAAACATGGTGCATATCCAAAACCGTTTAGCACGTAATATGTAGAGCAGCACCCCCTGATCGCTGACGCATCGGAAAAGGTGTTTGGAACAATCAATAAGACGACCACTCTCGCAGACCCCTCCTTGAAACTCCGCTTTTCATAATAAATTCAGCACTTGAGGGGATCGTGAGGAGTATCGGAGACCTCTTTGGCCTGGTCCTCAGCCAGTTCTCGCACGTCAATCGCTATAATCCGGTCAATAACATAAATTTCTTGGAGGCACGCTTCTTTATTGGATTTGTCGTTGGCGGCGAGCCGTTGAACCCCGCTCATAACCTATTCGTGTAAGGAACTATCGAAAATAAAATTTGTGGAAAGCAGGGAAATCTGTAGGTGAAATTGGGGAGAATTGTTGGGGTTTTGGAAGGTGTAAACGTACTGAAGGTAACGGTACGGTAACATTTTCATGACCATTTTATCGTTCTATCATGAATAACGTAGTTACTTTTAATAGATCAATATTCGCTTCTCAATTGCCGTCACATTAGTTACGCAAATCTTTCACGTGGACGGCGCATGTGATCGTTAATAGAACCGATGTGTCTAATTTGTGTTTATGTACCCTGTTGTTGCGTTGTGTGGGCCATCGATTTATTAAACGATTGTTTCGTAATAACTATAGTTAGATAATAATTCATCAAGTTCCTTGATACAAGTTAAAATGGTAACTAAGAATAGAAGACGTATGTAGATAGGCACAGCGAGCAAGGTGCATGTTTTACGAACACATTTGTCAAAGTTCCACCAACTTTCCACATTTGCGGTTTGACAAATTATATGCACTGGAAAATGTACAAGGAACATTTCAACACATGTCTCAGGAACTCATGCAAAGCACCTCACTCGCTGAGCGTTTTGTCTAGACGAATGTTCAACATAAATGTTAGATATTTTGTTCCTGTCCCGAGCGAAGTCCCCGGCTGCGAGACTTGCCTTTCAGTGCAAAACTTCGCAGACCGCCATGACAAATTACCAATTAAATGTTTCTTTGAGATATCTAAAGAGGTTTTAAGAGAAGTTTATCGCGCAGGTTTCTTCCTTGCAGCAATATCGCTGTTTCTTTTTCTCGTACATGCGAATTGTTATAGCTTCCTTAACATCGGCGTTAACGGCACATGTGTGGCTTAATTACGTTCATATATCAATACGCATATTTAGTAAGACAGTATACGAGAGCGTCCCATCCAACGCCTGGTTGCCGTAAAAGGATCGTCAACATTTTTCTTCGGAGAGAGAAAGTTTTTGTATGCGCGCCGGCGACTCGGTCATCCCTGGCCTTTTAAAATATTTGCATTTCTTTTGCATACACCGTGTAGATAGGTTTTTAAGATTCTTTACCCAGGTGGGTATAGTTTGAGCATTGTCTAGCATACTAATATGAGGATCGATAGGAAACCTTTTTTTAGTTGAGTGAGAATTCTTGGAGAAAATTCTTTCGGATAAACGCTTTGGATGCCAGCCAAAGATCATAGGCGAATTAATGGACGGAAAAGACATGGACCAAGTTGTTTTTACAAGGTGGTTTCTTGTTGTTCTTCTTTAGTGCCCTTCAAAAGTTAGTTTTTATTGTAGACGTTTTCGATGTTCCATTTTATTGCTTGGTGAAGACTGAAGACTCATACATGTCTAAAATAATTCATGAGCGTTTCAGCAGTCTGGATCAACACAACGGGTCCCCGAAACCTTGGAATATTTTTGTAAGCCTTAGGCACAATATGTCTCAACCGCTTATTCAAGATCAGCCCTACGTCACGAAGGCTTTTTATCTTATCCACATTTCAGGTTTCACAGGGACCTCTGTGTTCACGACAGTGCTATTATAATATCATAGTCTACAAAGTGAAGATGCGCTACCCGTTACCCGGTTACCCGGGTACCCGTGTCACATCACTACCTGTGTCGGTGACAATTAAATTCAGCCATTGTGGTCCGACACGTATTGTCTTCTCCCTTTATCGTGACGTCATAACCCTACACTGCCTATAGCACGGTATAATTAAACCCTCTTTAATATAACCGGCGCTGCGTTGGCGTTGATTGGATTTTAAGGTGTTAAATAAAGGCGATTGAAATTGAATGGGTTCTAGAAAATATACCTAGGCCTTGAAAACATAAGGATCTCAAGGTAATTAATTTTCCAGCCATACTTATTGGATTGGAAAAGAATGGTAGGGTATTTAGATGATGTGGCAATTACATCAGCATCATCATCATTTCAGCCGAAAGACGTGTACTGTTGGACATAGATAGACCTCCCCCAAATGCCGCCAGCGAACGGTACTGTGCAAGTATACTAATTATAATTAATTATTATGTAAAGTTTGTTTAACTTACCTTCTCGTCTAAAGTTTGGGTTCCAATGTTTTTTAATTAAATTATGAAACTTGGCTTCCGAATTGATCATATTCAGAAGAACGGTACTTAGGAAGATTATATCTGGGGAATTCATTCTTTTCGGATATATTCCGAAATTCACGCAGGCTAAACCACAAACAGAAACTAGTTGGTTTAGTATAAGCCTCCATCCCATAACTGTTCACGAAACTCCTCTTTCCTCATAGATATAACACTAACTTCACACCTATCAACAACCAACATAACAATTAAACTTTACAATTCAATAAACTCGAGATAACTGAAAAAGTCAATGTCCTTAGTAAAAGCAAGTTTTATAGCATTTCCCGTAAACGAAGTAAAGGTGCTTCCCCACTAAAGATGTGCGAGGCAGCTAAGCGATGCACAGAGAAGTAATTCACCAATGAGATCACTTTACTTCCTTAGCGTAGCTGAAGTGAAAAACGGCACACGGGCCTTAAAAAAATGCCACGACAAATAAAAAAACCCTAGAAGCGACCACAAAAAAAGCTAGAAGCCACCGCAAAAAACAGCTGAAGCGCGTGACAGCTATGGCCGGAGAAGCTTGAAGCGGCTTCAAGCGTTTTTTGTGGTGGCACCTCAAACAGAAGCTTGAAGCGTTTTTTGGGTGTGCGGGGAGGCTATGGCCAGGGATCAAAATTGCAGTTGCACTCTATCAATGCTGTAGTGTTTAAAATATCTTTGTGGTAGTTGTTCAATGAACGAGATGGCACGACGAACTAGACAAAATTCACCAGAACTGTCAAGAAGAAGCCCGGGCGCGTGACAGATGGAAGGAGTGGAGGGAGGCCCAGGAGTGGGACAAAACAAGCTAACGAAAAAAAAAAGTTGATCAATGGTCCACAACTGGTATACTTATTTATTCTTAATAGTTTAAATTCTTTGGTACAAATCAAATTAGTTATAAACCATTCGCTCTCTTCTAGAAAGAAATTTTAGACATTTCGGTATTGGTAGAGTGCTCTGTACTGACTGTATCCGAAGGACGCTGACTAGGAATATGTGTGAGATGCGAGTGAACACGCTACGCATCTTCGCACATCTCTGGTAGAAAAGCACCCTAAAAGTGGACTGTCAGTAATTACTGACGCTCTTATCATACGGTGTAACTGTTAGTTAATTGCTTTATACTCTACAGTCTATACCCGTATGTAGGTCGGTTTGTATGTTGGTTTATTGTTGTTTAACGAGTCAATTGCATCGACCCGTTTCGTCAGGAAGGACTGAATGATAGGTTCCGTTGATTGCGTGCCGATAGCGATCATAGTTTTATGGTTCTTCGTTTTGGGTCATGAAGGTTTTGGGCATTTGAAGATAGGTGTTAACTAGTTTATTAAGCAAAAACTGACTGAATGCTTATTCAATGTCATATTCAGATTCCTTAGTATAGGCCTTAATTTTTTAAGAAGAAAGCGTTCCAAATGAGAATAGGATCGACGGCCTTGATGTGACGTCACGATTTACTGTCAAATCGAGGAAAGAAAGTTTTAAACTTTAATTAATTTACGAAAAATTTAATTTATTTATGAACTTTGAACGAAGAAAGTTTAAATAGAATCCAGTTCTTCAATTTTGACAAAATTTCTTCGATTTGACAGTAAGACGTCACGTCGAAACATCGCAGTCGATCCTATTCTCATTTGAGCTGCATAAAACTTATATTCTTCATACACTTGGACTCAGAATTCAGTTTTATTAAAGGTCTTTGGTTAACTTGTCAACATCGATATTTTGTTTAATTATTCGTTGCACAGGCCTTATTTATGAACCGATATGTTTATTACAATGTTACCATACCAATAAATGATAGAAACAGTTTGAATTACCACCTAATAAATTCGAAATGATACATTAGTACCAAGCTAGATTCATTGGGAGGCCTGCGGCAAAGCCGATAAATTTCAATAAGTTCAATGACTGCAGTAGAATTCTAAGGTACCTACATTAGATTAGATAAAGTTAGTTTTAAAACACGTACACTAATTGTCCGTATAGTACATAGAACACGGAATGCCCGCTCCGGCAGCAACTAGAGCTACTACTCTAATATTTGTGGGTTCAACATAAGTTATAAGAAGGACGTTGTGGTAATACTTGGGAGACGCATATAAACAGTCAGATAAACTTTTAAGTCTAAATTCTCTACTTTAACTTTTTTGTCTTCACGACAAAATTCGAAATTAGGTGTACAGATTATCATCTGCTCTAAAGAAGACTAGCTTTTGCCTGCGAATTTGTCTGCGTACAAAAAATATAGCCTATATCACTTAGGAATAAAGCAGCTATCTATCAGAGCAAAAATTTTAGCAATCGGATTAGTACTTCCATAGATTACCTCCTACAAACAAAAAAAAAAACAAACTTTACCTCTTTATTATATTAGTGTAGATATCTCACTAAAATAAAATGAGTTTGAATAAATACTGAAGTGATACTATTACCTTTCTATTTTAACTTCAACTTGATACAGAGCTGACTCTCTAACGCTCGTTTTCTTTAAAGATTCTTTCAAACTAATTGCGAAAAATGAATGGCAGTTTTTTTCCCTCGTGCACCTGAAACGTTTTCGGTGGAAAAACTCCTTTAAACTTGGTTTGTATGGAATGTTTTGACAGTGCCGTGTCTACCACAGGCCGCCGGATGGTGTCTGTGGTCTGTGGTATAGTGAGTGATCGGTAACTCGTCGCCTGCGGGGGCGATCTGTTATTCCCGGGCGATTTAATGCTTCCTGAAGTTAAGTGTCTGTGTGTGGTACTCGTGAAGGTGTTAGTACGGAATTAGTACTTCTGTTGTCGTGCTCTTATTTATCTATTTGATTCTTTATGTACAAAAAGTACAGAACAAGCATAAATGTTATACACTGTACTTTTATGCGTAAAAAATCAATCAGAATGCAAAAGTAGGTACAGATTTGTTTTCCAATCACTATTTTTAGATCATGCAAAAACAAAGGACGAAGGACGAAACGTATGTTGCTAAAAAAAAGTTATGAGTTTACATGTGGATGGATGGAGGGGGAAAGAAAAGATTGTGTGAGAAGTGATATGCAAGAAAAGGGAGTTAGTGATAGCGTGACGAGTGACAGGATAGAATCGAAGAAAAAAACGTGTTGCACTGACCCCAAATAAAACGGGACAAGGACAGGAAGATGATGATGCTGATGACTCAAATTGATAAACTAAAACCACGAATATAGTTAAGTAATTCTCAGCTTATATAAAACTTTATTTATAGGAATAAAATTGTTTCGTCATAAAACTAAAATTACAATTGAAAAGAAGTAGCGCAGAACCGTAATCCATGACAATCTTTGCCATCGAGAGCACCCTTTCCTTACTTGGTACTTAATAATTATACATAGGAAGTCCCTTGAATTTAGGTTGAGGAAAATTTTATGGATATTCCTCGAATGGATAAGAATTACCTTTTGATTCTAATTGATCACATAAAATCAATTTAATCCAATCGTTTCGATGTTGCCGTTGAGCCAAACGTTACTGAAACATCCTACAAAGTTATCAGCTAAATTTAGTTAACACAAACATCCAGGTTTGCAGACGATCCAAAACAAAGCAACACAAACAAGATTGTTAACATATTCCGTATCATTATACACGAACAATATCCCTAAACTCTAACCCAACGTTGTTTGAAAACTGAACGGTACAGAAATTAGGCGGCTGCCTCATGTGCGGCTAAAAACCGCAACTCTCAATACGGAAGCGAACGCTTAAATGATGGAGGCGTCTCGCCGGGGTCGTCGGTCTCATACGTCATATCTAAGGTGCGATCCACATGGGGCGACACGCGATCGACTCGCGGGTAAACGAATTTCACGTTTATCGGGGTCGATGAGGCGCGATATGTTTCCGATGCCACGTCGAAGAAGGTGAGGTGCAATGTTAGATAGTAGGAACTGGCTAGGAAGTGTTGTGTTGAAGATTAAGGGACCGATGAACAGCATTAGCGGGAAAGAATGTTGATGTGAATTAAAAGCTCTTAGGTATTTCATCCGGAAAATCAATTCAGGAAGGCTTGTGCTAAGTGTTATTACTTTTTATGATATTTAACTAGCTTTGGCCTGCGGTTTCGCCCGATTAAAAGCAAAATTAATTCCACCAAGTCCGTTCCATCATCGGACCATAAGACGTACGGCGTTGCGCCAACAGTACACGGTGAACAAGCCATACGTACAAAGCGTTTTGAGAACAAAATCATTATGCTACAGCTAAGGAGTGGAATTCCCTGCTGGATTCCTGGTTTCTTGATAGCTATAACCTGTGGGTCTTTAAGCAGAGTGAATAGTTTGCTTCTAGGTAAGCGTGCTCCATCGTCGGCCACATCATCAGTTTCCATTAGGTGAAATACTGGACATACGCGAGCCTACCCATAATTTAAAAAAAAAAAACAAATGTCCCAAGCGAACATACACTCAGGATAAAACTGTAGGTATGTGCTATTTCAGGACATGGTTTTATTCTTACTCGTTTGTCATTTTTCATTCAAATCCGTTCAGTCGTTCGAGTGTCAAAAAGTACCCAGCAAACATAAACACACACAACCTTTCTTATAATATTAGTGTGATTGACAATAACTTCTGTCTTAGTGATAAAGTACTATTCAACTCGTAAAAGTATTTTATCGGTCAGTCCAAGCTGTTTTTGCGTTTATTTGTTACAAATAAAAATAAAAAGAAGGGCCTAGATGGGTCGAAGCCTACTGGGGCCAGGGTTGTCCGAAAGGAACTCGAGCCCCGGTATGAAGGCTAGAAGGAACGGGGTGGGTTTTTTAGTCAGTAAGAGTCTGACACTATCTCCCGCTCCACCCAACAGCAGGGGTTGTCGTAAGATGATTTTTTACCACGGAAAAAATATGTAAGTATAATATCAGTAGATGTATAGGTTCGCGTTTGGCTACTATCTTAACTGATGTTCAAGTATTATATGTTCGACGATGGAGCACGCTTGCGTGGTATTAACCTATTTCTTGATATAAAGATCTTTCGTAGGAGCCCAGCAAGGCCGAAGCCTGCTGGTGTTTACTTCCGAAAGGGAATCCCGTGGTCCTAGAATGCAAAGGGCAAAGAAAGAACACAGCTGTGGTTTCAGTTAGTAAAAGACTGACACGGTCCCACTCCACCCTAGAGTGGGAAAGGTCGTTGGATGACTTACCACCTTAAAAAAAGACCCTTAAGTTGAAGCTGTGCGTTGCTATTGCGCCACTCAAAACTAAAACGCCACTTCACGAATAATCCTTCAATATAGCTGGCCGCTCAATAGCCGCTTAATGTGTTGACTGCCTAACACACACGGCGGGTGCAAGATGATAAATAGAACCCCAGTGTATCCATACCCACGTGTTTACTGCATATTGATGGCTCCTGAATAATTAGTCGGCGACTAATTAACGTGGCTATACTAAATAATACACGCTTATGAATTAATTATTCGTCTTATATTACACAACTAGCTTCTGCCAGCGACTTCGTACGCGGATCCTGTTGCTTATGCCAGCGACATTCAGTGTTATAAACGTAAGAGTAGACAAAAAACAGAAAGCTCAGAACTGCTAAGCTATCGGGAGTTACACGTGTTATTGTGAGTTAACCATAAAAGATAGACGTATGCTGTCGTGGGACATTTTTTATATAATTTTGAGGAGAACATTTCCGTTATACATGTTTTCTGTGTAGCTTTAACCATTAAGGCTGCAAACGCGACGGAAGCTTAAAAAATGGAGTAATTTCTCCCGTTTCCCCAACATTACCCTTTACTGCTCTGCTCCTATTGATCGTAGCCTGATAAAAAGTATACTATAACCTGCCCAGGAGTATGAAGAATGATTGTACCAAGTTTCGTTAAAATCCATCGAGTAGTTTTTGTTTCTATAAAGAACATACAGACAGACAGACAGACAGACAGACAGACAGACAGACAAAAATTTTACTGTTTGCATTTTTAGCATCAGTATCGATCACTAATCACCCCCTGATAGTTATTTTGGAAATATATTTCATGTACAGAATTGACCTCTCTACAGATTTATTATAAGTATAGATAGATGAAACGATCCTAGGACGTTTTTTTTTTAGGTGGGAAATCATCCAATGACATCTCCCGCCCTTGGATGGAGGGCGTGTCAGAATTTTAATGACTGAAAATCACTCCTATGTTCCTTCGTTACCTTGCATTCTAGGGCCCTGGGTTTTCCTTTCAAAAGCGAATCAATGGCCCCAGTAGGCTTCGACCCTGCTAGACCCCTACGGTTTTGCTGACGTATCCTTAAGGCGCGCGTGGATCACTATGTACCGTCGACGACTTGGGCTTGGTCTGGACGGTTACCGAACGGTCGGACGGCGGGCTACGCATTGCTGGCCATCCGCAAGCCCGCGCCGTTTGGTTCTAGAGCGTGAGATCGGAAATTAGATACTGAAAAGTTATGGAGTTGTTTTCTTAAGTGGTTGATAAAAAAAACAATGTTTGAAGTACTAATTATGACAGTTACTTAATTATGTTTGAAAGGGCATATGGCTGTCTTAATTGTATTTTACTTATGTTGTAATTACTGTCCTAATTAGGCACAGATGTGACAGTGTTCGTAACTTTTTTCGTGATAAAATTTTCTTTTGAAGTCAAATATCAAGACCAAATGACAACTTTCCAAAGACAGCTCAGTCCCGGTTCGAAAGGCAAGAAGGAACAGGAGTGGGTTTTTAGTCAGTAAAAGTTTGCTACTATCTCCCGCTCCGCCCAAGAACGAGAGATGTCAGTAGATGATTTTCCCACCACGAAAAAAAAAACTTTCCAAGGACAAATATGTAAATATTTCGATATCATTCTCCACACAATGATTATTCGATTCTCTATTCAAACTATTCTATAGGAAATTAGGAAGACTTAATAAATCATAGACAATTTTTTTTTCTGATCAACCATTCGTATTTGTAAGTACAATTTGTTCTCGTCCTGCGTCAAAGTGCCATCGATTTTCTCCTTCCTGGCTTCACTCCAATCTCTTTCCTTTGCCTAATATATTTGTGAATAAAACTGCGGGGTATTGCGTAACAAGATGGCCGGGCATGGGATGCCGCCGTGAACTTTTTGGCCAAATTAATGTGTGTAATGTTTTAGGGAAATAATGATTGATGCTTTGAAATCTAGGCTGTTTATCGGAAGTAATATTTCGCATACTATTAGCTTAAGTGTAAAAATACCGTACGCAGCTCATAAAGTCAAAGTATATTGAGCTGAAAATAAATCCTTCAAGCGTAAAATTCGGAACTTAAAGTCCTCTCAACCTTAGCTCGATCTTCGTCATAATTTTTGTATTTTAAGTTTTACTATTAATTGTAATGATTGATATTTATCATAGTATTTATTAGTTTATAATATTAGAATAAGCAATAAGCAACTTAATTTATTTTTATTACATTCTATTTGAAATATCTGTTATTTATTTATTGTCCTCACCTCCCAGTGGTTTTAACTCAATGGTTGAGTGGTAGGTATACTGGTTGAGTATGCCCTGTTGCATTTAGTCCATATTAGTACCCTTGTTGTCTCCTATTGTACAAGAAGTTTAAATAAATAAAGTTCCTTTAATTTGTATCTAATATTCTCAAATGGCGTCACATTTACAAGCTTCTAAAGTAAACTCCTTGTCGCTTGTCCTACAAAATGGAACACATTATCAACCGGTGTTTCGCTCGTTTTACACGAAATAAAAAACTAGATAAATGAAGGTAGCTATGTGCTAATAAAAAGCCAGGATTTATTCTATAGAAACGTGAGGAGTAAGAACACAAAGCGGAAAGTTTGGGAGACTGCGGTCAAATCATAGCGCTCTTGGGACAATAGTTCCCAGGAAGTTTTCGATGGCATCGGACTCACCTTGTGAACAGGTCTGGATAGCAGCGGACAGCGGTTGATAGATATATGGTAAATAATATTCCTTGAGTTTATGGGACATTCAATGTCAATGTGAAACATTGACATTTGACAGCATTGCTATAATACACTCTCGGACAAAGATTTAAACATTGTTTGAGGTGCATGTAAGTTTTTGCCCAAAGTACAAGAGAGATCCTTGTCCCAACTTAGGATGTTCCCACTTCTGATTAGGTAAAATCTTAGAAGCAAGATTAATTCAATAATGCAATAATGTTACTATGGGTTATTAATGCCTGATATAAACGATAAATAAATAATAAGGAAAATGTTGCACCTAGATTCACTGAGCACTGACTCGATCATCATTGAACACAACAATCCTATAATATAGGACCTGTTTGCACTGTGTACAAAGTGCGATTACCGCTTTCGCCTCTGCTTTCCATACAACCACAGGCCTATACCGTCGATTCAATACGACCCTGATGTAGCTTTGCAATAAAAGTCTGAAATAAGTTGGAGTGTACGTCCGGTCCAGCCGCGATACACATTCATTCTGTTTGAATATTTCGCCGCCACGCCCGCCACCGACCGTTTAAATTTATTTAGTCTGGCTAACTTCATTTGCTAAATTAAAAAGGTTGTAATATTGCTTCTATGTTTGAATATTATTGTGAAAGACTTTGTTTGAAATACTTGTGAAGTTTGTGGCTTTGAGCAGTTTAGGTTAAAAGAAAGATTAGTTAACCAAATAAATAAATAAAAATAACTGTTGAAAATATTATTATAAATAAGTTTAAGGTTATAACTTGAACATCCTTTTCGTCACCTGCAACTAATCAGAGCCTAGCCCTAGCCTTGAAATCAAGCTTCCTGCAAATCATTTAACGGACTCAGGAGCCCATAGACCCCAAACCCTTATAACAATCTTCAACTTAACTTACGTATCAGCATACCATCTCTCGACGTCCCTCGAGCCTTGAGGCAAGGGGCTGTTGGTTTTTAATTTTCAAGTCCCATCTTGAACTGGAGGAACTACCTCGGGAATAAACTCGTCGACTGTGTCCAGATGGTTCAAAGGAACATTTTGGAGGGATAAAATATTGTAAACTCAAAGGGATATTGCGAAAGAGGACGTCAAAAGCGTCGTGAGTTTCGCAAACAATTTAAAATGAAATACCAACATAGTTAGCCTTACTTTTGGAATAAACGTGCAAGCAAAAATATTTTGACGTGATGATCGTGATAACTTCTCCATTAATTTTTTTTATTACTGTCCCACTGCTGGGCAAAGGCCTCCCCCAAGTCCTTCCAAAATTTCTTCTCCTGCGCTGTCTCTAACCAGTCCTCGTGATAGGCGTCCAAATCATTAAATTAAATATGTTAAATAAATCTATACTTTAAATATGTTTAAATTAGTCCAGTGGGTTTGTGGGTGATCTTTTAATTCTAGAACGTGCTGGTTTCCTCAAAATGTTTTTCCGTGTATCTTCACCATTTTAAGAAATAAATGACAATAAGTAAAGTATCTGCTTGGATGCACACCGTACGCCCTCGACGTACATCGCGCATAATACATACGACTGGACTGTGTAAAAGATGATATAGCTAGACGGGTTTTTTTTTCGATGGTGATAATCATCTTATGACAACCCCCGCTCTTGGATGGAGCGGAAGATAGTGTCAGACTCTTGCTGACTAAAAACCCCACCCCGTTCCTTCTAGCCTTCATACATAGTTAGACGGGGTGACAGCTTTGATGGTGACCATAGAGAGGTGCGGAAGAAGAAATGTCGTACCAACCCAAAATAAATAAGGATAAGAAGAATAAAGTGCAAGTGTGCTGCATGATTTTGGGTGGCCAGATTTAACGGCCAATACAAATTATTAAAATTATCCAATAAGGTACACGCGCGTCAGAATAACGCGCGTTGCTGTGCAACCATCGCAACTAAGCCTTATTCAGTACAATGGAAACATTTTCTTTCCCATTTAAGTGTTGCCACATTAATCAGTTTCCTTTTAAATAATGTTTTAATTAACAAATTATTTTTATTTGCAGGTAATTTATACTTTCATTACTTGGCGATTCGAGCTGGTAAGCGCAATTTAATATTATACACGACGGGACTTAATATTTTATTTTTATTAGACGATAAATAAATATTACCAGTTTTAACTTGAATAATCTTTATAAATTATCCTACAAATACCAATTTAATCACTTTAAGCACTTATAGATTACAAAGCACCGAAAAAATTTCCCACAGAGTCCTGAGGGTTTTTCCATTCCTCTCCTAGAGAGGAGACAGGAGTCCCAGCGGTGGGAACATTACAAGACTATTTATGCTTAATATGCTATTTACAAACGGAAGTTGGCACACCTGTATTTTTTCAAGATCTTTAGAACACACTCAGAGACAAATTCTAAATACACACAATCTAGAGAAGATTATGGATTGTGTGTATACCTTGCCATCGGGACCCATCACTCTGTCATATTATCATAATCTGCGTCATTAGTGCCAAACTGACAACAGTGCCAACTTACCCGCGCTAATCCAAGGCGACAACCTTCCGCAAAGTTTACCGTAGCGACATTAGCAGTAGCTAACTGAAACAGTTAAGTTGTTAGAGCCCTGGCATATTGATTTTATCTTAAAATACGAGATCTTGTAACGTCTTCCCGCCTCTAAGTGAAGTCGGTGAGTTGTCTGACTTATGTAACTTGACAATAAACTGAGATGTGGGTTTAGAGAGGTCTGTTTTGTGCGAAATGAAATGTGTTTTAGTTTTTCAGTTACAAGATGGATCTTTGAATGTGTGTTTCTGGGTTAAAAAAGGTGTTTTAGTAGCCCTAGATTAAGATAATTGTAGATCTTTTCAAACAGATAGGTAATCAAGATGAAACCGTCTTCAGCCTGTTGAGCCATGCTTTGGAGCGAGAAGGGAAGCGGTCATCTCCTTCTGCGAAGTAATGCTAGAGAAGGAGTTGATGGAAAGCGTGAGGGAAAGGACACCAGCTGCTGTAGGAGACGCCCCGTGCGTCGGGAGTCCCAACTGGATCCCAGTCACCGTAGGCGTGAGCTTGCGGTCGGCAAGCAATGGGTACCTAGCTCACCGTCCTATATCTCCATATAGGACGGTGAGCTAGGTACCCATTGCAAAGCTCGTGTTGGCGGCGCATTGCGTTCCACGTTTGCCTCAAAGAGCTGCCAGCATGTTTGACAGGGCCGGAGGATTGATGTCTGCCAAAGTCCTAGAACCTGAAAGGCAACTGAAGGAACACAGATAGAAGGAACACATTGTACTCTCTCCTAAAAAGGGTCTATAAGTGAGTATCTCTGTTTAAGATGGTGGTAGACCTGGTGACCCTTTCGGCTGAAATGATAGTGATGATGATGATGATGAGATGGCGCTTAAATAAAACGTTTTTCTCTCTTTCGCATAATAAGGTACACATACAATGTAGTGCGGAATGTATTCTTGAAACTGCGTCAAATGTCTTTCTAGTCTAAGATCAAAAGAAATACAGAACACGATCGAAGACACATGACACAGAGAAACGACATGCCTATTATAATTATAACTATACGTAGACCTTGGCATACTTCACAATACATATGTAATATTTGTTTACTATGTGCCATTGTCTCTCGCTGTCCGATTGTCCGGTAATGGACCAAGCCCAAGACGTTGATGGCGCGCACTGTTCCCGCGCGCCTCAAGGAGTTGTCAGCAGCAGGAGGGGCCCAGCTGGGTCGAAGCCTACTGGGGCCAGGGTTATCCGAAAGGGAACTCGTGCCCCGGTATGAAGGTTAGTAGGAACGGTATGGGTTTTTAGTCAGTAAGAATCTGACACTCTCTCGCTCCACCCAAGAGCGGGGGTTGTCATAAGATGATTTTTGCCGACTGAAAAAAAAAATGTGCCATTGTCTAATTCAAGTTTTTTTAACCCACCCCGTTCCTACTAGCCTTCATACAGGGGTATGAAGGCTAGTAGGAACGGTATGGGTTTTTAGTCAGTAAGAATCTGACACTCTCTCGCTCCACCCAAGAGCGGGGGTTGTCATAAGATGATTTTTGCCCGCCGAAAAAAAAATGTGCCATTGTCTAATTCAAGTTTTTTTTTTTTATATAAACTAGTGCTTGATTGCGATCCCACCTGATGGTAAGCAGTGATTCAATCGTTGATGGTGAGGCGCACTAGTTTATGAAGACCCTATTCACTCTAGCTTTTAAATTGTAATTCAGCAAATTGGCTTTACACGTTGTTCTTAACCGTCGCAAAATAGATGGGTACAGAAGACAATCTCATGTATGTACTTCACTTTTTATACCTACGCTCGGTGGATGCACACTAATGAGCGTTTGAGCCGGAACTGTTCGACGAGCGGGTAGACGCTACCGAGATATCGTTTCCGTGAACGGTGTCTGTGTGCGTTGCTCGAGCGCGCTTTGTATGTAGATTGACTTCTATACCTATATATTTTGTGCTGTGGTAGCGTTAAAACACAAATATCAATAAATTATTCATGTAAAAGTGCACCTTTAACGGTACTGCCTTCCTACGTACTCAAAATAACTTCTCGCAATCAATAATTTACCGTTCACAATATATTTTAAAGTTTGTAACCACACGGTAAAAGACCGCACGCACTTTGCCAGGCATGGTTGACTATGATGAGAAATATTCAGACAGCTTAGCGTCCTTACACGGGCCATAAAAAAGCTATTTCTAGCTTCTTTTTGAGGCGGCATTTTTCTGTGACCCATGTGCCACAAAGAAAAGCTTGAAGCCGCTTCTACGCGTTTTTTTGTGGCAACGCTTTTTTGTGGCAGCGTTTTCTTTTATAATAATAATGACATACGCCCCCGAATGCCATTCACCTATTTAATCCTTCTTCGTCAGAGTCCATTATGGTACTGCACGCATGGCCACAAGCTATCGCGCGCTTCAGATTTTTTGTGGCCGCTTCTAGCTTTTTTTGTGGTGGCTTTTTTTTGTGGCCCGTGTTCTGTTCACACCTTTTTATTGTGGTTTTTCAGTCAATTAGAAATATTAACTGAGCTTATTACAAATTCTAACTAATTTCTTTCTAATTAAATTTGGTGACAGAAGCTAGTAATTGATCATATACTAGCTTCTGTCACCATAGGCGCGGGCTCGCGGTCGGCGAGCATTGGGTAGCTCGCCATCCGACCGTCCGGTAACCACGCGGCGCGTAGTGTTCCACGCGCGCCTCTAAGAGTGGTCAGCTACCGTTGGGGCCCATCAGGGTCGAAGCCTACTGGGGCTATGTTCATGGGTGATGCGAAAGTGATCCCCAGGGCCGTGGAACGATGGCAAAGAAGGAACAGGAGTGGGTTTTCAGTCAGTAAAAGTCTGATACTCTCTTGGGCGGAGCGGGAGAAATGATTTCACCGAAAAAAAAAATACTAGTCAACGTGAAAATCGAAAAAATCCCGTTTTTTTTCCACGGAGGTTTGCGGGATTTTACATCCTGTACCGGATAGTTCTGAAGGCTATATTTAAATACCTATGGACTTAATTTTCTTTGCAGAAGTCTTATTTATTTGTTGATTATTAGTTCAATCAGTCACATTTAGTAACAGTCCACTATTGGACATAGGCCTTTTATATTTTTTCCGGTGGGAAAATCATCTAATGACATCCCCCGCTCTTGGGCGGAACGGGAGATAGAGTCAGACTATTACTGACTTAGAACCCACTCCACTCCTGTACTGACTAATAACCCACTCCTGAATAAAAACCCACTCCTGACTAATAACCCACTCTTGACTAATAACCGACTCCTGACTAATAACCGACTCCTGACTAAAACCCACTTCTGAATAAAAACCAACTTCTGACTAAAAACCCACTCCTGACTAATAACCCACTTCAGACTAAAAACCCACTCCTGACTAATAAGCCACTTCCGACTAAAAACCCACTTCTGTTGGATATAGGCCTCCGTTTTTCGCCTTTCGATTTCATTACTTGATTGTTTTAAAAAGAAAAGCCAAGTCCGAAAAAGATAAACGTAAGTGAAATGTTAGTCCCCAATTTATCTCGTAGATACAGCCTATCTGAAATCTAGAATAGACCGTATATAAATCTAAAGAGCCCTTACACATAAGTAGCTCTTTTTATGCGGGTCAAATGCCGTTTTAGGCAGGATTTCTTTTTATGATATGCTCTTTCAACGCATATTATGGGCGAAAAAGATTCGCTGGCTATTTTTGATTGAAGTCATATTTTTTCTTTCATGTTTTATTGACTTCTAGCTTTAGCTGTTGTCTATATTTTACCAAATATGATATTCTCTCGAATCAATCGCTTCAACCTCTAAAGGGTTTATGTGAAACTTAGCACTTGGATAGACGCGTGGGCTTGCTGACGGTGAGCAATGGTAACTCGCTGTCCAGCCGTCTGGTAACCATCCGGACCGAGCCTAAGTCGTCGATGGCGCGTAGTGTTTCATGCCTCAAGGAGATGTCTGCTATACTGTAGGGGCAAAGCAGGGTCGAAACCTACTGGGGCCATGGGTTCGCTTCTGAAAGGAAAACCTGGGGCCTTAAAAAGCAAGGCAACGAAGGAATATAGAAGTGGAGTAAATGTCTAAAGCGCCCTCTCGCTCCGCCTTTAAAAAAAACCGATGGTTAGACCATGATTTGGATCTTCTTCTTTTTGCCCAGTGAATCGCTGCGTTAGTTCAGCATCGGTGGCACTCTTTAAGTCCTCCTAAAGTCCAGGTGTATGGACACTTACGGTACACCAATGTGAGACACGTGGGTATGTGTGTCGCAATCGCATTGGGTATCCAACCTCTATAAAACCCCATTTCGCCAGCAGCCTACCTGGGTGCTCAGCCGGTTTCATCGTTTCCATATAGGCCACAGGTTTCAAGAAGTCAAATGGTTTTAGATGATGTAGCATGAGGCATGACCACGATTAGGATAGGATTCGTTTTATCCATAAAACATTGCCTAGGGGAGATATTTTTTGACCTTCATTACGCGGGTTCAGCAGTTAGCAAAAACTTTCAGTATAAAACGTATGGTATTGCGCCGCCAGTACATGGTAGACATCCTAGCTATACGCACAGAGCTTCTTGGGAACACATTTATTGTGCGTACAGCCAAGGAGCGGAATTCCTTGCCGAAGTCTATTTTTCCTGATAGCTACAACTAGCTTGCTTGGTCTTTAAGTCAAGAGTGAATAGGTTATTTCTAGGCAATTGTGCTCCATCGTCGACCACATCATCGCTTACCATCAAGTGAGATGGGGGTCAAACGTGAGCCTATCAGTAATAATAAAAAAACACTACTAAAACCTGTAAAATATCAGTCTTATGGTGCATCAAGATGTTCTTGTCATGCAGAAAATGGCGTCTGTTACGGCATCGACGATATAAGTCTACTTGATTGGGTGTTAGTCCAAGTGGAGCTTGTGTAGGCGCTCACCTTCCCATAAAAGGGATTTGGAAAATATTATTTCAATTTACGATAAAAACATCGAATAGCTTTCAGAGAGCTGTTCCTATGTGATGTAGGTACTGAGCCTGAATAAGGTGCACAAATAATACTCGGAATCGATGAAATCTCTTTACGGAGCGTAAAAAACGTAAGGGTTTCCAATCGAGGTATTGAGTGTATTGACGCACCTTCAAGCGCTGAACATCAAAACGATTCCGAGCTCAATAAGCCTTCTAATCCATTGTTGGGAGTATCATGAGACTCAATACACGCCGTAGCGACTAGGGACTAGCGCGTCAATCAAAACAATTCTTTAGAAAAGTAAAAGGATTCGGGAGAAAAGGAAAGATCGAAGACGCAGTGATGTAGGGACCTATATAAGTAGGTAGGTTTCCAATTTATATGTCCTTCCGGTTTTCTATGGTCTTTGTTTGTTTCTTTTAGGTGGGAAATCATCCAATGACTTCTCTTGCTCTAGGGCGGAGCGAAAAGGCGTGTCAGACTTTTACTGACTAAAACCTGTTCCTGTGCCTTCTTTGGTTTCGTTCCAGGGCCCCGGGGTGCACAATTTTTCTATTATTGATAGGCGTTTGGTCACCATCTCACCTGATGGTAAGCGATGATGTAGCCGACGATGGAGTACGCTTGCCTAGAAATAACCTATTCAGTCTTGACTTAAAGATTCCTTAAGTTGTAGCTTTCTCAGAACCCATGCTTTGGGTGGGAAATTATTAAATGCCTTGTTGTCCTGCTCTGGGAGGGAGCGATAGGCTTTTAGTCACTAAAACCCATGATTCTTTCAGGTGCCCTTTGTCTTCCAAGGCCGCGGTAACTCATATTACCGGTAAACTCATATTTCTATACCATGACAGTCAATTTCCTCACAAGGTGACAGTTTTAAATCATATTCTCATATGACATAGGTAAGTACCTATACAGCCTGATTGGCAGTGCAGGAGTTATCCTACATGGGCCTGTAGCAAACTCTACCAAGGGACCCCATAAATTTTTATTAATGACGTTTAATTAAAACTCTTTTATCATATTTTCAAACAGACCCCGAGGTTCTTAGGTAGCTGTGTTTTTATGGAAAATGTGGAAAGGATTAGAATTCATTTAGCACAGGTATCTTGTCATGTAATTTGATGTTCAAGAGGGGCCCCCAAAGTGCGGAGCTCGTAGCATTTCCTACTCTTGCTACGTTTTTTTTAAGGCTGGTAATCATCCAATGACTTCTCCTGCTCTGGGTGGAGCGAGAGGGCGTGTCAGACTGACTAAACACCACAAGATCAGATCCAGCAAGATCGAAACAAGCCAGGTTGATCAAGATAACCCATAACGAGACTTATTTTTGCGTCTTTAACTTAAAACAATTTATTTTGAACTTCCGAAATTACATTAGAGAGAATTCATCATTAGTAACGAACAATTGAAGCCATTAGTGAACAGATTTCCAAGTTCCAATCTTATTAATAACTTTGATTTAAAGAACTTTGAAATCTGACGGAAATTGCTGTTATTGATAAATCTGAATTTACTTTTTAGCATTGATTCCTTTAGTAATATTTGAAAGAGTTACCGTGGTTCTAAAACGCAAAGGGGAAATAAGGAACATAGGTGGGTTTTAGTCTAGTCTTGAAAAGAATGTCCATGGAGTTTCTTTCACATTATTCTCGCTACATTGACGCTATGGAACTTGTAATGTTAAATTTTTTTTGACCGACCGATATTTTGACAATTCAAAAGTGTCTGTAAATGATTTATTTGAAATAAAATGCTTTAAATCTTTGAATCAATTAGAGGCTGACACGCCCTCTCACTCCACCATAGAGTGAGCGAAAGGTAATTTCGAAATTCAACCCTTAAGAAGTTGAAAAAGAGTTTCATGCTAGCGAAACCGCAGAAACAAGCTAGTACGTAATAGAACATGATTAAAAGAAACGCAAACTTCGTTGAAAGTGTAGATGAGATGAGCTAGTCGTAACCAAGCCCTACCATAACTCCTTGATACACATTTATTCATATAAAACAAGCCGCTATAATTTAATTTTCCGCAAATTCAGCATCTCTCGTAAAGATGGCAGTAAACCTTCAAGTTTTTATGACATCCTAGACGAGTATTAGTGTATAAGAATTATCGTAAAAAAGTTACTTAACGACCTAAGGCTCAGCTAAGTTTACCACTTACTACAAGACGACGGTGTTACAAGCGTGAAGGGGCTTTTGTGCCGAAGATGTGCGAGGCGGTGCGAGGTTGGGCAGTGACGCTGTGAAATAGTATGCAGGTGAGTGGTGCGACGATGTGAAGCAGATTTCTCACCTCCTCTCGCACTACCTCGCATATCGGCTCTTTTCATTACAAAGGTCTTAAAGGAAACTGATTTTTGAATGCACCCTTTCTTAGTTTTCTTTTCTCCCTTTCAATTTGTAGGTATATTTAAAATTACGCTACGACGGAAAAAATTGCTTTACTAGATAACCGTTTTTTTTACGTAAAAATCATCTTATGACAACCCCCGCTCTTGGGTGGAGCGGGAGATAGTGTCAGACTCTTACTGACTAAAAACCCACCCCGTTCCTTCTAGCCTCTTCATACCGGGGCTCGAGTTTCCTTTCGGATAACCCTGGCCCCGGTAGGATTCGACCCAGCTGGGCTAACAACTTGGGCTCGGTCTGGACAGTTACCGGACGTCTTATGGCGGTGGTTTGTGGCGCAAAGAGTGGACGTCTTTGGTGGAAAAGCATCCTAATACCGGGTACAGACCAAGAGAAGGAATGAGTCTATGAAAGAAAGTATTTAGTTATTCCTTCTCGTAAGCGTTCTTTCACTCGTTCGCCTAGTATAACTGCTACATTTAGTTAAAACATGAGATTTGCGAACATTGTGCAAATAGATAATAAATTCTTGAGCTTCTTTAGTACATAACATGTTTCTCGGATGTTAAAAAGACTTAAGAACAAGCCTGGAAGAAGCGATTATCTGAATAGCTTCTTTGTAAGAGGTACGGAGATGGTTCATGCTTTCGCAATTTTGTTCGTCTCGTTATTTCAACAGGCTAACAACTTTGTACAGCTAGTTAATAAATCAGTTTTAAGTACTTCGTTGATCTAGTATTCTCGCTATTACAGAGCTCACTCTACAAAGTCCTTTTTTACGTAAAAACTCATCAAGTACTTCTTCCGCTCTGTGTGGAATGACAGGGAGTGTCGGACTTTTACTGACTAAAACCCATCTATATTTGTTTCCTTCAGTTGCTCTTCGTGTAACTGTTTCGATTAATCCCGCAGCTCTAGCAGCTAGGCCTCGACTTTTTTGACATGTCTATGAAGCGCGGGTAGTATACGTTTCGTCGTCGACTTGAGTATGGTTCGTTGACTTCTCTCGATCTAGGCCGGAGCGGGAGGATGTGTCATATTTTTAATTTTATTGAATAAAACCACACCTGGGTTCCTTTTTTGCCCCAGAAGGCTTCGGTCCTACTGGGTCCCTACGGCTTTGCCGCCGACGACTCGCGCTTGATTCGAACGGTTACCGGATGGCTAGACGGCGAGCTATATGCTCGTCGTCCCGTCGCCCGGCTGGAATTCGGGCTCCCGGCCGCTGGGGCGTGAGGACGGCCTCACGCGTGCCGCTTTCTTCGCTAGCATTTCTGCTTACCAAAAGGAGACGATCGTCGCCCATTCCTCCTCGCTCCGGATTATGGCAGTAGACCTCTGCCTAACCTTTTGGGAATATAAACATAACGGAAAATAAACGGAATACTACTTTTAATGGTACAGTTAAATGTTCCACAATATCTCTCAGTTTGCAAACTTGCTTACATCAGCTAGGACGTGGGCTTGTGTGACGTGGTTAGAAGTCAGAATTATGATATTTCTCCGTTACATAACCTCGAGACACAATAGCATTGTTAAGCATACACCTTAAGCCTGGCAAGTGTAGGGTTGCCACATAAAAAAAAACTTATTATAATTGCTGACAATTTATAGGAATACTAGGTTTTCTTCTAGCGTTATTTATTTACATAAATTATTAATACATGAATTTTTCCGCGCGCGGTTGTAATGATCACTTAGTCTAGACAATACTATTTTATACGTCATTGATAAATAGGTGATTTAAAATGACGTTGTAAAATAAAAAAAATATTAATCACCGATAGTATATTTTGTTAAGTGGTACAAATGTTTTTTTTTTAAATCCAGTATCCGGCCAAACAGTTATTTACTATCCGGTATCAAGCCGAATAGTCATTTACTATCCGGTATCCGACTGGATAGTAAATTTGAGCCAGATAGACCATATCGCATGCTTAATCATAAAGAGACCTAACTCAAAAAATAAAGTATTTGAAAATTAAAAATATGTTTCAATAATAAGGTTCAATTTCAAATACCCACATTTTTTA
Source organism: Mythimna lalbum (assembly GCA_949319445.1). Classification (NCBI taxonomy): domain Eukaryota; kingdom Metazoa; phylum Arthropoda; class Insecta; order Lepidoptera; family Noctuidae; genus Mythimna; species Mythimna lalbum. Next base: position 6,426,204 of record OX439352.1, on the reverse strand, counting down.
ATTAGGTCTGTTTTCCATTAAGCATGCGATATGTCGAATAGTTACTGGATATCCGTTTCATCTCTAATAAAAAAAACTTCATTCCTTTTTTTCATATTGATATAGTTTTTCAAATCTTAGACTGTTTAAAATATTGCCTGCTAATTGCGAACCCAGACTTATACTATCAGATATTTCAGGAAAAATCCAGACGTGTGTAGGGCAACCCTAGGCAGGGTTAGCTTGCCTTACAGCATGAGTGCACAGCTGACAGAGTATTGGACACAAAACAACTCAATGTCCTTAATAAACGTCAATGATCCGTCCAGGTTTACCGACACGGAAATATATGGTTTCGACATCGCAGCTCGACGTGGGCTTTCATTACTAATTAATCTCGAATGTATGTACCATAGAGCATGGAATCACCGCTGCGATTAGAGACGCCATTGCAATAATGGTGCAAGTTTACATAGATTACTATTGTGAAATCTTTATTTTTTTAAAAGGTAAAATGATGTGTATACTTTGGAGGGGGCTTTTACCCGAAGATATTAGGATAAACCGCATGTTACTAAAAGAGTTTATACATGTGGATGAATGGAAAGAAAGAGTAGACCAAAGAAAAAGTAGATGGATTGTGTGAGGAGTCATATGAAAGAGAAGGGAGTCAACGATAGCGTGGCTAGAATCTGTCTAAAAAGTCAAACGACTTGTGTAATCTAATCAAATAATCAAATTCCTGAAATCTGATATAGTCAACACTGGTTGAACAATCAAGGGTGCAGAGAGATGATCATTGTTAATTTTATAAATTGTTAACTCATAAAATCATATTAAAAGCATTGTTTGTCAATAACAGATTTTTTAATTCATTTAAAAAATTCCAAGACGTTTGACTTTTTAGATAGACTATAAGATAGAATGAAGAAAAAGACTTTTTGCGTCGGCTGCGAGTAATATGGGACAAGATAGATAGATAGATAAATTCTAAGAAAAAGAAGATATCATCAATCAATTCCTTCTTCTCATGGTAGAGCAAGTGCGAGTGTCAGACATCTAGGTACTGACTAAAATCTAACTGTGTTCCTTCAGTTGCCTTTTCAGTTCTAACGCCACCGTAAAGCTTTCGAATAATGCCAGTGCCCATTCTAGCCTACTTTTTTACAATTTGGTTCGTAACTATAAAACTGTCCGGTGTCAACATTGTTACTGACAGGCTCGTCAGACGGTTTGGGCTGATTCGTATGTCGTACTTGGTGACCATAAATGCCACACTGAGTGATATATGATGGAGACCGCTTGGTTGACACTTTCGAATAGTTTTAGATAAGGTAAATGACAAAGGCTTTTGTTTTGAAGGGAGAATTCATCAAATACTTAATTTCTCCTGCTTTGGGTAGAGTGAGAAGGCGCGTCAGATTTGTACTGACTAAATCATACCTGTGTCTTCTTAGTTACCCTTTTCGTTCCAGGGCCACAATAACCTTTTCGAATAATCGCTCAGCCTAGGCACAAAATATAAAGGAACAGAAGTCAATCTACATACAAAGCGTGCTCGAGCAACGCACACATAGACACCGCTCAAGGACACGATATCTCGGAGCCCCTCGGCCCACTGGTCGTACAGTTCCTGCTCAAACGCTCATTAGCGTGCGTCCACCGAGTGTAGATATAAAAAGTGAAGTACATACATGAGATTGTCTTCTGTACCTATCTATTTTGTGGCTCAGGTGACAAAGACAGTATTATAGACACGATTCATCATTCATGATTCACTAATGCAATGAAAATCCAATAGACTGATGTGTCAAAATCTAAAAGTATGGCCCCCGTTATCACTTCCTTCTTCCTTTCATGAACTAAGCAATGTAAATATTTGTTCTTCTGTCGATCATCGTGATGAACACTATTAGTCACTCCTGCATTTCATTGCCTCGGACACGACAATAGTCGATTTATAATTATTATCTTTCATAGCTGAAACTGCACTAACCTTCGCGTATAACTCACGGCTTTTATTCAGAAACTAACTGTCGCGCGCGGTTTCATTCGCGTCTTTGGTTACTGCTCAGCGCGTTTTGTTATAGCGTGATAATAATTAGCCAGCCTCTACCGATAAAGGGGTTATCTAACACATTTTTATTTTTTTTAAATAGAACCAGTAGGTCCCGAGATTAGCGTGTTCAAAAAAACAAATAAACTCTAATAGCTTCATAATATTCAAATAAGTACCTATCTACCTAGATCACTTGTATTTCCGGTAAGGTTACGTAGAAACCATTATATTATTCCTTTTGCACCAAGTTAGGGCCTAAATGGGCGTCTACAGCCATTTTTTTTTGGTTTGAAGTTAGTCATCAACTTCCTGTCTTTGTCCCGTTTTATTTGGGGTCGGCGCAACACGTTTTTTTCTTTCATTCTGTCCTGTCACTTGTCACACAATCCATCCATCTTTTCTTTGGCCTCCCTCTCTCTCTCCATCCATTCACATGTAAACTCATAACTCTTTTAGCATAAAGTTACTATTACTGCAAAATACAATATAAGATAGATAAAGTCTACATCATCTTTTCGAGACACGGGGTGTCACTAATGTGTACAGAAAGCCTACATGAAGTCGTAAATTAAATACGAGTAAGTTTGTGGATCAAAAAAGAAAGAAGTCCGGTAAAAGTTTTAGAAATAGTGCTGTGTGTAGCAATATAGTTTAATGTCGTTCTACTTCTAAATAAATGTAACCGTACAAATTCAATAAAAATCGCAATAATTTCTACTTTCTTGCGTTTCTCCAGTCTTTTACCCGAAACTCGTGGAAACGGTTTTATCACTGAATTAAAATGTAATCTTTTGTCAGACGGAATTTCATTTTGATCCGCACCTTTTATTGTCAGATTTTATGGGATAAACTGAGAGTTTGTTGCGTCTTGCTATAAAGTAGCACGATGCAATGAGGTAGCAGGAAATGGAGCGTTTATTTGCGTATTTCCGAGAAGTTCGATGTTGTAATGGTATTTAAGAAGATCGGCAGCGTCTGTGTCATTGTGACGTATTTCTTTTTAAATTTTCAGAATACAGAGTGGTTCATAAGATTTACCACGGCCCTTTTTTTTTTTATATGATATAAACTAGTACTTGACTGCGATCCCACCTGATGGTAAGCAGTGATGCAATCGTTGGTGGTGAAGCGCACTAGTTTATTAAGAGCCTATTCACTCTAGCCTTGAAGACGCTTAAATTGTAATCGGACGGGAAGACCGCAGCTGGCAAATTGTTCCAGTCCCTCGAAGTACGCGGTATAAACGACGAAGCGAAACGCTTAGTCCGGATCGTAGAGGTTTCAACAACGTAAGGGTGGATACTCGCCGTACGTCGGTTTGTCCGATGGTAGAAATGAGATGGCGGAATCAAGTCATGCAATTCCTGCGCACACTCTCCAAAATGCAACCTGTAAAACACCGAAAGGCTGGCTATCCTACGCCTGTGCTCAAGGCTTTGAAGATTGGACTTAACTATATCTGGATCTCCAATCAGCCTCTTCGCACGCCTTTCCACCGAGTCCAAAGCTGCCCTAGGGCGCAAAATTCAACTGAAGGAACACAGGTTGATTTTATGTTGACTGTTGTTTAGTCAGTAATATTCTGATACACCCTCTCGCTCGTCGACTGAAAAAAAAGTAATATCTCGTCAAGGATTGTTAGATTGTATGAGCATAAGATCCATGTCGCCCTAATTTTACGTTGAAGCACGTATTTTGCATACGAGACAAGTAGGTCATTGGATCCACTCCAGCTCCTCAAGGAAGTCCAGCAACGCTTTGGTGTTACCGACTATCTAACGGAGAACCCTCCGGTTGCCCTCCTAGGCTTCTGGAGTACCTACTTTACCTTGCATCCAACGACCACTGGGCAGCTTTATATGACGGTGTGAGGCACGAATAAACCCTTATTTTTTCATTCTTACGAGTATACGAACTGCCGTCCACGCATGCTCTGCAGCGTGTACTAACTGTAAAATCTATGATAGGCATAGTGCTTTCAAAATTTTGGGGTCACTATGCATCTTGGGTAACACTCCATTTTATTTTTGTAACATCCATGGTTACCTTAAACTTTTCCGTAGTATTTTATGTCACTGAAGTGGGCGTCATTTTTATAGTTTACTTATGATTGTAAGAAATGCAATGAGTTTATGACTGCTTTATGAGTATACTATCTTTTTATTGATATCGGCATTCAACAAGTTAACAATGGTAAATATTCTTTTATTGTTTGAATAGCTTTACACGTAAGATGCAAGTAGAAAATTGTCTCATGAGATAAAATCTTATGTGCTATTCTAGGATATTGTCTACGCGTGTACCAAATTTTATACATTTTCGGTCAGTCGTTTAAGCGTTAAGGAGTAACAAACATAAAAACATATATGCAAACTTTCGCCCGCCTTCATAATAGTTTCCAGGGTCAAAATAACTACATTTTAATTAGTCCGTATTTTAGATTTAAAAAAAATAATGGACACGTATCTAATCTTTTTTCGATTAAATAAAAAAATAACAAAGATATAGCCCATTAAAATTACGTGTAACGTCACGCCGTGCTGCATTTTGGATTTTGCACGGGGTGTAAACCAAAAATGACGTCACGTCATTTTTGGTTTAATTCATGAATCCCCAAGCGACCACCGGTGGCCGCGCATCTATTGTCTTACTATTGTGTTTCTAATTGACGGTATCTGAAGGGTTAATTTACAAATAAAAAAAATACGTGGCCTTTATTTTTGAATAATCTAAAAAACTGACTAATTACATTTTTTAGGGCAACTAGCCTATTATCGTTTCAGAGGGTATCGGCTTTTTAGTAGCAATTGTTAGAGGAAAAAGTTATGTAGTGTAAATATTATAAGTTTTCATTTTGGCTACATTCTGTTTTTTTTTTAATATATATTTAGATATTTTATGGGACAACCAACAATTGTAACACTAAAACAATACGTACAAAAAAATACAGTCTAGGTTAGTGCTACAATTTTTTATAGGTTAGCACCGCATGCATAACGCATGTGTAATTATCGATTCACCATTGAATAATACTTTATTTAAAACATTTTCTTTGACCTATCAGTATTGCTATTTAAACTTGATTGTTTATCCACTAACTTACGTGAAAGAAAGTCATAAAAACCCCTTGTAACGATCTGTCATCCACTCTCAAAAAGTCCGTTACTGTACAAGCATCAGTTTATCCATCGATACCCTCATAAATCCTGCTTTGACGGCAGCAATCTTACAATAAATTGAATACTGTCCGGCACATAAGCCCAGTATCCTACAATATCTACCCGCTGTGCAAATAGCCAATTTATACATCGCCAGTTACACCTTAAGCGTTCTGTCCACTACACCGTAACGTACCGATCATTGCGGGATTGTTCAAAAGTCACTCTGGCCTAGAACTCAAAGGATAATTGAAAGAACACTGTTGGGTTTTATATTATAAAAGTCTGATACTCTCTTTCGCTCCATCCTGCGCGGAAGAAGTTATTTGATTTCCAACCTTGAAAATGAAAAAAAAAACATAACATACCATCGCCGCGTTAGGAACGTATCAAGCTCGGAAACGAATACTATACGGACTTACTAAAACCATACCAAAATATGTTTGACGGATCCGAAACGCTACGTGCACGGCATATGACGGTTTTGATCGGTGACTAAAAGGTCTAATCGGCATCGTCTCGTACTTTTTTAATATATATTTGACCGCCTTCTCACCTGACGATAAGTGATGATGTTGTCGATGCTGGAGCACGCTTAGAGACTCCCAGGTTGTAACTATCAGAAAACACAGACTCCAACAAGGAATATTTTTCTGCTTGACACGTTCGGTACGGTGTAATGGGCAGCTTACCTTAGTGCGGCGTCTCACGAGTCGCGACTTCGAAAGTCGCTGTTATCGAATAAAGTCGATTGCTATTGCTGCGTTATCGTCTTCATAGCGGTCGATAGTGTGTTCGAGGCAGTTTGATAAGAATTGAGCTGAAATCGGTTTGAAGTTTCGCTTGTTCGTTTTAATGGTCTTAGTGAAGTCTTTGCTGGTTTTATATGCGAAGGCATATCAAATCAAACAAAAGTGACGTAGATCTAATTAAAAAACTATAAAAAAAATGCTTCTGATTTGACGAATGTGACAAAAATAAATCAATAGATTCCTACTAAAATATAATATTTTTTTTTTGTCTAAAAAACTACAAAGCCGATTTTTAGAACTATTACTCAACTAGGGAAAATCATCTAATGATATCCCCCGCTCTTGGGCGGAGCGGGTGATAGTGTCAGACTTTTACCGACTAAAAAAACCACCCCGTTCCTTCTTAGCCCTTCATACCGAGGTCGGACCTTCCTTTCAGAAACCGGTCCAAGACCATGCTAGACTTCAGCCCTGCTGGGCCACTACGGTTTGCTGATAACTCCTTAAGGCGCGCGGGAACAGTACGCGCGTCGACGACTTAGGCTCGGTCCGGACGGTTACCGGACGGTCGGACAGAGAGCTACCGATTGTTCGACCTACCCGAACAGTACCTATACGCCGTCGACGATTTGGGCTCAGTCCGGACGGTCGGACAGCGTTCTACCCAATCACCCATTGCTCGCCGTCAGCAAGCCCGCACTTACAGTATGCTAGTGGACATAATTTAAATGCACAAAAACGTACACTTACCTAAAATAGCGTACTTACATTGTACCACAAGTCTGTGCCAAATAAGGTGTTGGGTTTAACAGTAAATATTTAACAAAATATTAGTAGTTAAATTAAATACTGTCTTGTAAGGGACTAGTAACCATTTGCAATAAAATGCGGAGGTGCGAAGTCATTAGCCATTAACTTAGCGGTTAGTTCCGTGATCACACCTTTGGCCGTCCAAGGAGGCACTAATGTCTTATGTTTCTTATTTTATTTAGAGGTCGCAGTCAAGTACTAGTAATTTAAATAAAACAAGCTTTTAATGAAAATATTTTTTTTTATAGCAAGCTTTTATATAGTTCGGTATAACTAAATATAATTAATACACGTCAAGACGAATCATACGAGCCCAAATTCAATGGGGTTGTGTCGTTTAACTACCAAGTTCCTATAGCCACCTTCCGGTTCCATCATCAGATCAGCTCCATGTTATAATAATTTTGCATTGTCATGTGATTTACACATGCATGTAAAATTTCAGCTCAATCGGTAACCGGAAAGTGGGTCAAATTTAATTTACAAGATTTGA